>OX439233.1:5623099-8023099 GCA_949319165.1 Sialis lutaria | reverse complement strand
AATATTATACATAGTACATACATATATTGCCATTTTAAAGTGGAATATATAAAGTGCACATAACAGTATTTATAAAAAAAACTTCAAAGTAAAGTTATGTATAATATTCTGTTCAAAGAAAATATACTACGTCGATGCTGACAAGTGTATTTAAATAAAATCTTTCTATAACAATGGTTCTAAAACATTTTTAAATGTTTCGTTTCCATGTTATGTTATATAAACGTGACCTCAGAACTTTAAAACTACTGGTTTATAAGTTGTAGATGAGATACCCAACCCTGTTTACAAATAGTTGAGTTTTTAGCTTTTAGTAATATGTACATAAATACCCAGTGGTAATAAAAATGCCATTCATGTGGGCGAAACATTACAAAGTTAAAAATTAATTTTATATTAATATAGCTGCCCCGGCAACGTTGTTTTGCCAAAAGATAATTTGCGTGCTCTTTCTTTCTCATTGTTATGGTGTTAAATTTGTTAGGGTTATTTTGTGTATTTTGACTATTTTGAGTATTTCGACCGATGTTTAAACGTCGTCGTGTATGCATTTTTATATAATTTCTCTATATTTTAAGAATATAAATAAACTGTATCGTAGTTTATATAAAAAATAGGTGTCCCACGTACCGAATAGATAAAATAAAATAATAAAATTCTGTTATTTATATAAAAACATAGTAGTCATTGAACGGTTTTTCTCATTTTCGTAAATATCTCGACTCCACAGTCACCTACCGGGTTAAAAAAAATCGATAAACCTTCCCGAACACCAAACAAATATATGGTGTGAATATGGATTCGATACGTCCAGTGGTTTAGGCCTGATGATCCGTGGTACATACGCACCAAGAGTTTTATATATTAATTGATGATTAGTTTATTTAAAATTGATTGTTATATTTCTAAACTTTGAATTAAAAAAAAATATTTTGTAATAACTGTCTGAGTATTTCGTGAAGTTACTCGTTTTGGTTATGGCTATTACGAAAGTTAATTTTGCTAATGATACACAGTAGTGAATACATACTAGGTTGATGGCAATCCAGAGTGCGTTGAGTACGTAGTGTCTAAGCGGGCCGTGCACGAGTGGACAGCTGGGCGCGTTGTGTCCGGACTCCGCGTTGGCGGCCAGTGCACCGCTTAGAAACGTTGGTCCCAGGTTGATTGTGATTGACGCAAACCATATCATGAACGCACCGAACAGCACACACTGTAAAATAATAAATGAACGTGTGTTAATAATAATTTGGTAAAAATAACAAGAACTATAGTAGCTAACTTTTCGGGCTGTTGTCCACGTTGTCGTATTCTTATACTTGACGTTTCGACTCTCACGTCGGAGTCTTCTTCAGAAGTAATCCTGAAACTGTCAGAAGTCTGAAGAAGCCTCTGACATGAGAGTCGAAACGTCAAGTATAAGAATACGACAACGTGAACGTGTACAACAGCCCGAAAAGTTAGCTCCTATGGTCTATGGACAACGGCCACGAAAGCCTACAGAAGAAAACAAGAACTACTTAATGCTATTATAGTCTTAATATTGTTTCTACTTGGTCTTTTCGTTTCAAGTCAAATAAATATTTAATAGAATTGAGATTTAGGAGATTCCAAAGTTGATATTTTACAATTACAGTATATGATTTATATACACGCCGAGACGAAGGTTCCTTAAATTCTGACGAGACCGATACCATATTACCTTAAATATGGACGAGACTGTTTGTATTTGTAAATCGTCTTGTATGCAGCCTTAATGAGGAAGGACTGTATAAAGTATAATCACTTGGCTTGGCAGATGTTTTTTTTTAACGTTTAAATGAGTGGAGTGCTGAAGTAATGAAAATTTCACGAATTTCTGTATAAAAATACTACAAAAAGTATTATTTTAACTTTATCATGGTTTATTTTTTTAAGTTTTCAAAAGAACTGTTAAAACATTTGATATTATTCGGAAAAAAAAACATAGTAATATAGCTACTTATATTTTGTATTGTCTGTTTTAACAAAAGTTAAGTTTTAAAGCTTCTAAAACTTTGTACACCAGGAGAGCTTCATTCATTATTTATATTTTGTTTTGACATTTAAAGGTTTATATGTCATTGAATTAAAGTTTTGAAAAGGAAAACATTGATTCTAGCGGTTTATTTTTAAGTCTTGAAAGTATTGAAATGTTCAAAACATACCTTCTTTTGTTAAAGATTTATACATATGTATAGTGAACGATAAAAATTTAAACCAACCTTAACTGATAGAAATTTTTTAAGGACATTATTTTGTAGAAGATACAATTCTCTACAAAAGTGTCTACAAAGTCATATCTCTCGATTTCACGTATCAAAAATTACAGGCGTTCAAAGTAATTATTTATTAAATTGTACGTCTAAAAGATCCTCACAGCTTAACTATTGTTTCTATAAAAATAAGTTGTACGATAATTTTGTAGGAAATTTAATTCTCTATAAAAATAGTTCATGAGAGAGCTATATGTGTAAATGCAATGAGTTAAAACTTACAAGCGTTTTAAATATTATTTTTTTAATAAAATCAACTACAACTAAGTAGACAACAAATTAGGCTAGTGACAGGAATGATAACCGGTCACTGTAACCTACGGAAACACATGCAAACAATGGGAATCTATGACGAAGAACCCATCTGCAGACTGTGTAATGAAGAGGACGAAACAGCCTCCCATATTATATTCGACTGTGAAGCTCTTGCTCAATGGAGACATGCACTCCTAGCAGGAGACAACTATCGAGAAGCTCTAACAAGAGGAAACTTGGTGGAAAGGCTGTTAAACCTGATAAGAACGGTAAATCTTTTCATTGAATGATTGAATTGATGAAGAACACAATAAGCCAAAGGCTGCAGTGTTAGAGGCATCTAACCTTTATCATCAATCACAACCTAATCTAATCTAATCTAATAAAATCAACATTTTAACGTCAATTTTTTTTTTCTATAAATATCAATTAAATAGCAATATATTACCCTACTACTGAGCTGTCGGAAAAGGAATTTAAATGGGAAACGGGACACCCCCTTGCGGTATCTCTTAAAATTGAATTACAGGTTAATCCTTGTGCGAGGATATATATTAGGTCAAAAACTAACCTATTTCGTAAAAAAAATTTGGCACACCCTTGCATATTATAAAACTTAATTTTTGGACTTTTCATTGAACGACGCCGATATAGGATTATTATGATCAGTTTTTCAAACTTCGTTAAAAACTAGTTATCGTAAACCAAGAATATTCTTTTTGTGAATATAATATGTAGCGTGAAAAGAATCATAAATAAAAACTTTTTAAATTGTATTCAAAATAGTGCGAATTTATTTTTCGTGTATACAAACGTTTATTTATTACTAACATAAAAAATTCGCGACTATTAAAATAATATTTATGGAAGCTGTTCTTTATTATAGCCTGTGTAGAAGTTTTTAATATTTTATATGATATATTATCATACTAAATCAAACTAAAGAATAAATAAAATAAATTAAAACTATATACAAATGAATTTTGTAGGTATTGTGAATGTCTATACCTATATAATTGTATGATGTTTTCTTAAACTTTAAAGTTTTCGCGGTGATTTATGTAGGTTTCTTGAGTACAAATCTTGATTTTGTTACTCAGGTTTTCTCACACCTTGCACTTTACATTACATATTATAAATTCGTTCAAATTTCAACTCAAAGATACATTTAAACAGCATCAAGTTTTGTTTAATTAAAATATGGTATGAATAAAACAAAATACTTATAAACTTGTGCTCAGGAAATTAGGAATTTATTGGATATTACATAGAACTAAAAGTAGTCGTAAAATACCATAGATATGGAGCGTGGAATGCGCATTCTGTGTTAACATTTCTTCAAATCAGTGAGAGAGATGTGGTGGCGTTTGGGATATATCTGTTTCTTTTTCTGAATGAAATAGTTACGATTGTTTATCTAAGGACAAGTATATCCTAAATCATTATTTCTTTTGACACGGCTCTGTTTTCGAGTCAAATGCGTTGTCCATACTCTATGTCTAAAGCCTAGTATACACTAGTAGACATGTTGCGCGATTTGTCTATAGAGACACGGTCTATAGACTGTCTAGATACACCGTTCTTTGTCTCGTCTAGCGTCCACACTACGATGTGAATTTCTCAGTCTCATCTTCGTTGTCCACCATGGAGGACTATTAGTATCTACCACTCGATAGCTGTAGATAGACTGGGTCGTGTCTCGTCTATAGACAGCGAGTGACGTCCACACTGCCAAAATGTTGCGCAACATGTCTAACGTTGCATGTGGTCTCCGATTCCGATCGGGAGACCTTAGAAGACATGCGATTTTTGGTCTCGCAACAGGCCCGTAGACGGGGATTGGTCTATAGACATGTCTACGAGACAACCTTAGACACGTTTCAGAGACCAGAATCGCGCAACATGTCTACTAGTGTGTACTAGCTTTAACATTGGATAGTTATTAATACCTGTGGACTGTCCATGAGTAATGGCGCCGTTAGTTCCGTATCGTCGGAGTCATCCTCTGGAAATACGGGCGAATCGTTGAGCACAGTGGTGAGCATGTTGACCGTGGACACGGTGACCAGTAGCAGGAACGCCGTCTCCACCAGTGAACACTTGTTGACCGGCTGGCAACGGTAGATGCTCACACCCAACGGTACCAGAATGGCGGCACGCGCACAGTCAACCATCGCCTGATGGAACAGAAGACCCTGTGACCATCTGCAACAAATAACAAGAATTTGTGTTATCAAAGAACCAAATGTTTACAAACGATAAGATATTAACTATGATACTTAGCATAAATTAGAAAAAACTAGATGTGTATACTATGTAGTGTCCGACCGAAGGTCAGTTTTGGGCCGAAGCCGAAGCAGAAGCCGAACTTCGGCTTTTCTTGTTACCTTTTCGTCTTTAATTATAACATTTTTTCACAAATTTTTGTTTAAATGAATAATGAATGATCTTTTTTTACTATCAAAAATATAAATATATAGAAATACAGTCGTATACAGTCAAGTCTCTTTTTACGCTGTACGATATTTTATCCAAATTCGAGTGGGGTATCAAATAAAAGCTGTCAATTAAAGGAATTCAAATGTGTAAACGTTTTGTCATTATTAAAAATTTAAAAAATCATAAAAATATTTTTCCCTGCCCATATCTTCGAAAGTAATATTGAATTATTTTTTTGGTTTTACGCGGTTTTAAAAAATTACAGAACGCTATTAATCCTGTGTACAAGACCAGAATAAAGAAGGTTATATATTTTTGTATCTATCCCTAACTATTTTTTGTGCATTTTTTTATATACGGTTTTCTGTAGAACGTACCTACTGCATATAAAATACTTTTCTGTACAAAATTATACTATATAATTCAACCTTCGGCTTCGGCCAAACCTTCGACCCAAATTTGGCCGAAGCCGATTATTCAGCCGAAGGTCGAATTTTGACCGAAGGTGGCCGAAGCCGAAGCCGAATGTTCGGTCGGACACTAATACTATGTTCGCGCATTAGAAGTTATATTTCTAAGGCGCAGTGACATCTAGCGTGTAAACGCAAAACTAAAAATCTGTTTTACCGACTATCATAACAGAAATCTGTATTATCTACACCTAATCTAATTGTATGGTGTTAAATTGTTTCCGTTGCATATAGTATAACAAAAAATTAAAAATGTAAATTCCTATACTTATTATCTGATTTCATTGTACAGAATACAGACAGAATTTAATTTACATATACAAGTTTATTAAGTAGTATTGATTAGAATATGTATTCGGAATCGAAGCAATGCATATTTAGTAGGCACTAGTATGTAGGTATAATGTACTATACATATTCTTAGATATAATAAGAAATGACGAATAAACGGCGTTTATTTTGTTACTATTTTGTATGAATATGTTTAACTATTTCAGTCTTACTCAGAACTTTATGCGGTCTTTACACCGAAAAAACAAAACAGAAACATCGTGTCTTTAAAATACTTCGTATTTAAAAATGTATAGGGTTTATGGCTCTTTGGTAATAAAAACACCGTGTTTCTGTTTTGTTTTCTCGGTGTAAACACCGTATTAGGTTGCTCTGTAGAATGATTAAAATCATTCTACAGAGCAATCTATGTTGACTGATGACTTCGGTATGGGTCGATTGTTGTCCTTAGCTAGTGAGATTAATGCAGCTAATTTTATGTAAATGTCCTAGCCAACCTTAGTTTAAATCATATATAATTATGCATGCAAAATTTACAATATTTATCTCATTTCGTTCAACATGTTTATATAAGTTCTGAGGCGCTAAAAAGTATAAATGTTATACCTTTTCAATAAAAAACTCTTTTGAATTCGAAACTATTAACTTTCATTTTTTTGTATTTAGTTGTGCATTTTGAGAGAATAAATTATTGAAAACTATTTTATTTTTAAAATAAAACCTATGTCCATGATAAAATCGAAATCCAGATATAAACGGAGTATTGAATCGAGTACGACTATTATCTCAATAACGCATGTGAACGCTCTACAGCCAAAATAATGAGACTTACAAACATGGAATTTAAAACTATATACTGTAGATGTGCACCTCCTACATTTAAAGAGTACAATAGACATTCCATACTGTGAACTCGGTTAGGCACGGTACCTTCCTAACTGTGAACTCCGACTCGTCAAAGTTCCTATATGTCTATACAGCTGTCACTTATAACAGAACTGATTGCGTCTACGTGATTTACAGTATGAACCTTCATTTTATAACCGGATACGCATGTATTTTTGTCAGTTTTAGTATTTTTAATTTTTTTTTTAAACTTTTAAAAATTACGAATTTTCATAATTTATGTTTTATTTATTTTTTCAGAAGTTTTTATTTTTATAACAATTGGTAATAGAGAAAACTATTTAAATAGAAGTTCTAAAGAATATGTATTCATATTCAAATCATTTTGTTTTGTAAAACTAAAACTGTTTTCAAGATATTCGTTTCTGTATATTGATGTATAAAATAGTCTTGTGGTGGTCACAGCAGTTTATTTAATATACAGTAAATAAAATAAAAAACTTTATTAATACCTGTATCATTTACATAATAATAATTTAAGTGGGACTTAAAACTAAAAGCTCTGACAATTTATTAAAGAATAACCTATACATATAAATGAATGGTTAATCTTGAAAATGTCAATGTTAAGATTTCCATTTCACTTATACTAATTGTATCATTTGTATATATTTTTGTACATTAATCTGCAACGGATAGGGGTTTTATCAAAGAGAGATCATCTATAAATCTCTTAGGCTGTGCGCTTTATCTTTTCTCTTCAAAATAATTAAACTAAATGTCTGTGCTGTAAACGGTCATACATCACTTAGCAATCTGGAATTATCCGTGACGTATTATATATGTTGTATAGAAAGGCGGGCTCTTGTCACGAGACAAACCAACAACAACCTGGCCGGATTTCCGTTATTTATTGCCTATGCTTTGAATTATATAACATGTAGTATATATGTGTATCTACAATTCTCTGTTTTCTATTAACGATTCGCTACCGACGATTTTTCACAAGAATTATAGCCGAGAATTGTTCGCACAAAAAATGTGTTATGTATTAATAATAATTTTTATATTATTTATTTTTACTTATTATAAATAAATAATATTTGTGGAAGAGTGAGGGGGTTGTTGTTTGTCAAATGTGTTTAGACCAGTGGTTCTCAACCGGTGGTCCGTAAGGACTAAATAAAATATGGTCCCTGTAAAAGATTTCAAACTTTGAATAAACTTAGAATTATCGGTGACCTTTTTTAGGTTTTTTAATCTATAATAAACTGAAAAATGAAATGAGAAAAAACCTTTTTTAGGTTTTTTATTTCAAATCTAGAAAATAAAATAAAAATGAATGTTTATTTTTGAACCTTATGGTCCCTGCTAATAATAATGAAATCAAAGTGGTCCCTGGTCAAAAAAAAGGTTGGGAACCACTGGTTAGACCAAAAAGACAAAATAACAATACGGTATTTTTAAAACAGTTGGTATTTGAAAATAAATAGGGTTGTATTTCTGTCTTTTTGATCTAAACACGGCATTATAAGGTATCTATTTAACGTCGCGCTATGACACAAAAGGGCTGAGTAGTGAATACAGTAAGTGAACAGTTACGCAAATCAAATTGAGCAATTGGACTGTTTAATTCTTATACTAATACGTCAAAAAGTCAAAAGTACATATTAAAATATTTTCGAGTTTGATTAGTTCTAAATAAAAGTCCGCGAGGCGATGTATCTAATTTTAATAATTAAATCGATACAGATGTTTTTTAAAATATATAAAACGTACTATGCCGCGGAGATCTATTTACAATTTTTACTGATTTAGATAAAATTGAATTTACAAAAAATATGTGCAGGTAAAATCATAAATTTGATCCATGCAATTATGAATCGTTTCAGACCCTCGATATTGAAGAGTCTGGCATTTTAGCCACCCTCGTGTTTCGAATAAAGTGCAGTTGAAGTGGCTGATGAAACAGTGTCTTAATTGCCAAGACTTAAAATGTCCGCAAAATCAAGAAGAAATTTGAATAGAACGAAAAATTGCGTTTTCAGTTTAATTTCAAATACAGAGACACTTTGTGGAATTACATATAAAACTTTTAGTAAGGAGAGGTTATGTTAGTTAATTCGATAAGTTTTACGGAAAAATAATTAAATGAAAATTATTATTCTATTATAATTATAATTGGGTGAGACCATCAAACAATACTTTGACGCCCTTGTACGATGTTAAAATAAATTATTTATAAGGTACTGGCACCAGTCTAGGCCGTTTTAAACGCAGGATATACTACATTTGGGTTTGATGGGCTTATTTTTTGTAATTCGCATGAACTCATATTACTAATAAAACAAGTACACTCAGCACTCTGCTATACGACCATCCACTACACGACAGCTCCGTTATAGAATGTCTCGACAGTTCTAACCAACGTCCTTCCCCATCCCCACCATAATACCGCTGTGATGCTATATTTCTGCGCGTTTAAATTCACCAATCAACGTTAAAGTGGTGCCCCTCTAGCCATCGTATAGTGGAAATTTTTAATTACCGATGCCGTCGTATAGCAGAATGTTGAGTGTAACTCTTTATTAAATCAATTCAACGAAATTTAATGGGCACTCAGTGATGAACACTTACTAATGATTACAAAATTATTAGTACTTGCTACTAAAAAAAGTATAAAATAAAGTTTGAAACAATGAAAAGCAGATGCTGTGGTAATATAATAATTAATAAATAAATAGATTACACTAATTATTACTTTCAATATCGACCGTTTTGACACCCATTGGCCGATTGTAATCAAATTAATATGTCTTATAGTTATGTGTCTATAGATTATGATTCAGTAATGGCAGTAGTCAAGTATCAACAAATATTTCTAATTTAGTACATTTAATTCAATAAATATCCAATACTGGTAAATAATTCAAATCTGGTGCTAGTAAAATGATGTCTCGTACAACGAACGCCTCGCATAACGAATGCTGCGCACAACGAACTTTCTGTTCGTTCATTACGCGACTCATTCAACGAACCTCGCTTCATTCAACGAACTGCATCGTATTTCATTTTACCGCCCGAACGCTCCTACGTATCACGAAGTCGCCTAAACTTGACGTGTTTCACATAACGAACTTTTCGCATAACGAATTTGCTCGTGGAACGAATTACGTACGTTATGCGAGGCATCACTGTGCTTTATGAACTGTTTAGAATTTGGTTGAGTCGACCCTGTCTTGACGAATATTTCAGTGAATAAATTACAGTACCTCTCCCCGAAAGAACTACAAACTTTAGATACTATACAAACTTTGCACGCTCATTTGGAATAAAACATTTTGTGAACAATAGAGTTCTGAAACTATTGTTCATTATCATTGAAATAATTACAACATTTAAAATTAAAAGATGTGATTAAATGTAAGCATGAATGATTACTGCACAATTATAGCAATTAAAATTGTTTTTATCGGCTACCCTTCCGAATATCCAGGACGTATCACGAAGGATTCTTACTGATTTATAGCTTCACGTTTTATGGCCTTTTTATCGTCCTTTCATTCGATGGATTAGAGTATATAGACATCATGTTTATCACGGTTTCCCTTGTCATTCTTTTTCTTTCATGTTTTTTTGTTGTTATATGTATTCGATTTGCTATAAAATAAATAAGATTTTTTTTGTTGCATCCGATGTGTCTATTAGATATGAACTTTTGAGGTATTAATCGCACAATTTTATTTATGGTTTTATGGTGTAATAAAATGAATGAAAAATTGTGGAGTTAATGCTTCGTGGTTTATTTTTATCTACATGATATAATTTTTAGTGATCTGGAAATTTTATGTATGTTATAATTGAAAATGTGTACGTAAAATGGGGTTTGTAATTCAATGATAAAAAAATAAAATTGTGAACGTGGTGAACTTTTTGTATTATATACGGTGTCCCAATAGTCCAGTAACAGTTAAATATTTCAAAAGTGTTGAATGTTAGGTAAAAATGTTTTGTACACAAGTTGCAGGGTTCAAAAATGTATTTATTTTTGTATTTTTTCAGTGGAAATATATATTTTTTATTATGGTTACTTACGAAAAAAAACAAGCAATTTTTGTCTGAAATTATTTTTTGTCCAGTTTCAATTTTCAGCACAGTTACAAAATATTTAGAGATTTGTGAACTATCAAGGATTTTTTACTCCGTAACAAAAAATGTTTGTAATAAATATTATAATATTTATTTTTTTTACTTTTGCTGTTCAGTCTATTAAGGCAAAAAAGCATTTCTAAAATAATTAATTATGCTGAAAAGGTGGAGTCGGAATAATATTTTTGAAATTGCTTCTTTAATAAAATATTTGTTATGTTGTAACCACTTTCAAATGAGGTTTCAAAACTATCTGACAGTTCCCTTGAAGTTTCATGAAGTGTTTGACAAGTTTCGTGCACGCGTTGTATGTAAACATCAACGATATTAAAACAGTGGTGTTATTATGAAAATTATATTGTACGGTCAGAGTTGCCAACTGTGTTATAATAAGTTGAAGTATCACTGCTCTAAATTCCATAACGAATCCATAGATATTATCATAGAATTAATACTCCATTTGAATGTGCTTGCAAGCTTGCAAATTCGTTAACTCTTTTATAAAATACGTTTCCATTGAAAAATAAAAATTGGCTTTGATGAAGCCTTTCAAACTCAACTTTTTTGAGATATTTGACAGTTTCAGACTATTTTATTATTATTACCTCTTATATGTTTAATAATAAAAATAGCTAGTACATATCGAGTAAAATATTGCACTTAAATAGTCACTGTGTATATTTTATATTATATATATAATCAGGTTCAATAAATATCGTTGTGTATAAGTTTTTCCAATTGAATAGACACAGAAATATTGTGCGCCATTCCAGCAGCGACTGGATTATTTATAGAATCTGATATACAGGTAAATGCTTCTACTGAAATCAAAACACGGTTTCCAATGCCTGGATTCGAGTTTCCGGTTTGTACAGATGATTTAAACTCACAATCAAACGGAAAAATGTTGTTGCTTTGGATAATACATTGTAGGTATTTTCGTTTTGAATTCAGAGAATCAATAAATCTAATTGAAAACGGGGATAATTGTATAAGTTATTTACCTTAAGTAAAACATTTTATGTCTTTATAATGAACCTAGTACCTTTTAAACAGAAATATCATAAATTTATAATTTCTATAGTGCATATTTCTCGTTAGTACGTTTTTACCCCAATCCCTTCAAAAACGCAATTACGAGGTTTCACTGTAAATGGTATGCAACAAATCTTCTATGGGTTCTAAAGTTAGACCTTCATTGAATCGACTATAATAGTAAATAAAAAATTAATAATGTTTTATAAATAATTAATTTTGTTTTATTTTATAATTGGCATTTTCAATTTATAAAAGAAAAATGTTCGGTGAAAAATTCATATAAAAAAAAAAAGATAATTGGTGTAGTTTTATAGGTTGTTTTATTTGAAAATGAGATCAAAACGAATCAAATAAAATTTATCATTCGTGTTGTATTTGTTTTTGAAACATTAATTTTTAACCTATTTTTATACATTAGTGTGTAAATAAAAAATATATTTAAAAAAACTGAATTTATACATATTAAATTTTCCATTGGCTAAAATTAAATTACTGGGAAATTAAAGTTCAAAATTTTAATTCTGTCAAATACATTTACTGTATTCAAATGTTAACACGGTTGAAAAGTTATTTTTGAATGTTAATTCAATGTATTAAACACAGAAAAAGTTCTATTTATATAATGTTTATTCAAAACAAATGATTGTAAACAACAAAGTTTGTTGTAATTATGAAAAGTTGAAAATTTAATTTTCATTTTATGTTTAAAAGCTTGAGAAATTACGTTTATAATACTTATGGATATCTTCGTGGAAGAAAAATTATTTTCTTTGTAGTAAAAATTAAATTTGCAAATATTTTTAACGTTAAATTACTTTTTCATTTTGTATGTTCATTCAAATTAGAAAGTGGCTATTTGAACTTACTGTATATGTACCCAATTAGGTTAGGTTGTTAAGTTAGGGTAGGTTAGTGTACGTTAGGTTAGTGGTATGTCCAAATAGCACAACGGCATTTGCAAATAGCCAATTGCATGCATATACGGTATGTGCAAATAGCCAGTCGCACGCACATACTGTATGTGCAAATAGCCTCATCCTTCAAATTAATATTGTAGAAAAAGCGAACGTTTATTTATAGATCATAATTATCCTATTAACTCACAATGGCATTTGATAGGTTTACAATTCGATTCACGAATAAGTTTTAAATTTCCTTGTAGAAAGTTCTCCATTTTCACTGGAGCGAATGTGCGTGCTCATCATGCATCTTTTCCAATATATAATATCCCTAATTCGATATTGATTTTGGCGAGCAAAAAGTTCACAACGCAATTATCTCAGTTTCTTAATCCTAAATTAATCATGTCGATGAGTCTTTTAGAAACTTTCAACAAGAATCAATCTTCCTTTCATTCAGTCTATGTCTGTAGCATTACTACGCTGCAAGTTTCAACACCAAGTTGAACATTTAGAGTCGATTGTATGGCTTAGTGCTTATTATTAGGTACTGTTTAAATAACTTCAAATTATATGGTTAAATTGTATTGGGTATAGCTATCTTATACCCAATACTTACTT
The DNA here is from genome assembly GCA_949319165.1 of Sialis lutaria. Lineage (NCBI taxonomy): Eukaryota > Metazoa > Arthropoda > Insecta > Megaloptera > Sialidae > Sialis > Sialis lutaria. Next base: position 8,009,797 of record OX439233.1, on the reverse strand, counting down.
ATTTGCTAGGTAATAATACTACTTATTTGCTAGGTAGCAAGCACTCTCAAATGAGATATCAAATATATATGACAGTTCTTAGTAAGTTGGTTTTTACCGTTTTTTACGCAAGGTTAGTAAATACACTTTAGTAAATATACTTTACATACCTTTTTTTAACATCCTATGTATGAAACTATCTATCTAAAACGGTAAAAACCAACTTACTGAGAACTGTCATATAAGTTTGATACCCCATTTGAGAGTGCTTGCTAGTTTGCAAATTTGCTAGGTCGTTTATAATACCGGACATTAGTTTCTTAATCTTATTTCTGATAACATGATTTTAGTTTAAGTTATTTATATTTTGCTGAAAATCCTAAATATAATTTGTATATTATTAACTAACTTCAAAAAGGGAGGTTTTCAATTCGGCTTTGGATATTGCTTCCTCACAATACCGAAGATACGAGAAGCTTTGTGATCGTTTTAAAATGAGAAAAAGAATTGTTCTCCGATTTTAAAAATGTTACGTGATTTATCCGCTTCAGGTCAAGACAAACACTTTCCGAACCACTGAACCGATATTGATGAAACTTGGTAGGTTGATTGGGTCTGGCTTGAGGACGGCCCCATTTCAAAATCATTAATGTCGTGTGTAAAGGGGGGGGGGGGGGTGGGGGTGACACAATAATAAACGAGGACATACGAGCATAAAATACCATTCATTTTTATTTACTTCAGGGATATTTTAAAGTCATTTTTTAAGTACCAAAAAACACACCTTTTGCTATTCAATATTTGAGGAAAAGCACACTTTATGATGATCATTTTCCAGTTCTATAAGCAATTGTAATCTCTTTAAAATGTATTTTTAAACAAAAGCTTTCATCTATCAATTTTCAATATAAGTTTGTATAAAATGCTTTTACTTATATACATACATATTCCAATATTCTTTTCTGCACAATTGATATTCGCGTTTCCGAACCGTTTACGTAAGAATAACGCGGTTGGTATTTTGCAAAAACAAAAGTTGGATTTACATAATAGACAATTTGCCGGCGCTCATTAAGGCTAATTACCGGGACGTTTGCAATGTGTCGTGAATCCATGTGCTTCATCTAGAGATGTCTCTGCAAGAGAATGTCTTATAATAAAAAACACACTTCGTATAGTGAGAGTCTGTAATGCGAACAATGATCTGTAGTTGAAATCTGCTATAGTGATTTTGAATGTTCCTATATTGAAGGGGTTGGCAACCTATTTGTTTAAACTGGCTCAATACAAGATTTAAAAATCACCAAGGGCATTGAACAAAAAAAAAAAGTTTCAAATGTGAATAAGGTCTTAGGTATCTCTCAACATTTATTCCAATAAAGGTGCATTTAAAATGCACCGCCGGATTCACTCAAAATAGATAAAATAATATGGAAACGACGATTGCAATAATGATATTTATGAAACGTCATTTGTTTGGTACATTTCTTTTGTGTTTTGTTTTTCACTGTGTTGAAAATTTGTGTTTGTTCATTAAAAAAGCTGTTATGGGTGCCATCGGACTTTCTTATATGCAATACTCAATGTACAGAGTACGTGTTTCTAATTATATTAGAAAAATCTTTCTGGCTAACTCATGGAAAAAAATGAATAGGACATAAATTGTAGATAATAATATTTTCTATAACTTTTATCTGAAGCATTATTTTCTAGTTTCCATCGGTTCAAAAAATTCGAGAAATTAAAAAAAATATTATTTTTGGTTTAGTGATCGTTAAAAAATACGTTTTTTTCTGAGGTGAAAATTGAGATCCTAAATATAAATTTTCATCCTTTTTAGTTTTATTGTTATTGAGTTACAGCCTCTACAAACAGATACACATTTATCTTGATAAAAATAGTCATTCATTCAGGAAGGTTTAAAGCAAATTGATATTTTTATCAAAATATCGTCTAAACAATATCGTACTTACGTATTTCATACTTATAGCCATCTAAGAAAGTAAAAAGAGCAGCTGTTTTGATATAAATGATAGTGTAAATAAATCGGTCGATCCTGACTCACCCTGTACTATATTTTTTAATGAATTTTGTAGTATATATCTATCGATTTTTTTATAGAAAACGCTATTAGTGCATATTTTTTTCAGATAAGTCATATCTTTTAAGTTAAATATTAAAAAAATCATTCATTTTTGTTAAACATCTTTAAAATATTATTCGTGATATTTCAAATTGGTACAATCACTGATTTAACGTCGGTACTATATCTGGTAGGTAGGGTCACAGATCGGGATAGCAATTTTGTTTACGTGGTCATATTTTCCGATATCGAACGATTTACGTGTCTCGGCATTTTTCCATAAATTAATGGCTTTGAATAGCAATGATTTGCATTTTTTATATCTCAATGTCATATCTACTAAAAATGATGAAACTTATCTTCTGTGGTATTTATCTGTCTTTGTATATAAATACATACTTTTTATTATCGAGTTTCAAAGCGTACACGCTAATCTATAAATGATAATTGCTCTCTCGGTACAACCCTCGTCATATTTCGTTTCTGTAGGGCGTTTTAAGAAGTGTATAAGCATTATTAGAACAGGTTGATGCTCTTAAGTTTCTAGAGCAGTTAGTGAATTACTAAAGTTTCTAACATTTTGGATAATGGTAACTTATAAAATAGCTCTAGGTTAATTTGCAATTAATAGAATCCAAATATAGCCATTAAACTGCTATTACTTTGATCAAAGAAATATCACAGTGTAATTAGTCAACTTATTTTCATGTAATTTTACAGTTTTTTGACAGAAAAAACAAAATGGCGACTGTTTAATTTTCATTGACAGTTACAAATTCAAACCTGGATCGCGTCAATCTATGAACATCTTCGCACTGATAATCAAAATGCACCCAAAAAGAACAAAATATCTCCAGATATTAATGAGAAAATATTATCAAATATTTAAACACAAAATCCCGTATATTATCAAAGAAATATGGTCAAATCTTTGTTAAAGATTTTTTTGACATATTTATTTGATAATGTAATAGCGTCTTAAAGCCTGCCTATAATTATTTCAAGTTTTTTGCTTGTATAAGGTCGACTATAACTGCATAATGTACGCAGCCATCTAAGGAAATTCAAGTCGGTTTGTGCGCCTTGAATAAGATTTAGTACTTCCTGTCAGGTTGAATGGCTGATTACTTGAGTTGAGAATGATTTAATTCATGGCTTACCTTTTTCAAGCCGAGGTAATTAGTCAACGTGAAATGAAGAGAATATACCTTTTCAATGTCACATTTACTGCATTCGTTTAGTAGACGATGAATGATTTTTGTTTTTATCGTTCGTTAATTTGTTTTTTGTATTGATTAATTAGTACATAATACTTTTATAAACTTGATTATTTAATATAAAGGGTAGAAAAATATCTGAAGCGTAATGTGGAATTTTTTTTTCATTATAAGTAAATACAGGTAACATCCGTTCATCACGATTGTTAGGTTCCTAAAAATGTTGTGTTTTATGAAACAAAATACTAGCACAAAAACAGTATCCATCATGTTGGAAAATTTTATGATGTAATTCTGACTGGATATTTAGTCATACTAGTATCACCTTTGGTCGAAATTCGACCAATATTTTGCCTGCCTTTTGTGCACATCTATGACAGAGTACCTTTTCGAGGTACGACAATTTTCGATGTTCACCTATAAATATATAGATACTGCTTTTTTAAGAGTCATTGAGAAATCACGAAATTTTTCTCCTCCAACGAGGTTGGCGCCAAATAAATAATAATTACTGAATCGTTTGTATCTTGGCTTCTGGGTATACGCCGCGTCGATTTGGTAGTTCTATCGGCTCTATTAACACATTAATACGCACTCGATCTTAATCATTGCTCCGTAAACCCGTCTCTGCAGTGCTTATATCCAAAAACTTGTAGTGAAACGTATGTTTACTAAGCGTGATTAACGATATCATGGTTTGTAAACGGCCAATTTACTGATCGTAATTATTTTGTTGAATGTTTTGTATCAGTTTTTTTATATTGAGCAAAAGTGAATATAAATTTTATATTGAATTCAGGTTTTGATACACATGTCGTATGCATGAAAACAATTAAATATACATTATAATCAAATAAACTCACTAACTATTGATTCCTGTAACATATATTGTATAGAATAATTTCAATTTCCGAGCTATTGTATGGAGATTATATAAATGTTGATTAACACAAAAGTTATAGTATTTGTTTACCTCTGTAGCGTACGTATTACATGAACAATTAACAAGTCTAAGGGTAGGTATACGGGTACGGGCTGATATTGTTTTATTTATCTTTGGAAATGGCATTATTCATATGTAAGGGCTGAGTTTTATATGTATTTATATTATTTCCTTCCTATCAGAACGGAATTTTAATTTTACTAACAAATCAAGTAATGATCATAGGTACCTATGGCTTTTATATAGAAATGTCTAAAAAATGTGTTTTTGGTCCGTAATTATTGGTACAACAATAATTAATAATAACAAAACACTTGGATTTTAAATTCCTTGAATTTTTATCTTTAATTTGATACCCTACTCGCAAAAAAATATAATTCATCTCGAGAATATATTTTTTCTCTTACAAGTTTTGGTGGAGATATCACCAGCCAATGATTATAGTTTGTTCATGGGGGCCAATTACTTAATGGGGAACCTGGTTTATAGGGTCAAGATTTTCGATTTTTTTTTGCTTAATCGATAATTAAACTATTCAAGAATATATTCTCAAAGTTTCATAGCATGATTCGAAGTATTCTAAAAGTTATAGAAGTTTATAGAACACATAGTGAGTCAGCGTTTGGCTGGTTTATTGTGATGTATTTTAATATTGAAGCGATTTTCTCGAAATATAATTTTCTTACTTTCTTAAAAACTGCGAGAAAGAAAAGATAAGAGATACACCACGGCACCATTTTGCAATTATTTTACAATATAATTTTTTTACATTTTCAAATAAGCAGTAAAATATCCTATATATTTTAGAAAATCTCAACTGCATTATCAATAAAAAAAATTCATAAAAATCTTTTTTTTTGTAGCCTCCCAAACCAGGTTCCCCCTTAAATTATTATATTCCTTATATTCCAATTAAAAAAATGCGAGTTCACTGACTACATAAACTATGGTTTAACTAAATACTTTAAAATATCTAGCGTATACAGTAGGTATACAATATTGAAATACTTGTAAACAGTAATTTTATATTATTGTACCTACCTACATACTTTCATACTAGAACATTAGAATACCATTATGCATCCTATATGTACACAAAGTACACATGTATGTACTATCAAGTACAGTTTAGGAATAACATTATTATGTAAGTACAGAACTATAACAATAAAATGTAAGGATGTCTTAGTCGTGTTTGTAATAGGATTTGAAAACCACAGCATTGTATGCAGAGTTGAAGGACATACAGGCACTTAGGGAATAATCCGAAGAAACTCATGTCACTTCTTGCTGATTGCGTTATCGCGATGCAGTTTGCGTTGCTTGTTTGCATTTTAATTCCAGATAATATTCTTTGTATGTAGGAATAAATGCAGATATTCATTGTGAGAAAACAATGAATCATGTGGGATTTAATTTGTTCATAAAAGGAAAATCATTTATGATTGGTTTTAATTACCACATTGAAAAATAAAATAGTACTTAAATATTGATGGATTACTTATAAGAGCACAGCTTATAGTTTAGCACATAGGTGTTCAACCTTTTGACCTTCTTGGGCCGCATAGCGCAGTCAGTTTATCAAGGGCCGCACGAAGGGTACTCGGGGACCGCGGGTTGGGCAAGCCTGGTTTAGCATATGGAGCAAGTCGCTAAATTTGAAAAAGTATTAACATTGTGTATTTTACAAAATAATAGTATAATAAACTATGAGTCATATTGTAAAATGTGAGTTGTTAACGAATTTGCTTGGATAAAAATATGAAAAAATCATTGTCTATTTATTTTCCTTGTAAATTCTTGATTAACAAGACGAAAATGTAATTTTAGCATATACATTTTAAAATATACTTTTTTTTCGTGCACAATATGGGATATAACTGCTCTCTAGCGACGCAGAATGTTGTTATATTTCTGTCGTTATTCCAATGGAAGAATGGATCCTGTCAGAAACAAGTATTGTTTTTTACAAGATACCCTATTTTTATAAAACTTAAATTATTGTATTACTACAAAACTTTTAAATCTAAATTTTCCAAAGTATCTTCTGCTATCACTCCTCTATTTTTAACTTTTCTTTTCACTATCTCAGTTTACCAAATTAACTACACAACTATATTTCAAATAGAAGATAACAATAACTACTAATTTACTCCTACATTTGTAGCCATGCATGTTTTAGGATTGATACGGATATAATATATCAGTTACGGATACAGACCTGAATCGGAAAGATCAAGTTAAAATTTTTAAAACGGAGAACAATTTTTTGAATCTATTTCATTCTTGTATCTTCGATATTGTGGTTAACCATTGAATTTTCATACAATTTTAATAAAAAATATTAATTCGACAATTTTCTGAGTACCTAATTTGCCACGATTAACATTTGCAAGATTGAAAGGGGCAAAGGGAGTATCCGTGAGCTACGGTGGTTAAACTGTGCCTGTTAGTAGTAACTTTTATTATCAGTGTAGGGACGATAGTGACCTTGGTGCATAAGTCACATCACATTATACCGCGAAATTCAAACGGATTACCAGTTTAGACATTTTAAAATCAATGAAGAAAAATTAGTAAAATACTAAAAAAAATTTCTTGAACCTTTAAAAAATATATGGTTACCGGATATTCATTTAAAGATTCGGGTTCAGATTCAGGTTCATTGACATTGAAATATAACGGTTCGGTTCGGGTTCGGGTTCATGAAAAATACGGGTTTTTTCGGGTTTCGGGTTCGGGTTCAGGTTCAGGTCCCTGGCTCAAATATGTTTATTTAAAAACTAAATATAATTTTTAGCATTCATCGAATGCATTTACAAACAAATTTTTAAAATTTAAAAGAATAACTACATATATCATTTTAATTTAATATGTCAAATTTTAAAATAAACGTATCTACGTATAATAAAATTTGAATTTTAAATTCAGAAAGGACAAAATTTGAAAAAAAAAACATGTTCATTACCATAAAAATACGTTGAAGTCCTTATTTACGCTCGAAAAAAATCTTTTATAACTGAGATTACAAATCATAAAAACCATCTTTCTACGGAAGTCACGGGGTGAGTCGAAAACTTAAATCGGCGACGAAGAGGAGAGAAAAATCGTGTAAGAATTAACGTAAATTATTCGTAAATGAAAAAGAGACATGTAATCACCAGTAGACAAGAAAAAAGGGGAAAGTGGGGAGTAAAGGCCAGGGTTGGATATTTATAGTGTGAAATAATGCATATATTATAAGGTTTATTTTTAGAATTTTTTAAATTTTAAAATACATATACAGTATTTCCATTTTAATTGTCACACGCTAATATTTCTAAAACAAAATAAGAATTGAGAATGGTGTTCTAAAAAATTATTTTCAGTGGAGGTAGGGAGGTCATGTGAAGGTAATTTTTTTTAGTGGTAATCTCTATTTTTTTTGCAGAATCGTGTTTCCCATGAAAAAAATTGTATTAGAGACATTATAAATATCCCAGTTAACCAAAATATCTCAAAATTGAGGTTCTATAAAAATATTTATTTGTTTACGGAGAATACGATTCTGCGAAAAAAAATCGGTGTTCCTATTAAAATAATAATAAAGATGACCTCCAAATATTTGTGAAAATAATATCTGAAGTCACCATTTAAACCCTTCAACTTTTATTCGAATTTTTTTTAAATCTTGCTTTTTTTTTTTTTTTTTTTTTTAATTTTAGCGTGATGCGATTAAAATGGAGCAGCATGTACCATATATTTATGCTTATATGGTTGTATAAATAACATTTTTCTTGGTCAGATATCAAACGACAGATAAATAGAATGATCTTAAATGTATGTGATTTTAATTGAGTTAATATTCTTAAACATCCTTAATATATATAAAGCTCAACGTCTCTGTCTGTCTGTCTGTCTGTCTGTCTGTCCGTTAGTGCGCTTATCACTCGAGAACCAGTTATCCGATTTGCGTGATTTTTTTTTAATTCATAAGTACATTCTCTGGCCAGGTTATAGGCTATATTTTATTACGTTAGGTAACATAACAACTAAGCAGTGACGATATTAGTAAATCAAGTCGGAAAAAATTTTACCGACGGCACGCTGTTTTGCGATACGCTGCCTAAACCGTTGAATATAGAACAAAATAATGTATTAAAGAACTGTGTAGAATCAAAAGTGCTACAATAAAGTCCGCGACACCATATGTCTAACTTTTATATTTAAGCCACAATGACTGCTTTTATGTTACAAAGAAAACATAAAATATTTGGGTTCGGTTTACATGGAGTTTTGACCTGCAAAACTTCAATCCTTATTGAAATAAATGATTTCATCGTCATAAGTACTTAATTTAGATATAATTTGCCTTTTACAGATTTCAATTTGGTCTTTTGGTTTAGGAAATAACGTGAAATAAGTATATACCATAACATTATTCGTAACAATTCGCGCGAACTACGACTATGTAGACGCCGCTGCGCTGAGTAGAGGGGATAGGCCGGTATTCTTTTGATTGTCAATTGTTTAAATTGTTTTCAATAATTAACTTTTAAATAATCAACTATATATTTTTTAAATCCTAAACAATAATTCCGTAGTCCACGCGAGCGAAGCCGCGCGGGCCAAGCTAGTTATAAATAAAAATGGAAAATTAAATATACAATATATTTATTCTCGACCCTGGCTAAAAGTTAAGAGGTAGGGTAAGGGGAAGTGAAAAAACGTTTAGTGAAGCCTCCAAAGCCTTGCCAATGACAGATAATTTATCTGTTAGACATCCCTTATTTGTTACATGCACAAAATTAGTTAAAACATTACCAGGTCTTGTTTTTATATAAATAATATATACCCGTAGACGTCAGCATTGCGTTGAAAATATTTGAAACGTTCTTTAGTTTTTTTTATACATATGTATAAGGTAAATATGGTACATACGAATTGAAATGTTATTTCAAATACATCCAAATATTTACTTTTGTGTTAATATTCTGATAACAAGATGCGTAAACAATTTTACTGTTATTAAATCAACCATTTAAAAAAAACTCAAACTATTGAAATATATTTGCCTAGATGATAGAACCCGCTGTTATTAATAATTAAAAAAAATTTCATTACTCAGCTGTTTTGAGAGATAGCGTGATTATATGTATTCTATACCAAGGTACAGATTTCACCACAATCGGTTCAGTAGTTTTTGAAATTACTTGTAGTTCGGTAATAAAATAGACATAAAATATCGGAAAAAATTATAACAAATTTTTGCATACACATTTTAAAAAATACACAAGAAAAGGGGAGGGGTCACCTAATACTTTACAAGAGATGAGGAGCGGGTGCCGAAAATTAAAAAAAAAAACATTAATGGGCGTTCCCTAATTGATATTAGTAAATAAAATATTTAACTACGTATTATTTTTAAAATTCGTAGCCTCTCAATCAATAAAAGTTTATTTAGTTATAAGTTACTTATGTTTTTAGACGGCTCTATTCGTGTTTTCTTGAGTGCCACGATGTTTACTGCACGATGTTACAATCATTAATTCACTCGTGAAAGGGAAACACGGTTTTGTCTTTTAGTTTAGTTTTTATGGGGACTTTGTTATGCATTTGTGTTGTTCTCTGGTACTAATTATAATAAAGTTTATTATAGTTTATTGCGTGACTTTAGAATTTAAAATCATATTTATATTTGTTTTTAAATATGTATCAAAATGTTAAAATGTTGTAATTAAATATATTATAAGCAGAGTAATTTATATTATCACAAAAAATGAAAAAAAGGGTATTTGACACTATTAATAATAAAGCTAATTTAAAAATGTAATTTTTAGCCTATTTGGCATGTGATCACAAATGCGTCTAGCAAAACTGGCACTGATATGACGTCAGAACACATTAAAAACTTCAGAAAAATTCAGTTTGTTTAGGAGACAGTCACGTCACGCATACCGCTTGACTTTGAATACACGTTTTAGCGAGAATTATTTTCAGCGTTTTTTTGGCATAATTTTTGGTAAAGATACTAAGAAAGTATTGTGCATGTCGAACCTCGTATAATTAGTTTCTCGTAGCGTAGATGTGAAAATTTAGCAAAGTTAATAACCAATTATTTAGATTAGTTAAAATATTATCGAAAAGATGGCAGCATATTTTATTTAACATTTTAACTACAATTTTAAATTATTTTCAATCGAGTGTGCCAATAGTTTTCTTGTGCTCAACATTATTACCTACATATATATTGATTCCCAATTTTTCTGTCCCACCATTTCTTTCGGAGATGTAGACAGGTAGAAAAATTTTTGACAATCTTTTTTTAAAATGTTATTATAAAAAAAATTTATAATAACAAAACGTTGCATATTTAAATTCGTCGAATTATAACGAAAAAATAAAAAAATGATTAGCCATGTGCCTTAAGCGTTCATCTTTGTCTATAATTATTCCAAGTCTTAGCTTTCTGGTTAAAACGGTACAGTAGCTAAAAGGCTAAAACGATAGACATAAATGTTCGATTTTTCTGATTTTGTTACGTAATACTAAAAATAGAATAAACTTTTATCTATCAATTATAATGTGAGACAGGCTATGATATATTAACAGAAAAAATAAAATAATGTATAAAGTAGCACCCACTTAATGTATTTTGAAATAATAACCATGTACTTAAAATTAATAAACTATAGTGTTTATTTATTTAAGAAAAAAGATAATTACTATACATAATTATATAAAAATTCTCCATCGTATTAAATATTTTAAACAACGAAGAATCGAGAATTTTTCAAAAGAATATTTATGAAAGAAGTCCCAAAGAGTGAATCTTTAAACTGCGTTCTTAAAAGCCTCGTAAATTTTATTTTTATTAGAAGTACGAAAAACATATTTCATTGTTCTTCTTCCATCCACTTTGTAATTTGATAATCAATACAATTTCTGTCGGAAATGGAGAATTATTGTCGAAAATAGATAATGCAATTTTATATTTTAATATTATTTCATTTGACTTTGAAATTGTTTTAATGCTTTAGAAATTTAAACGGAATATATCATTTTTTATTAAATTACTAAAAGAGAATTTAATTGAAAATACTTTATAGCAATATTGGCTTTATTAATTTAGTAGATATTGATTTTTAAATGAAATCTGAATAATGAATCTTCGAGTATTAAAAATTGAATTGAAGATTAACAAATAAATTGACGTTTTGTGTTTTTTTGTTGAAATAATATTTTGATGGAACGATTGAATTAAAAATAAATCACCAAGCTTTGCAAGCAAAGCGTTTAAATAATTTATTCAAGATTGACAATTTTTTGTCCACTGATAATTTTATATCCACAAATAGTTAAAAGTAAGAAGTGGGCGATTTATTTACGTAACTATCAATTATATTTAAAAAATGTATGAATAAATAAAAAGTTTAATGGGAAATTCAAATACTTTTTTAATAAGTCTTGTATTTTTTGTTTTTCTTCAGAACTATATGTATAGTTTTGAGGTTATGAATAGAAACCTTTGATAAATTGGTATCTATTTAAATAATTTTTGTCTCTTTAGTTTGATATTAAAATAACAATCGTGTATTTGAAATAAATAAATTCTCAATTATTGAATAATAATTTTATAAATATCGAAAGTATTAATTAACATATTGTACATTGTTTCCTTACACCTGTTTTCTAATGTACATTGACATAATATAACATTTTTGACATAATGCATTAAGGGGGATAGCCACTGTGACGGGTCAAAAAATTGTCAATGTTTGGGAATTTTTTTCACAGATATAACTAATTATTTTTGAATCAGGTAAAGGACGTTTTATTAAGTATATATTCAAATTATTTAATATAAATTTTTATTGAAAAATATTAAATATTTACAAAGTAATGAGCCTCGATTTGACGACCAAAAAAAATTTTTTTTCTCTATGGTCGACTCTAAATTTCGAGAAGGGTTATATGAAAAAAATAAATACAAATTTTAGCAATATCTATATGAATGTAGCTATCGTTGCATGTAGCCGTTTTATTTTATTTTATTTTTTTACAAAATGGCGGTCGTTTGAATTTTTTTTTTCATTTTTAAGACCTATTTTTTTTATTAGAGCGGTTTTAAAAATAGTAATTATCAAAATTTCAAAAATCGGCTACGTGCAACTATAGCTACTGTAATTACGAAAATTATAAAAAAAAAAAATATGAAATCGGTTCATTAGTCTTTGAGGAATCGTGTCGACCAGGTCGAAAAATGTCATTCGGAGATAAATGTGTTTAATGTTTTTGTTACGTCATAACCGGCCATGCTACATCGTCTCACTAAATTGACTGACTCCGTCAATTTTCAAAATTTAAACTCATTTTTTTGTATACATAAGTATTAATGAATATGCAAACTTTAAAAAAATATGAAAAAAAAATTATATTTTTTTCCGTCACAGTGGCTATCCCCCTTAATAGCAGAACAATTTAGATTTAGATTAAAGTTATTTTTTTAAAATATATAAAAAAAATTATAATAATGAGGCATGTATTAAAAAATATATATCTATATAAATAAAAATCAATTGCTGCATGTATGAAAGATCATCACTCGAGAACGGCTCGACCGATTTGGTTGATGTTTTTTTGGTTGTAATTGTTAGGGTAAGGTTTATTTGAAAGAATTTTTTTTGGAAAATCCACCGGAAAAAATCGGAAATTTTGATGCTATTTTTTTTCTAATTTTAAAGTACATATTATATCTACATGTCATTATATCGATTTTTACACGCTCGACAAAAATCAAGTTCAACTACACGTTCAAAACTTACAGCCATTTTTCTCAAAAATTTTGAAATTTCAGGTAATTTCCTATATAATTAACATACTAGATAAATTGATGGTAATTGATCAAGAGTATTTATTATAAAAATTCTTGGATAATTAATTACCTTTGGTGAATTTAGCACGATACAGAAAAACAATCTCTTGACTAATGTGTGTTTTTTTTTATTTAACTAATAATATATTATTTAATGTTGTTTAATTTTTTTACATTAGAAAAATACTAAAGCATCGTTTAATCCCAACTTTAGTAATAAATAAATAAAAATATAAATCTTGCTACATATAAAATAAAATAATGATTACTTTGTATTAATTTATAGAACGTAAAACATATTTCAATAAATCCTCAAATATCTGTGAAACAGTTTTGGGAAAAGTTATTCAAACGTTACAAATATGTTTTGGAAATATTTTAATAAGACTCGCATATAAAAGTTTTAGTCGAATTCACACAAAAACCACATAAACAGTAAGTGGTGAAGTAAATAGGAGCGTGAGGACGTCTGTATATATATATCTATATATATGTGTGTGTGTTTGGGCGTGTGTGTGTGTGTGTGTGTATGCGTGTAACTACAGTGGAGTCTATTTTTTTAACAAAAAAAGTATCATATTATTAAAGTTAAATTATTTTATTTAAAAAATTATACTTTTCGTTTCATTCTCATATAAACCAAACATAATATTTTCAAACTAGTCAAAATGAACATACGTATTCTATACAGGGTAAGCCAAAAGTATTAGTAACAAATAGTTTTAAAATACTCATAGAGGCACTGGAACGAACTATATACATTTTTTACTTAACTTTTGTGCATACTTTATGAATAACTAGCTCATTAGACCCGGTATTACCTGGGTTAATATTCACAAACTATACACCTGATTTAATAAAATATTGAAACCGTAAATTATAGAATTATAGGCTTCTATGTTTTCATAAAATATCGATAGCTATAAGAACATGCACTGAAAAAATGTCTAATTTAAATTCGGTTCAGTAGTTTTCGAGTTTACATGTTACATGTAGAGAAATTTAACTTCTTTTTATAGACCCGCGAAAAAAATATTGATCTGCAGAGATTTACTCAGATCTCGATAGATCTGCATTTTGAGACAGCATCATATTTTTCACTACACGGAGAGAATATTCTTTTAAAAATTAACAGAAAATGCTGTGAACCAGAGGACAGATTCAACTTATGCAAAAATTAACAGAAGAGTCGGTAGAATTTAAAATAAAGTAAATGAAAAAATACAATGACATACTGGTAAATTTTAACATAGTACGTATTAAAATTTATTTACTCTGAAAAAATAATATATACGCTATTCTTTAATTTAATTTCTTGCATATGAAAATTTCACGTACGTTCTCTATAATTTTACTATGTTTCTATATTACTTTTCATATCTGGCCTATTGCATACAGTAATACAGTATATTGAATTGTAGTATAGACGTTCTTTTAAATTTACCATGTCGGGTGTTAAAAATTTCTAGGATCAGTTTCGTCCTCTCGTTAACATGTTTTTCATGTTAAAAATTAACATAACATTTTTTCAGTGTAGTTTTTGATCTGTGGAGACTTGTTAAGATCTACAATGACCCCTCTAAAGATCGTTGTAGATCGTGATAGACATTAAAAGTTGATAATTCATGAATTTTCAACGTTGAAAAATCATTAATTTTCAAAGTTACAATGATCTTCAGAGATCATTATAGATCTTTGCAAGTCTCCATAGATCAAAAACCAGTGAAAAATATGATGTTGTCTAAAAATGCAGATCTATCAAGATCTGACAAGTAGATCTCTGCAGATCTACAATTTTTTCACGGGGTGGTAAAAATAACTTTTTTTTTTGATAAATGAAAATTTTTGTTTCAAGTACACGACTATGTTATTTTTATGTCGCAGTAAAGAGATTTTTATTTAATGGTACCAAATCTGAAATAGGTTTCATGACGTCATAACTATTATGTGTAGAACATTGACACACCATTATACCAAACATGAAGATGCCCAGCTTCTGAGTAATTCATTTTGCTGATAGTTCAAGTTTCCGCCACTCTACTGTAGTATGTACTATGTAAAACCGGTGCTCAGTAAGCTATCGACCTAGTTACAAACGTATTCCGGTGTTTATCCTGAATGCCACCAGACAGTAATGTACTAAACCGGATATGGGGAAGAGAATGCTCCAGGTCCACATCGAACCAACACAGTGGGGGCAAACTAAAAATTACTGTTGAAAAATCGCAGTTCTTATCCGATCGAAACATTTATTTTATTATTATTTTGCAAAAGGTTGCTTTTTTAACGACAAAAATATAAAACTTATTTAAGGTTAGCGTTATTGACAGCTGTCAACTATAAAAAAATATTCGACATTTGATTCATATTCAACAACATCTAAAACCATAATGGACTCTATTTTTTCGCAGGAAAACATACACTTTTTCAACTTGACTACGATATTGTTAGCTGACAATTGACATATTCTATTTGTAATATCAGATTACATTTATTGGGGTATAAAATCGATAAATAGCCATCCAAAATGCTTCATTAAGTATAATGTTACTGACCAAGACGTTTACATGTTATGATGTTAATTTTGCTTCAACGCTATATCTGAAGAAATATAGAGGAAGCTGTTTTTTCATCTTATCAATTAATTTGTTATTTACACTAAAAATCATTGTGACGATTTTTTAATGTATTTTTTTTAAAGTAGGTATAATGAAAAAATAAGTAAAAAATAAATAATAAGATTTAAGTACTGCCATTGGCTAAAGAATTTAAAAGTTTACTTTTTTATGGAGACAATCGATTATATAAGTCTTTGGGAACACATACAAATAGTTGTGCGAAAATTAAGATTCTACAAATTTTTTTACTGTAAATTAAAGACGAGCATGATCCCCAATTTCAGAGGGCTATATCTTAAAAGTTTGAGTTTTTAGGACTTAGTGCCCATTGACACTTTTAATCTACTCATCAAGGACTATCAGAATCCAAAGTTTCAAAGAGTTTGACCGAAGCCCCTTTCCCGTAAGGATTCTGCGGGGTCCTTTAATTAAAATTCATACAATTGCCTGAGTTATAGTCAATTTAGCGAAATCAGATAGCGCGGCCGGTTATGACTTTCAGAAAACTTAAAACGCGTCTTCCTCGAAACATAATTTTTGGTCGTCATGTCGAGGTTCATAACTTTAATATCATAAATTTTTTATATTTTTCAATAAAAATTAATATTTTTTACCTGATTCTAAATAAGTTATATCTGTGAAAAAGATTCCCAAACATTGACAATTTTTTGATACGTCACAGGGGCTTTCCCCTTTAAATAATTATGGCAATTTAAAAACAATATCTTGATAGCTAAGTATCGCAGTCTGTAACGATTTTGAACATAAATTTTTGATTTGTTCCCACTGTGTAACGTCGGAGATCTGCAACAAGGGCGATAAGAGTTGTGTACATATACAGAAGTTTTTATTCTTATTTTTTAGTTTTCCATGTATGCAATTTTTTATTGGCACATAGGTTTTTATATAAACTAACAATTCTTATCGTATTTTTATGTTTTTATTAAATTATAAAACAAAGAGTATAATTTTGGAATGTATATGTAATATTTTGTATGTGCTTTTTTAATGTTAACTCGTTTATTTTTAGCTTAGGAATTTATTTTCTGTTATTTTTTTGGATTGTATTTTTCGACAAAATATACATAGGTATTTACTTTATTTTAGATCTGGAAGTGGTTTTTAAAAACATAATTATTTCTATTAATCTCATAACAGCCTCCTTTTCCCCCTCCATACGGGTTTGATAATTTTTATATAAAACCATCGATTAAGGGGGATGGTCACTGTGACGGAAAAAAAATATAAATTTTTTTTCTTAGATTTTTTTAAAGTTTACATACTCATAAATATGTATACAAAAAATTGAGTTAAAATTTTGAAAATTGACGGAGTTACAGTCAATTTAGTGAGATGATGTAGCACGGCCGGTTATGACATAACAAAAACATTGAACACGTTTATCTCGGAATGACATTTTTCGACCTGGTCGACACGATTCCTCAAAGACTAATGAACCGATTTCAATTTTTTTTTTATAATTTTCGTAATTGTAATAGCTATCGTTGCACGTAGCCGATTTTTGAAATTTTGATAATTACTATTTTTAAAACCGCTCTAATGACAAAAAATAGGTCTTAAAAATGAAAAAAAAAAATTCAAACGATCGCCATTTTGTGAAAAAATAAAATAAAAAAAAAAACGGGCACGTGCAACGATAGCTACATTCATATAGATATTGATAAAAATTTTATTTATTTTTTTCATATAACCCTTCTCGAAATTTCGAGTCGACCATAGAGAAAAAAAATTTTTTGGTCGTCACATCGAGGCTCATAACTTTGTAAATATTTAATATTTTTCAATAAAAATTGATATTAAATAAGTTGAATATATACTTAATAAAATGTCCTTTAGCTGATTCAAAAATAATTAGTTAGGTATATCTGTGAAAAAAATTTCCAAACATTGACAATTTTTTGACCCGTCACAATGGCCATCCCCCTTAACCAGACCTTACTAACATACCAAGTTTTATTAAAATCGGTTTAGTGGTTTATGAGTTATACGCGTGACAGTACAAAAAACGTCCTGATAATTTTTTTTTCATTGAGACATTTATAAAGTAATTTTTTTGTAAAAGCTTTTGTTCTCCATCAAATACGAATAAAAAGTTTCATTCACTGTCAAAAAATATATTTTTAAAATAATAAATTATAATTAAATATACAGAGCGGCAAAAATCACTTTTGTCCAGAGCGGCAGAAAAGTTTGATCGGACCCTGTCTTCAAGCACGGTACCTTTTTGTTAACCAAACTAAATTCTTACCTGTCTTCTAATATGATTTAAACGCAAATTTACAATTCGAATAATATTTTGTAAAAAATAAAATTTAAACTTTTATACAAGATTGCGATCCTAAAAAAAGACAATTCAAAGTGATATATAATTAATTATGTCATATAACAAAGATGAATGAATATTTTACAAGAACGTTGTGAAAGCCATAGCGCAGACCTATTTTTATGTGAGATTCGTGACGTTTAGTAAATAATAACGTGAATCAAATTTAATGGGTTATTTAACGTAGTTGTATGAGGAATGAATGCCGCTGTAGGATTATTTACGTGGAATGTTTTTCGTATATTTTATAGAAAATTATTACACGGAATTCAGTGTTTCATTTTGTTTATATCTTCTTTATACATATATGTACGTACATATATACATAGTATAAAGTTTTATTCATATGAAGTAGAATACGTTATACATATTATTCTATTTATTTATAATTTTTAAATCATTTTTTAATTTTTTTATAAAAATTAATTTATTTTGAGGGCATTTTAAAAACAATTTACTATATTAAACGTTTGACTGTTATATATCATTTTAAAGGTACTAAAATTATCTTTAATTTAAACTAATATAATATCAAAAAATTGATGTTTTTTTGAAATAAAGATAGGCATTTAGGAACCTCAGGATGATATATGTGATTACAATTTCATTTAGTAGGTGTTTTAAGGGTATACAAATACAACTTTTGAGCATATAGCGTTTCGAGAATTCGAAAAAAAAAATCATTCCGCCCTACTGATTAAGTACAGTGGTGTCTCGCTTAACGAACGCCTTGCATAACGAACGCTGCGCACAACGAAATTTCTGTTCGTTCATTGCGTGACTCGCTCAACGAACCTCGCTTCGCTCAACGAACTGCATCGTGTTTAATTTTGCCGCCCGAACGCTCCTACGTATCACGAAGTCGCCCGAACGCAGTTGATGCTCAAACTTGCACGAACATGCATCAACGCGCGTCAGTCGTTCTTTTCTGTGCTTAACTCACACACCTGTTTGTTTTTAATAAATGTAATTTTGTGTGTCTATATTATGAGTTCTAAAAAAAGCAGGAAGGTGATTTATGTTGAAATGAAACAAGAAATAATTAGAAAGAGGAGTTTACCCTGCAAGCCTCGGTAGACTCTCCTAAATCAGATTCTCACTAAAAAATAAAAAACGTGTGTACAATCTTTTTTATGTTACAGTACCATATTTTATGCTACAGAACGAACTAAAATTTTTAACATGTATTGTTATGGGGAAACGCATTTCACATAACGAACTTTTCGCATAACAAACTTGCTCCCGGAACGATTTAAGTTCGTTATGCAAGGCACTACTGTATATTAATAAATCAATAAGACATCATAATCATTAGCACAACTAACGTTATTTCCTTATTACTAGTTAATTCAAAAATAGCTAGATTAAAAATAGATCAGTAAATTATATACGCTTTAAAGCACGTATAAAATAAATACAAAAATGTTCTTATGTAATTGTGTTCATAAACTTGAAATTGACTTTTGCTTTTACAAACGGATTACTCGCGTCTAATATATACTACACCGTCTATTCTTCAAACAGCTTATACAAAGTTTCAGATGTAATCTGCACTTTAGATAGCTACGTGAATATGTATTTGTTACACGTATAGTATATACAATGTAGATACTTATTATGTACATACAAGAGATGGGAAAAACAAGTATTTTAAGTGACTTGAGTTATTTGAATTAATTCAGTTAAAAGATTCCTTTTTTTATGAATCATTCAGCGATTCTCTTTTTTATTAAAAGGTTTATGTCCTTAGACCCGAATGGTTTCTTGAAACAGCCATTTATCAGTGACTCTTTGAGTTTAAATCATGAATTATACAAATATAAATAAAAAAATACCTCCCCACTCTCGATCGTTTGGAAGGTTCCCCGTTGTTTTATTATTATTATATTAACATTGTATAATTCATAACTACACTGAAAAAAATTACTGTTAATTTTTAACATAAAAAACATGTTAACTGGAGGATGAAATTTCATTCTGTTAAAAATTAATCGGTAACCTAGTAATATTTCATACCAACAGTATCAAAAATTACTATACCGTATGTGAAAAGATAGTAAATGCATTGCTATATTTTATGAATGTCGATTTTTACTAGACCATTCTGTTGAAATTTAGCATACCGTTATGCTAAAATTAACTAAAGGTAATGTGATAAAGTATAACAAAGTATACATCCTGAAGATTCATATTTGGCGATAGGCCAGATATGAAAAGTAATATAGAAACATACTAAAATTATAGAGAATGTACGTGAAATTTTCATATGCATGAAATTAAATTAAAGAATAGCGTATATATTATCTACTTTTTCAGAGTAAATAAATTTTAATAGGTACTATGTTAAAATTTACCAGTATGTCGTTGTAATTTTTCATTCATTTTATTTTAAATTCTACCTACTTTTCTGTTAATTTTTTTCATAAGTTGATTCTGTTCTCAAGTTCACAGCATTTTCTGTTAATTTTTAAAAGAATATTCTCTCCGTGTATCAAATATTTAAGGTACATACTAGTACAGAACCCCAGTGTTGAACATGTTTAACTTAAATGTATTGAATTAGAAATATTTGTTGATATTTGATTATTGCCCTGTCTTTTGATGATAATAATTGACCATTTCATTTAAAAACATTGGACAAATAATTATCGCGGTTCGGTACACTATCAAGAAAAGCTTTACATTGTTTTTAATTTTACGACTCCTTATTAAATAATGTTTGTGTAGTACTTTTATAATTTTATAATCATTAGTAAGTATTCATCACTGGGTGCTCATTACTGGTTTTACTTTGTCCATTACTGCAGACAAAAACATATACAAAACAAAAAACTGTAACTTAAAAAATAAACCATATTTGCGGATTTTGATAACTAAATTGATTTTAATAAAGAGTTATTAGTTGTGTTATTACCAACATAAGTTCATGAGAGTTACAAAAAGTATGCCACCAATCCAAAAAACATATTTTGCGCTTAATTGATCTTTCTTATCATATTTTAAGCATTACATTTTATAAAAAATAATAAAATGTGTTCTTTATTATAAGGATGAGGCTATTTGCACATGCAGTATGTGTAAGCAATTGGCTATTAGCACATACCATATATGCATTGAATTGGCTATTTGCTATTTGCACATGTTTGTGTATGCAATTTGCTATTTAGACTTACCACTAACCTACCCTAACTTAACAACCTAACTTAATTTGGTACATATACAGTATGCATAGGTGGGCACAGTTAATCGAAAAGTTAACTTCGTTAATCGTTAATCCGTTAATAAAAAAGTTAACTTCGTTAACCGTTAAAGCGTTAAAATTCTGAAAATGTAACGGAAGTTAAAGTTAACCGAAAATTAAAAAAAATTACGAAAGTTAAAGTTAATCCGTTAAAAAGTTAACCATCCAAAATGTTTGTAGACCTTTTTTTAGCTATTTCGACAACTTTGTTATGTACTTTTCATCAAACAACGAATGTAACGGACTAAAGTTAACGGAAGTTGAATTTAACGGAAGTAAACAAAAGCGTTAACATTTTTTTTAGTTAACTTAAAAGTTAATCTGTTAACCATTTTGTTAACTTCGTTAATTAACGATTAACGGATTAACGAGTTAATGCCCACCTATGACATGTGCAAATAGCCAATTGCTTGCACATACTGCATGTGCAAATAGCCAATTTCTTATTATAAAAGATAATGATTAAATAATGAATTTGTTATAGATTCATAAATAAAACAAAATTTACATACAAAATTTGGTTAAAATCATTTTCATCCTATGAAATCTGTACTAAAATGTGCGACACATTAGCCAAAATAGAAGGCAATGTGGCGCAAGCAGCTTTTCACAATTATGATAAATTAACACTGAAAAAACTACTGAAATAAAATTTCAAAAATTTTCCATAATATATTTTCTATTTAATAACATTCTTCATCGCTGTTCTCCTAATACATAAAAAGTGACAGTGCTTTGTGTTGACTAACACGACACGGCTGTCGTGCGTAAGTCGAATGATTTCACGTAGATATTATCATATACGCGTACGTTAAAGGAAGTGTTCACCCAAACTCCGAGCTGTCGAATTCCGGAAACTCATTTATTCTAAGTGTTCGGCGACTCATTGATAAACTTGTCAGGTAATTTTTTATTTTGTAATCCACGGGAGTGAGCAAAGAAACTGTGTGAAATAAACTGAATTTATTTACTTCGTTTGAAAGTCGAACTGTTTTTAGAAATCTTGTTTGGATACAGTAAATTAAATGATGTATTTATTTATTTGCTAGTGAATCTGTTGGTTTAGATTTTCAAATAACAAATTTTAATATCGGTCTTTTGTGAATTTATTACTTATCAGTATTATCAGAATTAATTTTTATTTGAAATAATGAAAATTCATTAAATTTTTTATAAAAGTATTATTAAAATTTTAAATTATTAAAAAATACGTAAGTGCGTTCCAATTTTTATGAGATTTTTCTTACTATTATTTTCGAGGATACGTATTTTTACGATTTTTTTTAAATTTTGTTGAACGAAAATTTTAATAATAACAAATCGTTTATATATTTCATTTCTTTCAATATTCAGCTTAATTTCATACCCCAGTGGTCTTAATTCAATAAAAAACATTTTTTGCAATCTTGTTTTTCCCCCTTAAAAAGCGCTAAAAACTGAGTTCTATTTTTATATATATATTTACATATTACTAAGGCTATCTAACATTTACTATAATAATATGTATGTCAAATCTAAACGGTTTAGTAGCTAGAAGGATGGGACAGACAGACAGAAAATATCTCTCAAAAATCTAGAACGCAAAACGTATTCCTAAAAAATAACAGCAATAACGTTATAAAAATTTAAATATTCCACAGAAAAATCAGTTAAAATTAAAGCCAATAAATTATTCGTGAACAAAAGCAAGTTAAATATATATGCATTTTATATCTTTGTTCATTTGAAAAAGGCAAATTTAGCACTGCATAAACAAAGATCGCCAAACGTACAAAGGTTATTCAAAGAAGTTTTTCTTCATCTTTTGTCCTGTGTTCACGGGAACCTTAGGGAACGTTTTACAGCTCCTTTGTCGTCATTCTTTGCAATGTTTGAAAATCCATTCGGGAAATGTCAAAACAACAAGTTTTAAAGAATGCGTTCGAAAGACAAATTATACATATGATACATCAGAATAGATATATGGAAAGCTACTTTGTTGAAATAGTTTGGAGGGGATATAAATACAAAAAGTATACAAATGGAGAATTTATTGTTTGTATTTCTATTGCCAATAAAACTTTGATCTCTTAATAATTTAACTTTAGTACGACTTCTGTATCCGTGTCATTTTTCTCACATAATATATAGGGGTTTGGTAAGTTTGGATATTCAAATGTCAAATTACTTGAAAAATGTAATGGTGGTCTTACACTAAACAGAAAAAAAAATTATTTTTTTGCACTCAAGCAAAGTCATTAACATCGATATACAGAGTGTCAAAAATTTTACGGGACGGTCGAATATTTCGAATGGTACATATACAGGATGGCCAATTTCTGGAAAACCGGGAAAAGTCAGAGAATTTGGTTGGAAGTCAGGGAATTTTTTATAAAAATGCAAAAACCACACAAATTCTCGCAAATATTTAAATTTTATCTATGTGACCTTTTTTAGGTTTTTTATCTAAATTTTAAATATAAAAAACAGGGAAAAACGGTAAAAGTAAGGGAAATTTGTTCCAGAGAAATACTGGTCACCCTGATATAGCATCGAAAAAAAAATACTTGTTCAACTACACCAAACTCAAACATATTGAAGACATTTTTTTGTTTTTCGATGTACCATTCGAAGTAACTCAACGTCTGTTTGTCTGTCTGTCTGTCTGTCTGTCCGTTTTTTTTTTAATATTCAAACTTATCTGGCCAGTTATAGGATATATTTTGTTATATTAGACAACATAAGTAGTGACGATAATAGTAAACCAAGTCGGAAAAAATCGTAAATATCTCGGCTCCTATGCGAGATACGTTGTTGTTTTTCTCCCTAAATCCGCCACCCGTAGTATTTTTCCCGCTGGGTCTAATTAAACTAATTACAACCCTCCGTGACAGTGTTGAAATATTAACTTCCGTGCGAAGCCTGGTCGGGTCCGCTAGTATCTAAATAAGATACTAGCTAATTTTCCCTCCTAGATGACTATTTTGGTTAAAGAACATGGTAGGGTATGCATGGACTGGAATCTAGATGCTCCATGTGATTGTAAGGTTATTATTTTTTCTATACACCCATACCTCGCTTTGCGTCGTTTCGTTTTGCGTTTTTTTCGAAGTTGCGTCGCTGCTGAATTAGTACTAATTTTCACTGTGCGTCGTTAAATTTTCGAAGTTGCGTTGTTTTGGGTTCGAGTCTTTAATTATTTTTTTTAATTAAAACGAGAGTAACTATAAAATGTTTATTATAGGTATGTATTATTATATTTAGTTATGTGGTTTTTACGATGCATCGACATGTATCAACTTCACTGTTTGACTAATGTTACATACTACACTGAAAAGAGGACTACAATTAACTTTTTTAAATATACTACATATATGCATCTCATGTCACAAGTGCACCAACCTAATTTGTAATTATATTTAACATTGACAAATTCAAAATTTCATTGTTGAATTAAAATTGTCAATTGTGTGTTGTGATTTTAATTTTAATAGGATCGATGTTTAATTAAAACTAGAGTAACTATGAATTTATAGTTAACTATGAATCAACGCAATTTTAATACAGTTTTATTTTCATATTTCATTTTTTTTTGTTTTTTGTATGTATGTAATAATTTTTTTTATTATTTTTGTTTTTTAAATGTTTACTTTGTTCAATTTTCTTTTTAAAAAGTAGTATTTTTGTAACCTTGGAACCTATCTTCGATCTTTACATGGTTTGCTATAGAAAATCATAATTCACTTTGCGTCGTTTCAATTTGCGTCGTGTTTTTTTGGAACGTAACCACGACGCAAAGTGAGGTATGGGTGTAATAAGATATAATTGAAAAGTAACTATTCTACAAACTGTCGAGTTTCTGCGCCTTTTAATTTTCTGGGAAATATGAAAATTTTAATTTCGAAAATAGACTATTTTTTAGCTGTAATGACATTATAAATGTCGATTCTTGCGACATACATATGTTGCAGTTATACATAAGTAGCATATACCTTTTAAAGTCAACCATAAAAAAAATACATAAAAAAATTGAAATTTGAAAAAAAAAATGTAAATAAATATCCCTTATAATGTACCAAAAAAATATATTTTTTTAATTTTTTATTTTGAGTGGACGGGGAATAAAATAAGATTTGTTTACTGTCCTGTATATACATTTGATTTGTTTGTATATAGGTATTATAATGATGGGTTAAATTAACGCTCACATACAAACTAGTCTAAAATTAATTTTAACTTTAAAATAGTGTCTACTTTTATTTTAATTGTTTTGAAAGTATGATCGTAGCAGATTGTAATGAAAAGATTAATTAATTTTTTACAGTCGTATTTTAAGAGACAATTATAAAATACATATAATTAAACAGTTCTACTTTTCTTGACGTATTACCTGGGGAAAAGTACAATGTTAGCATCATGTATTGAACTACTACGATAGTTTAATATACGTAGCATTAAAATTAATACTGCCGGTCCTGATCTCTCTGATGTTGAATAAATAGCTAACTACGTATGTAGTATATTACCACAGTTTTTTTTGACCAGGGGGATGGTTTTAACTAAATTAGCCTGGCATAATTTAAAATTTATTCATCACTTCGTCATTGTGGTATATTTTCAATCAACACAGTTTTATTTTTGTTACATTCAAATGAGCGGTATTCAATCAGCAAAACAAATGATACCAAATTTAGATTATTGAATGCGGTATAAGTTTTTTTATTTTTGTTTGTTTGATGTACCGGGTGCTCAAAATTACTAATTTTTTATTTCGGAAAATAAATAGAAAAACTTTTCAGGTTAAAATTATTCAGTCTGGATGGGGGAATATCATTATATTTTTTATTTGTGTTTTTATTTTATGGTTTATTAATAGTAACTTTTTTTCAAATAAGAAGCTATATTTTTATTTTAAAGATCTGATTTTTTTGTATTTTCGATGTAAGACATCGTTTATCATAAAATTATCTTGAAAAAAAAAATTGAAATTAGAATGTTATTAACAGGTGGGTTGCATAGAAATCATTCGTTTGTTTTCAAATCCGGTTTTAATCACAGTTAGTAAACGAATGATTTACTAACCTTGATTCTTTTTTTATGCAATTCAATAATAAATATTGCAATGTTCAGTATTATTTATAAAAATTGATTATTATGACAATATCCTATTTATATTAATATACATTTTTTTGTTTCAGGTAAGAATATTTCTATCTAGTATTGGTAAGTGAAATACCAATGTTATAGCTTGTGTGTTGTTTTATTAGTCATTAAGAAAAATCGTATGGATTTTAAAAGTGAATTAGAACACGTTTTATTAATAATTATATTAACATTTATTCAGCGACCTTCTACAATCTTTCATGTAAATTTTAATTAAGTAATATCCAATCTAAAAGTTCCCGGTATTTTTCGTTTTATAAACATTTTAATGTGATTTTTGCAATATTCTAAAGAATTGTGGTTTTTTCCTCTAAGATAATTATTCAAAGAACGAACTAAATGACAATTTGATGGAAAAGGTCAAGTAAATAGAGTGGATAGGAGAAGACATGTCGACCAAGTTGTAACAATTTGTACAGACGGGTCTACAAAGAAACATGAGGTTTGGCATTTTATCTTCGCCATTTTTAAAATCACGCTCATTGAACAAAACTTAAAGAATATGCGCAAAGTGTGTTTTGAACAATACGTTGAATCGTTGCCTATATATCAGAATATATATAACAACTATTATCTTACATTAAGCACAAGACACAACTTTGAAACCATCTTTTAAAAATCCTTGCGAATTTTTCGAACAACCACTACTTTTTATTCTATATTTAACTAATAGAAAATCAGAAGGAGTGAGAGTTCTAGTCCTTTTTTGATCGACAGATTATTCTTTTTTTTTTGGTAACAGATTAATTTTCTAAATTTATTTTACATTTCTTGAGGTTTCTGTATTACCTAAATCGATTTTTCGCGCATTGAAATGTTTGGGACAAATGTACTAAAACCTGAAAATCGATTTTATGTAGTTAATGCCGAAACCGAGATAATATAAATTAAAAATTGTAGCGTATAATTAGGTATATAACTTTTTTTTAAATGTCTGTAGCGGACTTTTGTGTAGACCTAGTACCTAACTGTACAAAACTTCCATACGTAATTTTGACGTATCTCTTATAATTGAAGCCAGGACAATAAAGTTTAAATGGTTCGCACAATCATTTTTTAGTACTTACGCAGCTAATTTATTCAATGTTGAACTGTTTTGGATGATAGCGTGGTTAAATGTAGCCTATATTACTTCTGAGATTTCAAGGAACATATTGGTGCAAATATTATCAAAATCGGTCCAGTAGTTTTCAAGATTATTTCGATCAAAACACTCAACAACTTTATAATAGTAAAAAATGACCCGATAAAAAAATCCCCACCTATCAGTTCATTTTCAATTTCTGTAGCCCTTGATCCAGATAGGAAATTATAAAAATGAATCTTGAATTTTTAATAAATTGTTCTGAAAAAGAAAGTTCGTACATAAAAAGTATCAAAGTGGGGAAGTAGGTAGGTATGCGGCAAAGATCGCTCATTTCAACAATTCTTTTTTAACGAGTTCTTTTCTGCTTCTTTGATATTGATTACTCGCCTCACTTCAATCTCTGTATTCTCTGAGCGCGACGAAAGAGGTTCTTTCTGAATATTTCTTTGAAAAGTTTCATCCGAGTTGGTTACGAGAAAGAATACATGAAGTATTAATTAACAGTTTTGTTTGTGCTAGACTGTTTATTTGAGAGAATGTTAAAAAAATGTAAGGGGAATTAGGTAATTGGATTGATTTAATTAAATGATAAACTTGGTTCATCAACAACAAAGTTTTGTCTTTAATGTTACAAATTAAGAAAATTTAATGGCGGTTTATTGTATTAAGGCTTGTTGTGTTACGATACGAGAATTTGGTCCGAGTTCCTGAAGAGAATTTTAGACATTAGATGTTTATACTCCGGTGGTGTTTCAGTAAACTAGCTTTTTTAATTTTTTATGTTGGAAGGTTGATCATTTTAATTTGTATTTAATAAATAAGCCATAGTATTTTATCATATTAAAAAAGTTTAGGTTAAAATCGTTATCCATCGTTCCAATTTACTTGTGAAAACATCTAATATATATTTGGGTATTTCACCACTTATTGGGCAACTTGATATCTCGCACAATAATTTTTTCATATCACATGCATAGAAACAACTAGTTTTGAACCCTGTTTTGACAGTCGAAACAAGACAATTTCAGACCAATGCGATTGTACCGAGCAGAAACAAAGAAACAACGTTGTTTCTGCCCGGCACAATCGTTTATTTATTATTTATTTCAAGTCTGTCAGAATCGCATTTGTAATAAACAAAAGCGGATCTTATTTCTGAATTATTCTATTATTAAAATAGTATAAGATATTACTGCGCTATCTGTCTGAAATAGTCTTACTTCGACTGGCTACAGAAATCAAAACTCGTTGTTTCAATGCATGTGATATGAAAAATAGCGTGTGTGGCACGGGATGAAACAAAGAGGATTTCAGACCAGGGCGATGACAGCCCTCGCTTCGTTCGAGCAGTCAACTCTCGCCCTCGTCAGAAATCGTCTTGTTTCAACCCTTGCTACACAATATACTATATTATTTGATTTTCATTTCGCTGTAATTATTATGAAAGATAAATATTCATAATGAATAATTCTACTTGTGCGTAATATAAAAAGTTACAATAAAAAATGTAAGTGGTCACTAACCCAGAATAACTCAAAATACTTAATTTCAGAAACATGTAATTAGAAATATTAAATTCACTATGATATTTTCAGAGATTAATAACTATCATATGCAAATACCATACTTTTCTTTTGTGAAATTGATGTTTATTAATGTAAAAATAAGTAACACTTTTATCTTGAAATTTTGAGCACAGTCCCCTGTGCCGTTTTTTCTTCTTTTATAATATGTATTATATCGTATAATAAATACTGAAAATTGCTTTTAGTTCCATGTATTGTGTAATTTTTATCTTCAATTTAAAGCACTAAATTGCATCAATCAACCCTTGAAAGTGACCCTGTTAGTAGAGAAATGCTTATTTAAAGGGTTAGGTGTAGTCAGAGACATGAAAAAATGACAATTTCAAATTTTTTTTGCCAGTAAATTATTTTTATTTATAAAAGTAAAAACATAGCATCATTAAATAAGGTTTCGATTTGACTTGACAGAAAATTTTAGAAAAAAAAATTAATAATTTTAAAAGTAATGGCTGTTTGTGTTGATTCAGTTCCAACCGAAGCTCCTTGCGGTGACCATCACTTATCCTTGGAGATTCATCCAAATTCAATCGGACAAAAAAAAATTGTTTTATTAATAGATAATCTAGTGCCTGATCGAAGCTTTTTTTTCTTTCTTAAATTAACTTAATGGCAGCCTCAAGAAATTTTTTTCCAGATTTTCGGAAAAAAAATCAACAGTTAATTGTTTATAACAAATCGAAATTAAAAAAAAATCCTTCGATCAGGCACTAGTTTTTCATTTTTTCAAAAAGCTGTATAAATTTCATTAAAATCTACCGAGCGGTTTTCGAGCTACAGTGGTCACCAGTTCAAAAAACATAGTTTTGAGAAAAACGCATTTAAAGTTTTACACTCAATTTACGTAAAGTAATACGTATTATTTAATTACTTACACCGAGTCATCTATTAATGGGCCATATAATAGTTCTTCAGCCGTTGTAGCAGCTTTCAAAAATGCAAAAAAAGAAAATCGATTTCTTGAAAATTCT
Organism: Sialis lutaria; assembly: GCA_949319165.1. Lineage (NCBI taxonomy): Eukaryota > Metazoa > Arthropoda > Insecta > Megaloptera > Sialidae > Sialis > Sialis lutaria. Next base: position 7,979,735 of record OX439233.1, on the reverse strand, counting down.
GACTACACCTAACCCCTTAAGCTTTATATCAGTATTAAAATACCTATTTTATAATAAGTATTAAAAGAAAATTTACTTTCGAATATAATTTTCACGAGAAGTATTTCATAATATACCATTTTATTTTACTCTACACTAAATTCACAAACTGGGAACTAATTTAAATCCAAAATAAGATTTTAATATAAAATGTAATAAAGAATGTGTTTATTATTGCCTGTTTAACTTCATTACCAAATAACGCTGAAGAAGAAAAAGCAATGATTTCACGTGCTTTGAATTATTGTGCTGAAAACTATGTGAAGTAAACTCCGAAACAATTTTAGGAACGAAAGTAAAACGTGACATACGATTGCCGTCACAGACGACTAGATCGTAACGGTTGTGACGCGTAGTGACCAACTGTTTTATTGCCTAGCTATAGCTATATGTATACTTAAACTTATTATATGCATAGGCGTCGATATGATAAAAAGTCAGTTAGAAAACCATACAATTGGGTGCGAATTAGAAAGTGGTATAGTAAACTTTGAATACAGTGTACACGTACATAGTATACTATGTTTATATCTCGTTATTACGCAGGGGAAATTCTAGATAGTAACAAAAAAATTAAAGAATGCTAAACTGAAAAAAAACATACCTAGGTATTGTTATGGTGCGTTTACACCGAAAAAACAAAACAGAAACATCGTGTCTTTAAAATACTTCGTATTTAAAAATGTATAGGGTTTATTGCTTTTTGGTCATAAAAACACCGTGTTTCTGTTTTGTTTTCTCGGTGTAAAGTATCTGTATATGTATACAAAAAGAATTACACAAATGCCGTACAGTAATAAATGACCTATTTTGCACCTACAATTACCGGCGAATTAAAAATTTCCGGCACCACCACTTTAGTACGGCACTAGATTTTTCGACATTTATTTTTAATCATCTGTAAACTATAAAAAAAAGCCGTACATTAATAATTAGTCGTAATTCCTCACTTGTACCTGAGAAATTCTATTTACTCACGTACTCACCTGTACCGCTCAGAAATGACGGCGTAGCGCTCAGAGTTATTTTATGATATAGTAACAGCCTTCTAAGCCTTATTCACGTTGGTTCATTTCACAGGTTAATTTTTTCCATGGGCTTGTAGTCTATAAACGCCGCATAATATTGAAAAATAATACAAGAAACAATTAATACTATTATTGTTTCTACATAGTCTGCTTAGAAATAAAAACAAACGAATACATTGAAGTTGAATAGAACATACATTTTTCAGGCGCCTTATTAAATTGGACGTTGTTCGAGTTTTGGCGTCAGCACGCTATAAATTCTTTCGGTTTTTTGTACTTCTAACTTCTAATTAAATTAGTGTTATTCAGACGCCAACTCAAATCGAATCTGTGAACGTTAATATACTTTATTTAGGACTAAATGATTTTTACGCTAATTTCTTCTCAAATATAATTATGTTATACTTCTAAAAAAAAAGACGATTTAAGATAATTGGCGTCAGTGAAGTTTTTAAGGAGATTTACAGGGTTAATAATGAGAATTTTGTATTTTAAATATTTTAAAAGATTTATTTCGAAATTGAATGTCTGGAATACCATTTTAAAAATTCTATTCGAATTTTTATGTACACAAAAATCGGTCAAATGCGAGTCAGTCTCGCGCGATAAGTGTTACGTCACGAGATTGGATCAATATACACTCACCGCTCTATGTAACGATGGCACCGGTATTTAAACCGCTCTGTGTAACGACGACTAGAGTGCCTCCCACCACCATGCGGACTTTAACGTTAATTGGTGGATATAAATTTCGCGCAGAAATATTGCAGCTACGGTAGTACTATGGTGGGGATAGGGGAAGGTCGTTATAATGGTCGGCCAGTCGTTATATGGAGGGGTCGTTAGATAGAAGGTCGTTATATAAAGCTGTAAGTAAGCTATAAATTATAATTATTAATACTTTTGTTAAAATCTTGTTACAGATTACAAAATTCAATAATTTCAGTTATGTATCTGGTAGAAAAAGTTGCATATTTTAACGATTTTATGTTATATATAATCCGGGATTTAGTGATTAAATGGTTAGACCGGTCTTCTTGCGTAATAAAACTATATTACAATTACGTTTTGGTATTTGATTAATTTTGAAATAACAGCAAAAGCTTGGCAATTCCTGTCAGATTTCATGTAACCCCGGAATGATTATACACAATTTTTTTTATCAATTCTTCCGGAGATATGGGTGGGGTAGGTACAACAAGCGAGTGACAGATAGACAGGTGACTTGTACAATCAGCTATTTTATTTGTATATTGTATGTATAAAAAGTATTTCTGTTTCATCTACAAAAATATCATAAAAAAACATTACATTAACGTCACATTTGTTTTGTATTTTCGTCAAACAGACAGTTATACCTACTATATATATTTTTGTAACGTTGAATTTAATTATATTATGATACATACGAGATTGCAAAAAAATATGTAAATTTTATTTTTATATTCATGTATTTTATTTGATAGCAATTTAAATTAAATTTTAAAATATAATTCTACATCTAATGTTCGGCATCATAGAGGAGCTAGCAAATTTGCTAGCTGCAAGCACTTTCAAATGAGGTATCAAACTTATATATGACAGTTCTCTTTAAGTTTTTAACAGATAGTTACATGAGCAGTATGTTGGTTTTTACCGTTTTTACTCAACTTTAGTAAATGACGGGTACACGGGTAAAAGAGGCTAAGTCAAAAAATCTAGTTTTGAGTTATCGCTGTTTTAAGATTGGTATTTTGGATACTTTTATTGTAAAAATGATATCTTTCAAATTTTATTTTACAAAAAAAATGTTTTTCCCCTTAATACATATGTGACTCGAAAAATACCTAGATTTGCCACTAAATAGCGCTGTTATCTTAATTCGACTAAAAATTGACTTAGCCTCTTTCCCGTGTAGGTACCCTTCAAATATACTTTACGTACCTTTGTTTTTATTTCCTATGCATGAAACTGTCAAAAATTCCAAGAAAACTGGCATTTATGTTTGGTATCCCATTTGAGAGTGCATTCTAACTAGCAAATTTTGCTGGCTACTTTATTGTACCAGACATCAGTCTGTAAGTTAACATGTTGTTATTCGATAAAATTTTCATATGTATAAATTGTCATAATTTCAAACGAGCATAGATAATTAGGATATGTACCTATTTAACTATGCAAAATGTTTATCAGTGTCCAGTGTTGTGTTCTAACAATACATATGTATATTAGGGTGTGCCAAAAAAAGGCGATATTTTTTTTATCGCTCTCAGCCCAAAATATCTCAGGAAATGCCCAAACAAAGCTCCTGTTAAAAGCGGAGCTCAAAATTCCAATTTTAAGAGGTCCTCCACGGAAGTTGAAGTTTTCCCATCTAAATAACATGGGAAACGGGATTTTTTAACAGTTTTTTGTCCTGCAAACTGTGAAAAAATTATTTTTGAAAAAAATGAATGAATGGATCTTTTTGAGTATTAAATTTAGTACAAAAAGTCCCGTTGAGTCAAATTTCTATATTCAATATTTGATTTTTGACAGAGCTTTGAAGTTAAAATTTTCGCATTTTTTCGCGTTTTTTGCATTTTTCAGCTAAACTATCCGAGTTAGGGCAAAATGTTAACTAGCAAAATTGTAGTACGGTTGACATTCTATAAAAAAGTCTCCATCGACTTTTTTGTATTATGAATAACAACAAAGTTATATAAATTATTGGAACCAGCCTAAAACGGATAAAGGCTACGACACACAGTGGTTTAAGAGCGGAAAAAACTATAGTTTGAAAATGTTACAAACTGATTTTTTTTTGTATGTAGACTTGTTGTTTATGACCCTAGGCATTATGTTCGGCTATTAAAATCAAAATTATATTCATTATATAACTATTACAGCTTATTGAAAATTGACGATTCTAAAATTATCATAAATTCAATATTATTTGTTTTTTCCAGTTCTTGATTTTTAAGTAAATTATTTGAACAATTATAAATTTTGAACACTAGTTACATTCTTTAGTATTTAATTTTGAATTTTAAGAATATTTGGAATTTTAACATTTTTATTAACCCTGTATTAACGTGTCTATGTAATAAGGATTTTTTTTTTCGAAAAGGCATCTTTTTCAAGACATATCTTTTTTGCGTCAAAAAACGTCACGATGAAATCATATACAATTATATAGATAGGGATGTCCTCTTTCAAAAAATACCACATTTAGCTGCGCGTTGCTGCGACTCTGCTTGTAAATGATTTTTTTTATTGGGCGTCACATATGCAAAAATATATAGTATTGCACATAATATCCTGTTCCACTCTTTAGATTTTGTTATTCAAGTATTTTTTTAGTAATCAACATAAATGGTTATTAAATTATTAAAATATGAACTAATAATTACAACAGGGCCGTATCTAGGGGCGGAGGTGTGGCTCCAATCACGGTAATTATTTTCCTTTAAATTTAAATCTAACTAACCGTTACCTACGGTTTCGCATACGTAGATTTTGAAACATAACTCCCAAATGAAACTAATTACAACCCTCCACACGTGACAGGGGGAGATTCTTTTTAATTTTGTTTTCTATCCCTAATACAAAATCTTAAAAAATCTCGGCTCGTATGAGAGATAGGGGGTTATTTGTACTCTCAAAAGCCCCACCTCCGTGGTATTTTCTCGCCGAATCGAAAAAAATAATTACAACCCTCCATTTGTGACACGGGCTGAAATTAAATATAAAAAAATAAATGAATAAAAAGAAAAAACGAAAAATTTTTTATTTTATTTTCTGTTATGTAGGAAGGGTTGTAATTAGTTTCATTCAATCCAGCAGGAAAATACCACTGGAATGGGGATTTTAGGGGGGGGGACAATCACCTATCTCCGTAAAGGACTAGATATTAACATTTTTTTATAATGATTGATTTTAATAAGGCGTTACATTAAACGAAAACCTTTTAAAATCAATGGTCCTGTCCGGCCCTGTTTTAAATACCTATTATAAATTTAAAGAAAAATTTCCAAACAAAATTAGAAAAAGACTAAGAAGATATTTATTTAATTTTTAAAAATATGTTGCGTTGAATGAAAGTTCTTAAAAATAGTTGGGCCAGTCCGGCCCTGCTTTAAATAATATAATTTTAAAGAAAATTTTCCAAACAATACTATAGAAAAAATACAAATTTATTTCATTTCAAAAAACACCGAAAAAAAGTGCTTGAAAAAATAGTTTCGCTAGTCCGACTCTGCTTTAAATATTATAAATACTAAGAAATGTGTTTTCTTACACATTTTGAGCAAAATTAAAACAGAAAAAATATATAGAGACTTTTATTCTTAAAAAGACGACAAACCGAACAAACTAATTTTAGAAAAAACGCCCTTAAATTTTTTTGGGTCAATTCGGCCCTGTCTTAAATAGTATAGAAATAACGATATTTATTATTTTATCAATATTCAGTAATCAATTTTTTTATAATTTCATTGATTCTTTAATTATTGAATTTTTTCCGAAAATCGATGTTTTCGAACCACTGTGCGACATTGTGCTTTTTATATTTTAATAATATGTCATGTTTATTGTTAATATATTTCATAATTTTGTGGAAAAATCATAAAAATATGATTAAATAAGTCTGTAACTTTTAACTACTGATAATACAAAAAATCTTATTCATCCAATTTTGTTCCAAATTTGATGTACTAACTAATTTGCATAAAATTTTTTGTTCAATTATCGATATTTTAGTTCATAAAAGCGAAAATTTAAAAAAAAAAATGTTTATGGGTCTATAACTTTGTTGTTATTCATAATACAAAAAAGTCGATGGAGACTTTTTTATAGAATGTCAACCGTACTACAATTTTGCTAGTTAACATTTTGCCCTAACTCGGATAGTTTAGCTGAAAAATGCAAAAAAACGCGAAAAAATGCGAAAATTTGAACTTCAAAGCTCTGTCAAAAATCAAATATTGAATATAGAAATTTGTCTCAACGGGACTTTTTGTACTAAATTTAACAGGAGCTTTGTTTGGGCATTTCCTGAGATATTTTGGGCTGAGAGCGATAAAAAAAAAATATCGCTTTTTTTTGGCACACCCTAATGTATATACTGGAATATATTTTGTTATTATGTACCTACCTTTTGTCATACCTTAAATATGATCATAAGTATCTCCAAAATATTTTCACGGGTGTTATTTTTTGTCTGGTATTTATTTATTTAGGCATTTTACTTCAGAGTATGAATTTTTTTGATAAAAATGCAAATCACCCTTCCCCTCTCTCCTGATGAACGACTATACCTATGTGTATCACACCTACTCAAGTTAAAATTAAAATATGCTTTTATGTATCTTCTCCCTTCTCTTCATCACTCCCTCCCCCCTTCCTTCCCCTTTCACTCACAGAACACACGGACTCATTCTTCACCCTTTTCTGCGGTTAAAGTCTGCGTCAGAGATTAATATATTCAGTGCTACAACATCTAAGTTAGAAGAGTAAAAATATCCAATACTGTGATGCGAGTGATGACGCATGTGATACATAAATGGTGTAGTTTGTGAATAGTCCGCACGCGTGCATTGCATGTATTTTTTATGCTGGTATTATACGTGTTAAGCTTTACGACACGCGCGTTTTGCTCGCGCGATAATTAAACGTGCGGTTTACATAATTTCTGATTTTCGTTTGGCTCTGTTTCGTCGCTCGCTTGCGATATATGTATTTTATTTTACAGTTAGTTCGTTGTTACTTTTGTTTTGTTTTTTGTTGTTCTGTCTGGTGGAAACACAAACTTGGAAACTTGTGTTTTATGCGAGGGTTTCGTGTACTTGAATTTTTTGTTGGGTAGATTAATTCTGATTATACATATTTGTTATTTAAACACATGATTCTGTTGAACATAAATATGTGCTTATTTTGTATCGTGAAGCAAAATATATATGTACTTTTTGTTAGTTATTTACATCATTATTGCAAGAATGAGATTTTACAGAAGAGCAATTTGAAAATTTGTTTTCTTTAAAATTTCGATTTATTTTAATGTAAGTATTTCTCGAATGAATATTTAAATAGGCAAAAGGAAATCAGAATAAAGAGTTATCAGAAAATGACTAAAATGTTAGTATTATGGTTAGTATATATTCATATTATGGTCTAAACTCCAAGATTATCAATAACGCACATAGCCGGACTATTTCTTACGTTATTTGACAAATAAATACTCGCTGACCCCCAATTTCTTTGCTGTCGTCAAAAAATATCAAAGAAATTTATATCCATTTTGATAGCCTTCGGGGGTCGTAATAAATATTTGTGATCAAATCTAATAAATGAACGTTGTGAATCAGATTTTTCTCTCGTTTTGTATCGCAGTATGACCATTTTTGTTGGAGTTATGAAGAAAAGACTTTTAGCTAACCAAATCTGCCCTTTTCACAATTAGTTGTTTCCTAGTGATAGGCGTTTGAAGTTAAAAGTGTGGGTTATGCTTTGTTTGCAAATAAAGCTTCTTTTAGCAAAAAAATCATGGCCTGTGAAGGCGTAAACAATTGATACCTAATACATTTTGACGATAGCAAAAAAGTTTTGGGGTTAGCAAGATTCTTTATTTTCAAAAGAGTTTTGAGCACCCAAAAATACGTAAAATATAATTCGGTTTAAAGGTCATGACCTTTATTCTTTTTTGTAGGTTTGTGTAATCAATACTAAAATTTGAACAGGGGCTAAATCGTTGGTCAAAATATGCAAAAAATTAATTAATCGTTCTGAAACTAAAGCAACTGTCGATTTTAAATATAAACTACATTCCAGAAAATAAAAACTCGTTAAACGAATTATATGCTTCTTTAAATTAACATCAAATTATTATTTTTTTGCTTTTAATATATTACAAGAGTAGTTTAGATCTTACTACCTTTTGACATGCAACAAAAACTCAAAACAAAATAAAAACATAACCAGTATTTTTTATGTAGGTACATATTTATTTTATCGAAATACAACGTGAGTGTGTTCGCTTTATCGATATCTTGCTGTATTTCTTGTATTGTATTCAGTGGCATTGATATTAATATTTTATATAACAATATTAAACATATTCAGAGATCGTCGTTAACCCTGCATATTGAAATTCACGACACGTCCTGGTAACATCTGTGCCACATTCCAAATGTGCTGTATCTCTTGTAGGGAACCTCTATTTGACAAATTTTATATAAATGTGGTTTCACTGCATCATAAAATAACAAAATTTCTATTAAAGACGTGTCTTGTCAGTACAGATTGGAAATAAGAGATTTTAATAAAATATATATCTATCAAAATATTTAAACGAAAAAGAAAGTGTGAGGCATTTTGAAGATAATATTTTCGTACTTTTTTTTCATAGATGCATTTATGATTTTAATAATTGGCTAATGCTTTTATATTAGGGTTTCGTAGGTATCTGCTGACACATATTATATTTTGTGATAGTATTTATGGATTTGCTATGGAATTTACAGCAGTGATACTTCAACATATTGTAACACAGTTAGCGACTCTGATCGTATAAAATAATTTTCATAATATCACAACTGTTTTAATACCGTTGGTGTTTACGCGTGTGCGAAACTTGTCAAAGTCTTCATGAAACTCCAAGAGAACTGTCATATAAGTTTGATTCCTCATTTGAGAGTACTTGCTAGCTAGCAAATTTACTAGATCCTTTATGATACCATTATCTACACTGTCGTACAAAAGTCTTTGGACACTCAATTCTTTGCGTTTTGTAAATATAAAACTGCAAAAATTGATGATAAAAAATCTTAAATGTTGATAAGAGTACTTAATTACAACTTTTCTACTCGAGTTAAAAGTATTGACGCACAGTGTATTTCAAGCTAACGAGAAATAGTTTTTTTTTTTTACTATTTTGACTGCGAGTAAACATATTCTTTTCGATATTTTGGGGATTTTTATTTACTGAAATCTGTATATTTACATTCAAAATCACAGGTATCCAAAAACTTTTGCACGGCAGTGTAGTTTACGAGTTAATGGATAGACAAACGGACAGATACTTCTATTGGAGATCTAGAATAACTAAAATGATATGTTTATAATTAACATTACAGTTGATAAATTTTAGCTGTCAAGTTATTTAAAATTAATGTTCTACCATTGTCATATCAACATATACCTTGTGTAAGTGACACCACTATGTATGTATCGCTAATTGAATGAAATAGTGAAGAGCTCAAATTGAGAGTAAATGAAACGAACCGTGGTAAAAACATACATACTGATGTAATACGGTTTTATCTAGTTAGCTTGATGTAAAGAGTCTATCTACTACATTAACATCAGCACATGCAATGTTGTACAGACAAAAACAAGCCATTTGTACAAATGACAACAGCGATGTTTTTGATTACTAGGCAATAAAAGAATGAAATACAGTTGTTGTTTAACGAGGAAATATATATAAAATGAGTTATATGTGAATGCAGTAGCTGTTGGTTTTAGTAACTAGTGGACACTTGCACATTTAGAAATAAGAAATCCAATAAATAATTGATAATAATTTTTGGTTGAAATGTAGGTAACAATAAAAGACAATACAGAGTGCTTACTGAAAAACTTTTTTCAGGAAAAAGTTTGGAGGGGGCCAATAGCATTATATATTTTATTTGTTGGTGTTTTTTATGGTTTTACATAAATTGTTTTTTTTTTTAAATGAAAACCTGTCTTTTTGTTTTAAGAATCTGTTTTTACTTGTTTGTTATTGAAAATAAAAATTACGAATTCTTATTTCGATAAATAAGCTGTTTACAGAAAAACTTTTCAGACAAAAGTTACTCACGATCAGTTAAGAGGGACAATATCATAATATATTATGAGAACCTATATTTTTTATGAAACTGGTTCTACGGTGAAAAATATTTTTTTTTTACTTTCTCATACTCATGTGTATAAGAAAAATACATCATTATCCATTTTTAACCTTCCCTGAATCCATTCTGACTATTTTCGTCATTATGTCTGTGTATCGGTCTGTCTGTTTGTCTGTATGTATGTAAGCACTATAACTCAAATACGACAAATCGTAGAAGAGTGAAATTTTATACTTAAGATTAATTTTTGTCTAGGAAGAAAACCTAATATTTTTGAAAACGATCTTTCAATCAGAAACAAATGTTTACTGATGTCAATTTTTGAATTTTTCGAATTATTTTTGAAACGGTACATTAGAGAAAAATGATACATATTATTATTATCTATAAGTTCCCCCCCCCACCTCAAGAAAAGAACGACCACAAATAAAAAATATCATGCAATTGGCTCCTTTAAACTGATAATGAAAATCTTTTATTTTATAAGTTTTTCTGTAAGCAGCTAAACTTTTGAAATAAAAGTTCGTAACATCTTATTTTGAACACACACTCGGTACATTTTGATAATTAAAAAAAATGTCTGTTCCAACTTGACTACTCGATCGATTTCGAATTCGAAAGTCTAAGAACCTAGAATAGGTTTAGACGCTTATTCTGTCGTGGTGGAGATGCAGTTAGAGCTACGTTAGAGCAACTAGTTGCGCGGCCATACATTGTTTTAAAATACCCTTAAGAAGCTACGGGGATCTTCTATTTTTAAAGAGATAAATGTCTTTCCGTATTTACAAAACAGATAAAACATTTTGTTATAAAATTGTTTTCCCTGACTACGTTCGAGTTGGATTCGACTGCTTAATCCGCCCCTGAAGACTGTAGTACGTGAGCAGAGCACTAGTTTTAGTGTTATACTTACAATCTCGTGACATTCACGACGACAGAACTATTCAAGCATAAAATGTCATTAAAGTTTCGATAACACTGTTGCTACAGTGACACATATCTGTAACGTCGGTCTTTAGATATGACATAAAGCTGCCATGCTTTTGTCGTTAATGCCTTTTATTAAAGCTGGAAACGAAATTATTTTTTATGTTGTCCATTCATGTAAGTTATGTATTTATACGTTGTTTCTAATAGCGGATATGAACAAAACAAAACCTAAATTGAATTTCGTTATATGTTTATACATATTTGTAAAGTGTATAGGTATGGAAAGAGATATAAAACTAACTGGACCCTTAATTATATTAGGGTCAGTCCGCGGTAATCGATACCAGATAGTCAAAAAAATATTTTACGAAAATGAATACTAAAATATAAAATTAACAAGCTATTTAACATCAATTTTCATAAACCAAAAGAAAATTAGAAAAATTTTGGTTAATTTTCAAAATATTTCCAAAAATTTACAAAAAATTTCCAAAAAGACAACAAATAAGGTGAAATCACAATAACTTACTTAAGAATAAGTGATGATCGTGGCAAACTATTAAAAGTCTGACAATTACATATCAATCGTGACGTTTGACCAAATTAACAAAAAATTACCTTCACCAACAATAATGACTAAGGGTGACCGGATTTATTATAAATTTAATGAGTTTATTGATGTATTTGATAAATAATTGTTATAAGTATTAGTTAATAATATCAAAAAGCAAATAAACACACAAAAAGTACTCTTATTGTATCCTTTTATTCAACGTGTCACGACTGTCACAATTTTCTGTCACAACCGTCACAATGTTTATTGGGTAATAACCAGTTAAATAGATTACGTATTTACCTGATGCTCTTGTGTAACTAAAAAATAATTTATTCGTAACATATTAAAGTATGATTATTATAAAGTAACTTCAATATTTTCGCTAATATTTTGAGATTTTGAATAGAGGATGCAAGACTTGCAATAGTTGGGGTCACGACCGTCACAGGGCTCTAAACGCTGACAATTTTTTGTAAAATAACCGTAGACCTTTTATTCTTTCAATATACATGTATTGCATTAAGATCTACAGAAAAAAGATAAACCAAGTTATTTACTAGTATTATTTAGAAATTATGAACTCCAATCCGAGTTGAAATGTCACGACCGTCACCGCGGACTGACCCATTATTAAATGATGGAAAGAAATAACACTTAAAATATTGTTGCTGTGTCCTTGAGATTTGAATTGTTGGAATTTTTTGATATACTGAAACCGAATCTGTTATTCAAATACCATCAAATAAGGTTTTCAAGATAGCCTAACCTAAGAGAGCCAAAAATGATAATTAATTATTCATTAAAATAAACTTTTACGATATTTTGTTTCATTGAGATATACAAGTTTGAAGCTATTATTGTATTTTTTGAGTGTAGTAGTTATTGAGTATATCCTACACTCGTATTTTTCATACTTCAAACTTGTATATCTCGGCAAAAAATCGTAAAGTAAAACGTAAAAGTTTATATTAACGATATCTCGAAAACCTGACGTGATTGGGTAGCAAATTCGGCGTTTCAGCCCGCCAAATACCTTCGAAATTCTCTATCTAAGGCTGTTAGTTTTACATAAATATATTGTACAATATCATGATCCAATAATACAAGGTTTGCTCGTTAGTTCATATGTTCTATACTGTGACGTCATCAAAAATAAGTTTTTTTTATAATAAGTTTGTGACAAACATTCTAGTTTTATTTAACTTTTTTCTTGGATTTATTTATCGATCAATTATTTTGAAGCACAACACACATAAATTTATTGTCGGTGTAATACGTCATCGACACGAAAATATAAAATGGCGGCTGTCAAAATATCTAGAGCAGACCTTGTTTTGTTGGATCATGGTGCAATATCATGACAGTTTTATTGTGTGAAAACTGATAACTAATTCAATAATAAATTAATATAATTTGTTATAACTATAAAATGCAAACTTTGACTTCTTCTTTTACCATTTTCAACAAACGTATTAGTTACATTTATTAATTACGGTTTGAACTAGCATACTTTTTCTGAACAACTTGCCCATTTCTTTGATCTTACAATTAGTGCACTTTATGTCTCTTTGGTTATGATGATGATAATAATAATTTAATTAAATGTTGAGGATATAATGAGAACAACTCCAATTAACAAAGTGTGTTCTCGTTGAAAGATAAATCTCACAGTTGTTGGTATTTTGAGTAAAGGTTTATTATTACATTACCGTTAAATATCGTCAACAATATAATTCAATTAATGAAAACTTAGATATAGATATTGTATTATCTGCGTTTTTTTTAACTTTCTGTCAACATTTTAACATAAATTATAGTATGCATATCAAGGAAACATTAGTATATTGTATTGCAGGGGAAATATATAAGACTGCGACCCATATGGCGACCTATGCAGAGATGTTTGCCCCTAAAAGAGGGACCACATGGGTTTTCCAAGTGCTGCCATTTCTAGTTTTGTAGATGAAGGTTTGTCGCACAACTGTGCACCAATTTCATGTTCTTATCACAAAGTTTGGGTCAAAATCTCGTTCTTAGAGTCCGCGAAAATTACTACTTTAGTCGGTTGATAGTTTTATTGGATGTATAACTGCGCATACTCATCGAGTAAAAGTGGTCGACTAAATCAGAAAAGCTGATCTATTCCCATTTGATTAAAAAGTCGGGCTACTATCAACTAACTGGTAATGACTATGGCATTACTTGATATGTGTGCGCAAATATACCACCGACTATACTGTTCAATCGGGAACAAATCGGTTTGCAACTCGAACTATCAACCAACTAAAAGTCTGCAGTGTCAACGTCCAGACTATAATGAACAAAAATTCATTACATTGCAATGATTCGCGTTTAGAAACTGAAGTGACTTTTTAATCGATTTCAAAAAAGGAAGATATTCTCAATTCGGATGTGGATATTTTTTATGTTTGTTCAGGCAAAATCCGACAAACATGCTCCAATTTGGACCATTTTTCTTTTATTTGACTATAGCGAACAAAATTCATTACAATTATTCGCATTTAGAAACTGAAGAGACTTTTTATAAAAGTAGGAGGTTCTCAATTTGACTGTGGATATTTTTTTATGTATATTCGGGTATAACTCCGAAAGATATGCACCGATTTGGACGATTTTCCGTTTGTTTGATAAAGTATACTCCCAAGGTGGTCCATTATAAATTTTATCAGAATCTGACCCTGGACTTAAAAATACGCCACTCAAAAATGAAAAAAAAAAATAAAGCCGACATAAAAAAAACCTTAAACACTGCCAAACCACTAAAAAATCTTTTTAAGAAAAAAAAATAAAATCTATTTTGAAAACTGTTAAATTTAATTATTATATACTTTTTATTTTTAAGTAAGTTTTTTTTTTATTAAAAAGTTTTTTATTGGATTAAAAAAATACCGTCAGTAATGTTCAGTATCTCGATTGTTTGACAGCCTAAAAATATCTCTGATACTATTCTATATAGTTTTATTATTTTAAATCGGCATTGCGTTGTGTGTGAAGTGAAACATAAAGGATATATTCGTTTGGTAAAGGGTTTATTTAACAGTTGGAACGACACAGGTGTCAAGTGTCCTTACTCTAAAAGTAAACATTATCCGTCATTTGTGGCACTTTATATATGCCATCACACTCCTACCCTTTACACTCATGCGACAAATGCTGTTTGATCTCAAAATACACTCTCGTATATTGGCTAAAATTAGACTGAAGATCTGCAGAAATGTCTGCATAATATAAAATTTCGTTTATTTTAACTTTATGGTAATAATAACAAAGTAAAAATGTTATCATAAGTTTTTTTTTCGGTCGATGTCGTTAATGTATTAAACTCCCACGTCGTTTCAACGGTTTAGGATTCAGGAAGACTAACTAAACAGATTAAACAGTTATTTTCTGGATTTCGCTGATCAAATACATTAGTTTTGAATTTTTTTAAATCGATAAAACTTTATTGTCTCATTGAAAAAGGTTATTATTTATATTCTGAATAAATTATTTTATTTATTTTTAATTTCCTATACAAAAATAGTGGGTTGTATTAAATCCGTTTTCCACCAAAGTAATATAGTTTTATTTTCAAAAACAGTTGTTCATTTTAAAAACAAAACTAAAACTCCGTTTCTACAAGACTGACAAACTTAGCTCTATGCGCACTAATGCGAGAGGAAGAGATTACATCCCAAAATAGTTATTTTTCAAGATATTTCAAGAAAAATACATATTACGTGGAAATTTTATATAATTTTTTTGTAGAGCATTCAATTTTCTTAAGTATAGGTCACCAAAATGTTCCAAATATTCCGTTACAAAGATTTAACTCAAATTTTTTTTAAAAATCGTCATTTGTTTTTTTACAATCGCTATTACATATCGTCCCTTAGCTTACAACACCGCTCAAGTCGTTTTGACCAACTTTACAGGAGAGCGAAAAAACCGTGTATGTTTTATATAGGCTACCGGCTTGCGCGCTCTCACTATTTCTTGAATTCTGGTCTCTTATTGTCCGAAATATCTAGAATGTGATTGGTAAATCGACGCGCAATGAGTAGCTCTATCCAATGGCATTAAAATGTAAAAACTGCTAATTTTTGACTTATGCGGTGTTGTTAGCTAAGAGACGATATTATGAACTGTCATTTTGAGAAAAATTTCGAATTAATATTTTTTAATAAAATTGTATAAAAATTAAATGGTAAACCAAGGGTTCTCAACCTTTTTCCTACATTAACCCCTTTTAAAAGAATAATTTTCTTTGTAGACACTGTACATTAGATTTTAGATAACATAAATATACTACAATCTTGTTGAAATAGTATAAATATAGAGAGCAAAAAAAAAAACTTACGGTGTTTATTTAAATTGTTCAATAATTAACTACCTTTGGTGAATTTAGCACGTGGAAGTACTGTTATATACTTGGCAAATGTTTTTTAAGAACACCATGTCCAATTTTATTACGACATTAAATAAAAACAAAATTGTTTTATTTGTATATAAAGCTTGTATGTTATGCTTTAATTTAGGTTTGTGATTCAAACGTAAAAAAGTGAAGTAATATAAAAAAAACATATGAAACCTCGAGGAACCATGGATCCCATTTTGGGAAATGCTGCTTTAGACATACGTATTAACATAATAAATAAGTGTTGAAATATAATTATTAAACTAAGTAAGGACCAATTTATTTAATATGGAAATTTATTATATTTCACGTTTGAAGATTAATATTTAACATTCTGTTTGAAGTTAAAAACAATCCGTATCATTTATTTTTATTCAAGAGGAATAAAAAATGGTTACATCAAACGAAATATTTAATGAAGGTTGCTGTATTACTTTATGTCAATATGATAAAATTTTATTTAATAATCCGTATTTTTGAAATATAATTTATGTATTTCGTATTTTAGAAATGTTAAGTACTATTTATTATGCAATATTTAAAGTTTCAACTTCTAATATTACGGACCCTCAAAATTCCGAATTAAATATTTTAATATGCAGTCAGTTATCTACAGTTTGTCAACCACCTCGAGAATATTCTTTTTCTTTCACCAGTTTTGGTGTAGATTTTGCTTAAATATCTGGCCCCCAGCTGCTTCGAGGGCAAGGGAAGGGTACTCTCTGATCTCCTACTGGTTACGCCACTGACCATCAGCCAATGAGCAATAGTATCTGGTATTATAAAAAAATGAATAAAAAGTGTTGGCAAAAACAACGTTGATACGATACATATGGAATAGTTAACAGTATATTGTGTAGCAAGGGATGAAACAAGACGATTTCTGACGAGGGCTGTCATCGCCCTGGTTTGAAATCGTCTTTGTTTCATCCCGTGCCACACACTGTATTTTTCATATCACATGTAATGAAACAACGAGTTTTGATTTCTGTAGCCAGTCGAAGTAAGACTATTTCAGACAAATAGCGCAGTAATATCTTATACTATTAGCGAATTTTTCGAAGAAAAATATAGCTATTGCTATCACCATCATGACGCAACTTCGAAAAAAAAACTATATATCTTTATCAAACTTGATCTCGAGATCACGAAAATGAGGTCCGTTCAAAACTGTATGTATATATATATATATATATATATATATATATATATATATATATATATATATATATATATATATATATATATATATATATATATATATATATATATATATATATATTTTGAATGTAGATATATGACCATTATAAATTATTTTCCTTCGAAATTATTGGGTTGTTTGGTCAAATGAAATAAATAAAAAAACACTTTAGTTTTTTTAATTAATTATTTTAATAAGCATAAGCGCTTTTCGGAAATGTATTTCCTTCATCAGTGATCTGTTGACAATTATCAGGATTTTAATATACATACATATTTCTAATTCTAATATAATTTATATAATATTTAACAAACTCACCATTAATAATTAAATAATACATTATAATATACAAGTTTTATATAATTATTTGCTGTAGCAATTTATAAAAATGCATTAAAAAATTAAAAATGTCAAAAAAATTGTTTTTACAAAGTAAAGATAATTTTAAACTACCTAGGAGACGCTATATATTTTTGAATTTTAAAAGTTGGCTACTATTTTTATTTTTTAAGAAGATTTTGGTAAACTTGTTTTAGATATTCAATATTAGTTCTAGAATTTATACGCCAAAGAAGAGACTGCACTAAAACAACACAGTATACAATATGGACATAAATTTGATTTTGAAAACACCAAAATTCTAAGTTATCAATCATCTTTAAAAAAACGACTTATTAGCGAATCAATCCAAATTCTAAAAGACCCCACAAGTATAAATTCTAGAACTAATATTGAATATCTAAAACAAGTTTACCAAAATCTTCTTAAAAAATAAAAATAGTAGCCAACTTTTAAAATTCAAAAATATATAGCGTCTCCTAGGTAGTTTAAAATTATCTTTACTTTGTAAAAACAATTTTTTTGACATTTTTAATTTTTTAATGCATTTTTATAAATTGCTACAGCAAATAATTATATAAAACTTGTATATTATAATGTATTATTTAATTATTAATGGTGAGTTTGTTAAATATTATATAAATTATATTAGAATTAGAAATATGTATGTATATTAAAATCCTGATAATTGTCAACAGATCACTGATGAAGGAAATACATTTCCGAAAAGCGCTTATGCTTATTAAAATAATTAATTAAAAAAACTAAAGTGTTTTTTTATTTATTTCATTTGACCAAACAACCCAATAATTTCGAAGAAAAAAAAAAAATATATATATATATATATATATGTGTATCTGCCGTTTCGAGTGGACTCTCTAGCCTTCCAGGATTACTTCCGATCTTTTTGAAACTTGGTTAAAAAATCGATCTCACGAATACCTCGGTTAAGTTCGTTAGTCAGCGAAATTCCTTTATGGGTTTCAAAATGGCGGCCGTTCAAAACCGAAAAAAATTCATATCTCGGGTATTAAATATCGGATTGTTAATATCAAATATGTTTTGGAATCCTCTCAATAAAACAAAATTATTATGTCTCTTGTGATTTCTCGATATAAAGTACCATTTGGTTGATATTTTAAAAACAAAAAAAATATTGCAGAGATTGTAAACTAAGAATCCCGAGTTCGAGTCCCGATGTGGAAATTTTTTTTACAAGCTTTTTATTTTATTTTTTTGTTTATTATGTAAAGTAAAAAGTTAATAATCAATAAAAAATTTAAAAAATTTCAGAGCCAACTTATTTTTACACATTTAATTATTTTTTTATTTTTATCAAATAAAATTCGCTTACCGCGGTGGTTGCGCGGACAGAATATTTTAATAATAGAATAATTCAGAAATAAGATTCGCTTTTGTTTATTACAAATGCGATTCTGACAGACTTGATATAAAGACATAAATAATAAATAAATGAATGTGCCGGGCAGAAATAACGTTATTTCTCCCCTAGGGGAGAAAGAACGTTATTTCTGCCCGGCACAGTCGCATTGGTCTGAAATTGTCTTGTTTCGACTGGCAAAACCGGGTCAAAACTAGTTGTTTCAATGCATGTGATATGAAAAATACATATTTGACTATCAAGAGTCACTTATACTGTGTTAGTAAATTGAAGTACTTGTGAAACAAATCTTTCAAAACTAATATAGAGATGTAATATGTAATATAACTAGAACTAGAGCAATAACTCAATGTTATGACTGTGTCAGTAGAAATACATAACTTAAGCGTCGATTACATTAAACGAGTTTATAAGTTTCAAACCAGTGAGTTTAGAAGCCGGCGAGTCAGCTAGTGCGATAGTGATGATGACACACAAAACTTTCAATTCGCTCAGTAGCAACTAGCTAGCGAGTAAACCACGTGTTGTGAATACATTTTGTATATAGATACTGAAACCAGGAATCACCGAGATACTCGCAACTAGTTCACTAGCAACCATATAAATGTGTAATACTTCTATATTGCCAATCAGGGTCGGGAAAAAGGATAAAGGTGGAAACGCACTAAAACGGCGTGACGCTTCACTACACTACACTACGCGTCTCAACAAAATATTCTATTTAATGTTTTAAATGAACCTAGTCGCACATGAGCGACACTACACTGCATGGCGCGTTACGATTGGTAATAAAAAATCAAGTGTAGTGTAGTGAAGCGTCGCGCCGCTCTAGTGCGTTTCAACCTTAAGTCTGTACGGCTTGAACATATATTGTTGTCTCACTAATTTCAAGTCAAATGGTCAGTAGTGCGCATGTGCAATCAGTGTCAAACTGACATATTTGATAAAAATTGTTTTAACTGGCCAAGGCCTCCTTCTATTATCGCTTAAATATGATTCTGCGCCTGCGCAATGGAATCCATTTGACTTGAATCTCTCACTTTAACTTATCCAGGCCCACTTATAGCGATTGGCAATATTGGAGTATTACATATATGCTAGCAACTATGATGACACACGGCTAGTTTACTAGCTAACAAGCCCACTCGCCAGCTAGTAGCGGATAAAGTAGCCCGGCTTTCAACTTTATTCGCAGATTGTTTACAATCTGCTTGTTAGCTAGTGAACATGATTATACTGGGCGAGTTTACTAGCAGCTTCTAAACTCGCTGGCTTGTAGCTTGTAAACTCGCTAATGTAATCGACGTTTTATACTCGGGTACCGCACTTCCTTGTCTAACGAACTCTGATTGGCTGACAGCGTGAACTAGCCATGAAAACAACTGGAACATGTTTAGGTTAGAGTAAAATTATGTTTTTTTAAAATCTGGATAATCGAGGCTTTACTGTATATCAACATATGTTATGGTTACATAAGGTTAAGTGACATTCCAACTTTTGAAATGACACAAATTAATTTTAAATGCTGGATAACTTTTATGAGTTAATTCATTATAGGGTACTAATTTACAAATAAAGACTATATTAGAACTTTTCGAACGTGGTCTCGCAAACTCGCTTAAAGTCAATATGTATTTAAATTATATAAACTTTAACTTTTAAATATAAGAATAAATTAACTTTTATATACCAGCATGCATATTTTAACATAAATGTAAACGGAATATTGTAACTTTATTTTCTAAAATTAGAAAGCGAAACTATAAAATTTTGAGGAAAAAATGAGACATTATTTTTAGAGTTTATAAATACGGTATGATGTTTTATTTATATTTAGCTTTAGAATACTTTGAATAAAACTATTTAAATTTTATATAAATTATTGCGTCGTAATATGTTGATATATTTTTTTACAGTATTCTAGTTGTAATCAGTTTTTATATGTGTGACAAAAAAATGTAATTAGAGTTGGGTGAGTGAGTAAATTTGCGCTCACGATCACTCCCGATTACGCATAATGGGTTTTCTTTTACTCACGATTTATGATTTTAATATTGCCCATTCTCACAAAGAGTTATGTTATAATAAGAACAATTTACAATCCATGCCGGTATTATATAAAAATAACTATTTTTTTTGGCTAACAAGCATTTTGAAATGAGTTATAATATGACAGTTCCATGACGTTTGTTAACAGTTTAGCGCATGCGTGATAAGTATAACACAATAGTATTATAACAGTGGTGGTATAATGTACCTATAATCTTCACATATGTGAATAATGCCTGCTTTCTTCTACCTATGTTACCAGTTTGTTTGTATTGACAGCTTAGTACATTTCTGTTAAATAGAAAATCCTGGGCTCTGATTAGTTCATTTGGAGATTTTCATGACTGGTACCAATAACAGTTGGGGGTAACTTTGTTTTAATAAATTGAAATTCAGCTGTACTTAATTCCAAACCGTCTATTATTTCGAAATTTAATAGTATTACTATCTACACCATTTATCTTATTACTGAAGTAACTGAAATAACAAATAAAAATTGTACCGTTTAAAATACAATTGAAGTAACCTGGTAAAGGTTATTCCCAGGCAATTCCCAGTTAAATAATTGAACGTGTGGACGTGTACAAACACACCGTCACTTGGTGGCGGCGCTGGGCAGCGTCTTTGTACCGCATCATAATTAAACACGCTCTGACAGCGGCTATTTACCGCGCTAACCACTGCATTCTGTAGTACAAATGCGGACATCCACGACTGTTACATTTGAAATCATATCCTGGTTTGTTTCGCAGTTACAATCACCAAAGGCTCTGTTATAATACATATGTTAACAACTTTTGTGTACGTACTATGTATCATAATCATGAGACAAAGTCAATTATTTCTTGGATGAGGTTATTTGCACATACCATATATGCATTTAATTGGCTATTAGCTATTTGCACATGCCGTTTGTGCATGCAATTGGCTATTTAGGCTTACCACTAAACCTAACGTACACTAACCTACCCTAACTTAACAACCTAACTTAATTTGGTACATATACAGTATGTACAAATAGCCAATTGCTTGCACATACTGCATGTGCAAATAGCCAATTTCTTGCACATACTACATACTGCATGTGCAAATAGCCACTTTCTTTATAGACTCTTCGTTATACAAATGTGTGTTTGTACTTGTATACGCGCATTAGCGTAGTGACATCTAAAAAACCTGTTTTACCGACTATCATTACAGAAATCTGTATTATCTACCTAACCTAACTTTTCATGGTGTTATTTTATTAACATGGTGCGTGTATTTCGTTGCCGAAATAGAATTCAAATAGAAAATAGAATTTTTTGAATCAAGATTCTGTATATTTTTATAAAGGAATATTTTACTACAAAAGATGTAATGACCTTTATTATAGAAAATTTAATCCTCTATAAAAAAGATTTTATACAATATTCACGTAACATGCGTTGTTCTTGACATATTTTAGAATGAAATTAGTTTTATTATACAACCAGTTTAATTAATATCGATTCAGTGGTTTATGAGTTATGCATGTGACAAGGATTCAGGGAACAGACAAACATGGAATGAACAAAAAAATCTGCTTCCTCTATCATTTGTTTATGGTGAGAAAACTAAGTAATTATTCGATTGTTTTTAATTTCAATATCATCAGCACTTGTAGTAACTAACTAGCATATCTCTTCACGTCATTCACAATTCCGCAGCACACTAGAAGCAACTCATTGTTGTCGACGGCAAATGCTTTGCAGCAAAAAGTTTATGCGCGCTTAAATATGACGCGGTAGCCGGCCTTTGTCTAATTGCGGAAAATGGATATGTTCCGTACAATACGAACGTTTGTTTGTGTTTTAAATGTTAATAGAGAATTATCAAATCCAATTGAAATGTAAACCAGCTCGACTGCTTGAAATTCATTCGTTTTTATTGTTTTATATGATTCAGAAATTAGGAATTAAATTTTGTATTTGATTTGTTGTGAACTGTTCAAATATCAAAACGATCGCTTATTTAATTAGTTTTTTTTTTATTAATTTGTGTCCAATTATTTTCATTACTTTATGTTCAATAAAAAAAGAACAATCATCAATTCTAAATTTCAATAAAATAAATATTATAAAAAGTTCATATTTATAGACCATATGGGAGAATTAATTATATTATTAATCAATTTATTATAAGTTACTTTTTTTGTACATAAATGTACTGTTGTAGATACTAGATAGGTATTGCCCAAGGTTAGTAAATGACTAGGTTCGCTTACTTGTTACGTCACCATGAAATTCTTTTCTACCTTCTTGATTTTTTTATTTAACTATAATTTTAACTGTCATAATATTAAACACAAATCACAAATAATTATAATTAATATCATGTGTGAAGCTTCACTATAGCAATAAATGAATAGCACAAACACAGAACACAATAATAAATCAATCACGATCAAATTTATATTATGACAGTTTGACAGCGTTGGCGACCATTTGAAATCTAGAAGGTTGAAAAGAAGTTCATGGTGACGTCACAGGCAGGTAAGCATACCTAGTCATTTACTTACCTTGGGTATTACCTATATTCCAGATTTCATTGTACTCTATATTTGTCCCAGAAAGCTGTCAGTATTGTATTTCGTTGTCTGCTCTATTAATCATATTAATTATGTAATTGATAGATTACTGCATTGAACTTAATATAATTTTGCTTATTTTGTAAGCTTGGATTCTTAAATTTTTGTTTAGGTGAATTTTGTATTAAAAATACAGTCGAAATCGATTAAATCGGCATCACGGAGACCAGTCAAATTAGGTCGTAAAACCGATAAAAAGACAATTATGTATGGAATTCAGTCGAACTTTTATTTTGAGTGGGTAAAACCGATATATTGTATTAACCGGTTTCGACTATATGATTTCTCGTACACAGGTATAAAATTAATTAGGCCAAGAAATCCTTGTTTTAAATACAGTGGAACCTCTTTAGTACCTCTTTAGTTTTTCACCAGTTTTTTTAGATCCCGACATGACATTCAAAACCTCATGTTATAATATTTCATTAGTACGTATTTTCCCCCAGTCCTTTCAAAAACGTACTAACAAGGGTTCCACTGTATAACGAAAACAATAATTTTTTATATTAAGAAAATAATGTTTTCGTTAAATATAAAACTATGATTTCTTGGCCCAAGTCAACGTTTCTACCAGTGTATTGTTAATACTGAAAATATAACATCGTTTCAGTAAATTATATCAATAAAATATTTTCTTTTATAATATTAACAACAACCTCATACATACATATGAGTATATACGCAAAACTGAAGAGTATGAAAGAGATTTATTTTTTCTCATCTAATGAGAATATCCTAAAATAGCTTTGGAATGATTGAGAAGAATAAAATTGCAAGAGATAACTAAATTCACTTTTCCTGTTGTATTTCACCAATGCAAAGCTGTGTGTGTGTGTGTGTCGCTTTTTGTGACATGTCTTCTGATTTTATCAGATAATTGAATAAAACTTATTGTTGTTGTTTTGTAAACCGAAAGAGTCTTTGTACTTTAATGGAATAAGGGTAACGGAAAGTCTTAAATACTTTTGTTAGAAAATATAAGGTTCAGTGTAATTAAGCCTTTCTAGAAATTAAGGTGCATACAAACTGTGTAAGTACTGATAGAACATCTGTGTGATAGGTATATTTAATTTTTAATTGTGTGTATTTATTATAATATATTCATTATTATTTTATTGATATCGTGGTGCTAAATTTTGTATGATTTTTAATGCTACTTTAAAAGCGAAATAATAAACAAGCGCTTGGTATTGTTCTTTATTGCTTTTATCATATTTTTCAGGGTGGTCAGTTTCTGGAAAACCGGGAAAAGTCAGGGAATTTTGCTATACCGGGAAAAGTCAGGGAATTTGGTTGAAAGTCAGGGAAAAATGCAAAGTCTGCAAAAATGTTAAAATTTCATGTATGAGACCTTTTTTAGCTTTTTTATCTAAATTTTAATTATTAAAAACAGGGAAAAACGCTGGAAAACCGGGAAAAGTCAGGGAAATTTGTTCCAGAGAAATACTGGCCACCCTGTTTTTATTTGTTGATTGATTTACAATATCTTCTTGAAAAAATGCATTAAATATGAAAATTATATTACTTTTTCCATTTTATTTCTATCGAATTTATATACAGGTGAGTCATATCAGGTGAAACATGAACAGTTGATCGAAAAAAAATATTTCAAGCAAAAAAGTTCATATGAACGTGTATCATACTCCCAAAGATTTTGTTTAAAATTAGTTTTTAATTAATATCTGGAGACTCCATTATGATACAGTTATGAAATTGCTCCTTCACGATGAATTTCCTTACACATGTTCATACGAACTTTTTTGCTTGAAATATTATGTTGTCTCGATCAACTGTTCAAGTTTGTTCCACCTGATATGACTCACCCTGTATATTTACAATTGTGAATCTGATTTTTATGACAACTGTTAAGAGGATAATGTTTATTGTAAATTAATTGTAACAAAACGAAAGAACACTAATAATTAAACTCCTATATTTTTATTCATTTAAATCAGAGTTGGGTTGATTTTTTAAATCACTCTTAATTTTTTTAAAAACGAATATATTTTTTTATCAATAAAAGTAATAAGAAATATAAAAATTTTCATGCCATAATATATGCCAAACAATACCTAACTGTTTGGGAATGTGTTTCAATTTTTAAGGATTATTTTTCGTTGATGTATATATTACTACATATATTTAAATAATATATGTGCAAAACTCTATGGACACCTTTGATTTTGAATGTAAATATACAGATTTCAGTCAATAAAAATCCCCAAAATAGCGAAAAGAATATGTTGACTCGCAGTCAAAATAGTAAAAAAACAATTTCTCGTTAGCTTGAAAGACACTGTCAATACTTTCAACTTTAGTAAACCTGACCTTTCAAGCATATAATTCAAAATTTTTCCTTAACATGGAAAATTGTAAATGCTGTATTTTAGTTATGCTAGGATTAGGATTATTACAAAAGTTGTATTGAAGTACTCTTATCAACACTTAAGATTTTTATCATCCATTTTGGCAGTTTTATATTTAAAATAAGCAAAAAAAATGAGTGTCCAAAGACTTTTGCACGGCAGTGTATATATAAGTTTTAAAACAGTAGTAGTAAAACTTTCTGCCTGTATGTCACAGTCTTTTAACTACTGAATTGTTTAACCCTTTGTTGACTAGTGGTTTCATAGTGAAACCACTTAATTTATTTCTAGTTTGCTAGTGGTTTTACATGGATACCACAAACATACAGATCTTCAAAAAATAAATAAATCCGGCAACAAAGGGTTAACCTAGAAAGCTGAAATTTGAAATAGTAGACCAATGATAAACCTCAGTTATATTTTTATTTGCCATAAACACAGTTAACAAAAATTTTCAATTGTATCGGCAGGATTCTAAAACTTGATTCCATCGAGATTAGACAGTCGAAACGACACGATTGTAAACAGAATTAGAGATAGTTATAAGTAAGTTTGTGTTATACCTAACTTTGGTTTTACAAACTTCCCACAGCAGTACGGATAATTGTATTTCCGTTGACACTGGTGTTATTTCGAGTTTTGTTTATCGAAGTATCTGTTTCAATGTAAATAGATTACGCGTATATATCACGACTAAAATGTATTAACCCCTAAAGCAGGTCCATGGGGTGTCTGTGTCATTCCGGTTTAAACAAGTCTCGTTCCGAGAATAAGTAGGTATCTTATTGCTAACACAAATAAACATTTTGTGCAACCATTGACTATTTATTAGTCTGTAGTACACGATGATTTTATGTACGGTATCTAATTTAACCAGAAAGATTAGAAACTTTTATCTGTTTTATATATTATTTCTGCGTAAAAAAAATAAGAAACGTTCGTCTGAAACATTTTTGAATCACAGGAAAAGTTAAAAACTTTAACAAAAGGGCTTATAACATTTCTGATTTAAAATAACATTCTTTCTGTTGTACTTTTTCTCTAAATCAATTTATTATAGATGTCAATACTCACGTAGAAGACATTCATTTAGTAAAAATAATCGCCTCGGATTAAAAAATTTTTCAAACAAAAGTTTGTTATTTTTTCACGTAGAATCAGATCCTTAAAACAACAATATAAGTTCTTGTTTAAAAAAATCAAAGTTACCATTAAAAAACTCGTGAACACACCCACAAAAAAATATGAAATTTCTTTCGTAGTTTTTTTTCTGAAAAGTTATTCTCAAATTATCTTAATTTTCAAAATAAAAATTCGTAACATGCATAATATAGTTAAATTATTATATTTTAATTTTTATACCTAAATTTTGATCGAATTAGTTCAATTAGTTTTATTAACTCTTTGAACCCGAATGGCCAGTATACCAACCTGTAGTTCAGGATCATGCTGCCAGAAAGTCCAGGAGCTTAGGGTTCAAAGAGTTAAAACATTTCTGCTAAGGATCAGATATAATTAGATCCAGCCATACAGGGTGATTCATTTAACCTGGAATTTTGTATATGTCGAGAACTAAGTAAAATAATGAAAAATGGTTCAGACAAAAGTTATAAGGTATCGAAAGGGTCAAATATTGGTGACCTTGAATTTCACCTTGATACGTATTTTCATGGTCGAATGAAGGTCAACTTTGATTTTTTAAATAAGAACCTATATTTTTTATTGCATATTCGTATTATACGGGGAAAAACATGTAACTTTTGTATAAAAAGTTTTTTTTAAATGTAATTTTTTGTTTCTAACGAAATTTCTATACACTTGCTATTTGCTTCGTAAATTAAAAATTAATAAATAATTTTACTTTTTATAAGGTTGATTAATTCCAGAATTACGCCAAAAGTAGGTTATTAATCGACTGTATAAAAAGAAAAATTATTTAGTAAATTGCAAGTGCATGGAAATTTCGTTGGAAACAAAAAATGTACAAACTTTTCGTACAAAAGTTATATATTTTTTTCTGTATAATACGAATATGCAATAAAAATTATAGATTCTCATTTAAAAAATCAAAGTTGACCTTCATTTGACCATGAAAATAAATATCAAGGTGAAATTCAAAGTCACAAATATTTGACCCTCTCGATACCTTATAACTTTTGTCTGAACCATTTTTTATTATTTTGCTTAGTTCTCGAGATATACAAAATTCCAGATTAAATGAATCAACCTGTATATAGTTGGATCTAGACTTTTGGATCATTTTGCATCTGCTGAATTCTGAAGATAAATATGTTTCCATCAACTTTTTTTTGAAAAGTTTTTCTATAATTAGCCTCAAATTTTCAAAATAAAAATTCTAAACATGTAATAATACAACTAAATTATTATATTTTTATTTTTATACTTAAATCTTGATCGAATTGGTTCAGTTAGTTTTATTAACTCGTTGAACTCGAATGGCCGATATACCGTATATTCAAAGAGTTGAAACATTTTTGTTTAGAATCAAATATAATTAGATCCAGCTATATCTAGTTGGATTTAGACTTTTGGATCATTTTGCATCTACTGAATTCTGACGATAACCTTTTTAATTGAATTTTATATTTCTATAATAAAGTGTTATATAAAATCAAATAACACTGTTTTCTTCATAACATCTCAAAAATTTGATAGTAATCTTGGGTCACAGTGCTTATATCTACCCGAATGGCCGGTATACTGGCCTGTTGTTCAGGGTTCAAAGGGTTAAAAAACGGTTTAAAAAAAACTATGGTTCTAAATAAAATAAACAATAATTTTTTTGCAACCTACTTATTCGAATGAGAGTCAGATAACTTTTGTATATAAACAGGTACTTTGTAGCATAAAGTATGATAAGAAAGTATTTTTATATTATAAAATATGCTCTTGGTAAAGTAGGTAAACTTATTTCGTTCGAGTTTTTCTTTTTCTTCAAATGCTTTCTTGGTGTAAAATTAAATCCAAAAGTGGAATAATGATAAAAACAAAACTCTTTCGCTATCGTAATAGTATTCTTTTATTTTATTTGGATGGAAAATGAAACAATGTAACAGATTTTAATACAAAGGCGGAAATTTAAACGAGTTTAATATCATTTTTATTAAAATGTAAATAATGAAGTTTTGCTGATATTAAATTTTGTGTTTCGAAATTATTGTTGAATGGAGTGTTTACTTAAAGTGTGTTTAGATAAGGAAGTTGTTGAATATTAAATTAGGATATTTTTGAATTTACTACCTTATCACCTTGTTACCAACGAGGACGAGACCGAGATAAAATTGGTTTTAATTCGGTTTTAATTACTTAATAAAAATAATGGAAAAATATTTATTTAAAAAAAAATCACTTTTGTTTTCAATTTATTAAAAGTTCTCGAATTATTCTTCCAGTTTTATTAGATCAAAGTAAACATTCTTTGTCTTTTGTACTTTTTCTCTGGAAAATCTCTAGTTATTTTTGTTAATTAAACTCAAATAAAAATTACCTCAGACATAATTTTTTTTTCGTTGATTAAGATATCGTAATAAAAATATAGGTTTCCATTGAAACAATATTGTCCTTGATTAGGCGTTTGAATGCCATCTCAAGGTTTATCTAATTATGAATAGAGTATTTTATCCTTAAACTTTTACAGTTAATATTTTTCTGTAACACTCGATCTCTGCTAACTGTTCTTTTTTCAATACCCTGTATGTAACATTGATTTGCTATTGTTTTTTTATTCACGGATATCCGGTTTCCCAGCGATAAATATCCAACAATTAAAAGTAAATTGTTGGTTTCACCAAATTAAATTGACACTTTAGGAGAGAGATGGTTACATTTTTTGGTTTAAACATTTTTTTCAAATATGCGATGGCTCTGAGATAAAATTCTGTAACACTTTAAATGCCCCACCCTGTATATACTCAGGAATGTGTTGTTACTGGGCATTAATAAGGTATATACAGTCAATTTCATGTACTTAAAGACCAAATTTATTTAAAATGTCCATTATTTTTCCGAGTAACTACTCTTTACATAAACGACTAATTTTTTAATAACCGTAGTTGATCGATTCAGAGAAGTTTTACCGTATACTATTTTAAACTAAATGTAGACTAATTTATAATGAAACATGTTAACATTTATTTAATAACACGATAGCCTCATATATTCATTCTTAGGAACTCAAATAAAATGATGTATTATAATTTCAAAACATCATAAATGTTTGTCTAGTATAATTTTACCTCGGTAGAAATATTAAAATTCAAAATTGGAAAATTGAATTCACTATGTAATCAATTACTCACAAGCTTTGCTAATAAACTATGTATATATTTACTGTTCAAAATATAGTACCTACAACCTTCCTAAACGTATACACGTGGCAACTGACAACTTCTATATAAGTAGTACCCCCCCCCCCCCCCCCCTTCTATACAAATATTTACACGTTAAAAATTTATTTCTACATCGGATTAAACTATAAAATTTTGGTTATACCGATAGAGGAGGGTAAAAGCATTATTTACGTATTTCTTCTAATCAATTAAATTAATTCTTTTTTATTTTAATAAAAAAATGCTACAGTGGAATCTCGTTAGTACGTTTATTTAGAAGGGGGGGGGAAGAAATTTCGAAAATAATGTTACGTAATTAACGAACTCTTGTCAAAGTGTGTTGTTTTTTTTAAGATTTAAACTTATGTGACAGTTACAAACACAATTTATAGTTACACATAACCTTAAACTGGCATGTAGTGATTGGGAAAGAAACCAGGGATTAAAACAAATATATTTAAACTCATCATTGCATGATAGGTACATATTTAGAATTTTTATTAGTAATTAACAATTTATAGCACACATCGTTAGGAAGTGAATTTGATGTCAACATTATTATTTTATCGATTATGGAATGTTTGTTTATAATTTTGTTGTTTTGATTGTAATTTATTGTTCGGTTTAATCGTTGGTAAAAGTTCCTGCGGCTGTTCTATTTTTTAACGAGCTGTTACTCACGACTTCATCCACGTGGATTTTTTAAATCAATTTTTCGGGATAAAATCTATGCCCTTCCTTAGAATGCAAGCTGTCTCCCTGCCAAATTTCATCAAGAATGGTTTAGCTGCGGAAAGGTAACAAACAAACAGAGTTACTTTCGCATTTGTAACATTAGTATTGAAAAAACTTTTATGTTACAAATCTTAATCCAGAGGCGTAATTTACGGGAAAAAACAATTTTTGTCTGACAATATGAAACTTTTTTCTGAAAATGTTAATTTTTATGAAATGGCACAAATCAAACAGAAAGTTCTGGATTTTCAATAATTTTTTATTCGAAAACTAATTTTTAACAAAAATCACTTAAAAAATTACTTATAACTAAGCGGGGATTCTCAGAGAATTGTTTTTCAGATTTATTATTAATTTTTTAATGTAACTTTTTTATATTAACTTCCCAATAGGGAGTTATTGTAATTGGTCCGAAAATCGAAATCAAAAATTTTAACATATTTTCATGTTTCAAGGGCATTAGAGTATATTGACACTATTTTTAGAAAAATGTCTGTGTGTGTGTGTGTGTGTGTGTATGTATGTACGTACGTACGTACGTACGTACGTGTCATTTTTTTCCGGGACGAAATCTCGCGAACAAAAAATGCTATTGACTTCGTTGGGGTGCTAATCGAAGCGTCTTGACGTGAATATGATCTGAAAGAAAGGATTTTTCGAAATTCAACCCCTACAGGGGTAAAAAGGGTGTTTTTTTTCATTTTTATTTTTTTTCTTGGTCGAATTTAGTCGGAACTTAGAATAAATACTATACAATACAAATAATGAAACGTGTATTTAGTATTTATTTTTTATATGGGTCCAAACAGCCATTAAATGGATGAAAACCACCATCAAAATTTGAATTTCATACTAATAAATACATCTAATAATTCATGTTGCCTTGGAACAACACAATTCAAAATTCAAACATTCAAACTGTCAGATTAGTTTTTCTAAAAATGTGCATAATATTATTGACATTATTAGGATATTAGAAAACTAATATTCATAATACAAAGGGTGAGTTTTATTTCTGATAAATTCCATTAAAATTTTTCATATACATATTAAAAAAAAAAATTTACAAACTATAACGTAGTAATATTAATTATGGAAACAATAAGTAATCTGTATTCAAGTATTGTAAGTCATACCATGTTGGGAAGTTGATTGTGTGGACCTAAAGGATCGCACCCCACAGCATTATACGTTATATAGTTTAATTTTATATCCCCGGGTAAAATTGGATCCGACAGCTAGTTTTTTTTTTAATTTTGAATGAAAAAATTATTTATAAATAAAAAAATTCTGAGAATCCTTGTTTAAATCTAAGAATTTTGTCTCTTGCAATTATTTAAAAAAAAAAAAAAAAAATCTAGTAAAAAATGATTGAAAATCCTTTTTTGTTCGGTTAGCTCCATATAAAAAAGTTTATATTTCCAGAAAAAAATGTTTCAGACAAAAGTTGTTTATTTTATTCCATGAATTACAAATCTGCAACAAAAAATATTAGTTCAGATTTGAAAATGAAAAGTTGAACATAAAAACCCATCAAAGTGACCTTTTCAAGATCAACCCATGCATTTGTTAATATTTAGGACACTCGACTCGAAACAATGAAACTTTTGACTGAAACATTATTTTCTGAAAATTTATTATTTTGGAAATAACTTGCTGGAAAGTCTTAAAAAATACACCCGGTATATAAACATGCTAGAAGCAATTCGAAAAAATTGATTGACTTCATTTCTTTGTAAGATTCATTTCTAATCAAATAACCATATTATGCTGGCAAGATTAATAATTTTCTTCGAAGACAATATTATTTTAGTAACAATAACTTCACTTTATGAATATACTCGTAATAACAAAAACTATACCGTAAAAGAGAACAGGGATATGCGATGATGACACTGATGTATATATAGAACGCACACACGCACACATATGAGTCGTGAAGGACACCACCACCACCACCACGTCTCAATTCTTGGGGGAGATAAATCATGGAGCGGCAAATGTTGCGGCCATTCATCCACACTAAATGGAGCCACGGCTCAACTGTCCCAGGAAATATACAAAAACAAACATTAGCGTCATACGAAACCTCAAACCGCCTCGCCACCAGGTTTTTTTTTTCTTTGAAAAATCGATCTGTCTAGTTGGTATCGTTTTGTTGAAAAAAAGTGACACAATATTGTATTGGTAAGTAATTCATGTATGTATGTACGAGTACACATACATTAAATTGATGTGGTAGGGGAAATGGATACTAATTAAAATGAATGATAAAAACTGACCAAGGTATAAACGGTGTATGATTTTAGGGTTCAGTAGATATATTTTGTGTAATTTATCTACGAGTTACATTTTTAATCAGTAAAGGTTGCAATTTTTTAATGAAAGGAAGTCACATAAAACCTATACGTAAATTAGGGCACCTGCAATCAATTCGGCTAAAAATTGATCGTGTCTTGTTTTTGAAAATATCCCATGAGCCCAAAATTCGAAAATGGGCAGTTTTTTTGA
The DNA here is from genome assembly GCA_949319165.1 of Sialis lutaria. Taxonomy (NCBI): domain Eukaryota; kingdom Metazoa; phylum Arthropoda; class Insecta; order Megaloptera; family Sialidae; genus Sialis; species Sialis lutaria. The sequence continues at coordinate 7,946,356 of OX439233.1, read as the reverse complement.
GTATTCAGGATCAGATCTGATGATCGTAGTTTTTGTCAGTAAATCAGGTTATAGAAGGACTATACAATTTCAGTGTATAGAATGTGGAAAAAAAGTTTGCTGCGTTCCACAATAGCGAAAAGATGCGAAAACTTGGCCAAAACCTGTTACTTACTACTTACACTAATGTATTTTGTATGTTAAAATTGTAGCAATTTTTAGTAATTAAAACATCAAATCCGCTAACCTACATTTGTATCTTCCTAAAAATGTTCATATTCTTGATTTCGTTGAATTAACAATTAACGCTGATTAACATATAATCAGAGCCGGCCTCTGCAATCCCGGCGCCCCGGGTGAATTTTTCATTGCCGCCCTCCCCAACAAAAAAACTGATGACCTTTTTTTCGTTGTTACCTCTTCCGTGCGCCGCCTCTGCTGGCTTGGGCCCCGGGCGATTGCCCTGGTTCGCCCCTCCCCAAAAGCCGACACTGCATATAATTATGCATTACAGGTTTGGCCAGGTTTTCTTAATTTACGAAGAGGCTTAAAAAGTAGGCTGTTTCAAGTATTTTGTTGATGCAATTTTTCAATTAGAAAAAAATAAAAATAGAGTCAACTTCTACTGATTAAAACTTTAACTGTATACCTCCTACCAACAGAAAAAAGATGGTCACTTATGAAAGTGATCTTATTACGAAAAAATTATATAAAAAAATCATCAAATATAGGAAACATTTTTTTAGAACAAGGCGTTTGAGGAGACCTGTATTCTGTTCCATTAAGTTTAGGAGGGACAAATGCCTCATTGATTACGGTATTTAATTTTACATTCAAGATTCCGGATACGTCACTAAATTTCTCTAATAAATAATCTAATTTGATCCAAACATGTATGTGTGACTTGACCCTTATTGCTCAGGAATTGCCCTGGGTCTGGAATGAATGAGAAATAAAGCGAATAAGTCTATAAAAGACGTCCCAATGGAATGTATCCTATGCGTGTGTGACTGCCTTTGTGTGTGCGTGTGCGTGTGTGTGTGTGTATTTGTGCGTACGTGTGAGATTTTTGTATCGCAATTGATAGCCTTGTTCTGCTCGACAAAAGGTACGAGACCAAATAAAAATACCGTGGCTTGTATATTTAGAAAATGTAATAAAACGTCTTATCGTGTGATTTTTGTTTGTTTGTATTGTCGAGAAAAATCAAATGAAAAAGTCGAGAAAATACATGTAGATATCTAAAAATAAAAATCGCATAAATTGTTGGTGAAGTGGCAATATCGCGAAAATATGATTTAAAGATTTGTATTGAAGTAAAACGGTATTCGATTGTAAATTTGCATATAGTGATAAAAAAAGGTTATACGGTGAATAGATATGTTGTGTATTTCAGATATATTGTGGGTAGTCTATATCTATGAAGTTATAATTTGGTTTTTTATATTTTGAACAATGATTGATAATCTTGTCAGGGCTGTGGAGTCGGAGTCGGAGTTTTAGTAATTTTGGGTGGAGTCGGAGTCGGTAAAAAGGTACCGACTCCAACTCCTTTAATTAAATAATGGTTTTTACTTCTTTACACACTTAATATTTTTTGTTCGTTTTGAATTTTGAAGTACAATGATTTGAAATTTTCAATTCTGGTCGGAACCAGAATCACCGGAATTAACTCAAAAAATTTTTGCCCGAAAACGGAATTTAAAAAAAAATTTGTACAGTAAAGAGTCGTAGTTGGAGTCGGAGTCGAACATTAGAAAAATAAAGGAGTCGGAGTCGTAGGTTTTTGTACCGACTCCACAGCTCTGAATCTAGTATCTACATATATTTAAAAATAGTCTGTCTTCATTCACTCACTGACTCATCAACATACAACCCAAACCACTGGATCTAGAAACATGAAACTTTATGGCTGTCTTTCTTTTTGGATGTAAGCACCTACTAAAATAGGATTTTTCGAAATTCGACCATTAAAGGAAGAAATGAATGAGTCTCACTAACTAACTCAGTGATTTATCAAAATACAATGGACCTAGAAACATGAAATTTTAAGGCTGTCCTCCTTTTTGGACGTAAGCACCTACTAAAAAGGAATTTTCAGAAATTAAATATGAGATTAATAGCTAATATGATCTATCGATTGTCAATGGCATTATGTTCAGTATAATTTAACGAAAATTTGGTCTGGAATACCTACACTAAACTTTTTACTTTTTTTTAAACATATCGTACGTGAAATGTAGGTATACTATATAATGAAGTACAGTTATAATGAAACTAACTCGAAAATTCAACGAAGTTTTACGTTTTGAGTCTCTTCATCCAGTGCGGCCGTTATCTCAATGATGTATGTCTGTCTGTCTGTGAACGCTCTGCAGTGAAAACGGTGAAACATACATGCAATTTAAAACTTATGGTTCTTGCATACTGTAGATGTTCGCCTCCTATTTTTGAAGTGCATTACTAAACAGGAAAGAGATGTTTACTGTTGCAGTTTTTTTAATTTTTCGAATTATTTTTAATATTAAATTTTATAGAAAAAAATGTTTTCAGTCATTTTGTTAGAAATATGAGAATATAATATGATATAATCTTTTTTTTATATTACCTTTGAATCGATTGGTAAAATAGAAAACTGTTTTAAATAGAATGTAAGTTCTATCTTAAAATGTTCTGACCATTTTTTCGATTTAACTATTATTTGAAGCGATCAACCAATCGGATTTTTATGAATCTTTTGTTGCACGAGACTAAATATTTGAATGTTTACCTATTAATATTTTTAGCTATTTAATCATAACTACACATTGTCGAAGGTTTCATAAAAATCCGTTCATTAGAACTGGGTTCCGAAATTTTCCAATTTTATGGCTACGTGTTTTTGTATAAATTATAAATATAAAAATATTACATTTTCCATCGATCATGTATTTTTATTGAAGATATTTACTTTGCCTTCCGATTGACTTATACAAAAGTACAATACAGTAATAAATGTAAGTTTTAATTCTATCTAAATACCACGTACGTGCAATCAAATAAATAATAAAAAGAACAGTAAAGGTAGCCAGTCAAGGTTCCCGAATTGATCATTCGGGAAGCGTTGCCCCCCTAAAGGTGAACACTGTTTCTGCTTGTTCAGCGTCGTGTTACACGGGTGGGGAGCACGGGTGGATGTTACATCGGCCCTTGATCTAAACCTTTGGCGACGTAAGCTTTTACTTGACATTGTACGTGTATTATTATAAAGTACATACATAGGCGCGTTTTGATCTTAAGTTGTGGGGGTTTATGTTCAAAGTACATAGATTATATGATTTATGTACATTAGGGCTGAAATTGAAATATTAACGGAAACTTCCTCAATCTATTGTTTGTGACCAAAAATAAGGTATCCGCAAACTCAGCTTTGACAATTAATATTTAGGCTATGCTCAATGCACTTTTATAATGTGTATACACGTTTTTTTGGAAAATACTTAAGTACATGTCAGTTCGATAAATTATGGAAGTATTGTGAATGTATCGAGCATATCTTTTTGAATCACAAAACCAGAAAATACATAATTAAGTAAGTATAATTTATTATTATTTTCAAACTTAATAAAATAAACTATTAAGGGGTTAGGTGTAGTCAGAGACATGAAAAAATTACAATTTTAAATAATTTTTTTTTGCCAGTAAATTATTTTATTTTATAAAAGTAAAAACATAGCATCATTAAATAAGGTTTCGACTCGACTTGACAGAAATTTTAGAAAAAAAAAATTAATAATTTTAAAAGTAATGGCTGTTTCTGTTGATCCAGTTTCAACCGAAGATCCTTGCGGTGACCATCACTTATCCTTGGAGATTCATCCAAATTCAATCGGACAAAAACAATTAGTTTTATTAATAGATAATCTAGTGCCTGATCGAAGCTTTTTTTTTCTTTCTTAAATTAACAAAATGGCAGCTTCAGGATTTTTTTTTCAAGATTTTCGGGGAAAAAACCCACAGTTAATTGTTTATAACAAATCGAAATTTAAAAAAAAAATCCTTCGATCAGGCACTAGTTTTTCATGTTTTCAAAAAGCTGTATAAATTTCATTAAAATCTACCGAGCGGTTTTCGAGCTACAGTGGTCACCAGTTCAAAAAACATAGTTTTGAGAAAAACGCATTTAAAAAGTAATATACGTATTATTTAATTACTTACACCGAGTCAACTATTCCTGAGCCATAAAATAGTTCTTCAGCCGTTGTAGCAGCTTCCAAAATAGCAAAAAACAAAAATCGATTTCTTGAAAATTCTGACTACACGAAGAAAATCGATATTTTTTACTCACTGACTGACATAATACAACACGTAAATACAATCCTAGTTCTCAACTATCGGAAAAGGAATTCTCCAATCGACATGACATGAAGCATAAAAGAACATTTTGCAACGATTCACAGTGTGATTAATTCCTATTTTTTATTTGACATTCTTTCTCCGGTTCCACTTTTATTGTAGGTATCATAAAATTTCTGTGCTCCTAATAATCTCTGAATCAGGAAATAACAGACTAATTAGTATCTAGGTATAAGCTATTTTCTTCTGAAATTCCCAATTCTAGATTAAAATTTTATTCATAAGCTTCTTATTACCCAATGAATTTTTTCATTCTCTCAGTAATTGCAAAAAATAATTAAAATAATTTTCGACCCGTAACCGACTAGAGCTCAAATTATTCATCTTGGAACGTAGTTTTCAAAATAAGATGATTCCAGGGATGCTAGCGCTCCTCTTTTTTCCTCTTTTCCTCTTTTTTTGGGAAGTCGGCCCTAAAGTACCCTTTTTTCAAAAAAACTCCTCTTTTTCCTCTTTTTTGACTGATTTCAAGTTGAATTTGTTATTTGTTAGCTTATAATTTTATTTAAAAAATAAAATTGTTCGATTTAAGAGAGCCGAAGAAAGAAACGTAAAAAACGAGTTCAATTTTGATAATATTATGTATTTCTTATGGTAAAATATAGTTTGTAGTTTTATTAAATGATTTTTTTTTCTTATAAAATACCCAGAACTTGTTGTTTTTTAGATCTTTAATATTTCTGGAATGTTTTTTGTCCTTAATTAGTCAAATGAAGTCAATGAAGTTCGAAAACGGCCAAAACTTCGGAACCCTCAGAAACAGTACCGATTTTGATAGAATTTTTTTAAATGTTCGTTATACCATACTATTTGAAATCAGAAACATTCCAGTCGTCGGATTTAACCCCTCCCCCCAAATTTTGAAAATTTGTATAATTTACTGCTTTCATATATTAAGTCTGATTTTCGACGAAATTTTTTTACCTGTAGGGGTTTTGAGGGTCGCTGAATAAGAATACGTTGTCAAAATAAGGATTTTCCGGGAATTTTCCCGAAATTTTCCAAAAGTTTTTATTTATGTACCTACATTTTTTTTAGCAAAAATAAATAATTTTTTGAGTCCGACGGCTGGAATGTTTCTGATTTCAAATAGTATGGTATAACGAACATTTAAAAAAAAATCATCAAAATCGGTGCTATTTCTGAGGGTTCCGAAGTAAAAACCTTCATTGACTCGACTAAATAGTAAGAAATAATAGCGCAAAAGCGTAAAAAAAATATTTCAAGATTAAACGCTAAAAAATATATCTATAGATAACCTATTCAAGAGCTAGAAAATTCCTCTTTTTGGTCTCTTTTTCAAGAAAAAAATTCCTCTTTTTATCTTTTTTGAAAAAGAAAGAGACTTTCATCCCTGTGATTCATACTATTCATTTCATTGGTTCATAAGTTATACGTGTGACAAAGATTTAGGGAACTGACAGAAATGGAAAGAAAAGTCTTGACTTGAAACAGAAAGAAATCATAGAACACAATCTTTTCTGCTTTCTGGAATTACATAGTTTCATCTATCCTTTGGATATTGTAAGGAAGCAAAAATATAAAATTTATATCTCAAAAAAATATCTGAGATGAAACTAAAAACAAAATATTTACTAAGGGTCGAGTAGCCCTGTTAACTGATACATTAGATACACAAAAAAAAACTTATATTTAAAAAAAAAATAGCTGTGAAAATTATAAAATAGTGCACTGTCACGGATACTACACCAGAATACAAAATTTTAAGAAAATCGGACAACGGGAAGTTTGTGAAAAATCGGTTGCAAATTTTGTGTTCCACATAACTACAATACATACGTTTGAAGTTAAGTAAAAGCTTGTAAAAAAATTCGAAAACTTTTTTTTGTGAGAAAAGTAATAAAAAATTATCTACTAAATTGAAATCATGAGTGGTAATGTCTACATGTATGCCCCATATGTAAGTAAACACACAACAATGAAAATTTATTTTTATCCTTTTATTCTACTCAGCCACACACTGCGCCATTGAACGCGGTAGTGCATTATGGGTACGCATCTTGTAAAATTAGTGTCCTGCAGTGCGTGAAGTATTAAAACTGTCTTTTGTCAGACTACACACAGTGGCGTAGTTACCGTTTTTCATTTGACGTTGCGTTATCGCGCTCCAATGTACATCATTATGTTTGCCGAGTGTTAAATTAAAATTTCTAATCTGGCAGATAACGGCTTTAACACAACTGTGTTTATTACCCCTGGCGGCGTTTAGATGGTATGGAAATGTAGGTCTGTCACTTGTGCCTATTTATGCATGAGTTTATTTATTTAGTACTAATTTAATACTAGCTGTTACTCGCGACTTCGTTCGCGTGGAATTTGTATTTTTTATCTAATCAATTTTTGGGGTACAAAGTAACATATGTATTTCTTTAGAATGCAAGCTATATACCTAAAAGGTAACACACACAGACAGACAGACAGAGTTACTTTCGCATTTATAATATTTGCTATATTATATGCTAGCACTTTGTATTTCATTTTGACAACCATAATTCATTTTTCGTTCGCAAAATTTAGTTGTCCAAACTACTTCTGTGAATTGGGATTATTTTACACCAATTACGGAAAAAGGTGATTCGTTATCTATGCATTTTGAGGCCCCTCTTTTCCAATTAAAAATTATTAAATAAACTATGATAAGTACTGTTATTTGACTATACTCTGGAATAATTTTGTACAAGGTTTAAGGGGGAAGGCCACTGTGACGGAAAACAAAAATCGATTTTATTTGGTGCATTTTTTTTAAAGTATACATATTCGAAAATGTGTAAAAATAAGTTCATTTTCCAACAATTGCCTGAGAGTTAATTTAGTGAGAGCAAATAGCATGGCCGACTACGACCATCATAATTAAAAATATTAATTTTTTTTCCGATAACCCATCCAGAAATTTCGACGGAACCACGAAGAAAAATATTTTTTTGGTCGTCACGTCGAGGCTCATAACTTTGTAAATGTTAAATATTTTTCAATAAAAATTGGTATTGAATAAGTTGAATATATTTAATAAAATGTATTTTACCCGAGCCTAAAATAATTAGTTAAATCTGTGAAAAAATTCCCAAAGATTGACAATGTTTGGAGCCGTTACAGTGGCTTTCCCCTTTAACCATATTTTACGTCTATTTCCGGCAACATTTTTGTTATAAATAAAAAATAATAATTTTATTAGATTTTTTTATTGCATGTAGTTTGAAAATGTGACCCCCAGGACGTTAAAACATCTCTGCATCTGTGCGAAAATCCGTAAAACTAAGTAATATTTTTTTATTTATCTGCAAGGAGTAAATTGACCCCAACGTAGAGCTCGTTTACACGACACCGAATCGATTGTTTTTTTTTTGTCGTACTCTAAAAGTGGTAATACATTTAGTATGTACAAGTTCCTACGAAACGGCTGCCGACCGTATACAGTAAATCAACCGGTCTCTGATGACATTCAGTTTTGTCATTGTAAACCGCAAGATGTAATTCGGTAAAGAAACAAATTGGTCGCCAGTGGTGCATATATCGTTACTAACGCGTTCACACGTTGCGAATTTTCTAGCGTACGCGAAACAATGATGTCAAACTCAAATATAAACTTCCAAATTCAGTCCAAAAGAGTCCGCGTTCCGTACCCCCCCCCCCCCCCATTTAATATGACACAAATGATGTTACAGACATAATGCTTCGTGTTGTACCTTTTCAAATTCAGTTCCGTTCTTCTTATAACGTATCATTAAAAGTAGATATCGACATCCGAAAATAATTGGAAATTTTCAATTAATCTCTTCTCAATTGGTTCATAAGTATCTCATAGTACTCCAAACAAAATTTCTTACAATAGGATGTAGCCAATATCTCCTATTGTTTCGATGACGATCGAAATACCAGTACATAATAACAAACGTATTAACACTTGTCTTAAGAATTGAACGTGTTGGTGGTGTTTGCATTAAAGTAAAACCCTCGGTATACCGAACCATGTGTACACTGCAGTCAATTTGTACCGGTTTGAGGATATAAATGATATGGTACAATAACCGCATCGAGTAAAAGTCGTACATAGAAAACATTGGGCCAAGACAATCCTTGTTACATATAATGTAACGAAAACAATATCAATCTATACTAATATAATAAATGCGAAAGTGTCTGTTTGTGATCTTTTCATGGCTAAACCGCTGAACCGATCTTAATCAAATTTGGCGAAGTGATAGTTTGCATCCTATGAAAGGACATAGACTACTTTGTATTCCAAAAAAATAACTAGATATAAATAAATGGGTGTATGTACTTTTGTACGCACGATAGGTTAAGTTAGGTTGGCGTAATGACATCTAGTGTGCAAAAGTTAAACTAAATAATAGTTTTATCGACTATCATAACAGGAATCTGTATTACCACGTGAACGAAGTAGTATTTAGATAACAGCTAGTATTAGAATATAATCTGAATCAAAGTATATTATTGCTTCTCTTTTAATCAATATTTCTTTTGTTTAAAATAAACGTTTTTATTCGTGTACCATCTAATATTATAGAGTTAATCATTCTTGTTTCTGGACGAATATTTTACTATACTTCAACTGTAATAAATTTATCTTGTATACTTAAAATCAGCCATTAAAAAACACTTTGGTTTAGTTGGTAAACACAACAAAAATCACAAAGAGATATAATTATGATAATAAAATCCATTAGAGTGTAGTAATATCTGTGTATTTTATGAAGTTTGTAATAATGCGTAGGAATTAATGTACCTACATACATATATATATTCTAGTTCTGTGGATGGACACGGAGCGCTGTGCATGATGGGTAGTGGCTGATTTGGCACACTCTGGCTGTTTGCCAAACGTGCCACGACTGGGTAAATACTGTGTTTTTTTTATAACGCTCCCGTTTTAAATAATTAAAATCGAACACTCTTTAATAGTGCTCGGTAAAATTCTATCGAAAACCATTACTTGATGTATATTTTTAAAAGCGTTTAGGTACTTCCAATAAAATATCATTACTGTCCTAAGGATTCTTGAATGTTAGTTTATTTTAGGTATCAATAAATAAATAAATAATATTGCTGTGTAGTTATAAAGTGTTTTCAGAAACTTCTGACTTACTTATTCAGTGGTCCATGGTGTCCCAAATGGTACATGAGGCTTCTACAGGGATTATTCATATTATTCGTGTATTTTAAACTATGAAACTGAATTCCCTTTATTAATTTAAACTTCTTGTGATTTGAATCACGGAATATTGATTTAGCTATGCGAGCACTACGTAACTAATCAAGATTCTCTGTTCTCCAAGAAACAAACTTAACGCGGAACATTATACAGGGTGAGATAGTAACTATTACCACCTTAAATAGCTTCGAATCTATAAGGCCCAGAGAAAAATTAGTGTAACCAAAATTGTATGGTACGAAGGGGGCTATCATAAAGCAATAATAATTTTTGTCCAGGGTGAGGCGCTTCGGAGATATCAATGTCATCTTCATTTTTTTAAATTGATTCGGTACATTTTTTCCATAATATGATAGAGGAGCTGAAAACAAGTTCAGAATTCATCACACAAGATCATTAAACAAGATTTAAAGTGAAGAAAAAAAGATTAAAAAATACAATTTTTTATTAAATGAAATTTACATTTAAAGATGTTCAAAGTGGTGGCTATCATTATCGGTGATTTAAAAGATGACCTTGATTATTCCGAAGCGCCCCCCCCCCTGGACAAAAATTATTATCGCTTTATGATAGCCCCCTTCGTACCGTACAATTTTGGTTACACTAATTTTTCTCTGGGCCTTATAGATTCGAAGATAATTAAGGTGGTAATAGTTACTGCCTCACCCTGTGTAGAGGTAACTGTATCAAATTTATCCCCATAATATTTGGTGAAAAGCAAGAATCAACAATATTCCTACTACTAAGTACTTTTACATTGTAGGTTTTATGTGTATAAATCAAGTTCGATTGAAAATCCAAAGCAGTCGAAGACGTATTAAGTCGTTTTGTTTTATGAATGGCTCAAATATTCATCAAAGTCGATCTAATGGTTCTTAAAATGGGAATGCATATCATTCTGGTGTACAACGTAAAATACAGGCGAAATTTGTTGCTCAATTGTTCCAGAAAAATATCTCCGACAAACTTGTTGAAATCAATATCTGAAATTTTAATACAGAATATGTTTCTTGAATGTATTTTCAGACAGTTGTCTTCGCGTTTATGCAGTTTAGTTTTATTGTTATTTTTAGTATTCCGTATTGAAATCAGAAAAATGGAACATGAATGGAACATTGTATTTATCTGTCATAGCCTTCTAACTACTGAACCGTTTGATCTACAAAGCTGAGATTTGGCATAAATGGTAGATTAATAAAAGACCTAACTTATAAAAATATTTTTTTTAGATTTTGGCACTTTTTAAAGGGGGTAAAAGAGTTACCAAAACTTATATTTAATTAAATTCTAACAAGTGGGGTTAATTTTTTTTGATTTTTTATATTTTAGAATTAAAAAAAAATCGCAAATATTGGGAATGATGCCGAGATCATAAAAAGTTGTCAGGGCTCATCACACTCATTTATTTTTTCGGAAAATTAGAATGTAAAATGTGAAATACATTCTTTTATAAATTAGTTATTAACTTTCCTTAAGGTATAAAGTATAACAAAGGCGAACTGCACAGCTTTTTAAATACCAATTATTTTGAACCCCTTTAAAAGTTTCCGGTATGCGGCAATGACTTCGATCAAGTCTAGCCACTCTCACATCTGAACTAACATGTAGTAACACAATCGTTCTATTTTAATTCATTTCTGTGTTGTGGGAGTGCAATAAAACATATAGCTCGCACCGTTTGCCATTAAACTGTTTCAAATACGTTTTTATTCCCACGACACTCGGCCACGCTGTAGTACAAATAGCTCAACTTCCGAGACATAATGTCGTGTCCGTCCCAGATGAGAGCGGATAACTCAATAGCTCCGTAAACCCATACCTCTTTGTATGATTTAGACAAATATTGAACTGTTCCGTATCATCCATGTTTGTTCACCTATAAGATCTTGGGCAGCATGATGTATACATTTATGTATATATACGAAATAAAATCAATATTATATTATATGTTATGTAATGTTTGTGGTAGATGCAATGCGTCAAATGTAAGTGTAGGTGTATCTTTGTTATTTAATAACAAGGGGATTTATGCCCCAGCTCCAAATCACACATTATTTAGATACTCAAATTTACTCGTATGTATATTAAATATTATTCTTCAACAGTTATTTTTATTTTTTTAACAGAAAGGGTAAATGATCATTGTGAACATTTATTTATACATTTTTGCATTCAACGTATTCAAAGAAAAATTGTTTTTTTTTATATTAAGTTTTTATTTTTATTACAGTTTTAAGGGTTTTTTGATACGCGCTTGACCTATTGATTTTTTTTGTATACTTCTGAAATTTTTAATTCTTAAGCAATATCAGTATTACTTTTATACAATTTTGTAAAAAAACTGTAAATTCGATATATCTTTCGACTTATTTAATTAAAAATGATGGATACATTATTACCTAATAGTGACATTTTTGTTTTTATTTATATAAATCAATTAGAAAATAAAAGTTCTAAATTTATTTGATACAGACCTGTCCTATTTATTATTTTCGTAAATTTCTGAAGATTTTCATGTTTTCAAAAATTTTAATTGATAAAATCATCAGCGGTTTTTATGACATATGGCAGCTTATGTCAGTGTAAACCACACCCCTTTCAGACGTCAAAGTTATTGAATTTCAAAACACATATATTGCCAACTTCATACGTTATTTCACACATACACACATTAATGTCCGGTATCATAAAAGGGCTAGCAAAATTTGCTAACTTGCAAGCAGTCAAATAATTTTATTATAGTATCTATGGATTTGCTATTGAATTTAGAGTAGTGATACTTCAACGTATTGTAACTAGGGGTGTACCGGAACCGAAATTTTCGATTCCGGCCGGAACCGGAATTACCGGAATTCACAAAAAAAATCCGGCCGGAATTCCGGCCGGAACCGGAATTTTTTTCAAAAAATTATATTTCAGTTAATAATGATAATAAAATAACTAAAATGGTATAAATATGCTTTATATACATAGATTATCATCATAAATTAATATAACATTATTTTATATGGTATTTCTTAAAAATTAGGGGGGTAGAGTCTTACATTATATTATAAAACATAGTATTTTCTACATATCCTGTGATTTCTACAGCTTTATAAGGTGTTTTAAATTGTTTAGATATCATACGTTCTTTTCTATCAAATATAATTAAATTTCAAGTATGTCAAATTTATTTAAGTAAATATGTATGATAAATCAAAACAGCAGTTAAAAAAAATTCATAAAAGAGAAAATCGTATGGAGTATCGATAAATAAAGTATCGAATACCAATTACTCGAAAAGTCGAAATTAAAGCACCAATATGCGTTAATTTAGTTCTAGTGCAATGCAGTATTAATAAATACTACTAGTTAAGTAGTAATTATTAACTAAATATAAATATAATGATAGATTTAGAGAAATAACTATGTGAGTCTTTCTGATTTTATAGCTAATCCCAATAGCATAAATACTTGTGCAGTAACAAATGTTTCTCGGGCCACTATTTTGAATATTATTATTTAAAGATATATTTTTATATGGGTGAGTTCGCCGAAAAAACATTTTAGTTTCAATCGGGAAATGTTTTTGAAAAAACAGGACTACAGTATTATTTAAAAAATGCAGAATAAGTCTTATTTTACAGTTAATATTCCAAAATTTTCGAAAATCTTTAGTTTATTATTGAACAGTTCAATGTCCGTAGTCCGTAATAGAATGACTTTTTTATTAATATATTTAAAATCAATTAATGCTAAAATTTCAATCATATTTATGATAAAACAAATAATAAAAAACTGCCTTTGTGTTACGAAATGATTTTTCATTAATAAAATGTTATTTATTCATAATTATATTATTTATGAATTTCTTAGTTGAAAAAAATAACAATATTTAAAAATTCCGGCAAACTCGGCCGGAATTTAGTAGTTCCGGCCGGAACCGGAACCGGAATAAAATCGTGAATTCCGGCCGGAATTCCGGCCGGACCGGAATTCCGGTACATCCCTAATTGTAACACAGTTGGCGACTCTGACCGTACAAAATATTTTTTATAATATCACCACTGTTTTAATACCGTTGATGTTTACAAACAATCCGTATTGTTAAAGTCTTCATGAAACTCCAAGAGAACTGTCATATATATTTGATATCCCATTTGAGAGCAAGCTTGCAAAATTTACTAGCCCCTTTATAATACCGGGCATAAGACATTTATATATATATATATATGACATATACATATATGAATCCTTTCAAAATTTCAAGGTTTATTTTGATACCTCATTTTCGAATGCTTGCTAGCATAGTCATTTATGATACCGGACATAAGGCTATTAGTTTTATGTTATATCGAATTTATCTCATATTTGATAAATCAAGTTATGAAATAAATAAAATATAATTTAATTTAGGATGGGGCTATTTGCATGAAATTGGCTATTTGCGCATACCACTAACCAACCCTAACTTAACAACCTAACCCAATTAGGTATATAAATAGTATGTGCAAATAGCCAATTGCATGCACATTGCACATACAGTTTGTGCAAATAGCCACATTATTTAATTTAACAGTAGAACTGCACACAAGCCGAGACGAAAGTCTGATAAATCTCGTCTCGTCTCGGTTTTAAGAACTGAAGTCTTATCTTGTACAAGTGACTGAACCCGATAAAAATATAAAGTGAATGTATGAAAAATACTATTAAAATTAAAAAATCTTCAAAACAAAATGAAGTTAATCGAGACTGGCTATCTCCGTCGTCAGCACAATTCCCGATTAAAAGATTAAAACACCTGGTGTGTATTATATCTGGACATACGTGTCGGGTTGAGTATCTCATCTCATACGTGTTCTTTTACCTCCCCGACTGCTCCGGTATATTGCATTCTGTTGTATGTACTGTTCGCGTGAAATGTTGTGTAGACGTGACACGAATCCAACGCTTCACAATTAAATAAAATTTAAACGGTTTTGCGGTGAAAGTAAACACGGTTCTCTGTTTTGAATGAGCGTGTATGCATGTATTATTATGTGTATTTGTTTATGCTTATTCAAATTAGGGATAGATTGTGATCTCTGTTTGGTCGTTTTGTATATTTTACTGAATACACATGTGTGTTAGTGTGTTTAGTAGATTTGAATTAAATTGAGGAAAATTAAGAGGTAAAAATGCGGATTAAACTTACAATAAAAGAATAACGCGTAAATAATTTATTGTTAGTCAGTCAGGAATCTCTATGACCATCTTCTACCTTCATCATTAAGCTCGATAGTACCGAAGTTTCAAATCGATATGGTAATTAGAAGTGGGTGAAAAATGAGTTGTAAGATTTGCTTACAATGTTACAGGTAAAACTTATAAAAGTGTCGTATAAAATGACAGTAATTTATTGGGAGTTATGACAGAATGTATTGTAAAATAATCTAAGATATATGATATCTCCAATGTATATCAAAAGTGTAATGCGGTGTTTACACCGAAAAAGACAAAACAGCAACACGATGTTTTAAAACACTTCGTATTTAAAAATGTATGGGGTTTATTGCACTTTTGTAAAAAAGACTCGATGTTGCTGTTTTGTTTTTTTCAGTGTAAACATAGCATAAGAGGTACTGGAACAAATTCAGCAAAGTGTGGATACATATATTACGGCGTGGTAGGATTTTGACGAATATTCTTCGGTTTCATGTGTTTTTTTTAGTGTTCTATATTTTACGAAGCCTTTTAAAATTTTAAAACGATTAAAAAAAATTAAGAGGTGGCTCACGAAATTATTTATAAATGAAATATCCTTTAAAAAAGTTAAGATTTTTAAAGGAATAATAATAAAAACGTTTACATATTTTAATTCATTGAATTACCATATTTCATTTAACACCCAATTCACCGGGATGGATAAAAAAATTGGTAATCCATTTGTTCCCCTTCAAAAAGCACCAATAATTATTGATCCATCATTTGCTATAATTATGTCAAATTTTTCTTAGTCAAACAGTGTTGATACCAGAAGTGTTCCTTTTCCAATTTCGATAGAGAACATTAAAAAGTTATATACGATTGTCTCAGTTATTTATTTGAAATGCTAATTTCACTTATCATGTATGTGTTGCAACAGTAGTTAAACTTTATTGCAAGTAAACATACATTATCCTTATGCAGATCTTGTAGTTTGGTAACAAAGTTATTTGCAAATTTAAGTTTTGTAAACATGTAACGTGTTATAAATGTTAAATCTGTTTACGACATGCAGTTATCTGCATCCTACGTTATACTGAAATAATACGTAACGTTTTATGACAGTAACATATGCATATTATTAAATGTTCTTGCTATATTTAATATACAGGGTGGGGCATTTAAAGTGATACAGATTTTTATCTCAGAGCCATCGTACATCGCATATTTGAAAAATATGTTTTTAATCTAAAAATGTTTGGTTGTAAAGATGTTATCGAATATAGTAATTTTCTTTAACGTGACCTTCAAGGTTATTTGTAGGTCAACATCATTTTTTTTAATAGGAACCTATAGAATGAAATGTTTTATTATATTTTAAAACAGTTAAATTGTATTTTTCTTGGAATTTGTATTTTCCGAATGTTTATAGTAAGAGAATACCTGCGCCTGTCAAATTTTAAGAAAGAAATTCTATATATTTCTATGTAGTAGATATGGTAATTTACGCTTCTACAAAATACCCGCACATCATACTATTGTCAGGCGTCTGAAACTTTAAACATGTTTTTTGACTTGGAAGCAACGATTTCTCACGGGTCTTTGATCTTCTGTTAAGCGTAAACAAAAATAAATATCTTTGTAAATGAATAAAGAATGTATAATGATCAAATATTCATCAAATTCTCTCTTGCCGTATATATTGATTTGAACCCTTGCAAACTTATGCAATTCTGATAACAATACAAAGAAAAATATGGTACCATTTATCTTGTAAAATACTAGAGGTGCTCATAATTTTAACTTTTTAGTGCGCTTCTCATAAAAGTGAGTTTTTAATATATTTCTTCTGAATTAAAATTAATTATTAACAGTAATATTAGTTTAAACTTAAAATTATAATAACGTTATATTGTAAAATAAATTCATATTTTCAAAAAAGTATCTTGTAGCTGAAATATAAAATGAGCATTTCAATAAAGTAAATAGTTATTTACTCCAGTCATTGTTTTTATTTGGCTTATTTCAGCAAAAGTTTCTTTGGAATATTTTCTTTATATGCCAACAAATACATCACCCGAAATATATTTCGGTTAATACACTTATATCAAGTTAAGAAGTGGAAGATTTGATGCAAAAGAATAAAACAAAAAGGAAAGTTATAAATGTAACGTAAAATAACTCGTACATCAAATTTTGTGACATTGAACTGCCTTTTCTTGGGTTATGGAGGTGACCGAACGGATTTGCAAGAATGTAAAAAAATTGTAAATTTATAGAATAGGTCAGTCGAAGTTTTTTTGTATTGCGTAGTTGGTAATAAAAGTAGGTTATGTATAAAAATATGTATATATGTATTTGTTAATTTTTTTATATATTTATTTTTTCTAATGAAATCATTGTTAAGGAAAAATATGGTTCAATAAAAGGATTTCGTAAATATTCACTAGTCTGTTTCATTTAAGTTTGCAGTGGTTGCTAGAGGATTTGACGGTACGATATACGATTCGTAATTCGTACTGCCAAATCCCCGGTAACCACTGCCAACTTAAATGAAACAGACGATAAGTAAGTTGATACCATACTTCATGATATGTACTTTTAATTATTTTACTTAAAAATTAATATTTTTCTCAATTTTTGTCTTAACTTATTGTTCTATATTGAATAATAGTATTTGTCGTTGATAGGATGAATTTTTCAGTTAATTGTTTCAGGCCCTTACTGGCACTATTTTAGAGTTAAAAAAATAAATAAACGTCAATTCTACTGTTTAAGATCTAAATTTTGAAACCCCACATATAGGTATTAAAATAATGTTTTTATTTTTCAAAAAATGTACATATGTCTTGGGATTGTAACTTTCCATGTTAAGTTATTTATTTTTTCTAACTTTTATGGTTTACGATATATTTTGCTGTGACAGCAGAATGGACAAACATACGGGTGAAAGACAAAAGGAGATTAACCCTTAGTTGACACGTGGGATCAGATCTTCCCCAGATTTTAATCAAAACAGTATTTTTTCCGCGTTTTTTTAGCATCTTCCATTTTTTTCATATCTTAATATTGGCAGGGTGGCCAGTTTCTGGAAAATCGGGAAAAGTCAGGGAACTTTGCTATACAGGGAATAGTCAGGGAATTTTTATAAAAATGCAAAATCACTCAAATTCTCGCAAATATTTAAAGAGTGACGTTTTTTTTTTTAGGTTTTTATCTAATTTTTTTAAATAAAAAACAAGGAAAAACGGTAAAAATTCTCCTGGAAAACCGGGAAAGGTCAGGGAAATTTGTTCCAGAGAAATACTGGTCACCCTGACTAAGTTCCAGATTAAACCATTGAAATCGTAAGAATACTTAAAATTTTATTTTACTATCTAAAATATAGTGATTTTCGTGAAATTGGCTATATTTTTAATAATACCCTTTATTTCTACAAAACATACATCTCATATATCAAGTTCGGTCATAAACTTCGCACATCCTAAATCACTTTATTATTTCACCCAACCACAACTTGAACCGGTTTTCATAGCACTCTACGTTATCGCCTTTCCTTTACATATTTCCAACTCACAGTGGAACAATAAGCGTCTATAAATATCTACATATTATACCAGAGCTATCTTTGATGCCCTGGTCCTCTAACTAAATAACATTGGAAATAATCATTTACAAGGATCAATAAGTGGTAGTTCGCTCGAGTAAGCAACAGGCTAATTTAGGTAATGCTATATCCTTGTTACCGGATTGTGTTACATACTTCACTTAACAATACTCTAGTTTAGAGATTGTGTATTTGTATTCTGTATAACTATAAATGTATGTACGAGTAACATCGTATGTATAATATTGTGAATAGGTGCTGAATTTTGATGCGTTTTTCGAGTTCTTTTTATATATTGTACATGAATAATTTACACGGAATTTGAGGAGCACGATTTCTATTTTACATTCTCGAAAATAAGTATTGTTTTGTATTACATAGTAGGGGAGATTGGGGCTGTAAGGTCAGTTTAGTTTTTAATAAAATACGTGAAAGAAATAGTACAGTAGCAGTACAACAGCCATTTTATAGAGAACATATTTTTTTAGGATAATTTTGGCACGTTGAATCCAAAAATGGCCATCATTTGCTCAGTTAGCTCTTGTTTTCATGATATTGAAAAAAGCGTTTTTTCGATGGTATGCAAACATTCAAATTCATATATAATTTTTTAAATCAAATACATAGGTACTTCAACCAAAGATCATTCGTAATGTAGCTATGCAAGGCTCTTAGTTAATTTAAAAAAACCTTCGAAAATCATGTTTTAAACGAACAAAAACCGATTTTTTAACCGAAATTCGGCAATTTTCAAAATTCTAAGTACTGTTACACTAATAATTTTTTTACAATTTTAATGCAATTTACTAAATTTGTAGCTTTATCTATATTCTTTATTGTGTTAAAATTTGTAAAATCAACCGCGCGTGTCAAAATTACACTAGTTACACTAGTTACGGTCATTTTCGCTCCTGGCGTATGTACACGTTAATTAAATTCTTAGAACAGAGTAATGAAATTTCTTTTATTTAATATTTTTTTGAAAACAATTATTATGTTTGCCGGTTTTTATACATTTATTTTATTTATAAACAAATTATTTTTTTCATAACGTCGCATTACGTCACGCTTGTATGGACCCCCCCCCCCTCCTCGTCACATATCATCATGCTATAGGCATTCTCCCAACGCCCCCCTTCTTGTGTACGTATTTTATACACGACCCCTGGGTCCATAGGCGCCGACTTTTCATTTAACCTGGGGGGGGGCGAGATTTTAATAATAGGGGGGGGGGTGCAAAAAATTTCCTTAAAAAATGTGCAATATCCAACTTTCTTAATAACGACAAAAATTTCAGAAACGCAACTAGTAATGTGACAAAAAAAATTTTTTTTCATGAAATTATTGTAGTTTCGATAAAAATCGATCAAACTTTAATTATTTGAAATAATTGAAAACTGGACATTTATATTTAATTTACAGAGGCTCATGAAAAGTAAACGACGATTTTAGCTGAAAATATAGTAAAGTGTAGAAAAGTCGTAGAATTTTTTTTAAAGCTGTTGATCTAACTAATTGTAAGCTTTGTAAGGGAAATAAAAGATGTTTTAGTATTAATTTCCTTTTTGAAGAAATTTTTAGTGATCATTTTTACTCAAGTGACAAGTATTTGAATATTTACCCCCTTTTTTAAAGTAAAAATCTTATTGACAAAAGTATCTTTAATTTAAAAGAAACTAGAGTTCAGCTGCACAGGGGGGGCCAAGCCCCCCTGGTATAATATCTGGGGGGGGGGGGCGATCGCCCCCCTCGTAGTCGGCGCCGGTGCCTGGGTCATATATGCATGTAAGACGATATTATCAACTGTGTAACTAAAACTGTTAAGCTAGAAATGTCGATGGTGAGTAGTTAAGCCCTATAAAAGTTTTGAGACATTGAAGAAATCGTGGGTAAAAAACGGAACATAAATAAAGCTGTTCTAAAACCAAAAAACTAGCGATGTAAGTCAGTCAATAAAGTTAAGTAAGAGATAAAAATTACCACAATTTATTATATGATATTGTATGTATGAAACATACAACAATTGGTTTTATTTTCTGGAAAGTGCTTCATCGATCAAATGCTAAAAAACAGTGATGTTGGCAGCTATACATATATGTACATTAAGTAATACGTAATATATAATATAACCAAAAGTATATATGGCATAATTATTTTCAATGGTAAACCAATAACAGAACTTAGGGACAAAAATATAATTATAATTGTTTTGCGTTTTTTGTGTTGTGGGAAGGGGGTGGGGGGGTGATTAACTAAAAAAAATTTTTGTTTAATCCCAGCAAGTTGGGTATCAAATGAGTGCTGAAAATTCAGGGAATTTAAATATGTAAACGTTTTACCTATTATGATATTTTTTATATCTTTGTTTAACAAATTTTCAAAAAATCGCAAAAAAATATTTGTCTACTCTCATATATCATATCTTGACAAATTGTTTTATTGTTAGTAATAATTGGTTTTACTTCCATGTTCGAAGAAATGGAAGTATTGTAATACCGTCAAAAAATCATGTCCGAAAAAAAGCAGATTCTGATTGTACTAACTTCAAAACGTAAAGAAAAGTTAATTTCCGCATGGCGGCTGTGCGTGTGTCTGGATGTAGAATTTTTTTCCGTGTACGATAACTATTGTAAATATGCACCGATTTGAATTATTTTTGGGGAAAATGTTTGCCTCAGTGAGTACTCCAGACCTATTGATTTTGGTGCTAATCGGATTAGGGGTTTCAGAAATATTCCCAATTTTGTACCAATTATCGTCTAAAAAGTGAGTATTATCTCACCAATTTTGATAAGACTTGGTACACTTGTAGTTCAATCCAATCTAAGGGGCACTTATTTCATAAACGTGCCCAAAAAGCCACTGAAGGGGTGAAAACCACCATCAAAATTTTAATTTTAAATACTATTAAATTCATGTTGCCATGGAAACAAACGCAGTTAAATTCAAATGTCACATTATTATTATTTTACAAAACTGTGTATTTTACAACTGACATTAGAATATTAGAAAACTAATATTTATAATACAAAGGTGAGTTTATATTAACAATTATCTATTGTAAAAGATATTATAGAACATGGAAGTCATGTATGGTTCTCCATACCGATATTTAAATTTTTAATACTAATCGTTTCTAATCAAACAATATGATTTTTTAACTCACCAATTTAAACATTCAAAATTGTTTCAGATACATCGATGTTTACTCACAAAATACTTTATTTACAATGTAAATAAAATACTTCTCTCTGCTTGTAAACAAACAAAATCAATCATGTTAAAAAATCCAACCGACAATATATCGGCTATTTATATGTACATGTGTATCTACAGAGCATATGTCATTATTATTTTATATAGCAGCGCTGCCTAACCGCAGTGAATAAAATAAATGTATTGAGGTTTTGTGGTATGCGGGCGTTGATAAGTAAATAAACTGAATCGAGAAAATAGCGGCACTGATCCTGTTGGAGTCTGTTGACATGAAAACGCTTGATATTTTCTTTTGAATGGAATTGTTTCAGATTTTAGATAAAACAACGATGTATGTTGTATGGTTTTTGTGGGAGAATTGAAGATATTATTTTCTTTAAAATTATTGTAGTTTTTTGTCTGTAAGATATATTTATTTGAAAGGATCCGCACAAAAAATTTGGCTGAAACATTAATATTTATATGGGCACAAAAATGTTAGTTTTTAGGGTTACGTTCATCCTTTTCAGGTAAATCAAAATATCTCGTAAATTAAATAAGCTAGAAACTAAAAAAATATTATAATAATGGGGCCTATTTTTGGAATGAATAAAATTTAATTATAAAGGCGTAAAGCAGACGAGAGTAAAAAAACTGGCCCACTTGATTCTTAAGTATGATCTGCGACCTTATTTGTATTTTCTATGCAGAATTAATTTAAAATTAACGAAATCTTTCAGTTAACAAAGAATTATTTGATAACTAATAATATAAGAACCTTTTAATCAGACAAGTATTTAAATAAAATATAGAAGTGTAAAGTTGGGCTACTGGCCTGCCAATTTTATTTTAAAGTAGTTCTCGTAAAATTAGAAACAAAAATATCACATGTAAGGCCAATTTTTGTAAACAACTAAAAAGAAGATTATTAGAAATTATTTACTACTAGATTTGATATCGTAAAAATACAATCAAATATGTATTTAACATTACAATTTTATTGATTTTATTTTGACGATATCTTTGCTCACAGGTGATGAATCATTTTATGATTTTTAATGTAGTTTTTTATAATACCTTTTTAGTTACAGTAGAAACCGGTTATAACGACATCGGTTAATACGACGTATCGGTTTTAATGACTCAAAATAAAAGTCCAACTGAATCCTATATAATTGCATTTTTACCGGTTATTACGATATCTGCTTTTACAACCTAATATGACCGATTGATGTCGTTATAACCGATTTCTACTGTATTTACAAAATTTGGATTAACTCTTGATATTTAATTATATTTTTTATTTTCCTAGAAATTACATGAATCGCGCAATATTTTTCTATTTCTTACATATAGCGAACCTTGTTGCTACCCAAATAAATAAATTAATAACAAACAAAATTTACATATGTAGGCTTTCTTGGCCGTTGACCATAGGAGCTAACTTTTCGGGCTGTTGTCCACGTTGTCTTTTTCTTACACATGACGTTTCGACTCTCATGTAAGAGTCTTCCTCAGATGTGATTCAGTTTCAAAATCACTTCTGAAGAAGACTCCGACATGAGAGTAGAAACGTCAAGTGTAATGCGGTGTTTACACCGGAAAAATAAAACAGAAATATCGTATCTTTAAAATACTTCGTATTTAAAATGTATAGGGTTTATTGCTTTTTTTTCAAAAAACACTGTGTTTCTGTTTTTTTTCGGTATAGACACCGCATAAGAATACGACAACATGGACAACAGCCCGAAAAGTTTGTTCCTATAAACAAAATTTAATTTAATCACCGGTACTCGTATATGATCGAACGTGATCTGAAATAATAATATTTTTGTAAAATATAAAACGGACATATAAGATAACTGAATGTACTAAATATGAACATGGACATGATAAGTGTACTGCAGCAGTTGTTCTATTTACATTTTCAAGAGTAGCGGCGTTCAGACAATACATTTTCACACGGTACGACGACGTCGCGTCGTCTAACAATTGATTCAAGAGTTCCTACTAGTACACACCAAGTATGTACATTTGCAATACTGGTAGCAATGCTGACACGACATACATACATACTACATACAGTCTGTTCAACAAGAGCGTGTCTTCAATAATTTTTTTCTACGAGATATATTTATTCCGTTCTTTTTTTACATGAAAGTTGATAAAAAAATTCTATTTCATAATCATCTATTACAACGTGAAATCGCCATTTTTATCCAGAATAGCTTGACACCTTTTTGGCATACTTTCCACAAGCTTTCTGCGTATTCCACGGTCCACGACCCCCCCACGAACTGCTTCAAACTCAGCAGTTTTTTCCTTCGAGTTTGGACTTCAAAAACCACCACAAGTTTTCGATCGGATTCGCACCTGGTGACGGCCAATCCAATGTCGCGATGCCGTTTTCCCTTTTCCACATTGTGCACAGTCGTCTGCGGTGTTTTGAATCGTTGTCCTTTTGATGAATCCAATTAACATCTTCTGATACAAACATCTTTTTCACTGACTTCATTAGCCTACACTGGTAAATTTTCAACATTTTTTTGGCATTCAAATTCTCAGTAAAGCAACCGAATCCACGTTCTGAAAAGCATCCCCAAACAAAACATTCATTTTTTCGGGGTGCTTAACTGTTCGCTGGACCAAACAGTTTCCACGGTGAGACCAAGTCTGTCATACAAAAACCCAGGCCCAAAAAGAAACTTTGTCTGAAAACACGCGTGTGCAAACACAAAAAGATTACTTTGAATCGCTTGTCGTAAACGGAACTCATTTTTTTTTTGGGTGGGCTCCTCGCGACACCTCGACTACTACTGAAACGAATCGTGCTGGGGAAATAGTTCATAGATAGAAGAATTCAGCTGTAAAAGATGGCGGACTTATAACTTCAACATTTTTTTAAATAATCAAAGACACACTCTTGTTGAACAGACTGTACATAGTTTCTAGTGTGTCTTTGGGACAACGTTGTATATATTTATCTATGTAAGTACATACAATCATAAAGGCATTAATTGTAGTTGGAATATAAGTTGGATATAATTATTTAAATTAAGATACATAGATGTATTAGTTTATTTGTAGTCTTGAAGCATAATATAATGAACAGACAAATTAATCAATTTAACAATATATTTGTACATTTCAATGTAGGGTTATCTATGAGAGGAGAGTTAGGTATGTCTCGTTTCGTAAAATAACGAAGCTTCTTTTGTATCGATCTCATCGAAAAATTTTATCTGTATTATGTGATTTTTTTTAATTATTCATATGTCATTGTAATATGTAATAACACGACTTTGGGGGGGGATGAAGTTTCCATCAAATCCTTACGTGTTGGTGAGGGGAAGGGTAAAAATTTTACTTAGTATACTTATAAGGTTTTTCTTTTTGATTATTTAATAATAATAATTTTATGTATATCAAGTCAATAAAAAAATCTAATCAATGTACACATATTAAAAAAAAACTATATGTAAGGAAAAATGAGTGGATCACTTAATACTTACAAGGAAAGGAGGTGGGGTGGATAGAAAATTTTGAATATCTTACATGAATTATTATTTATTTAACGATTAATATAATATAGTTTGTATAGTTTAATCCTTGAAAACCGTAAATCGATGATTTCATATCGCTAAAATTTCAAATCTCCTCATCACATTAAAATTCAAGTGGTATCGTCTCGTCCGAATTTAATCCAATCTCTTATTGGCATGTAGCCCTATTTGAATCTGTGTTAAAATCTTTTTAGTAAAATCATACGTGACATAAAGCGTGATTTGTTATGAAATGAACTCAATAAAGAAGTCAGGAAAATTAGAATTGTCATTAATAATAAATGTAAAGATTATTTCAGTATCGATTGCTATCAAAACTTCACAGAGCTGTCAGCTTTAATACGATTATTAAACAATATATGTTTATTTTAGAGGTGCTTATAATTTTATGGTAGGTAGTAGTAATGTAGTTAAAACATTCAATTCATGTTTTATTTATATTTATTGAATTATTATACTTCTCTGAGTGTCCTGGCCAGTGAATAAGTCAAATGCGTCAGGCTCGGATGTAAAACGTTTATTTGGGAAAGCCGTACGAGAAAGATAAAACTATTCGAAGTCGAACATACATCACTCTCTCACTCTTTCAGCGGTTTATACTACCGTGTGTTTGTCTCTGACAGATCCGCTCGAAGCGCGTTATATTTTTGGTGGCGTGTGTAAGTGACGTTTACACGAGTTATTATTTCGCGTAATGTTTGCATTAGCATTCCATTTTCTTAGATATTGTATTTATAACAAACAACAGATAAAAACTATAGTTATGACTTATCAAATACAAATCCCATAACTATAAAAATTGTAAGAGTTTAAACTTTGTTTCAATAGCAATGCTATCATCATCAGAGTCTTAAAAACAACTTAATTTTGATTGTATTTGATATTGTATTTATGTTAATGGTTCTTGAAGTGATTATTAATTTATTTTGTTATTAATATAGAAATATTAGTTTGGAAAATATGTTATATAAATAGGTATTTAGTTATGATGAAATAAGATTTGATATTTGAAAAAAAAATTATTTGAGGTTAATTTTTGTAGTTCTTTGCAATCACACTAAAGAAGTAAAACTTCTAACGCGTGTAAATAAGTACACATACCATTATATTGCAGTTAAAGGACAGCCAGAAGAATTTAAATGAGTTTAAATGTTATCTACATATATTTTCTTCACTAGTAAAACTTCATGTTATAGTAATAGCTATACATTTGCGCCGTTTGTACAATTTTCATATTTTTTATAAAACCTGTATAATTAGTTCTTATCTTATGCTATAAAAATAGTTATGTGTGCGCAAGTAGAGGGGGTAAATGTCAAGTGAGAAGCTGCAGTTATTCATTAGTAATGAGTCGGTGTTTTCCGACCCATAAACACCATATACGGTGTAAACTTATGCAGTCTCGCCCGTCGTAAAAACAATGTTTTACTACTTTAGAATGAGAAACTGCCCCAAGCACATACTTTATGCAAACACCCTAACTATTGATGTGTAGTCTTCGCGCACTAAAGTGCGAATACTTGTTTATACAAGACAAATATGTTATATTTTATACGTACATAAATATATTGTAAAGTTGTTCACAAGCCAAAAATCAACTCCATAAAAATGAGTTGTATAAGCATAATAAAATTTCCCCCGCGACTTCGCTCGTGTATATTTCGTAAAACGTAAGCATTAAATCTCGATGGTATTGATTTAATTCCATGAATATTACAATTGTTATTTCATTTTTGTATATTTTTATAAGTTCAGTTGTTTAGTTGTAAATTTTCTTAAGGAAGTTGACACTATAGGGTACGGGGCTAATTTTGCGGGGAACTGTGCGGGTAAACGCTTGTGGAATAGCATAGACTCTATAGAGTGAAGGCAAGGTGTGTCTCTCTCTGGAGCATACCATATATGCATCCCGCTATCTCTTTTTTCACACATTTATCATTTCTTAATTAAAAAAACGTGGTTCGTTATCATTCTGAAAAATTATAGATCTTTGTAAATTAATAAAGAACGTGTGCTCAAATTTTCATCAAATTCTCTTTGTTGCATCACTTTTAAAAGTCCTGTCACGTCTCGAAATTATGCAGTTCTCATAAGAATGCTTATTTCTTTATTTAATATCTCTTAAACTATTCTCCTAAAAACTTTGAAAGTATGCATCGATTTTTAAAATATATCTTGTTATTTTCAAAGTTTCATCGAAATCTGTTAATTTTCTATAGTTTCAACCTCCTTAAATACGACTCTACCGTAAATTATTTTTATAGCATAACCCAGTAATCTTCCAACTGTATTCCGTGAAACCCCAAGGTACCTCTCTGAAAGTTCCGCGAGTAAAAAAAATTAAAACACTCAAACTAGTTGACTAATATTCATTTACTAAAAAAATATAAACATGTTTATATTTTATGTTGATACAGGAAAAAAACTGTATTTGGCAAAGACAATGCTTATTTTATTTATAACGAAAAAATGTTATCTTAATATAATCTCAATCTAACTATATTACTGTTTCTCTTTAAACCAATATTGTCAGTTGAAAACAATAAATTCTGATTTGAACAATATTTTCTATTGTTTTAAGTTAACATTTTTATGCATTTAGTTTATCGATTTGGTAATTCAGGACTTTATATCTATAAAATAAAGTTGAGCTTTTACTATATTAAAACAGGAGCATTCTGTTGCACATATCTTTATATCTACTTTAGGAACTTCACTTGCGCTAATATCATATCACCTAATTTGGTAAAGGGGTGGAATACTGTGGCACATTATGCTGATGAAATATTTACAACATAATCTATTAACGTATGATTAAATATTAACACAAACACTACCTCGGCATTTATTTA
Organism: Sialis lutaria; assembly: GCA_949319165.1. Lineage (NCBI taxonomy): Eukaryota > Metazoa > Arthropoda > Insecta > Megaloptera > Sialidae > Sialis > Sialis lutaria. Next base: position 7,918,408 of record OX439233.1, on the reverse strand, counting down.
ATGAGTGTATACGTACTTAATTATTTTACCATCAACATTGCGGCGGTGAAGCTTCATCATGAACTAAATTAATAAGGACCGAACAGATTTTAATTAGTTTTAATGGTTTCATCTGTGTGTTGGAAATAGTCGTATCATTTTCTTCGAATTTGTTTGACGCATTTCGAGTCGTTCAGAAGATAAAACGATTTATTCCAATTTATTTATTTATTTCAAGTCTATAAACCAGTTAACGCCTATTTTTAGATTTTTATACTCCCTCCTTCCATGTAACGCCTTTGACCCCCCGCCCCGCCCCCGCCTAAAATTACGTAACGCAGTATGTATATTACAGCATGATGTAATGTTTTGTTTTTATTTGTATAAAGTATAAAGGAATGTTACGTTACATTTGAATATGACCCCCCCCTCATCCTCCATGAAACCCATTAAATACCCCCCCTACCCCAAAAAAAAAAAACGTTACGTAGTTTCTAGACGTTCCTTGAGAACAAAAATTAATTATTTTATTTAAACATGAAATTAAACTATTTATCATTTTAAAAATATAAGTCCTAACTTCAAAGAATGAGAATACTTACTGATATAAAACAAAAACATTTTCAATTTTTTATATACTTTTGTTTTAAAAGTAGGTATGAATATTTTTTTGCGATGTTTAATAAGATCAACTATATTTTTTCAAACCCTACATCGCAGGAAAATTGATTTTATGCTGAATACAACTGTTTGAATAAAATTTAAATCGACCTGTTCAAATCTGGCATATTTTATTTCCGATTCTTAGGATCAACATTATTTTTATCAACTCGTAGTTTTCCTTTATATGGTTATTAAAGTTCCCTTACAACGCAACTTTTATTATTTTTAACCGACTTAAAAAAGGGAGAAGTTCTCAATTCGACTGTATATATTTTTTATGTATGTTCGGGGATAAACAAATTTGCAACGATTTGGACTATTTTTGCTTGTTTGAAAGAGTATACTCCCGAGGTGATCCCATGTATATTTCATCAGAAACTAACCATGGACTTCGAGATACGAAACTCAAAAGGGAAAAATAAAAAATAAAAACACTAGAGTATATAATAATTAAAAATAGTTTTTGAAATTTTAAGAAAGAAAAAAGTACAACTGACTTCAAAAACTGTTTGATTATTATATATACTTTTTAAGGTTTTTTTAAGTCGATTTTATTTTTTCTTAAAAAGACTTTTATTCATAAATGTTATTAGGATACAAAAAAATAAAAGAATTGAAGATAAAATATCTCCGATTTCAATAATTCGATCAAAGTTTTATTAGGGCAAGCAAAAAATCAAACGACGCGTCGTTAGAAATCTCTAAAGTCATTTTTCATGTTATTGTTTTCTGTTTTACCTTCGATGATAGATATGATTATTTTTTATAGTATTTAACATTAAGTGATAGAGTGCAATTAGAAAAAAATACAGTCGAACTCTGACTTCCCTGTAAACGCCACAAAAACAATTAATTCGTATATTGTTTAAATTTATAAGTAAAGCAGTTTTCGAAAAAAAAACTGGTCATTGAAAAACTGTATATATTTTATATACTACCTACTTCAAGAATTTTTTGTAATAAAACTAATAAACCTAATCTATGCTACCTTCACCAACTCATAAAAATCGTGGAATTAATCAAATGAGAGAAATGAATCTGGATTTTCAACAATATTATATAAATATATTTTTTGGTGGAATAATACATGTATCTATTATGACCGGTATTATAAATAATTTGCTTGACTTCAAAAGCAAATTAGCTTCCAGCTAGCGCTACTGCCAGGTATTAAATATAAATGACAACAACTCATAGATGTAGCGAATGAAATCGTATGCGCGATGAGTAAAAATCAACGACTTAAAATAAGTGATACCGAGTGTACCTCGCACAAAAGATATAGCATTTACATTTTTGTACATTTATTACCATACTGCTTTATTAATATTGACACATAGCAGATAGTGTTAGCTGGGAGCTTAGCAAATTTTTTATATCCACGGGCATTAATATACCAAAGTAAATGTTAACCCAAAACGAAGTACAAAGTTATAATTATCACGAAAACGTATCTAATTTACGCCTATGTACATTCCATAATGTATTGTTTTTACGGTTTATGTTGTATATGTGGCCGTCATTTTAATGATGGATCGCTCTCATCTGACCAAATACATCATATTATATGTGAGGTGGGTTGGGTGATGTTTGTACACCAAAAATATATTATAGCTCTATTATTTCGGAAGATTAAAAAATTGAATAAATTGATGTGTAAAAATGTTTCTTTAGTTTACGGAATTCAAAGCTATTAACTATGCTCAACAAAAAGAAAGATGATGTTTTTATAAACAGGTTTATAATAAGTTACTATCAGCTGTTCTTGTTTCCCTTACGATTTGTCCTTTGGCATTTTTATTATCTGTTATCTTGGCTTTATGTCTTTCCAGTATTATTATTTTCGTCCTTTACATGCCCATCTTGACCTTTCTTCCCCCCTGGAATATTGAGGATTATAATACAATATCGATGTTTGGTATCTCCAATCAACATGTTCATTGTTCGATCTACTGCCATTTTGTATCCAATTGTATATGTGTAATTAATCGATTTGATTTAAATTGGTTGTGATTTTCATTACCAAACTTTATTGTCTGACTGTGGTACATTAAGAAAGGTGTAGATTTTATGTATTTTTGTTTATATCATATACTCGTATAGTTTAAACTTCTGCATTAAGGGGTTAGGTGTAGTCAGAGACATGAAAAAATGACAATTTTAAATAATTTTTTTTTGCCAGTAAATTATTATGTTTTATAAAAGTAAAAAGTAAATCGACTTGACTTGACAGAAATTTTAGAAAAAAAAATTAATAATTTTAAAAGTAATGGCTGTTTGTGGTGATCCAGTTCCAACCGAAGCTCCTTGCGGTGACCATCACTTATCCTTGGAGATCCAAATTCAATCGGACACAAAAAATTAGTTTTATTAATAGATAATCTAGTGCCTGATCGAAGCTTTTTTTTCTTTCTTAAATTAACAAAATGGCAGCCTCAGGAAATTTTTTTCAAGGTTTTCGTGAAAAAAAACAACAGTTAATTGTTTATAACAAATCAAAATTAAAAAAAAAATCCTTCGATCAGGCACTAGTTTTTCATGTTTTCAAAAAGCTGTATAAATTTCATTAAAATCTACCGAGCGGTTTTCGAGCTACAGTGGTCACCAGTTCAAAAAACATAGTTTTGAGAAAAACGCATTTAAAGTTTTACACTCAATTTACGTAAAGTAATATACGTATTATTTTATTACTTACACCGAGTTAACTATTCCTGGGCCATAAAAAAGTTCTTCAGCCGTTGTAGCAGCTTCCAAAAATGCAAAAAACAAAAATCGATTTCTTGAAAATTCTGACTACACCTAAACCCTTAATTCTGACAATACACAATGATCCTTGAAAGGTCCGATAATGACTCTCTAACTAAAAATATACGTATAGTAAAACATTTTAAAAATACGAAATTTATCTCTTGTAGTTTTAAATCCTATTAGTTTTAGATATATAACCTTTCTTATAAGAAATTTTACTATCTATAATTTTATTTTATTTTGCTCTATCTTACATCGTTTTCGCTGTATTGATGATTTTAGTATAAATGCACTATTTTTTTTCGTGTATTTATCGGAGGCTAGCAGACTTGCATTTTTGATATTTAATTATTTGCATTCGATCGGTGCTGAAATCATCAAAACGTTTATTGTTCGTTTATGTACAGTCAAAAATCAATACAAAAGTATAAGAAAATTTCACAAATTACACATTTTTTTCACTTTTTAGAAAAAAATATGTCATCATTAAGGAGTATAAATTATTACAACAAAAATAAAACATATTTTATAGAATTTAAGAACTATAGCGTCTTATTATGTCACTGCAAATTGTTTGTAAACAAGAAATACGACTTTGTTCAGATATAAATTATTAGATCCAATTATTTATGAAACTAATTTAAACATCCTTGCTAAGCCGTAAACAAGAAGAAAATAAGGAATTTAAACTTCAATGTTCAAAATTTTCAAATCTTTTGTTTATTCAAAGGATTTGTTATTATTTCGGTTAATAATTAATTACACCATTGGGCCAATGTCTGAGACTTATGCAATAGTCTCTAGATGTGTCTAGATTTCTGGGTAGAATACAAGTGAATATTTGAAAACTTAATTAATTGTATGCCCTATAAATATTCTTGGTTTCTGAATTCAGAATCGTTTTCAAAGATTTTAGAACTAGTCAATTCAGAAATTGATTTATTACTATTTGTAATTTGTTAATAATCATTATTTATTATAAGTTTTAATTATTAAAAAATAATGTTATATTCTTTTTTTGTTTCAGGTAAGAATTCTTTCTTTTACATTTGGTAAGTTTATTTTCAACTACATAAAAAACACAACAAAAATATTAAAACTATAAAAAAACGTGACAACTGTTATGAGCGTACCACTGTTATGCTAAAAAACAAAATTAGCATATAATAATTTCAGTCTCATTAAATGAAATTTGCATTTTCCGGTTAAACGAAAGATTAAAAAATGTTATTAAAAAAGTTTCGTGGGACCTATAATAGATTAAATAATTTCTCAACAAAAATTGAATTTTCGTCTGTGTTTGGTTTGCAACTTTGTAACATGGAATTTTATTTAGAAATTATCACTCGTTATCAGGGTCGGGTCATTTCAAATGAGAATTTTTTTTAATTTCTAAACAAACATATTTTCAAGTAACAGTATAAGGTAAAAAATTGTCATATTTAGTGAATTGTTCATTTACAAATTGAGAATAAGTTTAGAATAAACATTAATCATGGATTAAAAACAACTGATTAACTAATCGTGGATTATTTTGCTTTGTGCAACTCGAGGTAAGAAAATGAAATATCAATATTTCTTTAATTATCATATTTATTAGTAATAATGTGGTTTACATTAGACAACATCTAGTTAAATTTACCTAAAAACTATTTTAAAGCTAACTTAAGTAAATATTTGTACTCATTGCAAAGTGAAACAGTGTGTTCACCACAAATGCTCTTGCTGCAGGAGTGACATGAGCACTATAGATACAGAATGTGCAAATTTTACGAAATCTATGGAACTAAATACCGTGCGTACACGATGAGTAAACGCAGGTCGCTAATTTGCTCACTTATGAAGGTACTGAGCAGAGCCGGGCGAGTGTGCATCGGAAACACATCTAATAAGTGGGAGGTATATAGTCTGTGAAACTAATATCTAGTGATCTAGGGTTAATCTTATTTTGTCGTCCGCCCGTCTATCCTTGCAATTTAATGAAAAATATATCGTAAACTAAATAAGCTAGAAACTTGAAATTTTACTGATTATACCTTCTAGAGAAAGATGTTAGATACAACTATCTAATGACTCTTTATAGCAAGTAAACAAATTCTTAATTTTTCGTTTGTTTTCAATGTACCGCCTAGATTTTTTTTATTGTATGCCATAATAATCACCCTTTCCTTAGGCGGCTATTGCACTATCAAAGAAATGTGATAAAATTTCTTTGATCAAAGAAATATGACAGTATAATATGTCAACTTTTATAATATTTACGTAATATTTACCTTCATAATATTTCTTTTATCATAGATAATGACAGTTTTTTTATATTTAATCAAAGTTTTTTTACGTATAAATCAAAATGGCGACTAAAAAGTGTTCGTGGACGGTTTCGGCTACGAAATTACTTATAATTTAATATATGATCAAATCTTTGTCAAAGATCTTTGACATATTTATTTGATAGTGTAATAGCCGCCTTACAAATAATTAATCTTATTTAACCAAATCTGTATATCTTATAGTGAATTACTGAGATCCCTGTACTGGAAAAGTTATCTGAGACACAGTATATCACTTTTTTAGTATTCGAAGAAACCTTATTAATTTTTCTTTAGCGTCACATTTATTTATACATGCATAGTTAATTAATAAACAAACTAATTTAGAACCAGAGACTTAAAAGAATTATGTTCCTTTAATACTTAAACATTACCATTTAACTTTTAAATTACGAGCCGCTACTGCTCAGCAAAATGTCCTCATTAAAAAGTTCTATATACTTTTTTAATTTAAAAACTTAGTTTCCGTACCTCAAGTGGATAAAGCATATAAGTATATAATTCACTTTAGATGCCTAATGAATCGGAAGAATGGATATCAAAACAATCGTAAAAGTATGTACGATAATGTGTCAAGTAGACATATTGAGTTTTTACTTAAACCGATAGTAGGCGCGCTTAGTTTCAGAACTTACACGCAGTTTGCTTGACACGTTATTAAATTACAAAGTTCCATACGGGTATCATGCTAATTTTTGCTATAGCTGTATAATGTTTCTTTTTGGTATATTGAATTGATCTATTAAAAACTATTGTAACAGGTATCTACATATTAATTTTTACATTAGAGTTTCTAAATATTTCAACCAATACATAAATATAGTGCAATACTATTTTTTAGTGCATTTCAACCAAGAGGAGTAGGGGTAATAGGAATACAATTCACAATTTTAAATCAACATTGATTTTTATTGAAGGGGGAAAGCCATTGTGATGGGTATAAAAATTGTCAGTGTTTGGGAATTTTTTTCACGGGTATAAATAAATAGGTATTTTAGGATCGGGTAGAGAACATTTTATTAAGTATATATTCAACTTATTAAATACCAATTTTTTTTTATAAATAATAAAAATTTACAGTTACGAACCTCAATGTGACGACCAAAAAAAATTTTTATTGGTTCCATCAAAATTTCGAGATGAGTTATCGGGGGAAAAAATGCATTTAAAGCTTTCTGAGGGTTATAACCGGCTACGCTATCTGCTTTCACTAAATTGACTGTAACTCAAGCAATTTTCGAAATTTTAGCTTATTTTTTACATACTATTTTCGAATATGTATTAGGGTGTTCCAAAAAAAATCGATAATTTTTTTTTTCGATTGCATGTGAAATTCTTGTTATATATGCTATAAAAAAAATTCTGTAAAAATTTGAGCCCTTAATATCAACTTGAAGAACTCCATCACCGAATTTGAAGATTTACCATTGATTTAACATGGAAAAATGATTTTTTAACGTTCATTTCTCCTGCAAACTATGTAGAACATTATTTTTCGGAAAAACCATGACTGATCCTTCTTCAGTATTAAATTCTGTAAAAAAAAGCTCTTAGGGTCCAGTCTCTAACGTCAACCCTCTCGTTTTTAAATTTCAAAAAATCTGTATTTTTTAACGCAAATAAAAACGAGAGGGTTGACGTTAGAGACTGGACCCTAAGAGCTTTTTTTACAGAATTTAATACTGAAGAAGGATCAGTCATGGTTTTTCCGAAAAATAATGTTCTACATAGTTTGCAGGAGAAATGAACGTTAAAAAATCATTTTTCCATGTTAAATCAATGGTAAATCTTCAAATTCGGTGATGGAGTTCTTCAAGTTGATATTAAGGGCTCAAATTTTTACAGAATTTTTTTTATAGCATATATAACAAGAATTTCACATGCAATCGAAAAAAAAAAATTATCGACTTTTTTTGGAACACCCTAATATGTATACCTTAAAAAATACATTTAAAAATAGATTTTTTCCGTCACGGTGGTACAATGGTTTCTCCGTAATGTATATGAGATAGTAAATAGTAAATTAAGTACATATTTAAAGCTTTCAAAAGAGGAACAAACTACCTTTAAAGAACTATTATTATTATCACTTTGAGTAATCAAACATTGAATAAAACATTTGAATTTCACAATCAATGGAATGGTTTACGATTGCTTCCGGGTTAAAAAAAAAAAAAAAAAAAAAAAAAAACTTTGCTCGTGTTCTATTTTAAATTTCAAACTGAATTGCGGCCATTTATACTTGTATAGTATATGTTTTACATTTTGATTGTATTCGTACTTAATATGAATAAGCTTTTCTCATGTATGTATGTAGGTAAATTGCATACATCCATATGTATGTAACATGTACATTTGTATATTATTGATATGCATTTATATGGTTAAATTAAATATTATGAGAAATCCGATAGATATAAGTTTCAGTGGCTCCTAAACATTTTTTATGAAATAAATTATATTTTTTTATGTATTACTAGCGGAATCCCGCAGCTTCGCTCGCGTGAATTTCGAATTTTTATTCATAACCTATAGAAAATCGTAAATATCTCGGATCTTAGTTAAAAATAACAAAAACCCACCCCCTGCCTACCCCCGCCATTAGTAGTTGAATATAGATTTTTTTTATTGCAGATTATCTTGCCCGACTCAATTTATAACTTAAGCAGCTATGCAGATAAACATATAAAAAACACACACCCTGTCTACCCCCGCCATTATGAATGGAATTTCGAAATTTTAATTTTAATAGATGACTATTTTGCCCGAATTTACTTTTATAACTAAATCAGGTATACAGATAAACATATCTAAATCCATCCTCGTCCCCGTCCAATGCTGTTAGGGGTCAATGTCAAGCTTTCATTTTTTAATTGAATATTAATATGTCCGAATTTACCTTAAAATCATAAACAGTTATGAATATATAAATACATCAAAATTTTACCCCTCCCCCATTCCCATAGGGGTTGAATTTTCGTAAATGCTATTTATCTTGTAGAATACCTACTTATGTCATGTTTCATTCGGTGAATACAAAAAAAAATATCTTATAACTTTTTCCACCCCCCTAACACTTTAGGGGTTAAATTTTGGGTGCTGAAATAACTGTTTCATTATTTGTATTATAGAGTATTTATGAAAAGTTTCAATTAAATACGAACAAAAAAAATTTTATACAAATTTTGACACCCCGTTTTAACCCCGTAGGGGTTGAATTTCGAAAAATTCTTTCTTAGTGGGTGCTTACATCATAAAAGGAAGGCACCTACGAAATTTCACGTTTCTAGGTCTAGGGGTTTGGACTGTACGTTGATATATGAGTGAGTGAGTGAATGAGTGGTTAAGGACAAACTCTTTTATAGATATAGATAAAGTTATGTTATATAACTTTAAGCTAGTGAATTGAAGATAATGGTAGGTAAATGTTCTTTTATCCGTACGTAGTAAAATTTGAAAACTACTGAACCGATTAGCTGATATTTGGAATATACATTAGTGCATAACATTATCCGTTTACCTTATCACTGATTATGATTTATTGGCTACATAATCACCGAACAACGATCATTATATTCACAAAATCACATTCAAGCAAATACAACGCGCTTACTTTAAATATTGATATTACCGATTACTGGCATTAAATTTTAACATGTTATATCTGTCTGGTGTATTTATACAGTGACGTTTATTTAACATTTCGGCTTCTGAAATATTCATAATGAATAAATTCTGCGGTTTCCATTCTGATATTTCTCTTCTTCTTTTTGCTTTTGAATGTTGTACGAGGGTAATCCAGGACCTACATTGCATAACACTATTCTGTTCGTTCAAAAACAACAAAATCCAATTTTATTTTTCAACCCAACCATCTGTAAAACCTGAGACAGTAGCTGTTTCATCTTTGGGACCGGCGAAATTTTTATATATCTGATTATATAAATCCCCTTCCAAAACCGTATTGTTCGAAGATAAGATGAACTTGGGTTTGGATTGGAACGTTATGAAAATATGTGCTTTTCATATTTATTTATTGGAACGAAAACGATGAATTTTATTTTTTTGTAAATATCATCAAATGTCAATATGCATATAACTCTGTGTACACGAGGTAGGTACTTCTTAATATTATTTGATTAAATAATTTTGTGTTTTGAATAACAAATTACTATACAGTGTGTTGATAAAGTAAGGAACAAAATTCATAACTGCGTCATTTAATGTTTTCAAGCAAAACTGCGTATGTTCTTCTTGAGACAGCCTGTATACAATTTTCTTATGTCAAAAAATCCGCAACTAAAAATACTAATCGAAGTGTCCGAGCGTTTTGCTTGAAAACATTAAATGACGCAGTTATGAATTTTGTTCCTTACTTTATCAACACACTGTATATGTACATAATTGAGATTTTACTCCTTTTTTTATTTTTTTACAAGAAAAACAGTTTTAAAATTGCAATTTGTAATGCATTGTTTCAAAAATCAACCTGTTCCTAATGGTACACTAGGGGGTACGCCAGGATAAACATTGCTATAGTCGATCACTTAAGTAATTAACTGGACGCGCATTTGTGTCAGTCCAGTGGCAGGTAGTGCAATAATTTATTGGATGGGGCTATTTTCACATACTATATGTGCATGGAATTGGCTATTTGCACATACCACTAACCTACCCTAACTTAACAACCTAACCTAATTTGTTACATACACAGTATGTGCAAATAGCCACTTTCTAATTTATTTTAATTCTTAATTATTAAAGGTAATACAATTGGTTCATTTTTAATGCGGTTTTGAAGTTATTCGGTGCGATATTTTATCCAAATTCGAGTGAAGTATCAAATGAAAGTTGACAGTTCAAGGAATTATTATTATTATAATTTGCAATATATTTGAGAATTTTGAAGTTATGATTTCGGCATTCTATTTTTTTTTAATTTTCTTAAACTTTTTTGTCTTTTAAAAATGATATTTATCAATCTCTTAATCCTTACATCATTTTTCATAATTATTTTCTTTGGGTTCTAAACGACTTTGTTTAAATCCCACTAGGTAATATAAATATTGAATTTAAATGTATTTTAAATGTAAAATAGTATTAATTATAAAATGTGATTATAACTATGGCAAAAGCTGTTCATTTTTATAGTTTTCCGGTAAAGCTAATTGATGCTATTAATACTAATGTAAAATCAATTGACACGTGAATCTCATAACATTATATTTTACTGGCTTTAATTAAATAACGGGCATATCTGCTTGAATCTAAGTTCTGGTTATTATAGTTTTATGAACGTAACTCATTGTCAACTCAGCCATGTTTTTATACCTAAGAAACGCACAAAAAGATTATATACAGAATTCGAATGCACTTTGTGACATTTCTTCGTTATCCTTCTTTTCTTTATACGCCTTTCCTCACATCCTTAAAGGATGAAAACAAATCATTCATAGTAAATATATTTTAATCACGAAATCTTGAAGTTCCATGCATTATATGTAGACGTCACTTGCGACAGAATTAACTTGATTTATTATATTACGCCATGTCTTATAATTTAATATTCAAATATCTATGTAAGAACTTCTTTATGTTGAATCATTAAGGAGAAACATATCTTTAAAGAAATATTTTTATGATAGATGTATACTTTTATTAATGTCATATAAATAAATGAAACAAGCAAATACAATTATGTCAGATGGAAGTAAGTTTCTTGATAGAAAAAAGTAGTGTTTTGTAGAAGTGGGCGATTGTTGAAAAAACTAACAATCGAATTATTTGAATGATTTTCTAAATCTGTAAATTTCAAATTTCAGCTCTCGTATTGTTTTTTTTTAATGTCACGAATTTTGATGAAATTGAAAACTTATTTTTTGGACAGTGTTATTGAGATAATTATTTTCGATGAGACTTACTATTAGTCCAGTCAATATAAAATTTTAGCTAGAAAAAAATGACACAGTACGTTTTTTTGTCAAGAAATTGATAGATTTCGATGTATAGAACATGGCGATAACTCCCCCCCCCCCCCCTCTTCGAAACAGGATGCTTTCTAGAGGCTTACAAAGCTATCTAAAATCAGTTATTTGGGTAAAACACTGGGGCTGTAAGTTTTAGGATAAAATGAGTAATAAATCTTAAATCTGATAAAATTACGAGAGCGTTTTTAAAAATTAAATACCTTACTTAGTTATTGAAATAGAACCCACGAAAAAATCATTTAGCGACGTCGAGTTTAGAGATTATGCCAAAAATGCAGAGTTCCGTTCGACCGCTGTGTTTAATATGTATTAAATTGAATTTCAAAATGAAATTTTAAGTTATAATAGAGAAAAGAGTTCCCTAAATAATGCTCTGCACCCAATGTCGAAATCTCGAAAAAAGTTTGAGTTATAAGCACTCAAAGTTCTAGGTATTACAAAAAATTAAGGAAAATTATCCTTGTTTTTCGATGACTACAGACCTTCTTTACCGAATAAAACAAATTTCAGCTAGAAATCCATGGAAAATTGTAGTATATTTTTAATTGGTATAACATATTAAACTATATCAATAATATAAATTTCGATCCTGCACACACAAATTAAGGGGGATAGCCACTGTGACGGAAAAAAAATATCATTTTTTTTTTGTTTAGATTTTTTTAAAGTTTACATATTCATAAATATGTATACAAAAAATTGAGTTTAAATTTTGAAAATTGACGGAGTTACAGTCAATTTAGTGAGACGAGGTAGCACGGCCGGTTATGACATAACAAAAACATTAAACACATTTATCTCAGAATGACATTTTTAGACCTGGTCGACACGATTCCTCAAAGACTAATGAACCGATTTCAATATTTTTTTAAAATAATTTTCGTAATTAAAGTAGCTATCGTTGCACGTAGCCGATTTTTGAAATTTTGATAATTACAATTTTTAAAACCGCTCTAACGAAAAAAAATAGGTCTTAAAAATGAAAAAAAATTCAAACGATCGCCATTTTGCGAAAAAAGAAAATAAAAAAAAACGGCTACGTGCAACGATAGCTACATTCATATAGATGTTGATAAAATTTTTATTTATTTTTTTCATATAACCCTTCTCGAAATTTCGAGTCGACCATAGAGAAAAAAAAATTTTTTGGTCGTCACATCGAGGCTCATAACTTTGAAATATTTAATATTTTTTAATAAAAATTGATATTAAATAAGTTGAATATATACTTAATAAAATGTCCTTTACCTGATTCAAAAATAATTAGTTATATCTGTGAAAAAAATTCCCAAACATTGACAATTTTTTGACCCGTCACATCCCCCTTAATAATAATTCCTACTGTAACTTTAGTAAGTAACACGTAGCCTAGCAAGAATTACAATATTTTATACCGTTTTAAGATTACAACGTCAAATAGTTATATTTCTTTATAAATTGAGTGATTGTTATGAAATATTTTTTCCCTATTTATGTTGTCTCGTTTCATCAAAACTTCAAACAATCTAGTTTCTACATGCAGCTCTAGCTTTTCATGTAATGTTTTTACTAAATATTGTTTCGTGCCGACTTTCACACCACGTTACATTGATGCGTATTCAAAATAAAACATATCGTCGTTATATGGCCGTATACACGATATTCGCAGGAAAATGTTTTCGACACATGTTTATTTTTATCTTGCGAATATAAATCGTTTTTACAGCTGCCTGTCTCAAATATTTACCTTCGGGTTTACATTCACTCGCGCTCTCGTATTGACTTTTCTGTATCAGTTCATTGAATATCCATGTTCGTTTTTTACTTTGCCGACCGCCTCGTGAATTAAGTTATAAATTTTAAAAGCATTTTAAAGTATATCCACGAACCCGTGTATTGTGTCATAAATACTGCGGATGTTTAGATTGAATCAAAATTATTTATCAATACGTTTCCAGTTTTCTTTTTAAGTATTTTGTTTTCATTTTTTTTTTAATAAAAAAAAACACCGTTTTCTCTTGTGTTTATTTGAAAATATACTGCCTGAAACTAAGTATTTAGAAAAAATGTTTCACATCAAAGTTGGTTAGTTTTTTTGGGGAAACTAAATGGCATTATAAGTTTTTCATTTAGAAGACGTTTTCAGGGTCAATTCAAAGCTTACTTTTTTATGCAATATCTTAAAAACAATTAGCTTTCGGTCTGTAAACACACCGTGTTTCTGTTTTGTTTTCTCGGCGTAAACACCGCATAAGATAGTTTTTTGTCCAACTTTTCAAATATTAAACTAACAGTTAGAGATAAAGAACAAAAAACAAATAAATGTTTATTTTGATCTAATAAAACTTAGAAACTGTTTTACATTTGATATCTATTTCTTAAAAATCTGAAATAATTATGAAAATATTTTCTTACAACAAATTACACATATTTTTAGTATAAATATGCAAGATATTAGATATTTAATACATATGAGCGATTAAATTTGCATTTAATCTTCTTTACCCTAATTAATTCTTACTAATTATTGAAAATCCTTTATAACCGAGATTTGATTTTCAGCAAATATGTGTAGAAATCAAACGATTTTCCAACCGTAATTATTTTTGTTTTATACAACCCACCACTAAAATTTAACATGAACCTTTAAATGTCTACTCAGTTGATGATATGTTTATGTTTTGCTACCTTACAGATAATCAAACGATTATCTTTTAACGTCAGCATAATATTTGATATACACTGCCGTGCAAAAGTCTTTGGACACCTGTGATTTTGAATGTTAATATACAGATTTCAGACAATAAAAATCCCCAAAATGACGAAAAGAATATGTTTACTCGCAGTCAAAATAGTAAAAAAAAAACACAATTTCTCGTTAACTTGAAAGACACTGCGTTAATATCTACTTTAAACCTAACCTTTCAGGTGTATAATTCAAAAATTTTCCTTAACATGGAAAATTGTAAAAGCTGTATTTTAAATATACTGGAATTATTACAAAAGTTTTAATTAAGTACTCTTATCAACATTTAAATTTTTTATCAACCATTTTTGCGGTTTTATATTTACAATACGCAACCAAATAAGTGTCCAAAGACCTATGCACGGCAGTGCAATTTTGATAGAAACACAAATATGACATTAACATACCTCCTGAGCTGTTTCTTGGCGAGTATGACGAGCATGAGCAGCAGGTTGGCGGTCATGCCTAGAGCGCCTAGCGACAGCACGAGCGCCGCCTCCCTGGTGCCGCCTGGGTGACACTGGAACACGCGCGACCCCCCCAAGCCCACGCCCGCGGTCACATTTCCCGCTGCGATGCTCCCAAATCGCAGGTTGGCGCCGATCATCGCCACCGCCGAGCCTGTAAAAATAACCATGCAATGTTAATTTATATCCATTTCAGTTGGTTGAAACCCTAGACAAAGAGAGATATAGGATTCATAACGCGGTACTTATGTAATATTGTTACCAGTGTGCTCCATAAAGTTAGTGTTGTATCATTCGGTTTTTAAAATAAATTATTAATAAATGTTCTATATTACATTTAATAACATTTCAGTGATAATTAACTAACAGTCCATTTGGAAATTCCAAATAATTTTAAGATTTTGAGGTTTTTGTATCTTTGTATTCTACTCGTCTCAGGCTACAAGTATTATAATAAATTGGGCTGCAAACCCGGCAAAAATCTCTTAAAATTAAATTTGAAAGATCAAGTCGGTTGCAGAACCTGCTATATTTTTGGTGAACTAACATAAAAATTATCTAAATAAAAGTAATAAATTTTGTATCGAATTGAGAAAATAAAAAAAACATGACAGGTTTTGCATCTAAACTCAAGAAAGAGGCATAAGGATATTTTACCTAAAAGCTGTAAAAACAGTTTTTGTAATTTTGCTAGAAATCTGTTCAAACACATTAAGCAGGTTTTGCATCTGGACTAATCGAATCGTCTTCTCTCGTACTGATCAAATTCAATTATTATTTAAAGCATATTTCCATATTATTAATTTTAAACCCAGTGACATATACAATGAAAATTAAATTTAAAAAAAATGGCTGTCATGAAGTTTTAGTATCAATTTCGTATAATGGACTAGGTTAATTGTTATACAATCATAAATTTAACCTTTAATCTAAGTATTTAAATTCGCAAACTGCTGCTGGTCAAAACGTAAAATATGAAATTATTATGTTTGCTAACTTTACAGGGTAATTTCAATCAACTAAAATATAAAAGCCTTAAATTAAAATTATTTTGAAATTAATGTCTGAAGTTTGTAGAATACAGAAAAAAAAAACTAAATATAGCGAAAAATTGATTACAAAATTATGTGATTAAAATTTATAAAATAAAAACATTTTAAAAGTTTAAGGAAGTTGATACCATAAAAAAATAACTGACAGATTTCGATGAAACTTTGAAAATAACAAGATATTTATATTTAAACAAATCCTTAAACTAGGAGAATAGTTTAAGATATTAAATAAACAATTTAACATCCATTCTTATGAGAACTACAAAATTTTGAGACATGACAGGACTTTTCAAAGTGATATGACAAAAAGTATTTGATGAAAATTTGAGCATAGGTACATTCTTTATTCATTTACATACCTGTAAATTTTCAGAATGATTAGAAACTGCGTTTTTTATTTAAAAAATGATAAGTGTGTGAAAAAAAGAGAGAGAGATCTATGTGATTTCGCATGCTCCAGAGGGAGACACACCTTGCCTTCACTCTATGCTTATCAACAGGACTAACCGCACCATTCCCTGCAAAATCAGCCCCGTACCCTATAATTTCAACCTCCTTAAGCTCTTCGTAAAAATTTATAAGAGGATATTCTAGTAAACTTTTAAGACAGTTTTGTTCTGTAAAATGTTTATTATTAATTTTTTTATGAATTTTGATCCGTTCATTATTTTAAATAGTGCTCATATTCGAAACAAAACAATTATTCCAATGTTAATTAAAATAGTTGAATATCAGTAACAACAATAAACATACTATAAATGCAACCTAAATGAGTTTCTATGTAGCTAACAAAGATATTTCTAGTTAACATAATCCTGTTCACGATTGTTAGATAATTCACACAAATTGTTTTAGAACATAATGTTTGTTTTTGATCATTAACAGCACCGTCGAACAACTACGAGTCGTATTAATAAATTCAAATTAAGATAAAGTTTCAAATTGCATACTGTCGGAGTTTCAACTGCGTTTAAAACTTTTTAAATGTGTTTTTTTTTAGTTTTGATTATTTATTGTTATGGAAATAGTTTCGTTAATTTCATTGTTATTTACAGATGAAAGATCATATGAGCGCAGTATCTGTAGTATTTAATATCAAACTTATGACATTTGATGTAGAGATTTGTGCAGAACAACTTATCTGCATTTAACAGTATAATAAATTTTATAATATAGTTCTTAACCAGCTATGGTCAACCTGCAATCCGAAAAGAGCCCTTATAATTTTTCAAATAATTAAGAGTGTAAATTTAAGGGGCCATACCAGTGTGACATTTTCAAAAAATGAATTATTATTTTTTTGCCTTTTTGGAGAGTATATAGTTTCAAGAATATTCTGTGAAAGTTTCAAGGCCGTATCTCTAATACTCTCTAAACAGCAGCCTTCTAAAGAGCGACCGCTCGCAGATATGAAATGCCCAGGAGCTGACGTTAAATGCGTTTTTCTCGAAATAAGATTTTCAAATTTGCTGACATTGTAACTCAAAGAGTAATTATCCGATTTACTTGAAATTTGAACTAAGTACTCTTGAATATATTTACTTTACGATGAACTAGGATATTTTTGATTGGATGAAAATTGACGATTTGGCATTAAAAATACGACCATTTTATAGGCAATAAAACAGACTTTTTTTCATATCTACGCCATTTTGTTAGATTTTGATATTTTCCGAAAATTCTTGTACATCGTACAGGAAATACCTTCCAGTTTAACGACATTATTTCATTTTTAAATTTCAACTACTCCATCGTCCGGAATCATGACGGCAGTGGAGGAGATTTTTTTTGGCGCCTCCGAAGACGCTTAGATATCGATATTTTTACGTGAAAAAATATAGGTAAATATATTCTCAATTTTTCAAAATATTTCACTGAGTATTTTTCTTCCAAAAAATTTCCGAAAATCACCTAAATTTCCAGCGTTCACACTGGTATAGCCCCTTAAATGTACCTATATGTTTTGCATTTTATTATTAAAACTATGTTACGTTCTAATGCATCAAACCTTATTAATATCATTTTTGAGTTATGAATACAGTTTCATTGAAAATAAAGTGTACAATATTACAGAAAA
The DNA here is from genome assembly GCA_949319165.1 of Sialis lutaria. Classification (NCBI taxonomy): domain Eukaryota; kingdom Metazoa; phylum Arthropoda; class Insecta; order Megaloptera; family Sialidae; genus Sialis; species Sialis lutaria. The sequence continues at coordinate 7,900,380 of OX439233.1, read as the reverse complement.
TAGGTCATAGCTATAAAAAATGTATTTAAATTGTAATTTAACAAGAACATTCTGCAATTCGTTTTGGCTGAAGAAAGAATGATCATAAAAATACAATGTTTTCAGATTTTAATGGAAGATGTATCTAATTAACCATCCAAATATCAAATTTCGTTTTTCCAATAAAAATATGTTATTTTTCTTTGTGCGCATCAAAACCATTGATATTTCCAAATGAATTTTGTGTTGGTTGATACATTACTGCAAAACATTTAAAAGTAATATTTAAAAAAATAAATTCTTATTGTTCACAAGTGCTACGTCAAATAAAATTGTTCGAAGAATTCGAAGACAATTTTGTTTCATTTGTCTATTTAAAATTTAACCTTGCCGAATCAGCTCCAGAATATTTACAAATAGAATTAATAAACATTCAATCAAGTAAGGAATTGAAATTAATTGAAAATTGAAACCGTTGATGAACTTGCGTTATATCACAGATGTTTTTCCAACCTCAAACAATTGGCAATGTATATCACAGCTGTAATTTGAACCACCAATCTCTGTGAATCTTTCTTCTCTAAATTGAAAATTGACAAATCGAATAATCGAAACAGGCTGACAGATGAAAATGAACTAAATTAGCTAGTGATATTCAAAAATGAGCAAATTAAATTCAAAAATAAGCTTGGCATAAAAAATTATTATAGGCTTTACAAGTCTTGAGGCTTCCGCGGTGATCTTGATATGGATCTTGGTTTCTGGGTGTAAACCGCGTCAGTTTGGTCGTGTTATCGGCCAACGTTTAGCACTTTAGAAGAGCCCTGAAGATGTCCACTGCAATGTGTGACGAAACGTTGGCCGATAACACGACCAAACTGACGCGGTTTACACCCAGAAACCAAGATCCATATTATTGGCTTTCTTTTTCTATATTTGTATATGTATGTGCTGCCATTGAGACCAGTATTTTTTTAACACAATAAACAATTATTTTTAGGATGGGAATAGATAACTTAAAAGACTAAAAATTATTATTTTGATCCGTTTAGAGATTTGACTTATTGATTTATGTATAGTTACATTTTGTATTTTTGAAAAAAATATTTATAAAAATAAAAATAAAGTTAATAGAATTATTAATTTTCATGTTTATAATAAATACTGCATGTTTTATACGAAATTCAACTCAATATGTAAATATTTTTCCATACACTTAAAAAGTACGTACTAAATTTGGATTCCATTATATCTTTACTCCGATTTCACAAAACAGTCTCAGAGGATTGTGGTTGCTTTGATATTTTTATATTTTTTCTGCCCGTAAAATATCCGTGTAGGTAAAAGCGAAAAGGAAAATGTTTCTTATGTATATAATTCGACGGAAAGGTTCTTTATAAATTTGAATTTTGATATTTCTTACTACATATTTATTTAAAGAACATTTAACTGTATGTCAGATAGGTATGAAATATATTACATTTAGTTGATATAGTAAGCTTTACACCAGTCAGAAAATCTAATAAAAACTACCCCTATTAACCTTAAAAATTCAAATATATAAAGAAGAAAATAAAGAATTCTCATTTTTACTCATGATTTTTTTAAATATTTATTTAATAATAAAACATATCAAACAAAAGTTTTTCTTGCTTTACCACCAACAAATTCAGTTATTAGTTCTAAATAATCAAACGTACATGGGTCGTTAATTTCAATATATGTTAATCAATAGTATTTAGAGGTTATTTTAGTTAAAACGTGCATTCAATCTCCGGCCAAAATGAACTGAAATTAATTGTCCGTGGTTGAAACAATTTCTTAATGTATTCATTTACTAAATCAACGCTTTTACTACTGTAACACGTAAAGAAAAATATCTATTAGCACACATAACTAATGAACCACTAATCCAATATTAATGAAACTTGGTTTGATGGTTGGATCTGGATAGAGGACGGTTCTATTTAAAAATCATGTTTAAGAGGTAGGGGTGATATCCCAAAATATATCTCATGAGTGACACATGTTACGTGAAAACTTTATAGAATCTTTTTTGTAGAGCATTCCATTTTTTATAAAATAGGTCTCCACAACTTTTGTAGTGAAATTTTCCCTTACGAAGATTTATCCCTATTTGCATAAAAAAACATCGTCATTTCTTTTGTTTTATAGATTTAGATTGAAATTAATAAAACATTTAAGAAAAATGTCAAGTAAATATATTTTAATAAAATTATATAAAAATTAAATATAATATTCACAATCACTCTGCCCAAAACTGATTTCGAATTAAAAATAATGTAACTTCCTTTCATTGAGTTCACTCATCAGAAAAATACTACGCCATAGTCTCTCACATTGTCACAAATCAGATGAATTCGATAAGGGGTATTTTTCACGGATATGAACTGCTGCTCATAACCGGATGTGATAGTGACACAAGATGAAATGTCAACAAAAGTCAATTAGCTCTTGCACATTGTAGTAGAGCTGCTTGACCTAGTTGATGTACATATCTTGAGTGAGTGGTTGTATTAAGAAAAAGATGTACGGGCGAACATGGTATGGTGGTTCAAAGTTTGAAGCATGTGAATAGTTTGCGAGTATTTGTGTATAGTAAACCTTCGCTAATTCGAATACGGTTTATTGGTATATTGTATTATGAAATTGGATAAAAAATTCTATAATCTTTGTTAGCTTGCAAACATTTTAAACAGTGTTAATTATGTGAGACTTGTTTTTGTATTTAAAACAGTAGTACTTCATTTACTAAAAAACACTTTTTCTTTACATGTTCACTAAGGAATTAAACCCCGAGTGTCGAGGTTGGGACTTTTTTCCCATAAGGAACAACACATGAATTAATGTTTTCTGTAAGTTTGCCTAGTGCTCAGATGGGGCAGAAAAATATGTTATCAGTTCTTGAACTATTAGTGATTAATATTGTCATATAAGTTTGATACTCCTGGTAAGCTAGCGAATTTAATTTGTTCATTCAATTTTCCGAAGGAAATAAAAGTATTGAAATACCGTCGAAAAAAAGTGTCTGACCTGATTTTGATTGTACTACCTTCAAAACGTAAAGAAAAGTTGATATCCGCGTGTGGCTGGATGTAGAATTTTATTTCGTTCACGATTACTACTGTAAATATGCACCAATTTGAATTATTTTTGGGGAAAATGTTTGTCTCACTAAATAGTGTGGTAAAAAAATCCTGAAATAAATAATAACAATATTTAAAAAATAAACATTAGGAATGTAAAATTGCATGCAATATATTATGCAGCATATTTTTTTATTCGGGACAATTGTTTAATATTCTTCATATTATTCAGTTGTCTTCAGTTATACCAAAATTTGTATGGTAATTTTTTCAATAAAATTTTCTCCGTGTGCAATTAAATTAAGTTTTCCAGTTATTTCTTTTAAACTTTTTAAATCAAATTCAAATTATCACTTTATTCAGCCCCTCCCTCTTCAGGCAATATGGATTAACAAAGTTTTTCTACAAACATTTGTAAAAACTTGTTTTTTTTTAATTCAAATTGATATTAAAATAAGTAGCTCTAAGATTTCTTTTCTTTGGGATAATGGTACTCAAAGTATTAAATATTTAAAGTCTATTCAGAAGCCCCAGATACAATTTTGTCAACCTTATTTTTGATTATACAAAAGTATTTTTTAAAGTTTTCCAGTGTTTTATTTATTTATTATTTCATTTTTGCTTATTTATTTAAATGTCTGATATATTTAATATCCATATTGCGAAAGAAACTAAAATATTGTTTTAATCACGTTATGTGATTTTGGATTATCTACAAAAGCATACCTATTTTGAAAAGTTAAAAAATCAATATATCATTATCATCAGTGAACAGCTTTTTGCGATTATTTTCCAATCACACTGAAAACCGGGATAAGCTTTGTTGAAACGACATTTCTTTTGTATCTGTGACAGTTCTATTATATGTACTTAACTATTTATTGATGCGAACAGATATCCGACTACAAAAATTATATGTCTGAGTTTTTATAATTGTTTATAGATTTTATAAAATCAATATGAAATTGACTTTTTTAATTCTACTAAAAATAAGAAAATACCGTCTCTGACGTTAGATTAAACTTTATTAGAAACTTGCATCTGATTAATAATATCATTAAAGATGATAAATATTTATAATACCAAGATATAGTAGTTTTGATTTAATATTATTAAAAACAAAAAATTGTTATTCAAAATTTGTAAAAATATATAAATCATAAGTCTTTGTCAATCAAGAAACCATTGTAAAAACTATTACTTAGAAACATCTTAAAAGAAGATAAATTCAATAGAAAATAAAAAGAATATATTTATCAAGTACGGTGTCAAAATTCTCAACGAGCTTGTTAGGATTCATTTTTCTCAACACAGGCCAGTGTAATTTGACCGTAATTGAGCTCGAAAATTATGAACGATCATCAAAGAAAATTACTTGCCGCAATAGCACATTATTATATTTTATTTTTATTTTTCCTCGTGAATAGAATGAAACTATGAAAGACAAGGATTTTTTAATTTCTAGTTGTAAGTCGTGTCTTCATGTTATTGATCGAATATTTGTCCATAAAGTCACTAAAAATAAGTTATTTACTAGAATCTCGATTGTTTTAATTATACCGTATTCTTGAATCTCGATGCAACTTTTTTTCTAGAAATATCGAATGGAAAATCTCAACTGCTCCTGGGCATGCGAGACTTAAAATCTCGAACGAAAAACTCGAATCGATATATTCTCGAAAATAGGGGCCCTGGACGAGAATTATCTAACTCTCTTCTCGTCTTATCTACATCCCGAATTATTAATATATCCATACATTGTACAAAGAACCGTGAGTAATATCACTTTAAGCAAATAACAATAAGTGGATTATGTTGTATATGAAATAACATATTTTACGATGGAAGTTTTAGTTTTTACAATTAATTAATTAAAACGAGTGTACATAAGGAAGAGAGAGAGAGTAGGTACTTGAATCTCCAGACACAATAATCTCGTTAATGGATCGGGTTGAGGCAAAGGCGCATCTTGTATTATGTATAACCTTTAGTGAGCGCGCCTTTAGCAGCGGACGGATTATCAGAAACGTGGAATATGATATATGTATATGTCGTGTGCATACTTGTACATGCCTTAAAAGGTATTGGTAGTAAGCTAAAATGGATTAACAGATACATTAATCAAATTACTTACAGCTGAAATTGGTAAGAAGCCGATTCACAAGAAGTGCATATACTATAGAAATAGTAGCATTAAGCTCTATAGAAAATTTTTGTTTGTTTGATAAAATGGGCTTAAGCTTATATGTCCAATACACACTTTATGTGGTCGTATATTGAAATCTTTATTTTTAGTATATTTAAATTTAATTAGTTTTCCACAGTGTTAGGGGATTACAAAGAAAATAAAAACAGTAAATTTTCGTTTTGGAGCAAGAGGTTTAATGGTAGGTACAATCAAATGTGCTGAAACTGAAGTAAAGTTTCAATGGACATAAAGTCCGAAAATGACCAGTTTTCAAGTTATTCACTGGCAAAGCTTAGGAATTCAAATATCTAGGTACTGATCATACTTTTACTTTATTTTTCTTTACTTGGTTCTAGCTTTTGTCTATCCAACAGGTTATAAAAGAAGTTTTAGTATATAGAAATCAGAATAAAAGTTAGAATTAGATCTTTTAAGTATAGGAATTTGAATTTCTATCTTTCGATCCTGAATAACTAAAAAAAACTGACCATTTTCTTTTTCTTTTCGTTGTGCCGATGAAAAGTTCTGACCAGCAAGTAACAAACTAGACTAACTAAAATCAAGAATAATTATTGCACTATCTGCCACTGGACTGATACAAAATCTCGTCCAGTTCATTATTGAACATTTAACACTACAATAACATAAGCGATCAACTATAGTTTTAATGTAAAAATAGTGACATAGCATTTTGAGTAAGAAGTTTCATTTGCATAACGATGTATGATTGAATTCCCAAGTCCGGTCTTTTTTGATTAAACAAACTATACTTATATTAAGGGGTTATATATAGTCAGAAGGCCAAAAAAGGGTTTTTTCAAGAATTTTTTGAAGAAAGACTTTTAAATTTATTAATGTAAAAATGTGTACACATATTATGGTAACTTTTAACTGTATTTAACATTTTTTATTTGTAAAAATAATAATTTCGAAAGCTACTACAGCTGTTATCCAGGAGGTCCTCTCAAAAAAGGCGCCTTGCTGTGACCACGATATCTCTGGACTGGATCATTTAAAATAAAAAACCCAAACGGATTTCGTTAAAGAAATGTATAATCTTGTACTTAATCGAAGGAATAAACAAAATAAATTTTTTTGACAAAACGGCGGCTTCTCAAAAAAAATCCTACATTCAAACGCTCAGAGACGTCTTTACAAATATCCGTGTAACTTCGAAAATAATCGCCGGATATTTTGAAAATTATAACTGTATATAACCCCTTAATAAAGTGGATCATTAAACTGCAAATAAAGTTCCCCACCCTTGCAGCCTGCACATGAACATTCCTGTACCCTGTACATTGAACAGCACTCAACCTATTAAGTACCACCTTAACGGTTTTATCATCAATAGCAATTACTTTAAAAGAAAAACAATAACCGTTCATGTTAATAATTTAGGTACTTTATAAAATATTCAAAGCATTGGATTAAAATTTCAACTTTTACCCGACACATGTACGTTGTATGTAACATTCATATAGAGTATTTTGGGTATTTGTCTTTCATGAGTATAAAAAACACACCGCCGAGATAAATTTAATAAACTGTTACGATAAAAGTTATTACACATATGAAAGTTGAATGAGATGCCACTTGAAATTGTTTGCTGAATTTTATTATACACTCAGGCATTCTTGGTTGGGACTTAAAAAAATAAAATACGCATATAAATTGTGTACTGCCTAATTTTTACTGGCCCGAAAAGTTTTAAATTGTTTTGTGTGTTCAAGAAAAACTGTTTCGGTAGATGGCGTGTACTATGTTTGAATTAAAAATACAATTTAATAATCATTTTACACTTTGTTAAACATTTTACGAATGAATGATTTTTAAATTTTTATCTTATTTTTAAAGTTGATTATTTTGTAATAAGATTTCACGATTGAAGTAAGACATTGTTTCCTGAAAATGTTTTATTTATAATATTATACATAGGTATATTACCTTTATTGTTTATCAAATTTATGTTATCTAATACTATGTTATGAAACACAAAAAGTACTATTTATTAGAGAAATAATCAAATATTGAATACAATTAGTTTTTTTTATGTGATAGATACAACAAAAATCACAAAAAAATCTAACTTATATTATAAAATTTAGGGATACCGATCCGTCAAATTCTATAACCGCATAGAATCAAAGCAATGAGTTAAAATAAATCAAAAATTGGACAAAAAAAAATTATGAAGATCCAGAAAAAATACACTCATGGAAAAAATAATGGATCGCATAATTTCATCGAAAAAATTGCTCATTTTCAAAGTAATAACAATTAGTCTAATATGATCCTATTTTATGTATAGAGTGTGAAAATTAGAAGAAATTTTATCTTATTTTCGAATTCAGGGGTATTTTTGTGTTGATAAAGGTTTTTTTATGACCAAACCGCGATTGAAAAAAAATTTATTTTTTTTTGCAATTTTGGGTATGCTAATTTTTATTCCAAATTTCAATATAGCAATTTATTTAGAAAAAAAATCATTTTTAAAACACCACTCACAGACGGTGGTAACCCCGAGTTTAGATATAAGTAAAATATCGCATCGCATAATTATCAAACCGTATAAAAATGTCTGCATTAATAAAAACTCAAATGTATAAAATGATTATTTTATTTAGAACTGTTTTATTTATATTATATCGCCAACAAAAAATGAGAGTTAGTAGTTTTGCCTTCTGAAAAATTAATGTGAATTTTCTATAAAAAGTTTTAAAAAATACCGCTATTTTCGTATTCCTCTGATTTAAGTCTTAATTAAGTCAAAGCCAACAATAGGTACCTACTTTTTATAACTAGAATAAAAATCTCTAACAAATGTTACTTCACATAAATACAAAACAACGTAGAGTTTTAAAAAAAAACTTTTGTGAGCTTTGTTATTCCAGTCGGTTTCCAACCCCAAAAGTTATATTGTAACAGGATGTATTTGAAATATTGAGGCAATCGTGTTGCTTTACAGTTTCAGGTGTTTTTAAAATTATATTTCGAATTAAAGATTTTTTAGAAACGAAAAAATTTATTTATAAAGTTTGAAGATTTTATTTCCATTTTTTTATCTTATTTTTTATTTTATTTTAAAATTTACTAACGTATAACATTTTTTAAATGTACTGCAATCCCTCAAATTACGCGGTTTATAGGTTCCATGTAAACAGCGCGTAAAAAACCACAAATCTAAATGAAGAAATGGAAATTGCTCAGTTATTTTGTGTTTTTTGATTTTTCACCAATTTTTCCAAACATTTCCAAACGAGTAAATAGAAGGATTAATGTACATATTTATTTACAATTAGTGACCCACCCGTGGTTTCATCCGCGTTGTATTCATGTGTTTTACCGTCAGTGGCGCACCCAGAAAAAAATTTGAAGGTGGGGGTTAAATTCAACAATGCATATCGACAAACTCGGGAGGGAAGGGAGGCTAACCCCTACCTCCCCCATGGCTGCCCCACTGATTTTTTAACCCGAAATTTACCTATGTAATAAAAGCAATTAAAAATATTAAAAAAAAAAACATAAGATAAGTTTAACACTCTCTGACCCCTCTGCAGGGGTTGAATTTCAGAAAATTCCTTCTAACTGAGTTCTTGCGTCATAAAAACTTTCATGTTTATAGGTTAAAGGGTTTGTGTTGTACGTTGATGATAGAACAAACTTTTTTTATACTTTTAGATTTATAATTTCTTAAATCTCAATTCGGATTTGAAGTAATTGTTTTTGATACTTGGTTAATGAATTGACTTTCGTTTTAAAGCTTTTCGACTTTTTTTATTTATTAGAAACATGATACATATAAAAAAGTATTTAGTATTTTGTGCAGGATGATCCGTTAATTACGTATAAAACGGACTCATTTTGGTTGCTCTAATTACATTACTTTGGAAGTTATAAGCTGATCTTTATTTTAAATAAATTCCAGAAGGAACTTTTTTAAACACCCTGTAGCTCAGAGGGTGTTGAATATAGACCCCCCCCCCTACCATTAAATTTTTTACTCACAATGAGCCAAGTAATTAGCTCCTAAAATATCTGTATCCCAAACCGGGTCATCCTGTATGGTATTAAAACTATTATTATTTCTAACAAGGATATGAAGAGATTTTCAATCAAAAAAGTCAAAGATCTGACGAGACAAAACATTTTGCATAAGAAAATAAAAATGTATCATAAATAGGGTAATAGTGAAAATAAGATAAAAATGAAATATTTCTTTAAAATTTTACCACGAAAGTACGTAAAATTTGAAACCAAATATTCAAATATATGCAGGAACAACTATCCTGCTAGACGTATAAAAAGTACGTGCATTACAAGTAACAACTTACAACCACTTTCACACAGTACGTCTGCCATCTAGAATCTAGACATATAATAATGCGAAAGGTACTTTCACACATACACAAACAAATGCATATATACACAGACAACCCCCCCCCCCCCCCCTCTACCACATACGAAAACTTGTGCGTACATACGGTGTAGTCGCAGTAATTTGAAATTTATAAATAACAAATTAGTTTAGTTTATAGAAAATTCATTTTACAAATGGTTTATTGTATTCCAGTTAAATTAAATTATTTGTTCGTGATATGAATAGGTATGACTCGTATGGCCATGCGGGAGAAGCATATAAATGAATGAAAAATAAATACATTTAATGATAGCTTAAATGATTAACTTAATTTGTTGTGTTAATTTTGATGTTTTGCCAGTTTTACCAACAATGTCATAATAAGCAATACCATTTTATAAATCTATGTATACACAGATTGTCTGTTTGTTCCGCCGTATTAAGGTAAAACAATTAATATTTTTAAATAAATATTAAAAACTGAAAAGTCAAAAGTAGTTATTAAAACAACGATTTATATTGAATAATTAGGTCAGGCACGTATTAAGAATCATTTACAATGATGTTGATAGTTGTTATCATCACCCTGGATTTTTTTAGATTTGAAGTGATTTTGATAGATCTGTATCTGACAAAATCACATTTGTTTACTGGTTTTTGATCGGTGGAGACCTGCAAAGGTCTACAAAGTTCTCTGAAAATCATTGTAACGTTGAAAATTAATGAATTTTCAACGTTGAAAATACATTTCAATCTCTATCATAATCTACAACAATCTTTAGAGATCTTTGCAGATCTTTGTTAGTCGTTGTAAATCTTTACAGGGCCCCTATTCTCGAGTTCGTTCAACTTTTTCTCATTCGAGATTACTAAACTAAAACTAAAAATCACAGTATTTACTAGAATCTCGATTGTGTAAATTATACCGTATTTTCGAATCTCGATACGACTTTTTTTCTATAGAAATGCCGAATGAAAATTCTCGACTGTTCCTGTGGGCACGCGTCATTTAAAATCACGAACGAAAAACTCGAATCGACATATTCTCGAACGAACTCGAGAATAGGGGCCCAGGTCTCCACAGATAAAAAAAAAAACAGTGAAAAATTGCATGTCCCAAGATGCAGATAAATCAAGATCTGATTTGATCAATTCAGATCTGAAAAAAAGATGAAGAATTTAAGTTTTTAGTAGAGCCAGTAGCGTGCAAATTTAAAAAAAAATGGCGAAAGAAACCGCAGAGAAATTCAGGTTCATTATTCAGCCATGACAAATGATTATAAAATTTTGCCTATTTGTCGGTTTGCTTATTTTCAAAAAATGTTTAACACATTTTATTGGGTCGCGATACCGAGGTTTCACTGTACACGCTCTACGCACACATAAACGCTGGATGGCGTAGGTTTTTACGCAAGCTAGTGCGTGATCTCTCCCCTCACGACAGTCCAACAAAAACAGTAACCCAGAATAAAAGGTTGTCGCGCGTCTAATTGTGCCATCCATCAGAGGACTATGGTGGATGGGTGTGTGTCAGAAAAGGTGGGTGGGTAGATGATGGCAATAACTGTATAATGTATATAACGCACCTGGTATAGTGTTAAGATGCGGTACTGAAATTCATGGATTTTTTTTTAGTAATATTTTACTTTGCTTTGTTTTTTTTTTTTTTTTTTGTAAAAAGATTGTTGTGTATTTTAGGTTTTTATTTTTTATGATATTTTCAAATATATTACCAATGTATTTTTGTTATCAAAACTATACCGATTTCCTAACCTAAAAAAATATATATATATTTTGGGGTGCCATATTGGATTTAAAATGACGTCACATAACAAGATAGCTATGAAGAAAATCATAATCCGCTATCTTGGGGCACATTGGATTTAAAACGATATTAGATATATCTACTATATTGCATTGTTACTGGACTTATACACGTATACAAAATTTCAAAGCTCTAGTTTAACCCATTAATCCCCAACGTTGCGTAAACGAATTTTTTTTTAAATCGTTTTTAGGGTTCCGTAGAAAACTAGGAACCCTTATAGTTTCTCCATGTCCGTCCGTCCGTCTTCAAAAATTTTGAGATAATAATATGAAATTTGGTATACGGTCGTAGATTGACGACCCAAAAACAGAAATGATAAGATTTTTGAAAATACAAATTTTTTAGACCCCCCTTTCATAAAATGAAAAGTGTTTTCAAAAAAAAATTTTCACCTACTCCATTGAGTGTGGTGTCGTTAGAAAGGTCTCCTAAAATGCAATAAAAAATGTTTCAGAACTTTTTGATTTTAACCCTTTAATCACGATATATTTGCTCTCCAAAGTCGTTAAAAAAGCGTCCCCCCCCTCTATTTTATAAACTATCAACTTAAAAAATCTGAAAAAATTCCAGAATGTAGCTTTTAATTAGTACTTTCACTGAAAATTATAACGAACATTGTCAAAAATATTTTGGACCCCCCTTCTATAGACTGAAAAGTGAACTCTCATTTTTTTCCCACTTACCCTATTGAGTAGGGTGTCATTTAATAGGTCTCGTAAAATGCAATAAAAAACGTCAAATAACTTTTTGATTTTAACCCTTCAGTCGCGATATATTTGCTTTTTAATGTCGCTGTCAGACATTTTCTAAACTATCGATTCAAAAAATCTGAAAAAAATTCAAAATGTAGCTTTTAATTAGTACTTTCACTGAAAATTATAACGAACATTGTCAAAAATATTTTGAACCCCCTTTTCATAGATTGAAAAGTTAACTCACATTTTTTTCATTTTCGGTTACGAAAATTTTGAAAAAAACTCTTTTTTATAAATCGTAGTGAGAATGACTACGGAACCCTATCATGTGCGTGCCCAACACGCACTCGCCCGTTTTATTTTAATATCTCATTGATGAAATGACTTTTTTGCTGCTAACATCGTCACACAAACTATTCCACACTAAGTAATAACTTCTGTTTTCCCAACGTTTCGTAAACACAACATTTTGTTGAAAAAATTAAAAAAAACATGATTTTTTTACTTCAAAAACAGTTATTTGAGTATATATTTAATAACAAAATTCAGTTAAAACATCAAATTAATTTTATTTTCTACCCTTGGGAATTAATGGGTTAATAAGAACTAGTTGAAATTTTCAATGCAAAATTTAACCCTAACATACTAACTAGCTTACTAATAAGTGAAGTTAAATAAAAGCTTATATGGTAAACAATAACGGTTAGTATAAGAAATAGTATTCTATTTTCCCTTTAAAATGAACTTTTACTTTTCACTCTACGATTTTTTTTGCCATACTTGTTTTAAGATATATTTAAAAAAACGTTAACAATAAGACTTCACAAAAATAAAACAAAATCACCAAACTAGTGAAAAAAATTGCACAATCAAAAGTAAAAGTTTATTTTAAAGGGGACATATAGTATTATTTGTTCCTGTTAAAAAAATTATTGTTTGGTAATATATTCCTTGCCAAAAAAAGTGATGGAGCAATTTGGACAATGAATTTGGTTTAAAGTTTTTTAAACACACCACTCAAAAATGATATCGGTAAGATTTATTTTCAAATACTCACTTCGGATCTCTAAAATTTTGCAAATATTTGTATGTGCTTGAAATAGTCTCTTTTATAAGCTATGTATGTCACATTTTATCTAAAAATAAACTCATGTAAACATAATATTTTTCAGCTTTGTAAGGGATTTAACTTTTTCGGTGGTTTTTATCTCTTCCTTTATGTAGTATGACGAAGTTCTACGTATATAATGAAGATAGAATGTGAAAAAAAACTTACCTGCTGCCATTTGAATAGAGCTGCGTAAATTTTCTGGGATTTGTCGTCAATAAAGACGACTGAATATTTCACAATGATTTTGTAATGCCATTCATTTTAAGGATCACCAACAGAACTTTAATTTGTTTATTCACTGCTATCATTGTATGTATATTTTATAATTTATATGTAAATTAATTCACGATATTTTTATAGTGTACTGTATTTGTTGTTGACACTTTTGTCTTGAACATTGTTTGATTTTGATTAATAGATTAATTTTTATTTAGTTAACACATTGCTGAAAGATAAATTTTTATTAGTTTAGATATATTTATGAATACATATATTTAAGAAATACTATTAGGTATGATATTAAAGGCGATTTAATTTTGAAATAATTATCAATTAAATATTAATTAAGTAAATTATGTAGGTACTGTCAAAATATTTTTAAATACAAAACATAAAAAAATTATTTCAATATTGTTTTCCATGAAAATCGCAGTTCTAATAGAACTGAAGTTATATAAAATTGATCGATTTTTATATTCAAAATATGAGTGTTTTTAGTGTTCCTATCAAAATTGGTCACAACCTGAATTAAAAAATTTAAATAAATATAAATAATTGTTTTAACTTTGATAAAATTAAATAAAATTAAGATAATCGAAAAAACTGAAAAAATTTTATGGTACGGGACACATAAAGCTCGACTCGCATTTGATTTTTTTAAATGTCTTTTTTTAGAAAATTAAGTAATATCGTCTTTGAAAATATAATTATGTAATGGTAAATATTTTTAAATAACATTGTATACGTATAAAAGAAATATTAATTAACAAAGCCAGTTAAAATATAGATATTAATGAAAATGGGCATATATGCGTTTGATGTAGGTACTATCACAGATTTTATGTACTTTACGTTAGGATGATTTTCAAAATTTTCGACTCCCGTCCCATCTTCTAGTAAGAATTCGTAAGTACATTAGGAGATTCCTCCTTCCCTTTAAATAAGGCTATTTTACATGTATATAGCATAATAGCAAATTACCAACAATGATTTAAAAAAATTAATTTACTTAATTTATTGAACAGCTGAAACTTCATAAGTTACGTAAGTAACGCTTTGGACTTCCACCTCCACGTAAGGTTTCCTAATGTTTGACATACCCCCTCTTAAAGCCTTACGTAATATATGGAAGCTCCTAAATTAAAAATATGAATCTTTAAACAATTTCTATAAAACTAATATATCACATCATAACGACATTTGAAAGAGAATACAATATAGTTTAAATTTCATTTGATTGCGTATTGTATTGTAGATCAATGTCCAGCAGCTGTTTTTCAAATCACATTTTCAGTATTTGACGATGTTTGTTCGGTATAAAAACTATGTATTTTATTTTTACTTCGATGTTTTCTTACAAAGTTTGTAGAAGATATATTGTCACTAATACCCCAATAATAACAATGATATGTCGTCTATGCTTCGTCTCAGTTTTGATTGGTTTTCAGTGCTGTAATAATAAATGAAATATTGTACAAATGTCAGCTAGTAGTCTAATTCAGAGTATAACAACAAGAAAAAATATTGATATAGCAGTTTATTGACTTTAGATTCTTTATTTTCTGAAGTAGAATTTCTTTTTCTCAAATAAAATACATACATATACATATTTATAGTGTATACTTTTTACTTTCACAATTTATTCAAGGGCGTGGGGGTGAATTATGTCTGGAATTTGTTTATTTATTTGTTTTTGATTATTCCATTGTTAATGTTTAATGAATGAAATATATTTGTTATTTATTAGTTGGTACTTTTGATACTTTATCAAAATAACCCAAAATATTTTGCAAATATTTTTGTTTATATTTTTCATGACATTTTTAAACGTCAAACTTCAAAGGTCATTTCCCAGAATACATCCCCCTTGGATTTTAATTTTATTTCGCCATGATTAAGAGAAATTAATCTGGTTTTATCCCACTAAATACCATTTTGTGTTTTTGATTCTGTATTATAAAAAATCGAAAACTAAAAAACACAAAAATATTATAATAATGTTTTTAAAAATTAAATACAATTTTTACGGTTATTTGAAATATCACAGAATTTTTTTATCTGACATTTATAAATCTCTACTATATTCATCTATTTCTTTCATACAAAATAAAATCAATAAAAAATAGAAAAAAACAATTTCAAGCGAGACTGAGATGAGATTAGCTAGAATTTAGACGAGACAAGATTGAGACGATATCAACTTATATACCTACTATATCTTGTCAATCTCTCGATCACGTGAACGAGACAAAACTTACATAACTATCGTCTCGTGTATATCAGATACCGAGATACATATTTGTTTGTCTCATTTAACATTTTTATAAAACATCAATTTTCTTGAATGAAATTATTCATGTTGACTTTTGAACTATTGATATTTGGTATGAATAATAAATGAAGTAATGTTTGACAACTATTTATTTTAAACCGCTATGTCTGAAGTAGAAATGCATAAAAATGAATATATTCTTTTCTACCAGATACTATTTAAATGTACATTATCTATGGCACTGGTTTTACAGGACATAAAAATGTAAACGGGATAGGATATGTGTGTATAGTGCAGGTTTGCATGGATTAACATATAATTTTCTTCGCCATTGTACTCGCATAAAGCTCGGGGAACTTAAAAGAGCTTAAACACCAGTTATTTAGTTGGGCGCGTGATTTACAAAGCATTTAACGCTTTAATAGCTTTATTACTATTTTTATTTATTGTTTCCTGTAATGGGATGTTTGTACATGTGTGATAACATACATAGTGTCCACAAAGTCACGTTATAAAGAAATACATGGTTATGTACGAGCAATCAAAATGAGTCAGTTTCATAGGTAATTAATTAACTAACATATTTTTCAGTATTACGGTTATTGCTATCCGTATTTCTAGTTCCGAGTTATAGCTCATCAAAGTCGAAAAATATCTCTTTTTGTTGAAATTTTTTATGAAAACGACATTTTTCTCCAAAAGTACCTCTAATATATGGTATTATTTATCATTATTTTGGTACATCATAATGTTACCTACAAATTCACTATACAAAGTTTGGACGTGGGTCTTACAGTTTTCCGGTAAATAATTATTTTTATGGTAAATAATAATAAATAATAAAATTATGTAGTTATAAACAAATAAATTTATTGACTGTTTCATTTAATAGGGCAGGTAGCAAAATAGTAACTTTGGGGATTAATTAATAACTGAAAAACTAAGACCCACGTCCAAACTTTGTATAGTGAATTTGTAGGGAACGTTATGATGTACCAAAATAATAATAAAAAATACAATATGTTAGAGGTACTTTTGGAGAAAAATGTCATTTCTATAAAAAATTTCAACAAAAAAAGATATTTTCGACTTTGATGAGCTATAACTCGGAACTAGAAATACGGATAGCAATAACCGTAATACTGAAAAATATGTTAGTTAATTACCTATTATGAAACTGACTCATTTTGATTGCTCCAGATACGTTACTTAGAAGTTATGAGATAATCTTTGTTGTAAGAACTACTCTGAAGGAATTTTTTTTAAACACCCTGTAACTCAGAGGGTGTTAAAGATAGACCCCCACTTCCCGCACAATTTCTTACTCACAATGAGTTAGGGAATCAGCTTCTAAAATATCTGTATCCCAAACCGGACCACCCTGTATAGATCAAAATCTTAAAAAACTTCAGTTTCAATATTTTATATTCATGTGAAAAATATCAAAACTGTAGTATTTTCAGATACGCAGCTATAATCAATTTGTGTGTGTAATTATAATAAATATTTCATAAATGTAAATCCTTTTAATTAGGTAGTTACTAATAACCATGATAATTTAAAATCACACATACAATAACGATATAACTGTTTATCAAACAACTGTGTTTAATTTTCTAGCTAATTATGTCAAAATTTTATGGTCATCGCTGAACGAATATTGTTAAATGATACCCACATTCGTTTCTGTATAATTAGATACCGATAATACCGACAGTGTCACGCGAAATAAAAGTTTATTATATACATGTTATGTGTGTATTTGACAAATTTAATCGTTACACAGCAAATCGCGGTTGGCAATTGTTTAATAGTTTATAGAACAAACAACAGTCGGTAATACAGAGTCCTGTTTCGATGACGGTAATAGCACGCAAACAAAATGCCGCTGTTTCTGAAAATTGGGAAATAAATTCGATGTTTCATCAAAACAAACAAAACCAAATGGCGAGAATAAGCAATACAAATTGTTTGTACAAACTCGGCGTGTTTATATACACAAGAATAGCTGTCATGTGTGCCTGTGTGTGTGTTCTAATGTTTGTTATGTTTACTCTTCTCGGGTACGATATTATCATATATTAATACATTTAATAAACAACTTTCACTAACAATAAAGAGTCTAGATAATTTCTTGAAATGAAAACTTTCAATTTGTGTTAATTAAAAAAAAACTTATTATGATGTTTTTGTTATAAAATTTATTTAAATATATGAAAATACACTTTTTTGAATCAAAATGAACTGGATATTAACATTTTTAAGGATGAGGCTATTTGCACATGCAGTATGTGCAAGCAATTGGCTATTTAGACTTACCTACCACTAACCTAACCTAACTTTACAACCTAACTTATACATTACTATATATACAGTATGTACAAATAGCCAATTGCTTGCACATACTGGATGTGCAAATAGCCACTTTCTATTTTTAAAGTATTAATATCAATTCCATTAGATATTTTATGGATAGATAGTACACAAACTATCGGTTCAGTGGTTCATGAAATATGCGTATGACAAGGATTCAAGGGACAGATACACATGCACATACACATACAGACAGACACGGGACGAAAAGTACTTATTTTGACCTGAAACGGAAAGATTTAGTTAAAGTTTTGAAACCGGGTAACATTTTTTTTCTTTTCATTTATAACTACTGCAAAGCTTCTCGTATCTTCGATATGGCAAGGAAGCATAATAATTTTAATTTATAAATTACAAAATTTACAGTATTTATCAAATTGAGTAATTATACAGGGTGATTCAGCATTGTCGTGCCAAACTTAAACCATAGATTGAGAAAAATATTTTAAGCAAAAAACTTCCAATAAACATGTGTCCGGAAATTTTTGGTTAGGGAACTACAGCCCACCAAAGATTTTCATCAAAATGAGTTTTTATTTAATATCTGGATAACCCTTTGTGATAAAATTATGAAATTTGGTATTCTGTTTAGTAATAATAAGTGTTGTCGATTTCTCATATTAAACAATTATAATTTAGACCGGGGATGTATGGGGCCTGTGGGCCCATCAATTTTTATGTAGTATTTTTTGTTCTTTAATTTTTTTATAAAGTTGAGTACTTATTTAAGGTTATATGACACAAAATACGTAAAAATATACTTTGCTTATTTGTCATAGGATAAACCGTTTTCGAGTAATATCGATAGAAAAGAAAGCATGCAGAATTTAACTTAATACGGATGCTCCAAATTACAAAAAATAAATTTACATTCTTGTTCTATGATTAAAGGTAGGAAAAAAAGTTCATATGAAGAAACCTCCTAATATGAATCCTCTAAGATCTATAGCCTGTTGTAATACTGTATTATGTAAATTAATAATTTGACTAAAAAACGAAGCTAAAAATGGCTATTTGTTGATAAGGATGCATTTTTTGAGGTATACTTATGTTAACTTTTTGTCTTAGTTTTTATCATAGAACAAGAATATAAATTTATTATTTGTAATTTGAAGCATCCGTATTAAGTTAAATTCTGCATGATTTCTTTTTCATCGATATTCCTCGAAAACGGTTTATCCTATGACAAATAAGTAAAGTATGTTTTTGTGTATTTTGTATCATATAACCTTAAATAAGTGCCCAACTTTATAAAAATATTAAAGAACAAAAAATACTAGATTAAAATCCATGGGCCCACTGACCCTATACATCTCTAGTCTAAATTATAACTAGTTAATATGAGTAATCGATAACACTTATTAATACTAAACAGAATACCAAATTTCATAATTTTCTCACAAAGGGTTCTCTAGATATTAAATAAAAACTCATTATTAGTAAAATCTTTGGAGGCCTGTAGTTCCCTCACGAAAAATTTCCGGACACATGTTCATTAAAAGTTTTTTGCTTAAAATATTTTTCTTAATCTACGGTTTAAGTTTGGCACGACAGTGCTGAATCACCCTGTATTATAATTATAATCAATTGTGATATTTCCAAATCGATACTTAATTAAACTCCATAGATTACCTATTAATTAAACTCTATAGATGGCCCTCCTAACGAGCATAGTCGTAGATAAAAAAATAAAATTTATGTTTAAAAAAACGTCTATCAAGTAATGACACAGTACTTCCTTGTACTTTATTCTGTAAAAGGAATAAATTTTCGACGAATTATGTATATTAAAAACGAAAAGAAATATTAAATAGAATATTTCACTTTAAAATTTGTAATTACTTTTTATTTATTTAATATTCTACAAACAAAGATTCTATAGATTTTGGCGTACCAAACGTGATTGAAATATCAAAAAAAAAAAATATATGGACACATTTACTAGGAAAACCCAACTGACAAATCAAGTTTTATTAAAATCATTTCAGTGGTTCATGAGTCCAGCATTGACAATGATTCAAACGACAAAATCAAGTGCAAATTTTAAAATCAGCGAACAAAAATTTGGCATATTTGGATATGGTGAAGAAGCAATATTGATTTCTTTAACTATTACATATACCTAACCTAATTTTACAAAATTCAAAATAATATAATATTGAGATATACATATATGAATTACGAACATTGTGACTTTGTTTCTGAGTTGTAATACATATTATATCCATTATCGGTTCAGACCTCATATTGAGATTGATTCAACTTCACTTCTGGATATGACTCTGTAGCCTTATGTGACATTTCTGCAACAAACTTCAATAATCCCGCTAATATATGTATGTACTAAATATATTTAGTTCATTCAAATATGTGTAACACTACTGTAACATACCACTGAATAACTTAGTATCAAGTAAAATTCACAGATGGCACAACCTATTGACTTACGTATTATTACGTATCTATTGGCAGTAAGGCTACTGACCGATTTGGGTAGAAAAAAGAATACGTTGTAAGTTTCCCCAGTGTACTGGCGTTTCACAAACAATTTGCGAAAAATGCGGTGTAGCATTATGCTACAACAAACAAAATAATTGTGTCAAATCCTGCCGTACCACATAAGTGTTTTTTACGATTAACTCACAGTAATGTCACTCCCTAAAAAGTCAAATAAATAATTAATAATAAATATTTTTAAATTTCTGAAAAATACGTGTTTTTTATATGCCTAAACTTGTCTCATTATCAACATAATTTAAATTTTTATTATCTTGGCCTACAAAGAGATAAGAGTCGAAACGTCAAGTGGACACCAGTCTATAAACCACAAGAAAATCCAAACATAGCGTTATATAGTTACATTGACTTTCGAAAGTTTCAATTATGCCCATGCTAAAATCCGCCTGGGGACTTATTATTCGTACGTCTTACTGAACCAAAACTATTTGATAATTAGTATTCTGCTAACAATTCTACAATCCACATTACGTTTTCAATCCTGCATATGCATGTAAATTAATACCATCGTTGAATTAAATGCGTTATTATAAATTAATAAATGAAATGTGTTAAAACGCTTGCAATCCGTGTTGACCAATTTAGTATAATTTGAACATAATTAAATCGGAAAGGTACACAGAAGGCAGCGCCGCCGCGGACATTACTACAAATGTAGATTAGCCCGGACAAAATACATAACAGAAGGGCACCAGGCGACAGTCCCTTCTATCCATAATCTCGTGCGAGGGAATTCTGTGGTGGACATTCTGTGATTAACCCAATCCCGGGATCACGTTCTGGAAGCGTGACGTGGATCGTCTCATTTAAAAAACATTAAATATGCGGGTGCTGATGTGTATATTTGCATTTTAAATTCGATATTAAATTATTTATTTATACAAGAGATGATATTGTGGTATCCTTTGAGGTTTTTTGTTTTTCATTTTTTTTTTTTTTAATAAATTGACTGAATTTATTTTGCCTTGCTATTTTTGATATTGTGATGTTACATTCTTATATTTATTAAAAAACCAAATGGAAATAATTTCTTTGCTTTAGAACAGTGGTTCCCAACCTTTTTTTGACCAGGGACCACTTGGACTTCATTATTATTAGCAGGGTCCACAAGGTTAAAAAGTAAACTTTAATTTTTATATTATTTTATAGATTTGAAATAAAAAACCTAAAAGAAAGGTCTTCACATTTCATTTTTATGTTTTTTATATTTTCTTAGTTCATTCAAAGTTTGAAATCTTTTACAGGGACCATATTTTAGTCCTTACGGACCACTAGGGGTCCGCGGACCACCGGTTGGGAACCACTGCTTTAGAAGAAGCTATGTGATCATTTCTGAATATAGAAAAAAGGTTATATTTTCTCGATCTTTCCATTTCAGGTCAAATCAAACACTTTTTGTTCCATGTCTATCTAAATCAGTGTTTCCCAACCTTTTTTGTACTATGCCCCACCTAAGCCTTTTTTTTAAATTCTTCAGTCTCAAGTCTCCCCGATTTGTAATACGGTTAACTTAAACTCTGGATGAGTCCATTTTCGAATTGCCCCCCTTAACAATCGAATTGGCCCCCTGTGGGGGCCAATTCTCATTTTTTCTTCAAAATATCTCAAGAACGATGCGTGTCGCATGAAAATTGTATAGACTCTTTTTTGTAGATCATTAAACTGTGGATATAAATGTAATTGGAATTTTTGTATGAAAATATTCCCCTAAAAAGATATATATTTCAGCATGGGACCATCAGTTGGAAAATATTTATTTTTATCATAATTGGAATAACTTTTATTAACTGTATCGATTCTAAAATGAAAATAAAAATTGCCAATGTTATGTATGACAAATCAATTAGTAGACATTTCGTCCAAGTATTTTTTTAGAAATGTATTTATTGAGATATTTTTTTATGGAAATAACTATCAGAATAAGGAAAAAATTACCGATACTATATTATACATTTATGTAGATATACATGCACCCAAATGTTTGATTGAAAACAACTTTTGCTTCTTTTCAATTCGAAAACGGTCAGTTTAGGTTGTTGTTGTTTTATACACTTTTTAATATAAAAGTTATTTTTTATGTTTGTTTTAACTTTTTTCAAACAGCATCAATTCTCAAGAGACTAAAATATTTAGATTATTTTCAATCTTGAAAAGTCAAAAAGTTAAGAAAGAATTTTCCTCTAAATAAATTGCATTTCCAATTAGCAAAAAGTTAAATAAATTTCCTCAAGTTTCTTCGACTTAAAACTTTCTTTAGATTTTATATTGTATGTTTTCGACAATAAAGCTATACTAATTTACCTTTTGAGAATAAAATTACCAGAAAATGATAAATCACGTAATTCTATACAGAGTAAATGAGAGAACTGAATGCTCATTGTTATGTTTTGTATTATTGAACCAAAAAGAACGGTTAAATGGACAAATTGTTAGTATTTCATTTATTTTAATAGTTTATCCAGAAATGTTCTCTTTATAATTTTATAATTATTATATATAATATAATATATAATTTATAATTATGTCTGATATCAGGTGTGGTATAAGACAAGTTAAAACATGTTTCATTTAAAAATAAAATAAAATTGAAACAAATGTTTAACATCTGTAAAACGGTAATTTTAGGTCGTTGTGTATTTTATTAGCAAGTTTTTATCAATAATACAAAAAAAATGGGAAAACTCAGCAAAAAATGGTCCAGTTACCCAAAACTATTATTTAAAACAAATGTTCAGCATTTGTTTCAGTTTAATTTAATTTTCATAGCACACTGTTTTTTGCTATTTTTTATTTCTTCAAAATCAATTTTAACACATAATCCAGTGAACGAAACAATTTGATAGGTGTTTTTTGGTTAAATTTTATCTAACCGGTCTCAATAGATTCGTTTAAGTATCAGCAATAAATATCAATCATAATATAACCTATCGTCGATTTAGTTAATGAAATAAATCGAAATTTTTAGGGGTGAAGCTCCACCCCTCTTGTGGACGCGTTATTTTTTTCGAGTTCAGCGGCTCACAATCTATAAAAATCAACTTTAACTTGGCTGTTCTGGAAATTTCTCATTTTGACCATTTTCCCTGCTTCATTGGCTGGAGTCTGGAGTAACAACACTTTTATAAAGAAATAATTCCGGACTATACACTCAATTATTAATACATGTGGTGTTATTTTTCAAAATATCTCAAATTGTTTTTAGAACAGTTAGATCTTTGGAACAAAAGCGAAACCCAGTTGTATTTCGTAGAGCATCTGCTCGTCTTGTCTTCCAGTTAATAATAATTACCTGCGCGCCGAGCAGTGATTGAAACGACCTCTTGTGTTCACTCCACGCCGTTCTTGTACTATACCTTGTATCGTTTCTATTTATTTGTTTCCACAAATGCTTCAACCCGAACGTTAACATTTGTTCGCTTGGTATATGAATATAAATGATGACCAAAAGATGACACGACTCTACATAAATTATTTCAATTTTCTATTTAAAAAATATTGTTTCTTCGCATTCCCGAAGGAACAGAGAAAACTATTTAAAAAAAAATTGTGCTTTATCTTTCCGTTTAAGGTTCAGACAAACACTTATCCTGTATATGTATGTCCCTTCAATTCTTCCCCTAATTACTATAATTAAAAGTTAAAAATATATTTTCTTGATATTTTTCGATATTGGTTTTGTTTTAGATATTGTATTTTAAAACAGGATATAAAATATGTTTTATTTACCATATATCTTCAAAAGGAAAAGAAAATAATTATTTTACTTCCATAATTACCGAAGATAATTACATAGTTATACATATTTTTTAATCTTAATTTTTGATAACAACTCTATTTGTTATTGAATAGATTCGGGAATATTTAAGAAAAACTCATTTTTGAAACCTGTCATCAGGTGAAAAAGCAATTAAGCTACAAAAAAAGTAATCGACTTTTTTCATATTATTTATAACCAGGCGTGTACAAATTTTCAGATATTAAAGTTTTTATAAAATATTTTCCGCTAGAGTTACTGAAGTAGCTACCATCTTGAAGTTCACGCATAAAGAGGGGTAGGCCGATAATAGCAATTATATTTCACTGATCACGACAAACGTTTTGTACCAAAATCTGACCGTAAATCAAATACAGATTTGTCTATGCAACAAAATATTGCCGTATATCAGCGGTTCTCAAAATGGTGTTTACAGAAGATCTTTAAAGATCATGCAGAAACTATACCTACACCGTTAATTTTACTCTATTTAAGATAAATATAACTTCCTAGTGTTTCCAAATCACCGAGAATCTTTCCAGTTCAAGAATCGGAAGCAGGAAATTACGCTTCTCGAATTTTCCGGGACAATTAGTTTTTTAGAATTTATATATGTTTTATAAACTTTTAAGTGATACACAATTCTTTTAAGATTATTTTTATAAATTTAAATACCCTCTCCAATTTATTGTATAGTTCAAATTTTCAAAATGAATAAGATTATTTTGAGTTTTTTTCATAGGAAAACCCAATTGTCAATTTTTATCAATATTTACCATTGGAAAACTATGAATTTTTTCCTGACGCTTTTTCAAGATCAAGTTTCTCGTCTAGTTATGAAAAAGAATAAAACGTAGGTAATATTTTACAAGTAGTGTTTGACTTCACAATTCCTCATTAGTTCCAGTTTGAAACAATTAAGCTTCTGATGAGAATTTCTTGTAAAGTTGAAACACGTGTCGAATATCTTTGTGGTATTGTAGTTAATTTAAGTGACTAAAAACTACAGGTTCTCCGTTTTCCAGTAGTAAATAACAGTATGCTATTACAAAGACATGAATAAAAATTTCCGATTTAAAAAAAATAGCGTACCTATATTCAATATTTTAGACGGTAATTCGATTTATTTGTATTGATTATTTACCTATAAAAACTGTAGAAGGTTTTTAGTAACTCATAGCTAACATAAAAACACACTGGTTAAAAATCACTGGTGTAGATACCGTAATAAATAACATATAATATTTGTCTTGTGCTTTATTTATATGAAACATTAGATATAGCAGACATTACCTGACACAACTATTGAGAACGTCTGTTATATTTGTAGTAACGGTAATATATCACAGAACCGTGCTGACGTTTCCATAAAATGTTTAGAATTAATCCAGGCTTAAATCATATTCCTCCTAAAAGTTGGGCGAAACATGAATATCGAAAAAGGAGTATACGTAAAATTTAATTGCTTTTTGAATTATTGATGTCTTTTAAAATACCCAGGTGGCACAGAAACGGAATTGTGGATGCTGAAAACATTGTGCAATTTAAATTCGGAAATAGCTTATAATATAGTGATGTGTTCGGATTGTAATTTATGTATGATTTATTAGATTATATAGGAGTATGTTTGATGTGGTATATTATCCTTTCACGAACGAATTATCAGTTTGTTTTAACACAGTTAGGCCTATTTCACACATATACGGTTTCATTCGGTTCGGTTCGTTTTCGGTCGCTGCCGACAAGTGTGAAACGGTGATTCAGTTTGTATTCGGTACCTAATAGAAACCGTACAGAACCGATACTTCCTCCACACGAACAGTTTAGTTTCTGTTTTAACCTGATAGCGAGTGTTATTTTTTTTTAAGTTTTGTCGCGGATTTTCTAATAAAATGAGCGGTTTTCTAGATGTTGATGTGGATCGTCTTCATGCTCTTTAGCTTCGGGAAAATAGTGTAGAATGCTCCAAATTCCTGCTGTAAAGTGATGAGAGGGTGCTCGCAATGAATTCTAGTATTCCTCCTTCGTTTTTTAATTTTTTTATAGAGAAACAACATGGCAACAACTTGCTTTCTCTCCATGATAACTACTGAGTTTACGGAAAAAAATAAAACCTAATATGAACCGTATGAGAACCGTGTATGTGTGAAAGGGTTTGATTCGTTTTCGGCTGAAACCGAAAACAAACCGAACCGAATGGAACCGCGTATGTGTGAAACAAGGCTTAGGGTCGATCTAAACTATCGAGTCGGTCTCGACTCTCGGTCCGAACTCGCTCAAATCAAATATTATGATATTTACATTAACGAGCCGCTCTCGGTTCAATCAAATCTTATGTTATTCACATTATCGCTCAAATTTATATCACGGTTCATTTTTTACAGTGTTGTTATTATTCAATCATTAAGGAGGCACCCAGTTAGAATTTTGAAAAAAAAAATTTGTTACATTTTTTCAAAGTAGAATATTTCAAAAGTATTCTCTAAAAATTTCAGACAAATCGAACCATTATTTATGGAGATATATAACTTTGAATGGAGCCGTTTCTAATGTATTCAAGTAGGCAGGTAGCGGCAACTGTACGCTTTTTCTCGAAACTATGTTTTCGAAGTCGGTGATCACTGTAACTTGAGAACGGGTTTGCCGATCGGTTTGAAATTTTTCTCACTTATTTTATACATAATTGTCCTCCGGATGGACGAAGGATTTTTTTTGACGATTAGTTTTTTTTATAGCCGAAAATTAGTCAAATAAAGAACTTTGACTTTCAACATCCGCCATTTTGTGGAAATTCAAAAATTTCTGATGATCCAGTGACGATCAGCAGTGATCACGGCAAAACACTTTTTTTTACAAAAAAGTAAACTGCGGACAAAAACAAATACATATAAGTATTTTAAAAAATAGCCCTTCCGAAATAATTTGTAACCACAAAGAAAAAACACCCTTGAAGAAATATCCTAATCTATATATTAATAGTTGAACATAGTTGAAATAGTAATCAAAGATTATCCACAAATACTCGTAATAGCGATCTATATATAAATCATTTTATTGAAGCAAATTTTTTATATGAAAAGTATCGAAATAAAAATAATTATAAAATATAATTATTTGTTTCTTTTTTTCCAGTGGGCGTAACAAATAATTAAAAAATGACAGTGATGTTATATCTGTAATTTTGTGAGAACAATGGAAACAATTAAAAAAATGTTTGTCACAATTTATTAAACTGGACAAATGAATTTTACGATAATCTTCAGTTTTTTATTATTTTTATCGATTTCGTTTAAAATATTCAAGTTAATTTTACGTTCTATGTATTATAAAATATTATTAAATTACATAAATTGCAAAAACCCGGTTGATTAAATTTTTAACAGTAAAAAAAAGTTAAAACGAATATTGGACCAACGCTTAACGACTATTAGCTCCTACCTGAAGATAATGGCGATTGATTTAAACAAGTTTTGGTAAGAATATTAATGCAGAAACATAAAACGCCGTTTAGAAACCAAAGTGAACCACTTTTTAGCGTTCTTGTAAGCGATAAAAATTGATTGCAGTTTCACATAATAGAAAATATACTCTTTTATATATACAGAGGTAGACAAAAGTGTGAAGCAGAAGAATTATTTGCGCAACTATCAATTATATTAAAACACTGCTTTATAAAACTCTGGGAAATTCTTAAATGCATTTTTAAGTGTTTTTTTTTTTTAATAACTTCATAACTATGAAATATATGGATCATATTTGGTATAATTGAAAAGATAATATATTAGATAATATTCACTTTGTACATCGAACATAAATTTTAATACTTTGCACTTAAAATTTTATAGTATCCACTATACACGTGAACATAAATTTCAATACTTTTTTTTAATGCATAAGACGAATATTTAATCGTTTTCAAATATAGAAAATCATAAAAATCACATTAAAAATATCAAATCTATTTGAGCCAAAGGAATGGAGGTTAGTAGGTAGGTTATGTAAAAATATAGAAAATCAAAAAATTCACAATAAATATCAAAAATATATCATTTTTAAATCTGGCAGGTCCAAATTATTGATCAAGTGCATAGTATTATTATTTTTAGTGGAAACTATGTAAGGTGATATAATTTGTTTTAAATTCAATATGTTTGTTCAATGTTGAATTATTAATTTTTCGTGCAGTATATTTGTTATAAGTGCATACGATTAAATAAAAAGTGTTTATTATTTAAAAAAGGTGCATTTAAATTCAGGCCATTTTCTTTCCTTGTTATCTGAATGGATTTCACACGGCGTAATTTTTGTGTAACAGTAAAAAGATAAGAAAAAAAGTATTCCCAATGATACAAAATATGATCTATGTATATTGCATTTTAGATAATGTTTTGTGACGTCACAGATATTAATTTTTATTGCACCTATATATGTTAAAACATCCTTATACCCATACATTTATATATATATTAATGGAAAATTATTCACGTATTCGTATGTAAATTCTCCAAACTTATCGAATAAAGTTTATTGGGTATGCCTTCGTGATTTATTCGATGCTAGATATTAATCCGATAGTGGAATGCTACTGCTTAACTTAAAATTGAGACCCCCACACACCCCCGACAAGAGTGATGAGCACAATATGTTAGGTATCAACACATAAATGGCGCATCATCCAGAAATGGAAATACTAATGAGAAATGGAAAGCCGCCTGGAGCGTCAGGAAGCTTCAGTAGATTTACCGTTACCCCCTCTTCATCCGTGATTGAGGGGAGCGCCCGCTTTTACCCCTAGTTAATTACAAACCTACTTCATAATAACCTAGTCGCTTGAGCAATCAATAATGTATACTTTTTAAACTTTATGTTTTTACTTAATTTCTACTAATTGCTTGTTTAGGTATGTTTTTTAAGCGGGACGTTTATCAAAGGGATTATCTTTTAAAGTATCGTTTGAAATTGTAATTTATTTTATTGGTTATTTTTGCATCGTTCGTTTTTTTTTTTTTTTTTTAATTACCTATTTATGGATTGAATCAGGCCTGTTCCGCGTTTTTTTGTTGACGGGGTATTTTATAATTATGCAGATTTTTATTTTCTAATTTTTTTTTAATAACATAAAAATGAAACTATACACGGTATTTATTAGGAAGGGGAGGGGGGAGGTGAATTCGAATGTTTGAATTTTGATTCGAATTATTCGATTGTGAAAGCTAAGTATTCGAATATTTTGAATTGAATTTTTAATTTGAATGATTTCGAAAAATCATCGAATGATGCTTATATTTAAGAAAACACCAAAGTATGTAAAATATAACTGTGCCTAGTAAGGCCTATTTCACACATATACGGTTTCATTCGGTTCGGTTCGTTTTTGGTCGCTGCCGACAATTGTGAAACGGTGATTCAGTTTGTATTCGGTACCTAATAGAAACCGTACAGAACCGAATACTCCCTCCACACCAACAGATTTCATCAGGTTTCTATTCGTGTGCAGGGAACAGAAAGCAATCAACGCGTTCACACACACTCGGTTTAGTTTCGGTTTTAACCTGATAGCGATTGTTATTTTTTTTTTAAGTTTTGTCGCGGATTTTCTTATAAAATGAGCGGTTTTCTAGATGTTGATGTGGATCGTCTTCATGCTCTTAAGCTTCGGGAAAATAGTGTAAAATGCTCCAAATTCCTGCCGTAAAGTGATGAGAGGGTGCTCACAATGAATTCCTCCTTCATTTTTTAATTTTTTTATAGAGAAACAACATGGCAACAACTTGCTTTCTCTCCATGATAACTACTGAGTTTACGGAAAAAATAAAACCTAATATGAACCGTATGAGAACCGTGTATATGTGAAAGGGTTTGATTTGTTTTCGGCTGAAACCGAAAACGAACCGAACCGAATGGAACCGCGTATGTGTGAAACAAGGCTTACGGTGCGGCAAGAGGATACCGTGTCATCATAACAAATATGAAGAGATGTGCCCAATCATGACAAATGTAGCCTCAAAACTCGGCGCGAGAGTGAAAATCCACGTCATCTAGTTAGTATGCTCCAACTGATTGGTAAAAAGTTATGAGGGAGCCCAAATTATATAAAAGCAAGGTAATCTCAGTAGCTTCTTCACCAATTAGCATTGGCACGAGAATTGACGTCACCACGGGGATATATTCAAATGTTATAAATGTACAGTTGCAAAATCATTTATTTATTTATTATTGTTTTCGTATTTTTTGATATTTTCAGTTATTCGAATGATACAATTTTAAATCATTCGATAATTACACCTGTAATTATGTGTTAGGTAGAACCCCACTCACACCTTATGGAAAATGACTCCCACTCGATTTAGTTGAAATTGTAGCAAGATTCATAATATCGTCTCGATCAAGTCATATGTACGAATCCCATTAATATACAATTTTCGTGTTATTCAGTGCGAAATATCGTATTTCGACATATCATAATGCATGCAGTCGTTGTAGGTAATGTAATTATGTATCTTTAAGTGTATACATGTGTACATTACTGTATATGATATGTAATTATATTCCATAGGTACAAGCTTAAAGGTTTCTGCGATGATTTTGATATAAATTATGGCTTTTGGATGTAAGCCACGTCGATACAGTCGTTTTAACGGTCGATGTTTCGTCGTACATCGCAGTGGACATTTTTATGTCCCTACATTGTGTGATTTTTGTGAATGTTCACCCTTAAAAACCACAATTTTAATACAGAAACTTAAACCTATTGAGTTTCTGTTAAAAAAACTAAAAATATTATTTAATTTTTTATTTTTTTATGCATACATCAAATCTACTTTTTGAGGATCCCTGAATATATTTAAGAAATAATCAATTTTTTAAAATTATTTTTGTATTGGTTCTTAAGGGAACGTTGATAAACCACATTAGGTTTTTTTATATAATTTTTACCCCCTCCCCTTCTCCATGTAACGCCATATAAACAATAGCATTTGACCCACCCCCAACCTAATGTTACATAACAGCACCATATTAAAATACACGATTAAAAATTTTTTAAAACTATTTCAACATAAAATAAACATTACAATTAATTTGAGTTATCATCTAACAATGTTTTGTTTTTATTTGTATTAAAAAATGTTACGTAAAATTTGAATATAACCTCCCATCCCCCTCTCCTTTAAAAGTTACGTTGTTTATGGATGTTACCTAAAAGAAGTTCTAAAGAATATTATTGTTCATTCAGTATCCATCATACATAATACATATAGCATCGTTATGAAAAATAAGTATTGTCTATAATTTATATTTTAACCAATTTTCCGGTATAACGAACTGTTTTCTAAATATTGGTTTCTGTCTTAATAATGTATAAAAAAGTGCATAATGTTTGAATAATAATAAAAACTATACTGAACATTTTAACATTCAGTTCATCGTTATTTCAGATTGTTTTTATTGTTTTAATGTGAAATAAAACAGCAATCATTCGACGGTATTGTTGGTTTAGTGGATTTTGTACGTGCTTATAAAAAACAAGAACAACTGAGGTCCGTTTTTTAATAAAAATTGATTGATTGTGTATGGAACTGGCGGATTAACTTTGGCTAAATAATTTGTATTTCACCGGCGGACGCGGCGTGTGACGTTTATTCAATCTTTTTATCAATGGCGCATCGCGGATCAAATAAAAACTGTAAGTTATGTTAATTCTATACATATTCCCATAGAGATATAATAAACTGGAGCGATAACTCTAATAGACAATCGTGCGCTGATAAAGATAGTTTTTGACGTACCGCTTTGCTTCCAGTATTTTCTAACCTAACCATGGTTCAATTGTTTCCATGGTTGTCACCATATCAATGTTTTTAATACAGACAGTCGGTTCACTCTGTCAGCCAATCAGAGCTCGTTAGACAAGGAAGTGTGGTACTCGAGTATAAGCTATCTCTACTGACACAATCATAACATTGAGTTATCGCTTCAGTTATACTATTACATCTCTATGCATATTCCAAATTGATAGGTATTGACGTATTTCCTAAAATTTCCGGTGAATGCAGCGCCATTAGATATTTGTTGTATAGTCTGTTCCATTTATGTCAGCAGTGGTTGCCGGAGGATTCGACCGTACGATTCACGATTCGTACCGTCAAATCCCCTGGCAACCACTGAAAACTTAAATGAATCTAAGGTTGCCATCTGTCCTCTTTTCCCCGGACAATGTCCTGTTTTTATGGGCGTCCGGAGACGTTCGGGAGGGTTTTTTCAAATGTATTCGGGGTTTTTAAGAATTTTACGTAAAAAAGGTCGTCAAAATTACTAACAGTCAAATTTCGAGTTGGAAGCAATAAAAAAAGACTTCAATATATTTTGAATGGCATTTGAAATAAAAATGTAATTTGAGGTACAACATACTAGACTTTTTTATTTTTCAATTTGACCTATTTTTTTAATTAACGAGTCCTCTTTTCACACTTTTAGCTCCTGGCAACCCTAAATGAAACGGACTACTTTTTTTAAATTTACAGTGATTAAAATTTTGATCTTGAGTTTTGATTTATCAATGTAACATTTTTAGAACATAAAAATACAATTATTCAATTATTCTGTAATCACTTCGTATTTAATTGTAAAAAAATTGACAAAAAAGTATTATTTAAAACACTAACCTTGGGTTGCACAAAGCAAAATAATTCACGATTAGTAAATCAGTTGTTTTCAAAGCATTATTACGTCAATTCTAAAAAACAATCACGGCTATGATACATATTATAAGGTAAAAACTTATCATTTTTAGTGAATTGTTCATTTACAAATTGAGAATAAATTTAGAATAAACATTAATCATAGATTGAAAACAACTGATTAACTAATTGTTAATTATTTTGCTTTCTGCAACCCGAGTTAAAACTATGAGTTATAGAGCGCCACATTTACAAATTAATCACTATTAAAATGTTTATACAAAATTAATAAAAACCCAGTGAATCATAGCCACCCATCCTTAAACCCTGTACACTTGACGTCCATGTACTCCGGTATGTTTACACATGTTGTGACATGTTTATTGCTTGATAACCACCGCCAGCACCGGTTGTTGTACAGACCCGGAATCGTTGTCACTGTACACCGTTAGGTCTACTATGTACAATGTTAGGTACGCGGCCTGTCCCATTTACGTCAAAATAATTCGTTACAAATGACCGCACTTCATACGGAGTGAGCGTCGATTTAAAATTGTATGTAGCTGTTGTTCAGATCTCGGCTTGGCGGTGATGTAATAAATGATACCGTTTAGTGTTGAACTGCTGTGCGGGTGCTGGGTTAAATTACATAATGCAAAGATGTTTGAATGTGTCGACCTTTAGATAAAAATTTCATATACTTAAATTAAATAATATATGAGAAATATTAGCGAAATGAAGTTGTGATAATAAAAAAAGGCGTTTAATGTTATTTACCTTTAGAGAGCCGGGATTTCAGGGGGCATTTCACCCTCAGAAAACTAGGTATCTTATATCATTGATTGATCATAGGCAAAGTGTCGATCACGGGGTGAGCCAATATATTGGCTTTCCGACCCGGAAGAGAACAAAGCTGTGTTAAAAATTTCAAATTCGAAAAAATATTATTTTAAATAGTACATAACCTTTTTAGGGTTCCGTAGAAAACTAGGAACACTTATAGTTTCTACATGTCCGTCCGTCTTCAAAAATTTTGAGATAATAAGATGAAATTTGGCATACGGTCGTAGATTAATGGCCCAAAAACAGAAATGATATGATTTTTGAAAAAAAAAATTTTTAGGCCCCCTTTCCATAAAATGAAGTGTTTTCAAAAAAAAAATTTCACCTACCCCATTGAATGGGGTGTCGTTAGAAAGGTCTCCTAAAATGCAACAAAAAATGTATCAGAACTTTTTGATTTTAACCCTTTAATCACGACGTATTTGCTCTCCAAAGTCGTTAAAAAAGCGTCCCCCCCCCACTATTTTCTATACTATCAATTAAAAAAATCTGAAAAAAATCCAGAATGTAGCTTTTAATTAGTACTTTCACTGAAAATTATAACGAACATTGTCAAAAATATTTTGGACCCCCCTTCTATAGACTAAAAAGTGAACTCTCATTTTTTTCCCCACTTACCCCATTGAGTGGGGTGTCATTTATTAGGTCTCCTAAAATGCAATAAAAAATGTCAAATAACTTTTTGATTTCAAACCTTCAGTCACGAAATATTTGCTTTTTAATGTCGCTGTCAGAGCGTCCCCCCCCCTCTATTTTCTAAACTATCGATTCAAAAAATCTGAAAAAAATTCAGAATGTAGCTTTTAATTAGTACTTTCACTGAAAATTATAACGAACATTGTCAAAAATAATTTGGACCCCCCTTTCACAGATTGACAAGTGAACTCATTTTTCATTTACCCCATTGAGTGGGGTGTCATTTGATAGGTCTCCTAAAATGCAATAATAAAAGTCAAATGACTTTTTAATTTATCCCTTCGGTCACGAAAATTTTGAAAAAATTATTTTTTTATAAATCGTAGTGAGAATGACTACGGAACCCTATCATGTGCGTGCCCAACACGTACTTGTCCGTTTTTTTTTATTTCATTATACAAATATACGTTTTCGATGTATTTTTCGACGCTGAATCCAAATCTGACGTCAAAAATACAGTAAACCCAAAAACAACCCCTATAATAAGGTAAAATCTACCCCTTTGTCTCGCGTGAACAATTTTTATTTATTTGGAAGTGCAAATATACATTTTCGATGTGTTTTAATCTAAAAACAAAAATTTAAGATTTTCTGGTGCGCCAAAATATTGGTTTTCTACTGGTTATGTATTTGAATTGTAAACTTGTTTGTTTATTTGTAAATGAAACGAATCTAGGTTAGTCTCGTCTCGTCAGTATTTAAAAGGTCTCGGTCTCGTCCAAACTCTCATAGAGGGGAAGAACCAAACAAATGGTCCATTCTGTGCTTACATGTCACAACATGTTAGTCGTGATAAACAGACAGAGTTACAATATTAGTATGAATATTTCCCTAACCAAATTTACATTTATTGCACTGAATGTGTTTTCGTTAATTAACTAAATGGGGTAAACATGGAATATAAAATATTAATGTTTTATATTATACAAGCATAATTATTTTTGCTCATCTTTTAAGTTGGATGATTCTACAGAGGAGATGAAATAGCTTCCGTTGCCCCCCTTTTCCAATTATCCCGCTCTTGATTAGTCGTTGGACACTGTTATACACTAATCAACCCACACAAAGCTCATTTCGAGATATCAACGTTTTTGATGCGTACGAAAAAAAATACATTTGTGAATTTTTTACATTTCTTTTTATTGGAAAAAAATAATTTGACGATTGGTTGGTTAATTATGTACATTTTCCAACGACCTCTGAAATTTTCTTTTATCAACTAACTGTTTTGCAGTAATAGCTTTTCTATTAGATTAAATTTTAAATATAAAATTTTAAAAACCGTAATGTTGTAAACTTTGTTTTAAATGAAACTGCATTTATAACTCGAAAATTATATTTTTGTAAGTTGATACATTAGTGTATAACAGTGTTCAGTAATTGTTGCAAAACAAAATTGTATGTAACTACTAAATACTGTTGCACTACGTTACTTTATAAGCACTCACCTAAATTAATTTATATTTTTTCTATATCATAAAGGGTATGACATTACAATTCAGCGAATAGCTTTGTGTGTGCCATACATATTATAATATAAGAATGAACCTAAAATAACCATGAAAATCAATGTAGTAGATGTTTTTGAAGTTTAAAAAGCGGATATCCGTATTTCATAATAATATGATACGTTATATTACAGTATAATACCTGTTAGATATTTATATAAAATATTATTCGGCAAATATACACTCATGAAAATATATATACAGAGTTAAAAAATGGACAATATAATAAAAACTGTATAATTTTTGTAATAATGTTCGTACATAAGTAATTAAAATAGATATTTGTGTATCTAGGGCGAAAAGTGGCTGTTTTTCGCACGAGTGAGAATGTTTGTTAATCGAGGCGTTAGCCGAGATTAACAATCACACGAGTGCGAAAAACGCACTTTACACCCGAGGTGCACACAATATTTTTTCTAAAACCTTATTATAATATTAATAATAATGTAATATGATTTTTTAATTAAATAATAATAACTTGTCATATTAATTATTAATATTGAAATTTAAATCAAGTACTTAAATTTTGAAAAAACAAATGAATATTGTTATTGTTTGACATATATTGACAGATTATTTGTGGATTATTTTCACTCACGTATTTTATTCTGTGATTTTATTATTGTAATTTTATAATAATATGGATAATATGGAAAGTGATAATGAAAATTGCATGCCGCCAGAAATATCGGAAGCTGCAAAATCGGTAATTTCAAATCTACTACCGACAAAATCCAAATTAATATATGAAAATGTATGTGTTACTGTTACTATAGAAACACTTTTACGCTCGCCGTGCGTAAAAGTAACTTTGTCGCACAGCGAGCGCAAAAGTACTACTTTACGCACTGAAATGACAAAGAAAAAGCCTACTTTTTAACACGGTTGTAGAAAAAACAATTTTAAAAATTGAAGTCATTAGTCATTACTTTTCAGTAATCTTTGCAAACTTAATTTTTATTAAGTTTTCGCAAAATTATGAAGTTATGAAACAAAAGAAATAATTTTTGTTAGGATGCACGGGGTTAAAATTGTATTATTGGTGAAATCTGTTGATAATATAGTTCCAAAACGTGTAGTTTCAACTTTAAAATGATTTATTTTTTGCTTATTTCATTGTTTAAAAATATTTTTCTTTATAATTAAAAACCTTTGAATGTCTACATATTTTTTTCTAACAATATTTTAATTATTTTAATGAATGCATATATTTTATTACATGCATTTGTTCTGATATGTTATAATTAAAAAAATGCATTTTCCAAACGGAAATGAAAACATTAAAGTATTTAATAAAAGCATGCAATTAAATGAATACGGTTCCAGTGATTTTGTTATTTTTTATCATAAAAAGAAAATTGTACGAACTGTTGATATCACTGAGCATTCTCGTTTTAAGCGTTTAGATATTCTCGTATATTTTTTAATTATAAATATAATCAAGACAAAGTCGTTTGTGAACTAGAAATTGGTTTTAATATCATTTTATCAAGTATTTTTATATGCGATTATATTTAATTTGGTTCAAACAGAACAACGCTTTTTGCTATTTCGAATAATTATTTTTCAAATATTAAAATTGATCATGATTTCAACTGAGTTCTTGGTATTATACTTTTTTGTATACATTAATTTGTGTGTGTTTAAAAAACTGCAAAAAACATATTTTAGTCGGAAAAATATTCTTTATGCTGAAAAAATTTATTAGTTATTAAGTACTCACTCAATAATAATTAATTGAATTTTATACAAAGAAACACTGTTGTCACTTGTCATATGTTTTCTTTACTGGTAAATCATTTATTCATTTATGTTAGTTATAAAAATAAATAAATAAAAAAAGGTACATCGTGACCAATCTGAAATTATTATTGTTTCATTACATTTCCCACTTTTTGACTTGTGAGATACATGAGTAATGTATAAAAAACCCCAACGTAATGTTTTCTTTTATGTCAATATTAAGGCCAGTCGTAATTTTGAAGCACCTGTTTATAGACAGACATCTTTCAACAAAAGGTACAGAAAAAAGGTCATACGTTATTCAGGGCTGTATTTTACGCATGATTTTTTTATATAAAAATATATCCCTGTTTTTTATAACCCCTTGAATGTCATTGGATCATATTACGTACGTACATAAAAAAAGTCGTGACAAAACTGGTAAAGACAGATAACTTTGACAATTTCTGAAGGATTTGGATACAATTAGGTAAGTTAATATTTTTGAAGATGCTGGATCGAAATCTGACATCAGAATTACGAAATTCAATATGTCGGACTCAAAATGGCGTATTTAAAGTATTAAAATAAATTAGTAGTTTCTTATACTGAAAAAATCTAAATTCTTTTTTTTTATAATTTTCGTAGAATTTGCAAGATTTTTTTTATTAGAATTTTTTATTTTATAAAACATACATTTTTTTTAAATTGAAAATCATGCTAAATTATTGCGTATCTATGGGTGACACATTTGGTGTATTTATTGATATCAAATATTTTTTTAAATCAAAATTACCTACTAATAAATGTAATTTAGATGGAGATGCATGATTATGACGAAATTTTAGGGAGGGGGTTTAAAAAGATTGTGACAAGCAGGGAGGATTATAATAGGAGTAAAATTATAATTTATTTGTGAACTAAATATTAGTTGTTAGACTATATATCTTCTGTGAGATCTTAATTTATAAAATGCGATTACTTACATTTAAGAGATAATTCAGTATGACTTTTTCTTTAAAAAACAATTCACTAGAAAGAAGATAAATGTATGAATAAGTCATCTTAAAAGGTTCTACAGAACTAGACAATTAGATAGGAGCTGATGAATTACGATGAGACAATTTATTTTAAGAAAATGACTTCATTTATACATAAAGAGAAAAACCTGGGATTATAATCCTGAAGTTGTGTTTTCAGTGGCACTTTTATACTTCGTTTTCTCAACAAGAATATAACTATACGCGCTTTCACAAGATATCACGTATATTTCATAATATGATTTACAGCCTACGTTATGTTATATTTCTTTAACAGTATATCGGCCAAAATGGTTAGTATGAAATTATTCGTAATATTATAGTCGCAATTTTTTTTGAGATATGTTCCCCATAACGAAAATTTATTGTTGAATATTTCCTGGTATAATATGATTCACTAAATGCATACAGAGGACACGTCAAACCTTTTTTAAAATAGATCTTTTAACATTTTTTTATTGCAAAAAGGGAAATCAAATTCTTAAATAAAGACCAAAAATTTTCAATAGTGTTTGTTATATCCATAATAAAACATATGAAGAAACAAAACTATTACAAGGAAGGAGGAAGCTATGTGATTATTTCTGAAAACAGAAAAAATGTTCTCCGATTTCAACATCTTTTTATATATTTCTGTTTAGAATCATGTTTGTATTGATTCTGTTCTCTCCGTATCTATCTGTCTGTTTGTCTTCCTCTTCTGAATTTTTGTCAGGCGTATAACTCACGAACATCAATTAGTTAAATGTGGCTAATTACTGGATGGTATATAAAACAAACATTAAAATTGTATATAGGAGGTGTGGTTATAAGATATCCTTAAAATTGTTCACCTTTTCAAAAATATCAAGAAAAACGCTTGTTAAGCAAAAATGTTATAGAAACTTTTGTGTAGTGAATTGAATATTCTATAAGAAAGGTCACGATGAAAAATTTTCTAAATATATACAAAGATATATCTCTCTTTATAGAATCTTGCTTTCTAAAAATTTTAGAATTTATATTTTCTAATAAAATTGTATAAAATATAAAAGATTAACGAATGGTCGTTTATCAGAATATTTTACGATGAATTATTAGCACGAAGAAGCTCTTTGCAATGAATTGGAAGATGTTTTTTCTTTTAAATATTTTCATGGTCTGGTACATAAAAAAAACGCTCCACTTTTTGATTGGGGTATGCCACTTTCTGTGTTCATACATAAGGTCAAAAGAAAGATTTTCAGATAGGGAGCCACTTTAAAATCCGTGTAGAACACTGTTACATGGGCAATCAAAGATAATAATTGTGGAGGACCCTTAAGATTTATATAAAAATGAATGACAAAAATAATAAATAATAATTCAATAAGAACTATAAAATAAACAAAAGAAAATTGAAATCAGATGACTAGGAGCTGAGATAAAGCCAATTTTATAACACCGGTGGGGATTATATTTGATAGCCGATATAACAATGTTCTACACGGATTTTAAAGTGGCTGTCTATCTGTAAATCACACTTTTGACCTTATGTATGACCACAGAAAGTGGCATTATGCCCCAATCAAAAAGTGCAGCGTTTTGGCTTTTATTTGTCACGTACCAGACGTACTATGATGAATAAATTAAAATTATTAAAATTGTTTACTTGAAAAAAAAACAAAGATAATGCATTCCTTTGCAAACCCTGCCCAAGTGTTGAGTTCCGTGACAGTTGTCGTACGGGCTAGTGCGAATTTACTACCCTGAGAAAGGTTTTTCTCACATGTCCACTTCCTTCCGCATACAGCCGTCGTTTTCCCCTCCCATATATCTTCCGCGGTATCCTTTCAACTCATATGAGTATATACGTTATATGTATGTGTATGTGTGTGTCTTTCACACACATACACATGCATATAGACGTTTGCGTTAAATACACACGAATGAATCAACTGAAAATTCGTGGTGTGTATATACTATACGGTTGGCGTCGCGTATCAATAATTTTATTCACGATCGGCCCCAGTGCGGTTGCTGTCGGTCTGTTCAGTTCAGTTGGGTTGCTTGGTGATTCTTCTTATTCTATTGTGTTGGAAATGTGAGACCTTTTAGAGTTTTTATCGGGTTATGTAAAGTGTGTTTGTGATGGGGGATTTATT
Source organism: Sialis lutaria (assembly GCA_949319165.1). NCBI lineage: Eukaryota > Metazoa > Arthropoda > Insecta > Megaloptera > Sialidae > Sialis > Sialis lutaria. The sequence goes on along the minus strand of OX439233.1, from coordinate 7,859,367 downwards.
TCTATAAGTTATGTCACTTTGTTTTAGCATTATATTTTTATCAGCATTTGAAGAAAATTCATTTTAAGCAGATTTTTTTACGGAAAATTAGGTTTTCTTAGAAAAATGTTAAATAGAATTATATGCAAAAAAAAATCAATGATATTTATCATAAATAAAACTCACCTTTGTATAATAAACATTATCAGTGGCTATTTTGGTACGTTTACAAAACAAGTGCCCCTTAGATTGGATTGAACTAGAAGTATACCAAGTCTTAGAAAAAATTGGTGAGATACTACCCACGTTTTAGACGATAATAGATACAAAATTTCAATAACCCCTAATCCGATTAGCACCAAAATCAATATGTCTGGAGTACTCACCGAGACAAACATGCTCCCAAAAAGAATTCAAATTGGTGAGATAATACTCACTTTTTAGACGATAATAGGTACAATATTTCGAAACCCCCTAATTCGATTAGCTCCAAAATCAATATATCTGGAGTAGGTACTCACTGAGACAAACATTTTCCCCAAAAATAATTCAAATAGGTACATATTTACAGTACTTATCGTGAACAAATATAAATTCTACATCCAGACACACGCACGCACAACAGCCATACAGAAATAAACTTTTCTTTACGTTTTAAAGTTAGTACCTATATACAATCAGTATCTGCTCTTATCTCGGACACGATTTTTCGACAAATGAGAATCTTTTTATTGAATTAATTCAAATGATTAAATCTTTATAATCTACTAAAAATGCCAATAAAGAAAGAAAAAGGAAACAATTAGGTATGAAGAAGTTACAATGTTAATTATAACTCTTCGAATACAAAAGAGTAAATAATTATAAAACATTTTAATTAAAATTTTGTATTTAAAAATATTCTGTCATTTACAAGTGAATGAAATCTTTTTTTAACTAGGTAGTTAATTTGGAAAATGAGAATGTCTTAACTGCCAGTATTTAACGGTTGCAAATTAAACACATGTGTTCTAGCAGTATAATGTAATACATGTAATTACGAGAACAAGATAGTTAATTGCTACAGAAAATACGCCCAATTAGTTCTCATGCTAATCTAATCAGTAATTTATCAATCGAAATATCGATTTTTTTTATATCTCTAATTGTAAATTTCATTATAGCATTTTAATAAAAAAATATGGGGTGTGCCTGTACCACATCAACGCATTAAATAAATGAAGCTAAACGTTTTAAATTATTAATCAAACGTATTATTTTTACACACATAAACTCGTATCAAACTCGAAGTTGATTTGTACGCATGCGCTACTAATCCATCTTTCTTTTATACATTTACTCATCACTTTTTTCCTTAACGTTTCAAGTTTGATTATTTGAAAATAACGTGATTTTAGAGCTCTGGTATGTTATGCAAAAAGTGTTCAGAATTTATCGTACAATTCAAAAATGGTATAATATATAGGGTGTTCTATTTAAAAAAATCAATGATGTCTGCATATGTTCTTCTTGAGACAATGTCAAAAAATCCGCAACTAAAAATACTAATCGACGGGTCCGAGCTTTTTTCCACAAAATAATTACCTGAATTTTAAACGAATTTGTTCCTTTCATCAAGAACGCGCGAGAGTAACATTCCATTGCCTGTATGTATTTAAAATCGGTGTGCCAGACTTTTCTGCCACGATGGTAACTGGCACACCAAATTTTTATGAAAACACATCAAATTTGCAATAAAATGGTCTTTTCAAAATTAATTTCCGTGAAAGTGCAAAATACTAATATTTATTAATAATAAAAAAATGTATAAAAAATATTTTGGTCAGGATAAATCCTGGCACACCAGGCCTATGTTGTACCTAGGACTATACACTATTGATTTACATGCAAATTTTGAAAATCCGTATAAGTACAGTTTTACTGTTACCGGCTCCCGGGCTATATGAATACAAAAAAAAATAAAAAACATGTAAATCATATAAGTGATTTTTGAGTGATAAGCAGTAGTAAGCACACTGATGGACAAACAGACAAAGAGACATTGCATTTTACTTCCATGTTCGAAGAAATGGAAGTATTGTAATACCGTCAAAAAATCATGTCCGAAAAAAAAGCAGATTCTGATTGTACTAACTTCAAAACGTAAAGAAAAGTTAATTTCCGCATGGCGGCTGTGCGTGTGTCTGTGTGTCCGTGTGTCTGTGTGTGTGTCTGGATGTAGAATTTTCTTCCGTGTACGATAACTACTGTAGATATGCACCGATTTGAATTATTTTTGGGGAAAATGTTTGCCTCAGTGAGTACTCCAGACCTATTGATTTTGGTGCTAATCGGATTAGGGGTTTCCGAAATATTCGAAATTTTGTACCTATTATCGTCTGAAAAGTGAGTATTATCTCACCAATTTTGATAAGACTTGGTACACTTGTAGTTCAATCCAATCTAAGGGGCACTTATTTCATAAACGTTTCATAGATAGCCACTGAAGGGGTGAAAACCACCCTCAAAATTTTAATTTTAAATACTTATAAATTCATGTTGCCATGGAAACAAACGCAGTTAAATTCAAATGTCAGATAATTATTATTTTACAAAAATGTCTATTCTACAACTGACATTAGAATATTAGAAAACTAATATTTATAATACAAAGGTGAGTTTTATATTAACAATTATCTATTGTAAAAGATATTATAGAACATGGAAGTCATGTATGGTTCTCCATACCGATATTATAATATGTGATGAAGTAAAAACTGTAGGGTCAACTGGGGTAAAAGTGAAACGAAATACAAATCTTTCATTTTTTTTGACAGTTAACGATACAAATTCATATTTTAATTTTTTCTACTAGATGTGCCTATGAATAACCCTTTCAAATACCTACGTCATTTGAACTGTACCATACAACACAGAATTAAAAAATGATAAATGTGTGTTTCATTTTTAACCTCTAGTTTGGGAAAAAGTGAAACAGGTAAGGGTAAAAATGAAACAGGCTTCTAACTTTCATATAATGCGTTATATTTATATTTGCTGGGTAAAAATGAAATAAGTGGGAAAAACTGCATAGGAAACATGTGTCGCACCTTGCTAGGTTATAAATGTCTAACCAGCAGATAATGAAATATATTTAAAGGTTATGGAAATTACAATAAAACTTAGAATATGCTTGCGAATAATGTATTTTTTAAAAAGAATATTCGTTCTTGATAATATATCACATACAATGTGTACTCTTAATATCATTCTAAATACATCTGCAAAGTTTGAAAAATATCAGATAAATATTTAAACCGAAAATGATTTTTTTTTAAATAATGGGGTAAAAGTGAAACATTTTTTGTGCTCTTTTAACTGCTTTTAAACTCTTGCATTGCATAAAAAACATCGATTTTCAAAACATACAAATTGTTCCATAGACCTCTGATGTACTATTGACTATTGACCCCTTTCAAACTTCCATAGGACCGGAATTCCGGTACAGCCTTATTTAGGACCTTTTGAACGTAATTTCGTGGAATTTTGAAGACTGCAACCAAAATGATGCGTCCACTCTGAAATCTGCACTCAAACTGACATTAACTGTAACATGTGTGACTTGTCCAGACTTTCAAAAATTGGTTCAGATTATCCCCGGCTGTGTTTCATATTTTCCCATATTTCTGTTTCACTTTTTCCCGAATTTTTAAATCTTAATTAGATGGAAAATACTTATTGAAAAATTAAAAGAAAAACTACAAAGGCAACTTTGATTTATTTTCTTTGTGGCATATCAATGTGAAATTTGTAACTTTAATTTATACCTGAGTTATGCAGAAAGTTATGTGCAAAGAATTAAAATTTAATTCACACGTTTTGCCATCGTCTAACAGAAAAGTCTGTAGGGGGGTACATATCACTTACTAGGCGATTTATATTTTCAGATCGATTTAACAAATCTTTAAAGATCATGTCAGTTTTTATAATTCTTCTGTAAAGAAATTAGTTTTTTAGTTAGAAGCTTGTTTCACGTTTACCCCTTTTTTTCGTGTTTCATATTTACCCCAGTTGACCCTAGTTTAATTAAATTAAAAACCATAATAGAAAGCGTTTAATCTAGAGACGTCTAGAATTGTGTCTAGACTGAGTTCTTAATAAAACCGGGTATAAAGTATTTTTTATTTATAATTGATAATTAATAATTACGCTCATAAATCGCCTGGCGGTTTCTTTTGATGAACCCTGTATAAAATATTAATCTAGATAATGTTATCTGTATACCTATCTGTATTTATTTGCACAATTTATTTTGGAAAAATCTGATTAAAAGTAAATATTTGTTGTGTATGGACTGTAAATTCATTTACTGTGTATTTTTGTTTATTCAGCAAATAGCTTTCTTTTCAAAATAAAAGTTTACTTTTTTTATTTTTGGTCACTACGTATTTCCATTTATCATCCTTACTTTTATTTACCTCCTATATTGATGTATGTTTTTTATCAGAATCGTGGGATTTATGAGAACGGAAACAACTGGTATTTACTTTCTCTACGTAATATATGTGTATTTGTTATTTTAAAATATGTGTAAGATAAATGAAAAATAAAAGTGAAATTGTATTACCTATATTTAGAATAAACCTCCGGCTCCAGGACTATATAGAGTCCTATCACCCCCCCCCCCCTTTCCAATATATTTTTATAACTTTTTCAAAATACTACTTTCTATACTAAATTGAAGAACGAATTATTCGTTAATGACTAGACTTTGAAAATATTAAAGTGATTTTCAATTTCAAAATGTACTTCACTAATACTTCAGTATCAATACTTAATTAGATTAAATAAGTATTATAGTTATACCGGGTGTTTTTTTAATGACTTTTAAGCGGATTATTTCCAAAATAATGAATTTTCAGACAAAAGTTTAATAGATTTGGGGGGGGGGGGGGTAAATATTGACATTAATAAACTTTTATTTTTCAAATATAAACCTATATATTTGTTACTGTTTCGTAATTAACGGGGGGAAATAAGTAACTATTGTCTGAAACATTTTTTCTGAAAATGCCAAATTTTTATGATATGGAGACAAATAGTAATTTCTGTATTTTAAATAATTTTTTACTCGAAAACTATTATTTTTTTTAAATAATCCTACGGTCAAAAAGTGCTTAGATTTATCGGAGATTTTTATATATTTGTTTTTTTTTTTTTTTTCGAAAATTTCTTTAAACACATTTTTTTAAATTAATAATAACTTTTAAAAAAAAATTCTCTGAGAATCCTTGCCTAAATCAAAGCACTTCTTTTCTCTTGTAATTTTTCTTATAAATTGGTAGTTTCTGAGCAAAAAATAATTGAATATCCAGAAATTTGTTTTTGTTTTGCTCTATAGGTATCATAAAAAATTGACATTTTCAGAAAAAATAATCCAGGTAAAAGCTTTCTACTTTTTCTCGTAAATTACGAATCTACAACAAACAATATGGGTTTTCATTTGAAAAAGAAAAGTTTAACCTGAAAATCCATCATGGTGACCTTTTTCAAGGTCAACCCATGTTGTCAATATCTAGCCGCTTCAAACCCATGAAACTTTTGTCCATGAAACATTTTTTATGAAAATTCAATATTTTGGAAATATTTCGCTGTAAAGTCTTTAAAAAACACCCGGTATATACGTGGCACTTAACGATTGAAGAAGTTAAGAAACACTGCTTTAATATAACAGTATGTATGTTTTCAAGAGAGAGGCTTTTTATTTTAAATTATACAATTAATTGGATTTTGTTTTTTTATGAAAATACGCAATTTCACATCAATTTAATTTTATGCCTCGGAAGTAAGTGGCAATTTCTGTACCTTTAACATCTAAATTTAATGAAACAGTTATAGCACATGGCGTAGTTTTCTTCTTTAATCCCATTTTACGTTTACCATATATAATATCCCATTGGGTAATTTTACCGTATTTTCGTTTTAGTATTTTAATTAATGTTTATATGCTTTTATATATATTTAAAGCTTTCAAATTTTATATGTTGGATATATGTATGTATTTTATAGCCGATAATATTTAAAAGAATTGCTGTTCATTAATTAAAATAAATAATAATTTATTTAAAAAAAAAAATAATAATAATAAAATACAGACAATTAATAGTGATGGAAATCAATGTTTTTTGTGTGTTATCTACGTCCTACAAACGATTTGTTAATTAAAATAATCATTTATAATTAAATTAATAAATCAAATATATCATGAGGTATCTACATAGGTAGTTATAGAGAAGAGGTACCAAACATGTGATATATTTTCTATAAAAGTACCAATTCTTTTAACTTATTCGGATATTTCCCGAAGCCGTATGTGGCTATGCATATTTGAAACAGAATATAATATTTTTTTATAATACACCTATCCCCCGATTTACACGGTAGATACGTTCTGCACAAAACCGTGTAAACTGAAATCTTGGATTTTGCTAAGAAAAATCGTGTAAAACGAAAAAAAAATGTGCATGATTCGGTAATTTATTTAAATAAAACAAAAGTCAGACATCTTGGAAAACACAAAATTGTTCTTAGTTCATAAAAAAACAAACATATGAAAGTAATATAAGTAGATATTTAATTTACTTTACATTAGGAACAACAAATTAGAAAATACTATCATCACTTTCTTGAACTATCAAACAAACAAAAATCAAAAATGCCATACAATTTTTGTATAGGCGTATATGGAGCGGAATAAACATTTTTACTAATTTTTTGAAAATTGTCAATTTATAAATCGTGTAAAAGCGAAATCATGTAAAACAAGTGCCGTGTAAATCGGGGGATAGTTGTACAGTTGAAACCGGTTATAACGACATTGGTTAATACAACACATCGGTTTTAAGTGTTTTAACGACTTATAATAAAAGTTTGACATAATATCATATAATTGCCTTTTTATCGGTTTTTACAACTATCACTTTTACGACCTAACATGACTTGTCCCCTTGATGTCATTATAACCGACTTCGACTGTATTTACATAAGACTGAAATGTATAGAAAATGACTAATTTTAAGGTACCTCTCCATTACAGTTAAACTATTTAGAATTGTTATAATAATAAATGTTATATTCAAACCATTGCATCGTTTTTAAAAAGAATGAAGTATGAACTAAAATATATTATATACAATAAAAACAGTGAACACCCTTACAGCCATATATTCTAATATTAATTCTTTTGCAGTAGTTGACCTGGCGCCTTTTTGACCCTCGGTTCACTCATAAAACATGGTTCAAGCTGAGGTCATCATGATCTATGAACTCATAACGTTTTTTTTCTCATTTAGAAACATAAGTTCACCTTGTTTTGAAAACGTTTCATATCTTCTTTGATCTACCGTATTGTACAACTTTTCATTACTAAGCATGCATTTACAAATATTGTTGGTTTTTGCATTAATAACTCAATAATAATTTGATATGTGCGAGTAGTGTCTTGTGTATTATTGTTCCGTAACGTATTGTTTTCCAATTCAGTCGATTATGGTTTTTTTTTAACAAAATACAAACCACTTTTATTTTATAATTTGTTTATTAGAAAACGGATGGTTCCAAGTAGAATATTTGTATAACAATTTCGAATTTTTTTGGAAAAACGATAATGCGACGAGTGCAGATAATTTTCTAATATTTGCAATTTTTCCAGATTTTTATTACTATTATTTTCAAAGATATGAGAACAGGACCAAATATTATTTATGATTTTTTTTTTAATCTGTTAAATAAAACATTTTAATAACAAAATGTTTATATATGTCAATCCAATGTCAGTTTTCATTTGATACTCCACTTATTAGGATTAAATAAAATATAATTTAGTAGCATACTTGCTCCTTTCAAAAAGTGTCGAAAATTCTGTCTATTGTGATCTACCATTTGCTTTAGTTATGCCAGCTTTTAAACAATACAGTGTTCTTTTTTTCTATAACTATCGGTACGGAATACTAAAAATGATATTTTTGTTGGTAGATACATTAATGCATAACACGGCTCATTCAGTAATGCAATTATTTCGCCCTCTCTCGCCATTGGATTATTATCAATAAAACATTTTCAGATACTCATCAATCGCACATTTTACCGGACTATCGCCAAACCATAAATACTTGATATGTGCCAATATTGTTTTTACGTGTCTGGGTAGCTATTTTATTTTTATAGAAAAATTCTATTTTACCTCAATTTTTGAAAAAAGCGAATCACAAATGAATTTTAGGGGTTGTTCAATTAACTACGTACCTACGCATTTCTAAAAGGGGGGTAGTTATTAACATAACAAAATGTAAGGGAAGGAGGTAAAAACATTCGATTTCACTTGAACATTTTTTTTTAATTCAAAAATAATCTAAATTGAAGAGGGGGGGATTTTGTGACGTATTATTAAAGAGACGGGAGGGTAAAGACTATGATAATGAGAGGAAGGTTGGTCAAAAAATATAGTGACATAGTTTATAAAATGCTTCTTACTAGAAAGATAAATCTTACATATTAATTAGGTGACATCCCCCTTGGGGTATGATCTATCTATAAAATTAGCTAACGCAACAGTAACGTGTTATTTAAAAAATGTCAAGGTTACCCTTCCCCTGAGATGTATAACTGAATGCAGTTTTTAGTTTAAAAAATGTATCAAAACTCACACATGGGTATTGCCACACAACACACTTGGACACAACCAAATACCCTTGCCAATCGATTCGTGAATCAATCCCGAGTCCAACGAGGTACATGAAGCCATATATGAAAAAATTTGAGGGGGGGGGAGGTTCATAATCTTAAATGGGTTAAACTAGAACCACAAACCTACCATTAAGCGAAAACCCGAGGTCTCTAGGTGGTCAGGGGGCCGAGATCTCGCGGTGGAAGATAGACGGACGGACGGACGGAAAATCGAGCATATAAGCGCTAAAAAGGTTTACAATTTTTTTGGTCTTGTGAATGTGTAATGTGCAGGATATATAAAATTAGTAGAGAGAAAAAAGCTCTCATATTATGATGGTAACCTGATTTAAGTTTTGTCTCTCCCTTGGAAAATGTTCTGCGGACGCCTCTGTACTGTGTATTTAGTGAAGATACGTTCTATAACTATTTCATTAGCTGACGTGATTCTAATTCAAATCAAATCATTTTCTCTATGCCATAAATCATAGATAGAGGACAAGAGATGTATGCACGTAGACACACTTACTTAGGTAAATTGAACCCGGCGCTGATTTCACATCACATCGCGGAAGATATGTTTCCGGTAAGTTCGGCGCCAACTTCACGACCCCTCTCAGTATATATGTATAACTAAAACCGTATGGCATGACGAGATATATTGTAACAAATAAAAACGAGTTGACACGAATAAATATCATGACATGTATTTGAAAAATTGTTCTTATTTCGTTTCTGTAGTTTGTCATGTGTTTATCTTTTGCTTTGATATCTACCGTTCTAGAAGAAAATATCAATTATTAATCGTACATATGTATTAGAGATGTAACAAATGTATGATTTTAAACATTCGCGAATGCGATTGCGAATATTAGCTGTCGATATTTGCGAATGCGAATGCGAATATTGACTGGTCGATATTCGCGAATGCGAATATTGACTTTTTGAAAAAAAAGCTAAAAAAAAAAAAACGGTCTTCTGATTAAAATAGATATTTTTATTTGTTAATACATCAATACAATACAATTATATTCGCAAAAATATTCGCAACTTTACCTGCGAATGCGAATACGAATGTTTAAAAATGTGCTAATGCGAATACGAATGTTTAAAAATGTGCGAATATTCGCGAATGCGAATATTCGTTACATCACTAATATGTATATATGGTTGTTATTATTTAGGGTGAACACCTTTATGATGGATCACAAAATTACTGATTTTTACGATTGCAAGCACTCTCAAATAAGGTATCAAACTTAGATGACCATTCTCTTGGAGTTTCATGAAGACTTTGACAAGTTTCGCGCACGCATATACTAACGGTATTAAAACAGTGGTGATATTATGAAAATTATTTTGTACGGTCAGAGTCACCAACTGTGTTACAATACGTTCAAGTATCACTGCTCTAAATTCCATAGCAAATCCATATGGACTAACACAAAATTAATACCTCATTTGAGAGGTATTAAGTGCTAGCTAGCAAGCACTCTTAAAAAATAAAAATATTAGAAATCCGACAGTTAGTGTTCGAGTTTTCGCTTGGGTTATTTTGAAAAAAAGTCATTTGAAAGAATATTGTATTTGGAAAAAAATGTAATAATAAGTAGATCAAATCGAGATGAGTTTTATTCTCGTCTCGAAAGCCTAATCGTATACACATTATACGAATACATTATATAATCTACATATGTATCTGTGATGTAAAACAAATTGATTGATAGACATAATACGTGTATATATAATTTATTTATTAATATTAATTAATTTCGATATAATTTGAATTTATTACAAAATAATAGTTACATGTTTCTATACGCATAATATATTCCATATATCTAATCTGTTTTAATTCAATTATAAATTAACATGGGCCGTCCAGTATAATTGATTAGTTAATTGTGTAGTATACTACAGTTCAGTGTTATTTCAAAAATTGAGGGGTATGCAGCAACAATGAGTTAACTCCAGTTTTTATAATTTGTGGGAAAATAGAAAAAACTGTTTAAAAAATGGAGAATGTATTTAAATCGCCTTTGTCTTCGTCCAATTATTATTTGTCACCGACCACATGTTTTGGCCAAATTCCATTGAGAAATTCGTCAAATTTGCAATTCTAGAGTCAATTTTATTCTGGAGTTAACTCCTTTTTGGCCCAAATAGTTGAAATTATTTTCTTTTTAAAGTAAGGAAGCATTGAATAAGAACAATTTTCAAGATAATTAGTTTAATTCTAGAAAGAACACATTAACAAGTGTACTAACTAAATTCTAAGCCCAAAAACAAAGAGTCATTTTTATTCTGGAGTTAACTCTTTTTTGGCCCAAATAGTTGAAAGTTATTTTCTTTTTAAAGTAAGGAAGCATTGAATAAGAACAATTTCCAAGAAAATTAGTTTATCTCAAGAAAGAACACAGTAACGAGTGTACTAACTAAATTTTAAGCCCAAAAACAAAGAGTTAACTCCTGAAGTTAACTCCATTTTTACCCAAGCGAATGAAGCAGCTAACTCATTCTAGCGGATACATTGAGAACTATCAACGGTAGGTAACTCTTTGTTGAACCAAACGAAAGAATGATTTTTTCCCCCAAGAAACGGTTGTTAACTCTGTTTGGCCTAAAAATGGAGTTAACTCGTTGTTGCTGCAAACCCCTCAATTGTTTTTCATTCGAAACTGATTTCGATCCACTGGTTTAATACAAACACTGATTTTTAATAAACAAAGTTAAAACGATTTCAATAATGAGTATTACTATATCTATATACTTTTAGTACAGCTTATAGAACATTGAAGAAATTAACGTTAACCGCATATTGAGAGTTTAATATTGAATAAAAGTTTCAATTGAAACTACTTAATACGTTGTGCAATATTTGATTTTTTTTTCTTTTTTAATCACGTCTGTTTAATATGAGTTGAACTTCTTGTAAGAGGTAAGTACTACGTAAGTTGTTCGAATCGCTTTATTTTTATTAGTTTTTACCGCATACAAACTTTTAGATAATGTAAATGTGGATTATGTATTTTTATGCTTATTAGTAGTAAAGTATATAGTTATTACCCCACTTTTCGTTTAATTATGTAAGTGCGCTATTCTGAAAACAAAGCGAGATATTTCTCTTTTTGTAAATTTTATAACCAACAGTAATTTTATTTTGTTAAAAAATATATTTTTTTAATAATTAGGTAATACATAGTAAAATTTTTTTTTAGTTTTTATGTTTTTTAAATTATAAAAAGCAGATATATTGGTAGTTTGTAAAATCTCTATTATTCTTTTGACCTTCCCTGAATCCATTCTGACTATTTTCGCCATAATGTCTGTGTGTCTGTCTGTAGACGCTATAACTCAAATACGACAAATCGTAGAAGGGTGAAATTTTATACTTAAGATTAATTTTTGACTGGGAAGAAAACCTCATATTTTTTAAACGATCTTTCAACCGGAAACGGATGTTTACTGAAATCGATTTTTGATTTTTTCGAATTACATTGAGACAGTGCGAATTAGAGAAAATTGATCAATATTAAAAATTGTAGGTAATATTATTATCTATAATTTATGTTCTATTAATTTTTTCGAAAATGGCTTTTTTTATTTCTAGTAACAATATATATAATTATGTGTATGTAATTTTATTATTTTATTATATTAAATAATTAGGCCAGGCACGTATTATAAAAAAAAATATAATTAATATTTCTAAAATGAAATTATAAGACATCTCTTAAAACATTTACAAATTCTGATGGTTTTTCTCCTGTGTTAAAAGACGAGACTTCAGCTACTAAAACAGTTTTCTCGTATGTGCAGCCCTTAATTTTTTTCGTACTTCTGTTTCGTAGTGTAATATGTTATAAAATATGAAACATTTCAAAAAATATTAAATTACCTTTTTTATGTAAACATATCTGCAAAAAAAAATAACTTTTCCACTGATGTGATTCCACCGTAGACACGTTCACAATGATTTATTTCCTTTACCACGCTAGTTTTTGATCCGAAATCTACATAACAAATGTTACTAGTTTTCGCAATAAAAACTATATTGCTATATTTTTCAATCCAATCCTCAGTACGTGTCTACAACTACATATGAATATACATACGTATGCATTGTATATAATGCAGTGACGTTGCAATAATTTTTATGTTGACAGAGATTTACACATGGGCGTCCCGGGAAAAAATGATAAGATATAACAAGATATTATAAGATATGTTCGCATCTCGTTATATATGGTAATATCTTAATTTTTGAGCCTAAAATATATTAATTTATATAGATATATCTGATAATATATAGTAATATCTTAATATATATTGGCCCTAAGATCCGAAAATATATTGTTATATATTTTGATATATAGTAACATCTTTATATGTATTAGCCCTCAGATCCGAGAATATATTGTTATATATATTTATATATTTATATATCTGCTAATATATTTTGATATCTTAAAAATATTATTTTGAAAAGAGTTCACTTAGCTTAGAATATATTGTAATATATTATTATATATAGATATATCTGCTAATGTATTATTATGTCTTAATAAATTTTATTTTTTGAGTTATCATAGCCAAGAATATATTGTAATATATATTAATATATGGACATATCTGATAATATATAATCATATCTTAATATATATCAGCCCTCAGATGCGAAAATATATTGTTATATATATTTATATATTGTTATATCTGCTAATATATTATCATATCTTAAAAAAAATATTTTTTATGTATTAGGTAAACGCCCGGTGGTAAAGTATTTGTAAATAAAGTGGCTGTTACTTTTTTAAATTAATAAATTTATTAAATGATTAACATTTGTTATAACAAAATATTACATTTGACCAATATCAATGGTGATAGGAATCCGGCAGTAAAAATTTGAGGATTGTAGTAGTTTGTATTAATTTTTTACTTATTAAATGTAGATGGTATTGACGCACAAACAACAGCATCCTAAGCGAAGAACCGCGTGTTTTTGAGAACATTAGTGATGCTACTGATGGAAGACATCTTGTCAAAAGAGCAAAATTAAAAAAATTACCAATAAAAATAAAATGTTCATATTCATCTTGCAATAAATCGGATAGCAAAATTTTTTTTTGCACTTTTTTAGATTTATTTTAGTTAGTTTTTCTTTCTAATTTATTTCTTAATTTTTAGTTGGATTATTTAAAAAAAATCTTAGTTTCTCAAAAATAATACCTACCTACATAATATCAATTGGGCAAAAAAATTAATATAAAATCATCAAAATTCCCAAAAACTAGCTTTTTGTGGTGTATAAAATACACCACGTGAGTAACTGTGTTACGGTATTTCACACGAGTAATTAAGGGTTAAGAACAAATAAATACTGAATAAAAATCAAAAGGCCGCTGGCCCTACACTTCTTTAGTCTAAATAATCATTACTTGATACTGTAAATCGATAGCACGTATTTATACTAAAACGATTATCAAATTTTATATTTATATCGCAATGAATTCTGAAGAAATGGAATAAATTTTTTTTAAATACCCTGAAACGGTAAAATCAGATTAAAGAGAAAAAATTTTGACTAGAATATAAGCCAAATTTTTCTCCATGTAACTGTCCATTGCTCCTTCTGAACTGGCATCCCGGGCGGTAGCCCAGTCTCCCTCCCTGATGTTGGCATTGCTATTATACATTAACAAAATAAGCAACGAATTTTAATAATATTAAATTAATAATAATAAATATAAAAAATTCAAATATCAACCATTCTTTTTTCTAATGTTCACTTGACTTGAATTTAATATTGCACTCGCGTTATTTGTATATGTAGTTTTGTATATATATTCTGATTTCACGAAATAAGTAAATTTTATTTAGAATTGCCCATATAATCAGGAATGATAAAGTTATAAGTAACATATATTTTTGTTTTAAAAATTCACAGTTGACATATCACCCAAATTTTCAATATAATTTTATAAATTAAGAACAAAAATATTTAAACAAAATTTTGGACAGTGAAATATTTTTTAAAATAAATTTTATGCATTTCTCTACAAAATTAATATCTTTTAGTTTTACTCTATTTTTAATAGTTTTTGAGATATTTTGTTTTCAAAAAAGTACATTCATCATATTTTAAAATAGGTAGTGGATATTTTTGGTGAAACTTTTTTTTTAAAATGATGTTCCCACGCATTTATCTAAAAATTCTACAACTTGTGTTGACAATTTTTATACAAACATTGATGAATACATTTTTGAAATTATAATCACTGAATTCTATGATCACACCAGTCAGGTGTGATAATTTCTCAAAAAATACAATTTTTAGTGATATTAATAGACCGAAATTTAACTTGTAAGAGAAATATAAACTCCGTTACAGCCAAAATCTCAAAATTCGTGCACGCACTTAGAGTGTTAAGCAACAAGGTTGTGCAAAATGTTTTGTTACATGTGTATTAGCTTATATACATTTAATTATTAGATATATGGAATTTTTTTGTGCTTCTCTTCTTATACCTATAACATACTCAAAATACAAAATAAATTGCTTCGTATTATGGCCAGATATGACCCAGGGAACACAGCCGTCCACTGCTTATATAATACAAATTTTTAAATATAATCGATAGGTATTAATTTATTAGAAAATGAGTTATTCACAAAAAAAAAAACTGATTTATGTAATATAAATGACCATAATTACAACATAGAAACAAACACAATATGAAATCTATTCAAACACGTAAACAAATTGTCAATAGAAATGTAGTTAACAATACAATTAAAATTTTCAATAAAATTCCTAAATTTTTTAGATCCGTCTGTTGAAGAACTGAAAATTACTTTAAAAGAATATTTAATAAGCAAATGTCACATGGTTTTCTTCATTTATTTACTATACATACATATATTTCGGATTTCTTTAATAGTCACAATATTTCTATACAGTTTTTGTATATATTTTTTTATATTATTAATACGGGCCTCAAATATTACTTAATACGCATATGGATTATTTTTTTTAATTGATTAAATAATATTCGAGTATGTTGTATATATGTAATAGCTATACATACTATGTTCGTAAAAGTTGGTGTAACTTGCCTCTCATTAGCAGTGTGATTTCACTTTGAATCAGTATATAAGCAACCAACGAACTCTAATGTTTACATAGGTGCATTCAAGTAAGTTAATACGGACGTAAGTAAACGAAGCTGCTATATGTTTATTTAATTATATAATATATGTGACATTTGATTATAGATTCAGTACGAGTTTTCCCTGGTTGGACGATTCTGTAGTATTGGGATAGATAATAGATGGATCCCCCCCCCCTATGCATATATTATAATATATTATAATATATTTTTAGATATGCCAAGATATACAAATATATTAACAGATATGCTAATATATTGTTATATATGTCGAGATATACTTGTATATTAACATATATACTAATGTATGCTAATATGTTGTAATATATGTCAAGATATGCTTGGAGCCTGAATTTGGCACGATCCAAGAAGGCATTAGTATATATTATAATATATAACTATATCTTGCAATATATTACAATATATTATAATGCGTTCTTGGATCGTGCCAAAATCAGGATCCAAGCATATCTCATCATATCTGACCAATTGGATCTTGTAATATATGCTAATATCTTATCATTTTTTCCCGGGGTACCATTTATAGTTCGTCTATAACATGATAAATGAAACCAAAAAAATACTTTTTGATTAGACTATACCACTTTCTGTCGTCATATAGATGAGGTCAGAAAATAATATTTCAAATCGACCCCTTACCCATATCTATGAGAAAAATAAGAAAATGTATAACGACGCTCGATTTTTTCAAAAATAATTCAAAATTAAAATGTAATAAAAATGTAAAATACATTGTACTGCCTTTTATTACAATTTCATTTTTTTTTTTTTCATTAAACTGGTTTATAAACAAATTTATAAATTTGCTACTAACTTCCTGTTTGGATTGGTTCGTAACTTTACTAAAGTTTTAATCCAAAATTGCAAAATGTGTGGTATCTAGTATCGTTTCTTATGTTCATAAGTGCAAGTCTGATTAACATAATTGAATAAATTGATAAAATATACGATACGGGGCACTTATACATGAGGTTCGACTCGCACTTGGCAAATTTTTAATTATTAAAATTGGAATTTAAAAAACAAAAATGTTTTATATTAATTTTGTCAAAATTTAACAGTACTATTGACCTATTGTTTTACTACACCACTGTTAATATCCGTGCCATTTGTATGCATCCGTAGAACCACGAACTAAATCACATTTTCCAATAATGAGACGTATCCGCGCGATTCAAGCTTTTTTATCGATATATATATTACGTATAATTGTTGATTTGTCGATAATCGGCTTCCAGAATTTTTATTTCACACAATTGTAATTTGTATGTTGATATTTTATGTGTGCTTAAAAAAATACCCGTGAATCCATAGTTTGTAGATCAATTAAGCTTATTAGAGATATAAATATAATACAGTGTGTGACTTTTTTTATAAAATGAAAAATATTTATTTATTCTTCCAAATCTTTGTCATCGCCTTTAAAGTTAAATCCACTTATACCAACGTTTTTACCAATCTTTAAAACGTCCAAATAGTCTTTTTTTCCGGGGTGACCTTCAAAACGCGCAGCGATTCATTTAATCTGTTCAATGGATTCAAAACGGTGTCCCCGGAATGGTCTTTTGAATTTTCTGAATAGCCAAAAGTCATACGGTGGACCAAATTCACGAGCAAGCATGCAGTGTGAGACGGTGCATTATAGTGATGCAAAAACCAAGACGCCACAATTCCGGCTTCTTTTTGCGAATAGCTTCACGTAAACGATGTATAACATTCAAATAATATTCCTTGTTAACAGTTTGGCCCCGTGGATAAAATTCATATTTTTATTTCATTTTTGTAATGTACATATATTTAAATACACACACAGAAAATTTCAAGTCAATCCGGCGATTATTTTAAGTTACACGCATATTTGTAAAGAAGTCTCAGAGCGTTTGAATGTAGGAGGTCGGAGCGCAGCGCGTTTTTCTCAAATCTGTGTTTTTAAAGTCGGTGACTACTATTCCTCGGAAACGGTTGAACCGATAAATCTCAAATTTTAACACAAGTTTCTTAAGAATATTTTTTAGTAATTAATCGAAGGTTTTTTCTCACCGATAAATATTATTTTTCATATATAAACAATTTAAGGTCAAAATTGACGTCGAAAATCGATATTTTTTTTGAGAAGCCGCCATTTTGTCAAAAAAAATTGTTTTGCTTATTCCTTCGATTAAGTACAAGATTATACATTACTTTAAAGAAATCCATTTGGGATTTTTATTTTAAAAGATGCAGTCCAGAGATATCGTGATCACCGCAAGGCGCCTTTTTTGAAAGGACCTTCTGGAGAACAGCTGTAGCAGCTTTCGAAATTATTATTTTTATAAATAAAAAATGTTAAAATACAATTAAAAGTTACCATAATATGTGTACAAATTTTTACATTAATAAATTATAAAAGTCTTCTCTTAAAAAAATCTTGAAAACCCCCTTTTTTTGGCCTTCTGACTGTATGCAACCCCTTAAGGGGTTAGGTGTAGTCAGAGACATGAAAAAATGACAATTTTAAATAATTTTTTTTTTGCTAGTAAATTATTTTATTTTATAAAAATAAAAACATAGCATCATCAAATAAGGTTTCGAAATTTTAGAAAAAAAAAATTTATAATTTTAAAAGTAATGGCTGTTTGTGTTGATCCAGTTCCAACCGAAGCTCCTTGCGGTGACCACCACTTATCCTTGGAGATTCATCCAAATTCAATCGGACAAAAAAAAAATTGTTTTATTAATAGATAATCTAGTGTCTGATCGAAGCTTTTTTTTTCTTTCTTAAATTAACAAAATGGCAGCCTCAGGAAATTTTTTTCAAGATTTTCGGGAAAAAACCAACAGTTAATTGTTTATAACTTATAACAAATCGAATTTTAAAAAAAAAATAAAAAATCCTTCGATCAGGCACTAGTTTTTCATGTTTTCAAAAAGCTGTATAAATTTCATTAAAATCTACCGAGCGGTTTTCGAGCTACAGTGGTCACCAGTTCAAAAAACATAGTTTTGAGAAAAACACATTTAAAGTTTTACACTCAATTTACGTAAAGCAATATATGTATTATTTAATTACTTACACCGAGTCAACTATTCCTGGGCCATAAAATAGTTCTTCAGCCGTTGTAGCAGCTTCCAAAAATGCAAAAAATAAAAATCGATTTCTTGAAAATTCTGACTACACCTAACCCCTTAAGAACTGCTAGACTCTAATACATTCTCAAAAGAACATCATATTAAAAATAAAATACATTTATTATCATCTCATATTACTTCACTTTACGTTTAGGTTCATATGTATTTATATGTACATACATTTTTATCTGCACAGAGCGTTCTTTATCGCGCTCATTAAATATTTATACGTATGCTTTACCTGTTTGAAGCTCGACACACACACATTATATATAAATAGATACATACCTATATTCTGTCGTCGTGTTCATTTGTACAAAGTGATACCTTTGTGCAAGCGGCAACTCGCATTAACCAATTTTCAGTAAATGTTTCATACATAATATGCAAATGATATGTAGTATTTCCTTTATATGTATGTTGTGTTAATTTGTTAAAAGGTGCGAATGTGGACATATGTTCTAATGTTAATGTTAACAAATGTTAAGGCTTCCTATTAAAAATGTATCATCTAATTGTAAGCTACAGACGGTATTAGTCTGTGTTAATTTTGTCGTTTTGTTTTTTTAGTGTTCTGTACCGAAATTGGGAAAAAGGAACACTTATGAAATCAACTGTTTCTCTGTCACAGACTTTTGACCTTAAAAACTGAGATTTGATATAGCTATAATATCAAGGAGACCAGTCATGTTAGGTCATAAAAACCGGTAAAAAGGCAATTATATGAGATTCAGTCGGACATTTATTTTGAGCCGTTAAAACCGATATCTTGTTTTAACCGATGTCGTTTTAACCGATTTCGATTGTATTATAAAAATAAAATTGTAATTTTAGAGACACATTTTATTTTAATAAATCCCGGCGAGTGGAGTATCGAATGAAAACAGATAATTCAAGGAATTTAAATATGTAAAAGTTTTGTTTTTATTAAAATCTTCGTTAACTGAATTAAAAAAAAATAAAAGAGTCAAAATTTAAATGTTTAGTAATTTTATAACCCCAAAATATAGATGTAAATATTTTTGAAAAAATAATTTGAGAACGATATTATGTAAGGCTGAAACTATTTTTATACTTATTGATAGACATATGTGGGATATCAAAAATTCAAAATGTAAATCAGTAGAACTTGACCTTTTTGATAACCCCCCTCCCCCTACCCGACTTAAAAAATTCGATTCTATCTACGACAAATATGAGGTTAAAAATATTTTGTAGTTCAGTAGAACTTGATCATTTTCATACCCCCTCCTCCTCACCTCACTTAAAAAATTCGATTCTATCTACGACAAATATGAGATTTAAATATAATTTTAAATTTTGGAGAAAATTCGTTCAAAACTGGACCAAATTTCAAGTCCCCTGCTTATTTAAAAACATAAATAATCAAATTAAATTCTGATTGAATAATAGAAACGAATTGTTAAAATCACTATTTAATATATAAAAATGTAAGAAAATGGAATTGAAGAAATATCATCATGTAGAATTCCAAACAACATAATATTTTCCTGTAAACTAATTCAAGTCGAGTTTTGTTTATATTCCCAAAACCCTACTTTGCTTTATGTGTAAATTTACTTGAAGTTAAATGAATTTCATACTACTTGGACTCTACGAGACCGCTGTACGTCACAATGAGCCAACCCTTAAGCAAAATAAATATGCACTTACGAAGATGTACAATCTAATATGTAAAAAGCAAGTCTACTGAAAGAAACAATCCGAATTTATCGCCACAAAAATCTCAAAGAAAACAATATAAAAATAAGCACTAGTTATTTGACGAAATAGATAATTCTCGATACACATAAAATCGCTGGATTATTAATTTTATTGATCAATATTTTTTTTATTAAGGTTTATAAATAATAAATGCTTTATATAATTAATTTATATGTCCTTTTTATTTACATTACTGATATTGAAACATATACGTATACAGATATGTTCCATTTTAATCGTCCCAGGCTTATATTTGAAAAAAAAGAAGATAAAGAAATGTTTAAAATGTTTAACCCTTAGCTGCCATTGTTGGGTACCAGGCGCCCCACATTATTTCATCTTCAATATAAGCTGTTTAAATTTAACAAGGTTTTCAATTTTTTAAATATACCTATAAAATATTACATATTTTTTTTAAATAAGCGATTAATTTTATTGAATTAAAATATTCAATAGTTTACGAGTAGTTAGCATTTAGTATCTGGGGTACGAGGTGACCCCAGTGTTGCAAGTATGTTATTCTGGAGAAGTGGAGAGTCTAAGAGTTAAACAAAACATCAAAAGGCATTATCAAATTTATTTTTGTTGAAGATCATATGAAGGTCATCTTTGATTTTTTTTAAATAAGTAACCCTATTTTTGTTACAAAATCGTATTCTTCGTGAAATGTAAAAAAAGAAACAACTTTTTTATAAGACTCATTTTTGAGATGTTTTATTGATAAATTGTTCTAAAAAAAAAAAAAACGAAATAGTTATTTTCTAAATAATTTTGATTAAAATTTGGGATATTCGAAATTTCTTCGTTAAATAACTAAACAAATCGAGATACCCGGAGAATACGATACAGTAAACAATTAAATTACCATTTAAAATGGCATGACCTTCATATGACCTTCAATAATTTTGATCGTGCTATCTTACGTCCTCCTTTTTTAATGTCTTCAACTTTTATCCGAAACATTTTTTTGTCTTGGTTTTTTTAAATACCGTGAAACATGGATAACTAGAATCTCAAGGAACCAGTTATTATATCCCACTTAAAGAGGTGTCCCATTTACCCAGTAATAGAGGTGTAGATATATGTAGAAGTGACGAGACCTGAGTATAAATTCTAGTTATAGAAGTTTCCCACTTATTCAAGTTTCACTGTATTAATCTGAGGCGATTAAAATGGAACACCCTGTATATGTGTATAAGATCTCCAGCATATCTTTAAAATAACTTAATGAACACTTTTCCCGATCAAATACTATTCACAAATTTAAAAGTATGTAGGCAGTAAAAGTAAACTATACATTATTTAATATTGATAAAGCTGAAATCAATTCAAACTTTAATACCATAGGTTCCTATTTTTAGTTTTTATATTAAAAAATATCCACCCAGGATATTTTCACGTCGAGCAGCAATTTTGTTTTTCAACACCTGAAATGCATCGATGCAAAGTTTTTAAAAGTTTCAGTGAAAAATGTTTGCAATATATGCAGAAACTTACACGATTTTTCATACTTTACGTTTCGATTTTGAGTCATAAAAATGTTTAATATTCTTTTGTTTGTATTGTGTTCGTAAATAATTTGTCTTCTTTAATTGTATGCGATTGTATTCTGTATTTTTGTAACCTTTTCAAAAATGATTTTACAAAAACAGTATTTGAAAATATTTATGATTCATAAATTTTTTAGTTAAAACAATTTGTACTTTTTTTAGAGTAAAATTGATAATACTATTGTTTCAAAAGTTATAGCTACTCATATTTCATTTTAGTTTTGAAAGTAGTTTTAAGTTCTCATAGAAAAGTTTATCCATAAAAAAATGCTACTTTGAAAAATAAAATTTTCTCTTATGGTAGAATATAATCGATAGAAAAATTTCGTTTTTTCTACTTGATTCGTAAAATACTGCTATTACCATACTTGTAGAAATATGTTTAATTATTAATTAAACAATAAATTAATTATAAACTTTTAAATGCCTAGTATACCGTACTTTAATATTAATTGTTATAAGTCCTACTGTAGAGAAAACATAACTGATTTTTTAAACTTTACAAGATAGATTAAATAAGCTATCACATTTATTCCCCAAAATAAATAGGTATATAAAAATAACAGTGATGATTTATGTCAATTTATAGGAATAAATATTATTTTTAATAGGTATATCTTTTAAGTACTCCTTGTTAATCAACTAGGTACTAAAAAAGAGACATACATTATAACTTCTGAAAAACAAAAATAACATTTATTTCATTAATTACGTAAACTATGAAAGGGTCCATAGCGTTACTTACCTGTTTCCTTTTTCTACAAAATTATTTTGACATACATTATTTGAGATCAGTATCAGCTGTTAATTTTCTTTTAATATTAAATTAATTTAAAAATTCTAATATGTCATAATATTCTAAACAATTTTATCCTTAAAAAATTAACAATAAAAATAATTGAATCTTTAAGTAAAAATTACGAAACCAAAGAAGGGCACCAAAATCTTACTAACCCTTACAAGGACGAAGGGTAAAGGGGGTGAAATTTTCAAAAATCATCTTAACATAATTAATTGAATAGATTTTAAGAACGCTACAATTTTACCAATTTTCAAACAACGGTAATGAAATATTTTGTAAGAGTTCCAAAGAGATTGAGTGATATAAATTTCTTAAATTCTTTTCTGAAACTGTCTGCAGATTGATTAATTACATTTTTTACTAATTACGATTAATTCTTCCTCTCGGTTGACATTAATTAAAATTGTGTCAAGTTTTTGGCCTGACAACAGTTAAGATATGAATAAAAGTTATTTTAACATTTGAAACGTTTATTTCTGAAATGCCGAACTTTAAATTGAATTGTTCTTTGCCTTTTTTAATTAAGTTGTTATTAATTAATGCGATGTTTTAATATTCTGTTTTTATTTAATATTCCACATGAAATTAATTCCTCGTAATTTGAGAGGAGTACTTATTTTTGTATAAAATGAAAACTTTGTGAATAATTAGAATAATTATTAAAATCTAATGTCATATTATTCATTTTATCTTTTCTTATAAATATTTTATTAATTTGCAAATTTTTATGAATTTTCGCTCTGATTCAACATAAAATGTAACCGACAATGCTTAAATTGTTTTTAGTTATTTTTAATAATTACTTAAATTATTTTTTTTTAAGTAATGATTTTTTTATTTTAACTAGTAATTTTTTTTTATTTAGGACAGTAATGATTTTTTGTAATTTTTATTCTTCGTAAAAAATTCATGGAAAAAGTTTAAATAATTGTCCCACGATTGGCTAATTCTAAAATTTAATAATCGAAAAAATCTTACAAGTTGGCTATGGTTATTTCGAATTAAAAATATGCCTTAAACATTTTTGAAAAAAAAATTGATTTTGTAAAATTAGTTTGATACAATCAATGAAATCAAATATTAAAAAAAAATCTAAAAAAATATATGAACAAATATTCTAGTTAAAAAATAAATAAAAAATACTGTGACATTTTAAGGTCAAAATTTAACAACAAATTCAAAAAGTCGCTAAGTTAACTTGGAAAACCAATATCAATATTTTATTGAGTCCTAATTATTTCTGTAATATTTTAATTTTCCAAAAGATTATATTTTTAAAACCATACCTATATTACGTTTATAATTAATTTTACTTGAAAATTATTTTTATGATAATAACAGTTACATTAATTTATTATAAACTAAATTGAAATGAAAAAAAAAACATACATTGAGGAGATAATCATATCTCAGTCCTTTTAATAGTTTTAATAAGTTCGAAACGTTCAACTAGAACGATAGTGAAAGAAGGAATTAATTCACAAGAAACGCGCACACACTCACACCAGTAGTACAACGTATATCTACGTATGTCTCTGTCACTGTTGCGCGCAGTGCGAACGCACGGGATAGAGCAAGAGACCTATAGTACGTACGGAGCTATATAAAGCGGTGCGAGAGTAACCGGAGCCGCGTAGCTCCACACGCGGTCACTCGCGGAGCTGCACTGATGCTGCGGATGCTGTGTGCCGAGAGACCGACAGAGCGAACACGCATGCCAACAACCACGCGGATACTGTGGTGGTACTGCTGCGTGTGGCAGGTAGCGTTCAGACAAACGGTTTCTACTGTATTTTACCAAAACGGCATTGTGACAGCGCAGAATATGTGGATCTAGATAGCTAGGTAACGGTTTTACGAGTTCTGACTGTATTGTCAGTGTGACTAGATGCGATATGTCGTTAAGGGTAGTTATAGATCAGTTCTGCGAGTTCTGACTGTATTGTCAGTGTGGTAAAGTAGAATATCTGAATCTAGATAGCTAGGTAACAGTTTAGCGAGTTCTGACTGTATTGTCAGTGTGGAAAGGTAAAATATGTGAATTTAGGTAGTTAAGGATCGGTTCTACGAGTTCTGACTGTATGGAAAGCTAGAAAGAAGTGGATTTAGGTAATTATCAGTCGGTTTTGCGAGTTCTGACTGTATTGTCAGTGTGGAAAGGTAAAATATGTGGATTTAGGTAGTTAAAAATCGGTTCTACGAGTTCTAACTGTATTGTCAGTATGGCAAGCTAGAAATATGTGGATTTAAGTTATCATAGGTCGGTTCTGCGAGTTTTGACTGTATTGTTACTATGGCAAAGTACGATATGTGGATTTAGGTATAGTTAAGGATCGTTTCTGCGAGTTCTGACTGTATTGTCAGTGTAGCTATAGAGGTTCAATATGTGGATTTAAAATGCTAGGTAACAGTTTTGCGAATTCCGACTATATTGTCAGTGTGGGAAGGTACAATATATAGATCTAGATAGCTAAGTAACGGTTTTACGAGTTCTGGCTGTATTGTCAGTGTGGCAAAGTACAATATGTGTACAATATTGTTAGTGTGGCAAGGGATGATGTGGATTAAGGTCAAGGTTAGTAAATGACTAGGTTCGCTTACTTGTGACGTCACCATGAAGTTCTTTTCTACCTTCTTGATTTTTTTTATTTATCTATGATTTTAATTGTCGTAATATTAAACACAAATCACAAATAATTATAATTAATATAATTAATATCATGTGTGAAGCTTCGCTATAGCAATAAATGAATAGCACAAACACAGAACACAATAATAAATCAGGTACGATAAAATGTATATTATGACCGTTTGACAGCGTTGTGCGACCATTTGAAATCGAAAAGGTTGAAATGCTCTTCGTGGTGACGTCACAGGCAAGTAAGCAAACCTAATCATTTACTAACCTTGGATTTAGGTATAGTTAAGGATCGTTTCTGCGAGTTCTGACTGTATTATCAGTGTAGCTATAGGTACAATACGTGTATTTAAAATGCTAGGTAACAGTTTTGCGAATTCTGACTCTATTGTCCATATATTGTCAGTGTGGGAAGGTACAATATATAGATCTAGATAGCTAGGTAACGGTTTTGCGAGTTCTAACTGTATTGTTAGTGTGGCAAAGTACAATATGTGTACTTGTATTCAGGGCCGGATTTACAAATTTGCCGCCCGTAGGCAGTTACAAAAATTGCCGCCCTTTTCATTGAATAAAAATTAAAAAAAGTGCATATTTTAATATTTTTCATATGAATTACCTTTTTTTTTTTTTTTTCGTTGTCAAATATTTTTTTTTGGGTTACTTTTCCCAAATATGCCGCCCCTAAATTTTTGCCGCTCTAGGCACGTGCCTACATTGCCTGCATGGTAAATCCGGGCCTGCTTGTATTGTTAATGTGGCAAGGTATATCTGGATTTAGGTATAGTTAAGGATCGTTTCTGCAAGTTCTGACAGTATTATCAGTATAGCTATAGGCCAGCGGTCGGTAGACCGCGGCTCTTTGTACAGGCGTTTACTGCTCTTCAGTGATTTAAACAATTTATTTGAATTCCACATTCTTTTTTATTTGCAAGGGCACCTTTCTAACAAAATTTTAAATTCCCTAAAATCCATATAGTACTCAATGTCTAAATAAAAAAAAAGTAATTACAATTGAATGTCTAAAAAGATGTCACTACAATTGGAGACAGCATTTATACCTATGGCTCTCTGATACCTTTGCAATCCTGTTTCCTTAACAACTTGGCTCTTCTAACATAAAAGACTGCCGACCCCTGCTATAGGCCTATAGGTACAGTATGGGGATTTTTAAATGCTAGGTAACGGTTTTGCGAATTCTGACTGTAGGTAAGGTAGAAATTGCAGTTTAAAGATTTAGATAGTTAAGGCAGTAGCGAATTAATCGAGGAGGGAGCAATCCGCTCATGTCATGGTAAATAGAATTTTTGGGAGATTTTGAAAAGTAGGTAACAGTCATGTTGATTGGAGAGAACGATACGATATTACGTGGTGGACTATTATTTTTATTAAATTAACTAAAAAATGTAATATTTTTGTCTTCTTCTTTTTTACAAAAATATATTTTTTATTTCAAATCGTGTCACCGTGAGGGGAGCTGTTGAGGTAAGGGGTATAACTAGCATGAGCTTCCTTTGTCCACCACTCAGTTAAGGATCGTTTTTTTTTTCGAATTATGGCAAGATAAAGTATGATTTCAATTCTTGTATGACTCGGATTATAAATAATTTGATCTAGAACAGTGGTTCCCAAACTCTTTTGGCCCACGGACCCCTTTTCATAGTCAAAACTTGCCCACGGACCCTCTTTCATAGTCAAAACTTTCCCACGGACCCTGGGTGAAAATCTACTAAATTTTGACACGCGCAGTTGATTTTAGTACCACTTCGCCAATTTTTATTCGATTACGTTGAAATTTTAACACAATAAATAAGATAGATAAAGCTACTAATTGAGTGAATAACATTAAAATTGGACAAAGTTGTTTGTGTTAATGCGCTTTGAATTTTGAAAATTGCTAAAAAAAGATTTTTTCGTTTAAAAGATGATTTTCGAAGGGAATAACTTTATGAATGTACATAATTTAAGGCTTTTTAGTTATATTAGGACCCATAGCTTCATTCTGAATGATCTTTGGTTGAAGTCATTGATTCAAAAAATATATATACGAATTTGAATGTTTGCATATCGAAAAAAACATTTTTTTGTAATATTGCAAAAACAAGAGCTGATTGAGCAAAATGGTGGTCATTTTTGGATTCAGCGTGTCCAAATTACCCTTAAAAAGTTGTTGTATGCCCTGCAGCAAAATGACTGTCGGCCAGTGTAATTTATTCATTGTTATTTATTTTAACTTCTATATTAATTAAAATGTGCGCGGCCCCCCTGACGTTGTTCAGGGACCCCCAAATCGATTTTAATTTTCCACGGACCCCCTGAACGATGCCAGGGACCCCTTGGGGTCCGTAGGGACCACTTTGGGAACCACTGATCTAGAACAAAACTTAACCAAATGCTGTAATAAATTGATAATAATGTAAAGCTGGTGTCTTTTCTATGGTATACATCAATCACCACTGTATTTAGACAGCTGATTTGTATACTTGTTGATGTGCTCATTAATAAATATCACATCACTGTTATTTGAATTTGATACCGTGCAAAAAATAGTTTAGTCTAGACCAATTTCTTTATAATACCGGGCATTCGATAGTTAGGTAACCGATACCTACCTTACTATAAATCTATCTTGGGAGTATATTCTCGAAACAGCAATGTGGTGAGGTAAGATATGTAGGTTTAGGATATTATGTATCGTTATTGCGCTATATCTGTATATTCTGAAATCAGTATTGCGTAAAGATAGATTCATGTCGAAATTGAAATTTGGGGGGTCGAAACACGCGAAGAATAGGGTGGCCTTTATAATTTATAAATACATAAAATACTGTACATTTAATAAATATGAATACTTATCTTACAAAAGGGAGATACCTTTGTACATATTAATACCATTTCAAAAGTGGTTCGCCTAAAAATACTAATTAGTTGTATTAATTAAGTTAACTGATGTCTTTGACTTTCATAATATATACTAAATTAAAGTCCTTGGCTACTGAGTTTAACAAAAACGCTTCAATGAAAGGTAATGCTTGGAATAAAACATCAGACGGTATTTCACAATATAATTTAAGCTTGCAAAACAGTATAATCTTCTGATGTCTATATCGATTGTTCGAAGGAATTTCTTTATATATAAATAAATTAGACGGCCACTAACCGAAACAACAAATAATACTTTTTATCGATTTTTACTTTTTTATACATATGTACATGAAAGAAATGTACTGTGTAATAAATTACATACTGTAAAAAATGTTCAGATTTTAAGAGAACTACACGTTTTAAAAGTCGCTGAATATCGTAAAATTATCTCAATGACGTCTGTGTGTTTGTGTGTCGGGCTGTGAATGCTCTACAGCCAAAATGGTGACACTTATAAAAATGAAATTTTAAAGAAAGTTTTTGTATACTATGTACTTCTAAATACTGTAACTCCTATTTTTGAATATGTTTCCTCTTGTCAATTTTTGATTTTTTCTAATTATTTTTTATTCATTGAAGAAAATTATGTTAGACCAATTTGTCATTATTTAATAACTAAACTGACAAAATCTGGTATTCTTGATTCTACGATTAGCAATACGTTTTCATGATTTTTATTTCTGGTGTATAAAAAAGTCTTATGGTTACCGCATATTTTTTTAAATTATAATTTGATTTTTAAAGAATTTGGTTAAATAGAATTTTCGTGATATTAGTCGTTCGGGATTCTGAAAATATTTGTGGTTATTAGAAAAATAATAAACGCACAAAAAACAAAGTATTTTTTTTTCAGTTAAGGTTACCAAAATTATGTAAGAGCTTTATTTATAAATAATAAATGTAATTGATTTTTTTTGGCTCTTAATATTTATCCTTAAGAATTGCACAAAATAACTTTTAGAACTGCACATTTTAATTCAAGAGTTACCAAAATTATGTTAGAGCTTATAAATATATATTCATCCTTAAGAACTGCACGAAATAGCTTTTGGAACTGCACAAAATAGCTTTAAGAACTGCGCAAACAAAACAATTTTTGTTTTTAAAATTAGGTTACCAAAATTATGTTAGAGCTTATAAATAAATATTCATCCTTAAGTATTGCACAAAATAGCTTTTGGAACTGCACAAAATAGCTTTAAGGACTGCACATTTTAATTTTAGGACTGCACAAACATGCTAGAACTTTACTATAAAATATCCCCTGGCATTTATCTAAATATAAAACAATGTTTATAATTGAGGTTACTATAAATCTGATTTTAATATGCACGCTGTGTATATTCAGAATTAATATCAAAATGACCACAGTGTAGAGATACAATTTTATTAAATTGTAATTCTATTGTGGGTGTATCTATTTTAATACAACTCTAATTAAAAACTACATTAGCGTTTGTTTAAAAATTGGTTTGTTATGAACGTAATGTAAAATCCATATCCCCATTTATTACGTTTCAAACGAAAATTTATCATTATGCGTACATTTTTATATATAAAAAAATCATATATTTATCATTA
Organism: Sialis lutaria; assembly: GCA_949319165.1. Classification (NCBI taxonomy): domain Eukaryota; kingdom Metazoa; phylum Arthropoda; class Insecta; order Megaloptera; family Sialidae; genus Sialis; species Sialis lutaria. The sequence continues at coordinate 7,829,163 of OX439233.1, read as the reverse complement.
TAATGTTCATATAATTTGATATTTCATTACAATTTTTATATTATTAAATTTTATATTAAACTAGGAGCAAACATTTTATTATAGCTATTTAGTTTTATTTATGGTTTTAGCACTTTTACATTATTACATAGAATATAAGTGAACGAATTTAGTGTGTGGGTGGAGGAGAGGGGGTGAAAGGATGAAAAAAATAAATAAATGTGATTTATTATATTTAATTTCAAACTTAGAAAACCATTTTTAACATACTGACCAAATGATAAATAAATATATAAAAATTATCGTTTTAATTTTAATATTCGTTGTCTTTTTTTATGTAATTTAAAATTATACAGCCAAATCAGTAAATTTGGGTAATACCAACTGTGTAAAACGACGCAAATATATAAGACTAGCTGTGCCCGCGCAGCTTCACTCGCATGGACTACAGAATTATTGTTTAGGATTTAAAAAATATATAGGCAGTTAAATTAAGTATAAACACGATTAGTTATTTTTCTAATAAAAACCAAACAACACTTAAATTACCTACCTAACAAAAGCAAATCAGAACAAAAAGTAAATTTTTGTTCTATTTAAATTTAAAAGTTAATTATTGAAATAAAATAAACAAGATACTGCGCTCAGCCAGCAGGAGCGCAGTATCTTCCCTCCACGCGACACTTATGTTATTGTATGTATATTTCACGTTATTTCCTAAACCAAAAGACCAAATTGGATTCTGTAAAAGGCAAATTATATCTACATTAAGTACTTATGACGATGGAATCATTTATTTCGATAAGGATTAAAGTTTTGCAGGTCATAAGTCCATGTAAACAGAACCCAAATATTTTATGTTTTCTTTGTAACATAAAAGCAGTCATTGTGGCTTAAATATAAAAGTTAGACATATGGTGTCGCGGACTTTATTGTAAGACTTTTGATTCTACACAATTCTTTAATACATTATTTTGTTCTATATTCAACGGTTTAGGCAGCGTATTGCAAAGCAGTGAGCCGACGGCTAAATTTTTTCCGACTTGATTTACTATTATCGTCACTGCTTAGTTGTTATGTTACCTAACTTAACAAAATATAACCTGGCCAGAGAATGTACCTATGAATTAAAAAAAAATCACGTAAATCGGATAAGTGGTTCTCGAGTGATAAGCACACAAACGGACAGACAGACAGACAGAGATGTTGAACTTTATATATATATTAAGGGTGATTTTTAACCCTACATCCCTTAACACTTAAAACAGTAGCATATAGCCTATAACCTGGCCAGAGAATGTACCTAGAATTAAAAAAGAAATCACGTAAATCGGATAAGTGGTTCTCGAGTGATAGGCGCACTAACGGACAGACAGACAGAGAGACGTTGAGCTTTATATATATTAAGAATAAGGATATGCAAGATACCAAATATATGTATTGCTGCGCAGTCAAACGTGACGAGAGTTAGGTACTCTCTTAAAATGAATCAGTGAGAATTCCACTAATTCTTTAAGTGAACGTAAAAGTTACTGAAAATCACTGATCTATACCAGTTATCACTGATCAACCAGTGATTTTGACCATATTGAGGATCCACTGATTTGTTCAGTGACTATCCACTGATTCAGTTCAAGAAATAAAGTCTCGTTTTTTTTAACTGAAATCTTATCCATAATTTCAGTCTCACAAAATCGAGTCCGAGATCAATGAATTTTTCTAACAAACATGTGTATTTTGTATGTTTTACTTTAATTATTGATTTAAAAGATTATAGGCCAAGTGCCAAGTATTCCGAGTTAAAGGAAAAAAAACACAAATCGGCGAAATACTGATGTTTGTCTCTTCTCTCACTATGGAATTTAAGCCAATATTGTCTCATATCAGAACCGAAATCAATTTCATCTTAACCTGATTTTTTTTTAATTTAAAATTCCATAGAATTAAAAAAAAATGATCTGGATTGCAATTCCTAGTTTCCAACATACTCACCTAGCACGTACCTACATTATCTTCACCCAACAAATCCAAGCCAATTTATATTCCAATTCAACTTGTATTTAATCAATAAAGAAGTAAACTTTTAAAAAACTAAAACAACTCTTTGTAAGTTTGGAACTCGTTGTAAATCATGAATTCATAAATAAGCTAAAATATAAATGTGAAGAATGTACGCAGTAAGACAGAGAGAGAATGCATCAAGAATGTATATAAAAATTATTTAAGTGTCGGAAACGGGAAACGTATTCTTGCTTAATCCTCGAAAGTTTTCTTATTATTATGTATAAATTTTTAAGGCGTAATCCAAAGGATCTCAAGAGAGATATTAAGATTATGTTGAAAACAACTGAGAATATAATGCAAAATATAAATTGCGAAACGAAGAGTTCATAAATAGCGCCATAGTGAAAATGTGCAGAAATGTGTTCACATTGTTTTTGTATCTTCGTAAATCCCGAAATAAAAATGAAGATGCTTGTTGTATGAAGTAAATTTGTTAACATAGAGGTGAAACATTTAATTCTAGATTTATTTTTGTGTCATAAAATGTATGGATCTTTCCTTCTGGGTGTAAGCCGCGTCGATATGGTGCAGAAGAGCCCTGAAAATTTCTACTGCAATGTTTGGCGAAACGTTGGCCTATAACACGACCAAATTGACGTGGCTTATACCCAGAAGCCAGAATCCATGTCAAGACCACTGCGAAAATTTCAAGACTTGTATAAAAAAGAAGGTTGGCTACTGAAACCAAAATTGATCTAGATTCTAGAAGGCTAATCATATTTTATCTACGCAGAGGCTTTTCATTAGCTGATTCGACTTACATCAGTTATTATCCTCATTAATTATACATGTAATTATTCTATTTATTTTGCTTTTGCGTTTTTTGTAACTGCATTGCATATTTTAGAGGAATGTAAATGAAAAAAAGAGTTTGTATTTTTTTATTTATGAATCAATCTTTTTCTACTTTTATTGAGATCCTAATGGTTTTAAGAGGAACAAAACACAAACTTTATTCTTATTTTTTTACTAAATAAACTTGCTTTAACTAAAAAGATATTAAAACATTGGACTTTTTTTAAATACATATTAGCATGGAGTAAAAAAGGTACGAACAGGCTATTCATTAGTCGATTCGACTAATAAGAACTTCGTATATCGAAAATTATGTCACTTACCCATGTGACACATTTGTCCCCTCAAATTATAATACTTGCTGGCGAGTGGCGATTGAGTTGGCATGAAAAATCACCGAGATACATTAACTATAGTTAGAAAGATAGAGCAAAAAAATATTCGCTGTGTTAGTCGAAACGATTAACATTAGCCGACTATAGTCTGTTTAACTTAAGGGGATTTGACCGTACGATTCACGATTCGTGCCGTCAAATTCGTGAATATTTATAGAATAAATATTAGATATTCACAATTCCAATGCAATTCCATAAAACCTTTTTCCTAAATTTTCCTCTGTCCCGTTTTTAAGCAATTAATAGTCAACACAAGCTCTTATAGCAATGTATAACACTATTGTATTTACAACTGAATAAAGTGGCAACCTGTTTAAACTAACTTCTCCTTCTATAGGCGGCTATTGTACTATCAAATAAATATCATATTCTTTTATGAAAGACATTTTATCACATTTTTTTGATAGTGTTATATCCTCCTATGTTAAATGTGATAAAATTTCTTTGATCAAATAAATATGATAGTGTAATAAGTCATCTTTTATAATATTCATAATATTTTTCTGATTATAGATAATGATCAAATCTTATATTTGATCAAATCTTAGTCAAAAAAAGAGTTGAGTATGGTGGTCATCCATTAATGTCTTCTTTGTTAGGAAGGGGGATGTACAATAAATAAACGGGAACTGGGACCTATAATGTGGTGATATCAAATAATATACAATTTTTTGTTGATTTGTTTGGCTACTATTTATTGTTTATTTACAACACACGACTGTACATCAACACATTGTTCACATACACCAAGATTGATAATAAATTTGTTTGGCTACACATACAATTTGAGACTACACACAATAATTCATTTGTTTGGCTACACACACAATTTGTTTTGCTACAAGACTTTATTTGATTTGCTACACATGATAATTACACACACGAAGATTATATACAATGATTGTTAATTGAGAATGTATTTGTTTGGCTACGATACTTTGTTTGATTTGCTACACATGAAGACATTACCTATTTGATTTGCTACACATTAAGAGTTTGTAATGTCCTCTTTCACTCTGCTCAATACACAATGATGCAATATTGCACTTCCACTGAGCCCCTCTTTTAGGGGCTGTTCAATGTTATATACCACACACACACACACACACACACACACACACACACACACAAATATAAACACACACATACTTTGAGATCTATTTTAAACTATTTACAAAAACCAATAATTTAAGTAAACTAATGACATATGAACTGCTCTTGAGATGTTTCCCTTTTTCAACTTGCAAAGTATATTCACACAATAAGCCATAAATATTAATGGTAAGCTAGGGTCAGTCATTACGGTCTTAACATAAACCATATGCGAAACCGATATGAACGGACCTCACAAGAACACTCAATATGTCACTTCAGTGGACTGTAAACAATAAAACAAATACACTTAAATAATTTACAAAACTCTCTAACAGGGGAGATCCGTCAATGTATGAGGGGCACTGAAAAACAAATAGATGAGTTTATGTTTTTATTATTTTGATATTTCATAGTTTTTAATTAATATTTTAATTAAGGAAATCGAATTTATTCATAAATAATTAAAATAACGAAATCCTGTACTAGGTTTTATTTGTTGACAAATTAGTAGGTTCAAGAATCAGTCATGAAGATTAATAAATTGTAATAAAACATAAAGTTAATCGCCTTGAATTTTAAATGGCATATGTTTGTTTATATCAAAATTTAAAATTACTTCAATTTATATTTGACTTGAAATCCTAATATCTGATGCGTATTCGTAACTTTGCAATCTGTATAATTTACACAGCCATACGTACAATGTACATAGTTTCACAAATCTTTGTATTCCATTATATCCAACAAAGAGAAGTGGGTTAAATGGGATACCATTATGTTCACTAACGTTCATAATCCCTAATTAATTCTGACCAAACCGAGGTTCTTCTGTAGTTACAGTGGCGCGAAGACAAGGGTATGTTCATATTATGTTACGCAAGTCATTCAATTCATTATGATGACAAGATAAAATTGCAAACTTATTTTGTTATCCTCGTTAAATTATTATTTAATATAAATATATTTGTTATAATTTATTACCTGGAACCTGAACTTTTCATGGTCAGCTAACTTGAATATGAATGATTTGGGCTTTTTATTGTATAGTAATCGATAATCGTTAAAAGATTCGATCTTTTTTTAATGTTTTATGGATAATCAAGTATAATTACGTAAAATCTTTTAAGTTTTTTATGTTTTATAGATAGTATAAATAAGTAGGTATATTGTTAAGCCATTTTTTATCGAATTCGATATTTTGATGGAAATATCCATTTTGAACTTCTCTGAATCCATTCTGACTGTGTCTGATCCATATCTATTTGTTGGTATGTATGTATATGCTGAAACAAAAAAAAATAATACATACAAAATTTTTTAAGGTCAACTCTTTTTCGAATGGAAACTTATATTTTTTTTATTACGGTAACTCATGCTATAAAAAAATAACCACCTTTTTGTACTTCATTTTTCCAAGACTTTTATATGATAGGTTATTTTCAATAATTTTTTACTCGGAAAACATCAACTTTAGAGGAAAAATGCAAAAAACAAAATTTTGAGCTAATGAAACTTTTTTGAAATAAATTGAATTTTTTGTTCTTTTCTCGAAAGTTGCTAGTTTCTAATAATAATTTCTTGAAAATCTAAAATCTTTTGTTAAATGTCTCGGAAAAATGAAGTCGTACAAAAAATTATTCAAGACAACTACTTTGCAACTACAGTTGCTCATTTTTTCCATAGAAGAAGTTACCGTAATAAAAAATATAAGTGTCCATTTGAAAAAAATAATTGACTTTGAAAACGTCCACCAAACCAAAAACCAAACAAGTTTTATGCGAAACATTTTTTAATTCTTTGTTTTAGAAATATTCAAGTGCTAAATATGAAAATATTTTCTTTTTGTTTTTGAAAATAAAATTTTGTTAATAACCTGTGTGAAAACCGCCTTAACCCTTTCGGCCCTGATGGTGGCATTTGTCATCGAATTTTGCAGAGTTTTTATCTTAAATAAATTTATCTGTAATTTATTTTTTATAAAATATATTGTTTCAAATACTTGTTTTTATTTAATTTTTATCTTAAAAACCTAGTGATTGTATTTTCCAAGATTTCCTAGTTTTTACATTAAAAAAAAAACAGTTCAAAATTGATAAGGATATTTCTGCAGGTAATGCAAAACATATTTTATTTTGCTCAATAAAAATCCAGAGCCGGAAGGATTAAGAATACAAAAGAATCAAAGTCCGTACTATAATTATGAGGAATTACAATATTAATTACATAATTACAATATGGTAAATAACCTACTTTTACTGTTTTCTTTATAAATAGACTGCAGTATCTATTAATAATCTCGAAAAACTTAATTATCTTCAATGTACACATATAGCATATACTTAAACGCTTCACACCTTTCTGAATAAACAACCAGATTTAGTTAGAGAAGCTCATAAACTTATCGAACACCATAGTACACCACTCATACTCGTGTAACCTAACTCTGAGTATATTATATAGACCGGTGTAAAGTTATCCTAACCTAACAGACATAAGTTATAATAGTGGTGCAAGTTGTAGTATACATACACTAAATAATTAACGCAGTGAAGTTGGTCGACGCACTCTCAAGGAGTGGTGGCTGTTATACATAATTAGCGAACACAGTCTCTGTGGACCGCCCGCGAGTGCTGCTACAATGCTAGCGAAATTGTCTTTAAGACGAGCCTGGGTTTGTTTGTCACAAGTCTACCGGAACTTGGTTCATATTTAATGAGTTTTGTTGTGATGTTGTCTGTACTAATTTTGAGAATAATTACGTTGGTGATGTATTTAACTATTTGTGTATAGTCGTCTAGATACAGGCACATAAAACCAAAATTGATTGTCACTTTGTGTGGTCATATATAAGGTCAAAATAAAGATTTTCAGATAGGGAGCTACTTTAAAATCCTTGTATAAGAAGACTGTTATATCGGTTATTCAAGGTGGCAACCACTAGTGTTTTAACTCTTTGTAGCTCAAGATCATAAAAATTTAAATTATGTTGATAAAGAGACAAGTTTAGGCATATAAAAAACACGTATTTTTCAGAAATTTAAAAAGATTTATTTTTGATAATTTATTTGACTTTTTAGGGAGGGACATTACTGTGAATTAATCGTAAAAAAAATCGTATGGCAGGATTTGAAACAATTATTTAGTTTGTTGTAGCATAATGCTACACCGCATTTTTCGTAAATTGTTTGTGAAACACCAGTACACTGGGGAAACTAACAACGTATTCTTTTTTCTACCCAAATCGGCCAGTAGCCGATCTGGTTCTGCCTTACTGCCAATAGTTACGTAATAATACGTAAGTCTATAGGTTATACCATCTGTGAATTTTACTTGATACTAAGTTATTCAGTGGTATGTTACAGTAATGTTACACATATTTGAATGAACTAAATATATTTAGTACGTATATTAGCGGGATTATTGAGGTTTGTTACAGAAATGTCACATGAGGCTACAAAGGGTTAAAATTAGCTTATCTCAGCTTCTAGTCATCCGATTTCAAATTTCTTTTATATATTATAAAGTTCTTATAAAGAACAATTAATATAATTAAGAATTAAGTCAAATTTTCAGATTTTCGAAAAATTTTGAAAACCCTTAAGATATAGAGAAAAATGGATAATGACAAAAAAGAATCTTCTCAATGAGAACTTTAAAATATACAAACGAAAATTGAAATCGGTTTACTAGGAACTGAAATAAAACACCGATAGGTGCCATTCTACACGGGTTTTAAAAGTGGCTCCCTATCTGAAAATATTTCTTTTAACCTTATATATGACCACAGAAAGTGAAATACCTCAATCAAAAAGTGTAACGTTTTTTTTATGTTCCAGACGTACTATTACTCCACATGCAGAACAAATAAAAGTCTTTCCAGTCCTTTCAATCATTCAATATAACGGAGATGGTAAATAAGACCAGTTTTTCGCCTCTTAAACTTAAAACAATCTATCATGAATAAAAAAATGTCGGTATTATTGTATTTTTGAAGATATATCTTTTACAATTTTATGGAGGTTATCATTTTAAAATTTTGACCCGTGCGCGTCAAGGCCCAACATGGACCCTGGGTTCAATCTATATCTATAAAAGAGTTTGTCCTTAACCACTCACTCACTCACTCACTCACTCATATATCAACGTACAACCCAAACCCCTGGACCTAGAAACGTGAAATTTCGTAGGTGCCTTCCTTTTATGATGTAGGCACCCACTAAGAAAGGATTTTTCGAAATTCAACCCTTACGGACTTAAAACAGGGTGTCAAATTTTATATAAAAAAATATTTTTTTTGTTCGCATTTAATTGAAACTTATCAAACATACTCTACAATATAAATAATGACACATTAATTTCAGCATTTCCCAAAATTTAATCACTAAGATGTTAGGGAGGTGGAAAAATTTGTCAAATATATTTTTTTTGTATTCAACGGGGGTAGACAGGGTCTGTGTTTTTGATATTTATCTGCATAGATGCTTACGTTATAATGGTGAAGTCGGGCAAAATAATCTACAATAAAAATATTCGATATTCAACCCCTAATTGCGAGGGTAGACAGGGGGTTAGTTTTTACAATTTTTGACTATGATCCGAGATATTTACGTTTTTTATAGGTAATTAATAAAAATCAATATAAAAAAGATGTCATCTCCTATCACGTATGGAGGGTTCTAATTAGTTTCGAAGTTTACGCGAGCGAAGCCGCGGGATTCCGCTAGTATTCAATAATTTGATAACTTTTATTATATTAAACCTTTTATCTTAAAAGCCCACTCCTCTTGAATAATATACAAACTTTTGGGACATCCTATATGTTTTCTATACAAATAAGTATGTAATATTGTATATTTCTAGCGGGCAAAAACTCGCATCTGAAGATTTATGTTTATTTTACTGGTTCTTGATAAAAAAGTGATCCACATTGAATCCAATGTAGTATGCTTAATAACATAAAACAATATTCTATTTTTAAACATTAATCAGTGGTAACTAACCCGCGGCATTCCGAAAGACAGGTTCTATTTAAATATAAGATTTAAGGAAAATGTTTACCAATCAGTGATTCGTTATTTGTAAGAGTTTAATCAAAGTAGAAGCTAATTAATTAACATGTACAATGGCTGTCAAACGGAAATAACGTGATTCTATAAAATACCGAAGAAGATTGATTTCTTCGGATATAACTAATGATGTTTAAAAACAGGTGTATATTAATATATCATATATTCTTAATTTACAGGGTGTCAATTTTAAGTTGACACAACTAAATATTTAAGAGTTTTTAGTAAAACTTGAAAGGTTATGAAGAAGAAAAAATATACATGGTTGTACTTTTAGATGCCCGAGACGTAAAAAAATAGGCCCCATTGAAAAAAAATCCTAAATAAATTATTACAACATTTTTTTAAATGGTCAGTGAAGTAACAATTTTTTTAGGCCCCCTGTTTACCTCAGAAATCTAGGTAGTTGCCTAATTTACCTGCTATATCATTCACGAGGTCCCCAACTAGGGCCTCATGCGCCTATTTCATAAATACGACTTTAATGTCCGGTATCAGGTATCATGCATAAAGGGGCTAGAAAATTAGAAATAAAGAGTATTAATTTTGTGATAGTGTCTATGAATTTGCTATGGAATTTAGAATAGTGATACTTTAATGTATTTTTACACAGTTGCCAACTTTGACCGTACAAAATAATTATCATATATCATCACTGTTTTAATACCGTTGGTGTTTTCATACAACATGTGAGCGATATTTGTCAAAGTCTTCATGAAAGTCCAAGAGAACTGTCATATAAGTTTAATACCTCATTTGAGAGTGCCTGCTAGCTAGCAAATTCGTTAGCCTCTTTATATGATACTGGAAAAAACAACATGGAATAATTTACGTTAGTTTTGTTGAATAGTTATAGTAAATGAAGGGTTAACTTTTTTTTAGATGTGAACCTATATTTTTTTACTCTATCGTTTTATTTTCAATAACTTTGTAGTCGGAATAAAATTTAAAGGAAAAATGGAAAAGATAAAAAGAATGTTGATTGAAATTACCCTTGAAGTCTTCAAAAATAAATTAGTTATTTCGATTCCTCCTTGAAACCATAAAACTTTCACGACTACGTTTTTTTTAATGAATAGATCTCGAAATATTTTATTATGTCATATTAAAATTTATACCATACATCCTGTATATGTAATTGTACGAGTATACACCGATATTTTAAACATTACCATTTTAGTTAAATCATTAGTAGTGTATACAACGTTTCTATTTGATGTTGTTATTTTACAAAATGCACAACACGACTTGCACCAGTAGGTGAAAACTGTTTTTGACATTACATTAATTTAGTTCAGATAAAGTACCCTGTTTAAAATGTAACTATGTTGTAACGGGATAAAGTCTACTTAATTAAAGTAGATATATTATTATTTATGATAATAAATTGTGGGATAGCTTACAAACCACATGATTTGTTGTAAATTTTTGAAAGTCCTTCATCGTAAAAATATTAGGAACCACTGAGTTAGAGCATACAGATTTATACGTATATCAGTATTGGAATTATCAAACTTTCATAATTCTAAAAAAAATGATTAGAAAGTTACAGAAAAGATGTCATTATAAATACGTCAAGAAAATTACAAATGACTCTATCTATGTTTAATAAATGGTTTTTTATGTTTTCTTAAAAACATCCAATGTCTAGACGTAAGTTCATTGGACAAATAAGAAAAAAATCAAGATAATGTGTACGTCAAAATAGAGCTCAAACATCAATTTTCCAGATCGTTGACTTGACCACTGAACTCTAATTCCGTATTCTGCAATTTGAACGTAATATTGTGATAATACTGTTAATGTGTAGAATATTTGATGTAGTATGGATTTTTTATATTTTCTCTCTTAACGTTGGAAATTGTACCAAAAAAATAGAATGTTATTGTGTGGCTGAAAAGTCTGTTTTTTTTTGTCGATTGACATACTTGAATAAAATTCTATCAATTCTATCCGTATCGATAAAAATAGAATTTTTGGTGTTGGTTATATGAATTTTTATGTAATGTATAATTTATGAGTTTTTGGAACTCATATTTCGTTTTTAGTCAAGAATTTTACAACTGAAAATCTAGTCTCGTGAAAATGAAAACTATCTCGTTTCAGTTTCATCTCGTAAATAAATAAACCAGTCTCGTCTCCGGCTTATCTCGTGCACGTGACCGAGATCGAGAAAATTTTCAGTATTGTGTGAATTTAAAAAAAACAACATATTTTTATTAATCTTCTATATCTATAAAATAGTTTGTCCTTAACCACTCACTCACTCATATATCAACGTACAGCCCAAACCCCTGAACCTAGAAACGTAAAATTTCGTAGGTGCCTTCCTTTTATGATGTAAGCATCCACTAAGAAAGGATTTTTCGAAATTCAACCCCTACGGGGTTAAAACAGGGTGTCAAAGTTTATATAAAAAATATTTGTTTTCTTCGCATTTAATTGAAGCTTATCGAACATACTCTACAATATAAATAATGAAACAATTATTTCAGCGTTTCCCAAAATTTAACCCTTAAGGTGTTAGTGAGGTGGAAAAATTTGTAAATTTTTTTTTGTATTCACCGAATGAAACATGGCACAAGTAGGTACTATACAGGACAAATATCAGTTACGAAAATTCAACCTCTCTGGGAATGGGGGGAAGGGGGGGGTAAAATTTTGATATATTTATCTTCATAATTGTTGATGATATAAAAGTAAATTCGGACAAATAAATATTCAATTAAAAATTAATGTTCGATATTCAAGCCCAAATAACACGGGACGGGGACGAGGAGGGATTTAGATATGTTTGTATACCTGCTTTACTTATAAAGGTAAATCCGGGCAAAATAGTCATCTATTAAAATAAAATTTTCGACATTCAACCCCTAATGGCGGGGGTAGACAGGGTCTGTGTTTTTGATATGTTTATCTGTAAAGCTGTTTATGGTATAATGGTGGAGTCGGGCAAAATAATATGCAATAAAAAAATTCGATATTCAACCCCTAATGGCGAGAGTAGACAGGGGTTAGTTTTTACAATTATTAACTAAAATCCGAGATATTTACGTTTTTTATAGGGAATGAATAAAAATCAATATAAAAAATATGTCATCCCCTATCACGTATGGAAGGTTCTAATTAGTTTCGAAGTTTAAGCGAACGAAGTCGCGGGATCCCGCTAGTATTTAATAAAAGAAATGATTGATTAATTAATATAGAATAATTAATTTTTACTAATAATTGGTAAACTTTTTAAAACCGAAAACTCGTTGAGACTTATAAATGAAATTAACATCAGTCTCGTGTTTCGACAAATAGAAACACTCTCGTCTCGATCTCGTTAGTCATTTATTCATTTATAAAAATGTAATTAATAAAAGAACAAAAAAAACAACGTATTTTCGCGATTCGGTGAGAGTTTTTTTTCAATATAAGACCACATTTTAAAACTTCCTTCTTATAGATTTTCTTTTAACTTGATACATATTTTATTAATAATGTGTACTTTCAATTTTTGATGTTACCTTCACCTTTAAATCGATTATAAACCTTTTGCAAATATTAGTAAAGAAACACAATTTTCTTTTTCCTCTAAAAACATTATTTGTACATTCAATAAAGAATGGAGACACGTTCATAGGTACAGTGGTGGATTTATGATTTTTGGGCCCTATAAATTTTTATTTATAAATTATTTAAAAAAACGCATTAGCTATATTTAAAGTGGCTAATTCAGTTTTAGAGAGTAGATCAAATCTACTTTAACACTTAGGGACTCGATAATAGGTCTAACGGACCCAGTCCTTCGTATTTTGGTTAAAATCTTTTAAAGTTTGAAGTGTGTGACATTGCCACTTTTATTATCTTTCAACGATAGAATAGCACGGCAGATGACGGTCATAGTCGTCAGTTTGTTCAAATTGTCATAACTTAATTTGATACAGAAAGCGACTGAGATGTGATTTTATCCCAAAGAAGATATTTTAATTTTTTTAATTTTCAAAGTTGTTTTTGTTTTTTTTTAATAATGATTGATCTCTCATTGTTAATTAATATAAGTACATTATAGTAGTGTAAGAAAATATAGAAGATTTTGTTTAAAATAAGTACCCGAGAAAAAATGATAAGATATAACGAGATATTATAAGATATGTTCGCATCTCGTTATATATGGTAATATCTTAATTTTTGAGCCTAAAATATATTAATTTATATAGATATATCTGATAATATATAGTAATATCTTATATTATACTAACTAACAAAAATTCTATTAATAATAGAACTAATATTGAATACATTCAGCAGACGTATAACAGTATTATTCCATAATAATATTTTTATTTTTCTATTTATTTATTTATTTATCTTTTTATTTTTCTTTTTTTTTTTCTTTTCTTTCTTCCATCCCCCTTTTTTGATTATATTATTTTTTTTTTTTTTTATTAAATATGATTAAACTGTTTTTATATATTGCTGAAATAATATTAGAAAATTAATTTAATATTATAAATTGAATTATCCAAAAAATTTTCTAATGTTTCAAAATTGATCGAGTCACTTTATTAAAATATTTTTTTATAAAAATTTTATAAATATCTGTCATAAAATATATAAAGAATTTTTATTTTACATATATTAATATAAATGTTAATATAAAAATTAATTGTAAGTATGTTATAAGATTGTTTGTTATTTTACCTATACTAATGTGTTTGTTTTTTATAAAAAATTGTAGAACTAATATCTGATGAAGATCATATTGATCGAAACGTAAAGATTAAATAAAGAATATTATTAATAGACCATTATATCCCATTTTATTATTATAATTTACAAAATGGTCATTTATTCCAATATAAGTAATATCTTAATATATATTGCCCCTCAGATCCGAAAATATATTGTTATATATATTGATATATAGTAACATCTTAATATGTATCAGCCCTCAGATCCGAGAATATATTGTTATATATATTTATATATTGATATATCTGCTAATATATTATGATATCTTAATAATATTATTTTGAAATAAGTTTGCTTAGCTTAGAATATATTATTATATATAGATATATCTGCTAATGTATTATTATATCTTAATAAATTTTATTTTTTGAGTTATCATAGCCAAGAATATATTGTAATATATATTAATATATGGACATATCTGATAATATATAATAATATCTTAATATATATCAGCCCTCAGATGCGAAAATATATTGTTATATATATTTATATATTGGTATATCTGCTAATATATTATCATATCTTTTCTGGTGGTAAAGTATTTGTAAATAAAGTGGCTGTTACTTTTTTAAATTAATCAATTTATTAAATGATTAACATTTGTTATAACAAAATATTACATTTGACCAATATCAATGGTGATAAAAATCCGGCAGTAAAAATTTGAGGATTGTAGCAGTTTGTATTATTTTTTTACTTATTAAATGCAGATGGTATTGACGTACAAATAGCAGCATCCTAAGCGAAGAACCGCGTTTTTGAAATCAATAGTGATGCTGCTGATGGAAGACATCTTGTCAAAAGAGAAAAATTAAAAAAATTACCAACAAAAATAAAACTGTTCATTATTCATCTTGCAATAAATCGAACAGCAAAAAATTTTGTGTACTTTTTTAGATCTATTTTAGTTTGTTTTTCTTTCTAATCCTTAATTTTTAGTTGGTTTAATTTAAAAAAAAATTCTTAGTTTCTCAAAAATAGTACCTACCTACATAATATGAATTGGGCAAAAAAATTAATATAATACCTTCAAAATTCCCAAAAACTAGCTTTTTTTGTGGTGTATAAAATACACCACGCGAGTAACTGTGTTACGGTATTTCACGCGAGTAATTAAGGGTTAAGAACAAATAAATACTGAATAAAAATCAAAAGGTCGCTGGCCCCACACTTCTTTAGTCTAAATAATTATTACTTGATACTGTAAATCGATAGCACGTATTTATACTAAAACGATTATCAAATTTTATATTTATATCGCAATGAATTCTGAAGAAATGGAATAAAAATTTTTTAAATACCCTGAAACGGTAAAATCAGATTAAAGAGAAAAAATTTTGACTAGAATATAAGCCAAATTTTTCTCCATGTAACTGTCCACCGCTCCTTCTGAACTGGCATCCCGGGCGGTAGCCCAGTCTCCCTCCCTGATGTTGGCATTGCTATTATACATTAACAAAATAAGCAACGAATTTTAATAATATTAAATTAATAATAATAAATATAAAAAATTCAAATATCAACCATTCTTTTTTCTAATGTTCACTTGACTTGAATTTAATATTGCACTCGCGTTATTTGTATAGTTTTGTATATACATATATTCTGATTTCACGAAATAAGTAAATTTTATTTAGAATTGCCCATATAATCAGGAATGATAAAGTTATAAGTAACATATATTTTTGTTTTAAAAATTCACAGTTGACATATCACCCAAATTTTCAATATAATTTTATAAATTAAGAACAAAAATATTTAAACAAAATTTTGGACAGTGAAATATTTTTTAAAATAAATTTTATGCATTTCTCTACAAAATTAATATCTTTTAGTTTTACTCTATTTTTAATAGTTTTTGAGATATGTTGTTTTCAAAAAAGTACATTCATCAAATTTTAAAATAGGTAGTGAATATTTTTGGTGAAACTTTTTTTTGAAAATGATGTTCCAACGCATTTATCTTAAAAATTCTACAACTTGTGTTGACAATTTTTATACAAACATTGATGAATACATTTTTGAAATTATAATCACTGAATTCTATGATCACACCAGTCAGGTGTGATAATTTCTCAAAAAATACAATTTTTAGAGATATTAATAGACTAAAATTTAACTTGTAAGAGAAATATAAACTGCGTTACAGCCAAAATCTCAAAATTCATGTACGCACTTAGAGTGTTAAGCAACAAGGTTGTGCAAATGTTTTGTTGCAAGTGTATTAGCTTATATACATTTAATTATTAGATATAGAATTTTATTTTGGTGCTTCTCTTCTCATACCTGTAACATACTCAAAATACAAAAGAAATGTCTTCGTATTATGGCCAGATATGACCCAGGGAACACTGCCGTCCACTGTTTATATAATACAAAGTTTTAACTATAATCGATATTAATTTATTAGAAAATGAGTTATTCATAAAAAAAAACTGATTTATGTAATATAAATGACCATAATTACAACATAGAAACAAATACAATATGAAATCTATTCAAACACGTAAACAAATTGTCAATAGAACTGTAGTAACAATACAATTAAAATTTTCAATAAAATTCCTAAATCTATAATAGATCCGTCTGTTGAAGAACTGAAAATTACTTTAAAAGAATATTTAATAAGCAAATGTCACATGGTTTTCTTCATTTATTTACTATACATACATATATTTCGGATTTCTTTAATAGTCACAATATTTCTATACAGTTTTTGTATATATTTTTTTATTTTATTAATACGGGCCTCAAATATCACTTAATACGCATATGGATTATTTTTTTTAATTGATTAAATAATATTCGAGTATGTTGTATATATGTAATAGCTATTACATACTATGTTCGTAAAAGTTGGTGTAACTTGCCTCTCACTAGCAGTGTGATTTCACTTTGAATCAGTATATTAGCAACCAACGAACTCTAATGTTTACATAGGTGCATTCAAGTAAGTTAATACGGACGTAAGTAAATGAAGTTGTTATATGTTTATTTAATTATATAATATATGTGACATTTGATTATAGATTCAGTACGAGTTTTCCCTGGTTGGACGATTCTGTAGTATTGGGATAGATAATAGATGGATACCCCCCCCCCCTATGCATATATTATAAGATATTATAATATATTTTTAGATATGCCAAGATATACAAATATATTAACAGATATGCTAATATATTGTTATATATGTCGAGATATACTTGTATATTAACATATATACTAATGTATGCTAATATATTGTAATATATGTCAAGATATGCTTGGAGCCTGAATTTGGCACGATCCAAGAAGACATTAGTATATATATAATATATAACTATATCTTGCAATATATTACAATATATTATAATGCGTTCTTGGATCGTGCCAAAATCAGGATCCAAGCATATCTCATCATATCTGACCAAT
This sequence comes from Sialis lutaria, assembly GCA_949319165.1. Classification (NCBI taxonomy): domain Eukaryota; kingdom Metazoa; phylum Arthropoda; class Insecta; order Megaloptera; family Sialidae; genus Sialis; species Sialis lutaria. The sequence goes on along the minus strand of OX439233.1, from coordinate 7,811,612 downwards.
TGGATCTTATAATATATGGTAATATCTTATCATTTTTTCCCGGGTAATTACAGAAATTTCAACAATTTTGTCATAAAAGAATGGAAAAATTCCTTTTATTTTTGTAATGACTGTTTGATTAAGTAAAAACAATAAATATTAGTATATGATTGAATATTGTCTTTCTTTATTGACAAATTATCCTTATAAAAAAGTAAATGTGCACTTCTATTCAGCAGTTTTGGAATAAACATTTGATATTAAACTGGGTCCAGCGCACCCGATAGCGAGTATTTATGTTACAAATCAAGACGCGAGTCCCTAAGTGTTAAAGGAGCATTTAGCGTTAAAGGAGCATTAAATCGATTATACCGGAAATTGGTGTAGTAAGTAAATCCGCTACTGGTTAGGTGTGTATATATTTTTCTACTAACATAAGTAAATGGTATAAATTGTATCGGTATGATTTATAGAAACCCACGAGTGCTGTCACAGCCCTAATCTCACCGCATATGAAATGTAAATGAGCAGCCCCGTCTGATATGTAAATAGCACAAAGATAGTTTAATATAATATCAGGCACGCGTTATTCGCCGTCATTTCATAGATTTATCATAATGCAGACGTGAAAGTATGAGCACATGGGCGTGGACAGCGTAAGATATAGCTGCGTGCGTACATACATTGTATATGCCTGTCCGCTTTTATTTACTTATTCGATGAGAAACTATAAATCGATATTTAAAAGATGTATGTACATTGTACATATTACAATTCAAGAATGGTTATACTTTTTATTTAAATTTGTTATTCTTTTACACCCACCGCTAGATTTAACGACCTTTGATATAACGACCGCTTGATACAACGACGTATCACTGCTTAATATATCGAATATCGACTTTCCCCTATCCTCACCATAATACCGTCGACTGCTATATTTCTGTGCGAAATTTAAATTCACCACTTAACGTTAATGTCGGCATGGTGGTAGAGGCTACCTTCACCGTCGTTATATCAAGCGTTTAGTTACCAATACCGTCGTTATATTAAGCGGTGAGTGTATACGCATAAAACTCTACATACATATACACTAGATATGTATGTAGTATATGTGTTTAAGATCCTGCGCCATCGTGTGTTATAATAAGGAACTATTCCTATCGGGTCAGTTGTCAGCTGTTTATTGGAAAAACGTGTTTAATTAAAATAGGAAATAGTTTTGAAAAACTATACTTATTTTCTTTATAAAAGAAATTAAATTGTTAAGTTAGGTTATATGGTAGCTGACCCGATTGTGTTAGTTTCGATTATAACCACAGAACGCGTCACTAGCATCGTCACATACCAATTGTAGAATCCGGGTGGTCTATTAAAATTTAGACAAGCAAATATATCGAAAACTAAGGTTTTTCAGGAAAAATTTTTAGTACAAAAGTTTTGGAATTAAGAGGGAGAAAACCAATGGAGGTAAAAATTTTGACCTTGAGTGGAGATTTAAAGTCATTGTGGAGTCAACTTATTTTTTTTTTTTTTAATGGAAACATTTATTTTTTACATTTTCAAAATACGAATATGTAAAAAAATAAATAGATTTTCATTTAACACGAAAATTACCTTAAAATCTCCCGTCAATGTCAACAATTTTACCTCCATTTGGTTTCCTCCTGGAACTTTTATACCAAATATTTTCCCTGAAAAACCGTAATATTCGAAATATTTGCTTGTCGCGTTTTAAATAGATCACCCAGTATAATAATGTTGGCTTGGATGACAGAACTCGAATACCCTTCATTGGGTGTTCCCCTTCTAACCCTGGAACTTTTGTACAAAATATTTTCCCTGAAAAACCTTAACTTTCGAGATATTTGCTTGTCTCAATAGACCACCCGGTATAATATCGTTGGCTTGAATGTCAAAATTGAATACCATTTTTCTATGTCATGGTATAATAAAACACCCAATCTAAACTCATGGACCTAGAAACGAGAAATTGTGGGGTATCTGGCTATGACATTGATCCAACGATATTAAACATATTGAGTGAGTATTTTGTTCACAACTACTAGGAAACGGAGTCATTTAATACCTGAACTACAACAAAACAATGTCACTCGACACGTGTTTCTACTTCACAATAAGTCCTCGTCGGGTGTCTAATAATACCAGTTTGGTATTATTAGATTCCACATGTCTAGTGACATTGTTTTATTGTGTGTTTCTCAACCTTTAATGCTTTAGTACCATTTTTTAAGATCAGATATGTAACGCCTTTCTTATGAAGGAAAATTTATTTAAAAAAATTAATTTACTCTCGTGAGGGTAATCTGCAATGGTATTTTTTTTAATTAAACTTTTTGATCCAATTTAACTTTCATTTTATATTTTGTTCGAATAAAACGATTTTTTTTTTTCAATAAATGTTTTTTTTTTCTTTAGATATTTTACCATCTCTTCTTTAAGAATGCTTTCCAGAGAAACACTGCGGGTTAAGATATATAAATAAAATTTTAAGTGATTTTGTTCACAATTTGATATAAAAAAATACATATTTTTACTACCCTGCACCTACACCATTTATTTAATATAGCATTTTTCTTGGAATTAATTCAGATATGTTGTCAACAATGGGTAATATGGGTAATTTAAATCTTGGCTTTTATCTGACTGAATTTTTTATTTCTCAGAATATTATCATCCCTATATAAAAACGAAAATTGTATTATTCGAACGTAATTGTTTTTATTTCTTTTTTTATCACAGTCTCTGCTGAAATAGGTAAATAAACGTAACTTGACTAATGGTTGTTAGCAGCTCGTTTTGTTCTTTAGTTCGATCAACGTTTTGTGATGATTTTCTCACACTAAACGAGCGGCAAAATCCGCAAATGTGTACCTATAAATTAATTACACCTTTCCAAAAGCCAAAACGATTATTTGCACCTCTTTTTGTCGGTAGTTTCATCTTAGCAATATTTAATTAGTCAAATTAAAGAACATTTCTTTGAACATTTCACTTCTGGTCAATAAGTTTACAAGGGATACACGTTATATAACAAAAATACGGGACTTTCTTATACGTATGAATAAAATTGTATTTTATCAAGAGTTGTCTAAGGGTATATGAATGTAGATACTTTCTTATTTGAACTTTTATGATATAATAAATAGTATAAAAATGAATGACTGATCTGTAACAATACCACACCGTGTATGTTGTTTTCAACAATATAATAAAATTGAAGTGACGTCATCAGACCCATGTGTACTCGTTTGGTTGCCTAGTAACTGTATGCTTTATACATAGCCACCGGCTATTATTATTATAATTTAAAATAATACATTTTGTGTATGATATTGGGATCCGTCAAATGAGCGTACACCACCTGGTGGCAAAACTTGTAACTAGACTGGGGGTACAATTTCTATGCTAATAGAATTTAATAATGAAAAAATAAATAATCTCAAGCATAAAACTGACAGATGAACCTACGGTTTACCCGAGTAAAAATAATTATATATAATTGTATATAATTATATACAATTATATCGGAGATTTGGCCCGATATAATTGTATATAATTATATACAATTATATATAATTGTATATATATAATAAATATATATATTGTATATAATTATATATAATTATATACAATTGTATATAATTATATATATATCTATATAATTATATAAAATTGTATATAAATATTTTTTAATCTATTATACATCCTGGAGTCCCCCCCCCCCTAAACGGTCAATTATTGTAAATTTTTATTTCAACAATATGGGCCTCAAATATTACTTAATACGCATCTAGATTATTTTTTTTAAAATGATTCAATAATATCCGAGTACTTTATATATGTAATAGTTATATATACTATCTGCTAAAAAGAGCTATGATTTACTGTGTAATTAATACATTCCCGTTTAGGGGGGGGGGGGGACTCCAGGATGTATAATCGATTAAAAAATATTTATATACAATTTTATATAATTATATATAATTGTATATAATTATATAGATATATATATATATATATATATAATTATATATAATTATATACAATTATATATAATTATTTTTACTCGGGTATAGTAAAACTTACGATTAAATCACAATATTATGTTTTAAATCATCCAAAAATAAAATGAATGAAAGGACAGTAAGTACCAAGAAAGAATTTTACAATTTTTCCTATATATAATTGATTTATTATAATATAAATATGTATTTAAAAGATTTGTTTGTTGAAAAATTGTAAACAATCAAAAATAAATAACGTATGCGTATTGTATTTGATGTTATTGCATGATATTATCTGTAATTATAATGAGTGAGTTTAAAATATGTGTACATTATAATACTTATATTTTAACTATTGACGCTGTCTTCTAATTTTTTTTAATTTACCCTTAGCTGCGCCATGTTTTTTTTAGGCTCCTCCCATCTGACGGATCTTAATGTATGACAGTGTATTTTAAATAAAAATCAGTAAATATCGAGAGACATATTTATCGCTCTAGTAACCAAAAAATAATTGTTATCATCAGTTAGGACAAAAATGTTCGTCTTGGGATTTAGTTTTCAAAAATAAATTCATGCTATTCGCCTTTAGCGCTAGTTTCGAAAAATTATTTTTTTAATTTTTATATTAAATTTTACTAGGAAAATATTTGATACACTACTTTTGTACCCACAATTAAAATTATCAACTACTAAAAATCGATTATAAAAAAAATCAAAAGTTCGTATTTCAGAATATATTTTAGACCAAAAGAAAATAAAAATCCCCTAAATATGAAGTATGTATATTAACTTTCCTTTATTCACTGTCTCATATTGAACGTTTAATGACAAATGATTCTAAAAGATTTGCATTCCTGTTTTATGCAAGCAAATAATAGAACATTAAAATTAATGACTTTCGGATTCTGAAATGAGACGTGAATGAAAATGTGAGATGAGAAGATCTTTTATACGAATATTACATAGATAGAAGCTGCATTTCTTATTATTGGAACTGTAAAAAATGTGTTTATATTAAAAAATTGTGTGAGAAGTAATTTTAAATTGCATTAAAATAATAATAGTTTATATTTTTTAATTTGTTGAATTAATTATGTAATGTTAATTTTTATTTCAAAACGGAAACCTTATCAGCGAAGCTCTTTGACCATCTGTCCGTTTGTCCGTCCGCAACATAACTTAAAAAGTATTGAGCCGATTTAGCTTAAAAAATATTTTTTTCACATACCGGATGTCCCAGATAACTTTTCGAGCATGGGAATCTCAGTATCTATAAGAGATACAGGTTTGGTTAGATGAAATGAATTATTTGTAAGAAAGGGACGAGTATTACTACACAAAAAAATATTAATAATTTTATGTGATTTAGGCGGTATACCCAAAAAATTTAAAATTCGGAATTTTTTTAATGGCTATAATTTTTTTTGTCAAAGTAGATAGGTACTTTTTGTAGGCGGTTTCTCAAAGCACTTTTTTGTTTTAGAATTGATTGGTGTATTTAGTTTTTTTGTAACACTTTTAGTTTCCGAGTTATGAACCCTAACTTTAGTTTTTCTTATGGGCCACTAAGATGACTATAGCATATTTTTGAACGTGTTTTTTACTCTACTTTACAACGATGTGTCACTTGCCATACTTATTATCTAAAATAAGTCGATGTACCTAATGCCAGTGATATTTATTAATTATTTTATTAAAAACATTTAAGTGAGTCATGAAAAACAAAAATTGTAAACAAACATTACAATAACAACAATCAAAATAACAAATGAATATCTGAAAACAATGAACTATTTAAAAAAATACATTATAATTTTTTTCGATAATAAGTATGGTAAGTGACACATCGTTGTAAAGTAGAGTGAAAAATACGTTCAAATATGCTATAGTCATCTTAGTGGCCCATAAGAAAAACTAATGTTAGGGCTCGTAACTCGGAAACTAAAAGTGATATAAAAAATCTAAATACATCAATCAATTCTACACAAAAAAGCGTTTTAAGAAACCGCAAACAAAAAGTACCTATCTACTTTGAAAAAAAAGTTATAGCCATTTAAAGAAATTCCGAATTTTCAGTTTTTTGGGTATACCGCCTAAACCACATAGAATTATGAATATCTTTTTGTGTAGTTATACTCACCCCTTTCTTACAAATAATTGATCTCGTTTAACCAAAGTTATCTGGGACACCCGGTATAAGATATGTTATATAAAGCTTGCGCGTTCCGGAAAAGATATTTAAAATATAAAAGAATCATTATTTGCCAAAATTAAAAAAAAAACATGGCTTCACAAAGAGGGGAGAGTGGAACTGAGAGGGGCTGGCACAGCGAGTCAACATTTTTTTTTATTTCTTAGCGGGAAGAGATCTGTGCGAAAATTCTAGCCTAGAAGCCCACTTTAGGAAACATTATTTACTCACCAAAAGTGGTGGGAAATACAATCGACACTTGTAACTTTGAAACTAATTAATTTTTTTAATGAAAAATGGGACCTTAGAGGAAATATGTGTCTTCCATGAAAAAAAATCATTCATATCAGGAACCCAAAAATTGTGCTGATTTTTTGCAACCCAAAATATAATATCAGTTTTATGTCATATAGTTATTTTATTTTAAGAACCACTGGTATAAAATACATGCAATAACAATATCTATTTATCTTCCTTACCCATCTTCAATGACACCACTGTCGTTATCCACTGTGGCGAATTTGTATGCTGTGTGAATATAATCTGCACCAGAACGGGTCTGTCTGGAGAATTATACAACCCACGGGAACGTTCGCGCGTTATGGTTACGTAACCGTATACACACTCGCACGCAAACACACCCACGCACACGCACACAACAGAGCGTGTCGCTGTATGAGTAAGTGAATCTATAAATACTTTCTAAATACAATAAAGGGCATTTCATGTCAACATTGCCCACGTCGCTTATATTCATAATTACATTTCTTACATAAAAATAATCTTTCCGTGGGTGTTTTATATTTTTTTTCTGTTATTCAGTGGTAGAATGTCAAAAAATATCTTAATAATTTCTATGACTCCTTTTAAGAGTTCCGTATAGAAAACAAAGAACCTTTATAGTTTCGCTCTGTCCGTCTGTCTGTATGTCTGTATATCTAAGCCCTCTCTAATATGAAATTTAGTATATGACCCGAAAACAGAAATGATTTTTGGAGAAAAGATTTTTTAAAACCCCCTCTAAAAAGTAGGTTTCTTAAAATGCAAGAAAAAATATTTTATGACCTTTTAATTTTAACCTTCAGTCACCAGACATTTGCTCTAAATCGTTATCAGATTTATTCTTACAAGGGAACCTTTTCAAGTCGAAAATTCGTATCGAGTTTAAACTTTGTATATCGTTAGAGGAGGTCAAGGTAAGTAAGAAAAAAAAATATCATAACTACGGTAAAACGGTTTAAGGAGGTGAAACACCCCTATGAAAATGTGCAAAATAATTATATTTTTTTCAAATAATTCTGAAACTAATGAAAATTTAAAAAATCTACAATACAAAATTTTTATGATTTTTTATGCTATTTCGAATGGCGATAGTCAAAATACGAAAAAATTAAACCTTTGGAATGTGGGTGGGAGGAGGGGGTTAAGGGTTTAATGTTTTCGAAATTTGACTATCGCCATTCAAAAGCATAAAAAATCATTTCAGAGTTATTTGAAAAAATATGATTATTTTGCACATTTTCATAGGGGTGTTTAACTCCCTTAAACCGTCTTACCGCAGCTACGATAATTTTTTTCTTACTTACCTTGACCTCCTCTAACTATATACAAAGTTTTCACTCGATACGAATTTTCGACTAGAAAATTTTCCCTTGTTGGTGCACCATCTATACATAGTATTAAACAAAGTCCTTCGCCGTGTATGTCTGTCTGTCTGTGGACGATTTTCTTAGTAACTACTGAACAGATTTTATTCCGGTTTTCACTAATAGATTCACGAGGAAGGTTGAAGTGTATAATTTGTAGATATTTTATATATTTCATGAAGTCGGAGGAAAAAAACAATCGTCATAATAATTGGTTTATTACAGATTAAATTTATATACCCAGGTTACACCGCACTAGTTAACTATAACTACGTCAGATCTCATATTTCTAGGTCAAATGGTTTAGTAGTTAGAAAGCTGTGACCGATAAGTGTTCCATTTTTCCGATTTCAGTACGAATAAATAAATTCCCCTTAATTCTGATGAACGACCCCGTCACTGCAACAGCGCTTACACTTTCAAATTGTGACTGTAGTGCTAGTATGTACACACTGCCTATATATTCCGCATGAATCTGTGCAAAACAATCTGACACACGATAACAAAAAGTGCAGCGGGTTTTAGCGGAATTGTTTGTGTCCGTACCAATATAAATCATTAATTATTTTCTGGTAACGCAGGAAATAATTTACAAACGCGTCCGTAAAATCGCATGAATATACGAGCGAAATTAGTTCTTTGTTTCTAATATGTATGTATGTGTGATATTTTACAGTTGTACTTGTTATAGATATACAGAGATAATTTATAATGGGTCAATAGTAGAAATTTGTCTGGGAATTTCGTATAGTATTAACATATTATAAAGTCAGAACTTTGCACAAGCACAAGTACAAATACTTTATACAAAAACCAACTGAAGTTCGGCGAATTGGGGTAGAAGTAAACCTTATTATTAATTTTGTATATATTGAGGAGCTGGGGAACAAAACTGGATAGATAAATCCATTTTTGCAAATTTTACAGAAGAGGTCAAAGTGTAACTACTCTATCTTCGTGTACTATTTTGAACTTTTGAATATGGTTATAGGTAGGTATAATGGAAATTTTTTAATACCCAAAACTACCCGGGAAAAAATTGTAGATCTGCAGAGATCTACTCAGATCTCGATAGATCTGCATTTTGGGACAACTTCATATTTTTCACTGGTTTTTGATCTGTGGAGACTTGCAAAGATCTACAATGACTTACAATGATTTAAAACGATCTACAAAGATCTTTTTAGACCGTGATAGAGATTAAAACTTTGAAAATTCATGAATTTTCAATGTTGAAAAATCATTCATTTTCAACGTTACAAGAGATCTTTGTAGATCATTTTATCATCCGTTAAAAATATAATATTGTCTCAAAATACAGATCTATCGAGATCTGAGTAGATCTCTGCAGATCTACAATTTTTCCGGGTATTGTCTTTGCACAAGTTGGAATATAAATAACTTAAGTAATCCGGTTCAAAGTGGATTTATCAAGTTTTGTTCCCCAGCTCCTCATATATTCTACAAAGCTTAAAACAGTGATGGGTAACCTATGACACGGCAAGGTATTTTGAGTAACACGCATCTTTTTATGGACAATCTTCACCCCGGAACAGTTATTGATCTCACTTTAAATATTGCAAAAGTTAAATAAAAAATATAAAAACGTGAGTGTATGTAGTGACATCTAGCGTTCAATTCCAGAACTAAAAACCTGTTTTACGGACTGTTATAACAGAAATTTATATTGTCTACCTAACCTAACTTCATGGTGTTGTTTTCGTTGCATTCAACGAGCATTTTGTTACCGTTGTATTACTAAAATTTCACCCTGAACGCGTTTAAAGAAGTATAACTTCAATAGTTCAGTACACAATTTCAAGAAAATTATAGAAATTAAATTCACAATTTTGAATCAACTTTGATTTTTATTTAATTGAGATCAACTGGTTAGTAGTTAGTCAATAAAGTATTTAAATTTTTCAAGAGATGATGACAAACCGCTTCGATTACATAGAAAATAATAATAACAAACCGTTATAACGTTTACCTCAATATTTAAACTACCCTATTTTACCCTAATTCTTTATTTATTGTCAATTTTCCTATTTAAATATCAAAGTATTTGAATTGTTTAGAAAAAAAAACAAAAACACTCATTTTTTATTTACCACTAAATTGAAAAATATGTTTATATCTTTAATTTAAAAATCCATCTGTTTAACCAAAAACGATTCCATTGTTTCTTTATTTGATAAGTAGGTTTCTCAATTGTTTACTACATTCGCCTTCATATAATGAAAGCTAAAAAGTATCAAATATCTTGATTAATTCATAAAGCGATAGTCATTTACAAAACAATTAAATCCAAATTAGGTCAAAAAAATTATACCTATAATACTTATAATAAATTGAAAATAGTTATCTGAACGCAGTGTAAATATTGGCAATTCACTTGAATCTTTATAACCATTTAAAATTTGTGTTTGTTCAATCGATCTATAAACTTTTATATCGTTTGATTTTCATTACCATACGATCGAGTTATTTTAAAATACTTTCTAAGTGTTTGTTTACATACCTGAAACAATGTTCCACACATAATCTTTACTGTTATATTAAATGTGAAAACTTGTAGCTTAAATTATTCAATTTAATATTTTATTTTCTTGTACGGTATACGTAAATCAAGGTATATAAAGACAAGGTAGACTGGTTAGCTCCTTGACGAATCAGCGATGGCACGGGAATTGACGTCACCACGAAGATATATTCAAATGTCATAAATGTATAATCCTTAATATATATAAAGCTCAACGTCTCTCTGTCTGTCTGTCTGTCTGTCTGTCCGTTAGTGCGCTTATCACTCGAGAACCACTTATCCGATTTACGTGATTTTTTTTTTAATTCATAGGTACATTCTCTGGCCAGGTTATAGGCTATATTTTATTAAGTTAGGTAACATAACAACTAAGCAGTGACGATATTAGTAAATCAAGTCGGAAAAAATTTCACCGACGGCACGCTGTTTTGCGATACGCTGCCTAAACCGTTGAATATAGAACAAAATAATGTATTAAAGAATTGTGTAGAATCAAAAGTGCTACAATAAAGTCCACGACACCATATGTCTAACTTTTATATTTAAGCCACAATGACTGCTTTTATGTTACAAAGAAAACATAAAATATTTGGGTTCGGTTTACATGGAGTTTTGACCTGCAAAACTTCAATTCTTATTGAAATAAATGATTTCATCGTCATAAGTACTTAATGTAGATATAATTTGCCCTTTACAGCATCCAATTTGGTGGTATAGTTTAGGAAATAACATTAAATAAGTTTTATACGGTAAAATATTATTAATAACGCGCGAACTAAATACGCCGGTATTCGATCTCCCTCGGCTCGGTTGTCATTTGACCGTCAGTTTTGTTTCAATAATTAAATTTAAATTTAAGTGTTGTTTTTATTATTACAATAATAACTAATCGTGTTTGTACTTAATTTGTACTTAATGCGAGCGAAGCCGCGTGGGTACATCTAGTTGAATATAAATTTCAAAAAATTACTTTATTTATTCTTGTTTTCGTATTTTTGATATTTTATCAACACATATCATCAAAGTAGTACAAATTCGACATTAGCAAAATCATTAAAAGCTGTCAGAATCACAGAACGTATTGCCAACTTAAGAATAGTAAATATGACGTTTCCCGAAAAGACCAAATTGTCTGAAACTGCTTCTTTATGATTTTGCAATGTCGAATTTGTACTTATTTGATGGTATGTGTTGATGCCACAAAGTTGATAAAATATCAAAAATACGACAACAAAAATAAATAAAGTAATTTTTTGTAGTTTATATTCAAATACATTTATGACATTTGAATATCTCTTCGTGATGACGTCAATTCCCGCGCCATCGCTGATTGGTCAAGGAGCTAACCAGGCTACCTTGTCTTTATATACCTTGTACGTAAATTACCTATACAAGACCAATTACCTTTCATCCAAAAGTGGTGTAAATTACTTGGAGCGGCTCGTATTATTATTTTGTTTGTTTTTCGATATAACGTGTTAATTTTTTATTCAAAAATACTTTATGCTAGCGCATTGGATCCGGTATTTCTCAGGATTATTAAGGACCCCGCAATATCCTTGTGGGAAACTGACTTCCGCTAAATTGATTGAATTTTTGATAAAATGTCTCAATGGGCAGAAACTCCCAAAGCTTCAGGAGTTTAAGATACAGTTGGCTGAAGTAAGAATTATCGTACATTTTAGATGTATTCATTTGGGTTAAAGCTGCCTCCTTATTAAGTTGTAGTGATTAAGAGAGGTTCGAAAACACCTCGTAACTTTCACAAGAAATTAATTGAAATATATTATCATGTTTCTGAAACGACCATATGTCATGTGACGTCATAACGCAACATATCAAAAATTCTATCAATTTAGCGGAAGTCAGTTCCCTATAAGGATATTGCGGGGTCCTTTAATGCTTTGTACAATTTTCACGTAACATGCATTATTTTTAAGATATTTAAAAAAAATCAAATAACCTTCTTAATATTTTTCATATATTTTTTTCGAGTAGGTACCTACAAGTTAAAAGCGTTCGAAAAAAGATCTCCCCAAACATTAATATCAATTAATTGATTTAATATTTTGAAAAGTAACTCAGCAGCCCCAACTAGTTCATTAGAAAAATCCTTACATAATTTCCCTTTCCCGCATATAAATTCGTAAGGTTTTACCCTCCCCCCCCTCCCTAAAATGATTTCCATACATTCTGAGTAGTTTTTACACATTAAAAAGTATAAATAATAATTAAATAGATACAGTATACAAGAAAGTTATGTGTTGACCACATACCAGACATTTTTTAGAAAATTTAAATACACCCTAGTGTTGCTTTTTAATGCACAACTCATGTAGAATAATAACGTATGGTATAACATAAATACCCCGGAGTATGATGCTAATTAAAATATTAGAAAATATTTTATATAACATACATTCATGCAGTACATATAGGGTAAGACAGGAATATTTTAATGTAATCCCTCTTTTTTTGTACTTACATATATACTATAATACCATATTTATATTTAATACTTAACTTGTACACCATCACTCGGCAGATTTTCTTTAAATATTTAATTTTCTTTAAATTTTTATTTAACTCCGAATTGACACGAATTATTCGAAATAAAACAAAATTAGCAATCAGAGCAGTTAATATTCAACACAAATATTAAATTATAATGCATTAAAATTTATAAGTGTTGCATTCAAAACTGTACATATACTTAAGTAAAATTACTTAAATAACTACTTAAGCAACTGTACTTAAGTACTTTACCAAACACAAGTACTTAGACCTGTACTTATATTGTAACTATTTTTGTAAACAAATACTTGTATTTGTACTTAAATATATTTTTTTGGAATTTACATGTACAAAACATTATTTAGACTTTTAGAGCACTCTTTTCTCTTTTATAACCATTTTGAAATTCAATAAAAGGCATATTAAACACAGCGGTCGAACGGAACTCTATATTTTAGGCGTGGTTACCAAACTCAACATCGCTAAATGATTTCTTCGCGAGCTCTATTTCAGTAGCTATTTATGGTACATAATTTTGTAAAACACTATTTTGTTCGAAATTTTATCATCTTTAAGATTTATAAGACCTATTTTATCTTAAAACATATGTGTGTACTTATTTACAGCTCTGATTGCATTTATAGCAACCTGGGTTCCTCGAAAAAATATATTTTATTTATTAAAATAAAACTTTCAAAATATTTTCCTACTCAGCCAGATTTTTTAAATTTTTTAGCTTCATATTATAAATGTACAACCAGAAATCGCTAATTGTGTTATAGAAACACTTGATACTGTTTGTATCAACTTGTATATGTAAGAGATCTTATATACTGCAAGTGACTACAACAAAAACGATATATAAAAGCAGATTACATTCGCTTGCAAAGCACTACACAATTATACTCCGGATGTTAAGATGCTTTACAATGATAAACAAAGTCAGTCTAGTCATTGAGTCCTCTTTATTATTTATATTTATCTACTACTGGAAAAGAAGAAACTGTGGTTTCTTATTGTTATAAGTCACAATTAACCACAATTTCGACTTTAAAAGAAGTCCTGTTCAGGAGCTTTATCTGGAACTATTAGACTTTTAATGAAAACTTCTTGTGAAGTCGAAACACGTACCGAGTGACATTTTTTTATTGTGGTAATCAAGAAATTAAATAAAAATTAGGATTCCTAAAATAATATCATTAGTTAGAATGGTTTGCAAAGGCCGCAAATTAAAAATCATTCGATTATGTAATAGGTACACACTGACTGACAAAACAGATCATTGACAATTACTGAAATTACATAACACTATTACGTAATCATTATGCAGACTATATACACATTACATATATGTATACTAAAGTGATTCATTTCCGCAAAACATTTTTTTTCAAGGTCCTCAAACAAAATTTTAATCTACATATAGAAAAAAAAATTCTCACCAAGATTGAGCTCTTAATTCCTATTTTAAGTACTTGCAATTTAAATATGAAATTTTCCCATTTAAAATGCATGTAAAAAAATTTTTTTTTTTTCAAATTTCTAATGCTTAGACACCTTTTATCATATTGGGAATCGGTTTGATGGACCTTACGGGAAATTTCACGCTCTTTAAAATTGCCTTAGTGTTTTTTTTTCTGTAACTCACACTGGTTCGCCAGTAGGAGTCATCTAAATACAGTTTTTGGAATAAATTGTTTTTTTTCATTTTTTTTAGCAAACCGCAAAAATTAGGGAGAAAAAAAGAGCTGACTGGTAAAAAATAGTTTTTTTACCAATATTTAATGAATTTACAGCCATTTTTAGGCCTTAAAACGCAAGAAATTGATAAATACTAACTAATAATGCTGCATTATTACTAATTATTAGTTAGTATTTAGATGACTCCTACTGGCGAACCAGTGTGAGTTACAGAAAAAAACACAAAGGCAATTTTAAAGAGCATGAAATTTCCCGTAAGGTCCATCAAACCGATTCCATTTATGATAAAAGGTGTCTAAACATTAGAAATTTGAAAAAAAAAATTTTTTACATGCATTTTAAATGGGAAAACTGCATATTTAAATTGCAAGTACTTAAAATAAAAATTAAGAGCTCAATCTTGGTGAGAATTTTTTTTCTATATGTAGATTAAAATTTTGCTTGAGCACCTTGAAAAAAAATGTTTTGCGGAAATGAATCACCCTAAGATACACACTGACTGACCAAACAGATCATTGACAATTACTGAAATTACATAACACTATTACGTAGTCATTATGCAGACTATATACACATTACATATATGTATATAGGATATTCCATGGACCGAGCGGATTTCACGTAATATACGATAGTTAAAATTAGAATATAAATTGAAATTAGTTTCGGAGATATCCAATTATTTAAAACGTTGCCTCTGGCGAGGTCTACCAAACGAAATTAACTCGCGGACCTGACGGACGTATTTTATTTTCTCCCGAGGACCCGTTCATTTACAGCGCCGTTTATTTGTTTTTTATGAACTCTGTTTTATAAGGATTTTATTGGTCGGTAATTCAGTTGAGCAATGAATGTATGCGGTACATGTGTTCACATAAAAAGTATGAAGAGTACAGTACCAATAGAAAGTTTGAAGAAGGCTAGGTTTAATTTTCAGAAGTGAAGCACGTGTAGGTATCCGATAAAGAAAGAAAGTATTGATAATTTGATGTAAAGTCGTAGTACCGGAAAGTAGTATTGATACTGTAACGGTATTCGCTGGGTGCAAAGTAGGTAGTGGGGGAAACGAAAGCGATCGCAGCGCACAATGTGGCCAAAAATAATACTTTTGGTGGGCTAACTGTCATTTTAATAGGCTCGTTTTTAACTGAAAATAGAAAGGTCAACATTAACTATAGGTTAACTGCACTATAGGCTATGTGCAATGGGGTGGAATTAGAAATAATGCCGTGGTGAGCACCATTGTAAGATCATCGGTGTTATAGTTTGAGGTTATGCTGTCAATGTAAAGGAATGAATTATTTTATTATTATACGTCATAATTAAAGAGAAAAAATACCCGAAATAAATAATTTTCACGTACATTATATGATATACTATGTATATTATATACGCACAGCTAAATTAAATGATATTTGTTTGTTAAAAAATTTCACGGTATTAAACAATAATAAAAAGAGAGTTCAATCCGTTCAATCTTTCTCAATTGCCCGCTAGCTGCGTTATTAGACTTTGTACACATAACCTATAGTCATAAATAATCGTATGAAATGTATATATTACGATATTTTATTAAATTATTTTGTTTATTGATACGTCCAAGTCCACCCTAGTTGCAACCGCTAGTTGACGTTGTCATCACGCACGCTGCGAATTGAATGGAAAAAGGATACTGTGCATAATCATAAAATTGTAATTCATTTTCGCAATTATGTTTAATCATCATTTTTAACTCGTATTTCTATTTTTTTTATATTCTTACTGATATAAGTACAAAGGTTTATATCAAAACTACTTGTTTTTAAAATAATGGAATCATATTTTACTAGTACAGATAAAATCGTATTTCTAGATACTTGCCTCTAGCAAAAAGCTGACTGTTAGTATAATATAATCTTGACTTCAAAATTCTTCTTGCGTTGCAATGTTATCTACATACAATGCAGTAATATTTTCGATTTATACTAGAAATAGAATTACTTTGATATAAATATTAAAAGTATCTTTACATACATGGTCCCACAAAGTGGAGGAACTCCTTTATCCTGACTGTCCGGCATGGCGAGCTTTTTTTAAGTTGTTTATTTAATTGTTATGAATTAATCACATAGAATATTCTTTGATTTCGTAATGGAAGGGGGGACCTACCAGAAACCCTAGCTTTTTTTACCTTATTTTACTATTATCATCACTGCTTATTCTTTATGTTTCCTAACGTAACAAAATATATACTAAAATCTGGGCAAACAACATTTCTATAAATTGATGAAAAATAACACATAAATCGGATAAGTAGTTTCGAGTAAAAAGCGTACTAACTAACGGACAGACAGACGTACGTTGCGTTTTATAATAACGGGTGGGCCATCTAGCGTTTTAAATTTGAACTATCTATATTTCGATATTGGAAACGTCAAATACCATTCGGAAAGTGACAGATATTCAGTAAAACGTCTAAAATTTACGAAATGGGTCGCTATTCGCTAGAAGAAAACTGGGAAATATTGAAAACTTTTTTCCAAAGTGGTGAGTCTTCAACCCAAACTGTGAGAAATCGCATAATCAGCAAAAGAGGTGATGTGAATTGGCCTCCCAGAAGCTGCGATTTAACTCCGTTGGACTATTTTCTGTGGGGAGCTGTTAAAGATAAATGTTACGCCAACCATCCAGAAACAATTCAAGATCTAAAGATCGAGATTCAAGCTGCTGTTACTGCCATAAGGCCTGAAACCATCGAGAAAGTACTCCAAAATTGGGTGGATCGGATAAGCTACTGTAAACTCAGCCGTGGTGGTCATTTGTCCGAAATTGTTTTTCACAAATGAATTTCATAAAACAACCTTTCAAATAAATGTTAGACCTTTGAAAAATATCAAGAAGTTTTTTTTTAATTGACTTTTTAAATTTAAAATTTTACATGACCCACCCTATATGTATAGATGTGCCAATAAATTAAAAAGATTATTTAGAAATTTTTGATATGCATCTAACAATAAGATAGGTACATTTATAAACAAGTTCCCAAAGTTTAATCAAAACCATTCAGTTCATCCTTCACTGGCAAATTCTAGACGTATTGCAAATAACTTATTTAGTTGTCTATACGTACTTCGAACTTTCTGTCATTACTATACATATCAGTATGTATGATGTACAAATGGAAATATAAAATGGAAATATATGTTGTACGTATGTATGTTGGAATAATTTAAACATGATGGTGATATGTGTATCGTGTAGATTTTTATTTAGTGCATTATCGTTATTTATAACATTCCTGCTATTATGTAGGTTATAATAGTAATGACGGATAATGTACAAAAATGTAGGTACTAAAATCATAAATGTTTGTGTATTTAGTTGTACCTATATATATTTTCATGTATTTTAACTTATAGTATCAGGAGATTTTATGTGCAAATTGAAGCAGACACTATCTATTTTTTAGACCAAGAAATATATAGGACTAATAAGACGCTACCTAATATTGGAGAATGTTCGCTCCACAAAAATGCGCTCCTTAATGGCAGCAACTGTCAGTGTACTTTACTTATAATTTTATAAAATAAATATTTCTGGTTAATTGTTTATGATAGAAAAAAATGAATGAATGAATAGAATAAAAACTATAGAAAATACAATTCTTTACAACTTTTATTGTAAACATTTTTATCTAATACGCACAATTTCAAAAATAATTCGAAAAATTAAAAATCAACAAGAATAAAATTCCGTTTTCATGTGATGGTTTTCAAAAATATGAAGTTTTATATAAAATTTCACCTTACCAAGTATTGTGGTTTTTAAATTATAGTGTCTACAGACAGACACACCAATGTTTTAAAGTAGTAAGAATGTTTCATCAAAAACTCAAATTGAATAATAATCGGCTTAATAATATTTGCTCGTACTACAGGGTGTATATTATTAACCGAGAACCGGAAATAACTCGAAAGTATCGAAATTCAAAGAAAAAAATTTATCAAAACCCACACGTGGGTGTTCCGCGCAACCAACTTGACACAACTCAAAAAATACCCTTGCCAATCGATTCGTGAATCAATCTCGAGTCCAACGAGGTACATGAAGCCATATATGAAAAATTTTGAAGGGGGGGATCATAACCGGAAAAATTCCTAAAATGGGCTAAACTAGAACCACAGACCTACCATTTAACGAAAACCCGAGGTCTCTAGGTAGTCAGGAGGCCGAAATTTCGCGGTGGAAGGCAGACGGACGGACGGAAAATCGAGCATATAAACGCTACCACTTCGTGGGTTACGCTAAAAAAGTTAAGTACCTACACCTACATATGTTGTGGAGTGTGAAATAAACTATATAATATGTGATTTAAAATTTAAATGTAAGTCCAAGTTCATATTTCCAACATTACCCTATTATATATATATTTTTTAGTACACAGTCGTGTTTATTAAAATTAATTATTGTCTATTTATAGAGCCCAATTTGTGCCCCGAATTCAAACTTAACAAAAATCCTGATTCAATTACGAATATGCTCAATAAATAGGGTTACCATTTAATAAAAAAAACTTTTTTTACCTGATAATACCCAAGTTAAGCACACGATGATAAGTTTACATTTTTCATGGAATTTAACATTTATATAGTAACGATTAAGTTGGCTGTAAATAAATTGTGTTAAATTTCCTGAAATGTTTACACGAATTGAACACCCCTTACCGTCAGTTCTGGTAATAATAATAGTAACGTATAATATACAAATTATGCATTCACATTTGTTTTACAAACACATATACATCATTTCAAATGAAAACGAGGACATGTAATGAAATGTCTGTTTTAATCTAGTTATTACAATCAATTTCAAACTGTTCCAGAATTGATGTCAAACTTTGTCAGCGAGCTTCAGTTTGTGCAGCGCCTCGACTCTCTGTGTATTTGTATGGGTCTTCTCCCTACGGTTTAAAGTTTAAATTACTTTTTAATGTGTTATAAATGTTACACTTATATTTCCCTTGTTTAATAGCTATACTTATTATTAAGAGCGTATTTTTATCTGATTCAAATCACAAGTTTTCGCCATCGATATGGCATTAATTTTAGCGATTAAGGAAGAGACTGTCGTAATTTTTTATGTAAAAGTTTTTGGTCGGATATTTTTATTAGTAATTTTTTTCTTCAGTGTATTAATTATCGTATATTTTAATAATGGGCATTTCTTTCACAGGTGTCCCAATGATATTTTTGCTTGATTGATGCATTTTAGTGCTTTAGATTGAAGATAAAAATTAGACAAATACAGTCTGTCATGCAGTTTGTAATAGGTATTATACGATATAATACAGATTTAAGAAAAACGACACAGGGAACTGTGCTCAAAATATAAAAAAAAACTCATTTTTACACTATACAGTGTGTTGATAAAGTAAGGAACAAAATTCATAACTGTGTCATTTAATGTTTTCAAGCAAAACGCTCGGACACGTCGATTAGTATTTTTATCTGCGGATTTTTTGACATAAGAAATTTGTATACAGGGTGTCTCAAGAAGAACATACGCAGTCATAATTGATTTTTTTAAATGGAACGCCCTATATATTACACCATTTTTGAATTATACGATAAATTCTGAACACTTTTTGTACAGCATACCATATCTCTAAAATCAGTGGTTTATGGAATAATGACGTTAAAAATGTGTCTCAAGATGAATATATGCAGTCATCATTGATTTTTTTAAATGGAACTTTCTGTAAATTATGCCATTTTTGAATTATATGGTAAATTCTGAACACTTTTAGTACAGCATACCACAGCTCTAAAATCAGTGGTTTTTGGAATAATGATGTTAAAAATGTTATAAATAAATAAAAAATGAATAAACTTTATTAATAAAATATACAAAAGAAATAAAATTATTTCAAAAACCACTGATTTTAGAACTGTGGTAAGTTGTACAAAAAGTGTTCAGAATTTACTGTACAATTCAAAAATGATATAATATACAGGATGTTTCATTAAAAAAAATCAATGATGACTGCATATATTCATCTTGAGACACATTTCAAACGTCATTATTCCATAAACCGCTAATATTAGAGATATGGTATGATGTACAAAAAGTATTCAGAATTTATCCTATAATTCTAAAATAGTATAATATATAGGGTGTTCCATTTAAAAAAATCAATTATGACTGCGTATGTTCTTCTTGAGACATCCTGTATAAAAATGTCTTATGTCAAAAAATCCGCAACTTAAAATACTAATCGACGTGTCCGAGCGTTTTGCTTGAAAACAATAAATGACGGAGTTATGAATTTTGTTCCTTACTTTATCAACACACTGTATAATAAATATCAATTTCACAAAAGAAAAATATGGTATTTGCATATGATAATTATTATTGATCTCTGATTATAGTGAATTGAATGCGTTCCTGAAATTAAGCACTTAGACAGTTAAGAAATATATAGTGTAAACGTCGGAATTTTTGGTGTTTTTTGTTTATTTTATAAAAAGAAATCGGTTTGTTGGATTCAAATCAAACTTTGTACACATCTTTAGTACCTTAATAAGTACACTCAAATCTCTAAACAACGACAATCCTATTAACGTACGCTCCGAGAAACGACTGGCCAACCGCTCCATGTAACGACTTTCCCCTATCACTACCACAATACTATCGTGACTGCTATATTTCTGCGCGAAATTTAAATTAACCAATTAACGTTAAAGTGGGCATGGTGTTGGGTGCCCCTCTAGCTGACGTTGTTTGGAGATTTTAAATAACCGATACCTACGTTTTTCGGAGCGACAAGTGTAAGTAAGTACTTATTTTTTTAATGATTTATTATTGCATAATGGTCCTTTGAAAATGGCACCTTTTGAATCTGCCTCAGTGGCGTTGACAGCAATTCGTTCAAATTGATCATCTGAGGACAAAAAACGAAAAAGATTCTTAAAATATATGTTATTAACTATAGCCGGACGTAGAGGATTTTCAAAATAGCGTTTAGAAAAAAAGGCGACCATTTGAAAAAAAAATAAAAATTTTCGCGAATTTAATAGAAAATTGTTTATATTAAAAAAAAACGATATTTTGAAAATCCCCTAATAAAATTGTTTTCGTCTATCTATATTAATTTTAATTATTTCCAATTCTTTTTATTTTGATTCTTTAATTAAAAATACTTATCATTTTAATAATTTATTATTTAAATCTAAAAATTGGACTATCATATTCATCTACCCATCCTTAAATTCTAAATTTATTCAAAGTAATACCAAATCAATTATCTTTATCATTAATTTGAATACCTACTTTCATTTAACATTTTTTTTAAATATCTATAAAAATTACTTTTGCTCTATTTAGTAGAAACACTATCATAAAATTAATTATCCAAGTCATAAACTACGTATTAAAGTATTTATAATTAATGTTCAACTTTTTGAAAAAGATATAAATTCCAGATCTCATAAGATCGGCAAAGGGGAGGGGGTCAATGTGATGGTGACGTCATCCATCAACGTCCAAACGGTTTGAGTGGTTTGGGGAGTAGACTGCTAGCGGATACGTACTACTGCATCAGATGATGGATCGATTGTTATTCTATTCATATTTTATCTTAGAACCAATGGTAACTATGTTATCATGTTACTCATATACTATACCACAGATTTTATACAAATATAATGTTCATCGTATTTTATTTTTAATGTGGTTTTAACGATTTTATAATTTTTTACTTCCGTTTTTTTTTCATATTTTTAAGAGAATAATATGAAGATTATGTTATTTATACGGTAATTTTGTTGTATGTATTTAATATTTGTATACAACAAATGTTATTATTATTATTATTGGTAATGTAGAGCTATACACCGATAAGAATTTTGTCGAAGCGATATTAACTCGTCGGGAATTTCAGTTTTAAAAGATTATCAATAGTTAAACAAATATGTACAGTAGAAACCGGTTATAACGACATCGAAAGGACCGGTCATATTGGTCGTAAAAAGCGGATAGTCGTAATAACTGGTAAAATGCAAGTATATGGGATTCAATTGGGCTTTTATTTTGAGTCGTTAAAACCGATACGTCTTATTAACCGATGTCGTTATAACCGGGTTCTACTGTATTATTTTATAATATTTGGGTCATTTTAAGTTAACTCTATCCCAGAAAAATGCTACTTTTACGGATTTTCGTAATTTTCACATATGTTGTTAAACTTGCTTAAATAATATAAGTTTCCATTCATCATTTCGCAAAATTTTAAAGACGCTTATTCTAATTTTTGAAGATATGACGAATATATGCATTTAAATAATAATTTTTATCTTCGGATGTACTTATCGTGGTGAATTGATTTTTTTAAGTTTTGTTTACAAAATAACGATCTTTTTGGACATTTTGTTCGTTTTGAGGAAAAATAAAAAATTTGATTATTTTTTGTATTTTTTTTTTTAATTCGAAGATGTGGTTGCTTTTTAAAAATATTGGTGGCCACAGCGGCTTCATTTATTAATAAAACCAATATACACAAATTATAGTATATAATAAATTTATTTTTTAAAGCAATATATTTTTATATATACAGTACTCAGTAGGGTCTCTTTTTACACGGAATTGAAGTTACGAGGTGCGATTTTTCATTCAAATTCAGGTATTCCACGTTTCGGCGTGAGGAATATCAAATGAAAGCTTACAATTCAATGAATTTAAATATTTAAACGTTTTATTACTTTTGTTATTATTAAAATTTTCGTTTAATAAGATTCTGCACCAGTTTACAACGGTGCGAGTTGTATTTTCAGATAGTAGATAACGATAATTTTGATGAGAAAATTATCAAAACATATTGTTACTTTTCGATAAATTTAAATAGATACCTAACAAAATTGAAAAACAAACTTATTTTATTTTAAGTTTTATATTGATTTCTTTCAGATTTTCGAACAAATTTTCATTGTATTTTGTAGGCATTCATATTTTTGTGAAATTTTAGAAACCTTTTATACAAGATTTTCGGCCTGTTTTTATTGATTGATTTTGTTTTACGCAGTTTTAGAAAATTATGGATTGTGACCCTAATTTTACAATGTAAGGAATGTATTTTTTTGTGCGATCTTTATCAGATGTTTGGTACGGAACGTATCTACTGCGATAAAAGAAATCCCACTGTATATTAATATTTTAAATCGTTGATTAAGACTTACAAAATACAGAATTTATTAATTTCTGTATCTACATAAATATGTAGACAATAGTAGACATGTATTCACTTCCAAAAAAACTATTAACATTTCTCAATAAAAACTAATACACAAAATATGATATAGGTACAAGTAAATAGTTTTGAACAGTGTACTCAATAGAAAACTATTCGAGTGAGGAAGTTTCTCCGGAATCCTGAGAATCATTACCGTTTTACAGGTGGATAGAATAGAGCTTTTTCCTGATCTCATAAAAATAAATAAGCTTACCACCTCTCAAACAGGTAGAACTGCACTGTCGGCGTGTGTGTGTGTGTGTATGTGTGTGTGTGTGTGTGTGTGTGTGTGTGTGTGTGTGTGTGTGTGTGTGTGTGTGTGTATCTTGCAGCAAACCGCAGAGGGAGGTTAATCGCAGCATCCAGTAATATGTATAAGACTTTACTTACTGAAAATATCTGGAGCAATTTTCAAGATTTAGTAATTATAAAAGATGAATTTATTATAAAACGTAATACAGTTGGTTGGAGATTAGGGTGATTCATTTCCGCAAAACATTTTTTTCTCAAGGTGCCCAAGCAAAATTTTAATCTACATATAGAAAAAAAAATTCTCACCAAGATTGAGCTCTTAATTCCTATTTTAAGTACTTGCAATTTAAATATGAAATTTTCCCATTTAAAATGCATGTAAAAAAAAATTATTTTTTTTCAAAATTCTAATGCTTAGACACCTTTTATCATATTAGGAATCGGTTTGATAGACTTTACGGGAAATTTCACGCTCTTTAAAATTGCCTTAGTGATTTTTTCTCTAACTCACACTGGTTCGCCAGTAGGAGTCATCTAAATACAGTTTTTGGAATAAATTGTTTTTTTCCATTTTTTTTTGAGCAAACCGCAAAAATTAGGGAGAAAAAAAGAGCTGACTCGTAAAAAATAGTTTTTTTACCAATATTTAATGAATTTACAGCCATTTTTAGGCCTTAAAACGCAAGAAATTGATAAATACTAACTAATAATGCTGCATTATTAATTAGTATTTAGATGACTCCTACTGGCGAACCAGTGTGAGTTACAGAAAAAAACACTAAAGCAATTTTAAAGAGCGTGAAATTTCCCGTAAGGTCCATCAAACCGATTACCAATATGATAAAAGGTGTCTAAGCATTAGAAATTTGAAAAAAAAAATTTTTTACATGCATTTTAAATGGGAAAACTTCATATTTAAATTGCAAGTATTTAAAATAGGAATTAAGAGCTCAATCTTGGTGAGAATTTTTTTTTCTATATGTAGATTAAAATTTTGCTTGAGCACCTTGAAAAAAAATGTTTTGCGGAAATGAATCACCCTATTGGAGATGCATAACCTAATAAAAATAAATACAGTGTAACCTCGTTAGTACATTTTTGCGGGGACTAGGGGGGGCGTACTAACGAGAAAAACGTATTAACGAGGTTCCACTGTATAATAAAAATAACATTTTTTACACGCATCAATAATATTAACATCACGAAATTAGTTTTGTATTGATTGATACATTAGTGCATAACAGTGGCCAGATATTTTGATGAAAATTCGTTTTAAAACGTCAGTTTTTCAATTACAAATAAGATGTATAATAAAGTAATAAAAAAGATACAAAGAAATAATTAATAGTCATTTAAGAACTCAATTTAAACTTCAAAGTTTTTTTTCTCTATAATATAAATAGTGTACAGAAGTAAACAGAGTTCTTCTTTTTCTTCTCCAATTTGTATCTAAACTTCACTCAAAAGGTATTCCACAGAAGCGTTCTTGATCAAATATCCCCAAGCTAAATGTATGTATATACATTTTTGTTCTACAAATTACTGCTTTAGAAGAAAACTGTAGACAAAATAGTTAATAGAATTTTTATTTAATGTAAATGTAATCTTTCTTTATGTCAGTACAGTGTTTTTAAATACAGGCGACAAAGAGTATTTATTCTTCATTCTCATAATATTCTATAAACAATTACTTAAGGTTATTTATTACCAATTTTTTTATTAAAATAAAATAAATATTTTACATATCAAAATAACTAAGGGTCGATCCAGACAGTCAAATATTCAGAATAGTAATACTGCATCGGAGCGTGATTGGACCGAGACCTGAACGATACATATAGTGTGAATGATTTCATTGTTTATTGTTTATTTATATTTGACCGGAGCGAGACTGGATCGATAGTGTGGATCAACCCTAAGAGATCATAATATTCATAGAAATAGGTAAACGAATCAAATGTGTTAAATACTTAAACTTTTCCCTTTAAAATATATTAATTATTTTTTGTATAAATGTTTTTTTTTTGTTATTTTTCTACTTTAAATCAATTCTTAAATTTCACAAAAAATATTTTTTTCTTCAATTCAATCAATAAACAATAAAAAAGTTAAATATAGATAATATTGTGTATGCTATATGTGTACCATTTCTAAATATAGCAATAATCATTTCCTATATTCATGGAAAGCATTCTGATCCTGTATCTATTAGTAGGTATTTAACAGCAATAAGCACTGAACTAAATCGGAAATATCAACCGTCATTAGGATTAACTATCGAATAGTCAATGATTAGCTAATGCTCTATAAAACGTGACTGATACAAGGTCGACAACTCTCAACTGTTTAATAATTAAATTGATATTAATAAAAAATGCATAGATATAATTGGAAATGTTAAAATAATATTATAGTAGCGGTATAGGGTGACCAGATTTCGGATTATGTGAACCCTGACAAACCTTGAGTAAAAAATTGTCCACGTTAATCGATGAAGACCTTTTTTAATATACTCGTATACTTATCAAAAAAATTATTTTCACTTATTTGCACCCTCTGATGCCATTTTTTTAGTTATCATCATTTTTACCAAACCTGGAGAATTTGTAACGAAACCCGGAGCCCGGAGAAGCAATATACACAAACCCTGAGACTCAGGGTGAAAATCCGATACCTGGCCACCCTGTAAGTAGTAGTCATGAAAATAATTGATATTAATAATTAGTAGATAGTAACCTCAGCTAATGTTAGAAAAAATATTAAGGTTATTTTCACAAACTTTGCTCCCGGCCGGAATTCACGATTTTATTCCGGTTCCGGTTCCGGCCGGAACTACTAAATTCCGGCCGAGTTTGCCGGAATTTTTAAATTTTGTTATTTTTTTCAACTAAGAAATTCATAAATAATATAATTATGAATAAATAACATTTTATTAATGAAAAATCATTTCGTAACACAAAAAGGCAGTTTTATCATTTGTTTTATCATAATATGATTGAAATTTTAGCATTAATTGATTTTAAATATATTAATAAAAAAAGTCATTATATTACGGACTACGGACATTGAACTGTTCAATAATAAAGTAAAGATTTTCGAAAATTTTGGAATATTAACTGTAAAATAAGACTTATTCTGCATTTTTAAAATAATACTGTAGTCCTGTTTTTTGAAAAACATTTCCCGATTGAAACTAAAATGTTTTTTTCGGCGAACTCACCCATATAAAAATATATCTTTAAATAATAATATTCAAAATAGTGGCCCGAGAAACATTTGTTACTGCACAAGTATTTATGCTATTGGGATTAGCTATAAAATCAGAAAGACTCACATAGTTATTTCTCTAAATCTATCATTATATTTATATTTAGTTAATAATTACTACTTAACTAGTAGTATTTATTAATACTGCATTGCACTAGAACTAAATTAACGCATATTGGTGCTTTAATTTCGACTTTTCGAGTAATTGGTATTTGATACTTTATTTATCGATACTTCATACGATTTTCTCTGTTATGAATTTGTTTAACTGCTGTTTTGATTTATCATACATATTTACTTAAATAAATTTGACATACTTGAAATTTAATTATATTTGATAGAAAAGAACGTATGATATATAAACAATTTAAAACACCTTATAAAGCTGTAGAAATCACAGGATATGTAGAAAATACTATGTTTTATAATATAATGTAAGACTCTACCCCCCTAATTTTTAAGAAATACCATATAAAATAATGTTATATTAATTTATGATGATAATCTATGTATATAAAGCATATTTATACCATTTTAATTATTTTATTATCATTATTAACTGAAATATAATTTTTTGAAAAAAATTCCGGTTCCGGCCGGAATTCCGGCCGGATTTTTTTTGTGAATTCCGGTAATTCCGGTTCCGGCCGGAATCGAAAATTTCGGTTCCGGTACACCCCTAGTATTATATAACTCGTGAATTTTAGTGTCAAAACTTTTAATTGCATCAAGTAAATTTACTCAAATATAGTATAATTATTCAACTAAGCATTCTTGACGTTGCATTGTTTACCTAATAGGGTTTGTCGGTTAAAAAAACGTTTTTTCATCATTTTTTTTTTAAATTCGAAAACCTTTGATTTTTGTATATTAACCCTAGATACCCACATGTACTCACAACGGCCAGATCTCTGTAACAATTACGACAGAGCCTACTCTTGACGTACATGTTGAATCTATATATGAGACTTGAAACGGCTCCTCGGGAATCGAATCCAGACCTTTCGCGCAACTTGTTTAAGATTAGATTCGATTGTCACGTGACCGAGCTACCTTGCGTCTAGGGTAGTAGATGGCTATTTATTTAATTACCGTTAAATTCAATGTCGTGACGATACGTGCGTGTTAATGCACATGCATTATTAACACCGTAGGTACTGAATATATTCTATGCACGCATTTCTTATGTATGTGAATGTGAGTTGTTCAGGACCCGAGAGTTTTCAGGGGTTCTAGATCAGAACCCTATTATCCCACTTTGTCGGTCCGTCCAAAACAGCAAAATATATCGTAAACTATATAAACTAGAAACTTGAAATTTTAGCAAAGTTGTAAGACATAATCAAGGAGATGCCATATACACACCTAAAGTTAGGTTTAATCTATTTTTTCAATTTCTAAAAATGTGAGGTACCTATGTAATTGACTATTTTTATTAGTGTTCCATATCGAAAAATCTTGCTAAAAGCCTTCTAGCTACTGAACTGTTTGACTTAGAAATCTGAGATGATTATAATAAACTAGCTATTACTCGCAACTTCATTCGCGTAAAATCAGTAAGAGCTGACCAGAACTGTCAGATATTAAACCCATGAAGAAGAAAAAGAAAAAATAAAAGCTTAGGTAATACAGATTTCTGTTATAATAGTCGATAAAACAGATCGCGTGTACAAAAGTCACACATCTATTTTTTTACCAAAAGTAATTGAATAATTAATAATTTTTTCGGGATACAAAGTAGGTAGCCTATGACCTTTCTCGGGATGCAACCTAACTCCTTGCCAAATTTCATCAAGATCGGTTAAGCTGTGAAAAGGTAACAGACAGACAGATGGACAGTTAGACACTCTTTCACAAAGGGAAATTAATATAGAAAACTCTGATTTTGCTAGAATGCCAGCATCTTCTTAATTTATAAAAAGTTTTCACTATTAAAAAAAATCGTGATATACGGAGAATCTTTGGCACCAAAATGTTTATTAAATTTTCTCCAAACCAACCCACAAAATACAATACATATAAAAAGTAGTTTTATTTCGGTAAACATATGTACTTTATTTTTAATACAAAATATAATATTAGCGGTATAACTTTTTTGTTATTCCAATATAAGAATACGTATTGGGTTTTATGCTAGTAATAAATATTAGCTTGTTGTTTTATTTTTACAACCTTTTCCCTTTTTATGTATATAAAAACCCCTGCAAAAAGAAAGTAATAAAGCCGAAAAGTTGCTTATACAAGAATGATGAAAGACTTGAAAGGAATAATAAATATAGTAACATCGGAAACCTTTAAAGATAATCTTTAACTCTCTTGTTCTATTTTGACCTCTTAAATTTTTTATAGGCATCTATATTAAAGATCATACATATTATTTTATTAGATGCTAATTATTGTTTATTGATATTTCGTTATCATAGACATATTTAGCAAAATAATCGTATATTATGGACGGAATATCATCCAATTTTTAAAGAAATATTATTTGACGTAGTAATTTTGAAACGGTCCAAAATAAGCAAGCACTCTCAAATGAGGTACCAAACATATATGACAATTCTCTTGAAGTTCCATGAAGACTTTGACAAGTTCACGCACGTATTGTATGCAAACACCGACGCACATTGGTTTGAAATCACGAAAAGCTGGCCATAATATGAAGATATTGTTTGATTGCAGCGAAACTCGGTATATGGGGATTTTCGAGGTCGCTGATTACGAATATGAAGTAAAATTTTAGGAAAACAAAATGACGGATTCAAAATGGCGGACGACTTACTGCAAAACTGTGTCTATTTTCACGAAACTCGGTATATGGGGGCTTTTAAATACGCTGATAACGAATATAAAATCAAATTTTTGAAAAACAAAATGGCGGATTCAAAATGACGGATAACTTAGTTCAAAATGGTGTCTATTCTCACGAAACTCGGTATTTGGGGGCTTTCGAATGCACTGATTACAAATATGTAGTAAAATTTTTGAAAACAAAATGGCGGATCCAAAATGGCGGACGAATTACTGGAAAACCGTGTCTATTCTCACGAAACTCAGTATATGTGGGCTTTCGAGTGTGCTGATTACAATTATAAAGTCATATTTTTAGAGTTATTGCATACATATTACAAAGTTTTACATAGGTGAACACTTAAAATTAGTGAAATAACAAGTTACATATATACAGTAAAATTTTTATTACAATGAATATTTCATAGGTAAACATTTATTCATATAAGAAGTTACATATATATACAGTAAATTTTTTATTACAATACATCGAAAAATTACATGTGTACATAATTTTTGATTGAAAATTCTAGTTGGGGTATAAGAAAGTAGGGTTAAAGTAATTAACAACTATTACAACTATATTATCATTTAATTGTGGTTTCACGAGTACGAAAATTTCCTTCCTGGTAAGATTAATTGCAGCATCATTCTTTAGATTTTCTGTAGAAGTGAAAAAAATCAATACTTTTCGAGGGGGGGGTATATACATATGTGTTAAATTTTGGAAGGTATTTTGAACTGATGTTTCCTCAAAACATACGTTTTTTAGAACACTGAACATTTGGGGGGGGGGGTCCCCCCCGTTACTACGCCACTGTCTTCACAGTACATTTTATATTGTACAAAAGTATAATTGAAGTAATTTTATAAAACTTGATCTAATATAATGCTACTATCTGTATATACGATATTTCTACATTCTCAGACATCATTGTACTAAATCTTACCTAAAAACCTATTAGGCACCATTCGGCAGCCAATTCTTTGATATGTTTTAGAAAAATGTTTAATCAACAGTATAAAGTTGGTTTCAAGGCAGGATGTATCAAGAGTTTTGACTTATTGCTTTTTTTATCTCGAGTTTTTAAAAATCAATCACCAAAATTACGTTGAAAAGATCATTAATTGACTCAATGACATGATGTATAAATTAATTTTGATCAATATATTAATATTGTACTCACCTTCAGGAAAAGAATCCATTTCAAACATTTGAAAAATGTTCACTAATAAACTTTTTATCCGCGTTTGAAAAAACTTATTTTCCACGTGTTCACAAGATCAGTTGTTATGCGCTCGGTAGTTACAAAAGAACTGAATATTACAGGTAGGTAGGGACACGTGACCTTGTCTATTGCAGGTAATACATAAACTAGATGTACCCCTACATCTATTCCAATAGTTAAAAGTCCCTATATAAAAAAAAAAAACGACTTTTGGCCAGCTTTTCGTGATTTCAAACCAATGTGCGACGGTATTAAAACAGTGGTGATATTATGAAAATTATTTTGTACGGTCAGAGTCGCCAACTGTGTTACAATACGTTCAAGTTTCACTGCTCTAAATTCCATAGCAAATCCATAGATATGTACTATCACAAAATTAATACCTCATTTAAGAGTGCTTGCTAGCTAGCAAATTTTGCTATCCCCTTTATGATACCGGACATAAGAAAGATTGTATTCTATTTTTAAATCGCAATTTTATCAAATATTTAATATGCGTCCATACATTAGTATATATTTTTTACCACTGTTTAAATTTCAATTGTACTAAAATATGTAATACAATTTCTTTTCCTCGTTTTGACAATACATAAAACATTTTGTATTGTGTGCATTGTTCAGTTTCTACTGGAACAGACAACACAATTGCAGTATTTTCAGTAGAAAAAGAACCTTAAAGTAATTTGTCCGAGTACAGTTGTCGGACGTGACGGACAGAAATATATTTCTGTTTCATCAAAGTAAATTGCCTTTTGAAGAGAACTGACTCTATTATGTATGGCCAAGCACATTTCTGTTCTATATACTACTTCATGTTATATTATATACATATTTCTTAAAAGCAGTGGCGTAATCGTCAGAAGAGCCAAGGGGCCTTACTCCCTCCCAATAGAAAAAATTTACAATATAGTTTACACGGCATTATTTAAGATGCTTAAAAAATATAGACTGCCGTGCAAAAGTCTTTGGACACTCATTTTTTTGCGTATTGTAAATATAAAACTGCAAAAAATGGTTGATAAAAAAATCTTAAATTACAACTTTTGTAATAATCCTAGGATATCTAAAATACAGCATTTGCAATTTTCCATGTAAAGGAATAATTTTAAATTATATGCCTGAAAGGTCAGGTTTACTCAAGTTAAAAGTATTGACGCACAGTGTCTTTCAAGCTAACGAGAAATTGTTTTTTTACTATTTTGACTGCGAGTAAACATATTTTTATTGACTGAAATCTGTATATTTATATTCAAAATCACAGAGATATCCAAAGACTTTTGCACGGCAGTGTACCTATATTTATAAAAATTCGTAAAATTTTACTGGCCCTTCTACCAAAATTCTCTGGACACTCCCTTACAGATAATGTATCAAGTGATGTGAAATTCGCAGTTAAACAACGAAAAATATACTGGATTTTGGCTAACGATAGTATTACAATAATATTTTCATACTTAGATACTTACCATAAAATTATAACTGTATTATATGTTAATGTACCTATTCAAAATTCAACTAGAAAGAATATTTAAATATCAGAATAGCTCATACATTTCATTCTGAACCCAACTTCTAAACTTGGAGCAGATGGAAATTGTCTGCTTTAATATTGATGTGGGATATTATCTCTTTTTAGAAAGTGTCATGTTTTTTAAATATTAAAGTTTATGGTAAAATATTACTTTTACTTTTTTAGATATTAATTGGCTGGAACATTGGCATATACTGTTACCTTATGGTGTTTTTTATTTATTGTAGACACAGGACAAGATGAGTTTACTAAAAGATCTGAATAAGTGAATTTGATAGTGCTGAAACTGAATCTATTGACAAAATTGTTAGAATCATGGCAGATTTTTGAGATATTGTAATCTAAAAGTGTTTAAATAATGATTTTGGCAATTTATTACCACGTAGGAATTTTTTTGCTAATAATTTCGTTCATAGTAAGAAATAGTGCTATTTAAAATGATTTTTTACTTTTTACTGTACGATTTTTTTCGCCGAAATAAGTATGTTTAGTCCACGGTATTTAGATTAAAATTTGCCAAATAGAAGAAAAAAATCATAAAGTGTTGATATTTTGTACACGTACTCTCAGAACGGTTCAGAATAAGAGCCCGAAAAGTTCCCACCTAAATCGTGGATGGAACATCCCCTTTTACGTGAAAAACTACCCCTGGAGTGAATTTTATTCCAGTTTTTCCCATTTTTCATCCGAACTACCGCTCGGAGAAAAAAATATTACAGGAATTAAAGATTAAACATGAAATTTTACGTAAAAAATGTCATATGCACTATTCAGCTAATCCTCAGCCTACTCTCGCATTCAATGCCCAAAGTGAAGGGTAGTTTTTGGAGCGCAAGGAAAAATCGGTATGACAAGATTTTTCACCGTAAATATTTCCATAACGGTTAATTTTACCAAAAAGTTGATAAGCGTAAAAATTGTAGGACTGAATCTCCTCTATAAGATCTAAATATCAGAATTTTGTTTCAAACGTTTTTTTATTGATTTTTTACCTTTTTACACAAACGTAAATTACATTATTTTCAGATATTTTCCATAGAACCCATTGAGACAACATTTTCGCGCGTTTTTTTTAGTGATTTACTATCGTATGTCTATTCTACTAAAGTCTTGTATATTTTTGTAAATTTATTCCTGTTTTTGGTGTAGAAGTAGCTTTATGTTTGAACTACCTATTTATTCATTCAGAATTTAATTATTTTATACAGGATATCCGTTAAAAGGACTTAAGGGGCAAGCACATACACACACAAATTGGAAACATAGTTTTTTTTAAATATAAATTGGAGTTGTCCCACTTTTTTTTGTTATAAAATTATATTCGTGTAAAATTATGGTATATGCATTTGTGAAAAAAGGGAAAAATCAATAAAAAAACATTCGAAAAAAAATTGTGTTACATGAATCTCATAGAGGAGATTCAGTTCTATAATTTTCATTGTAATCATTTTTTTGGTAAAATTAGCCATTATGGAAATATTTACGGTGTAAAATCTCGTTATACCGATTTTTCGTTGCGTTCCAAAAACTACTCTTTACTTTGAGTATCGAACGCGATAGTAGGCTGAAGATTAGCCGAATAGTGCACATGACATTTTTTACGTGTAATTTAATCAGGTATATTTAATTCTTATTATATATTTTTCTCAAAACGACGGTTCGAAAACAAAATACTGTATAAGACTTTACGAAATGAAATATTTTTAAATCCATAAAAAAATAGTTCGTTTCATAAGTTGGTTGTCCAATAGAAACACGCCGTCATTTTATTAAAACATATATGCAGTATGTCGACAACATTACTATTGAGTATTACACTAAAGCAAATCTTAACAGACAGTTCTCATAGGTGCTACAAAATTTGGTTTAAAAAAATGTGGAACATTTTGATATTTATTTTCAACGTAGAGGCACAATTTATAACTTCCATCCTCAAAATTTTATATCACAACTGCCAAATGGGTTGCAGGAAACGATACAAATGTATTAAAATTGGGTTGTGCTGCTGAACTATGTGTTTCAAATACCATAGAGAAGGTTGCCTTAATTCACCAACTGAAGAGAAATTAATTCAAGAAACCACCACTGACCAATAAAAATATACAAGACTTATGTGGCATAGACTTACGAAGGTCAGCCACTAATTGAAAAATGCACGAAAAGCTTAACTCAATGGGTTCTATGGAAAATATCTGAAAATAATGTAATTTACGTTTGTGTAAAAAGGTAAAAAATTAATAAAAAAACGTTTGAAACAAAATTATGATATTTAGATCTTATAGAGGAGATTCAGTTCTACAATTTATATTCTTATCAACTTTTTGGTAAAATTAACCGTTATGGAAATATTTACGGGGAAAAATCTTGTCATACCGATTTTTCCTTGCGCTCCAAAAACTACCCTTCACTTTGGGCATTGAATGCGAGAGTAGGCTGAGGATTAGCTGAATAGTGCATATGACATTTTTTACGTAAAATTTCATGTTTAATCTTTAATTCCTATAATATTTTTTTCTCCGAGCGGTAGTTCGGATGAAAAATGGAAAAAACTGGAATAAAATTCACTCCAGGGGTAGTTTTTCACGTAAAAGGGGATGTTCCATCCACGATTTAGGTGGGAACTTTTCGGGCTCTTATTTCGAACCCTTCTTAGAGTACGTATACAAAATATCAAAACTTTATGATTTTCTTCTTCTTAAATATCTAATTTACTTGGACTAGTTGGTTTGAATATATATGATATTTTTATGTTACAAGCGACAATTGATTTTACTACATGGTAAATATAAAATACAACAATATCTTCAAACTAGTATATTTCCGTGAAGAAAAGTCGCACAGTGAAATGTTAAAAATCATTTTAAAGAGGAAAGACAATACTATTTCCTATTGTGAAAGAAAACTATAGGAAAAAATTATTTACTTGGTAATCTTTTCTTAAAAATTGACATTTTTGGGACTTTTAAATAAGGACATCTCAAAAACCTGACGTGATGAAGTCATTTGGACCATATCGTATTTGTGGTACATAAAAAATAATAAAAATCACATAGTACTACAAAAAAATTACCCCCTCCAGATTTTTTTTCTGGGTGCGCCACTGTATAAAAATATAAGTACCGCATTTTCATTGTGATTATGCAAAAAGTAATTAAGGTAGCAATATATTATTGAAACAAATAATAATACTAAATTGATAAATTTTCTTTTTTCTTATACTCCTATAAAAAAATAAAATACATAATAACTTATGCATGCATACGAGTACTATGTATATAATAATATATGTATAATGTATAAGTATATATAAATACATATAAACCATGCATACGTTTTATTAATGTATGCATTGATTTTCAAGCCTTCGTTCAGAACACTGGGCACGTTTAGTTTAATAAAATATTATTTTATCATCAACGCAAAGCCGTTACCAAAATATAAGTATAAGTTTTGAGGTAGAAAATAAAGCACAACGAATTTTACTTAAATTATATAGCCACAGCCACCATTTAAATTTTAATACCTCAATTTTAAAATGATACTTAATTAAAAATGATTTAATCACTTTGTTAGTACAAGGATAATAATTTTTAATTACTTGGAGGGTTCTCAATGATTATGTCATTGTATTATATATTTATTTTTAATATACATTTCTATATAGTTGTTTAGATTAATATACAGGATGAGTCAAAAAGATATATAAAAACATATATTTTACTCAGCCTGTATACAAAATCTGCGAAAGTTATTGTTCATTTTTCTCAATTAGGTATTTATCTTATTAAGAAGACTCAACTTTTTACTAGAATAAAAAAATCAGAACATAAGTGTGCTTATTAAAATGAATTCTTTTATAACTGTATTGCTACTTATTGTTAGTTGTTTTGGATTTTCAAGAGCACGTGTACCTATTGTTCTATTTTAACTATAAACCAGCTGTATAACGTTAAAAAACTTATCTACAGTGGAAAATAAAAAAATCTACAAATTTTACTCCGTTGTAAAATTATCTCCCTGCAGTAAATTTTAAATGTTCATTTATTTTTATTTCTAACGTAGAATAACATCTTCTCTGGTGGTACCAGGGATGGGGGGGGGGGCAACCTCGGAAGCACGAATGCAACGAAATATATCACACTTTGAAAGGTTATATCTCCGGAACATAATCGTGAAGAAATAAATAAAACGCCAATATATAGCTTATTTAGTCCCATTTATAATAAAACTAGCTGGGCCCGCGCGGCTTCGCTCGCGTGAACTACGGAATTATTATTTAGGATTTAAAAAATATATAGTTGAATTAAGTATGAACACGATTAGTTATTTTTCTAATAAAAACCAAACAACACTTAAATTACCTACCTAACAAAAGCGAATCAGGACAAAAAGTAAAAATAATGTTTGTTCTATTTAAATTTAAAAGTTAATTATTATTGAAAACAAATTAAACAATTGACAATCAAAAGAATACCGGCCTGTCCCCTCTGGCCCAGCGCGGCGCGTCTAGTCGTAGTTCGCGCGAATTGTCACGAATAATGTTATTGTACATATATACTTATTTCACGTTATTTCCTAAACCAAAAGACCAAATTGGATTCTGTAAAAGGCAAATTATATCTACATTAAGTACTTATGACGATGAAATCATTTATTCCGATAAGGATTAAAGTTTTGCAGGTCATAAGTCCATGCAAACAAAACCCAAATATTTTATGTTTTCTTTGAAACATAAAAGCAGTCATTGTGGCTTAAATATAAAAGTTAGACATATGGTGTCGCGGACTTTATTGTAGAACTTTTGATTCTACACAGTTCTTTAACACATTTTTTTGTTCTATATTCAACGGCTTAGGCAGCGTATTGCAAAACAGTGCGCCAACGGCAAAACTTTTTCCGACTTGATTTACTATTATCGTCACTGCTTAGTTGTTATGTTACCTAACGTAACAAAATATAACCTGGCCAGAGAATGTACCTATGAATTAAAAAAAAATCACGTAAATCGGATAAGTGGTTCTCGAGTGATAAGCACACAAACGGACAGACAGACAGACAGAGATGTTGAGCTTTATATATATTATGGGTGATTTTTAACCCTACATCCCTTAACACTTAAAACAGTAGCATACGTGTAATTTGACTTTAATAGATGAATATTTTGACCTTAAAGCAGTAATGCAGATTTTTATTTTAAATTTTTTTAAATTACCCCCCTCCTCTCCTTAGGTTTTGAATTACGAACAATCGCGTCTTAGTGAGTGTATACGTCATAAATCGAATACTAGAAATTTCACGTTTTTGATGAGTCAATCACTCAAGACTTCTCTAATTTGAATTAAATATTAATCCAAAAACTGCATTTAAAACCAAATATGATTTAAATTGAAAATGCATACACCTCTTTACTGGTTAGTGATGTAACCAGATTTTTTAAGGAGACGGACAACATTTTTTTTATTGAGGGGCCATTGATATCTAACATTAATATTTCACAAATATATATTATATAATATAACCATTTGGCCCCACAGCATTGTGGGGGGACTGGTCCCCTTGCTCCCTTCGCTGGTAAAGCCTTTGTAGACGCTTAAACATGCATATGTACGTAAATATTGTAACTTACAAAGAAACGAATATGATTTCAATAGAAAATGCATACACCTCTTTACTGATCAGTGACGTAACCAGATTTTTTTAAGGGGACAGGCAACATTTTTTTATTAAGGGGCCATTGGTATCTAACAGTAATATTTTACAAATATATATTATATAGTATAACCATTTGGCCCCACAGCATTGTGGAGGGACTGGTTCCCTTGCTCCCTTCGCTGGTAACGCCACTGTTACGTGGTGTGCCTTTGTAGACGCTTAAACATACATATGTACGTAAATATTGTAACTCGTATAGCAGTGGTCCCCAACTCTATGCTCGCTGGCACCATTGTGCCCGCCGACCGTTTTACGTGTGAACAATAAAAAAAGTTTTTAATTACATGTTATGTAATTTATTTTTTAGTAACTAATTAGACAAATATAAGCGTATTTATTTGAAAAAATTATTTGTTTATAAATATATCATTTTACATTTATTCTCTCAAATTTAACGTAAAGTACAGCCAGAAAAATATGTAACCATTAATTCTTTTTCTGGCTGTACGCAATTACAAAAATCACTTACATTAATTCTTAAGATAAATTAAAAATATTTTATTGATGCAGATTTGTTAATAAAAAACATTTGTGCATATCAAACATTGCACAAATTCGTTCAACAATATATAAACAATGATCAAAGTATCAGTTTTAGGAATAGTATATTTTACCAGTCACGGCTTACGTAGGAACTAAGAAATATATGAAAAAATGGCTCTGAACCTTTTTGTAGATTAGAAAATTTTCCATCAAAAAGTCAGCGAGAGCAAATATCTGGCTTTTTTAGTTTAGGCGTGAGAAACACCTGAGTGCCTGAATCAAAATCGCGATTAAGATATGGGTGCCTTGAAAAAATAAATAGTGCTCGCCGCCCAACCGGTATTTTAGAATGTGCTAATAGGTAAAAAAAAAAGGTTGGGGACCACTGTCGTACAGAAACGAATATGATTTCAATAGAAAATACATACCCCTCTTTACTGGTCAGTGGCGTAACCAGATTTATTTAGGGAGGTTAGCAACATTTTTTATTGGGGGGCCATTGGTAACTAGGATTAATAGTTTACAGATATATATTATATAGTATAACCATTTGGCCCCACAGCACTGTGGGGGGGAGAGAGACAGGTCTCCTTGCCCCCTTCGCTGGTGGTAACACCACTATTACGTTATGTGCCTTTGCAGACGCTTAAACATATACACATGTTCGTAAATACTGTAACTCGCACAGAAACAAATATGATTTCCGATGGGGGTATTTGACACCACTATACAAATATGCTTTCCAGTACGTACTACTTACCCCGTTGTATAATCCACTGATGCCCGTATATACATAGTTACTAGATGTATCACTATATAGATACGGGTATTAGTTTGGCGGCCAACAACAGCAGGAACTGATAAGGAGGTGGTGGTGCATTTTCTTCACGCCATTGAACTCATCTGGACGCGCTCGCCCGTGAATGAATGAGTGCTGTTCACACAAATAAATACCCCTCTGTCTCTATATTATCTCTCGTGGTTTGTTATTACTTCATAAACAACAAGAAATATAGTGTTTTTTTTTGATACCGCTGCATGATGTATTTTATCATGTTAAATTTTTGGCAATGGTTTTATTAATTGTATTAAGGTTAGAGTTTATTTATTGTTGTTTTTTTTTCTCATGAAATGGATAATGAAAGCATAATGTTCACGTATTACAGCTATATGATTTTATTGTTGTGTTTTTTCAAGAGGTTGGGGCGTACAGTCCAGTCATAAAAGATTTTTTCTTGCTTATAACTAACAAGTGTTATTTTTCTAATATTGAAAGTCTCATCAAAATCAGTTCAGTACCTATTTTTAATTTTTTTAATAGGAATATAATATATAATTTATAGGAATATAAAAAATATATATTCACTGTGCTCAGCTATTTTGAGTGATAGCGTGATGATATATTTTTTTATGGCGTTAATATTAAATGCATGAGGTCAGTTATGTTTATTCTTGTGTTGCACACAAAAAAAATCACGATTAATTAATCAGTTGTTTTAATCAGTTGCATTTTTACGTCAATCACGGTTATGATAAATTTTATAAGATAAAAAAATATCATATTTAGTTTATTGTTCATTTACAAATTGAGATTATTAATTAACATTAATCATGGTTTGAAAACAATTGATTAACTTATTGAGGTTAGTTTTACTTTATGCAACCCATGTTATATCTTGAATATGATACGAGGTTTCAAGACACACGTTGGTGAAAATTTGTCCAAAATCGGTCCGATAGTTTTCGAGATTTCTTCGACCAAACACACACGATTTCTCTCTTTATGTTTAAGTATTGATTGATAGCAGAAAAATCATTAAGGGAGTTATTAAAGAGGGGAGTATTATTAATTCCAGTATCCATCGTTGGACTAAAATTTTTATTTTTTCGTTCGAATTTAAAATTTTTATTTCTAAAAAAATTTAATAAACGATTTAATTTACAGAGTATCCCTTCAAAATGTTCTAAATAAAATCCTGATTGATACTATTAATTAATTATACTTTACCATTGAGGTATTTAAAAACAAATAATTTTATATACAGTATTTATTAATTCAGTAATTCTTGTTACAGACGGATTACCATCGACACCTGGAGGAAGTTTCCAGCAATGTAGATCGCTTGGTGACAGCGGCTTCTCAGCACTTCCTGGTGCACGGTGAACTTACGCAAGCTACCTCTCTCCTAGCAGAATGGCAAGAATATAAAGAATTATGTCGCACAGGTAGGGCCTTCATTAATTACACTTAATTTTTTCAAATGATATAAACTAAACCACTATGATTTTTAATTATTTTTTTAAGAATGTGGCTATTTGCACATACTGTTAATGTACCTAATTAGGTTAGGTTGTTAAGTTGGGGTAGGTTAGTTTACGTTAAGTTAGTGGTTTGTACATTATACGGTATGTGTAAATAGCCCCATCCTTTTTTAATTATGTATAAATAGTGATTTTAAATGAATAAATTCGACTGAAGTTTTCAACAGAAATCGAGACCGGTCATTATCTCAATGACATCTACATGTCTATCTGTCGGTCTGTGAACATTTTACAGCCAAAACAGTACAATTAGTGTATGGTATAAAATACCTCCTATTTTTTTAAAGTATCACGTAAACCGGAAGCAGATGTTGAGCTTTGTCGTTTTTAAAACTTTTCTAGTTATATCCGGTATCATAAAGAAGCTAGCAAATTTACTAGTTAGCCTAGCAAACACTCTCAAATGAGGTATCAAACTTATATGATAGTTCTCTTGAAGTTTCATGAAGAATTTGACAAGTTGCACGTACGTGTTGTATGTAAACACCAACGGTATTAAAACAATTGTGCTATTATGAAAATTATTTTATACGGTCAGAGTCGCCAACTAAGTTACAATACGTT
Source organism: Sialis lutaria (assembly GCA_949319165.1). NCBI lineage: Eukaryota > Metazoa > Arthropoda > Insecta > Megaloptera > Sialidae > Sialis > Sialis lutaria. The sequence goes on along the minus strand of OX439233.1, from coordinate 7,769,596 downwards.
GAAGTATCACTGCTCTAAATTCCATAGTAAATCCATAGATACTATCACAAAATTAATACCTCATTTGAGAGTGCTTGCTAGCTAGCAAATTTGCTAGCTCTTTTATGATACCGGACATAACTCTTTTTTATATGGCGCGTAATCGAAAAAACATATGCCAAGTAAAATTAGGGTTGCCAGAAGCTGAAGGAATGAAAAGAGGATTAGTTCGTTAAAAAAGATGACAAAAAGAGTACAGATTGAAAAAAATTAAAAAGTGTATGTCAAATTAGATTTTTGATCTTGTAGACTTGTTTTTATTTAAAATAAAGTTACAAGTTACAACCTTTTTTAGTAACTTTTACGACTTTTTTTACGTAGGTAACTTCTTAAAAACCCCGGACACGTTTGAATAATCCCCCCGGACGTCCCCGGACGCCCTTAAAAAGAGGTCAGTGTCCAGGGACAAAAGACGGATGGCAACTCTAAGTAAAATGCACAGTGCTTCATCGTGCTAAATTCACCAAAAGTAGTTCATTACAACGTATTCTTATGAACTGCCATTGGTTAACTATTTAATTTATTTATACAATTTTATTAAAAAATATTTATTCGACATTTTTCTCGAAAAAAAACGAACACAGAGCTTCTCGTATCTTCGATATGGCAAGAAAGCAAAATTGAATAACGACATGGGCACTTATAAAAAAAAAATGTGAACTTTAAGAATTTAAATTTAATTCTTAACGAAACAAATAATAGATTAACGCATTATCGGCACAGAATTCGATATAATAACGAATGTAGAAAATATTTGACCCAATAAAACACGTAAGCTAGGAAATTACATTGTGGTATTGAACCCTTTGAGCGGCGGCCGTATTCCGCTCATGAATTGTTAATACATTCAGCGTCTCCGTCTCCCTTAGCGCTGTTCACGTTATAAATAGCCCTCTTTATGTTTCATTTACATACACCACTGTTGGTGTTATTCATTGTTGTACGTTTAAAAGTTTACTGTAAAGGTAAAAGTGTATGGTTTGTTAGTTAAGTACATAATATTATATGTAATTCATTTGATATAATTTATTATTAATTTATATGAAGAAAATAAGCAAAAAAGGCATTACATTTTTGTTAAAAAAAGTCGCAAAACGGTTATTCAAATAACATTTTGAAGTTTGTAATATTTTTAGCGCAACCCACGAACATAGGTGGGCACAGTTAACCGAAAAGTTAACTACGTTAATCGTTAATTCGTTAATAAAAAAGTTAACTTCGTTAATCGTTAAAATTCCAAAAATGTAATGGAAGTTAAAGTTAACCGAACATATCGAAAATGTAACGGAAGTTAAAGTTAACCGTTAAAAGTTAACCATCCAAAATGTTTGAAGACCTTTTTTTGCTTTTTCGACAACTTTCTTATGTATTTTTCATCAAACAACCAATGTAACGGACTAAAGTTAACGGAAGTTGACAAAAGCGTTAACATTTTTTTGAGTTAACTTAAAAGTTAATCCGTTAAGCATTTTGTTAACTTCGTTAATTAACGATTAACGGATTAACGAGTTAATGCCCACCTATACCCACAAAGTGGTAGCGTTTAATGCTCGATTTTCCGTCCGTCCGTCTGCCTTCCACTGCGAGATCTCGGCCCCCTGACCACCTAGAGACCTCGGGTTTTCGCTAAATTGTAGGTCTGTGATTCTAGTTTAGCTCATTTTAAGAATTTTACTGGTCATGACCCCCCCACTTCAAAAAATTTCATATATGGCTTCATGTACCTCGTTGGACTCAGAATTGATTCGCGATTCGATTGGTAAGGATATTGTGTTGTATCAAGTAGGTTGCGCGGCAACATCCACGTGTGGGCTTTGATAAATTTTTATTTTTTAATTCGATCGATAATTTTTTTTTTCGAAAATTGGATGGCATACGAAGCAAAATAGTACATTGGGATATAACTTATAATATGCAATTATATATTTTGGCTGGCAGGAAAATAGAAAAAGGCACGACTACATCACCCAATATCCCTGATACACCTATACATACAATGTATAAAATATATAATTTTTCTTTCAAGGGCTCCACTCACAAATTACGATCGAAGAAACGCAGCTATTTTTGTCGAAATTACAGCATTTAAAAAGTGTAATGAACTCCATTAGAGATTCTAAAATATCGTTTACTGATTGGGAAATATTATATGCGCGTATTAATAACTTGGAAGAATGTATTTTAAGGGAAGGAAATCTCAATTCCGGAGGGAGATTTGAGTGGGTGGATTCAGTTTTAATTAAGGTAAGTTGATTTTATATTTAGGTTTAATATTATGTAAAAATAATAAAAATTAACTACAGTATGTTTACTTTAGCAAACTTAAATGAAACAGATGTCATTTTTCTATCTTGTTGATAATCTTTTGCCCATTTTCATCAATAATATAGTCTGCTTGTGGTAACAACTTGGTGTTAATTTTGAAAATTACAAGACTATTAGAAATAATTTACTTTGGTGAAAATCGAGGCAGTTTGTTTATTACATATTTTCTATGATTTTATTTAATAATAGGTATTTTTCAAAAGTATGTAAGGGAATAATTTAAATATGTCGTAATTTATTGCATTATAACAGAAAATATGTAATAAGAAATTTCAAAAAGGACACGCTTGCCGAATTTTTGGCAATATAGTTTTTTTAAGAAATGTAATAGAAATATGTTCGCTCATCATTCTATAGGAAAAGGGCACATCTCTAATTTTGACTTTTGATGAAAAGGGAAGATTAGATTAGCGAGAACTCCGAAAAGTTCGGATAGCGGAACTCAGTGGCGCATCATAAGTTTCTGTCGCTCGAGGCAGATGCCATATTGGCCGCCCCAAACAATACTCTATCTTTTTTACACTAAAGTTTATTAGATGCTCAGTTTATGCTATATGTTTATGATCCCATCATCTTTTAAACTGGAGAATTTTGTGAATATTAGATTGCTATTTTACCCTATTTAACCCCTGAAAAACTACCGTTTTTCTTCTATCACTTGTATGAATAGACATTATTTTTTAGTTCCTGTAAAAATTTTTGGAGATATGTATGCCCTTTTCGAAATTTCTTAATTAAATAATACATGCTATGATATTTATATAATTCTTCGTTTCTGGACTTATGATAAAAGCTTCTTTGCTTTAATCTTGCTAAAAAGCTCTGATGCCTTAAACGTTACAATTACTTTGAAAAAATTTAATCGAACATATTTTTTTAGTGTTTGCAAGATGGCAGTTGGTTATTGATAGATAATGTAAATCTATGCAGTCCGGCTGTGCTTGATAGATTAAATGCCCTCCTAGAACCCAACGGAGTACTCACGATTGGTGAAAGAGGGGTGAAGGAAAACGGAAAAATGGTAGAAATTAAACCGCATCCAAATTTCAGATTGTTCCTTACAATGGATCCAAAAAATGGTGAAATCTCACGGTAAACATCATTTCACTATTATTTTTTTATTTAATAACTGAACTTCTAAGAATTCAAACAACTAACTCCCTATAAGTTTATTTTAAATTATCTATTGTTAGTATTTTGACTTCTGAATTTTATCCCACATTGTACTTTAATTATTGTAATCAGCAGTACGGCCCCTACAAAATATAGAGAAAATATCTAACTAACCCCTAAACAAATAGTCTGTGTAAGGACTTCGTTTTTTATGACTTATTGTTTAGCGGTAGAGGGGGCCTGCCAAAGATCCTGGCCTGAGGACCCGCGTTAGGATGTGCGGGTCATATTAGGCATTAATATATAAAGTAAGTAAAATGCGGGATGAAAGCAATGAAAAATATGTATCATTAGAATTTAATAACTTAAATTAACATATTATAAAACCAAAAATAATCTATTGTTACATTTAGGGCTATGCGGAACCGAGGTGTAGAAATTTTCTTCCTTAACAATTACGAATCGGCCGATTATGAAAACAATTTTGATTATAGATCATTTTTAAACGACGCAGGATTGAAAAATACTCTTCTCCAGAAAATGTTGATTACTTTACATGAGATGATTATAGATGACGTAGTTGGTAAGTATTTATAAAAACATTTTTAATATACTTAAGGTTTCTGCAATGTATAACAAAATATCAATCGAAGAATACAACATACTTACAAGGGAACGTATTCGTATCGAGTTTAAACTTTGTATATAGTTAGAGGAGGTCAAGGTAAGTAAGAAAAAATTATCACAGCTGCGGTAAAACGGTTTAAGGGGGTGAAACACCACTATGAAAATGTACAAAATAATAATCTTTTTTCAAATAACTCTGAAACTAATGAAAATTTAAAAAAATCTACAATACAAAATTTTCATGATTTTTTATGCTCTTTCGAATGGCGATAGTCAAAATACGAAAAAATTGAACCTATGGAATGTGGGTGGGAGGTGGAGGTTAACGGTTTAATGTTTTCAAAATTTGACTATCCCCATTCAAAAGAGCATAAAAAATCATGAAAATTTTGTATTGTAGATTTTTTTAAATTTTAATTAGTTTCAGAGTTATTTGAAAAAATATGATTATTTTGTACATTTTCATAGTGGTGTTTCACCCCCTTAAACCGTTTTACCGCAGCTGTGATAATTTTTTTCTTACTTACCTTGACCTTCTCTAACTATATACAAAGTTTAAACTCAATACGAATTTTCAACTTGAAAAGGTTCCCTTGTTAAAAAGATTTACCCCAAAATCAGAAAATGTTATGTGTAAATATTAATATGTTTAATTTAATATTTCAGGCGAAAAACCTAATTTATCTCAACTGATTCACAGTGGATTTCTTATATCACAACAAATTGCACGAGGATTGAATCTGCGGAAAGTTCTAACATCAACAATCGAAGATGTATATATAAGAAATTTCTTGTTTAAGGATACAAACATGAACAGCATATTAAAAGTATACATAGATTATATAGACAATTTCAGATTTCAAAATGAAGATATCAATTATAACTACAACCAAATCACTCTCGATGCTTTAAATATGCAAACAAATTCAGAGTTTGCAATGATGAAACAAAAGACAACTTTATTAAATACATGCCTGGAAAAATTCTCAGAGCAGAATGAAGATATTATAATGTCATATTTAAAAAATATATCATCAGATTATACAGATCATAATGCAGTTCGTAAATTGCATATAGTATTTATAAACATTGCAGTGTATGTTTATCAAAGTTCAAGTTTAAACACGATTCTATTAGATATGTTTTTAGAGAAGTTGTTTAAAAAATACATACAGAATTTCACAACGTTATCAAAATATTTACATATGATTAAAACATTTTCTCAACATATAAACCATCTTAAAAGTAAAATGTTAGTTTTTAATAAAGATGAACTTCTACCTTGGGATCTACGGTGGTATCCAGAGTTGTTATCAATTTACAACACTCATTCTTCCCGAATTAACGCTTTTGCGCTTTTATTATACTTTGACGGATTCGTTAACTATCCGATACTGAACAGACCCGAAAACAAGAAAACACTCTCGATAATTTCATACTCTCAAATGGTCTACGAACAGAAAATGTCACCTAACATAATAAACAATAAATTGGTGTTAAATTTCTTCCAATTGATAAAAACATTTGATAAAATATTTAAAAACATCATTATTCAAGATAAACTTAACTTCAGTGATAAAGATTTCGCTGAATTAATTTCAGTTTTAATGTGGAGGTTAAGGTTATATAATGAGGGTACAAACCCATTACTAAAAGAAAGTGCTGAAAAGAAAATCGTAGACCAAGATGCAATTGCAAATGTCATGTTACATTTTAAATGGTTTAGAAAGTGGACGTTGAGTAAACTTTTTTGTATAGCGCAAACAAATAAGTGTGATGTAACGGAACTGATTGAAATAATGAAAATGATTGATTCTGATGCTTTAGTTAACCCTTCGCCGTATAAGTTTATAATTAAAGAATTTATTAAACATTATGGAAAGACGTTACCGTACGCTAGTATAAATAAAGTAGAAGAGTATGAGAAATATCGTGGTTTAATTAAAAATCTATCGATCCAAAAAGTTACAAAATTTGATGAATTGAATAATATTATATTATTTTTAAAATCGTCTGATGGAGTTGAAAGTAAAGAACGTTTAATGAACATAAGAAATTCAGAATCTGTAAAAATGGATATAAAAGAAACAATACAGAAATTAAAGAAGAGTAACAGTAATGCAAAGGATGGTCGTGAAAATATGTTTACGATCCAATTAATACCAATTTATGAACTTTTAACCAACATGTCCGTGCATGTTTGTAAAAAATATTTAACATTACCGCAGTTGTGGAAAGATTTCCCTGCGGATAAAGAATATTTAGAGAACTGCGACATCCTGTTCCAAAATTGCATTTTGGCTCCGTTAAATTTGTCTTCACTTTTAACGGAAATTAAGAAAATTAATAGTCCTGAAGAATTATCAGATGCAAAATATTTAATGGAAACAATGTTTTATGAAATATCTGAATATTTTAAAAAGTCAAGCATTCATTCCCCATTAAAATATATACATTCCGTTAGAAATTTTAATTTGGTAGAAAACGTTTCTACAGACACTTATAAAAATTGTGTAAGATATTCCTTGCAATATCCTATTATGAGTTATACATTAACAAATTTACTCATCGATGAAAACTCAAGTAATATTTTACAAACAACATCACTGAACTGTTACAAAAAGAAAATAATGCAACTTTCGGAACTCAATTCTATTTTGTGGAAGAACACCGTTTCTTTTTCTGCTTGGAAGTATGATTATGTGTAAGTATAATATATCAATATAGCCTTAGGTCATAAGATGATAACTGGACAAATGTGATTTCTCAATGTACCTATTTTGTTTTTGTAAAGGAATTTTTTATTTTCCTAAAAAAATATATAGGTAGATATAAATTTGGTAAAAATGATTTCAGTAAAATTTTAAAAATACGAAATCAAAACTTGAAATCTCTACTTTAAGATCCCTCCAAAAATTTAGTTTTTCATTAACTTCTTAAAAAGTTACAGGTTAATGATTGATTACAATGTACTGTGATAATTAACATTTTCTTTATTTTGTTTCAGATACAATGAAATTGAATTTGTTTTTCAACAATGCATAATGTTTGTAAATACACTATCACAAAGCATGGGATTCAAAACAGTAATCAGAAAAGAAAATATAATCTCAACATTAAACACATGTACAAGCAAAATACAAGAACGATTAAAAAACTGTTGTTTCTCGTCAACGACTTGCTTTCGATTTAAACTGTTAATTGAAACATTGCAAGAATTTAGTAACCTTTCTGAAAAACTAATGAATTTACGAGAAATTTATGTGAAAAAAATGAATGATCTTAATACGATTAATATATCAGAACATGACATGAAATTATATGAATTAAAAGTTATTTACAGTTCGTATAAAGCATTACATTTGACAGGGAATATTACTGTTATTTTGAGTCATTTGAAAATGTTTTTTACTTCCAATATGTCTCCGGTAGATCCTGTTGTTAAACGGAACATTAAGTTAAAATATTTCTATGAAGAACAAGTAGATTTAGAATTAATCTGTCAAATACAGAATATGCAAAATGCAATTTTATCTGTAGATGTAATTGAATATAAGCATCCGTTTTATAATATATTCAAAGAAAATATTAATAACCTAAAGAAAAAAATTCAACATTTAAATAAATCTATGGCAGTGCGTCCAGAAGAAAATGTTTATAACGAACTTTTAAAGGTTTGTTAAAATTACTCGAGTTAAACAATGAACCATATTAAAATTAATTAATTAATTACAGGATTTAAATATCAGTTCTACAATAATTGATGAAGCTGTAAAAACTATTTTACCTAACCTAAACAAATTTATCGACGATTTACTCACTGACACTTTATCCACATTCGAAGATGCCGAATTTGCTTTAAAGTCTTCCGAAAACTGGGTATTCTCGCAAAGCAAGTTTTGTGAAAATGTCATGAACAAATATGAAAAATGGTACCCGGATATTTTAATGCCGATTGTAAGCTGTTTAAGTACTGCTGGTTATGGGATCCAACAATTGCAAGACTTGTTGTTTAAACTTATAATGCAGTATTATTTTTCACGATTGACTAAAGATCAATGTTCGGTACACAGTGAATTGACGACGGTTTTAACTGATTTGATTATGTTTCCTAGCTACAAACTTGTGAAATGTAATTATGATTTTGCAGAACGATTTTTGATACTTGTTTTTAAAAATGGTAAAGATAAAGATGATCATGAAACAAACGTTAATGTTTCTAGTGAAATTGTTAGGTAAGAAAAAATTATTAACGGTTTATAATAGTTATTTTTATTAACTTAAAATTTAATTTATAGATTAAAAAAATCTGCATTACAATACATTTGGAATTCATGCACTCTGTATGGAATGTTTGGAAGTAAAAATGAATATTTCAAAGAACTAAATTACCATTTACAAAGTATTGTTGAGTTATGGAACAAACAGGAAGATGAAAAGGAGAAGAAAAAGAAAGAAGAAGAAGAATTATATGTTACAAGGTACTATCGCATATAAAAGTAACAGTACTAGGTTCAACGATTTCAAAGAAATAGTTGAATGAATAAAATTGATAAATGTTATTCTTTAAAAAACCATTAACAAATTAAAAAAATATATATAATCTTGAGTGTAAAGTAGTTTGATTTTTTTTTAATAATCGTTCAGAATGATAGTCTAACTATGGCTGCACCCCAAAGGAACAGCTTTCTCTTTGATGTCATTACAAAACATAAATTATTTAATGGTTATTTTATTTTTTAAATATCTATCAATCAATATATTTCAATTTTAGATCAAAACCAGAGGATGAAGATGAAATATTGAAAACAGAAATGAGAGAACTATTTCCAAATATTCACGAGGAAGACTTTTCTGATATAAAAATGAGCAAATTTGAAACTTTGGATGACCAAAAAATTCACACTTCTAAAACTGCAAACATTAATTTAAATTCAATAACTGACGAAGATATTAGTTTTATCGCAGATCTTCATTCTCAACTCGTTAAAACTTATACAAAATCTGAATGGTTGAATCCAACTGTAGAAAATTTAAAACCCGATTATATTTCACCGTTGATAAGGAATTATAAAATATTTAGTATGTTTATTAATAGATTGTTATCATCGACGGATTATCATATGGATCGTGATGTTCTTACAAGTTTTAACTTCATAACTTATTATATAAAATCCATTAGCGAGGGAAAAAGTGTCGGTAAGTGTTATTTTTATTTATTTTTATACAAAATATAAGTATTATGTTATTATTTATTACAGATGATGAAAGTGGAAGTCCAGTACAAAAACGTGTAGGTAACTATGATTTCTATCATAGTCCAAATATCGAAGAAATAAAAAGTTCTTATGCTATATTAGAAAATCTTCAAGGGCGAGTAAAAACATTCCTTGCTGAATGGCCGGAACATCCAACACTAGAATCTGTAAGTAATCAGTTGAAACTATTTTATATATTTCATATTTTTCACCTGCTTTTTATTTTAGATAAACATTATTATCGATAGGATATTAAACTTTTCTATTACCAGTCCGATTTCTCGATTCTTAATCGGATTAGAACTTCTCCTTGTCAAATGTAAAGAGTGGGAAGAAAACGCACATGCTGGAGTGAGTCTTGCTACAGAATCATACGAACTTACACATCAAATTATTGCATGGCGTAAACTGGAGCTGTCCATGTGGAAAAATTGTCTCAATAACGCACAAGAAAAGTAAATTTATTTTATATATTTTATTATAAGTAGACACTTTATATATTTAAATAATATTATTACAGAGTTTGTAAAAAAGCAGCAAGATGGTGGTTCTTTATTTATAATATAGTTGAAGAATATGTCAGTGATAAGAAAAATAGTAAAACTATGTCTACAAAACAAGTTATCGAGACTTTACAGAAGTTTATCGAAACATCAGATCTCGGAGAGTTTAAAGTTCGATTGAATTTATTATATACATTCCATTGCCATTGCGTGTTGCTCAAACAAACTAAAAGGACTGGTATGTTATCAAACATTTATACAAAATTATATAATTATGTCAGTTTTCTTGTCAAAATATACTTTTTCAAGTATTTTATGATTATAAATTTATAATTATTTCAGAAAAAATTGTATCAGTGTTATGGAACTTATATAAATATTATATCCAGTTCTTGACTATCATTGAAACACAAATAAAAAAATTGAGAGCACCGATAGAAAAGAAATTAAAAGACTTTGTAAAAATCGCAAGATGGAATGATATCAATTATTGGTCGATAAAAGAAACAGTTGAAAAGACACATAGAACTTTACATAAATTTATTAAAGAATTTGAGGTATATTTTATATTGATATCAATCAGTAATTCAATAACGTTCAAATTATATTAATTTTACAGGGAGTTCTTAAAACATCTGTTACTGGTTTTATACTGAATTCTAAATTAAATGAAAATACTTCAGAAGAACAAGTTGGAATTTGGGATCAACCTCAAAAGCATTCAGCAAATGTACATTATTATACGTTTGATGTAACAAATTATTTAGTTGATTCTAATTTAAAGGTAAAGTATAAAAAATTGTTTATGCAAATTTTAACAAATGAAAGCAGTGCTGGATTTACCAATAAGCAAAAGAAGCAACTGCTTAGGGCATCCGATCCCTGAGGGCACCATAAAAGTGATTTTTGGGGGGCATCAGCGTAATATTGCAGTTAATAGTGAAAAATGGTAACTAAAATTTAAAAAAAGGTCATCTGAATTTTGGTGACGACTAAAAAAAAGTTAGTGCTTAGGGCATCACATTGGGTAAATCCGGCACTGAATGAAAGGTACATGGGAAAAAGAGGCCAAGTCAAAATTTTGAGTTATCGCTGTTTTAAGATTGGTATCTTGTATAATTTTACTCTAAAAATGATATCTTACAAATTTTATTTTATGGAATTTAGCATGTTTTTTCCATTAATACATATGTGGATCGAAAAGTACCTAGATTTGCCTCTAAATGGCGCTGTCATCGTGTCATCTTAATTCGACTAAAAATTGACTTAGCCTCTTTTTCCACGTATCCTTCAAATGCTATAACAGAGAGATAGTAATTTCAGAGACCACAGAATTTTTGAGTCCTTGTTCTTTTTGTAATATCTTTTTTCTGATTGGCCCCATGACCAAGATATTATAGCAGTATTATAGAAGAGAATTCCCAACAATTTTCAGTTGAAATATTTTTTGTATTCAAATAATTTCTGGGATACGGACGTTAATAGACTGATTTGTTCACGCACAAAGCCTGACTGTAACGGCTGTATCTAAGAAACTATTTAACCTACCAAAAAATGTTTGGGGTAAAAGTTCCAGAAAGGACCTATGTAGAAAAATCTGTTTTTGTTGGGTAAATATTAAAAAATTAAGTGAGATCAGTTTTAAAGCATGAAGGTACTAGAAATTTTCATGACAAAATTCTGTAGTCTCCGAAGTTGCTAACATTAAACTACTAGAAAAATTGAATTATTTAAAATGTATTATTTTTCAGATGCATATACCAGAAAATTTGCATAAAATAAATATAACTGAAGATGAAGACAAATCCATGACTATGAACATCAATGATGTTTTTATTAAATCAAGAACGCTATCTAAATCAGTTATGAATACAACTAAATATTCTACGTTAATACAGAATATTGATGCTTTTATTAAAGATGTTATTGAGACTAGTAACCATCTTAAAAACTTGGAGGTAAGTAATTATTATAATTGATTGTTAACCCTTTCCACTCCAATGTCGAGTGTCACTCGACATTGATTTTGTTCCACCAGCTCCACTGTCGAGTGTCACTCGACATAGTGTAATACTTCTTTTTGCGGACAATTTTAGCGTGGAGCTGGTGGAATAAAAACAAAAAAAGGCTTGGAGTGGAAAGGGTTAAAAGTACATTGCAGAATAATATAATTTTTGTATGTTTAGGTAAATACTGGGTTAAGTAAAGAAAAACAAAAATCATCAGCTAAAAATATTCTGCAACAAAAGCGAAAAGCCTTGACAGATTTGTATAAAAATTTGAATAAATTCGGTTTATCTTACAAACTTGGTTTACTTGAAGAAAAATTAAGTGAAAATTTGACAGATTTCTATATAAAACCAATAGATTTGAAATCGACATTTTCAAGCATGGATAATAGGTATGAATTTTTTATAGATTATGTATATATTTTTTATTATACAATTTTTTTTTATTTTCTAGAAAATGCGACGGGCAGTTATTGGCTATTTGGGACGGCTGTGAAGTATATTATTTCCGATCAGTCGCTAGATTGTCTACGTTAAATATTACCCTTAAAAAACCTTCACCGGATCTTGGCATTCAAAATATTGAAAGGCTTAAGGGATATTCTTACCATCTAATGGTAATGCACACTTATTATTATTTATTTCAATAATCAAATAATTCTGACCGGATATTTTTTTTTCATATAATGGTTCTTTAGAGATTTTTGATTTGTTGACTTTCTTTCAACTGCGCCAAAAGTTCAAGTTAATTAAACTCTTTAGAAAAGGTTATATTCATATTTTTTTGTCAGATTTGTACTTCACCAAGTAATAACCGTTTGAATTTATTAAAATTAAAATTGTATTTCAATAAAGACAATATTAATATTAAATTCAGATGGTCATTAATCTGTGAAATAGGTACTAATCTAACAAATATATATATAAAACTTTTTGCATCAAGTATTTAACTAGCTTTAATTTGATACAGAACTATTTTTGCTGTAAGCCTGTAAAGTTGAAATAAAACTGAAATCAGCAAAATTTGATATTTATCCCTTCCCATTCAGGATTTCTTAATGAGACTTTTAAAAAAAATATCCAGTCTAAATATCTTTTTCCTAAAAATGCTTGACAACTTACAATAACTGTTCATTATTGTTTTAGATTCTTGCACGAAAACAAAAATTCGAAGTTATTAAAACAACAAGAAATCTATATTCTTTACGAAACTATGTATCATTACTTTCTGATATATTATTCAACAATGACCACTACTATCCATTACAAAACGATCGAGAGAAACACGAAAAAATCACAGAAGATATAAAACTTCTACTCATACGAATATTATATTTCATTAAACAACTACGCACTTACATGAACGCTTGCCCAGAAGAATCTAATGTAGATACAGATCTGTTATTAAACAAAACTGAAGCGCAACAAGTACTACTACATAAAAACGAGAAATATTCTATCTTGATAAACAAATTAGAATATATAATGAATCTTATACAAGATACTTATACGCTATTAGAGAAATCTGAGTGTACTCTACCCCAACAAACGTTTAGAAGATATCTCAGTTACGATGCATTCTCTTTATTGAATAATAAACTTGATGAAATCAATTCAAATTTAAATAGCATTTGGGAGAATTTGTATTTCTTGAGCAACACATCAATTTTGAGAGGGATTCGGACTTTGATAACTGAGTTTAAAGCGAAATCTGTTTGTTTAAATAATATGATGGCTTTATACACAGAATATAAAAATACATGTGATGTAAAGAATGTGTCAATACTAACAGATTTTCAACCCTCGAATGAATTGTTGCAGTATAAAAACAAAATTGAAAAGTTCATTAAAACGTTACTTTTAGTTGTACAAAAAATGTACAAAAATTATAATATTTCAGAAGAAAAGATAAATGTCAATGAATCGGAAATCGATACTGATGAAATATTAATAGATGATTGCTTGAGTGTAAAAATAATCCATAATTTATTAGAAGATCTAAATGAATTTAATATCGACAAAATTATATCAACGTTTAGTTCGTTGTTTGAAGGATACAAGTGCTCGGTGACGAATTTAAAAGAATTGAAGTGGTGTAGAATGGAGTTAGTGAAATGCATTCCGTTGTTAGATCAAATAACAATGTTCTATCAGTATTTCGTCACCCAGCAGATTTTTGCTTACCGAGTTACTTGTAAATTGTCATCAGTTTTATACAATATTTTTATTGAATTATGTTCTAAGGTATGTATTATTTTGTTTGTAACATATTTCAAACAGAAAATATCTGTACTTTTTTGGTAGAAATTGAAAAATATAGTTTAGAAAAATCGAAAACAATATCATCAAAATTTTTTTAATAGATTTTAATAATTTTGCACGGCTGAGAAAATTTCCTAAAAAATTACTATCTTGAAATTGCAAAAAGCACATTCCTTTTAAAATTGCAAAAAAAATATGTTTCTTAATTTTTTAAAACGCCCAGTAACATAAAATACCCGTGAATTTGAAAAACAGATAAATTTTCCTTCAATTTTCACCCCTATAAGTTCAAAAACTATCATATTTGACTGGCACTACTTTTAAAAAATAAGCAGTTTTCTTTAAATTTTTTCCATGATATTAAATATTTTTATAAATGTAGGGTTTCTGTATACCTCCTGAATTATCAGAAGAAAGTGGTGAAGGTGGTCAACAAGGTTCACAATCAGGAATGGGTCTCGGTGAAGGAACAGGAGAAAAAGATGTATCAGACAGAATTGAATCAGAAGATCAACTCGAAGAAGCTAAAAAACAGGAAGAATATGATAAAGAGAAAGAAGAAGAGCCAGATTGCAAAGAGGAAGAAGGAGGTATAGATATGAATGAAGATTTCGAAGGAAAACATCAAGTGAGTTTAGATTCTTATTTGGGTATAAACCAAGGTATGTAAAGCATAAGGTAGTCTCATGACTCGGCTCGAGAGAGGGAAATACATCATCTGGAATGTCAAAATGAGGAGAGAGGGAATGATGTGTCCAATCATAACATATGTAGCCATGTATGACATCATTTGGGGTGCCCTAGCCGATTGGTCAAAAGCTCATGAGGCAACCTGTGTATTTACTAACGTTGGGTATAAACCACATTTTCTTTAAATATGTGATTTAACTGGAAACTGCGTTCAACGATTTTAATAAAACATTTTTTGCTCAGGACATAAATAAAGATTCAGAAAACGAATCTGATAACTCAGATAATGAATCTGTCGATGATAAAGAAATGGGAGAAACAGGAACCGAAGCAGAAAAATTAGATCGAGAAATATGGGGCGATGAAAAAGATGAAGAATCAGAAAATGAAAATGATAAAGAAAGTGAAGAAACTAAAGGTTCGTTTATTAATTAATAATAATAATTAATGCCAGTAACAGAGTATCATTGAAATTATGATTTTAAATAATGAAATAGGTTAAAAAGATTCTAAAAATGTATTTATTTTTATATAAAATCGAGATTAATATACTTTTCGTAAAAATAAAAATGCAAAATACAGAAATCCGCTATGTTAAATGGAACACCAATCAGAGCGAATGACGTCATGCATCAGTAAATGTGTTTTATTTTATGTAGACAAATATCAATTCCTCTTACAAGATTATTAGGTACATACCTTGTTTAAGATCTTATATACTTTAGAATTCATTTTTAACACACAAAACAATTAAATTATTATCGTAACTCTGAATGTTTGATTATTGTTGACAAGGAGTGTAACGTCACAACTCTGAAATGTCACCTGCAAGCGTTTTGGCATCAAATTCAAAATTAGTTTTAAAAGAGTCAATTTTTGCAATAAACCTTTATTTTCTGCAGAAATAAGTATTTTTTTGGAAATAGGAGACACGTAAGATCATCATAGAATAGTTTTTTTAAATTAATCATCATGCCTATTGTTTCTGTAATTACTAATCATATAAATACTTTTAATATAGCTAATTCTGGAGAACAAGACAATGAAGAATCAAACAACGATGCGAATAACGAAGGTAAAACAGACGGTGAGAATAAACTTGGTGCGAAAACAAATGAAACAAATACAGATAAAGATGAACAACGTGAAAATGGTAATATTATCTTTTAAGGAAATATATAAAAGTTGTTATATTAATTTATTTTTTACAGATAATAAAAACGAAGATGATAATTCAGAAGAAATAAAGGAAATGAATGAACCGGAATATGATGATGATCAGATCAACCCTTATCATGGAACAAATCAACCACCTCCTGAACCTGAAGCATTTGATTTGCCTGAGGAGATGCAACTCGATGAAGAGGAGGGCCAAAATGCTGACGATTCTGCAGAAGAAAATCCATTTGATATAGATAATATGAAAGGTAAATTAAAGTTTATATATCGTACCCTCGATTAAAAAAAATTAATAAAATGTTATAATATAATACTTATAGTTTAAATAAATTCATAATTTATCTTTTCAGATCAAGAATTACCGAATGAAAATGAAACTAACCCAGAAGAAAAATCCGATAAACAAGATAAAAATGAAAACAAATCAGATGACAGTGATGAAGACGGAGAAGGTAAAGGAGACAAAATCGATGTTGAACTACCACCACCAGATGAAGAAGAACAACAAGAAAAAGACAGTGATGAAAATAACAAAGAAACAAAAGAAGAACAGGGTGGCTTAGACGAAGAAACCGAAGAAAAAGATAAAGCTACGCAACAAGAAGAAGCGCAACCATCTTCGGAACAAAATGTTACTGACGAAAAAGCAGAAGCAATGGAAGTAGATCAACCTGCAGCTTCAAATGACAATGTACGTTTTATTAAATTAATTCTCTCACTTCAATCTCTATTAATTCTTCTATTTTAATACCTTTATGCATGCAAAGTACCTTTGTAAACGAATTACTTAAAATAGTAAAATGTGAATGCAAGATCAAACACTTGCCTTTTAAGTATACAGTCAAACTGCATTGTAGTCCGTATCGGTGTTGTCCTACCCCTAACTTTGTTGTATTCCCATTTTTTACCACCTTCTCCTGTTTTTTTGTTGACCAATCATCTAATAATAATATATATAATGCAGTAATATCACAGAATTATTACCACATTGAAAGTTCTTGTTAGCTAACAAATTTTGTTAGCTCCTTTATAATACCAGACATTAAATCATTTAACAAATATATTTTTAGGTTCAGTCTACATCAGAACAGGACCAAGCAAATCAGACTACAAATGATAATACCAACAATGTGGAGAATCCAGATGAAACTGAGGGTATTGGTCAAGCACAAAATGAACAAAGCAGTGAAGGACATCAAGGTCAAATGAAAGCCGTAAAAGAGAATGTGAATACTAATGAGGATCGAGAAGTGAATAAAGATATTAGACGTAAACTTGGCAAATCTGATGCTGAAAGAAGTTTAGGTATATATTGAAATAAAATAATATTTTCTTTTACCATGATAAAAATAATTTAATTAATTTACAGGTGATACGACCGAACCATTTAAAAAGAAACTGAAAACTATCGATACGAAAGAAACTGAGAGTACTGAAGATAAAAATGGTGAAGGAAATGAAGAAGAAACGTATCAACATGTCAAAGAATCTAAAAAACATGACACGCAAGTTATGGACGCAGCTACAAATGAACAAGCTGAACAACAAACTATTAATAAAGATGAAGAGAAGAGTGTAGACAAGCCAGAGAATTCAGATATTGAAATGGAAGATGAACCTGATGTTGAAACCAATGATGTTGACACAGTTGAAAAACTTAAACCGGAAAAGGTTGATTCTAAGAAATATAAAGATGAACCTGCTACAAAAGGTATGAACTTGTTTGTTTCTTAAAATTAAATTAAATTGAGGGGTTTGCAGCAACAACGAGTTAACTCCATTTTTAGGCCAAACAGAGTTAACAACCGTTTCTTGGGGGAAAAAAACCATTCTTTCGTTTGGTTCAACAAAGAGTTACCTACCGTTCATAGCAGTAGCGGTGCGCGAGCTGTATTCACGTGAGGCCATGCGAATTGCTATAATAGATTGGACATGTTCGGATTTTGTCGTTTTCCGAGACAGCAATTCTCTGCTATACCGACTATGTCGAATGTGTCTGATCTTAACTTGAACTGTCAGTGGACTCACATGAATACAGCTCGCGCACCGCCGCTGGTTCATAGTTCTCAAGGTATCCGCTAGAATGAGTTAGCTGCTTCATTCGCTTGGGTAAAAATGGAGTTAACTTCAGGAGCTAACTCTTTGTTTTTGGGCTTAAAATTTAGTTAGTACACTCGTTACTGTGTTCTTTCTTGAGATATACTAATTTTCTTGAAAATTGTTCTTATTCAATGCTTCCTTACTTTAAAAAGAAAATAATTTTCAACTATTTGGGCCAAAAAGGAGTTAACTCCAGAATAAAAATGACTCTTTGTTTTTGGGCTTAGAATTTAGTTAGTACACTCATACTGTGTTCTTTCATGAAATAAACTAATTTTCTTGAAAATTGTTCTTATTTAATGCTTCCTTACTTTAAAAATTAATTTTCAACTATTTGGGCCAAAAAGGAGTTAACTCCAGAATAAAATTGACTCTAGAATTGCGAATTTTGACGAATTTCTCAATGGAATTTGGCCAAAACATGTGGTCGGTGACAAATAATAATTGGACGAAGACAAAGGCGATTTAAATACATTCTCCATTTTTTAAACAGTTTTTTCTATTTTCCCACAAATTATAAAAACTGGAGTTAACTCCTTGTTGCTGCATATCCCTCAATTGATGTCTTGCTTTCTGCTTTGGTTTATTAAAATAAAATAGGGTGGCAAATATATTTATAGTTCTAAATAAAAAACTTCAATTACAGGAACTGAAAACGAGGAAATATCAGAAGCAAAAATGGACATTGAAGGAGAATCGGTTGAAACTACGACAGTTAAACGTGGTAATGAAACTTCTTATCATACACAGTTCGAAGAGTTTGAAATCAGTACAATGAATACACAACAAAACATCGAAGCACATCTTAATGCTACAGAAATACAAGAGCTGAGGAAAAATTTAGAACAACAATTAAGCAATTGGCATCAAGTAAGTTTTGATAAGTTAACAATTAAACTATGACTATTTTTCTTAACTCAAATTTTATTTTCAGTCTCCAACTGATGAAGATGCAGAACGTGCTTGGTCCTTATTTTCATCCCTCACATCAGGTTTAGCAAGAGATCTCAGTGAACAGCTACGACTTGTTTTAGAACCAACACAAACTTCACGATTAAAAGGAGATTACCGCACTGGTCGAAGAATAAACATGCGAAAAGTAATACCTTACATCGCTTCACAATTCCGTAAAGATAAAATTTGGCTACGGAGAACTAAACCATCAAAAAGAGAGTATCAGATAGTATTAGCTATTGATGATTCACAGAGTATGGCTGATAATCATTCCAAAGAGTTAGCATTTGAAAGTCTTGCGCTGCTTTCAAGTGCGTTGACGCTATTAGAAAGCGGACAGTTAGGTGTGTTGAGTTTCGGTGAAAGTACTGAAATTTTACATCGTTTAAGCGATCAATTTACTGACAGATCTGGATCGAATTTGTTGCAAAAGTTTACGTTTGCACAGAAGAAGACTTGTGTGGCCAAACTTGTGGATTTTGTTTTTGAAATGTTTGAAACGTCACCGCAGATGAATGCTAGTATCAGTAATGCTAGATTATTGATTGTCGTTTCCGATGGAAGGGGAGTGTTTTCCGAAGGAGAAGTTACAATTCAGCAAGCTGTTAGAAGAGCGAAACTGCAGAATATTTTTATGATTTTTATTATTATAGATAATCCCGAGAGTAAGGTATGTTTAATTTTTTTTTTTTTTTTCATTCGGAATTTTTAGTTTGAAAAGTGACATTCAGATGCCATACTGACTAAATTTACTTTTTATTAATTTTTTTAATTTGATACAAATATTCCCGTTTTACCAATTTGTTTTAATAAAATATGTAAGGATTGTGGGAAAAAAACTAATTTGGTTCATTAAAAAAAATTATCCCTATAGTGAACATGATATCTCAGGCTTAATTCATTATAAAATGTTAATAATTTTTTCTTAAACTACAAGTTTAGTTATCCCTTAACATAGCCGTTTTTTTTTAAATTGGCCAAATGAAAAAGTGAAATCTTTAACATTTTTTTTCTTATGAAATAGACATTTTAAATAAAAAATAAAAAAACTTAGCTACAATGATTACAAAAATTTTCATAAATAAACATTTCCAATCGGACTATTAGTGTTCCAACATGTCTACCATTTTGTTATAACGCGATCGAAAGTTTAACAAAATGTTTTATTTATATAAGCATAAAAGTTATATAAAATTAGGGTTTGATAAAAGAATGGGCTTCATAATTTGATTTTTGATAAAGATATTCTTGAAAGTATATGTAGATGTGAATTAAGAAAATTCAATAACAAAAAAATTAATTTTTTTACTCGTCAAAATTAATAAAAATTATTATATTTAATTAATTGGTCAATTAATTTAAAAATACCTTCGATTACTTACAGAAATATGTTGGTTTGTTGTAGTCATTTTGGCTTCTGATGAATCAATTATTTTGTGTAAGAAGCAAAAATGTATTTTAAAATATTTTTCTTTTGTTTTCAGGACTCGGTTTTAGATATTAGAATGCCGATTTTTAAAGAAGGAAAGTTATTGGGTATCAAGTCATATTTAGATAACTTCCCATTCCCGTTTTATTTAATTTTAAAAGATATCAACCAGCTACCCAGTGTACTGAGCGATGCATTAAGACAGTGGTTTGAATTATTGTCAAATGTCAGCAATTAATTTATTGTTTTATCATAAGCTTAATAATATAAATAAATAAATGATCAATGAATGCTATTCTGAATTAATTTTTCCAAGTTCCCTGACCCTTGTATTTAATCAATATATTGATTGTTTTTCCTACCTGTGAAGTTTTGCATGCTACAACAAAAATAATCAATATCTATGGAAATTACCATAATATAGCTGATGATGACTAATGTGAAAGAAACAAACAAAGTAAATGTTTTTAAATTTAGTGTCGGAATTTTGAATTGAATTTTGTGTTTAATGTTATTTAATAATGGAGTTTCATAATTCTTTCATGATGAAAGCAAATACAGGAACTATAAGTAAGATAACAATACCTGTATATTCAATGGAACCATCAATTAGGAAAACAAGTGCAGAAATTATTAAAGAAGCACGAGAAACGATTAAAGGTATTTGAATTATGTTCGAATAGTCTTTTTGAAGTTTTACTATGCTGTACCTATTTGGCCAAGCGTTATATGCTTATTTTTAAGGAAAGGCATTTTAAAGTTTAACATGTCATATAATTTAGACAAGTATTATTTTAACACTTTAACTACGGGTATTGATCGAATAAAATCTTTTAAATGAGACCATTGGGTGCGATGCACCCTGAAATACTGATTTATATGGTATACTATATACCTAATTCAATATTGGCCAAAATGTCGTTTATTTTATTTCAACTTTCCATCGTTGATATATTTACAGTAGATGTTCAATACTGATAGTCTGTACTGTTAAACAATCCATGTTGTTAACCCTTTCTGTTTCATTTTGTATGTTTTTCGACCAAAAATATGTTTGCAACATTAGCACAATAAATTCTATACACTCGTAGGTGTAGTTTTTTGAGATTACAGTATAAAAGGTACCATACTTATCCAAACCAGTCTGCAGTATGGAATTTTTACTGTATATTGATTACATTATAAGTCAAATGCCCGTGAAAATGGCTAATGTACTTTTGCTCCAAACTTAATATATTTTAGCTGATTTTCTGAATAAAATGTTACAGACATTAATCTTAAATATATTTCTGTTACATAAACAATTAATTCTAGAAACAAAATGTTTCAATGAAAATCCATACAAGTCAATGTCTGTGAAACCTGTTAATACACAGAGACCATTTACACCCAAAGATAAACAAAGAATATTGTTTGGAAAAAGTGTTAAATCATCAAGACCGCCTAGTGCTTTCAGGTATTTTACATTATTCCTTAATTTCCTTTGTTCTATGTATATAATACCAGTGTTAATTTTTTAGTCTACGATATTTACGTTTTCAAAATCCTGAATCAAAAAACAAAAAAGGTTCTACTGAATCAGAAAATGCAGATAATTCAAAACCTAAGTTTCTGCGTAATAACTCCGCAACAGAAAATAAATCGTATAATGTTTTCAATTTACCTGTAGAAGAGAAACCTATTGGTAAAATAACTTTGCCTTCTATACAGTGTCCATCAGTAAAAACTTTATTTAATAAGAATAAATTTCTGCAGGGGAATTCATTGGAAAACCGTAAGTATTATACAGTATAGTTAGTATGTTAAAAAAATATTATAAATAAAAAAAATGATCGATACAGGATGATTCAAGACTGGCATGCTTTCAACAGTAAATCCGAGGAAATTATTTTAAATAAATATGTCCGGATTTGGTGAGGCCATTACAGGTCCCCTACCATACAAAAATCAGTGGCGCTAGGCAGAAAATAATTTTAGACCTCATTTAGTACAATATTTTTAAGTGTCATAATTTCAATTTCTAAAAAAAAACACCATCTGTTCATCCCTCTCAGAAGCTGCTCTTAAGTTTATAATCATTCATATCTACCGAGTTATCTCATGCTGACACAGACGGTCCCATCAACGGTGTAAAGATAACTAAATTCTGAGAGCCCTATAATGCCGAGCATAAAATAGATGAATCGAGAACTGCATATTGATGGTTAAAAAGTTTCAATGCACAGCACCCATAAAAAATAAATAATATTGTTCAGTGCCTTATTTTTTATTGATATTTGTGGTGTCGTACACTCCTGGTCTTAATAATCATTAATTGATACTAAAAATCGTTAACACTTAATAATACTAATAAAATTTCTTAACTGCATATTACAATAGGTTCTCAAGATAAGAAATAAAAACCATTTTTGGACATATTTTGTAAGTGGGGCTGTAGCATCTTCATCAAGATTTACCGCAGACATATTTATATAAACTGTATACTGAAATAACTTCCTTGATCACCTGTGAATGTTTAGCACACTAATCCTAAATCACCCTGTATAGGAATTAATAAATATGAAAAATCAAAAACTGTTTTCATACATTAAGGGGGATAGCCACTGTGACAGGTAAAAAACTTGTCAATGTTTGGAAATTTTTTTCACAGATATAACTAATTATTTTTGAATCAGATAAAGGACATTTTATTAAGTATATATTCAACTTATTTAATATAAATTTTTATTGAAAAATATTAAATATTTACAAAGTTATGAGCCTCGATGCGACGACCAAAAAAAATATTTTTGTCTATGGTCGACTCGAAATTTCGAGAAAGGTTCTATGAAAAAATTCATAAAAATTTTATCAATATCTATATGAATGTAGCTATCGTTGCACGTAGCCGTTTTTTTTATTTTATTTTTTCACAAAATGGCGATCGTTTGAAAATTTTTTTCATTTTTAAGACCTATTTTTTTTAATTCGAGCGGTTTTAAAAATAGTAATTATCAAAATTTCAAAAATCGGCTACGTGCAACGATAGCTACTACAATTACGAAAATTATAAAAAAAAAAAAATTGAAATCGGTTTATTAGTCTTTGAGGAATCGTGTCGACCAGGTCGAAAAATGTCATTCCGAGATAAACGTGTTTAATGTTTTTGTTGTCATAACTGGCTGTGCTACCTCGTCTCACTAAATTAACTGTAATTCCGTCAATTTTCAAAATTTAAACTCAATTTTTTGTATACATATTTATGAATATGTAAACTTAAAAAAAATCTAAGAAAAAAATATATATTTTTTTTCCGTCACAGTTGTCATCCCCCTGTTTTTATTATGTCATAACCGGCCGCGCTACCTCGTCTCACTAAATTGACTATAATTCCGTCAATTTTCGGAATTTAAACTCAATTTTTTGTATACATATTTATGAATATGTATACTTTAAAAAAATGTACAAAAAATTTTTTTTTTTCTTTTTTTCCGTCACAGTGGCTATCCCCCTTAAGCAAAAATATAGATCTGGATGAATTAAAGATAAATTAAACATTTTATTTCGCTGTGGTTTATACTAAATTCAATGTATTTATAGTACCCGAAGAGCATGAAACATTAACTGAACCAGTAAGTCAAATAGCACAAAGAAATGTCCACAGTAGTCCAAATGAAAATACTGATATAAATAATGAAGTTAAAAAAATCTCACGTACAAACTCTGATAGTTTCATTTTGGAACCATGCAACTTAGAATCTATTTTTCCTAATAAACAAATAATATATGATTCTGAAAACTTATTTACCAAAAACCACTTCGAAAGACAACTGAAGAAAAATGAAATATTAACTGAAAAACAGACAACTGAAAAACCAATTAAAAAAATATTGGAAGATTTAAAAAACAATAACGACAGTGACGAAACTCTCAAACATTTAAATTACTTATACGAAACAATAATTCTTGGGCAAACAAATGTAGAAGGACAGAAAATAAGTTCAAAATTAAAAATACATATATTAAAATGTTTGTATGGTTTTGTTGAAAGTCAAAATGAAACAATTTTACTAACCATCGCTCGTATTATATTAACAGTAAGTAGACGTAATACTTATACACATTTAACTTTTATTATATACTTTTGAATATTATTTCAGCTCAAAGTTACAGGCAGCAACCTATCAGGCGTTTGTAAACTAATATTCAAAGTATCAAGGAACGATAAAAATGATAACTTATTCATCGATAACAACCTACTTGGTAATATTCACTTTAGCGTTGATTATGTTTAATTTTATTACATTATATTTTTTACAGAATTGTTTTTGGAAGCACTTGGAAGTGCTACACCTTTAGAAGACACTGAAGCCCTTATTTATGGATATGGAGCTGTTAAATTCCTTACTATGAATCCTATATTGACGGCTAAGATTTTGAATCAAGGAATATTAGAATTGACAATATTACATGTCAAAATAATTAATACTGCGGTAATTTTAATTATTTTATTAATTCACGGTTTAGTGAATACAATAATAATGAAAACTATTTTTTTAGAAACTGGAAAAGTCTCAAATTCCTGACCAAGCAAACCATGTTCTTTTTCAAATAACTGGTGTTTTAAGAAACATACTGTGTGAGGAAATGATCTACAATAACTTCATTGAATGCGGTGCTATGAAAGAAATGTGTACGTCTCTGGAATTATTTGCAGCTGATGTTGATATTATTGGCAACATATCTAGAATATTAAGGTACACATTGCCCCTTGTTTAACATATTTTATAACATTTAAGCTAATATATTTAATTATTATTTTTAGCATAACTTCAACATACGATCATTGCTGTGAATTCATGATAAATCATAATAACATATACCATGTGTTTATAAAACTATTTGAGAAATATCCAGGCAAACAAGAAATTGTCGTTCGACTTGGTTATATTTTAGGAAATTTGGTGGCTAAATCGGATTATGCTAGAGAACAGGTATTTGTTATAAATTATTAGCTGCTTTTTCAATATTGTTACATCCAAGTATGAAAATATGTTCAAATTCAATTGGAACAAAATTTCATAAGCTGTTCGGATCCCAAAAATATCCTGATCTAATTGGATCCAAATACATCAGATTCTATCATATCTAGTTGGATCTAATTAGATCTGATCTCTAATGGAGATATTTCAATGCTATTTAACAAATATGTACAAAATTTGTGACGAGAAGAGATGAAACTTGCATTGACCTATCATGGGTTATTATCTTGACGATGACAAAAAAAAAGTTTATTGACAAGTGCTGGGCTCCCAGATTAGAGCCCTGCCAGCCAGGGCCGCCAAGAGCCAAACCGGGCCCTGATGCAACATGTCAAAAAAAATTTTTGGACCCCCTCCCATAAACTGAAAAGTGTACTCAATTTTTTTTCACTTACCCTATCATGTGTCTTTAGATAGGTCTCCTAAAATGTAAACAAAAAGTGCTAGAAACTTTTGATTTTAACCCTTCAGTCACAAGAAGAAATATAATTAAGAAATGTAACTATTTTGTAGAGAAAATAATATTATTTAGGTACTTAATAAATTGAATGAATGAAACGTATTTTTAACATTGAGCATTAATAATAAAATTTAAATCCTACACTAGCCTCAATAAAACACAATCGTTTATAAAATATCATAAATTTCATTTAATTTGGTTAGCTAGCTAATTAGTTTGTGTATTTCAATAATTTCAATATATCATATAAAATAAATTAAATTTTCTTATCAGGGGCACCTCGCTTTTTTCTTATGATGGATTACCTAATATTTTCCCAGAAGTATTTCAATAAAATGATGTAAACTTTCTTCTATATTTACATTTTTTTTCTTTGGTTTAAAAAAAAATTCTATATCTTCTGCTTATTTTGTGAAAATTAAATTATTCTCTAACAAGGGGCCTTTTATGTTAAATATCAATATTTAATTATGATGAAGATTTTTATAGCTGTCATCAGCAGAACTATTTTAAAATTTCATCATTCAAATAACTTTGAATAAGTATTATTATTACATGTCCCGGGCCCCGATGATTTGCATCGCCCTCTTGTCGGCCCTGCTGCCAGCCCCCACTTTATGAGTGCTATGCTCATCTTCTACTATCTTATATAAATATATCTACATTAACAATAAGTAAAAATATACACTAAACGTTCTGCTACACGACCATCCACTACACGACTGTTCTGTTATACAATGTGCTGACAGTTCTAACGAACGTTCTTCCCCAATCCCCACCATAATACAACTGTGACTGCTATAACTTTACACTTAACGTTTATACTTAACGTTACAGTCAGCACGGTGGTGGGTGCCATCGTGTAGTGGAATTTTTGAATTACCGATGCCGTCGTATAGCAGAATGTTGAGTGTATATGTATAGATTGAAAGTGAAATTACACTGTTAGCAAGAATTAAGTGACTCTTACTAGATATAAAATTAGATCTAATTAAATCTAGCCAGCCAGTGTCCATGAAATATCTAGATGTAACTAAATATGGCTTCAGGTCCTAACAGATATAAAATTTCAATCAACTCAGATCTATTTGGACCAGATGTTATTTTTTCCCGAGTCATTGTTATTAAATGCATTGTTTATTTTTCAGCTGTTTTCAGCAAAACATTCCATAGAATATATTATTAATGTAATAAATATATATCTAGCGAAGGATTTAAAAAATACAGAAAATGGTTTAACCATTCAGGTCAAAGAAATATCAAACAGTCCTGAAGGTTCCAGTGGTTCTGTAGAAGATGTCATCATTAAGGTATGTATTATATTTATTGGGGATTATATTTCAAAACCAAAAATCACAACAAAAACTAAATGTTTTTTCAGATGATTAGAATTTTAGCAAACATTGCTATCGACCCAGAAGTTGGAACAGGATTGATTGAAAAATATGGAATTAAACTAATAACAATTTGTATGACATTATTGTTACGTAAAAGTGTTGATGAAAGTGAAGAATTGATCCTATCAATTTTAAGTACGTTAAATAATTTGTCATATTATTATACTCCGGACGAATCGAATGCGTTTCATCAAAAACAGTTGGAATTGTCAAATGGTAATTCAAATTATTATTTGTGTTTTTAAAAACGTTTTAATATTTTTTTTTTTTAATCAGAATTGTGCCGAATGTTGAACTTAAATAATAGAGATTGTTGCATGGAGTCAATCAGAGTACTTGGTAATTTGTCAAGGTCGAAAATATCAAGAGATTTTATAACAGAAACTGGATCGTTTTTAAAACTTATCAAGTTTTTACAAAATGGTAAAAAATAAAGCATTATTATACATTTTTTTCTCTATTCTATTATTAACAAAATAAAAAACGTTTATATATTTTAGATGACCTCGAGTTATTAAAAACAACTGTAGGTGTTTTGGTGAATATGATGGCCGATAAAGATAACAGAAGTACGTTCAAAAAAGAAAAAGGACTAAGCGAGATCTTACGAGTATTTGCACATTCAGGGCAGAATGATTGGGCATTAAGTACATTGATATGTCAGGTGGTTTGGAATTTCATTATTGATTCTGACAATCTAAATGATTACATAACAGATATGGAACTGAATCATATTTTAGAACTTCTTGTTGATTATTTGGGTAAGTATTTTTTATAAAAATTAACCTATTTTGGCTTCCAAGTATAAGTAAATATTTTGTTAAAAATATAAATGGTCATTTATCAAAAGGAAAAGAAATATACGATAGGAAGCTGAAAAGTTCTCAGTTTTAGTAAGAGCCATCTTATAACTTATTTAATTTACCTTTAGATGAAGAACAACTATTTGGTATCAACGAAGAGAATGTTGCTGATGATTCTATTATCCATTCACATGAATATATTCTTTGGGAAGAGTTTGCAAGCGTTGCTACTAATTTGTTGGAAAAGATAGAACAGTTTATCGATAAATCTACGTCCGAACAAAATGACAGCAATTCAGACGACAATGATGTTTATATTGGAACTACTAAAGAATTTCCTGTCCAGAAAAGTAGCAGCTGCAATAAATTTAACTTTACAACATGGTAAAATATTAATGTAAGTACACAGCAGTGACTTAACTACAAATTTTGGGCCTGTGGCATATTTTTACGGTGAGAATATGGCAACATTCATGTGAGCTCGCCGACAAAAACTCTATTTTTTATATAGGTTCTGTTAAAAACAAAATGCCTATTGGTGAGGTATCTCTCCACAAATAACATGTAAAAACCACCTACGATTTACGCATTTACCAATCAAATTTTCTGAAAGAAAAATTTCAAAACAGCTAAATAAAAAAAATTTTGATGAATTTCAAAATGTTGAGTAATAAGCCGCAAGTTCACTTAATTTTTAGATGCCACAGAGCCTAATAAAACTGGGGACCTTGGCTTTTTGCCAGTCCAACCACCCTATATATTACACCACTGGTACACAATACACGTACAATATATACTTTTAAGAAATACACTAACTAGAACAGAAATATGTTCATATATAAGTATTTATTTTTAAGTTGATCCTATTCAAAATAATTAATATTAAACAAAACGAATTTGGTAGACCAAATGCAATAGTAATATTATAAAAATATTTATGTAAATACTCAACAATTATAATGAATGTAAGCAAAAGATAGAGAAAAATGTTATTAATTTAAGTTATCAAGAGTTTATTGTGTGTTTTTATAATATAAAAAATAATTTCAAAAATATATGTGTGCCTTTAGAAGGAATATTTTATGGTGCTAATAATTTAAATGTTACTGAAATATAAATAACAAAGTATTATTCATATCCGTCCAATGAATTTTTTAAATAAAATATCTGCTCAATTTTTTTTATATGTATAATTTTGAGAGAAGATATGTATACAATATTGATAAACCATTGTCATACATGTCACAAACACTCAAGTTATAAATTGTTAAAGATCCAAAAATATTAATGTTGATAGCATAGATGTTATAGCATTTTAATACTGTAAGGCAAGGTATGTAAAGTATAAGGTAGTCTCATGGCTCGGCTCGAGAGAGGGAAATACATCATCTGGGGTGCCAAAATGAGGAGAGAGGGAATGATGTGTTCAATCATAACACATGTAACCTCGGATGACGTCATTCGGGGTGCCCAAGCTGATTGGTCAAAAGCTCATGAGGCAACCTGTGTATTTACTAACCTTGACTGTAAGCTCAAAAAATATACTTTTTCAATATTAAAAAAGCTATAATTTAAAATAAACTGAAAACAAAAATCTTTTTGATGAGAATGATAAGGATAAATTTGGTATTATAAAAAAAATTCTTATAAATGAAATTTTTTAGAAGGTAAGTATTTACAAACTAAACTCGGGGCTGAGCGTTAAAGAGAGTTAAGAAGAGTACAACTTATCTGTAGGTAAATATACTGTAATATCAGTCAGATGGTAATGCTGTGCTTGATTGAAATGAACTTACTATCTCGCATAAGCACTTCATATTTTTATATTGTGTCAGCTATGATGTTTTCCAAAAATGAATGTGTATTTATTGTTGAAATTTATCGGGCTGGTAACACATCAACTTGTGATGATAATTGTCTATGAGACTATCTGGGTAAGTGAATTAATCGTTGAAACAAATCATCAAGAACTTTGGCAGTTAACAGTTATGGTCAACCTGACGCTTTTTGATCCTGTGTCATGAAATTTATTAATCAATCGAGGTATTATCAACTTGTTGAGAAATGCAGATTGAGGGTGTTTCAATTTAAACTCCTGAATCACACATTTTGTACATCCAATAAGTCTCAGCAATAAATACATACTCATCTTTAAAAAATAGTATAGTTGACACAACACATCAGTGGCGTAGATAGGGGGGGGGGGGTTAAGGGAATTAATCCCCCCCCCCCATGAGTCCAATTTTTATGATATTCATAATGAAAAATAGAGATACTGTATATCCCCCCCCCATGAGACTGAGACTGTTGTCTTCAGAAAAAAAGGTCTTCGTTCGAAATTGCTGATGACTAAAAAAAAGTCTTCAAATCTGGTAAATTTCTACCCCCCATCGCAAAAAGCTATTTACGCCACTGCAACACATAGTTAATGCTTATACGAGACTGGTTTGTGACAAGTTCATTTCAATGGCTAGAGGCAGTTAAACTTGAGCAGTGTTGCCATATCACTGATATTGTAGAATCACTTACGCATAAGTTCTACTCTCTTATCTTCATGGTCGTATCCTTTTTGAAACAGCCTGTAGTTATATTAGCTCACGTTATGATTTTTTAAATTTGTGTTATTTATTTTATTAATAAAAGGTTCTATAACTATAAAATATTATTAGTTGTAATTTGTAATTGTAAAATAATGGAAAATCAATCTATGTTATGGTGTAATATTAAACAGTGTTTTCAAGTGTCTATGGTGAGGGAAATAAAATTTCCAGAAGAGAGAAAATGTGATTTTTTGCTTCCCCCTGGATTCAACACTGTTTTTCTTAAAAATAATTCAAATATATATATATTAGTTTTTACTTTTATCTTATAGGTCCCCATTTCCCATATATTTATTCCAGAAACGTTACGATAAGAGTACATACTGACGACAGTTTGTATGTAAAATTACTGTTATTAAATGTGTCCAATAAATAATAAAAATATTTTAAAAGTTATAAATTATATTTCAATAAATTTAATATAAATATAATTTATATATTGCAGCATTAATGTTAAAATAAAAATAAATAAAATTAACAACTAACAATCATTAAAATGATGCTATTAAGTGTGTTCATAACAATATTAAAAGGCAAGTGTGGAAGATTGGCAGATAATTCTGTCTATTCTATTGGTGAATACATTTTTTTTAACATTCTTAGCATCAATTTGATGATTATAAATAGCTATAAATTCACTATTTCTTATAAATGTTGTAAATATAATACAGATAATACATTTTTCATATCACATGCATAGAAACAACTATACCTTTTACAGTATGATTTCACACTTATGAAATATAATTTCACATTAACGAAAACAGATTTCGCACAAATGAAATATGATTTCACATTAATGAAAACAGATTTCGCACAAATGAAATATAATTTCACATTAAAGAAAACAGATTTCACACAAATGAAAACAGAATTCACATATATGAAAAATAATTTTGGAACAATGAAAACTTTATTATTTATTATTGATAACGCACCTGTCTATTCAAATCTTGAGAGTGTACTTACAACAGAAGAATGACATAGACATAGTGCGTTTAAAAAAATATAACAATAGATCGAGGATGTTATTTTAAGCAAAAAATTTCATGTGAACATATGTCCGAAATTTTTGTGTGAGAGAGCTACAGACTTTCAAAAAAATTGCTTAAAATTAGTGTTTATTTAATAACTAGAGAACCTATTGTGATACAGTTGTGAAATTTGATAACCGGTTTAATATTAACAATAAGAAGTGTTATTTATTTCCAATATCAAACTATAGTAATTTAGACCAGGGGCTTATGGGGCTCGTAGGCCCACATACATATTTTTATCAAGTATTTTTTAATTCTTTTTTTTCCTGACGTAGGTACTTGAATTAAAAAATACTTGATAAAAATCTGTGGGCCTACGAACCCCATAAAACCCTGGTCTAAATTACTATAGTTTGATACTGAAGATAAATAACACTTATTAATACTAAATCGGTTAGCAAATTTCATAACTGTACCACAATAGGTTCTACAATTATTAAATAAACACTTATTTTAAGTAACTTTTTTGAAAGTCTGTAGCTCCCTCACAAAAATATTTCGGACGTATGTTCACATGAAATTTTTTGCTTAAAATAACATCCTCGATCTATTGTTATATTTTTTTAACCGCACTATGTCTATGTCTTCTTCTGGTGTAAGTACACTCTCAAGATTTGAATGGACAGGTGCGTTATCAATAATAAATAATAAAGTTTTCATTGTTCCAAAATTATTTTTCATATATGTGAATTCTGTTTTCATTTGTGTGAAATCTGTTTTCTTTAATGTGAAATTATATTTCATTTGTGCGAAATCTGTTTTCATTAATGTGAAATCATATTTTATTTGTGCGAAATCTGTTTTCGTTAATGTGAAATTATATTTCATAAGTGTGAAATCATACTGTAAAAGGTATAGTTTTGAACCCTGTTTTGACAGTCGAAACAAGACAATTTCAGACCAATGCGATTGTACCGAGCAGAAACAAAGAAACAACGTTGTTTCTGACTAGCAAATTCATTAATTTTAAATCTGTCAGAATCGCATTTGTAATAAACAAAAGCGAATCTTATTTCTGAATAATTCTATTATTAAAATAGTATAAGATATTACTGCGCTATTTGTCTGAAATAGTCTTACTTCGACTGGCTACAGAAATCAAAACTCGTTGTTTCAATGCATGTGATATGAAAAATAGCGTGTTTGGCACGGGATGAAACAAAGACGATTTCAGACCAGGGCGATGACAGCCCTCACTTCGCTCGGGCAGTCAACTCTCGCCCTAGTCAGAAATCATCTTGTTTCAACCCTTGCTACACAATATACTATTTTCAATAAAATACAGCAGACGTTTCATACTGTAAACCAATTTGATCACGCGATATGATATTCCATACTGTAAATTCCCTACTTCTCAAAAAACTCTGCTGCATATCTATACAACTGTCAATTATAATAGACTGATTATGCCGGCGTCGCAAACATCTTATGATTGATTGAAAAACAAAGTATGAAATGGAAGGGATTAACAATATGGAATATTTACTGCAATTTTATTTTAAGAACAGTGATTTATAATAGCCCTAACCACTGAATATGTACCAAAAAAATTATGAAAAAATACCATTTTATTGTAAATGATTATTAACAAATAACATTTTGTTACTTACGATAATTCGGCAATTAGGGCTCGATATGTAAAAACCGTATTGTTTGTCTATTAACCCAACATTAATAGTGTTTAAAATACCAATGGCAGGTTGTAACTCATCGAGCATTATCTGTACGTTAGGTAAATGTTATATACAGGACTAGTGTGTCAAACTTTTAACAGATCGAGGAAGTTATTCGAAGCAAAGACGTTTATATAAAAATTATATCAATCTATTATTAACGTTTGTTACACTAGTCTGAATTACCCTGTATATCACAGTTTCTCAAATCATTGTGATAATTAAGGCAAAGCATAAGTAGATCATTAAAAAATAATAAAAAGTATACCATTATCCAAATTCTATTAAACTGTTGAAAAATTTTGATCTACTGTGCTTATAAAAAAAATTAAATATGTGTATAGATGTAAAAAAAACTGCAATATCTCAATAAAAATGTTTTTATTTAATTGGTGCATTTTTCATAGACTTACATGTAATAATATCACCTTTTACAGTTATCATGTTATTGCCTTGCCAGTGAGCTATGGATTCTGAGTTTACTTTCAAGTCAACTTGTAATTTTTCCCATACTTTTTTCTTTGGGTTCAAAACTTCATCTGGTTTTCCATCAGTATAGTTGTCTATGAAAACTCTATCTCCAGGTTGACTTTCTGTAGGTGGTAACAATGGTTCTACCTGTTTTGGATCATCGCTAAAAATTAAAATATCAAATCAGTATATTTAATAAAAATTTTCATATATCGCTCAAGGGGGAAGCCACTGTGATGGAAAAAATATTTTTTTTCTCTTAAATTTTTACGAAACTGAAGTACGTAAAAAATTAAGGGCTGTACGAGACAACTGTTTGAGTAACTGAAGTCTCGTCTTTTAACACAGAAGAAAAACCTTCATAATTTGTAAATGTTTTAAGAAAATCATAGAAATATTAATTATATTTTTTTCTTAATAATACGTGCCTGACCTAATTATTTAATATAACATAATAATGAAATTATACATACAAACCATTTTCGAAAAAAACAATAGAACATAAATTATAGATAATAATATTACCTACAATTTTTAATATTGACCAATTTTCTCTAATTCGCGCTGTCTCAATGTAATTCGAAAAACTCAAAAATCAATTTCAGTAAACATCCGTTTCCGGTTGAAAGATCGTTTTCAAAAATACGAGATTTTCTTCCCAGTCAAAAATTAATCTTAAGGGGGATGGCCACTGTGACGGAAAAAAATAGATTTTTTTTTTCTTAGATTTTTTTAAAGTTTACATATTCATAAATATGTATACAAAAAATTGAGTTACAGTTAATTTAGTGAGACGAGGTAGCATGGCCGGTTATGACAACAAAAACATTTAACACGTTTATCTCGAAATGACATTTTTCGACCTGATTGATACGATTCCTTAAAGACTAATGAACCGATTTCATGTTTTTTTTTTTATATAATTTTTGCAATTGTAGTAGCTATCGTTGTACATTGCCGATTTTTAAAATTTTGGTAATTACTATTTTTAAAATCACTCTAGTAAAAAAATAGGTCTTAAAAATTAAAAAAAATTTCAAACGTATTCAATAGTGTATTTCAATTTATTTTTAAACATACCTGCTAGCGCACAGAACCATTCCATTTGATTCAACTCCCCTCATCTTTGCTGGTTTCAAGTTGCACAAAACAACAACCATTCTGTTCTGCATTTCTTCAATGGGTACGTAGTTTACAAGTCCACTGACGATAGTTCGTGGGGATTCTTCACCTAGATCGATTTTTTCTACGTACAACGATTCCGCATCAGGATGGCGACTTACTTCAATGATTTTTCCTACCCTTATGTCTAATCGATAAGGCAATATTTCATCGGTTGCTGCGTTTTGTTGTGACTCTAAAATTGAAAAAGCAATATAATACTAAATTTTTTTAGGTGATTTATTAAATCTAATTGTTACTTTGTTTCCCAACAGTAGGATAAGCTTTCTCGCACAACTTTTTCAATTTTGGATCTTCAAATGTTTTCCTAATAGGTTCCAGTAATCCATTAATATACTTTTCAACGGCTGCTTTCAAATCCCCTGGATGTAGTTCTAGTTTAGCGAATGATGCTTCTAATGCTTCGTAATTCTCATAAATGATATCACCACCATTTTTTTCACTTCTTGGTACAGTGAAACCTGCAAATATTTTTTAATGTCAAATAAAATATAATATACTTACCTCGGGTTTCACAAAGCAAAATAATTCAGGATTAGTTAATCAGTTGTTTTTAATCCATGATTAATGTTTATTCTAAACTTATTCTCAATTTGTAAATGAACAATTCACTAAATATGACAATTTTTTAACTTATAATATGTATCATCATAACTGTGATTGTTAGAATTGACGTAATAATGCTTTGAAAACAACTGATTAATTAATTGAGAATTATTTTACTTTGTGCAACCCGAGGTTAATATCTTAAGACAATCAATAGCACTGAAACTTTTCTGATAAAGAGTTTTTAATGTAAAAAACTGATGTATTAATTGATATTACCAAAAAAGGTTTTTATTTAATCCAGGGAGTCGAACCGGTGCTATTTCCCGAACCGGTTCGGTTCCGGTTCACACAGAAAATAAAGTTCCGGATTTCGTTCCGGTTCAATTTTTTATTTTTTTATTATTTCGGTTACCGGTTCAATGTACCTCCGAACCGGTTCAAACCGGTTTTTTTTTACTTTTGTAAATTATTCAAACATAATAATTTTAATTAAATTATAATTAAACCTAACTATAATTTTTGAATTATATTTTCCTACATATCTTTACTTTCCAATTTTGTGTGTAATGTATCAATACTTTTTATAGCTTATTTTCTTTATTTGTATTAATTAAAAAAATTTGGTTATGCCGGAATAATAAAATTATTGACAATTCATATTTAGACTATGCTCAATGCAATATTAATTTAACGTGTATTTTAATAACAATTTTCATGTTTTTCTGAAAATACCATTTTTCTCTCAATCTTTCTTGTATATTATGGGTCAATCCGCGATAATCGATACCAGATAGTTAAAAAAATATTTTACGAAAATGAACACTAAAATATAAAATTAACATCAATTTTCATAAACCAAAAGAAAATTAGAAAAATTTTAGATAATTTCCAAAATATTTAAAAAAATTTACAAAAAATTTCAAAAAAGACAAAAAATAAGCTTAAATCACAATAACTTACTTAAGAATAAGTGATGATCGTGGCAAACTATTAAAAGTCTTTGACAATTACATATCAAACGTGACGTTTGACCAAATAAAAAAAAAAATACCCTCAGCAACAATGATAACTAAGGGTGACCACATTTATTATAAATTTAATGAGTATATTAATGTATTTGATAAATAATTGCTATAAGTATTATAAGTTAATAATATCAATAAGCAATTAAACACACAAATAGTACTCTTATTTTATCCTTTTATTCAACGTGTCACACCCGTCACAATGTTTGTTGAGTAATAACCAGTTAAATAGATTACTTATTTACCTGATGCTCGTGTGGTACTAAAAAATAATTTATTCGTAACATATTAAAGTATGATTATTATAAAGTAACTTCAATATTTTCGCTAATATTTTGAGATTTTGAATAGAGGTTGCAAGACTTGCAATAGTCGGCGTCACACCCGTCACAGGGCTTTGAACGCTGACATTTTTTTGTAAAATAACCGTAGATCTTTTATTCTTTCAATATACATGTATTACATAAAGATCTACAGAAAAATGGTGAAACCATGTTATTAACTAATTAACTAGTATTATTTAGAAATTATGAATTCCAATCCGAGTTGAAATGTCACACCCGTCACCGCGGACTGACCCATTTGTCAGTGGTGCCAACTATAAGTAATTGCAAAAATTATTTTACATTTGAAACAGAATAATAAATATATTTGTATAAAAACATTTGCAATGAAAAATTAAATTTCATTGAACCGGTAAAATTAAACTTTATTGAACCGGTAACCGAAAGTTTTTTTTTCGGTTCGGCTCCGGTTCAGATTCAACGTCATGTTTAAAATTTCGGTTCAGGTTCAGTTCCGGTTCGCCCAAAAATTTCGTTCCGGAACCGGTTTTCGGTTCGGGTTCGGTTCGACTCCCTGATTTAATCCAGGTAAGTGAGGTATCAAAGGAAAGTTGACAATTCAAAGAATTTAAATATGTAAATTTTATAATTTTAATAATCTTCGAAAGTTAGTGAAAGAAATTTGAAAAATTTAAGAATACGTACAATAATGTG
This sequence comes from Sialis lutaria, assembly GCA_949319165.1. NCBI lineage: Eukaryota > Metazoa > Arthropoda > Insecta > Megaloptera > Sialidae > Sialis > Sialis lutaria. The sequence continues at coordinate 7,731,892 of OX439233.1, read as the reverse complement.
AATATTATAAGACAAAATTGTACACTGCACATTTTTTTTTTTTTTTCAAATATAATCCAAAATTTGATATCTAAATTGTTTCTTAACTTTGCTGCAGGTATAAATACAATGTGGGACACTATTTAACAAATTTTTGATTTAGTATTTTGAAAACAATATTTATAAATAGAAGAATGTCATACCTTGATTGTTTTTAAATATTGGAAGTAATACATGCTTCACGAATGCCAATACACCATTTTCAGCTGTATTTCCTGGTTCACAAAAAGCTTTTTTCAACTTCTTTTTGACATTCGCAGGAGAATCAAGCAAATCAATTTTGCTATCTTCTTCGGACGAACTCATTTTTCCACCAGTTAGACCCGGCACTGTTTTATTGAAAAATTTAATAATTATTATTATTGTATTTGAACAAATATAAAGAATAAGTACCCATAGGATTCATTAAATGAATTCGTTTTTGGTAACCAAGAGCCGGCAAATATTTCTCAGCAAAAGTAAATATTTTTCTTTGATCAATTCCGCCAAATTGGGCATCCACTTTTAAATATTCTTCATCCAAAGCTTGCAGGCCTAAAGAAAACAATTTTTTACAAATATTTAAACCAAGTTTAATATAGTTAAGGGGTCATACCAGTGTGAAATTTTCAAAAAATCAATTTTTTTTGTTGCCTTTTTGGAGAATATTCTGTGAAAATTTCAAGGCCGTATCTCTAATGCCCCCCAAACAGCAGCCTTCTAAAGAGCGACCGCTCGCAGATATGAAATCGATAGTTAAATCTTTAAATACGTTTTTCTCGAAATGAGATTTTTCAAATTTGCTGACATTGTAACTCAAAGAGCAATTATCCGATTTACTTGAAATTTGAACTGAGTACTCTTGAATATATTTAATCTACGATGAACTAGGATATTTATGATTGGATGAAAATTGACGATTTGGCATTAAAAATACGACCATTTTATAGTTTATAAAACAGACTTTTTTTTCATAACTACGCCATTTTGTTAGATATTGATATTTTTCAAAAATCATAGGTCATTGTACAGGAAATACCTTCCAGTTTAACGACATTTTTTTTTTCAATTTCGGTTACTTCATCGCCCGGAATCATGGCCGCAGTGGAGGAGATTTTTTTTTTTGGCGCCTCCGAAGACAACGCATAAGTCGCTTAGATATTGATATTTTTACGTAAGAAAATTATGGAATACACCTCTAATATAGCTAAATATATTCTCAATTTTCCAAAATATTTCATTGAGTATTTTTCTTCCAAAAAATTTCCGAAAATCACCAAAATTTCCAGCGTTCACACTGGTATAGCCCCTTAAGTTATAAAAATAACTTATAAATTTATACCTGGATACAATAATCCACTTAAAAGAGGATGTTCCACTTGTTTAACAACCTCAGCACCAGCCTTTTTAGCATCGTGTTCTGTTACAATAGAACTTAATCTGTATACATCCAAAGTATATTCTTTAGATAATTCATAATCTGACCCTCTAATAAAAGTTAATTTATCTAATGGAACACCAATGGATTTCAACATTTCTTTAATAACAGCTTCATAATAATCAGTACGTAATACCAGCAATTCCCACGGAGCTTTCATATTATCTAAATAGGCGTGCAAATCAGCAAATAAAATTTTAACCTATAAATTTGTAAAAAATTATAAATAGAGAATGTGGATATTATTATTAACCCTGGACGGGTAGACGTCAAACTTAAGCCGGCAAGAGTAGACGTTCGTAAAATTGACTACTACTATATAATTTTTGGTTTTCTAATAAATTTATGGCAAAAAAAAAGTTTTGCTTTTAAAATCTTTTGATTTATGTATTTACAAAAATACCGAAATACGAAAGATTAAAATATAAGCTTAGTAATATAAGTTTACAGCGAATCGACAAACGAAAGAATCATTGGATTAAGCATTGAGACGAATAAGATCTTTTCATATTCACAGCATATCCTTTTGTAAAAGAGTAGACCTTCGTGAAAGATACGATGTGACTTGTCGATCTATGGCTCTCTCTAAAAAAATAGCAAACACTGACACCTGTCCTTGGCAGAGGTTGAAGACGAACTATTAAACGAGGCATATCTTCCCGCTCGGCTCCCCACCCCGTCTTGATTTCCCTGTAGAGGGCGTTGTGTAAATGTAGTCGTAATTATTACGAACGTCTACCCATCCAGGGTTAAGTATGGACTTTACCTCACAACCAGCTTTTAAAAAGTCTCCTATTTTACACATAGGTACAAAATAAGCTATATGGGGTCGCCCAGTAGTAGCAGTACCCCAGTACAAACATAGATCTTTTTTGGAAATGACCTCTTTTAATTTGTCTTCACCAAGAACTTCTTGTAAATTTCTTGTAATTAATTCATATTTCTTTTCAGATGAGAGCAGCATATTATTTTCATCATTCATTTTGAATCTAAATATAAATTTTATTTAAAACCATATGGTTTATTAATTAACCTATATTTTTTAAAGAAATATTTCAATACGATATATGAAATGCCAGTATACTATGTAATATTTAATTAAACATATTTTGTGACAATTCCAGGCACAGTTTTATTCAGTAAAATAGTTTTTTTTTAAATATGTACTTACATGTGACAGATGACAACTCGATTATAACCACAGATGACAAATAAAAAGAAGTTTGGCGATTTTTAGTCAGTCTGCCACAAGGTACACTCATCGCTTAATTTACCAACCTTTGATTTACCGGCGGGCCAAACGCGCGATTTACCAACCTTCTCCAATCCCCTCCATAATACTATCGAGATTTGTATTTCTGCGCGAAATTTAAATTCACGTTAAGGTCGGCACGGTGGTGGGGGCCCCTCTCAACGCCGTCAATTCAAGCGGTTCAATTACCAACAACGTTGGTAAATCAAGCGATGAGTGCACATACACTCATCGCTTGATTAACCGACCTTTGATTTATCGGCAGCTTGAATGACCGACGGGTCAAACGCGCGATTTGCCGACCTTCACTAATCCCCTCCATAATACTACCGTGATCGCTATATTTTTGCGCTAAATTTAAATTCACCAATCAACGTTGAGGTTGGCACGGTGGTGGGGGCCCCTTTCGATGTCGGCAATTCAAGCGGTTCAATTATCAACTACGTCGGTTAATAAAGCGGTGAGTGTATATATATATATATATATATATATATACACTCGTCGCTTGAATTACCGGCGTTGTTGGTAATTCAACCGCTTGAATTGCCAACGTAAAGAGGGGCCCCCACCACCGTGCCAACCTCAACGTTGATTGGTGAATTGAAATTTCGCGCAGAAACACAAATCACGGTAGTATTATGGAGGGGATAGGAGAAGGTTGGCAAATCGCGCGTTTGGCCCGCCGGTAAATCAAAGGTCGGTTAATCAAGTGTAGAGGTATGGCCGGTATGGCAATGCGGTTGTTGACCAATCAGCGGTGGCGCGGGATTTGACGTCACTGGCGGATATATTCAAATGTTAAAAATGTGTAACAGGTATATGAATAGCAACTGCAAAAACATTACATTATTTTTATTGTTTTCATATTTTTTGATTTTTTAACAATAAATACAATTACAAAAGTACAAAGGACTAGTAACTCCTTTGTCATTTTCTTGTCAAAACCTATATATACTGGTTGTTTCCAGTTATCAAATAAGAATAAGCCTCTAGCCATAATTTGCGTGTATAAATTTTTTGACAATATTCATACATGCTAGATACTTTCATTTCGTTAAATGATAAAACTGTAATTTTAGAAGCATTGGTTTTTGTTTGACCAGCAACATCCATTATATATAATCAGTGGCGCGCCAACGAAATATGCCGCCCGGGAGCAAGACTTCATTTGCCGCCCCTATATATGTCGACAATAAAACACAATAAAATTTTTAATGTATCTAAATAATCTCGTATTTTTAAATCCATTTGAAAATTATTATTTGACTGCAAAAAATAAAGTAAAAATAAAAAGAAACGCGATGGTAAATCGTCAGGAAATAACCCGATTTCATGGCATAATCAGGAAAGACCTGTTTTATACAGTCCATTTGAATAGAAATGATTAATTTATTGTAGGTACTCGTTCTAAAATACTACCTGCATTTTCCATAATTATCTAACATTACCTACATTATTTATTTTCGTCATTTAAGGGGTTAGGTGTAGTCAGAGACATGAAAAAATGACAATTTTAAATAATTTTTTTGCCAGTAAATTATTTTATTTTATAAAAGTAAAAACATTTAATAAGGTTTCGGCTTGACTTGACAGAAATTTTAGAAAAAAAATTAATAATTTTAAAAGTAATGGCTGTTTGTGTTGATCCAGTTCCAACCGAAGCTCCTTGCGCAGTGGCGGCGTAAGGTAGATTGGTACCCGGGGCGGTTTTTTTTTTGCACCCCCCCCCTTTTTTTTTCGTTCTCAACTCAATATTAATATCAGTTTTCTGGTTTTTTGCACCCCCTTCTAGAAAAAAGTGCTGTCGTTTTTTTCGTTCTCAACTCAATATTAATTTCAGTTTTCTGGTCTTTTGCACCCCCTTCTAGAAGAAAAGTGTTGTCCTTCATTTTATTTTTATTTTTTTGTTGTCAATTCAATAATTTTATTTTTATTTATGATCTTAATGACATGTTATACACACTTTCCAGAGTATTTAAAGAATAATTTGTCACCCCTTGGTGCTTGGCACCCGGGGCGGGCCGCCCCCCCCGCCCCCCCTTACACCGCCACTGTCCTTGCGGTGACCATCACTTATCCTTGGAGATTCATCCAAATTCAATCGGACAAAAAAAATTAGTTTTATTAATAGATAATCTGGTGCCTGATCGAAGCTTTTTTTTTCTTTCTTATTTTAATAAAATGGCAGCCTCAGGAAATTTTTTTCAAGATTTTCAGGGAAAAAACCAAGAGTTAATTGTTTATAACAAATCGAAATTAAAAAAAAAAAAATCCTTCGATCAGGCACTAGTTTTTCATGTTTTCAAAAAGCTGTATAAATATCATTAAAATCTACCGAGCGGTTTTCGAGCTACAGTGGTCACCAGTTCAAAAAACATAGTTTTGAGAAAAACGCATTTAAAGTTTTACACTCAATTTACGTAAAGTAATATAGGTATATTATTTAATTACTTACACCGAGTCAACTATTCCTGGGCCATAAAATAGTTCTTCAGCCGTTGTAGCAGCTTCCAAAAATGCAAAAAACAAAAATCGATTTCTTGAAAATTCTGACCACACAAAAATATTTTTTTTACAATCCACAATTAAATGATTTAATTAACATGTACGTTTCTTATGATTATTGTTATTATTAAACGACTAACGAGGCGGTCTTTGCCGCCCGTGTGCGGTGCACTCCCTGCACCCTCGGGTTGGCGCGCCACTGTATATAATACATTAATCACTATCTAAAATCCCGTTTTTTAAATTAATATTTGCAGTCCAATGTCGCAATGTTCTTAAACTTGGTAGAGGATAATGTAATGTCTCTCTTAAATAAATGTAAGAACGTTCACTTAAATATCTAAGAGTAAAAGCTCTAGAAATTTCCTCTGTTGTCCATTGAGCTTTAGATTTTTTTCCTAACGCTATTTCAATTTGATTTGAAGTTAAAATGTCTTTAAAAGCAACTTTTACTTTATCCTCAAATCTAGCTTCATTTTTTATTTGTTGCTTTAATCCTGAAATTTGTAGCTTTAAAATATTCTTGTTATTTTCAAGATTTGCATTTTTTTTTTTAAGAGTGATATTTTCATTCTGTAATAATTCCAATTTTTGTTTAAAAATACAAGTTTGAATATGATCAATATCAATATTCTCATTGAAATTGTCATTTTCAATAATTTTTAATGGTGTTTGTGAGGTGGAGCTACTATGATTTGAGGCTTCTATTATTTTTTCTCGTTCCTCCTGCAACATTATCTGAGGTATTTCAGATTTTTCATGCTCTTGTTCATTTGAATTTAAAAATAGCGATGGAATGGCTATAAAAAAATTGAATAAATTAGTTTTTAATAAATTAAGTAGAAATCATTTTTTTGATTTTTAATTGTATAACTCATTACCATCCTTTTTCAATTTTTTTGGATGAAGGTTTAATATTCTAGCCTGTATTTCATCTTCAAAATCACCCGGTTTAAAATGTTTGCTGCATATACGATTCTTAACAGCATCCCATTTATTACCTCCACACTTTTTGATCCATATTTTCAATATTCTTTTATCTTTAGGAAGCCTGAAAAATCTCAACAAACGTTCTTCTTTCCTCGCTTTGTAAGAAGTATTTTTACATGTAGCAATGCAACAAGTATCCCCTGTCATCTTTTTATCGATCTATAAACCAAATTTAAATTATATATTACACGTATTCTAGAGACAATTCCACTAAAGAACATAAATTAGTAAATAAACGTTTAAAACAAATACTTCTTTAAAACAATAATGAATATATAGGTATGCATAAAATAATAAAAATGAACTTTTAATATACATAGTAGACTACAAAAATATCAAATTAAAATATTAAAAATAACATACATACCTCAACAGAATCGTCTGTATACACTGCTCTGGTATTTTAAGGTTAAGGTTGTTATTTAAGTGTCTCTAGCGTCTCTAGTTGTTCACTACACTCATCGCTCGATTTCACAACGTTGTTGGTAATTGAACCGCTTGAATTGACAACGTCGAGAGGGGTCCCCACCACCGTGCCGACCTTAACGTTGATTGGTGAATTTAAATTACGCGCGGAGATAGCAATCACGGTGGTATTATGGAGGGGATTGGAGAAGGTTGGCAAATCGCGCGTTTGGCCCGTTTCGAAATCAAGCGGTTACGAAATCGAAGGTTTCGAAATCGAGAGATGAGTGTAGTTGTTCACTGAAAGTCGTGGCATCCATAGACATAGAGAAATGGACAGCGCATTCGTATTTAACATAATGGTGTAATATGGGTGTAACATATGTTCTGTAAGTGAGAGAGAGATGCATGTCGTTTGGAAAATAACATATATGATTTCCAAACATCTTCTGTCTCTCTCATTTGACACGGCTCTTTTTACGAGTCAGATGCGCTGTCCATTTCTTTATGTCTATGGTGGCATCTAGCGGAATTTAGCATGAACTACACTCACCGCTTGATAAACCGGCGAAGTTGGTAATTGAACCGCTTGATAAACCGACGTCGAGAGGGGCCCCCACCACCGTGCCAACCTCAACGTTGATTGGCGAATTTAAATTACGCGCGGAGATAGCAATCACGGTAGTATTATGGAGGGGATTGGAGAAAGTCGGCATATCGCGCGTTTGGTCCGCCGGTCATCCAAGCTGCCGGTTAATCAAAGGTCGGTTTATCAAGCGATGAGTGTAAATTGTTTTGACATGTCGGTAAAAAAGAACAAATAGATCTGGCAACAATTTACAATATTAGACAAGAATAGAAGATTTATTTTTAACAATATTATAATTATTACTATTGCTGACAATGGTAATAATTATAATAACAATAGTAACTATTATTATTATAAATAAAAACATTAAATGTTAATAATAATAACTTGTTATTTACAACGCGCGTCAGTTGTCAATACCACGTTTTTACATTTCGAAGAGCGCGCCGAATGCGGTGTTGCCATATCATATATTTACGTCATGTGTTCGGGAATTTATCAAAGTTAAAAATTAATAATTATTTAATTAAGTATAGGTGGTAAATCATTCTAGAATTTTATATATACATTCTTTAAATGTATCTATAACATGATACAATTAATAATTGTATCATGTATCTATAACATATCCGTTTTTGGTTAAAATCTGACGTTTAGTTTTAAATACAAGAATTAAACGAATATCAAATTCAAAGTGGATCCCAATGCTTGCAATGTATAAGAGGCCAACTTTGCACGTTTATAATTAATAAATGAAATGGTAAACTGACCTGAAATTTTTTTACAAACGCGAACTAGCTTACTTAACACAATATTAAAATTTTTTTATTAAAAAAAATTCTTTTAAAACAGATTTCAAAAAAAAACTTTTCAGACAAAAGTTATTTTCTCCTTTCCAACCCTGAAACTTTTATACCAAACATTTTCCCTGAAAAACCTTAGTTTTCAAAATATTTACATGTCTGCTCAATTTAAATAATCAAATAACTATACAATATTTATTTGATTTTCACATTACGGGCATGAAAAATAAAAATGACAAGATTAATTAAAAAAGCTTTTTATTTTTAATTACAGTTTTTTAACAATACTTTTATGTACAGTATAAAAGTATGCAAAAACATTTAACAATCTATAATACAAATTAAAATTGCACTTATTTTAAGGTTAGAAAATACTAATAAAAATCATTTGGCTGTCATTTTAACTAAGCACTAATTTTCACATTAATGCTCATTACTGGCAAGTAACTTTTCTATGTGAAAACATAATGAAAACAAATTAATATTCTTCTAAAGCTTTGGCAAATAACACAGCGTTGATGATTTGAATTCTCAATTCAGGGTGATACTTCAATACTGTGTTATTTGTCAAGGCTTAAGGAAAATATTAAAATATGAAAATGACAAAACTATAACTTTAATTGTAAGTAATTTATAAATTTTTATTGATATTTTGTTAAAACTACAAATATATTCTTTACTAAATAAATTTTGATAAGAATAATTCAAATACAATAATATAATACAATATAATGTGTATGTTAAATATATATATGTTTGTACAAATAACTGACAAGAAATATTAGTAATTTAAACTATTATTATATAATTACATTGATATTTCTTTCATACATACAAAATTATTAGAAGATATAAAATATACTGACTTGAAATTATTATATATTATAAAATATTACGAAAACATGAAAAAATTATTATTGTCTTGGAAATATTACCGATTTCAAGAATGTATACAAATATTTTTATTTACAAATTATGTCCACTGTTTTCACCAAAGTGAGTTATTCCTAACAGCTTAGGAAATTTTCAAAATGGACTGAACAGAACTCAACATTCAGAAATGAGCTTCTAAATACATACTGGACTGATTCGTCCTTTGTTGAGGTTTACAAAGCTTTGGAAATGACAGACTTTGATGAAACTTGAGGTATGAATGGATGGTGTTGAAATATAGTAGACTAATGTGAATAAAATAGTTGAAATAAATATCGGACTTAGTGCAAAATATTTTAAAATGGTGAAAATATTAGCAAAAATTTAGCGCTCTGATAACGACTTGGAAAGCAAATATATTGTGATTGAAGGGTTAAAATCAAAAGGTCTTAAAAGAATTTTGTTACATTTTAGGAGATCTATCTAAAGACACCAAAGATGGGGTACGTGAATCTTTCCAGGAGGGGGCTCTATTTTTAGGTCATCAATCTATGTCCGTATACCAAATTTCATCTTAATAAGTATATAAATGAGAGAATGGGTGGGCTGTGACATACAGACAGACAAAAACCTAGTTTTCTATACTACTCTAAAAACAAATTTGATTCATTGATAACAACGTACATATATTGTAAAATATTTTCGTTAATATTACTCCACTATATTTATTACGCATATATGTTTCTATTTGGCTCTTTAAAATACAAGTCAACATGTTAACTATTTAAAACAAATAATATTTTCTCCTACTCTCACTAGACTTGTAGTCCATCAAATATTTACAAATTTTTAAATAATAGTACACCTATAATTTATTTCAACTATTCTGCTATCCCGTAAGCTGAACATATGTATAATAAGTTCTACCATATATATTTACTTATACCATTCCAAAGTCAGTATGCTGTATATTACAATTATTTTGTTTTTCCGTATTGTTGGCAGCCATGTTTAATTCTACTAAAGTATCGATGCTATTTATACTAACACCTTTTAATATTTTCTGAGCAGCTAAGCTCGTAAAATTAAAACTCAAATCACTTAAACTAGGAAAATTATAAATATCTACATTATCTCTTGTCAAAGTTTTTTCATTATCTTCAGAAAATTTTTTGATGTGGCTTAAATTAGGTTCAGAACCCAAAATATTCTTTTCTTGTATTTTATTTATGCTGTTTGTACTCGATTCCAGACTAAAACCATTCTGATATATTTTCGATTGGTCCAAACTTAATCGTGCAACTGCTTTTTTGTCATTCGTAGAGTTCTTATCGTAATAAACATTTCCTATAGATCCACTGAAACTGTCAAAAGATTTTGTCGGGCTTGGTGGATTACTTGAAAATGAATTCTTTGTAAAATCACGGAAATTTATTATCGGAGATCCTGGGTTTGAATTAGTCGAAACGTTTTTGAATACATTTTTATAATTCAATGTATCTTTAGATGCCACTTGCAATGACAATTTCCGACTGTTGTTTTTTGATTCAAATTCGTTCAAAGTCGCATTTGAATTGTTTAAAATATTTGCATCGTATGACTGGTTAGTATTTTTAATTTGCCCGTTTTTATTAATTGGGGCTTTGATTGTCGACTCTTCATTATTGATTTCGCATTTCTCAGCATCGTTATTTATAATCAAATAATCCGAATTCGGTTCAGCTTGTCCGTTTTCAAATGTAATAACAGACCGGACTGGAGAATTCTGGACGTATATTTTAGTATTCGCACCATTAATTGTTGCAGTAGTAATTGCATTGTTGCTGTTTTGTTCTCCGCTTATGTTTGAAACACTGACACCGTTTTGATTTGTGGTTACTTGTAAAGTAAAAGAATTACTTTTTGTAACTGATTTATGAACCGGGCTTAGAGAACTTTTAGGCGTTGAGTTACATATCCACGTTTCTTTTATTTTGTTTTTTGATTCACGTGGTATAACAGTTCTTTGGGACTCCAAACTACTCGGTCCACTGGTTCTTCCAGATAGACTGCTGGTTTTCTGACTTTCTAAGCTCGATGGGCCACTACATCCTGCATCGTTTTGGTTCACAGAATCCGATATTGAACTGTCAGAGTTACACAAAGTAGATGAATCATCTTTACTTTGATGTTCCGTTATACTTGAATCAAAACTAGTACATTGCACATCCGCAATTTTCATTTTTGATTTTAAAGAATTTTGATCAGGAGATTTGTTGTAGCTTGATGTTTTTCCGCTCTCCGTAGAACTTTTTGATTTTCGTTCTAAAGTCTGGGATCGTGTTTCTCTTACAGACCTATTTTCAATTGTACCTCTATATCTTTTATCTGTATCTCTTACTGATCTATATTCAAGTGTATTTCTTTTCTCAATATTTTTCAAAGCGTGGTTTTTATGATCAATCATAGTTTTATCTTGTTTAGTACGTTCGGGTGTCATTTTATCCAAACTAGTTTTAGATGACAGTGATCTAGTATTTGGTGAAGTCTCTAAACTGCTTTTCGAAGCAGCAATTTTACTGTTTTGAGAGTCGATACTTATTTTCGATGATACGCGTTTATTCGGTGACCTGGGTAAAGAGTTAGTGCTGTAGTTACGCATTACTAACGGTGACCGTTTAGGCGACTCTAAGGTATCAATTTGAATAGAAGACGGCATGTTTAAATCAGTTGAGAGATGGCGTCTGTGTCGGCTACGAGGTAATGTTGCACTTCTTGTTGTGAATGATGCCTCGGAACGATTTTCTGAATTGTAATATTCCTGAAAATTTTAAATATTTTAGATATATCAATCTATAATTGTTAAAACAAACAATAATAATGAATTAATGTATTTACCTGATGTGCTCTTTGTAAATCTTCAGTGCATGTTTGAGTTCCGATACTGTGAAGATGAATAGCAGTAGAATTAAACCATTCAGTTGGAGGAAATTGAGCTGAAAATGTGCCGAGAGGTCCTTGGGATCTTTTTGTTGAACGTCTGAATAATCGGGATAGCAGTGATCCTTTTTCTAAAATAAAAAATTCAATAATTACGAATTTTAGGATATGAGATTATTATTATTTACAATAAACAATAAAATAGTTTATTCAGAGATTAAAGAGAAACTATTTTGCTTTTCTTAAGTAATTCATATCATCTTAACCTTTATTTGACACACTGGGGTTTTTTGTACCTCATTGACAAAAATCATCATAAAAAATAAAATAATAATACTTCTATTTGATAATTTTTTTACAGGCTTTTGAAAAGTTTCTTTTGAAGACTGTATAAGTTATATAGTAAAATATTAAAAGTAAGTACGTTAAAAAAATTGGAATACTCAAAGAAACTGAAAAACAAAACACATTTGATTAAAAATGTGGGGTTGTTGACACACTGGGGGTCAAACAAAAGTTAAATTATATAAATGTGTAATTTTTTACTTACTAGGACTACTGCTGGATTCTGTACCACTACTACTGTCCGTATTTGAGCTTGGTGATTGTGGTGCAGAATCTCCTCTCCTTGCCAATGAGCGTGTAGATGCGGAGCGCCGTAGACGCCGCGCTGAGCCCCATAGACGCATGGCTGCATTACTGGTACTGCTACGAGTACCTGAAGCTGAGCGCCTACGTTCTGGGCTATCTGAACTGGATATATCTCCCCTGGGTGCTGCTGGGAATGATGCTGAGCGACGTTTGGAACATCGGGGGTAGATAACTTTATCAGACGGACTCCCTGAAAAATTTATTGATAATTTATAACTGATTTCGGTACGGAACACTAAAAACGACATCCTTTATTTAAGGGGGAAAGCCATTGTGATGGAAAAAAAATATAAATTTTTTTTTCTTACATTTTTTTAAAGTATACGTATTCATAAATATGTATACAAAAAATTGAGTTTAAATTCCGAAAATTGACGGAGTTACAGTCAATTTAGTGAGACGATATAGCATGGCCGGTTATGATATAACAAAAACATTAAACACGTTTATCTCAAAATGACATTTTTCGACCTGGTTGACACGATTCCTCAAAGACTAATGAACCGATTTCATTTTTTTTTTTACTAATTTTCGTAATTGTAGTAGCTATTGTTGCACGAAGCCGATTTTGAAATTTTGATAATAGCTCTTTTTAAAACCGCTCTAATAAAAAAAATTGGTCCTAAAAATGAAAAAAAATTTCAAACGATCGCCATTTTGTGACAAAAAAAAAGAAAAAAAAAACGGCTACGTGCAACGATAGCTACATTCATATAGATTTTGATAAAATTTTTATTTATTTTTTTCATATAACCCTTCTTGAGAAAAATATTTTTTTTGGTCGTCACATCGAGGCTCATAACTTTGTAAATATTTAATATTTTTCAATAAAAATTTATATTAAATAAGTTAAATATATACTTAATAAAATGTCCTTTACCTGATTCAAAAATAATTAGTTATATCTGTGAAAAAAATTCCCAAACATTCCAACAATTTTTTGACCCGTCACAGTGACTATCCCCCTTAATAAATGGTAATTTGGGTTATGTAGATGTCATAACAGAGGTTGTCAGTAATCATTACTTCAAGTACTTGATACTTCAGCTCTACCTGTAATAATATATAACACTTACCGCCACAAATAACATCCCGTAGACTAGTCTGCACGCACTGGTGTGTCACAGGCCCATCTCTTAGTGTGGCCATATCTCCGTGGGCAATCACCAGTAGCTCGTCTTGTGTTAACAGCACTTGTCTTCTATGTCCCATTGAGGAGTTCATCTCATCACCGACTTCATCCATTAGTCCACCCATGTCGTCAGTGAACTCTGTGTAAGTGCGACCATTGTGTGAGGACGTGTGTCTGCCGTGACTTCGGCTACGACGACGCCTAAATAAAAAAATTTGACAATGGTAACTTTAAACATGTATAAATAACTAAAAATAATCTTGAAGTTGAATAATTTAAATATAAATTTTTAAAGAAAATATATAGGAAGAGGTCATGTAGGTGCCCATTCGGTTTACCGTGTTTTTTACTATACTTATGTAACAGAAATTGACAAGATTAACCAAATGAGAACCAAAAAAAATAAAAAAAGAGATGTAAACATCGTCAAATGTAATGATATTGTAATATAAGCAATTAGGAGAGGTGAACACGCGTCTACATGGCCTCAGTAAAAAATTACAACTGGTGAATAATTAAGCAAAATAATTGAGATTTTCCTTACAAAACATTGATTATTTAAGGACTTTAAAATATGAGAATGAAATTTAATAAACAATAATTTTTTTTTACAATATTCAATTAAAAAAAAAAAAAAAAAATACACATAAGTACAGGATGTCCAAGATAAGCGTGCAATGCATGGGGATATCCTAAACGGTAAGAGATACAGGTTTGGTTAAATGAGATGAATTATTTGTAAGAGAGGGCTGAGTATTACAACATCAAAAAATATTAATAATTTTATGTGGTTTAGGTGGTATACCTAAAAAACTGAAAATTCGGAATTTCTTTAAATGACTATAACTTTTTTGGCAAAGTAGATGGGTACTTTTTATTTGCGGTTTCTTAAAGCACCTTTTTGAGTAGAATTGATTGATGTATTTAGAATTTTTATATCACTTTTAGTTTCCGAGTTACAAGCCCTAACTTTAGTTTTTCTTATGGGTCGCTATGTTGACTATAGTATATTTGAACGTGTTTTTTACTCTACTTTACAACGATATGTTACATGACATAGGTACTTGTTATAGAAAATAAGTTGAAGTACTAAATTTAATTTATAAAGTATTTTATTACAAACATTTAAGTAAGCCGTGAAAAACAAAAATTGTTAAACAAAAATCGCAATAACAACAATGAAAATAACAAATGCATATTTAAAAACAATAAACTATTACAAAAAAAAGGTTTTTACTTTTTTTTAATAATAAATATGACATGTGACATATCATTGTAAAGTAGAGTAAAAAACACGTTCGAATATGATATAGCCAACTTGGCGGCCCATAAGAAAAACTAAAGTTAGGGCTTGTAACTCGGAAACTAAAAGTGATATAAAAATTCTAAATACACCAATCAATTTTACTCAAAAAAGTGCTTTAAGAAACCGCAAATAAAAAGTACCTATCTACTTTGCCAAAAAAGTTATAGTCATTTAAAGAAATTCCGAATTTTCAGTTTTTTGGGTATACCGCCTGAACCACATAAAATTATTAATATTTTTTGATATTGTAATACTCACCCCTTTCTTACAAATAATTCATCTCATTTAACCACATCAGTATCTCTTACTGTTTAGGATATCCCCATGCATTGCACGCTTATCTTGAACATCCTGTATAATAGAAACCAATTATAACGACTCCGGTTAATACGACGTACCAGTTTTAACGACTCAAAATAAAAGTCCAACTGAATCCCATATAATTGTATTTTAGTCGGTTATTACGACTTACGACAATCGGCTTTTACGACCTAATTTGACCGGTCCCTTCGAGGTCGTAATAACCGGTTTCTACTGTATTTAGAACAAACATTTTGACTGATATTTTAACCTTTTTGATTTTTTGTTAAAAATTAAAAAATCGACCAAATAAAATAATTAACATTTTCTAGAAAAATTTCAATTAAAAAATCACAAGTCAAACTTACTCAGGTGTTACAATAAAATAGCCCCTTGACGTATGGTAGACCTTCCTTTCGGCAATAAGCTGCGCCAGAGTGTCGTACACCAGGTGCGGTGCGGGCTGCTGGAGCCGAGGGAACTTGGTGCGGAGCAATCGCAGCACCGCTTCGAGCCCGTTGCCCGAGGTCTCGGTCTGCGCGCCGGTCTGGTCGCAGCCCATTCCGCCGCCTCCGCTCGATTCGCTCAGCTCTAATACCACTGAGCACAGAGCCTCCGGCAACGGCGTGAACTGCGTTTGCGATACCGGAAGTGCGACTACCTCGTCTATGTCACCTGAAACAAGCGGATACGTGTTGTGCGGTTTGTTCGATTGCTACTTGTACAAATTATGTAATTAGGGCAATGCGGTGTGTTATTAGTAAAGGTAGTTATAAACTAATAACTACTCAAAAAGTAGAAACTTGAAATTAAATTGTATGTAATAAGATTTTAGGATTTTCTAGATGTTATCTTGATTTTTTGTATCAAAATAATACATAAAAATATGTTATTTTTACGCATGTAAACGCGTATATGTATTCGTATGCAGTGGGGGTATGCTAAGGGGGAGGGGGGGGGGTCGCCTCGGTGACACCCTCAAAGGAGTGACACCCGTCTCATATGTTAAAAAATAAAACCTATGTATTTACCTCTTTCTTTTGATAATTTAAAGCTTCCAGAGGGTAAGATGTGTAAAAAAAATTGAGTTAATTGACTCTTTTTTGCTCATTGAAAGTATATGAGGGGCATAGGTGGGCACAGTTAATCGAAAAGTTAACTTCGTTAATCGTTAATCCGTTAATAAAAAAGTTAACTTCGTTAACCGTTAAAGCGTTCAAATTCCGAAAATGTAACGGAAGTTACAGTTAACCGAAAATTCGAAAATTTAACGAAAGTTAAAGTTAATCGTTAAAAAGTTAACCATCCAAAATGTTTGAAGACTTTTTTTTTGCTTTTTCGACAACTTTCTTATGTATTTTTCATATCAAACAACCATTGTAACGGACTAAGTTAACGGAAGTTAACAAAAGCGTTAACATTTTTCTGAGTTAACTTAAAAGTTAATCCGTTAACCATTTTGTTAACTTCGTTAATTAACGATTAACGGATTAACGAGTTAATGCCCACCTATAATGAGGGGTAATAATCGTTTAATTTATAAAAAAAATATATTTTTTCAGTCGTTAAAAATTCAAAGGAGGTGACACACGCTTAATGTGCAAAAAATAAAAGTAATGTTCTTTTTTTTGGGGGGGGGGGGGTGACACTCGATATCCGCCCGGATGTCACCACTCCTAGCAACGCTACATTCGTATGTATTCTATGCGCGTGAGGGGAAAAAATACAGCCCGGATTCACCAATTTGCAAATCTTATGTCTGATATTATAAAAGAGCTGCTAGCAAGCACTTTCAAATGAGATATCAAACTTATATGACAGTTTTCTTGCAGTTTCATAAAAACTTTGACAAGTTTCGCGCAACCGTAGTATGGAATTATTATATTATGAAAATTATTTTATACGATCAGAGTCGCCAACTGTGTTACAATACGTTGAAGTATCATTGCTCTAAATTCCATAGCAAATCCATAGATACTATCATAAAATTAATACCTCATTTGAGAGTGCTTGCTAGTTAGCAAATTTTGATATCCCTTTTATGATACCTGACATTATAATGTAACCGACAATAGTTTTAAAATGATACAATGGTGAAAAATTAACGCTAATAGTATTAATACAATTCCACAAACTTCAACAGAAAATCGTGAGAAAAAAGGTCTATCGGAAACGCATCTACAATGTAAATAAAACTTAATTTATTTACTATTATACTCTCACAAACCTAGATTGAGAAGTAATATTTACAGTTAAACAATTAGTGCTGTTAGTAAGTGTTCTTCATTGCTGCATTGTTTGTTTTAAACTTCTCCGATTTCACGCACTCGAATTCTAACCGAGAAAGTGAAAACAATATTAATTAATTATGTTATGAAACTAACACATTGTTTTACTTTTATGTAATTAGCAAGGAAAACGAATACATAAGATAACATTTTGTATACGAGATCTCTATTTTTTTAACGGAAGAATAGATGAATTTTAACACTAACTGAGCATAACACTTCTTCCGATTGTGTTTGCCAGATATTATCCAAAGAGGAAGAAATTGTGAAATAAAGAGTACGGAAATTTGAGGCTTTCGCGGTTATTTGTGAATGATTCTTCTCTTGTTATACGGTACCCGCTAACTTTTCGATAGATAATGAATAAGAGGCATATAGAAACCACAACATGGTAGTAATTGAAATTGCAATGAATATAATAGATTCATCTGATATTTAGTAACTTAACTAAAATATGGTATAATGAAATGTTACCTATAATGTTTATTAATTTTACTACGAAATTTATTTTAATTTTATTCATTAGTTTTTAAATTGGAATAAGATATTATTGATAAGAATGTGTTGCTAAATAAATAAGAAAGATACATTTTCAATACAATTGGAGTTCTAATTTTACAATTATGTAATCAAGTAAATATTGATTTAAATGTATATTGTATCTGATAATGAAATATAAAGGTGTAATACGAATTCCAATACATTTTTTAATTATTTTGTATACGAATATTGTTATAACAGGTTACAAAAATTTCTAACGGAATAGTTTGAAATTAAATTAGAGTGGATTATTTATAATTATTATGTCCGGTATCATATGACATTAATAAATGTCATATAAGTTGTTACTCCGTAATCCGTTTTAAGTACCTACTTACAAGCTACCAAAGATTCAATTGCTTTATGATACCGGACATTAATACTTGATGAGCTGGGGAACAAAACTGGATAAATCCATTTTCGCAAATTTTACAGATAAAGTCAAATTGTAACTACTCTATATTCGTGTATTTTTGAGCACGGTTATATAGGTAGCTACAGTGGAGATTTTTTAATACCCAAATTTTGAACTAACATCTTTGCACAAGCTGGAAGATGAATAACAAAAAAAAAATAGATTCAAAGTGGATTTATCAAGTTTTGTTCCACAGATCCTCATTTATAACTTATAACACTTTCCTAGCCTCTTCTGAAGTTAGACCACCAACAATCGTAGGAAATTTAATAAACCTTGAACGAAATATTCTTAATACCTTAATTTTTTATAGATTCTTGAAACTATTTATTTTGACATACTAATAACATATCTAATATTATATAACAAGCTAATAATGCATTTTTTTCTATATTGGCCATTTGGTAATCTATATATAGATATAATAATATTGGCTAGGTAGACAACATGTAAACTACAATTCCCTTGCTGCATATATTAGCTGTTTAATCACCAACAACAGTGTGGCCAGAGGCAAGTAGCAATGCCGCCGCTGCAGATCTCGTTTAAAATTACACACATACACCTTTATAGCATCGAACCCGAGCCAAATATGGCGTTGCTAAAAATGCCGTTCATTACGTATATGGTAGAAGTGGTTTGTATACGTTCAAAGTTTTCGTGCGTAATTAGGGGTTAACAATATGTGAAAAAATATTCATGATTGATGAATTCTTGGTTAATGGTTTGTTCAATTATTTCACCTACCGATCGATGTAATCAAATATCAATACTCAGTAATTGAGAAAAGAATCAAACGGAATGAAATACCAATCTGTTTTATTCCGGAATCTGAACGTAAAAGATATGGTAAATTTTCAATCTGAATGACGTTTACCGGATGCAAACGGAATCAATAATGAAAATTGAAAACTAGGTTGGCAGCACTACAAAACTTCTTCAGACTGCTTGGATAATTGAACGTAATGAAATTATTGGCGGTAAATACGGAATTTTACAGAAACCGGAATGAAACATCAAAATTTCATTCCTTTTGATTATTTTTTCAATTAGGTACTGGGTACAGAATTTAAATATTTTCAGAAATCCAAAAAATAAGCGATACATACTATTTTTGCATTTCAAAAACCATAAAAAACACACGCTCGAATAAAAAATGGGGGGGACTTGTCAGGAACCTAACAGTTTCAGAGACTGGAACTGTTAGGGTCCTGATGAAGACTTCTTGTGAAGTCGAAACACGTGTCGAATGACATTGTTTTATTGTGATAAAGGTGAATATTTTTAGTTTAAATGAGGTTAGCAGTATATCGACTGGTAAACTCATGCAGTCGGGTTTTCTCAGTTTTCGAGATTTCTTATTCATGTTTCAACGCACAGATGCAAATCGGGAAATCAATAATCAATAGTTGCATATTGCATATACAATGTTACTTAAACCGGATTGATGAAGTTATGCGAGATGCATCGTTGACATCCCTAGTAGTACATTCCATTTAGAGGGAAAAAAATTAAACAATCCGAATAATTCAAGGGCTATCCGACTTGTCATTGTTGATTGATTGAGCTCAAGATTCGGTGTTATTATGTTGGCAATATTGGCTCGAAACAATTTACTCCATTTTTAAGGTCAAAATAATTATTGCCACGAATAAAAACAATGATATTTTGTATGAATTTTTATTAACAGTGTTTTTATGAAGATTATGATTGGAATACAAAAACAAAATAGAAATAATTGTTCTTATTAAATGTATAAAAATGCACGTGTATCGCGATATTTAAAAGTTCAATCCCTAAAAAACATTCCAAATAATTTGTCCTCTCACTTATCAACGCATTGCCTAAAATCCTGGACTTGGAAATATTAAATTTTATTGGTGCCTTCTTTTTTATGACGTAAGCACTCTTCAAAATTTTCAGTTAATCAACCCCTAAGGGGTTGTTATTCGAGCGACAAATATATGAATACAGGGCCCTCCTGAGGACAATAACTTTTATTTATAATAATAAATGTTCGATTTATGTACTATATTGATTAAAGTAGATGTGATTTTTCAGTCTACTTTTCGTTAGGAAAGAAAAAATAAACAAATCCGGCTCTGAAAAGACATTTCTAATTATAAGAAACAAACATAAAATAAACGTGACAAGAACATCGCTGAGTCACATGAACCGTCTCATTAAAAGGCAGCTTCAATTTATTTGTAACGACAATAGATATCACAAAAAAATAAAACAAACCCTGGGATCATTTAATTATTCTATATAGATTAAGATTAATTATCTCGTGCGACAAAAATCAAAACATATCCGGTATGAAAGTAAAAGTAAAGGAACGGATCTTCTTCTTCTCTTATGACATTTGTATGGAGGAAGAGGCGCAATTGTATGCAAATATATGTAGCAAAACTTTATTCAGATGCCAAAGTAACTGACTCCATTCAAGAAAAAGTAATGTTTTTATAAACATACAAATAAGTTATGAATGAACTACAAACGTGAAATTTTGCTTCAGAATCAAGATCCATATGAAGGTCTAAAAGTTTGAGCAACAATATTTTTATTGTTATTATTTTTTGACTAGCCAATAGGGTAAAAAGGGGGTTCAAAATGCAAAAATAGCATAACTGTAAGTTTTAAAGCAGGGATTCCCAACGTGATCCAGGTGGACCCATTGGGGTCTATGGAAGTTTAAAAGGGGTCTATAGTATACCAGGTATATTAAGGGTCTATGAAAAATTATGTTGTTTTAAAATTCGATGATTTTTTCGATGTATCATTCATTCAAAATGAGTCTATGTCGAATAAAGGTTGGAAACCCTTATTTGAAAGTGTTCAGGAATGCCTTCTGAATATTCTGCTAAGTTGGTATGATTGGGGAAGAGGGGCATTAGCTGCAATATTTGTGAAAACTTCAAACGTAAATATCTCGTAGCGAATTGTTGATGCTACGATAGAAATAGAAATTAAATTTTTTGTTTAAATTCTCTACACATTCATTCCAGGACTAATTTTCGTAGAACTAACCGTTTACGAGTTACAGCACGAACAAATTTTGAAAAAAATTGTTTTTGAGAATTATTGGGTAACTAAGGTAACTTAATTTTGAATAAAAAAAGTATCGGTCTCATCCATGGACATAGGAATGTCCATGGTCTCATCTCACTAAAATTTCAGAAAGTCATATTGTTCAAATTTAAGCCAATCTCTCGATTCGATACAGAGAAAAATCTCGTCGTGGCGTGCAGTCCTACCCAAAATTAGAAATTTGACAAAAAGTGCAGTCATTAGTATGGATGGAAAGGTACAATTGTATGCAAATATTTGCAGCAGATATCGCGTGCTGGAAGTGTGTAATTATACAGTTTAAGGTTAAATAATGCATTAACTAGATATTAAATTTCAATAGGCGTACTCACTGAGATTATTCCGACGGAATTTATTTTCTTGTTTGCTTTGTATAATTTTATCGGGTTTGTTATCTGATGTAAGTGTATATATATAGGTATGTACACAAATAAGGGTACTTTTGCTCAGGCTGTACTATAGAATATGTAATACCTATTGTAATATTAAAACATGTGCACAAATATTTTTAGGGGCGGTCCAAAAAATGTTTTTTTCAACAATTTAGATATACCTCCTTTTATTTGTTATTTTTTTATTATTATCTTAAGATTACTCATCTCTGCTCTAAATATCACGTTAGTTTACCTTTTTAGAGTAGGTATAACCTTTTTAAATGGAATAATTTAATATTCATTTTTTACCCATAGTTATTTTATTTCAGTTAGAACCTTCTAGTCCGAACCTTCTAGACCAGCGGTTCTTAAACTTATGTGGTCTGGGGACCCCTTTTTTGAACAATTATTTTTCAGGGACCCCCATCCCTGATAGAAAAACAAAAAAGGTCGTTATATACTAATTAATCACTGATAAATTGAAATATAAAAGTACTTTATGTAAATTAAATTTTGCCAAAAATGTTTCACGGCCCCCCGTAAAAGTTTGGCGCCCCCCCGGGAGTCCGCGGACCCTAGTTTAAGAACCGCTGTTCTAGACTATTCTTAATATTATATTTTACTGGCGTTTTTTGGTAGAATAATTTACCACCAATACGATATCATCAATATGACGGCATTTTATACGTGTCGTGATAGGAAGAGGGGAGAGATGCAGTTTTAACTGTAAATAAAAATTATGAAAAAAGAAAATAGTGAAATGTAAAAAGCAATTAAATAACACTAAATAAATTCAAATGGGCGTCATGTAGTTCTTTCCCCTAAAGAAAAACAACGAACCTGTAACAATGAAGTGCGAAGGGTAAAGAGTACAAAAATAACTCATTTATAAAATACACAGTTTTACCTAAATTGGTAGGATCTCATTTTATAGTGTACACCAAATACCAATGCTTATACTATAACGCCTGAAGTATTTTTTTAACACTACTGCCCGGTATTATCAACCAATTTAAAGCTCCTTTAGCGCTAAATGCTCCTTTAAGGTAAATTTGGTGTATTACAAACGTGATTTAAATCAATATTTAAGGGAGTATCCTGCTTAATGAGGCCAAAAATGAGCGTTTTTTGGGCAATTTTTTAGGATAGAAAAAAATAAGCTAGTGTAGCAAACTTTTCAGATTATTTTATTGCATATTTGAACGTTAAAAAAAATTTATTAAGACAAAAATATTCAAACGCAACCAATTTTTATGAAATTTTGTACAACACCTTGCAATCGCAGTCTCCAATCGGCGGGAAAGATGAAGCTCGTAATTTTTGTCTGAGACAAAAAAACCAAAGTAAGTTTTAATTTTTATATATTTTTCTTCTATATGAACTAAGAAAAACCCAAAAAATTTTAAAATTAAAAAAAAATTCAGGTTTGAAAAAAAAGTGCTTTTTGCAAGAAAAAAATCATTTCAACAACAAGTTGTTTTTTCATGAATCTTTTTAGTTCATATAGAAGAGAATTTAAAATTGAAGACAAGCTTTGGTTCATTTTGATTGGACGTTTAGTTTTCTTGCAATCACACCCGCCAAATTAGAAAAATGATAAAAATTCAAACTCGAGAAAACACGCTTCAAAGTTTACGGTCAGAAAAAGCAGTTAAACGGAGAGGAAATATATCATTATAATTTGTACTATAGCTTGACCCGGCGCTTATACAAATTCAAAATATTGTTTTAGACCATAGGTGTCCAACCTTTTGACCTTCGCGGGCCGCAGAGCGCAAAAAAATGGAGAAAAAATTTGTTAAGGGCCGCAAAAAAATTTGAAGACCTTTTTTGGTTGACTTAATTAATTAATTTATATCTCTGTATCTACACTATACAGGATGTTCGCGGGAACCGAGTGATCATTGCTAACTTTGTTATTATTGGAGCTAGAAGATCGGTTAAATGGGCAAAGTATCAGTCTTTTTTCCGAGATAAATAATGGCGGTGTCAAAAAAACAATTGAATGTCGAATTTCAGAGATATATTGAAATATAACATTTTTTTAAATGGAAACTCCCGTATATTATTATTGGATTTTATAGCTGAGAATGTTCTCTTTATATAAGTGTTATGCATGTATGATGGTAAAATTGATAGAAAACAAGTTATAACAATTATAAAATTAATAGAAAATATCTAAAAATAGTGTGCTATGCAGATTTATTTTTCATGTTTTTGAATTTAATTGACAAATAAAAAAAAATATTTATTATAATTTATTATTTTTCTTATGAATAATGCTCAAAAATGTTAAAAATCTGCGAAATAAGACACAAATACCTGAAATTATTGTTTTAAATTTTTTTATCTTTTGTTTGTATTTTATTAAATCTTCATAGCACACTATTTTTCAATATTTTCTATTAATTTTATACTTGTTATAACTAGTTTTCTATTAATTTTACCATCATACATGCATAACACTTTTATAAAGAGAACATTCTCAGCTATAAAATCCAATAATAGTATTCAGGGGTTGCCATTTAAAAAAATGTTATATTTTAATATATCTCTGAAATTCGACATTCAATTGTTTTTTTGACACCGCCATTATTCATCCTTGAAAAAACACATACTTTGCCCATTTAACCGATCTTCTAGCTCCAATAATAACAAAGTTAGCAATGATCACTCGGTTCCCGCGAACACCCTGTATATAATTTTTGTTACAAAAAATCTAAAGACCTTTTTTAACCTGATATCGTTAATTTTTTTCATATATTACTTTTTTTAAATCTTTTGCGGGCCGCACGAAATGTGCTCGAGGGCCGCATGCGGCCCGCGGGCCGCGGGTTGGACAAGCCTGTTTTAGACGATAATTGAACCTTTTCAGGTAGGTACATTGTTTGGATTTATTCGACCGAGGGGAGAAGCGAGCGCTCAAAATGCCCGAGCGCTTGTATACCTTCTGGACACCCCACTGCGATTAGTGCTATATTTTTGAAAATATTTCGAATTTGCCTATAAAACTTTACAGACATATTCTTAGATATACTAGGAAGAGATTTAAACAATAAAAAAATGCTTTTTTGAGACTCATAAAGCAGGACACTCCCATAAGCTTTAAATGAAAAATAGACATAATATACGTTGTAAAGAAATACTGCAGATAATTTAAAATCTATTTAATTAAATGTATTATGCTTGCATCTGTTGATAATATGATAGTTAGTTAAAGGAGCATTTAGTTAAAGTTGATAATACCGGGAGTACAACTTTTAAAAATCGCTTTAAAAAAATTTAACACTTGCCTTCTCTCCCTTGGGATAGATTTCGAAAAATCCCCTCTTATTTTTACGTCATACAATAGTAATAAAATCTTAAGTTTTAAACATTGTCAAAATTGTAATTTTTGCACTTTTAGGTTATGTTATCTTTAAAACATGACGTAACGAAGCAATTTGGGCAACGAATTCAGGTTCAACCGAAAAAACCTCTGAAATCACCTATTCAAGTAAAGACAAAAAATGATGTCAGCCTGCGTGTGTAATTAATCGAAAACCATTTTTTTGAATGGACAGTTCAGTACCCACATCAGTATTGCAAGCCAAAATAAATACATACCTAACAATAATTTATTAATGTCAACAAACATGCCAATTCAGCATCACAATTTTGTATTAACATACATAAATTTGCATAACATATATGCAAGCTTGTTGGATTTTTTTCTAGGAATACTATTTAATAATTAAAAAATGTTGTTACATCACACAAGTGCTTAAAACAAATAGAACTGTATGATGTAATAACTATGCATAATATTTGCATATGATTTGTACTGGTTTTGTAAAAATAAACGGTTCATACAAGATAGCAATACCTGCGGGTATGCGAATATTTTATCAAATTTACAGTTTTCTAACAGATTCTAAATTTTTAGTATTAAAATTAAGTATAATTTGTATCATTAAATATGTAAATAGTTAATATGACAGTTTATTTTATGAGTATTAATAATTATAAATTATAATCAGGGACTTGAACCGGAATTTATTTATGGTTCGGGTTCGGGTTCAATAATAAATTTCGGTTCGGGTTAAGTTTCAGGTTCAGCAAGTTGAAAACTTTTTGGGTTCAAAAACCCTTATTTTTTTAGGTTCAGGTTCGGGTTCGGGTTTAAATTAAAAAAATATTTGCTAAATAAATGCACAGTGCTTCCTCGTGCTAAATTCATCAAATGTAGTTAATTATCATGATCCAATAATAATACAAGCTCTGTTTGATAGTTCACAATTCATTTATTCTATACTGTGACGCATGTAATTTCATGCTGTGACGGGTGACGTCATCACCATGAAATTTTTCTAATAAGGAATTTATAACAAATGGAATATGAGTAAATAAACGATTGTCACTCCCCCCCCCCCTTGCACTAGAATTTAATAATTTTGAAATAAGATCGTTTTCAAGCCAGACCCAACCAAGTTTCATTAATATTAACTAAGTGGTTCATGAGTTATGTGTGACAAGGATTCAGGAGACAGACACAGAACAAAAACGGACCTGAAAGTTAAAATTTTTAAATTGGAGAACATTTTTTTTAATCTATTTCATTCTTGTATCTTCGATATTGCGAGGAAGCAAAAATAAAAAAAATACTATTTTATTTATAAAAAGTATGTAATTGTCGGGATTAACAATTGCAAGAATGAAAGGGGTAAGGGGAGTATCCTTTTTTATGAGCTACGGTGGTTAAACTGTGTCCGTTAGTAGTAACTTTTTTATCATTGTGGTAACGGTAGTGACCTTGGTGCATGCACAAGTCATATAAGTCATATTATACCGCGAAATTCAAACGGATTACCAGTTTAGACATTTTAAAATTAATGAAGAAAAATTGGTAAAATACTAAAAAAAATGTCTTGAACCTTTAAAAAATATATGGTTACCGGATATTCATTTAAAGGTTCGGGTTCAGATTCAGGTTCACTGACTTTGAAATATAACGGTTCGGTTCGGGTTCGGGTTCATGAAAAATAAGGGTTTTTTCGGGTTTCCGGTTCGGGTTCGGGTTCAGGTTCAGGTCCCTGATTATAATACTTATCGTATCTATACTTAATTAAAAATGCCCGCGACTGTTATATTTTATTAGTTTGACATTTTGGTTTTAGTAGTTTTACTGGTTTTTTAAAGATATACAGTAATCTCTTAATTTACGCGGTTAATTGATTCCATGAAAACAGCGCGTTAAAAAATGGAGCAATAAAAAGCCATGTAAAAATAGGTTCCAAATTTTCAAATATTTTATTCTTAGCGATTGTGAGATTTAATAAAACAAAATAAATAAATAAATTATTAGAGGAAAGAAATGTATTTTTGATCATATGATCATGGGGGGGGGGGTAGAGGGTCTGTCAGGGCGTCAGGCTCACTGGCTAAAAAATCAATTTTTCAAAAATAATTGTTTATAAAAATAAATTATATTTGGGACATAGTGCAAAAAAAAATTTGGAAAAAAATCCACGGAAAATGGATAAAAAAATGTAGGAACATACAAAGTAGCGGTCCGCTAGTGAAGACCCGGGCCCCTATTTTCGAGTTCGTTCGACTTTTTCTCACTCGAGATTCTAAATTAAAACTAAATGTCACTAAGTTATTTACTAGAATCTCGATTGTGTAAATTATATAGGTTTTTTTCTAGTAATGTCGAATACAAAATCTCGACTGCTACTGGGCATGCGAGATTTAAGATCTCGATCGAAAAACTTGAATCAACATATTCTCGAGTGAACTCGAGAATAGGGGTCCCGCTCTTTAATTCGAGTTTTTTTCCTGCGTTTATGTACCTTTTTCTTCGTTATCGTAGGTTATCGCCTCAATTTAAAAAAATGTTCATCAATAGCTGTGCTATTGATTTTACGTATTTTTTTCAACAACACCAAAAAAATTTAATCCGTTCCCCAAGGTTCGAAGCTTAAATTTGAAGTTTTTTCTTCAAAACCTCTCCATTTTCTTCTAGTCATTATAAAAGGATTCTGGCACAAACTCTAAAGTTCTAAAGCACAATATTCTTGACAAAAGAAAAAAATATATGTGATAAGTTGAGTATAGGATCCGAGAAAAAGGAACTTAAAGTTGACTATTTTATAAGAGGATTTCATCACCGTGAAAAAAATTCCAACTACCCTTAAAGCCAGCTCTGCTTACAGTTACAGCCCTGTTACTATTTGCTCATATTAATTATTGACTATAGCGAGAATGAAGTTCGGCCACGTTTGCTGCAACAGTCACCTACATAAGATAGGCATTGTACAATCACCACTATGTCCATGTGACAATCAATCATATGGAGATATGAACCATATGTTATTTGAATGTAAACTATATAAAACAGCACAAACAAAATTCTATAATAAACTACTAGACTTAAAAATTCCATTTCCCACGAATATAAATACATTGCTAACGACAGAAAACATTAAAATATACAATGCCATACTAGAATTTAAAAGAGAAGCACAAATCAAAATTTAATCCGGAAAAAATACATTAATCGAATTAAAAAAACAATAATATATAATATATAAAAAAAAATAAAAATAAACAAAGTAATATAAAATAAAAACAAACCAAAATATATAAATATAAAGTGAATATTTAATAATTATAAACGTACTCCTAATGTGTAACACCTAATACCTAATCCTATAAAACCTTGCCGTACTGTTTGTCGAATCCTGCCCTGACAGGCACAGAGGCAACATCCTTTCCGTCTTTGTGTCCCCGTCTTATTGTAGTACGTATAACATATAAGTGTTCCATACAAAAAAGAAAAATAGATGGCTGATTTTGTAGAAGAAGAATGCCAAGAAACCCAAGAAAAAAAAAAAATTATTGACTCATACTCAAAGATCAAACCAGAATTTTGATTTGGAATTGCAACGAATGATTCACCAATTTTTCACGGTACCGCTCCCACAATAATAAAAATAATCTGATGTCATTGCCATTAGTATTTTATTACTGAATGTAAATAAATATATTGTCTTAATACCGACAATTAATAGGATACAAGTTTCCTAAGCGAATCGATCAAAAATGGTTACATAACGTCAACAAATAAATTATGTATATTCAATTTTGAGATTTGCATATATAAGTTAATAATTAGCCGTATCTGAGAGGGTCACATTGTCATTTCAATGTAGATAATGTATTATTCAATAGATGATACTTAATACCAAGTATATGGATCTATCTAAACGGTATATTACGTGACAAATAGTACGTACTGATTTTTTTATTAGTTTTATTATGTTGCCGTTTTTTGAGTGGATAATGATTTGTTTTCACAATTATAAATATCTAGTATTTTAAAAAAGATAACAAAATTTGTTAGTAATAAGCACTTCCAATTAATTATTTGTTATTATCTATGCATCTGTTTTGGAATTTAGAACAGTTTCGAGATCAATACCGAGAAAAGTTCTGTCTCGGAAATATTAAATTTTACTATTTTTGTAAAAGCAGTAACTCAAATACAACAATTTATGTTCTATTCATTTTTTACCAAAAATATTTTTAATTAAAATAATCGATTTTTTTAAATTCATTAAACGGTTCATTATGTATTAAAACATCTGCCAAATAGACGCACAGTACTTCTTTGTGCTAAATTCACCAAAAGTAGTTAATTATTGAACAATTTAAATAAAAACCGATAAAGTATTCAGATAAATACCCTGGCATTAGTTAACAATTTAATTTCTATACAATATTTGCTAAAAAATATTAGTTCGAAATTTTTCTTAATACGCACATGATTATTTTTTCGCATATTTTTAATTTTTTAAAATGACATTTAATAATAATAGATTAATTAATAGATTCTGTAAAATTTTTACGTAACATGTGTCGTTCTTGAAAAAAATTTTTTTGGAGTGTCAACACTGTCAACCAAGTTTCATTAATATCGGTTCAGTGGTTCATAAGTTATGTATGTGACAAGAATTCAGGGGACAGATAGCCAAGAACAAACGTGTTTGTCTTGACCTGTAACGAAAAGATCAAGTTAAAATTTAAAAATCGGAGAACAATTTTTTTTTCTCATTTTGAAACGATCACAAAGTTTCTCGTATCTTCGATATTGCGAGGAAGCAAAAAGTTTAAATAAATAAATAAATGTAGTTGTATGTAGTTAATCCAACTGGATTTTGTTCAGATGAATAGAATTATTAACGAAATAATTGCATATATTTTGTACGTAATTCAATACACTAAAAATATAAATTTCCAAAAGATCTTTGAACTTGCACATAATAAATTTAAATCCAAATACCTTAAATTTTTTCATCATCATTATTGCAAATGCTTAAATATTCATAATACATACAATGACCGATTATGTTTAATATTCCTATAATACCACTTGTCAAATTTAGTTTTTTTTGTGTGCACACATGGGTATGTACACTTACGATTTCATTTTTGTATATGAGTAGGTATGTCGGTGTATCTTTGAACGTTCCCATAAATATGTTTTTCCCAGTGTAAATATACTTGTGAAATGCCAAAACGTTGAATCAGTGTTGAAGAGATTCGCATAAAATCAATATTACTTTTACTAACGAGATAGAAATAGCTGTCGGAAAAGGATGAAGATTTGTGATGAGATATGAAGCGGCAAATAGAGTAAGGTAATATAATATTGTGTGATAATAAAAATCTGTATTTTGAAGAATAGATTGTAGAATTTTATACCATGAATATTAGAGATACCCTTTACTGTTTTACAGTTGAATTCTCATCAATGGTGATTTTATCATAAATAATAATAAAAAATGATACATGGGAAAAATAGTTTTTGTTGTCAAACTTTCCTGTTTTTTTTTTTTTTTTTAATTTTTATCAATTTTATATAAGACTTCAAAGCAGCTGTTGCCACACTTAGATCCTTTTTTTTAAACTCAATTGTAGAAACAGGACGAGCACAACTAAACGATCATTTGTTCGGAATATTCGCCGATTCATTCGGCGTGCTCGGCTCGTTCGTAGTTAAAGTCGATGGTCTTATAACTTGTATGAAACTTTCAGGGCAAGGTTTAATATTTACCCCCCCCCCACTCAATAAAATTTTAGTTAGGTTAAGAACACACAAAACTAAATCGAAAATATCAGATATCATGTTATGGCCTAAGAAATATATAAATATGCTTACGGACATACACTCGACAAATTAATTAAGGGGACACCTAAAAAATAGCATGTTTTCAAATGCTTGTAACTTGGTCAAAAATTAATTTTTTTCTAAACTTTTTTATTATTAAATTGAGCAAATTTACTCTACTTTATGATGGTCTAATTCGTTCCTCAACATCTTTTAATTTTTTAACTTTTTTATGTAATTATATAAATTAAAAAAAAAAACTGCATATTTTGACACTTGATGTAGAGTGCATCTATGTAGAAAATGAAATTTTGAAATAACCTTTTTGTAGAGAATTTTAATACCTTCAAATTTATTATGGTGCGAAAAAAATGTGACAAAAATTCGCAAAAGTATTACAGTTTTAGTGAAAATCAGGAAAAAATAATTCAAATGAATATAGCCGGAGTAATTTTGGTGGTACAGAAAATAAATAAAAATAAAAATGAAGCTCAAAGTATCACCTTTCAGATTATGCAATGTAATGAAAGATTTTTTTATGAATTACAAAAATATTCAAACTTTAAACATAATAGAAAATATGAGTAATTAGACAGTAAAATTAAAACAAAGAATACATACCATAAACATTACATTTTAGGTGGCCCGAGCTAGAGGTCTCATTAACAATACATGTTCTTTATAATTCATTTTTATTTTTTTAAATAGGACCATATGACGCGAAGATATTCAACTTTGATGTCTCAACATCAGAAAACCCAAAAAAATTACAAATTGTAATTTATTGAAATTTTTCTCGAAATAAAGCAGCTTATGAAAAATTTTAAGAAGTCAAAAAATGCATTATTTTACTGAAATAATAACCCAAAATGATCCATATAGTTTTAAAATTGTACCTAAATATGTGTGCTTACTGTATACATTCATTTGTGCATGTAAAAATAAATATTTAGTAAAAATAAGTATTTTTTGACTTCGTAAACATTCCATGACCTGCTTTATTTTACAAAAAAAATTAAAAAGTAGCGACCCGCCCTGGTTTCGCACAGGTAGCAGAGCATATACGCACCTAAACTATACCTTAATGAATTAAATTATACACCTAAATTCTATATTTTTATCTTTAAACCTTCCTCATGCTTACTTTACTTACTATACTAATATGAAATATGGAAGAAAAATATAAACTCTAAATGAAGTCGGTTAAAAATGGCGCAAATCTAAAAAGTCAGAGTTTTTCGGCTCTGATTTCTTACTCTTTTGAGCAACAGCGCCGCGCCGCGCTGATGTGCCCGCGTGGCGCGGAATTCAAACAAATAATGACAACATGTCAACAAACAACCAATGTAACGGACTAAAGTTAACGCAAGTTAACAACAGCGTTAACATTTTTTTGAGTTAACTTAAAAGATAAACCGTTAAGCATTTTGCTAACTTCGTTAATTAACGATTAACGAGTAAATGCCCATCTATGCTTACGGATTGTACAATAGTTTTTAGTACAGTAAAACAATGTTGTAATATTTCAAGTCACATGAATTTTTATCAAAAGTTTAATTGTTTTAATACAATAAATATTACTACTATTTAGAAATAAGTGTACTTATAGATAAATTTATAAAAAAGTGTATGTACAATACATACGTAATAAATATGTAAACAAACTTCAGAAGGTAGGTATGTATAAAATGTACATAGTACATATATTTTGATTTGTTTATGATGAAACTATACAAATATATCGTATACTATTACATAATGATTATAAAAAAACAATAAGATATAAAGTTTCATAAAATTTTATACATAAAAATAAATGTATGTCAAACATAATACAGGAATTGTTTTATTTATAAACGAGTGAATAATTCTGTAACTAATTTTTTTGAAAGATTATATTGTTAAATATATTATGTTTGTGGTTATCTCTATATTAATCTAGTTTTTTGTTTCATTGAGGTCGCGCTGGTTTCATCTTACCGACAATTTATAACTTACATTGTTGCATATAAAATGGTTAAACTCAACTGTGCTATGCACTATTTTGAAAGAGTATAACAAAACTTAATTAAACATTTTTTATTTCAATAAAAAATATAAAGCAAACGTTTTGAAACATAAAATATTAAATGCGAATATAAATGGATATCAATAAACATAATATTCTTGTAGTTTTTTTATATTGTTATTTTATTATTGAAGTATTTTGTGAAAATAATATTTTCTAGGTAAATCATATTACAAACCAAAATGGTAAATAAAATCGTAGTCTAAAAAACATGCTAAAAAGCGGATTTATTGCTATTTTGTAAAAAAAAATCTCAAAACCCACCCGTTGATGTTGCCGTGCAACCCACTTGACGCAACTCAAAAAATACCTTTGCCAATCGATTTGTGAATCAATCCCGAGTACAACGAGGTATATGAAGCCATATATAAAAATTTTTGAGGGGGGGGGTATGACCGGAAAAATTACTAAAATGGGCTAAACTGGAACCACAGACCTATCATTTAGCGAAAATCCGAGGTCTCTAGGTGGCCAGGGGCTCGAGATCTCGCGGTAGAAGACAGACGGACGGACGGACGGAAAATCGACTATATAAGCGCTAACACTTCGTGAGTTGCGCTAAACACACCGTGTGTCGCTGGTTTGTCTTTTTGGTCTAAACACGGCATTAGAAATAAATTAAAATAAATAACTTCTAAATTCCAATTGATGGGGGGGGAGGAACTAATTAAACTAACAATAATCACATTTTCAAAGCGTAAGTATCAAATCTTTTACTAGAAAAACATTGATGGACTATTCCATGACCTATACCAAAAGTAAAGATAATTTGAGAAGTTATTTAGTTCCACACAAATTACTGAAGTTGGTAGTAATTTGTACGCCTTTAATTTAATTTCCTATCTTTACAGATCTTCCAAACGGTTGGATGACGTCTTTGTTACAACACAGACAACGATTTTTCACGAAAGCTATGAAGGGTAGACTTGATTATCCTTTAGAACTAACTTTCAGCCCACAGCAGTTTCCTTCTTCAAACTACGTGATTTGAATTCAGAACAAATACGAAAATCTTTATACGATAAGGTTGAAAGTATAGGTATATGTATGTTATATATTATTGCATATTTCCTATTATTATTCTTGAATTATTTAGGGGAAGTTCGGTAAATTTATCGAAATAGAGAATTTAAATTTAATAAGCATATACTACGTAACTAATTCTGATAAGTAAAATAAATGGTGAAAGAGTTACGATAAGGTAAAAAAATTGAAACCAAATTTCAAGGAATGTCGGAGGTGTGATAAAAAAAATAAAAATAAATAGTTATAAATATTTTTTGGTAAAAAACTACGCGCTATGTAAATATTTCAAAACTAAGCCATCGTTAATATTTTTCACATCTTTAAAGTGGATGTTTAAAGCTTTTATTTGAGAGAGCCGTACGTCAGGAAGCTGTGTAAAAAGCATTTGAAAATGAGTCGATTTTCATTTCAAAATTGACTAAATCCCGGCACAATATACCATATTTTATATTTAACTTAAAAATGAATAAAATAAAAGCATGT
The DNA here is from genome assembly GCA_949319165.1 of Sialis lutaria. NCBI lineage: Eukaryota > Metazoa > Arthropoda > Insecta > Megaloptera > Sialidae > Sialis > Sialis lutaria. Next base: position 7,697,276 of record OX439233.1, on the reverse strand, counting down.
AGGTATTCGTATAAGATATCATGTTCGAAGTTAAGTGTTCTTCAAGTATTTTCACACTTTAGTATCATTAATCTTACAGCTATTCCATTTGTAAATGTAACAAGTCGTAATCTGTTTTTCTACAGAGTTGTTTATACAGAACATGGTTCTTCTTTTGTACACATCTTTATTTATAAATATTTATAATGATCTATTGCAAGCTTTAAAATTTTCTTGAAGATCGGCATATATGTATATATTTGACGATAACTCAGATGAGTTACCTAAGAACGGTAATAGGATAATAAGATAACCATTAACCATGAACATTTTCCAAAATACCGATTTCAAGGTAATGAAATTTTTTACAAAAAGATTATTTTAAAATTTAATTTTCTACATAAATGCACTTCGCGTCAAGCTTCACAATATGCAGTATTTATTTTTAACTTTTTAAATTACATAAAATGGGTTTAAAAAATTATAGTTGTTGAGAAACGAATTACAGCATCATAAAGTAAAATAAACTTCATTCATTTAGCAATTTTTTTTTTGAATAATATCAATTTTTGACTAAGTTACAAGCATTTAAAAACATGGTATTTTTAGGTGTCCACTTATTAGTGTAGTTCTGGTCTGCGTTAACCCATTTACGCCCAGAGGTGCGTCAACGAAATATTATGAAAACAATTTTTTTTAATGTTATAAAACTTGTATTTTAATTTTTATCATATGAGTTTGGTAAAATAAGAGACTTTCTTTCATTCCGCTTAAATATAAGAATAATTATATTATTTTTGTTAGAATTTTTACATATATTTAAAAACACGTAAAAATGAAAAATTTCGCACATGTTTACAATTTCAATAAATTTAAGAAATTTGGGATATTTATTAATATTTGTTTACTCTTATTCTATTGTTTATGAGTCTATCTAACGAATAGACATATTAAAAAAATTAATTGTTTATGTTTAGTTGAAAATAAACAAACGATATTGTTGACGCACTCTTGGGCGTTAACATGAAATAGTTGTGTTCAAGTGGCGATACATATATTATTGTAAAAACCTTAACAGTTCAGTGCATCTTTTTTGTTTTTATGGATCATGGCTTCTGGGTGTAAGCCGCGTCAATATTATTTATCTTGTAGATTGTAGAGTATGTATGATAAGATTCAATTAACAAAAAAATATTTTTTTATATAATCTTTGACACCCCGTTTTAACCCCGTAGGGGTTGAATTTCAAAAAATCCTTTCTTAGTGGGTGTTTACATCATAAAAGGAAGACACCTACTAAATTTCACGTTTCTAGGTCTAGGGGTTTGGGCTGTACGTTGAGGAATGAGTGGTTAATGTTATATATATAACATTAACCACTACGTAGTATAGTTAGATTTCCATTATACACTTCTGCCCAAGAGTGCGTCAACGCAACATTTTAAAATCTAGGAACTTGGGCCCTCCAAAAAACTTTTTTTTGTCTAATAAGCTTATTTTTTAAATAAATAAAAATATGAACAAAACATTTGTTAAATTTAAAAAAAAAATTAACCCTTTGGGCGTTTATGGGTTAATATATGAGTTATCCATGATTCCATCATATATTTGACCAAATATTTTAGTTCAAAATAACTATGATTGTTTTGAGTGTAGACAAAGCATAATAATACATTTTCTTTACACCTAAATGTTAACAATCTTTATTGACTTGTAGAATATGTAGAATCACCTCACTTGCCTTTTATTCAGCCTACTATTGCATTTATTTGTAATAATATAAATGTATACATGACGGCAATAATAATCAATTTTGTAAACAAACAATAAACAAAGAGTACATCTCACATAACATAAAATATTGTTAACATCTTGATTGCCATTCCGCAAGACTGGGACGATTTTTTTCAGAATAAATGAGACGTGGGCATGCAATTTACGATTACAATTAATCAACTTTATAAAATACGTAAGTGCATAAATTGATGCAACAGAAATTAATTTACGAAGAAGCCAACGTCTAGAAAACAAGTATTCTTGCATAATTAGCATCAATATATTGATGTTAACGTAATTGCCAACATTTTGCTGTTTTCAGTTTAATTGGCGCTGCAAATGAGCTTCATCGATAAATTATTCGACAAATACGAATATAAATTTGATTTTGTTGAGTTTTATTACTTAGCATGTTTTATTTTATTTTTAGTATATTTGTAGACTGGAATGTCAAAGATATTTTTATTTTGTGTTAAGTAATATTTAAGTATACTTATTTTATAGAAATGTATGGGTTTCTTGATTTGAGGAATCACGAGTATCTTATTCCAAAATTTTTGTCAGGTCATAAAATAATAAAATATACGGTTTGGTTTTTATTTCTTAGGTTATGTAATAAACTAACAGTGTTTTTAACTATCCAGTTTTTTAGGGGAATTCATAACGAAGACAACAAGTTTTTATTTTATTTTTGCAATCAAGTGGAAATTTTTTACAATATGTATAAGAGAAACCTTAGAAAAAGTTCAATAAATGCCTTCCGGGGGTCACTCAATGTAAAGAATTCAGTTACGTTCTCCCTGTGATGTCTAGAACAAGTTAATTAAAAAAGGACTTCTTTCAAATCCTTATTCAAGTAAATTTTCGTCAATATGACTCCACTAGTAAGAATAAACAGAAAAATAAAAATTTATCAAAACCCACATGTAGGTGTTACCGCGCAACCCACTTGATGGACACAACTTAATAAATACCCTTGCCAATCGATTCGTGAAGCAATCCCAAGTCCAACGAGGTACATGAAGCCATACACTCAAATTAATTAAGGGGACACCTAAAAAATAGCAAGTTTTCAAATGCTTGTAACTTGGTCAAAAATTAACTTTTTTCTAAACTTTTTTATTATTAAATTGAGCAAATTTACTCTACTTTATGATGGTCTAATTCGTTCCTCAACATCTTTTAATTTTTTAACTTTTTTATGTAATTATATAAATTAATAAAAAAACTGCATATTTTGACACTTGATGTAGAGTGCATTTATGTAGAAAATGAAATTTTGAAATAACCTTTTTGTAGAGAATTTTAATACCTTCAAATTTATTATGGTGCGAAAAAAATGTGACAAAAATTCGCAAAAGTATTACAGTTTTAGTGAAAATCAGGAAAAAATAATTCAAATGAATATAGCCGGAGTAATTTTGGTGGTACAGAAAATAAATAAAAATAAAAATGAAGCTCAAAGTATCACCTTTAAGATTATGCAATGTAATGAAACATTTTTTTATGAATTACAAAAAATATTCAAACTTTAAACAGAATAGAAAATATGAGTAATTAGACAGTAAAATTAAAACAAAGAATACATACCCTAAACATTACATTTTAGGTGGCCCGAGCTAGAGGTCTCATTAACAATACATGTTCTTTATAATTCATTTTTATTTTTTTAAATAGGACCATATTACGCGAAGATATTCAACTTTGATGTCTCAACATCAGAAAACCCAAAAAAATTACAAATTGCAAAAATTTTAAATTTTTTTTGTAAAATAAAGCAGGTCATGGAATGTTTACGAAGTCAAAAATACTTATTTTTACTAAATATTTATTTTTACATGCACAAATGAATGTATACAGTAAGCACACATATTTAGGTACAATTTTAAAACCATATGGATCATTTTGGGTTATTATTTCAGTAAAATAATGCATTTTTTGACTTCTTAAAATTTTTCATAAGCTGCTTTATTTCGAGAAAAATTTCAATAAATTCCAATTTGTAATTTTTTTGGGTTTTCTGATGTTGAGACATCAAAGTTGAATATCTTCGCGTAATATGGTCCTATTTAAAAAAATAAAAATGAATTATAAAGAACATGTATTGTTAATGAGACCTCTAGCTCGGGCCACCTAAAATGTAATGTTTAGGGTATGTATTCTTTGTTTTAATTTTACTGTCTAATTACTCATATTTTCTATTATGTTTAAAGTTTGAATATTTTTTGTAATTCATAAAAAAATTTTTCATTACATTGCATAATCTGAAAGGTGATACTTTGAGCTTCATTTTTATTTATTTTCTGTACCACCAAAATTACTCCGGCTATATTCATTTGAATTATTTTTTCCTGATTTTCACTAAAACTGTAATACTTTTGCGAATTTTTGTCACATTTTTTTCGCACCATAATAAATTTGAAGGTATTAAAATTCTCTACAAAAAGGTTATTTCAAAATTTCATTTTCTACATAGATGCACTCTACATCAAGTGTCAAAATATGCAGTTTTTTTTTTAATTTATATAATTACATAAAAAAGTTAAAAAATTAAAAGATGTTGAGGAACGAATTAGACCATCATAAAGTAGAGTAAATTTGCTCAATTTAATAATAAAAAAGTTTAGAAAAAAGTTAATTTTTGACCAAGTTACAAGCATTTGAAAACTTGCTATTTTTTAGGTGTCCCCTTAATTAATTTGTCGAGTGTATATGAAAAATGTTGTATGAAAATTTGACATTATGCCTGTCCCTGGCCGGATGGAGGGTTATGACCGGAAAAATTCCTAAAATGGGCTAAACTAGAACCACAGACAAACCATTTAGAGAAAATTCGAGGTCTCTAGGTGGTCAGGGGTCCGAAATCTCGCGGTGGAAGACAGACAAACGGACGGAAAATTGAGCATATAAGCGCTAAAATATGTTTTATATAAAAAGAGATCGAGATGGTTTAAATTTTTATGAGATCGAGACGAAACTTATAGAACTCTCGTTTCATTTCGTGTGCAGCCCTAATAAAATTTTCCCATACTTCAATTTTTACATTTGAATTAAATTCAACACTTTATATCTTATCTTCATACTAAATATAGAAGTAAATTTTGAAAAAATGAAATGATTTAAAAAATATTCCGGAATGATTTTGATGAAAAATGTGATGTAATTATCATTTACTAACAACTAACCTGCTAAAAAAGAAAAGAAAACAAAGACCACTTACATATTATATAATAAGGTGATACATTTACTACTCCTTATATTATTAATATACATTCTGATTAATAATTGATAGTCAAAATTCACATTAGGACTCGGAACCGGCGCTTAAAGGTTTTGCATTAATATTATCTTTATCACACGTTGATCTTAAATACCTGCTAATTATTTTATTCATATTAACTGTGTAGTATTTTATTATGTAAAACATGTTTCTTTGTGAAGTATACCGGTAAGAAAGAAATAAAAACATAAATATGTTAATATATGCAGGGATGAAAATCCTTGGTTAATCATTTTAGACAAACTATAATTGTAAGCAAATAATTTCATGATGATTTAACATTATTAATATTATATTAGACCCTTGATTTTCACGATCAATTTTTTAACCGACCAAAAATGAGAAGTTCTCAATTCAGTTTTTGTGTATATTTGGGCATAACTCCGACAAATATGAACCGATTTTGACGATTTTCATTTGTTTAAAAGAATATACTTCCGAGATGGTCCCATATAAATTTTTATCAAAATCTGACCATGACTATACAGAGTGTTCGCGGGAACCGAGTGATCACTGCTAATTTTGTTATTATTGGAACTAGAAGATCGGTTAAATGGGCAAAGTATCAGTATTTTTTCCGGGATGAATAATAACGGTGTCAAAAAAACAATTGAATGTCAAATTTCAGAGATATATTGAAATACAACTTTTTTTTAAATGGAACACCCTATATATTATTACTGAATTTTATAGCTGAGAATGTTTTCCTTATAAAAGTGTAATACATGTATGATGGTAAAGTTGATAGAAAACAAGTTATAACAGGTAAAACATTAATAGAAAATATCGAAAAATAGTGTGCTATGAAGATTTAATAAAATGCAAACAAATGATGAAAATACATAAAACAATAGTTTCAGGTTTTTATGTAATTTGTTCGCAAAAGGTTTTGAGTTTAATTGATAATGAAAAAATTATTTCTTATAATTAATTATATTTTTTTATGAATAATACTCAAAAACGTTAAAAATCTGCGAAATAAGGCACAAATACTTGAAATATTTGTTTTAAAGTTTATTTGCATTTTATTAAATCTTCATAGCACTATTTTTCGATATTTTCTATTAATGTTTTACCTGTTATAACTTGTTTTCTATCAAATTTACCATCATACATGTATTACACTTTTATAAGGAAAACATTCTCAGCTATAAAATTCAGTAATAATATATAGGGTGTTCCATTTAAAAAAAAGTTGTATTTCAATATATCTCTGAAATTTGACATTCAATTGTTTTTTTGACACCGCTATTATTCATCCCCGAAAAAATACTGATAGTTTGCTCATTTAACCGATCGTCTAGCTCCAATAATAACAAAGTTCCCGCGAACATCCTGTATAAGATACGGGAAAAATAAATTAAAAAAAAACAACTTTTTTTTAGAAAGGAATAAAACCGACGACAAAAACTGTTAAATTCAATTATTGTATTCTTTCCATTTTTTTAAAGTCGGTTTTATTTTTAGATGATACTTAAAGACATATTATATGATGAAACTACTATAATTAAAACATTGTACAAACACACATTAACATATAAAACGTTCAATTTTCTGCACAATATCTACTGCAGATTATGATCACGAGTTAATTATAAATATCATCTGCATTCTGCTCCTGGCGATGACACGTCGCAGATACGGCGTGCGTTGTTATCTAGAGACCTCTGAGTCTCACAGACTCTCTATATACCCACCTGGTTAACTATGAATGACTAGGGTAGGTACACATTTAATTAATGACAGAATGAAAGGTCTGAGATTGTTCCCTTTGTTTTAAAATTTAATCATTATTATATTATTTATGTATTAGAAATTCCCCGCGGCTTCAACTGTATTTTTGATACTCGTTCCTCCTTTCAAGTCAATGTGTCTAACTGCAATCTTCGTCCCTCGCTTATTACAAATACAACATATGCAAGGAATTTTTTTAAATATGCTTTTATAGCTTGGTCTGTAACATTACAAGCAAATCTTACAACTCACTTTTTACCCACTTCTAATTGTCGTATCGATTTGAAACTTTGCAAACCGAAGAAATTTTGGTGACAATACAATAATATGGTACCATTGATCTTACAAGGGGACGATACAGCATGTTCGTTGAGAATTTCAATGAGCTTGTGGTATGTAAAACTAGAGCAAAAATAAAGAGACATGTGTCCAACAACTTGAGCTCATAGGTCTTAATTACAAAGATAATTAACTTTGAAAATTTGTGTATTCAATATATACACAAATGTATATATTGATATATTGTGTATAATGTTCGCTTGAAATATAACTGTAATAGCCGCGTGGTCAACGCGCTGGCATCTCGTCTGGAAAACGATGGTTCAAATCTCGGTTTTAATATTTTGATTTTAATTTTTATTTACAATTATTTTTTATTTTTTTGTACACATTACCTCTCCCTCGTGCGTAAAAATTGATAAATTAGACATAAATAAAACATATATTATTATTAACATTATCAATATACCGGGTGTCCAAGATAAGCGTGCAATGCATGGGGATATCCTAAACGGTAAGAGATACATGTGTGGTTAAATGAGATGAATTATTTGTAAGAAAGGGGTGAGGATTACAACATCAAAAAATATTAATAATTTTATGTGGTTCAGGCGGTATACCAAAAAAACTGAAAATTCGGAATTTCTTTAAATGACTATAACTTTTTTGGCAAAGTAGATAGGTACTTTTTGTTTACGGTTTCTTAAAGCACTTTTTTGTTTAGAATTGTTTGGTGTATTCAGAATTTTTATATCACTTTTAGTTTCCGAGTTACAAGCCCTAACTTTAGTTTTTCTTATGGGCCGCCAAGTTGGCTATATCATATTTGAACGTGTTTTTTACTCTACTTTAAAACGATATGTCACATGACATACTTATTATAGAAAATAAGTCGAAGTACTAAATACTGGTGATATTTATAAAGTATTTTATTACAAACATTTAAGTAAGCCATGAAAAACAAAAATTGTTAAACAAAAATCGCAATAACAACAATGAAAATAACAAATGCATATTTAAAAACAATAAACTATTACAAAAAAAAGGTTTTTACTTTTTTTTAATTATAAGTACGACATGTGACATATCATTGTAAAGTAGAGTAAAAAACACGTTCGAATATGATATAACCAACTTGGCGGCCCATAAGAAAAACTAAAGTTAGGGCTTGTAACTCGGAAACTAAAAGTGATATAAAAATTCTAAATACACCAAACAATTCTAAACAAAAAAGTGCTTTAAGAAACCGTAAACAAAAAGTACCTATCTACTTTGCCAAAAAAGTTATAGTCATTTAAAGAAATTCCGAATTTTCAGTTTTTTTGGTATACCGCCTGAACCACATAAAATTATTAATATTTTTTGATGTTGTAATCCTCACCCCTTTCTTACAAATAATTCGTCTCATTTAACCACATCTGTATCTCTTATCGTTTAGGATATCCCCATGCATTGCACGCTTATCTTGGACACCCTGTATAGCAAACATCTATATGTTTGCTATATATTGATATATACGCCAGTACATAATTATTATTTTGTTTTAAAGTAAATTTAATTTATTATCGACACAACTCATTAGTTTTTAATTGATAAAAATGTCTATATAATTGAACAATCATCTATTGTTAATAATAATATATGTTTTATTTATGTCTAATTTATCAATTTTTACGCACGAGGGAGGGGTAATGTGTACAAAAAAATAATGAAAAATAAAAAATAATTGTAAATAAAAATTAAAATCAAAATCTTAAAACCGAGATTTGAACCATCGTTTTCCAGACGAGATGCCAGCACGTTGACCACGCGGCTATTACAGTTATATTTCAAGCGAACATTATACACAATATATCAATATATACATTTGTGTATATATTGAATACACAAATTTTCAAAGTTAATTATCTTTGTAATTAAGGCCTATGAGCTCAAGTTGTTGGACACATGTCTCTTTATTTTTGCTCTAGTTTTACATACCACAAGCTCATTGAAATTCTCAACGAACATGCTGTATCGTCCCCTTGTTAGATGATTCTGGAAGGAGGAAGTGGTTATATTTTTAACTTTTTAGTGCGCTACTCATAAAAGCGTGTTTTTTTAGTTTTTTAAACTAGAATTTATTTTATTAACCCTTTCGACCCTGCCATTTGACACTATAACATTTACGGGGTCTATTAACTGTGCCAATCTGTACTTTTGAAATTTATTTATATTATTAAAAGTTCAAGACTGAAAGGGTTAAAATCTCTAGAAATTTCCTGAAGATTATTAAATTTATCAATGTTTCGTGTTATTAATATGATCGGTATACTAAAAATGAGCATTTTCTAGCCTAATTTCGTTGGATTTGATTAGCATTGCAATGTGCGTTATAGGTTTTGGTCAGGTTTTTTCGTTTTTCAGCCTGTATGGTTTGTCTAAAAATGGCAACACCGTTATAATTCTTATTGGAACATCTTTTATAGATAACCATCTGTTTCCCAATAGATGAACTATTTAATATAACTAGTGGTTCTTAACTTTGCAAAAATTAAATTAAAAAAACAATCTAATAAACTGATAAACTATACGGTATGGGAAAGTAATACGCGTGGCATTTCTCGCACTATTCATAGACATTTGGTTTGAGTTTTTATGCTACAAAAAACTTGGACGTTTTTATGAGTCATGAAATTGGCAAAATTTACGGTAAATAAGGCAATGCCTACGGACAGAAAGTAGATATCAAAAAATAGTCACACTGCTATGATTATTTGGAAAAAAAAATAAAAACTAAAAAATCACAACTCGGCCTGAGGCTTAAGCTAAGACACGGCATGAATTAACTCTACCCAGAGTAGATTCCATTTGTATGTTAAAACTATTACTTACAATTATTATTTTTCGGTCCCAAAATATATCTAATTGAATATCCTCCAGATATGTATGGAAAAAAATAACAAACCCAATTTTTCTATATTATTATTTTTTGTATAATTTACTAGGTATTGATAATTACACTAATATCTACATTATACATGTTATTTACATTTATATAGGAGATGAGAGTAAAAACCATACCAGTGAATGAGATAAAAAGTTCTGCGTGTTTTTTTTCAACTCGTTTAAACGTAATGGGAAAGATAAAAGAGACAAATTAGATTTATCGGCATATCAAGCGTGCTTATTTCCCTTTTTGCCTTCAGCACTTGCTCGCTAAATTTGTTATGGCATAATAAAGTGTACTGGTTTCATAGGAAATATTTTTCAAATCATGCTTCTGTACAGCTATTCGTATATAATATATTTTATATAATACATAGATAATATATTTATTACCAATATGAGTATTTTTTTAATGAATAAAACTACAAATTTTTGTACTTCTTTCAAATTTCTATTTATTATAAGTATTACTTTAGTTTTCTTCGTAAAAAACTGCTATGGGTTCCATAAGACTTTCTTATACGTACTACTGAGAGTAAACTGTGTTCACGTTTGTAATTTTTTATCAAAACAATTTTTCTGGCGAACTGATAAAGGATGAATCAGACATAAATTATAGAAAGTAATATTCTCATATAACATTTCTTTCTGATTCCAGTGTTTCAATAATAATTTTAAAAATTCAAAAATTGGTAACCGTTTCCGATCATTTTCAAAATTGAAGGTTTTTTTCCTCTGACCAAAATTATTCATAAATATAAAATTTCACTCTTCTGTGATTTATCGTTTTTTAGTTACAGCGTCTACAGATAGACATACCAACAGACAGACACATCGACATCATAGTCAGAATGATTTCAGTATATATCAGGGAAAGTAAAAAAAATTGCCTCAAATAAATATTTCCATCAAAAACTGGAATTTTGAAAAAAAAAATGATTCCATAATAATACTTACACAATAGAAACCAGTTAAAACGATATCGGTTAATACAACGTATCGGTTTAAACGACTAAAAATAAAAGTCCAACTGAATCCCATATAATTGTATTTTTGCCGGTTATTACGACTATAACCGCTTTTTTACGTCCAATATGACAGGTTCCTTCGATGTCGTTATAAAAATAAATTGTAATAAAAATATAAAATACCGAAGCAAAAATTTCAAATATGTATCTATAAAATCTAGATATACATACTTAATATAAGGTATAATCTTGGCTACTAGGTAGATGTAGGTATTATTTGTTTTAATAACCTACATATTATTTATTATAATTAATTTAGGACAAGGCAAAATATTATTATAATAAAATAATATAATCAGCAAATATATGCAGTTTACTAATTATTTAAATTATTTAATAATTAATTGATAAAATATAGTACATAATTAACAAATAAAATTATTACTTTATTTAATACAAGACAAATCTAAAAATGGTGTTTATATATGCCCACTAAAAAGTGTAATAGCTATTGATTAATATAATTAACCTAAATAATACTAACATTTATTAATCTGCTAGAGCTGAATTAAAAATGAAATATAAAACAAAACATTCTTAAACTAAATTACATAATTAACTAATTATTTAAATGCATATAATAATACACCGTCGTAACACATATATGTTATTATTTTATATCGTTAACCTTTAGATTATAACACGGTTAATATTTTTATAGCATGCATATTTATATAGTAGATATTTACTATAATTATATTAAAAATCAATTGAATTATCGATGAATTTGGATTCTTAATTAGTATAATGATTACATACGCCGGAATCATTTTTGACCTATAGAATAGATATCCGAATAGGTGATTCCGAAGGTTTTTTGCATGTTGAAACTAAATCTGTAGCCCAAATTGCTAAAAACCACCTAAAGGTATAAAAAGACGGTTTTGGTGATATTTAAGAATATATTATTATCAAATAGAAAGATTTTTTCTTAAGTTTTCTTTCACACAAGAAATAGAACTATTTTGCCTTTTTACTATATGTAAGCAATTCTTACAACTCACTTTTCATCCACTTCTAATTGTTGTTTCGATTTGAAACATTGCAAACTTATGCGATTCTGTTGCCATTGAGCTTATTTTATGATAATGGAAGTGGGAGGCTGTCATATTTTTTAACTTTTTAGTGCGCTACTCATAAAAGCGGGTTATCTAGTTTTCTATCTAATTTCTTGAAGACTATATTACATTCATCAATGTTTCGCACATTAATATGATCCGTATGCTATTTAACTACATTAATATTTTCCTAAAAATGTGCATACTCTAACTAGTCCAGGCAACGTAGAATTTTTTATTGGTGTGAAATTAGGAAAAAAAGGATTGTGTGGTTTTATGAAACCACGGTAAAAGTGAAACTTTTTTTTCACATTATAGACATTTAACTAAAAATTTTCGGAATAATAAATTCAAGCACTCAAAATTGAAATAAATCCATAAACAACAACATGCACCAGCAAAAAGTTCTAATAATACTAATAAATTCTATATAAAAACCAAGATCTTTTTTCCTTTTTCTATAAGCACGTGCTCTGTCGGCGTTCTGTTTTTTACGGCGTAAAATTAATTCATCGTCATTCATTTTTGCACTATTCTTTCTCGTTGATCAGTTTTTTGGACTCACTAGCTGTGTCGTTGTTTACCAAAAGCTAATAAATAACAACATTTACATTAAACACTACTAAAGCTCTTCTTACCAGGCTACCGCCTAATAAGTTAACACTGACAAATTACAATACAAACTTACTAAATATGTATAATAGCACACAGTACATAAACTGTCATACAATGAATGGCTGCTTGTTCCACGCATGCGCAGTCCAAACGTTACGCGACATGCAACACACAGACCAAAAAGTTTGAGACGATGTAATAAAAGTTTCACTTTAAAATGTATGAGGTGCCAAATTTAATCAGCGGTTAGAACATGCCGAGATGTATATTTACTGAAAACTCTCTAGGAAAGTTTGCCCCGGAACACCCTCAACCAAGGGTCCAAAGTTTTGTATTACGAAGATTTTGTAAACGTACTGTATCTAATAAACGGAATGTTCTATTAACCTCCTCTTTCGCATTTTAAACAGATAATTAACAACATTCTTCATTATTATTTTAACCAAAAAGAATTGTATACCTTTCAAAACGATGGTTAAACTAAAATTCCGTCAGATTTGATTAACATAGCAATTTGTATTACAGATTTTGGTCAACTTATCTCGTTTTCAGTCTCTGTGGCTTATTTTTTTTACTATGAGATGGTTTCAATTTCACTAGACGAGACTCTTAGTTATAAAAATCTAGACGAAACGTGACTTACCTAACTCTTGTATCATTTTATGTGCAGCCTTACGTTTTCAGGTCTATAGAGCAAAAGATTTTTTTTGCCAATGTTTTAATATATTATTATAACAACAATGGTTTTTATAATATATGTACTTTTTAGTTTAGGGAGTATAACAAAATGTATTATAATAATAACCCAGCCGAAACCGGTATTTTAACGATTCAAAATAAAAGTCCAATTGAATCCTATATAACTACCTTTTCACCGATTTTTACGACTATCGGCTTTTACAACCTATACCTATGACTGGTCCCCTCGATGTCGTTATAACCGGTTTCGACTGTAGAACAAAAGTGTACACTCATCGCTCGATTTACCGACGTTGTTGGTAATTCAACCGCTTGATTTACCGACGTCGAGAGGGGCCCCCACCACCGTGCCGTCCTCAACGTTAATTAGTGAATTTAAATTTCGCGCACAAATATAGCAAATAATATAACAGTCGGTGGTATTATGGTGGGGATACGGGAAGGTCGGTAAATCGCGCGTTTGACCCGTCGGTAAATCGAAGGTAGGTAAATCGCGAGATGAGTGTATGTAATTTGTACAAAATTGTTCACCCTAGACTTACACATGAAAAACTGTAGCACATAAATTGTGCATGAGTAATTGAAATGCCAATATTATTAATCAAAACAAATTGCAAAAGAAATGCACTTTTACTTTTATATTGGAACGTTATTGATATCGTGACCAGCCCATTTCCCGCGACTTGCTTAAATAAAAAAACGTATGCGTACTGCAAATGTACTCAATATACAATACGACAGCAATTCTGTGGTTAAAATGAACATGTGCTGAGAATATTTGTTCTAGTTTTTTTGTGTGTTTATTTTTAGTTATTAATTATGTTCTCAAGATAAATTACTTTTGTTTAAGTTCTATTAATTTTTTAAAATATGTATGCGCATCTATCACAACTATGATGAAATGATGAGTCAGAAGTTTTGGCGGGCTCCCTTCTAATAAGAAACTTATGTCCGGTATTATAAAGGACCTAGCAAATTTGCAAGCTTGCAAGTACTCTCAAATGGGGTATCAAACTTATATGACAGTTATCTGAAGTTTTTGACAGATAGTTTCATACATAGGAAGTAAAAAAAAAGGTATCTAAACTCTAAAGTATATTTACTAAAGTGTAGTTACTAACCTTGCGTAAAAAATGGTGAAACCCAACTTACTGCGCCTGCAACTATCTGTTAAAACTCAATATAAGTTTGATATCTTATTTGAGAGTGCTTGCTAGCTTGCAAATTTGCTAGGTCCTTTATAATACCGGACATTAGACATTTTTAACGACGACCAAAATAAAGCTTGTTGACTCGTGCCTCCTCCCCCTCCATTAACTCCGGACTCTCAAACTAGATATCTGTTAGTACTCTCTAGTAGGGGCTATGATAAAATTGTAATCTGTTTTTCAAAGAACCTCTCTCAAGAACAGCGCATGTTACGTGAAATTTTTTTTATAGAAAATCCAATTTTCTATAAAAAAGATCACTACAACTGTTATAATAAAATATTCCCTTACGAAAAAACAGATCCAGTTAAAACTGACGTTTATCAGCAAGTCGTGTCATCCATTGTGTCAAAAAATCCTACTCTTCTGTTTTTTCCATTTTAGTACATTTTTAAAAATGAAATAAAAACGGGGGTGTGCACGTAGGTGTTCCTGTGGTTAAATAATAGAATTTGTGATCCCATTGTATCTCTAAAAATTTCAATCCTATATTTTAAACCATTCAAAAGTTATTTAGGTAGCCCGGAACTTTTGGAAGGCACTGTATATATATTATAAATTAAAAATAGGTAACCAGTCCACATATTATTATACACCTAACCCACTTATACTGTCTGCTATAAATTAAAAAATATGATAACACATATGCAATGTTATTATTTAAAAGATGTTCAATTCAAATTCGACTCCCACACTACTATAAATATGTAATATAGTTTGTTATAATAAGCATTTAAAACTATCATTACCATAGATAAAGTATGTCACAGTACAGAGTAGCTTGTGTTCCACATAACAAAATAATTCAGAAATGGCCTAATTCACACATTCTCTATGGTCTCTTATCATCTGTTTGAAACAAAAGACTTTTTTTGCTATCTTATTTAACACGCTGCTGTATGGTAACGTTTTACGCAACTTGTTGGTCATTTCTTCACTGTTAAATGTAGGTAATCGACCGGTTAAATGTTTCTTTTTTGTTTTGTTAGTTTCATTTGTTTACCTGAAGAATAATGTTATTAGATTTTTATATTTACGATGTAGGTTATTATGGCTACTTATGATCGTAAGATGGGTTTATATTTTTTTAATGTAATGTATTAGTAATATTACAGCCCCGTTTAAAACTTTTCGGGTCCACGGCATACAAAAATCGGGACTATTATTTTATAAACAAGAATTAAGGTGTATTTATTAAAAAAAATAGGTTATGTTTAACTTATATTATTAGTCCGGGATCACAAATGAGTTATTAATTTTGTGATAGTATCTATGGATTTGCTATGGAATTTAGAGCAGTGACACTTCAACGTATTGTAACACAGTTGGCGACTCTGATTGTATAAAATAATTTTCATAATATAACCACTGTTTTAATACCGTTGGTGTTTACATACAATGTGTGCGAGAAACTCGTCAATGTCTTCAGAAAACTCCAAGAGAACTGTCATATAAGTTAGACACCTCATTTGAGAGTGCTTGCTAGCTTGCAAATTATTTTAAGAAATTAATAATTTTCGTTTTCTCATTTTGACATGTTCAGTATTGCAAGATTGTCAGTGTTATAACTAGAAAATATAGAATAACATTGATTTAGTCGATTCAACGTCTGTGCATGGACCATGCATTGTAAGGGTCACAAGTATATATTTCTAAAGACTATAAAAAATTACTAAAATATTATTAATTTAAAATTATTATGTTTAAATCGAGATTTAGAAAAAAAATGTCATTTTACACAAAATTTCGTTAGCGTGCGTAAATAAAAGAATTCGTGATCGTGCGTAATCATGAACGAAAATCACTCACGCGCCTATATAGAACATTATACTATAGATCAAATATTATTTCAAATCTAAACGAGATTTTTATATTGGTAGGTACTTTGATACCATATTCCCATTTCTACCCAGGATGGAATTGCCAATGCTCAACAATTGGACCAAGTTTGGTACAAACTTGATATGCCAAGCATTATTATAATAATAAAAACAATAGTCTGTCAAAACCATCTAAACTTGGTAGCAAACATTCTTTGCACACATCAAAAAAATATATAGGAAATGAATTTTACGTTGCCCTTGAAATTTCACAAAACCCTTCATCAAAGCTGGCCTTGCCTACGTGTACTTAAGTACTTATACCACACATGGAGATTGTATGTTTTGCTTAAAATGTATGCTAATCGTACACAATATGTCACCGATTGTTTTAAAATACATATACATATATGTAGATGTGGCACGGAAAGGTGAAAATACTATTATCTACTAGATACATACAACAATGAAGTGATATGCAACGTTGCTTGTGTGTGTGTGTTAATGTGTGGTGTTTACGCACTGAGATTATAACATTAGTAATCGTACACCACCACTAGATACCTCTCTGGAAGTCAGTTTTCCAGGTCAAGTATAATAAAGTAATAGCCAGTTTGAGCAATGTTTTGTGTTTTATTTTGAAACAATCCTCACGTTTGCAACAAATGTTTTTGTTGTTAATTACCCTTTCCGAATTGAGTTAGCTTTTTTTAAGAAAATGTTTTAATGTGACGAAATAAAATTGTATACCTTCTAAATATAACCTAATTCTAATACGGTGTTTACACCGAAAAAGACAAAACAGCAACACGGTGTTTTAAAACACTTCGTATTTAAAAATGTAGGGGGTTTATTGCACTTCTGTAAAAAGATGTTGCTGTTTTGTTTCTTCGGTGTAAACACGGCATTTAAGAATCAAACTTTACGAACGAAATGATCTTTAAATAATAATAGATTTAAAAATTACACAAGAGGAAAATTTTTTTCCCGAGACCCGAATAGATGTTTAGGGAGGCTTTTATCGTGCTGAAATCGAATCTGTTTCCCAAACTGATCAATCAGTTCAGATTTTCGAATTATCCAAACCTAAACATGCCAAAAATGACGATTTTGGCCATATTTATGAATATATTATCAAACAGACAATTTTCAACGAAAAATAATCGTACTTACAATCAAAAGTAAGTTTATTTTAAATGGAAAAGATAGTGCTTTAAAAATAAAGGAGGTAGGTAATTATAGGTGTTGTCCCTAATGAAAAATTTTTGAAACAAGTGAGAATCGTGAAATTTGTTTGTACATATCAATTTTGTAATCCAATTCAAACATTTTTTTACTGTTGGTTTATTATCCAATAACTTTGTGAAAAATCGATAAAATTTAGATCTTCTAGGAAATGAAAATGGAGATTTTTAGTTACTTAAAGCCTTCTTTAGTCTCATTTTGTTGATTTTGACCGAAATGACATTACCAGTTTTCAGGGAATAATCGTATTAAGTAATAATATAATATAGAACAATTAAATTAATTTATATTTGTCTATTCCTATTGCATCAATTACATTATTATTATATCACGTAAATACTCTAAAATAAGTAGAGGCAAATAAATAAAAAAAACTTTTTAAGACAAAAATGAAACCTACTTGCATAAAAAACACTGAAAAGTTCCTATACAATAATTATAAATATAACAGTTTTTGAAATCGGTTTTATTATTTTTTGTTTAAAAAAGCTTTTTATTGGTTTGGTTATCGACTACAAGTCGGTTAAAAAATAAGTTAGGTACATCAAATACAAAAAGGGTCGGATTGTTACTTAACTTACTTCTAACGCTGGCCAGATACAATAATTTCGCTACCTATTACCAACCACTGGTATAAAGGTTAAATGATTTTACCTTCTACAATACACATAATAATAGATAATATTTACATTTGTTACTTATAACATACGCACTTTCGTTAAAATTATGTGTGAAAACAATTATCATCGGTTACGCGTATATTTTCTACAATAAGAAGCAAGTGGGTCATTATTCGTGTAGAACAGGTGCTTACAGTAGATGATAACGTAGAAATAACAAACCAGAATTAAGACCAAGGACTGAACTAAGTGTGTATGTACGTGTGTACATTTAACACTTAAGTAACTATATTTGCAAATTTAATTGCTGAATCGAATATGGAAATGACGTAGGTAATTGTATTAATAAAAAATAATTATGTAGCCTATTAAAAATAATAGGAAGATTATTTTTTTGGCATTTGTACCGATTGCATAACCTTATTGTTAGCTTGTTAATGTAGATTGTAGATATTGAATTATTGCTATTTCAACATGTATGATTTGCCCAGTCACAAATTCAGACGAAGTCTGAAGCCAAAGTAACTAACTCTATTAATAGTGCAGTTGGCAAAAAATATATTTTATATCGACACTCGACACTATTATATAGGAATTTTATACTAGGGCAGGGGTCGGCAGTCTTTTAAGTTAGAAGAGCCAAGTTGTTAAGGAAACAGGATTGCAAAGGTATCAGAGAGCCATAGGTTAAAAATAAAAAATAAAAATACGTGATAATTTCAAGATTTTTATTTAATTAGTTTTAATCCGCGGCGCGCACCTATTTTTATAAAAAAGTGCTTCAAAAATGTGTTTCGCAGTCTTGCTATTTTATGATTTTTGTGAATAAAAAATAATTTGGAATTTTATAAATAGTTAAAGTTACTGAAGAGCCGCGGTCTGCCGACCGTTGTACTAGAGATTTCCAACGGGATCCAAATAGACTTCTTGGGGGTTTATGGAAGTTTTAAAAGGGTCTATAGTATTCCGTGGGTTTTTGTGGGTCTAGGATAAATTTTTGTGTTTTGCAATTTTCTTTTTTATTTTGTTTTTCAACTATATTTATCCGTATATAATTGAAATGACCTTTTTGTTCTGCTTCCTATCTGTACTTTTTCAACAAAATTGTTGTTTATTTATGTTGTCTATATATAGGGTCTATAAAGAAAATAATTTTTTTCAAGAGATATATGTAGGAAAAAGATTGGGAACCACTGGTCTATACTAATATTATAAATACAAAGGTAACTCGATCTGTCCGTCTGTCTTTTACCTTTTTACAGATAAACCGCTTAACCGATCTTGATGAAATTTGGTAGGGAGATAACTTGTATTCTGAGGAAGAACATAAGTTACTTAATATCCTGAAAATTGATTAAATAAAAATAAATAAAAAAAGTCGACACGAATGAAGTCGCGGGTAACAGCTTGTATCTTAAAAAATGAGAATTTAATGTCATAAATAACGCTGATTTCTGATGTTATATTACACTGCAAATAACTTAAAAATTGATTTGATTTGCAATTTTGAAAGTTTCGCTCAGAGATGTCTGATTTTTTTCCTAATTTCATTATTTTTTTCAATGAGATCTCATTTTTCATTTGCACTTCGGGCCTCAAAATGTGCTATTACGTCTTTGATTATACGTAAAATTTAGTTACATTTTAATAAAAATATAATAAGATCAATTTAAGAAAAATTGCTCAATCAAATATAATAAATATACGGATAAAGTAGTTTCATTGACATGAATAATAAAAATCATGATATTATTAAATAAGACAAATAAATTGTAAAATCGTGTTTACAGTGGTACCTACCAACATAAAATGCACACGCAATTCTTTAACTAACCAACCGTGGCAATCCAATTAACTGTAGTTTCGGTTCAGACATTTTAACACTTTTAAGAGTTCTCTTTTAATGATATTGTGTATGGTTTCTTGAATCGCAGATGTGTGTAGGTGTTTAACTGTCTAGGTTAGTTTATCAGAAAATAATTAATAACAGACGACAGTTCTATTTTCATGTTGGAAAGGAATTAGAAAATTAGTCATTCAAATGTCAGAGCGATTAATTATATAATATATCTAATGTCCGATAGAACATTCGGCTTCGACTACTTTCAGCCAAATAATCGGTTTCGGCCAAAATTAAGCTGAAGGTTTTACCAAAACCGAAGGTTGAACTATGTCTCGTCACTTGAACAATGCAATTGAAAATTTTAAGAACTAAAGAGCAATAAAACGGGCAAGTGCGTGTTGGGCACGCACATGATAGTGTTCCGTAGTCATTCTCACTATACGATTTATAAAAAATAGTTTTTTTTTTAAATTTTCGTAACCGAAGGGTTAAAATCAAAAAGTCATTTGGCTTTTATTATTGCATTTTAGGAGACCTATCAAATGACACCCCACTCAATGGGGTAAATGAAAAAAATGTGATTTATCTTTTCAATCTATGAAAGGGGGGTCCAAATTATTTTTTACAATGTTCGTTATAATTTTCAGTGAAAGTACTAATTAAAAGCTACACTGTTAAAAAAAATTGTAAATTTACCATACTTTTGCTATACAAATGTATAGAAAAATTACAAATCTGTGTATAGCAATTAGAAACTACAATACAATATTAGTAAATTTGAATTAAATATTTGTGAAAATGGTACAGTTATTGTAAAAATACAAAATAAATTTGTAATTTTACTACTTCTTTGTAATAATCCAATACGACTTGTAATTTTACAGTATTATATTGTGGTTTAAACAAGCAATGTTGTAACTTTACTATATATTTGTTCTTTAATTTAATATAATTTTTACAAAGATTTGTTTGTAACTTAAATTACTATAAAATTTTTGGAAATTTACTAAACGTGGTAGTATCTTATTTTTTTTTTTGTAAAATATTGCAATTCTATTTTCATATTATAAAACAAAAATAAGGGTTAATTGTGCAGTGTTCAATTGCAATAACAATAGTAATACATTTTATTATTTTATACAGTGGATTATAAACTATCAAGTACTAGTGTTTGTTTTCGCCGAAATGCAAGCTGTGCGGCGCATGCGTGACTGGATTGGACAAGTTGAAACACAGTTGAAACGACATTTGCAATTAGAAATGTAACTTATTGTAAAACGCGTTCGCAAATTTTTGTTGTTTTTTTATAGTAAATCGGTAGTTTTTTATATGGTTAAAGTGTGAATTGTGCAGTATAACTCGTTGTGTTAATACCTACTTAACCATGGCCGTTAATTTGTTGTGTTATATAGTGTCGAAAAGACATATTGTGGAACAGAACAGCATATTAAAAGTATAAACTAGCCTATATATACTTGAACTGCTAATGTGCTTATTATTTGGAGTAACTGTATATTGAGATAATATTTGGATTCATTTTGAAATTTATGAAAGAAGATACAAATTTTCTTTACTTCTTTCTTAACGTAAGTTAATAATTTCATATTTTATAACCTTCAAATATTTTATATAACTTACAAAGCTTTCTTAACCCTAAAATCCATAATTTTTTTCTTGATTTCAGAAAGAATTGGTTGATGATGAATTGATCAACCATACGTAGCGAATCCTGTGTTGCTTATCAGAGGTGTGCAATTAATGTATTTTCTGTAATTTTATCATGTTCGATTTTATTAATAAATAAATATTAACTGTGACAAATTTTTATTTCAGGAAAAGAATAGCATAGTCCTCAGAATAAATATGATGTTATTGTGGACAAAAAAAATGTAATTAATACGAATGCTTTCCTTAATGGTCTTTGAATTACATTTTTGGCTTATTATATATTTGGATACGTTTACCCTAAAGAAGTTGAAGCTACTCTAGAAACAAATCAAAGGTGAATATCATAATAAAATTAAATAAATATAATTTATTAATTATATACAATTTTTTAAATATATTTGTTTTTAATTTTTTTGTTCTTTTTTAATACTTTTTTATTTAACACGCTTAAAATTAACACATTTTTTTATTAAAAAATAAAGTCAACAAAAAGCAACATATTTTCGATGAAAACAAAAAAATAAAACTATTTATAACTAATATACTGATGCAATGAATTCTTTTTTTTATTAATTGACTTATCTTTTTCAGATTGTTTCTAAAAATTTGCCCTTCAGGTGGAAATAAGCGCGACGGAAAAAAACGTAAGGCAACAACTATACTCATCCTAAAGTAGTAAAATTTATAAAGGAAATCCAGTATTCCATTAAAATAATATAAATATGTATTATACATAAATATGTATATTATAAAATATTGTATTACTTATTGTTAGTATTATTTATATGTAAGTATATTAAAAAAATAAAAAATAATTACGATGTAAATATTCATTAAATATTAATTCCCAATATTACTAAACCTACCCAATTTTAAATGTATTGTAAAATTCCAACACACATATTGTAAAATTACAATATTGATATTGTATAATTACTATACGGTAGTGCGTTAAAACTTCCTACAACTGTTATGTACTAAAATTACAATGTTGGTATTGTATTATTACTATACGGTTTTGGGTTAAAACTTCCTACAACTGCTACTAAAATTACAATATCGTATTGTATAATTACAATACGATATTGTATAATTACTATACGGTCGTGCGTTAAAACTTCCTACAATTGTTAGTAAAATCATCATAGAATTTTCTAACAGTGTACATTCTGATTTTTTTTTCAGATTTTTTGAATCGATAGTTTAGACAATAGAGGGGGGGGACGCTCTAACAGCGACATTAAAAAGCAAATATTTCGTGACTGAAGGGTTGAAATCAAAAAGATATCTGACATTTTTTATTGTATTTTAGGAGACCTATTAAATGACACCCCACTCAATGGGGTAAGTGGGGAAAAAATGAAAGTTCACTTTTCAGTCTATAGAAGGGGGGTCCAAAATATTTTTGACAATGTTCGTTATAATTTTCAGTGAAAGTACTAATGAAAAGCTACATTCTGGAATTTTTTCAGATTTTTTAAATTGATAGTTTAGGAAATAGAGGGGGAGACGCTTTTTTAACGACTTTGGAGAGCAAATACATCGTGATTAAAGGGTTAAAATCAAATAGTTCTGATACATTTTTTGTTGCATTTTAAGGGACCTTTCTAACGACACCCCACTCAATGATGTAGGTAATTTTTTTTTTAAAACACTTTTCATTTTATGAAAAGGGGGTCTAAAAAATTTTTATTTTCAAAAATCTTATTATTTCTGTTTTTGGGTCATCAATCTACGACCGTATACCAAATTTCATCTTACTATCTCAAAATTTTTGAAGACGGACGGACGGACGGACATGGAGAAACTATAAGGGTTCCTAGTTTTCTACGGAACCCTAAAAACGCGGTTCCTAATCATTCGGAAAATGTACAGGTATCTTTGTAAATGAATAAAGAATACCTGCTCAAATTTTCATTAAATTATCTATGTCACATCACTTTGAAAAGTCCTGTCATGTCTCAAAATTATGCAGTTCTCATAAGAATGCATGTTTATTTGTTTATTTAATATCTCTTACTATTGACTAATGGCCATGAAATTTTGGATTTTTTTTAAATATGAATGTCTTGTTGTTTTCAAAGTTTCATCGAAATCTTTAATTGAGATCAGATAGAAATTTCTGGCAATGATATAAGAACTGGTTAGTAGGAATAGTAAATAAAGTATTTAAAGCTTTTAAGAGATGGTAAACTACTAAAAAATAATATATCGTTATTACTTTTGCCTTGCTATTGCATTTATTCCACTTTTTCTTACGCGACCAAACGGTGAAGATTCGCCTTCAAATCACTTTAAAAGTTTGTATTGTGTGACTTACCCAGTGCATGTATGGTGTGTCCAGAAGGTGGACGCAGTACAGCTCGGGCGTGTGCGTGACGGATTACCTCCAGAGCGCATTGGTCGCGGGCGCCCACCAGTAGCACTCCGCCTTGGACGTACCCCAGGTACCGAAGCTGTCGGCATGCGGCTACCAAGCCACTGTCCCACCAACAGCGTGCATTTGCGGACAGGAAGTTCTGAAAATTAAAATACAATACTTTACTACAATGATTACACAAAAAAGTCGAGCTTCTTATGAAAAATAACATGTCGATAAAAATAAGTTTTCTCTGAACTAAAAATCCTAATAGGCAATCCCGAATATTTTGGGCGTGCTAAAACCGAACCCGTTGCCCAATTTGCTTCATCATGGTGTCAGAAATTACCAAGCAGGCATTCTTTTCTTGCGAAGGGAGAAATGGTATTAGTATTATACAGTAATCCATCACGGTATTTCTGTGGAACAAAGTTCTCTCACTTTTCCCGGTTTTCCACGAGAATTTTTGCGTTTTTCCCTGTTTTTTATTTGAAATTTTTATTAACAACAAAAAAAATCACGTTTTCTTTTAAATTTTAATAGATACATTTTGTGTGGTTTTTTAAATTTTATAAAAAATTCTTCCAATCAAATTCCCCGACTTTTCCCTGACATTTCCCTATATAGCAAAATTCCCTTACTTTTCCCGATTTTCCAGAAACTGGCCACCATGCCTATGTACAAAGAAAACAAAACTTTCAGTGACTTATGACTCAGCCTGTATATTATATATTTAGGTACTCGAATTTTATGATGGAAGCAGTAGGGAATTCTTAAACTGTTAATAAATTGATTTCAAGTTTAATTAATGTACTTTAAATTTATATGCATTCTATTTTAAAATGATTAAGTAAAAGCAATTCAATTTATTCAATTAATTTTACTCGATTTAATGTATTTTGTTTACTAATTATACATCAAGTTTAAGTGGCTTGATCATAAAAAATAATATAGCAACTTGATGTATTTAAAAAAATTATACAACTTATATTATGTTGTATCTTAAATAAGGTAAAATTATTCAAATAACTAAAGATAGAAATAAATTAATAAACAATATGATACTGTAGATATCTGAAAAACTAACTAATAATAGTTTTCTTAATAAATAATTCAATTGCAGCTCAAGAAGGATGAGAAATTCCTCAAAAATTCAAGCTCATTATGGCGTGTTAACACTAAAAAGACTACAGCAAGACAGTATTTTTTTGTTGACAAAATAGCAACAAAACCTATACATTTCTAAATACGAATTATTTTTGAAATAGCGTGTTGCTATTTTGTCTGTTTGGTGTAAACACGGCATAAGCAAATATGCCTTATAAAATTTTTACGAAATTTTTTCCAAATACAGATCAAGAAGTCATAAAAACATAAATAACGTATATTATTAAATAAATACATTTCGAACATTCTTTTTTAATTCTAACAAAAAGAATTGACATTAACTGTCAGCTACTTTCCAAATCGTAATTCGATTATGATCCAATGACAAAAACATTTCAAAGTAAATGCATTCTAATGTATAATTATGTGTATAGTTAATTGCGTAGGTACCTCATAATTTATCGGTTACAATAATTTCGCAAAAGCTAGGTTATGTTGTATTAGATCTGCGACTAATGGAGCGACTCAATTATAAATCACGAAAACACAAGATCAAGATAGTGAGGTTAAACAAAAGAAACGCCGAGAGAAATAGTTGAAAATTTATGTGACGTTAGCAAATAGCGAAAAATTCCCACAGAATTTAACCGTATATATATTTTGTTCATTATACAAGATATTATGCTAATTGAGATATATACATATATCTGTGTTTCTAGGTGAAAGTCACACCTCGCGGTTAGTTTTGGCTGCACATTGTATACTCAACATTCTGCTATACGACGGCATCGGTAATTAAAAAATTCCACTACACGACGGCTAAAGGGGCAGACACCACCGCGTCGACTTTAACGTTGATTGGTGAATTTAAACGCGCAGAAATATAGCAGTCACGGTGGTATTATGGTAGGGATGGGGGAAGGACGTTGGTTAAAACTGTCGCCACATTTTATAACGGAGCGGTCGTGTAGTGGATGGTAGTATAGCAGAATGCTGAGTGTAGTAATAAAAAGAAGACGTCTACTGTGAAAACTAAGGTTGCACACGAGACGAGACTAAAGTTAAATAAATTTCGTCTCGTTTTGTTCTCAATTTTTTTTTATATAAAAACCTAATCTCATGATATAAAGTGGAAGTCAGGTTTATTTCAGATTAAATTTATATCTCAGGGTAATACTGGGTGGTCTAATACGTTAATTATGTTTTAAATATAAAAAACTCATTTTTGTACAAAATAAACAATATGAGGTAAAAAGATCAGAATTACTCGTAATTGTAATATTCTTTTAAAAAGTTAGATTAGGTTCATTTGCATATTATTAAAGAATTCAATCAATTTAATTTTAACAGCGAGTTTATATTTACATTGATACAACAAACCTTTCAATAGATTGTATAAAAATATAAATGCATGCTTATAGATTAGAAAATTATATACTGTTTATGTCCAGAAGTTAATAAACATTTATTATAATATAGTGTTTTCTATTGTGTTAAATAAATAATATTTAAAGAGTAGGTATACGAGTATCTTTCGGTTTAATCTATGCAGATAACAGTTCTTAATGAATGTCTATTACAAGTGTTAATTTAATTTGTACAAAACAGTTTCTCTTTTGAAGATACTCATCGCCATTTATAAAAAAGAGTAAATCTAAAAGAAAGTATCAATGTTTTTTTGTTTATTAAAAATATACAGTAAATAATAAGAAATAAGTGACCTTTCAGATGTAACCTAACCATTCAAAATATTATGTTTCAATACTGGAAAGTAATTTTGGTAAAACTATAGCTTTAAAGTAAATTTATTGAAGTAAAAAGTTAATTAATAAAATAGATCTTTCTAATTCTGAAATAAAATATGGGGGTTCCCATTTAAAATTTCAAAGTTGAGAGGCGTATAGGCGATGCGGGTATGGATGGGGGTTGCATAATTTTTTATTATTCTTCCAAATGCTAATTCAAGGGTAGTTACGATTTGAAATAATGTTCTAACTTTTATAGTTTCGAAAATAAAGTCGATATCCACTCCTAATGTGTAACCCTGTACATTTTTAATATCTGTCCTTTAATACTTGTTTATCAAAAAAATGGTGGTGTTAAATATATAATTAAGGGATTATTATTACAACAACATATTTAAAGCAAAATTGTTTTCCAAAGTTGATATTTAAAAACAATAAACTTCTTAGAAATAATCGTTTAAGTTTCTAGTTGTTTCACAAAACGATTTTTCTTAAATTTATATAATAATGGACTTTAATGAGCATATATATACATATGTAACATACATAAGTCATTAAACGTTGTACTCACAAATATTATTACATTTATAACTGTACAGTAGGTTTAAAACTAGTTAATTATTTTTTTATTTGCTAATTAGCATTTAAATGGAAACACCAGACAACTAAATACACATGTTTGTTATTTGTGGAAGAAAACTATGCAAAACAAATGAACGTGCGTGTGTTTTGTGACAAAAGTGCACAAATAGTCTGGGAATCTTTGTTGTTCTATGTAAAAAAAAATGCTGTGTTGCTATTTATTTTATAAATAAACTAGCATGTAGTTTGAATAGGAATTTCTCACGTAGACTATGTACATATGTATAAAAACATATTTTAATTATTATTTATTTGATTTAAAAACAGATAAATATACGTTAGGATGACCGTTCTCCCCCTGAGAGATTGCTTTCTAGTTATTTATTTTGTTTTATTGTTATTTTAATTAGATTAATGTCTGGTACCATAAATTTGCTAGCTACCAAGCACTCCCAAATGAGGTATCAAGCTTATATGACAGTTCTCTTGGAGTTTCATAAAGACTTTGACAAGTTTCGCGCACGCGTTGTATGTAAACGCCAATGGTTTTAAAATAGTGGTGATATTATGAAAATTATTTTGTACGGTCAGAGTTGCACACTGTGTTACTACAATACATTGAAGTAAGATTGTTTTAAATTCCATAACAAATCCATAGATAGTATATATGGATTTGCACAAAATTAAAACCTCATTTGAGAGTACTTTCTAGCTCTTTTATAATATCGGCCACAAATGTGTCATTTTGTTTTTATCTAAACCATACAAGCAAACGGTTGCAATTTTACGATTTAATATCAAGAAGAGATTGAATTTGTAGAGAATAAAATTATCTATAAAATAAATATTTTTGTTTTATTATACGGTTAATAGATTATAAAAAATTAACATGCAACACAGGTAATAATATACAATAAATAATTTTTAGTACAGTCATTATTACTGTAATTTATATAAGATTTAAACTGGTGAGACGCATTCCAATAATGTCTAGTAAAACCGTGAATTTTTTGGAATATCGATATTTTAAATTTTAAAAATAATCGAAACAAATTGTGATTTTTTGATTTAATGTTTTGAACAACTCTCACCCCTGAACTATTAGATTTAGATGTATACCAGACTACATTTCTTATAGGAAATTTTCTTATCTATAAGATTGATCCCTTTCATTTTTGCTCTATCTTACATCGTTTTCACTGCATCAACGATTTAAGGATAACCGACACTCAATTTTTTTCGTGTATTAAGAGAATTATTCATCGATTGGCGTTTTTCGAGGAGAATATCAATTCTATTTAAAAATCTAATTTTATTTGACTAATGCCCAGTATTATCAACTTTAACTAAATGCTCCTTTAACTAACTGTCATATTATCAACAGATCAAAGCATAATACATTTAATTAAATAGATTTTAAATTATCTGCAGTATTTCTTTACAACATATATTATGTCCATTTTTCATTGAAAGCTTAAATATTGATTTAAATCACGTTTGTAATACAGCAAATTTACTTTAAAGGAGCATTTAGTGCTAAAGGAGCTTTAAATTGGTTGATAATACCGGGCATAAATGTAACAAATGATTTCCAAGATTACAAAATCTGATATCCTCTCATCTATCTTTCAAACCGTTCTCCCCCTATACATAACACTGTAATAATTAAGTTAAGCTACAAAAACACTTTCCAGAAGTTTATTAGGTGGCTGTGCCTGTGTGTGGGATGTGTCTGTATGTGTGTGAACGTGAATGGCGAATCCAATGCAGTGAAATCACAAATCACACACTAACCAGTAAGCAACGTTGAGACGCGA
Organism: Sialis lutaria; assembly: GCA_949319165.1. NCBI lineage: Eukaryota > Metazoa > Arthropoda > Insecta > Megaloptera > Sialidae > Sialis > Sialis lutaria. The sequence goes on along the minus strand of OX439233.1, from coordinate 7,667,886 downwards.
CTGTGTGGCGCCGTCTGGCAGGACGCCCGATGATCAACGCCGCCCTATAGATATGATGCTGTTTATTGCCAAATAACGATTGTCTTGTCCAAGACGAATGTGCAACACTGCACTGCAGTAATATTTCGTTGCGTCAGTTAATCCAGTTTATTTTTATTTTGTGAATTAGATACTGTATAAGATTAATGTTAATGTATTTTACTAACTTTTACATAATCGATTAAATTATTCTAGTAAGCAAGATTTTAAAAATTACAATTCGTTAAATTTTAATCTTTTTTATTAATCAAGAGTGCCCCCCCCCCCCAAAATCATTGATTTTATATTTATATTAAAACTAAAGTTTATCAACTTTATCATAGACTTTCAATGACCAAAAAAGAGTCAATTGACTCAAATTGTGTACACATTTTACCCTCTCGAATCTTAAGGGGTCATACCAGTCTGAAGTTTTCAAAAAATCAATTAATTTTTGTTTGCCTATTTGGAGAGTTTATAGTTTCAAGAATATTCTGTGAAAATTTCAAGGCCGTATCTCTAATACTCTCTAAACAGCAGCCTTCTAAAGAGCTACCACTCGCAGATATGAAATGCCCAGGAGCTGACGTAAAATGCGTTTTTCTCGAAATAAGATTTTTGAAATTTGCTGACATTGTAACTCAAAGAGCAATTATCTGATTTACTTGAAATTTGAACTGAGTACTCTTGAATATATTTACTCTACGACGAACTAGGATATTTTTGATTGGATGAAATTGACGATTTGGCATTAAAAATACGACCATTTTATAGGCAATAAAACATACTTTTTTTCATAACTACGCCATTTTGTTAGATTTTGATATTTTTCGAAAATCTTAGTTCATCGTACAGGAAATACCTTCCATTTTACGACATTATATCATTTTTCAATTTCAACTACTCCATCGTCCGGAATCATGTCCGCAGTGGAGGAGATTTTTTTTGGGTGCATAATTCGCTTATAGATATCGATATTATTACGTGAAAAAATTATGGAATACACTCCTCATATAGCTAAATATATTCTCAATTTTTCAAAATATTTCATTGAGTATTTTTCTTTCAAAAAATTTCCAGCGTTCACACTGGTATAGCCCCTTAAAATAACCAAAAAATGAGGTGAATAGGCTACTTTTTAACATATGAGACGGGTGTCACCATTTTGAGAGTGTCACCCCCCCTCTAGCGATGCCACTGCTTTTCGATTAATAGAAAAACGTGAATTTTACAGTATGGAAGGTAGTGGTACCATGTCCAAATCAGTTTACAGTATGGAATGTTTACTGTATTTGTTATGCGGTGCTTACACCGAGAAAACAAAACAGAAACACGGTGTTTTTTTGACAAAAAAGCAATAAACCCTATACATTTTAAATACGAAGTATTTTAAAGACACAATATTTCTGTTTTATTTTTTCGGTATAAACACCGCATTACGTAATGTTTGTTCAAAAACACTACTAATAAAAATAAATAAATAATACCCTTTCAAAAATGAGTAACTTTTGTCTGAAAAGTTTTTCCTATAAATAGCTCAATTTTCAAAATAAAAATTGGTAACGTTTTACTTTGAACAGCCAGTATAATAGAACTTCAAATAAATTATTTGTACTTATACATGTATACATGTATGCACATTTGTACATAAATGCATAGACATCGTATTTTTGTAATATATTATTGTTAGAAAGTACAATTTTTTACATATGATGTTCTTGAGCTTTAAATATAAATATCATAGTTATGACTTATGAGAAACAATTCAATATTTATGATTTATTTAGTAAACAATAATCTATAAAAACGCCATATATTATAAAATATTGAGATTTTGTTATTGTTATAATATTTATTGCTAAATTATTTAAAATATCTATATTTCATGGGAACTATACATAACGTAAAAGTGCACACTATAATTATGTTTCCTCATTGGTATTTATTACATTATTATTTTATTGTCATGTACGTAATAATGATATTAATTAAAATATTATGTTCATTTTATTATAGAAATTAAATTAAATGTTTTAAATTGTTAATAGGTAATGTTTCTACACAAATTTGTAACTTTAGTGGTTAAAACGACTACTTGTAACAATTCGTGAGTGTGCGTGATCGTGATTTTATTTTCTCTTACCGTGAGTGAGTGGGCATGATTGAAAATATTTTGATCGACTTTAAGAAGGTTGAATCTTTTTATCAGCGCCGTAACTACCACCGGGGCAGTGCCCCGGGGCCCCTGAGCTCAGCGGGCCCCCATAGTAGTATAAAAAGGTTATAATTAATAAGATGTATAAAAGGTTATTAATATGAATACCTCTTAAAGATATTGAGGTAACGAAAAAAAAATCTTAAGTTTTTTTTTGCGGGGGCCATCTCACACACACTTTGCCCCGGGGTCCCCGAGCTTCTAGTTACGGCACTGCTTTTTATGCCGAATCCTAAACAAAATTTTAGGAATTTTTATTTTCCTTAAAAATTTTGTAATATTAAAATAGCTGCTACTCTGGTACAAAAATAACCTCAATCTTTCTTAATGATTTTTTTTCACCGTCCCCTTGAATAAGATAATGTCCCCCCATAAGTATAAAATAAAAAGGATTGGATACCCTTGATGGAAATAACAAATAGTACATCTCATTACATTCATTTAAAACTTTTCCCACATTAAAACTATAAAGTAACAAAGTTTGAGTATGAAATTCTTTACAAGAAAGTAAAACTTTAAGTGGTTATTTGGCATTTAAATCTGTAGCATTAGTAAACAGATAGGCGACTTCCCGTTCGGTGCATTAAGTTCAATTAGCGTTGTTAAATAATTGAAACAACAACAAATAAACCTCTGCAGTTTTGACCTCCAGTTAGATCCGCCTTACTAACAATAAGAATGTTTATCGCGATGCTATTTTTAGTTTTATCGCTTGTTGTCAATGGATGGTATATTAACTAACATTTGGTATTTATTTATTATCTATAAGTATAGTAATTGTCTTCGTTGATAGATGAGTTCATTATTGGAATTAATTACTTTTATAATTGATTCGTTTATGAGGAAATTGATGTTTAATAGATATTTATGATTTATTAGATCAATAACATATTAATGGCGATACGAGATGAGAGTCAGGTATGTCTCGGTTTTTGTAACTAAGTCTCGTCTTGGTCTCGAATTTTACAAGTGACAGTCTCGTGAAAATTTAAGTCATATTGTCTTGTACATAAAAAATAAGTTAGTCTTTAATCACTTTTTTGAGGTTATAAATGTAATGTGCCCTGACCGAGTCAAAGTAACCCCGAATTTGGACATAGCGAACTTAAAAAAACATATAATCGCTTTCTTTTCTGGGCATTTCAATGAATGTTACAACTTTCATCACTTTTTTGAGGTTAGGAACGAAATGCAATCAGACCGAGTCAAACCAACCCCGGATTCAGTGACCTCAAAAACGTATATAAATGTTTGTCTCGTATATGGGAGACAAGACCTTTTTTGTGTGCCTGTGTTATTTTCGACTAACAATAAGAAAGCTTAATTACATTTTCTTATTGGGTATCCTGAAAAATTAACAACATATGTATATTAATTTGCTTCACCTAAAAAATATTGTAGGTATATACCGGGTGATTTTTATTTTGAAGCTGATTAATATCTGGAAAACTATGTATTTTTACGGAAAATGTTTGATACACAAGTTTCAGGATTTGGAGGGGCAAAACCAATGGAGGTAACAATTTTGATCTTGAGTGGAGGTTTTAAGATCATTTTGGGGTCAACTATTTTTTTTCAAATGGAAACCTATTTATTTTTCTGCAGATTCTCACACTATATTAAAAAAAAAAAAATTATTGACAAGTAGATAAAATTAAATTTTAGTTATTGATGTCGGTTTTTTTTCTTTTCTTATACATTTTTTTAATTGCCTTGGTACCTACCGACTTCCAAAACTTTTAATATATTTTTCAGTGTTTTGAAGCCCTTTTTTCCTCTTTTAGAGTGTATCTTCAAAGTCTATGGTCAGAATCTGATAACATTTATATGGAACCACCTCGAAAGTATACCTATATTCTTTTAAACAAAATCATTCAAATAGGTACATACCTATATTTCTTGGAGTTACTATGCTCGAACATATATAAAATATATATATATATTGTCAAATTGAGAACCTCCTCCTTTTGTTGAACTCGGTTAAAAATTAACTCAAGTTGAAAGTATTTTGAAAATCTCACTCAATCAATAAATACATGTTAAAAGTAGAACAATTATAAATAAGAAATAATTAATAAACTTATAGAATTTGTAAAGAAAAATGTTTTATTTGTAAGTCACTATGTTTGTAACTTAAGTCAAAACATCACAAATTGTATAGAGATACATAAATATTGAACTAATCACAATACAATGAACATAACATTAAAACAAAGCAGTCACTCAAACAACTTCATTTCTCTTTACATCGAAACCAAAACAAAACCCCTGAAGAACCAGCCCCTTGGGGAAACGCATAGGAATTAGGGTGATTCTGTGAAACATTTAGGGGTGAATTTGGCAACATCGCTTTCCCCATAGTTATGTTAATGCAACTGCTGAATGAACTTGCAATGGAACATATTGACGAATTACTCATATTTTATTTCACCGTCTACGTCTGCACGAATACCGTGAAATGATTTATGGAAAAGGAGAGTATGTATTGACTGCGGCATTCTTCCCTTTTACTTTATGCTAATGGTTAAAAGAATGGACGGTTCTTGTTCCGGGTATTTTTAGGCAGGTATGATGAAATAAATGTTAATTAATGATTTATTAATCATGTTGTATAACAGGGATGGTTAACTTAAATATCTTTAAGAATGTATTGTACGGTTAGTCTGAATCAAAAATACTAGCACTAGAAATATTTCTTGATATTTGATTACAGTCATTACTGAATCATAATCTATACACAGAAAAAACTGTATTGGACCAAGAAAACCTTATTTTGTATACAGGATGTTCCAGACCACCAGTCCACTATGTTTTACGCCCAAACTATTGAAGATAGAGTTTTATAAAAAAAGTTTTACTATGTATATCGACCCTAAAGAATTTCAAGAAAATATTTTCAACCCCCTAAAACTGCGCCTTAGGGGGTAGTTTGGGGGGTACATGCCCGTTTCTCAGTAAAATCAAATGGAACGGTATATTCAAAAGTACATAATTGTAAAGACCATAAAAAAGTAAGAAACTTTTGTAAAACAAAAATTTTCATACTTTCAATTGTTTAAAAAATATGGCGACTTGATCTCAAATTTTAGGGTTTTACTAAAAGTGCTCTAATTTCGTTAAATATTAATGGAATTTTATTATTTTTTTTAATTTAGAAAGTAGAAATAATGACCTTTGCAATGATCTATGAATATTTAAGATTTTGATAGTTTAAAGTGACATACGTGATATCAAAAATGCAAAAGTTCAATTAGCGAAAATTAATTTTTTTTAAATACAATGGTATAACGAAAACAATATTTTCTTAATATAAAAACATACTCTTAATCCAACTACGTTATTCCTTCGTTCAAGAACACTATAGTTGGTTTAAGAGATTATTGTTTATCTTAAGAAAATATTGTTTTCGTTATATTACTTGGTTTGAGAAATCCTTTCTACCAGTGTAGACACTTAACTATAAAGCAATTTAAATTAATGACAACCGGCCAATGGGTGTCATAATGATGGACATATAATTAGTGTAACCTATTTAATGATTATTATAATATCACAGCATCTTCTTTCCATTGTTTAAAATTTTATGATTATTTATTTTATAACTTTTATGTCGTATACTTATCATTTTGTAATCTTTAGTAAGTGTCCATCGCTAGGTGTTCATTACTAGTTTTACTTTGTCTATTACTGGAGAAAAAAACATAATGAAAATAAAAGTCTATTATTTAAAAACTAAACTTTAGTAATTAAATTAAAAGAGGTAAATTTGTTTTATATTTATTAAATTAGTAACACGAATTCATGAAAATTACAAAAAAAACATCAATCCCAAGAAGAAACAGTACCTATATTATTTTCTTAAAGCGGCTAAAACTGATGCAAGGTACCTTATAGGTAATGATGAATAACTGATTTCAAAGTAGAATAGAATTTTATTCTATTCGATATCGAAGTATGAAATATTTAATTGTAAGAATATAAAAAAATCGATCTGTACACTAATAAACTAAACAAGAAATTGTATGGCTTGTTATATTGTAGCTTGTAAGTACTTTGAATGGGCTATTAATTCTCTGTTTGGAGTTTAGAATAGTGATACTTCAATTTACTAGAATACAGTTGGGCAGTACACTCACTGTCTGGGACCCGTTATTTTTGGGGGACCGGATTTTATTTTATTAGAAACTCTGGTGAGTAAAAAAAGGTCTTTAGGTATTAATGCGGTCAATTTTTAAATACTGTTTGGTAAAAATATATTTTGAAATCTAGATTTATAATGAGTAGGTTTCATAATGAGAACCTTGCTTACAATTAGTTTCTTATTTTTCCTTAGTCCTCCGCTATAGAAGTCATACAAGTTTGATATATCTTTAGTGATAGAAGTAAAATGGCAACACATATATTTATAGAGTATAGGTATAGATATATGTGTTAACTGTTAATTGGCAATTCTAACAACAGGTGTGAAAATATCAGCTTACAACAAACGTTTAATGAATGTTGTTTTACTATCATGAGAAACAAAATACAATCAGCAATTAATTCAAACATGTTCTCATTATGGTTCTGAAAATGTACTATTAGATTCGCTAACTATATTTATTACACGCTTGACGCTTATAAAATAAATTCTACTCGATATTTAAAAGATTACATACATATATATTACGTATGCAAACAGACAATGAGCACATGACATACAAGTACATAATATGTATATTATATGTTTATCAGTATTATTAAAAATATTATAAACAAGTTTTGTCAATGTGCACCTACATATATGGATGAAACTATTTTTCCTGGATCACACATATGTATTTCTTCTATAGGTACTACAAATTATTATTAGTTTTTTCATCGAATAATTTCGAAGTTACAGGCATAGAATACATTTTTTCAAAAGTTGCACAGTTTTGACCATTTTTCGTGAATAAATAATTTTTTAAAGGTGTAACATATTACACCTTTAAAAAGATGCGCATTTTGATACCCCACTTCTGCATATAGAAAAAAAATGATTATTTTTTGCGGCATATAATGATTTTTCGAGATTAGGCAATTTTACATACATATATATTCCAAATTTCAGTTCAAACGGTCCTGTAGTTTTTTACTTATGGTGCGAACGGACGGACGAAAGAGCTTCGATAATATTGTAGTTAGAGTTTTGAAGGGATTCTAAAAAATTACATGAAAATTTTGTAATGAAAGCCGCCATATTGCAAGTTGACAATCTTGGAAATAACTAACAAGGGAACCTTCGTATCGAGTTTAAACTTTGTATATAGTTAGAGGAGATCAAGATAAGTAAGAAAAAAATTATCATAGCTGCGGTAAAACGGTTTAAGGGGGTGAAACACCCCTATGAAAATGTGCATAATCATATTTTTTCAAATAACTCTGAAACTAATGAAAATTTAAAAAAAATCTACAATACAAAATTGTTATGATTTTTTATGTTCTTTCAATAGTCAAAATTCGAAAAATTAAACTTATAAAATGTGGGTGGGAGGTGGGGGTTAACGGTTTATTTTTTTCGAATTTTGACTGTCGCCATTCGAAAGAGCATAAAAAATCATGAAAATTTTGTATTGTAGATTTTTTTAAAATTTTCATTAGTTTCAGAGTTATCTGAAAAATATGATTATTTTGCACATATAATGTGCAAAGGGGGTGTTTCACCTCCTTAAACCGTTTTACCGCAGCTATGATAATTTTTACTTACCTTGACCTCCTCTAACTATATACAAAGTTTAAACTCGATACGAATTTTCGACTTGAAAAGGTTTTTGTTCTTATAAAATACTAGCTATACCCGCGGTTTCGCTCGCATAGATTACGGAATTACTGTTTAGGATTTTTGAAAAAACATAGGTAGATTTTTTTATTCCACACAGTTCTTTACTACATTATATTGTTCAAAATTTAACGGTTTAGGCAGCGTATTGCAAAAGAGTATATCACTGTTTATTCCTTATGTTACCTTACGTAACAAAATTTATACTTAAACCTGGGAAAAATATTCATTAAAAAAAACACGTAAATCGGATAAGTGATTCTCGAGTAATAAGCGCACTAACGGACAGATAAACAGACAGACAGAGAGACGTTGCGTTTTATAATAATATTTTGTAAGAATGTAATTTGATGCCATTCAGAACAATCGAGCTAGAACTTTGGTTACACTGGTAGAAAGGATTTCTCAAATCAAGTAAACCTTGTTATGTATATAACGAAAACAATATTTTCTTAAGATAAGCAATAATCTCTTAAACCAACTATAGTATTCTTGAACGAAGGAATAACGTAGTTGGATTAAGAGTATGTTTCTTATATTAAGAAAATATTGTTTTCGTTATATACAAAACAAGGTTTTCTTGGTCCAATACATTTTTTTTCTGTGTAGATAAATAAGTACAAAATATAAAATGAGTATCATCTCGATAATAGATATGATAATTTTTATTGACAAACTACACGATAACTATTTCAACAAATAAGAAATAGGCGAGAAAATATATTTGTACATTAGGGTTAAGAATAATTCTATATAATCTATAGCCTACGGTATAGAGGGGTAGTCCACCCTCACGTTCTGGTGTTGCGCCCCGTCAAGTGATCACAGGGGAAGCTCTCTCCCTTTCCACACATTTATACTCACGTCTGGTCCACATGGACTAACAGATAAATCCAAACACGTGCCGTTAGAGTGAAAGCAGAAGTAGTGAGTAGTTTTTTATATGATAGAATATGGTTGTGAGAATAAATATTTATTTGAAGGACGAAATATATGCGTGTGTGTGGCACGGCTTGGGTACATATGGATAGTTCAGAAATACATTGTTTTAAGTGATATAAATGCATTTTTTAATATTTAGTTTTTAGGTGAAAAATGTTTATAAAGTATCATTTTACTTTCGTATTTTGAAATGTGTTTTTATTATATTTTCAGAAGCCAAAACAAAATAGTAACACTTTTTTATAATTTTATACATGAACCTGAGTGCCTACTTGATTAATGAAATACTTTACAACAAAAAAAGTATAGTCCAGTAAAATTATGTTTTCACCAGGGCTGTGGAGTCGAAGTCGGTAAAAAGGTACTGACTCCGACTCCTTTAATTAAATAATGGTTTTTACTTCTTTACACACTTATTATTTTTTTGTTCGTTTTGAATTTTGAAGTACAATGATTTAAAATTTCAAATTCTGGCCAGAACCAGAATCACCGAAATTCACTCAAAAAAATTTGCCCAAAAACGGATTTTTTTCAAATAAAAATTTTTGTACAGTAAAGAGTCGGAGTCGAACATTAGAAAAAGTCAGAGTCGTAGGTTTTTGTACTGACTCCACAGCCCTGGTTTTCACTACGGAAAAATTTGCAGGGAGCCCACACCTTTTTTGCAGATGTTAAGTCATAATATAGTCAGCCAACCTGCCCCATTTATTGCATGTAAATGAAATCAGCTCCTCCAGAAAAATGTTTTTAATATTTTTTTTGATCCATTTTGTATATTAATTATTTTTTTGTTATTTTAGAATTAGTACGCAGGTAAAAAATGAATTATTATAAATAAGACCAAGAAATCCTTGTTTTACATATAACGAAAACAATATTTTCTTAATATAAGAAACATATTTTTAATCCAACTATATTATTGTTCGACGAAACAATAATACAATCGGATTAAGAGTAAATTTCTTATATTAAGAAAATATTGTATTCGTTAGATATATATAAAACAAAGATTTCATGGTCCAAGTCAACGTTTCTACTAATGTAACATTGGCTTCTGATCGTCCCACTTGAAAGAATGGTGTTGTGAATTGAAAACTACACAGAATATTAGATATATCATAAATATGAATCATTATTACACAATTCATATAATAGCAAGTCTTTATTAATGATACTTATTAAGATTCATAATGTGATTTTATAATTATATGGACTTCTCGTTTTCATATCACAGGATATAAAAATTAATTACAATGACGCAAGTACCTACTGTTAATGATCATCAACAGCAACTACGATGCATATTAATCACGTGTTTGCGCCCTTTTTTAATAAACGGATCTTTATGAACTATGGTTATGATGCTATTTGAATTCATAGAATAAGTAGATGTAAATTTGTATACATATTGAGTGATTTCGCAATACTGATTATTATTATTTTACAGGATGAGCTAATAGTCACTTTACTGGATCCTGGCATCTGGGTGTAAGCCCAGTCGTGTTATCGGTCAACATTTCGTCACAAAAATTGACGCAGCTTACACCCAGAACCTAAGATTCATATCAAAATCACCACGGAAGCCTCAAGACTTGTATAGTCAAGACTGTTAATCTATATCTATAAAATAGTTTGTCCTTAACCACTCACTCACTCACTCATATATCAACGTACAGCCCAAACCCCTGGACCTAGAAAAGTGAAATTTCGTAGGTGCCTTCCTTTTATGATGCAATCACCCACTAAGAAAGGATTTTACGAAATTCAACTCCTACGGGGTTAAAAAAGGGTGTCAAAGTTTATATAAAAAAATATTAAAGTAAATTCTGACAAATTAATATTCAATTAAAAATTAAAGTTCGATATTCAAGCCGTAATAGCATGGGTCGGGGACGAGGATGGATTTAGATATGTTTATCTGCATACCTAATTTACTTATAAAGGTAAATTCGGGCAAAATAGTCATCTATTAAAATAAAAATTTCGACATTCAACTCATAATGGTGGGGGTAGACAGGGTCTGTGTTTTTGATATGTTTAGCTGCATAGCTGCTTACGTTATAATGGTGGAGTCGGGCAAAATAATCGGCAATAAAAAAATTCGATATTTAACCCCTAATGGTGAGGGGTTAGTCTTTGCAATTTTTTACTAAGATCCGAGATATTTACGTTTTTTTATAGGTAATGTATAAAAATCAATATAAACAATGTAATATGTCATATCCTATCACGCATAGAGAGTTCTAATTACTTTCAAAGTTTACGCGGGCGAAGCCGCGGGATTCCGCTAGTTTATTTATAAACAGTAAACAGAATTATTTATTTTTTATATGATATGCTTTATAGCATGGATATTTTTTATCTTCTATATGAAATATAATTTATGTTGTACCTAAATGTCTTCCATTTCAGATTTCTTTCTGAAGAAGAAATCGAATGGATTACCATTTTTTTTATCTAATTTCGATGAGTAGGGTATCAAATGAAAGCTGACAATTAAATATATGTAACTTTTTAAATCAAAATCTTCGTTGAACAAATTAAAAAAAAAAATCATAAAAATATATTGTTCAAAATATACCTATCTCCGAAAATAATAGTGAGAAAAATTGGGAAAGCGTATAATGATGTTGAGATTAAAAAAAATCAGCACTTACAGTTTTTTTTAAATATTTCAAAATTGTTATAAAAAAATATAAAGTACATTTGATGCCATCTGATGTCTAATAGATTATTGAATATAACTATTTGTTCTAACTTTGTTAAAATAAAATGAAATCAACAATCGACAAAATTGTAAACTATACGGTACGTGACACTAGTACTCGAAGTTTGACTCGCACTTGGCAATTTTTTAAATGGTAAAGTGTCTTTTGGTCCATTCTGTATATCGGTATATAATATTTATGAATATGTATATAAAAACATGTTGATTGGCAAAATAATTTATATTAATAATAATATAAACGTATCTAATTATTAAACAATAAATATAAATTACGATGAAGCTCAACATAAACATGTTAACCCGGACGCGATTATGCAGCGAAGAAAAAAAATAGTTTTTACTTTTCAGATTACATCGATATTATTATACAATCTTCTTTATTTTTTCAATAACAAAAGAACAAGAATCAAGTAAAATGTCAGTAATCTAAGCAATTCATCTTTATTTAACGAAAGTAAAAAAAGAAAGGTCATATCAGACATCTGTTATTTAATAATTATCTTACAAAAAAACTATATAAATTCATAAAAATCTTCTCTTTCGGATTTGTATCACAAAAGGAAGAAATACATAAAACGTTTATTCACTTCGCACCGTTTACAATTATAAATTATTTTCATATTATATGCATTAGCATGTGCTTTTACTTTTAATTATTTTTTTGCATAACTTTCCTCACTTAATCGCATGCAGTGACATTTGAATTCATAGTTGTATTAATACATTAACGGATTTAAAATGAGATATAGCGTATATTTATACATATACAATAATACAATGTATATGTACATATACATACAAATAAAAGTGATAGTTATATTAGAGTATATTATCATTTTTTCGTGCGGAAATAATTATTTATTAGATGTTTTTAGGGTATATATTAACATATTATTATTATTTTAATATGGGTAGGTACTATGATTAATTTATAATAACAATAAGTCAGTTCTCTGCAAAAAGTAGTGTATATTTTGCCTTTTCGTTGAATTTTTTTGTAACTTGGGGAAATGATAGTTCAAAGTGTGCTTATAAAAAGTTGTAGTGGGTGTAGGGTTTGCCATCCGTCCTCTTTTCCCCGGACACTGTCCTCTTTTTAAGGGCGTCCAGGGACGTCTGGGGGGATTTTTAAAATGTGTCCGGGTAGTGATGAGCAAACCAAGACCAAGACCAAGACCAAGACAAGTCTTGGTTTTAGTCTTGTTCATTGAGTCTTGGTCTTGGTCTTGGTCTTGGTTTTTAGAAGATGTCTTGGTCTTGGTCTTGGTCTTGTATAAATGTCTTGGTCTTGGTCTTGGTCTTGTCAAGAGTCTTGACAAGAGTCTTGGTTTTTTTATCGTAAAAAATGCTATTTTTTTCGGCTAAACCGCTGAACCGATTTTGATGAAATTTGGCAGGGATATAGCTTACACCCTGAGAAAGGACATAGGATACTTCGAATCCCAAAAATTCATCCCCTAAGAAATTGCAAGGGGGTGGAAATATTTGTATGGGAAATATTTCACCCCCTGTCACATATTAAGGGTTGTAATTATTTTCATTCGATCCGGCGGGAAAAATACTACGGGAGTGGGGGATTCTAAGGGGGAAAACAACCCCCTATCTCTCATAGGAACCGAGATATTTACGATTTTGTAAAATGAATGGAAACCAAAACAATAGAAAAAATATATATTTCACCCCCTTTCATATATGAAAGGTTGTAATAAGTTTCATTCGATCTGGCGGGAAAAATACCATGGGGGTGGGGGTTCCAAGGAAAAAAAACAACAACTTATCTAACTTATAAGCCGAGATAAATTGATAAATGCGAAAGTGGATCTGGCTCTCTGTCTGTTTGCTATTTTTTCACTGCAAAACCGCTGAACCGATTTTGATGAAATTTTGCAGGGATATAGCTTACACCCTGAGAAAGGACATAGGATACTTCGAATCCCAAAAATTCATCCCCTAAGAAATTGCAAGGGGGTGGAAATATTTGTATAGGAAATATTTCACCCCCTGTCACATATTAAGGGTTGTAATTATTTTCATTCGATCCGGCGGGAAAAATACTACGGGAGTGGGGGATTCTAAGGGGGAAAACAACCCCCTATCTCTCATAGGAACCGAGATATTTACGTTTTTGTAAAATGAATGGAAACCAAAACAATAGAAAAAATATATATTTCACCCCCTTTCATATATGAAAGGTTGTAATAAGTTTCATTCGATCTGGCGGGAAAAATACCATGGGGGTGGGGGTTCCAAGGAAAAAAAACAACAACTTATCTAATTTATAAGCCGAGATAAATTGATAAATGCGAAAGTGGATCTGGCTCTCTGTCTGTTTGCTATTTTTTCACTGCAAAACCGCTGAACCGATTTTGATGAAATTTTGCAGGGATATAGCTTACACCTTGAGAAAGGACATAGGATACTTCGAATCCCAAAAATTCATCCCCTAAGAAATTGCAAGGGGGTGGAAATATTTGTATAGGAAATATTTCACCCCCTGTCACATATTAAGGGTTGTAATTATTTTCATTCGATCCGGCGGGAAGAATACTACGGGAGTGGGGGATTCTAAGGGGGAAAACAACCCCCTATCTCTCATAGGAACCGAGATATTTACGTTTTTGTAAAATGAATGGAAACCAAAACAATAGAAAAAATATATATTTCACCCCCTTTCATATATGAAAGGTTGTAATAAGTTTCATTCGATCTGGCGGGAAAAATACCATGGGGGTGGGGGTTCCAAGGAAAAAAAACAACAACTTATCTAATTTATAAGACGAGATAAATTGATAAATGCGAAAGTGGATCTGGCTCTCTGTCTGTTTGCTATTTTTTCACTGCTAAGCCGCTGAACCGATTTTGATGAAATTTGGCAGGGATATAGCTTACACCCTGAGAAAGGACATAGGCTACTTCGAATCCCAAAAATTCATCCCCTAAGAAATTGCAAGGGGGTGGAAATATTTGTATGGGAAATATTTCACCCCCTGTCACATATTAAGGGTTGTAATTATTTTCATCCGATCCGGCGGGAAAAATACTACGGGAGTGGGGGATTCTAAGGGGGAAAACAACCCCCTATCTCTCATAGGAACCGAGATATTTACGATTTTGTAAAATGAATGGAAACCAAAACAATAGAAAAAATATATATTTCACCCCCTTTCATATATGAAAGGTTATAATAAGTTTCATTCGATCTGGCGGGAAAAATACCATGGGGGTGGGGGTTCCAAGGAAAAAAAACAACAACTTATCTAACTTATAAGCCGAGATAAATTGATAAATGCGAAAGTGGATCTGGCTCTCTGTCTGTTTGCTATTTTTTCACTGCTAAACCGCTGAACCGATTTTGATGTTTAACAGACATTAATATTAAAATATTAAATATCTCGGCTTATAAGTAAGATAGGGTATTGTTTTTTTCCATATAACCCCCACCCCCATAGTATTTTTCTCACCAGATCGAATGAAACTTATTACAACCCTTCATATGTGAAGGGGGGTGAAATATATATATTTTCATTTGTTTTGGTTTACAATCATTATACAAAATGGTAAATATCTCGGTTACTATGGGAGATAGGAGGTTGTTTTTCCCCTTAAAACCCCACACTCCCGTAGTATTTTTCCCGCCGGATCGGATGAAAATAATTACAACCCTTAATATGTGACAGGGGGTGAAATATTTCCCATACAAATATTTCCACCCCCTTGCAATTTCTTAGGGGATGAATTTTTGGGATTCGAAGTAGCCTATGTCCTTTCTCAGGGTGTAAGCTATATCCCTGCAAAATTTCATCAAAATCGGTTCAGCGGTTTAGCAGTGAAAAAATAGCAAACAGACAGAGAGCCAGATCCACTTTCGCATTTATCAATTTATCTCGGCTTATAAGTTAGATAAGTTGTTGTTTTTTTTCCTTGGAACCCCCACCCCCATGGTATTTTTCCCGCCAGATCGAATTAAACTTATTATAACCTTTCATATATGAAAGGGGGTGAAATATATATTTTTTCTATTGTTTTGGTTTCCATTCATTTTACAAAATCGTAAATATCTCGGTTCCTATGAGAGATAGGGGGTTGTTTTCCCCCTTAGAATCCCCCACTCCCGTAGTATTTTTCCCGCCGGATCGGATGAAAATAATTACAACCCTTAATATGTGACAGGGGGTGAAATATTTCCCATACAAATATTTCCACCCCCTTGCAATTTCTTAGGGGATGAATTTTTGGGATTCGAAGTAGCCTATGTCCTTTCTCAGGGTGTAAGCTATATCCCTGCAAAATTTCATCAAAATCGGTTCAGCGGTTTAGCAGTGAAAAAATAGCAAACAGACAGAGAGCCAGATCCACTTTCGCATTTATCAATTTATCTCGGCTTATAAGTTAGATAAGTTGTTGTTTTTTTTCCTTGGAACCCCCACCCCCATGGTATTTTTCCCGCCAGATCGAATTAAACTTATTATAACCTTTCATATATGAAAGGGGGTGAAATATATATTTTTTCTATTGTTTTGGTTTCCATTCATTTTACAAAATCGTAAATATCTCGGTTCCTATGAGAGATAGGGGGTTGTTTTCCCCCTTAGAATCCCCCACTTCCGTAGTATTTTTCCCGCCGGATCGGATGAAAATAATTACAACCCTTAATATGTGACAGGGGGTGAAATATTTCCCATACAAATATTTCCACCCCCTTGCAATTTCTAAGGGGATGAATTTTTGGGATTCGAAGTAGTCTATGTCCTTTCTCAGGGTGTAAGCTATATCCCTGCCAAATTTCATCAAAATCGGTTCAGCGGTTTAGCAGTGAAAAAATAGCCAACAGACAGAGAGCCAGATCCACTTTCGCATTTATGATATTAAAATCTTAAATATCTCGGCTTATAAGTTAGATAAGTTGTTGTTTTTTTCCTTATAACCCCCACCCCCATGGTATTTTTCCCGCCAGATCGAATGAAACTTATTACAACCTTTCATATGTGAAAGGGGGTGAAATATATATTTTTTCTATTGTTTTGGTTTCCATTTATTTTACAAAATCGTAAATATCTCGGTTCCTATGAGAGATAGGGGGTTGTTTTCCCCCTTAAAATCCCCCACTCCCGTAGTATTTTTCCCGCCGGATCGAATGAAAATAATTACAACCCTTAATATGTGATAGGGGGTGAAATATTTCCCATTCAAATATTTCCACCCCCTTGCAATTTCTTAGGGGATGAATTTTTGGGATTCGAAGTAGCCTATGTCCTTTCTCAGGGTGTAAGCTATATCCCTGCAAAATTTCATCAAAATCGGTTCAGCGGTTTAGCAATGAAAAAATAGCAAACAGACAGAGACAGATCCACTTTCGCAATTATAATATTAAAATCGTAAATATCTCAGCTTATAAGTAAGATGTTTTTTTTTCCATATAACCCCCACCCCCATAGTATTTTGTAATGCTTGTTTTTTACGATAAAAAAACCAAGACTCTTGTCAAGACTCTTGTCAAGACTCTTGGTCTTGTTCTCTTAGTCTTGGTTTTAGTCTTGTTCATTGAGTCTTGGTCTTGGTCTTGGTCTTGGTTTTTTGCTCTAGTCTTGGTCTTGGTCTTGAAATTTTACAAGACCAAGACCAAGACTCAAGACCAAGACTGATTTTGCTCATCACTATGTCCGGGGTTTTTAAGAAGTTTATCTACGTAAAAAAGGTCGTCAAAATTACTAAAATTTCGGGTTGGAAGCAATGGAAAAAAGGTCTTCAATTTATTTTTATATTTTTAATGGCATTTGAAATAAAAATCTAATTCGAGGTACAACTTTTTTATTTTTTCAATTTGTCCTCTTTTCACAACTTGAGCTTTTGGCAACCCTAAGTAGGTGCAACCTACGAAAACCCATAATGTTCGCTCTAGGGGGCCCCGAAAAATGTATGTTTATTTTTATCACATATAAAGGATCAAAAATTTTGCAAAGACGCAAAGAGTAAGTACCTACTATTAGGTACAATTAGCCAAATAATAAAAAACATTTTTTTTTCGAAATATTTATAACGTTTACTTATTTTATTAAAAACTGTCAAGCCAAAAAACTAAGGTGAGATTTCTTAGCTATACAACTATGGAAAATCAAAAACTTTTTGATACAGGAATTTCGAGCTAATTTCGAGCTTTCCAACAGTAATTTCGAGCTGTCCCAAAAATTATCCGTTTTTCTGAAAATCGAAAAAAACGTTTTGTACGGCTAACAAAAATAATCTGATCTCAAACCAACTCGTAAGACGCATCAGCGGAAAAAAAATCTTAGACAGGAATTTCGAGCTTGTTTCGAGCTAATTTCGAGTGCAAACCATTTTTCTAAAAAAAACCCAAAATTTGCCGAAAAAACGAAAAAAACTTAACGAGAGGCGATATCTTAGCCATACAAATATGAAAAATCGAAAACATTTTGGTATAGGAATTTCGAGTTAATTTCGAGCTTTTCAAAAATAATTTCTAGCTGTCCCAAAAGTTTGCTGCTTTTCCGAAAATCGAAAAAAACGTTTTGTACGGCTAACAAAAATTATCTGATCCCAAACCAACTCGTGAAACGCATCAGCGGAAAAAAGTTCTTAAACAGGAATTTTGAGCTTATTTTGTATGTGTAATGGGGAGGGGTGACATCCCAAAATATTAATTTTTTTTCAAGATATCTCAAAAACGACACATGTTCATGTGAAAATTTTATACTTACAATATTTTTTGTAGAAAATCCAGTTTCCTATAATATAGGTAACCACAACAATATGTGAGTTGTAAAATAGTCCTTTATCTTTTTATTTATCTCAATTTCATTTAAAATTCGGGAGTATGTTTTTTTTATATATTTTGAGGTTGTCGACTTGTCCTAGTCGAGTGCGAAAAATAAACTGATTGTTGGTGAAATTTTTGTTTGTTGCACGCTTGTACAGTTAAAAGTTGCTTTAGCAAAAAACACGTGCATAATCAAGGTTTTACGTACAAAAGAAAAAGTAGGTAAATAATTTAAAGTATTTTTACATGAGATACGATACAGTATAAAATTCGGGAGTATGTTAAAAAAATAGTTTACCTATCTTTAATTTTGTACGTAAAACCTTGATTATGCACGTGTTTTTTGCAAACGCAACTTTTAACTGTACAAGCGTGCAACAAACAAAAATTTCACCAAAAATCAGTACAAAACGTTTTTTCGATTTTCAGAAAAGCGGCAAACTTTTGGGACAGCTCGAAATTATTTTTGAAAAGCTCGAAATTAGCTCGAAATTCCTATACCAAAAAGTTTTCGATTTTTCATATTTGTATAGCTAAGATATCTCCTCTCGTTAAGTTTTTTTCGTTTTTTCGGCAAATTGTCTTACGAGTTGGTTCGAGATCAGATTATTTTTCTTAGCCGCACAAAAAGTTTTTTTCGATTTTCAGAAAAACGGAAAATTTTTGGGACAGCTCGAAATTACTGTTGGAAAGCTCGAAATTAGCTCGAAATTCCTGTATCAAAAAGTTTTCGATTTTCCATAGTAGTATAGCTAAGATGTCTCACCTGAAAAACTAATAAGAAAATGTCACCAAAAATAGTTTCTTTGTATCTGCTCTTTATTAGATGTAAATATACTTTTAATATTTTAGTTTTATATCCCAATAGTTGGAAGTCCCTTAAAAATTTATATGCAATAAAAATTATTTAAAAAATTATATTTTCGTCTTCAAGTGTTAATAAATATTTCATGTTATCTATAAACATTAAAATAAATCCAACGTGTGCATTCAATTTAATATACGTTATAATTCCACATATGTTATGATATGCATTAAACCACTTATGTTTAGATGCACTTGCCTATTTATAGGTCGGTAAAATAGAACTCTTCTCGTTTTTTAAATAGAAACAACTGTTCAGCTGCACGACTTCTGTCAAATACCAATGTTTTGTATTATTTTCACAAACTAATTTAGCCGAAATGTCACTATTTTAACTATTTTAAGCAGGTATGTGACATATATATTTATATGAATGTTTGTGTGGACATTTATGAATATATTTTCAAGTAATAAAATAAATATTTAATCCTAGGAGAGAAATACAACTATCTTAAATAATCAGATGATTCTAATAGTCATTATTAATTAGCTAACAAGCACTTTCAACGAGGTATTAATTTTTTCTTATTATTTTTGGTTTAGAATTTTGAGCAGTTGTATTCCAACTTACAAATCATTTTCATAATACCACCACTGTTTTAATATCATTGGTGTTTACTTCCCGCACGTCCGAGAAACTTGTCAAACACTTTCAAAGGAATTGTCATATAAATTTAATACCCCATTTGAATAGCTATAGTTAACAAATTCAAATACTTTAAACGAGGTATCGAATAGCGTTGGATTTATTTTGAACTTTAGAACAGTGATACTTATTACTTATTACTGGGCAATCGAATTGACAATAAATGGCTGGAAATATAAATATTTTAGTATGTGAAGATTATTTTATCCATAGACATAGAGACATAGACTACGCATTCTATTTTAAATAATGAGTTAAAATTGTTTCACAAAAGTGAATATAAAGATATAAACATAATCAAAAAAATTGTCTTTTTCACATTCATCTTTAAAAAAAAGTTAAGCATAGACCCTGAATATACTCTATCTCTTTTTTTGTGAATACACTCACTGCTCGCTATAACACCTTCAATTTAACGACCTTCCCCTATCCCCACTATAATACTACCGTAACTACTATTTTTCTGCGCGAAATTCAAATTCACCAATTAACGTTAAAGTCGGTGAGGTTGTGAGGGCTTTTCTAACCGTCGTTATATTGAGCTGTTGAATTGCCGATGTTGTTATATCGAGATGTGAGTATATTTGATTTACGAATCAGATGTACCTAACTACTTTACTGTCCATACTCTGTGTCTATGATTTTATCGATTTTCTTGTGATTTCTATAATTCTGTGTCTGGAAATACCAGTTAGTAATGACCAATAGCTTTAACGTTGTTAATTTTTTTTGTAGTAGAAAAGAAAAGTTAAGTTATTTTCCAACTTCTCCGTTTTACTTTTAACAATCCCTAAAGACGATTTTTATATATATTTTGATAGTTTGGATCTAACAGATTATTTGTCACTTTGTACCAATACAAACACCTCCACATGTGTGTTTGTGTATGTGCTTATTCCTAAACCTAAACAAAATATTTACGTTTCACGTTGAGATGATCCAACATAAGTGTTGTGGTTTTAGTTTAGACGAGTGCCAGCCACGTGCGCGACTATTCCACCCCTCCACCTTTGTCGCTATTGCAACGGCGCCAATGCAGTTCCGGAAACCGGATACACAAAAATAACGTCAGTCGAAAAATCACCGTTGCCATGGTGACACACGGTGAGAGAATACGTCCGAATGTAAAATAATCATTACTGTTACTATACAAATTGAATTACTACAGATGTGAGTTTGTAATATTCTTTAGGGCTGTACACGAGACGAGAGTTAGGTAAGTCTCGTCTCGGTCACGAATTTTATTACTGATAGTCTCATCTTGTATAAAATCAGTCTTCTCGTCTTATAAATGTGACGAGGACCGAGACAATCATTTCTCTCGTGTGATTTTTTATAAAAAATATTTTCTTCTATTATTTTTAGTCCAGTCAATATAAAATTTGAGTTAGAAAAAAATTACGGAGTACGTTTTTTTTTTTTTTTCAAGAAATTGGTAGATTTCGATGTATAGAACATGGGGTTCATAACTTTCTAGGAACTTACAAAGCTGTCTAAAATCACTTATTTGGGAATAACACCGGGGCTGTCAATTTTAGGATAAAATAAGTCTGATAAATCTTATAGCTGATAAAATTACGAACAAAATTGTATTTTTTAAAATTATGTACCTTAAATAGTTATTAAAATAGAGCCCGCGAAAAAATCATTTAGCGACGTCGAGTTTAGAGATTACGCATTACGCCTAAAATGTTGAGTTCCGTTCGAACGTTGTGTTTAATATGTATTTAATTGAATCTCAACATGAAATTTGAAGTTATAATAGAGAAAAGAGTGTCCTAAATAGTGCTTTGCACCCAATGTCAAAATCTCGAAAAATATTTGAGTTATAAGCAAAGTTCTAGGTATTACAAAAATTTATGGAAAATTATTCATGTTGAGAAAGACCTACAGTCTGCACCGAATAAAACAAATTCCAACTTGGAATCCATAGAAAATTTGTTACCCTAAATAATGGTTTCTGTGAGACTATACGATTACTTTAAAATTGTTTAAGTTATAGGTAAATATATAAAACAGATAATTTAAATTATAATTATTACAATTCAAAAACAGTGTATATTAAAGGTTTTTGTTATGAAAATTAGTCTTCTAATATTTATATTTTGAATTTAAGCCAATTTCAGTTATTCTAATATAAAATAATAAAATCGTAAGTTAAAATAAATTAATTTTTGTTTATTTTATAAGTCCTATGAACGATGAGTATCGATATTAAGAAGTTATTTTTGTTCATAGACTTTCTTGTTATTTTGTAATACCTGCCAGAATATTTGAATGGGATTCTTATAATAAACCTTTCTATTTTAACATCTAACAAAAAATAATACCATTTACAATAACCAATTTTAATATATTCTAGGATCAAGATAAAAGTGTATTTAAAAAGTAGAACGCTGTCTGAAACTTAAAAAAAATGCACTTTACGATCTCTGATAAAAATACAAAAAGTACTTAATTATATGGATTGGAGATTTTTTGGCTACCCTACGATAAAATATTTAAAATTTACGACGATTTCTGTTTGACATAACCTAAATAATCAGTTTTAATTCATCAATTTCATCTGGTGTAAATTAACCACGTATAATTTTGTTAAAAGACTAATTTAGATTTTGTCTAGAAGATAATATATGAATGAGCAAAAAAGGTGTTGAACTGCTGGTATAGATAATTATTGTAATACATCCGAGGTCCACCTTAATTATTATAATTAACTATTTTTTGCGTCTTTATACTTTTCAGACTAGTTTTTGTAATGGAGAAGAAACGAATAAAAAAATCCTTAATTATGTTAATTGATTTAATTCAGAATCATTTTTTAATACACAAAGTTTATTTTTTTGTAAATTTCTGATAGTTATTATTAATGGTATAAATAATTACTGAATAAATCAATTAAAAGTTAAAAATGTTTCCGAATAATTAAATTATAAAAATATGCTTTATGTAATATCGTATCAACAAAAAGAAAAATAATATACATAGCTACATATTTTTTTTACTAATTAGTGATAAATTAACAGCAATTAATTAATTAAGACTACTCTATAGAACATCAAATGTTTTATTAAAAACTATTGTATTGAGTTATAATAGTTAAACTTATATAATATATTTTTATTGGTTTTTATGCTAGTCATATCTTAACACGTTCAACGCCATGTGAACCTATGTAGGAGCAGTTAAAATACTATCGAAAAAGTGACAATACAATTTCTTTTATTAACATTAACATGCCCCCTTTCTGGGCCAGGATTTTTGATTCCTGTTAAGAAACCTAAGAATGTTTTTTTTACAAAAAAAGTTTGTATTTCACCGCGACAGGCCCCCTTAACCCTGGATCCCTAGGCTAGAACCCCTCTCCCCTCTTTTGTTAGGTCATGATTATAATTATAATGTGAATTACTTTTTGAAAATTTGCAAGTAAGGTCAATGCTGATTTTTTGTATCTCGACATCATTACACTATTACTTTAGGGGATGTTTTTATTTTACGATTTTTTTGAAAATTTTTCTCTAAGATTTTAATAATAACAAAACGTTTGCATTTTTAAATTTCTTATAAATTGTTAGCTTTCATTTGATACCCCACTCAATTGGATGAAACAAAAACTAATTTTTGGTAACACATTTGGCCTTCTTAAAAAGAGCCAAAAACTTAAAATTTTATTAAATATAGGTAACTCAGGTCTATTATTGGTACACAATTTACTGTAGTTACATCAAACCTAAGCTTTCTAGATCAAACGGTTCAGTAGTTACAAGACTAATAGATAGACACAGTTTGAATACCATAAATGTTTCTTATTTTCGTATAAGAAAGTTAAAAAATAATAATAACTAACCTGGAATAACAGGTATCCATTATCATACATCCAGAATTCACCGCATTCGTTTGTCGGAGGTTGCGCATTCTGCGCTCCTGTTTTGCGCAGTGTGACGGCGACACAGTTACGAAGGACTAGCTGACACGGACGCCCGCCGAGACCGGCGCCCGGTGATGTGTTAGTCCTCGAACTCATGTCCATACGGCACTGACTTAAATAAATGTTGAAGTTAACTTCTACGTCTCTGACGTAGTGTCACTCAAATTTAAGTTATCATCTCCAGATGTCCGCAGGTTTGATCTGAAAATTAGAAGAACAAATTATTGTATCTAAAAATCCAAGATATTTTATTCTAAAGCATAATAATTTTTGATAAAATATATAGTTTTTTAAACGATATATTACAATTTGGTTTCTAATTATTTAAATAATGTGTTTATTCAAAATATAATACTATTTTGCAATTTATTTAGAATCATTACATTTTCACACTTTATTTATAATATTTTGTCTAGCGGCTAATAAACGCTCTAGAATCTTTAGATGAACTGCAGCTACACTAAAAATAATTGAAAAACTTGACAAATGTGTGGTCCATCTTCCAATATATCCCCCCTCTCTTTTTTTGCAACCTGTTTACCAACTATTCGACATTGGATAGATAGGTATATTTAAAAATAAGTTTATTTAAATTACATATTAATTAATATAATTATTTTTTTGTTAATTTGCATTTTGTTGATTTCTATGATCAACATTTCGTACCACATTCCAGTGAAATTTTTGAGTTTAAAATTTACAATTCATACTTTTTTTACATAATTATGTAATGATTATCAAATAATTTATGTGCAATTTTATTAATATGTTTTTGGGTCACTTCAATTATGTCACTTGATACGTGTTTCGACTTTATCTGAAGTCTTCATCAGAATCTTAATAGTTCCAGACTATTTTGTAAAGTCGAAACAAGTGTCAAGTGACCTTTTTTTTATTATAACACAATAAGAAACTACAGATTATCTATAAAATACGTACGCAAAAGGGAGGAGGAATTGTCTAACGTAACGAGAAGGGAGGGGGTCCGAACAAACGGGACGTGGCACGACGTTTGAAATACCTACATCAATTTCATTCCTATTTTTTTAAAACTATAATAGATTTTATTTTTCAGTCGCGATAAGATTTTTTTTAATGATCAATTTTGACAATTTTCTTCGTTTAGAAGGTTTTGTGACGTATTATTAGGTAGCAGTTTGAAAAAAATGTGATACAGCGTAACTAAGGGAAGGGAAGGATAAAAAACGTGTGACTTATTTTATGAATTACCATTGAGTCTCTAAGATTCTCATTTTGACCATATTTAGAGTATTTTACCCATATTCCCCGACTCTTTCTCAAAATAGATACAGTTGGTAAGTAACTAATTCCAAACTATCCAAAGAATTTAAGAGATATTCTTTCTCAAGTTAACTGTCTATCATCGAAGTTCCCAGACCACCTCTGTGGACAGTAATAGAAGCCTGATTCATTTGTTAAAATTAAGAAAATCAACAAAAATAAAATTACACTACATACTGTACTTTCCAGTTTTTTACATTCCTCATATTGACTCACTACAAATATCGAGAACTGCATCTTAAAATAATCAATGATGCAAAGTGATTCAGTGTCAGAATGTTTTAAATTTACAGCGAGTGCTGGTATTCGTGCTTGAAGCGTTATTGTAATTTTGTCATAGATTTATTTAATGGTACTCATTCGTCACCTAAACCGATTTCCATATGTCATATTAAACAGACGGGCACATTTCACATTTTTATGATTAACTTCCTTAATTTGCTGACGTTTTAGCACTTTAAATAAAGCCACATATTTATTTTTATTATATTAAAAGAATAGGAATATCTTCATTATAAATAAAATAAAAAAACTCAATGTCATGGAAATAAAAAAATGCAAACTATTATGGAAAATTTATTCTTATTTATTGCATACTATTTATGAATTATATTTATTTACCTACATTTAACGAGCATTTCTTGGTAAAAATAATCGTTATGGTTATGACTATGTTATAGAAGTGAAGCTAGGAATAGTTTAAACAAATTGTGTTATGAATTCATAACACAATTTGAGAAGAAATCCAAGAAAGCCAATTTAAGTTTACTGTAGTTTTTAAACTTTAACTTTTGTTGATATAAAAACATTCGTAAGTTGATTTAAGTATAGCTTTTTTTGGTACACTATCCACGTATGCATATTATAAAGCTCAACGTCTGTCTGTCTGTCCGTCATCACTCGAGAACAACTTATACTATTTACGTGTTTTTATTTTATTTGATAAATACATATGTTCTCTGACCAGGATTTAGGGTATATTTTGTTACGTTAGGTATCATAAGAAATAAGCAGTGACGAGAATAGTCACTCATGCCGGAAAAAATCGTAAATATCTCGGCTCCTATGCAGGATAGGGGATTCTTTCCCTACCTAAAATCCCAACCCTTGTGGTACTTTTTGCGCCGGATCTAATGAAACTAATAAGAACTCTCCATATGTGAGAAAAAGTGAAATATTAAGTCCCGTGAAAACCCAGGACTGGTCCACTTAGTATACACATATTTCTTAATGAATTTCGACAAAACTTTGCTTGTAGAATAGGCTATTTGACTAATTTTAGAAAATATTTTTAAATTATTCTTTATTACATAATAAGCACAGTACATTGATATTTCGGGGAGATCTACTGTATTATCAATAAAAATCAATGTTAAAGTTTAAATTTTCAAAACTGCGTCAGAAACGCTGTTTCTATCATGGCGCTGGTCATATGGTGCGTGTGACGTCACACGCACGTAAATAAGTCATTGCCTTAATAAAACAGTGCATCTGAAGTGAATTTCATCTTCAAATTTAGTGGATAGAATGGTGTATAAATGGTGTGTAGTGCCACAATGTATAAATACGTCTATAAAAAGTCCACACAAACTGTTTGTTTCTGTTCCAAAGAATCCCAAAATACGAAAAATGTGGTTACAATAATTGAAAAGATCCAACGAGTATTTTATTGAATACAAATGTTTTTATGTGTGAAGATCACTTTGATATAAGTAATATTTAACTAGATAGTAGCTAAAAATATCAGTTCTTATAAAACGAAATAACATCTTTTCTGAATAACTATACTACTATACACGTGATTTTTGACAATTCTGACAGCGGCCACCCGTACACTCCGTATTAACCAACATCTTTAATAGGTACCTAACCTCTTAATATGGCTTTATCTTGCAGCATATAGGATTTCAAATGTTTTATGTGGTACTTACACTGCTGTTTTCACATTTTTAAGTTCCGCAGCACAGTAATCAGCGTTATTCTTAAAAAAAGTGAAACCATAAAAGCGTCTACCTTAGATAGGTTGCTATAATCAGCTCGCACAAAATTTAATTCCATTTTGAAATTCGAAACGAATATTTATGCCACTAGTAATAAAATTTATCTAAAAACTGCTTCAAAAATAGCTGAAAAATCGAATATAATACTTTGATATAATACACAGAAAGCATAAAACGCGAACTCAACTTGCGTGTGACGTCACTAGAGCTGCAACCAATCACATAGCGTTCCCGTCATAGATAAAATTTCAAAAATTATTATATTTTTTTTTTCGTGTAATTTGCAAAAAATATACATAATTTATTTTAAAATAAAGTGAAATATGTTCTTTTATGCTATTATCTGATAGGATGACCACAATTTGTAGTATATTTTCAATGTTGTCAAATAGCCTATTGACTCAGTTTGAGTAACTTTTACAGCGTACTTTTAAATAAAATGGATTGGTTATAGCCTATATGCTCAAACATGCAAGTCAGTGATCATTACCAACCAAAAATAATATTTTCCAATAGATTATTTTAAAATATTGTTTCATCTCTAATTATTTCAAAATAGAACAAAAAAAATTTGAAAAATATTTTCCACGGAATCTCATTAGCATTGTGAAAATCCTGTATTTTGAGATCGATTTAACTGTTTTGGTTTCGGTAGCCATTAACCTTCTAAAACTCGTGGCAAAATAGAATCAACATAGCGCTTGCATTGAAATTATACTTTCTTTTTAGGGGGGTATTTCTTTTTTAACAGATAATTTTTTAAAGAAAAATAACGTTTTTCTTTATTTATTAAAATATTAAATGTCTTATTTTCACGTTAACAAGATGCACATTGTATATTTACAATATATCATCAAGGTAGGTCATGTATAATGTCATGATTATATATAAATATGTAAATAATCTGATGTAACCCCTACGCAGATTATACAGTACTGAGTAACAAGTAACAAAATAAACACCCAAACAGTAGGATTTAAACTCACCAAGCTTTTGTTTTGTATAATTGCATATATGCATTTAAAATGAAACACACTTTAAACAGGTAGGTAATTGTTTTATAAAAAGACTTAATCGTCGAAGTCAGATGTTTTGCAAGGTTTTTTGTGCATACTTGCATGTAATATCTTAATGATTAAATGCATTTTAAGTGACCTTTTAACTTCTGACAACATTTATATGTGTATAAGGAAAATTTACATTTTTGCAATGACTAGCACCATACAACTTAAAGTTTCACTGTAATTTTTTATAGTATACATGTCAAAATGAAATGCAGTAATAAAATGAATAATGTGTTCGGTCATTAGGTATGTTTATTTTTAAATTTTGGAACTTTTAAAGATTGTCAAATTAGTTTCGGTAAATTGTAGATAATGGTAAAAATGCTTCTGTGTATAGAATAAAAATAGTTCATCACTAAAAATACACTAGCACTCATTAGCTGGAGTAATACAAACTTAGGTTAGGAAAGAATGGATTCATAACAACCAATGCTAGATGGTTTACATATAAAGTTACCAAGACTTGATAGCGACCATCTTTAATTAAATGTCACTTTCGTCATTTCCATGCATATTATCTGAGAGGTGTCAGTTTAAAATTTATAATATGCAAATATGCTTTAAAATTACAATTGAATTTATAAGTAAGAGAGATGATATCACTGAAATACTTTTAAAGACAATAGAAAACATTTGCTATTAATTTAGTCTATAATTCAAAACAATTGATATTTATTTTAAAATTCGATTGATACGCCGATGACTAGTGGAGCGATATGGTAACAATGCTAGATATTGTGTCCAATATATGTATATTTCCTTGTCTAATAAAAAACGGGCAAGTGCGTGTTGGGCACGCACATGATAGGGTTCCGTAGTCATTCTCACTACGATTTATAAAAAGTATTTTCAAAATTTTCGTGACTGAAGGGTTAAAATCAAAAAGTCATTTGACTTTTATTATTGCATTTTAGGAGACCTATCAAATGACACCCCCCTCAATGGGGTAAATGAAAAAAATGTGAGTTCACTTTTCAATCTATGAAAAGGGGGTCCAAAATATTTTTGACAATGTTCGTTATAATTTTCAGTGAAATTACTAATTAAAAGCTACATTCTGAATTTTTTTCAGATTTTTTGAATCTATAGTTTAGAAAATAGAGGGGGGGGGGACGCTCTGACAGCGACATTAAAAAGCAAATATATCGCGACTGAAGGGTTAAAATCAAAAAGTTATTTGACGTTTTTTATTGCATTTTACGAGACCTATTCAATGACACCCCACTCAATAGGGTAAGTGGGGAAAAAATGTAAGTTCAATTTTCAGTCTATGAAACCCCCTTTCATAGACTGAAAATTGAACTTACATTTGAAAGTACTAACTAAAATCTACATTCTGAAATTTTTTCAGATTTTTTAAATTGATAGTTTAGAAAATAGAGGGGGGGGGCGCTTTTTTAATGACTTTGGAGAGAAAATACATCGTGATCGAAGGGTTAAAATTGAAAATTTCTGTTAGATTTTTTGTTGCATTTTAGGAGACCTTTCTAACGACACCCTACTCAATGGTGTAGGTGAAATTTTTTTTTTGAAAACACTTTTTATTTTATGAAAGGGGGGTCTAAAAAATTTTTATTTTAAAAAATCTTATCATTTCTGTTTTTGGGTCATCAATCTACGGCCGTATATCAAATTTCATCTTATTATGACAAAATTTTTCAGGACGGACGGAGATGGAGAAACTATAAGGGTTCCTAGTTTTCTATACGGAACCCTAATAAAAATGGTATCAATCTCAAATAGATTTAAAGGTGACTTAAATCTGGAGTCGACTTTTTACTTTCCTATACAACCATATGTATGAAATACATACTGCATGAGTATACAAATAGAAATATCTATTTTGACCTTCATTGAATCTATTCTGACTATTTTCGCTGTCATGTCTGCGTCTGTCTGTCCTGTAAATACTGTAACTCGACACAAACAAATCGTAGAAAGGTGAATTTTTATATTAAGGATTAATTTTTCTCTGGGAAGAAAACCCATTTAAAAAATTGATTTCTGTTTTATATATTTACCTACAGATACCAAATAGAACAAAAAACGACGACTGTGATCGTCATTTTTCCTACAAGCCGTTATTAGCCAAATAGTGCATTGTTGAATGTATGATTTTTACTAGTTATTATAGTATATATCATTAGACAAGTCAAAATACCTCAAATTTGACAAAATTTTAATAGTAATTATTTTCTCATTGCATAAATATAAAGAAAATCAATAAAAAATCTACAAGAAAAAACATCAGTTTCCAGTTGTAAGATCGTTTTCCAAAAAATAGGTTTTCTTCCATGAAAAATCGTCGTTTTGATTGACAGCGTCTACAGACATACGGTCGATAGACAAAATTGATATTTCCATCAAAATCTTCAAATTTAAAAAAAACAGCTTAACAATACTTACTTATACTATATGTATATCATACATATATTATACTATATTACATATAGTATAAGTAAGTAAAAGGAATTTGTCTTTACATTTATATAACCTGCCATTTAATCGACATCTCCCCCGCATTATTTTCTCTTACATCTACGTCAGTGTAGAGCGCAGCAACATGGTGGTTTGACCTCTGAGATGATATTAACCCACATTGACTATTTGAAAGACCTTTCGGCTCTTTGACATCGCATCTGCAATTGTTTACCTATTTGTATGAGCGTGTGTGTGTGTATGTGCATTTATCTACATTTATCGAGAAAGTTCCATACATACTAGATGTGACAATAATTTCTTCTCGGATAAATATGGATTTCTACTTTGATCTCGATTGTACCTTTTCCTTTAATAACGTAAACGATTCCAATTTCTAAAACACTATTGTTGTCATGTGAACTTTGATATCGTTATAGATAAATGGTTAACATGAGATTTATAGCTTTAACGACACTGAAAAATATATGTCTACACGTTTCCACGTACGTGTACTATATAATATGAGTGCCGTAGATAAATAAATACAGAAGAAATCGGTTATAACGACATCGGTTAATACGACGTATCGGTTTTATCGACTCAAAATAAAAGTCCAAAAGAATCCCATATAATAGGCTATTTGACTAATTTTAGAAAATATTTTTAAATGATTCTTTATTACATAATAAGCACACTACATTGATATTTCGGGGAGATCTACTATATTATCAATAAAAATCAATGTTAAAGTTTAAATTTTCAAAACTGCGTCAGAAACGCTGTTTCTATCATGGCGCTGGTCATATGGTGCGTGTGACGTCACACGCACGTAAATAAGTCATTGCCTTAATAAAACAGTGCATCTGAAGTGAATTTCATCTTCAAATTTAGTGGATAGAATGGTGTATAAATGGTGTGTAGTGCCACAATGTATAAATACGTCTATAAAAAGTCCACACAAACTGTTTGTTTCTGTTCCAAAGAATCCCAAAAGACGAAAAATGTGGTTACAATAATCTAAAAGATCCAACGAGTATTTTATTGAATACAAATGTTTTTATGTGTGAAGATCACTTTGATATAAGTAATATTTAACTAGATAGTAGCTAAAAATATCGGTTCTTATAAAACGAAATAACATCTTTTCTGAATAACTATACCTACACGTAATTTTTGACAATTCTGACAGCGGCCACCCGTACACTCCGTATTAACCAACATCTTTAATAGGTACCTAACCTCTTAATATGGCTTAATCTTGCAGCATATAGGATTTCAAATGTTTTATGTGGTACTTACACTGCTGTTTTCACATTTTTAAGTTCCGCAGCATAGTAATCATAGCCCAGGAAATAAAGGTTTTTACTAAAAAAAAATTCCGACCAAGCTGGATTTTGGTGGAGACTTTTATTTTGATGTCCTAAACATACCCTAAAAAGTCCCCTTAATTTGGATGGCGGGTTTTTATTTTTTAGGGGGTAAAGGGGGGCTAATTCTAGTTTTTTGCAAATATCTCAAAAATTATTATTTTTTCGAGAAAAATTGTTATAAAAAAAATTGTAGCTTATCAAATTCTACACAAAAAAGGTATTTATACTTTTTTCGTATAATCAATACTTTTTAAGTAAACTGTTAACCCAGTCAAGGGTGCAGTGAAGAGTGCCAAAATCCGAACTTTTATGGGCAAGCAATTTTATGGTTGATTCTTATAGATTTTGAGGCGTAGAATTCGAAAAAAATAACCCAAACTAGCGAAAAGTAGTGCAACACCCTTAAAAAAGGGGTTGAAGGGTGAAAACCCCGTTTTCGTGATTTTTTTCAATTTTTCTCAAAATCTAAACCGATGACGGGGTGTTTTTATGGTTGATATTTATTGGGGACACTTAGAAGAATCGATCGGGACCACAAATATTGAATTTGATAGAATAATACTCTTTCTAGAGAGTTTA
Organism: Sialis lutaria; assembly: GCA_949319165.1. NCBI lineage: Eukaryota > Metazoa > Arthropoda > Insecta > Megaloptera > Sialidae > Sialis > Sialis lutaria. Next base: position 7,635,234 of record OX439233.1, on the reverse strand, counting down.
AAAAAACGTAAAAATGATTATTTCGAGGAAAAAATTTAAAAATTAATAATTTTTGTTCAAATCAAAATTGGTCTCAAATTGTTTCTGAAGTTCTAAAGAATACTGATCAACCATAATTTTTAAAAATATTAATATTTTAATCAATGAAAATTGATAAAAAAAAATTATGTTACCTACCCTTATACATTAGCGATTTTCATTGGTTAAAATATTATTATTTTTTAAAATTATGATTGATCAGTATTTTTTAGAACTTCAGGAATAATTTGAGATCAATTTTGATTTGAACAAAAATTATTAATTTTTAAATTTTTTCCTCGAAATAAACATTTTTACGTTTTTTTAAACCCTCTAGAAAGAGTATTTTTCTGTCAAATTCAATATTTATGGTCCCGATCGATTCGTCTAAGTGTCCCCAATAAATATCAACCATAAAAACACCCCGTCATCGATTTAGATTTTGAGAAAAATTGAAAAAAATCTTGAAAACGGGGTTTTCACCCTTAAACCCCTTTTTTAAGGGTGTTGCACTACTTTTCGCTAGTTTGGGTTATTTTTTTCGAATTCTACGCCTCAAAATCTATAAGAATCAACCATAAAATTGCTTGCCCATAAAAGTTCGGATTTTGGCACTCTTCACTGCACCCTTGACTGGGTTAACAGTTTACTTAAAAAGTATTGATTATACGAAAAAAGTATAAATACCTTTTTTGTGTAGAATTTGATAAGCTACAATTTTTTTCATAACAATTTTTCTCGAAAAATTAATAATTTTTGAGATATTTGCAAAAAACTAGAATTAGCCCCCCTTTACCCCCTAAAAAATAAAAACCCGCCATCCAAATTAAGGGGACTTTTTAGGGTATGTTTAGGACATCAAAATAAAAGTCTCCACCAAAATCCAGCTTGGTCGGAATTTTTTCTTAGTTTGACCGTTTTTTTGCGTCTATTGCCTGGGCTATCAGCGTTATTCTTAAAAAAAGTGCAACCATAAAAGCGTCTACCTTAGATAGGTTGCTATAATCAGCTCGCACAAAATTTAATTCCATTTTGAAATTCGAAACGAATATTTATGCCACTAGTAATTAAATTAATCTAAAAACTGCTTCAAAAATAGCTGAAAAATCGAATATAATACTTTGATATAATACACAGAAAGCATAAAACGCGAACTCAACTTGCGTGTGACGTCACTAGAGCTGCAACCAATCACATAGCGTTCCCGTCATAGATAAAATTTCAAAAATTATTATATTTTTTTTTCGTGTAATTTGCAAAAAATATACATAATTTATTTAAAATAAAGTGAAATATGTTCTTTTATGCTATTATCTGATAGGATGACCACAATTTGTAGTATATTTTCAATGTTGTCAAATAGCCTATTGCATTTTTACCGGTTATTACGACTATCTGCTTTTAACGACCAATATGACCGGTCCCTTCGATGTCGTTATAACCGGTTTCTACTGTGTAATATTTAATTTCACTAACAATAAATGTAGTATGTGGATTCTATCATAAATAAAATTGAAAACTATTTTTCTTTAAAAATGTTTTATAAACGATTTACAAATGCGAAGCTCTGTCTGTCTGCCTTTTCACGGCCAAACCGCTGAACCGATCTTGATGAAATTTGGCAGGGAGATAGCTTGCAACTTGAGGAAGGACGTTGTACCCCGAATATTAATTATATAAAAAATACAAATTCCACGCAGACATAAATAAAAAAATCTGTAGGCTCTTTTTTTGAGCCTATACGTTGTTTTTAGGCAATACATTTTTCTGTTTGTTTCGATCTGATGCAAAAACTACTGTACAGATTTTGATGGGACTTTCACTGTTTTAAAGCCTGAGATCCTAGAATTAGTATAATAGGTTATATGATAATTTAGTAGGTAGGTACTTATTAAAGAAAATTTACAATATATATTTCATATTCATAATAAAATTAGCCGATTTACTTTTGGAAAATTCACCCATATTGACTACAAGTGAAAACTACTGAACTAAATTTTATGGGAATTTTAATAGGTATTCGAATGTTTAAAATTCTAGAATTAGTTTAAACAATATGATAATTGAATTGGAGCTGGCCCGTATTAAGGAAAATGCACAATTGATATTTTTTTTTATAATTAAATTATATAAAAATGAAAAGAAAAATCAGTTGGTATAATTATTAATAAAATTTTGAATAATTATATTTTAATATTTATAATGATTTCATAACCTAAATTGATATTTTTTAATAAAATGGTATAAAGAGAAAATATTTGAATTAGAAAAAAAAACATATTAATTTATAATTTCGAAAAAAATCAGATTTTGTTTACGTATTTAAATTTGATAAATATTCATAAATCATAAATAATTATATGCAAAACTGGATCTACAATATCAAAGTTAAGAAATGTGAAATGAGAATGGACACATCGAGATGGGTCAGTGGTCACGTAGACAAATTAAAAAAAATTGCCAGTTTTCGAAACATGTTATTAAAATGACCATGTCGAATATATATTTCTCTGTGATTCTAGACATTTGTAATACGCGGCTTCGCATGATTTACAACTAACACAGGGCGTCAATAATTATAAACTGGAATTCAAAACTCATAGGAAAAAAATAACTATTTAAAGATTCACTCTTCCTCGACCTTAAACACATGTCGATTAAATATTAATGTATGAGTTACTATTGGTTTTAATTGATAGAATCTATTAATACATCTAATGCGCTATCAGTAGAAAAAAATAAATTAGTAAACATGGAAATAAATAATCTTTTAAGATGATTTAAGCATGTTTATGTAATTAAATAGTCAATTAATATTCTTGATTTTAAGATTTTTTGTTGATTAGTATAAATAAATAAATATAGATAATTATCATTTAATAATATCAAATGTTAAATAATAATTTTAATGAAATTTTTTATTTTGACATATAATGCCGGGCGGCGCAGCGTAGTGTATGAGGGAGGGTCAGACGAGGACGCGAGGGGGACAAGGAAGTTGTTGATGGGGTGATCATTGCAGGTTTAAACGTACAGGGAGACCAGGATGAAAATTCGTATTCAAAATAATTTGACATCCGTATCCGAATTCGAAACTAATGTCCGGTATTATAAAGGAGTTTACAAATATCTATGGATTAGGTTGGGACCTTAGAGCATATACCTACTAGAGGCAGCCTTGCCGCTCGGTCGTGCGAAAGAGGAAAGCGCAATAACGCTACAACCTTTCTCTCTCGCTACGCATGCTGATTAATACCGGTAATAGCGGGAAGCACTTGCCTCTCCCCGCCGACCAATCAACACGTGGAGCGAGAGAGAAAGGAGGTAGCGTTAATTCACTTTCTCTTTTGCACGCTTGTTCGCAGGGCCGAGCGGCAAGGCTGCCTCTAGTAGGTATATGCTCTAAAGTCGGGACTTTAGTGCAGTAATACTTCAAATTATTATAACATGGTTGGCGACTCTGATTTTATTAAATAACTTTCATAATATCACCACTGTTTTTATACTGTTGGTGTATATTTACTAGAAGTGCACGAAACTTATCAAACATTTCATGAAACTTCAAGAGAACTGTCAGATAAATTTGAAAACTCATTTGCAAGTCCTTGTAAGTTTGCAAATTTTATTAGGCTCGTTTATAATACCGGACATAAAAAATAATATTTTTTAAGGTTAATTGATATTTTCTATAAATTCTAAATTAATTTTAAATTAAAATAACAAGCTATTTTTATGTATAAAAGGTGAAAATGACATATTTGTTTATAAACAATGCATGTATGTAAATTTATTCGACTTTAATAAACTATGTATCAGACATAATCTTTCTTTTTCATCAAAATTAATCATCTCTACATAAATGACGAGACATTATAATAAAATAATAATAAAGTAACCTAATTGCTTACAAAAACGATTCGATTCGAAAGTTTTTTTAGGGATATTCAAATTAGTTTAGACCATTTTCTATCAATCACAATTCATTATGATTTCTATTATAAAATGCAATGTTTGGAAAAGTAATCATTACCATATTCGTCGTAACGGTGCGGCTGGCGGTCTCGTAAATAAACAGAGACTCGGGTAGAATCGTGCCGCCGCACGAACAAACCCGGTATTGTTTTCAAAGCCTACTGTGTGAGAAAACTAGTAGTATAGTGAGTTATGCATTGTAGGTAACCCGTCGCCCCCTTAAGAAAGTGAGGAAGTGATCTACCGTGTTTGATTGTCTACAGATTGAGGGCAGATTTATTTTAATAAAATAAAGGTTTTTAAATGTATTTTCTTCACATAAATAAGACACTTTTATGTACTAGCAAAGCTCATTTAGAAATATCAACGTTTTTGATACGTGCAAAGAAATTTTTTTATTAGATAAAATTTATACAGTGGAACCTCGTTAGTACGTATTTCGCTATAGTAGTTTTTTTTTAGGTTACAGTACTCTTCCATAAAACCACATGTTAAAATATATCAATAGTACATTTTTCTTGTCAGTAAATGTTTTCCTTCCAGTCCGTTCAAAAACGTACTAACGAAGTACCACTGTATTTAGTGTTTCCAAATTCCCGGGAATTCCCGGGAAAAACGGGAATTCTCGAAATTTATATACATATTTTTTTACATTTTCATAGCTTCTCTTAAAAAGTAATAACAAGAACAATAAAAAATTAAGAACACTTTTTGAATTTTAATATTAATCGGTGATTATCTAAAAACAATACTATTACATTTAAAGAAAAATTGTTAATTGAAAATTATAAAGAAAGTAATAATGAGGCATAGATATAATAATGCTTTGGATGAAGAAAATATTATATAAAATAGAAAAATAGTCTAACAATAAGTGGAAGCAGGAATTATTTTATATTAGAAATAATTTTTTTTTTAATTTGCTGTCTCTAGCAAAATGCGCCCCAAAGTGAGCACCCCCTCTACAAATGGGCAGTAGTAACACAATATAAAGTTATAAAAGCAAATACTATTTTAATAGAATTTTAAAAACAAACAAATATGCCAAGTCTTATTGTTAGTTTAGAGTTTAGACTCTATCTAAACTCTAAACAATCATTGAATGCAAACTGACAATTTGAATTTTTACTATAATAAACCTTTTCTTTTTAACTTTAAAATGCATTTTTTATTCTTTCTCAGAAAAATACAATGCACAAACAACTAAAACAATCCTTACAAGAATTGCAAGCTAGTAAGATCATTTTAAATTACATCCTGATGTACCAAACAAAAATTTAACTTCCAATCCATATTCTTAACTAAAAGTACATACCATACATTATTGAATATAATAACAATATAAGTGCCCCTACAGTTGAAAGTATATATTTCAATGATTATTTTTATTTCCCGAAATTCCCGAGAAATAATTTTATTTTTCCCGGGATTCGGGAACTGAAAAAACTACAAAATTTCCCGGGAATTCCCGGGAGGAAACACTAACTGTATTTATATAGACTGTCTGGAAGGCTCCTGATGAGGACTTCTTGTGAAGTCGAAACACGTATCGAGTGACATCGTTTTATTGTGCTTAATAGACCAGTACAATTGCGAAAATCACTTGCATTAATTCTTATGTAAAAAAAAAATTGGTGCAGATTTATTCTTTGGGTTATAAAGAACATTTGTGCAAATATAAAACATTGCACAATTGCTTAAACGATTTATAAACAATTGTCAAAGTTTCAAAAATAGCATTTTTTTATCTGTTACGGCTTACGTAGTGAGAAGTAGTGAGAACTAACCAATATACGAAAAAATACCTCAGAACCGTTTTTATGGATCTCAAAATTTCCTATCAAAAAATCAGGAAAAGCATATGTCTAGTTTAAGCGTAAGAGATGCTCGAGTTACCGTATCAAAATGACGCGTTTTTAACGCGACTCGGGAAATCAAGAAACAGTTGAAATAAACAATCTAAATAATAACCAATAATTCTGAAAAAATTCATATATCATCAGAAAAGAATACTGAATTTTTTAACGCTATAATTAGAAGTTTTTATGTATTTTTCGATTTGTTATAAACCAAAATGTAAAAATTGTATACTATTGATAATAAAATTTTGTTGATTTTTTAACTTATAAACTTTTGTCCGCTCACAAATCGAAAAATGCATAATAAACTTCTAATAAACGTTAAAAAAATTCAGTATTCGTTTCTGATGATACATGAATTTTTATCATTTTATAACATTTTGAGGTTAAGTTAGTGAGGAAATTTATATTTGGCAAATGAAAGTTTTTTTCATATATTATAATTTTTGTATAAAATGAAACAAAAATTAAATCATTTCACTACTAATAGGTACATTTTATTTCTGAGACCTGAGATACTTTTCTAAATATCCCCACTCCATCGATTAGTCACACATAATCTTCGAACAATGGGTGAATCTCATTTTTTTATATAAAACATTATATCTATTATATTATGCACACACGTTTTAAAAAGCATTCATATACGTTATGTTATTTCTTAACTACGTACGTTAACTGTTGAACGATTCACGTTCAGATTATACACACTAAGTAATTACACTTTCTATTACGACTTAGACCTTAACATTTCAATAATTTGTGCAAAAAACGAAGAGTCAATAAATAAAATACGAGCAGATGTTATTGATATAGAAATAGTTTCGCCAATGGTTTTACCTTATATGACTTTAAATAATCAGTGTTCAAGATCTAGTAGGCGACCTTAATTTTACTTTAAACAATAGATGTGAATACGGTTTATAGATGGCCGTTATACAGATCGTTTATATTGTTCAAAAGCCAAAGGGAATTTGTTCTTTTATCTATTTCATAATTATCTAGGTACGTGGGGGGTGGTCGCCCTTTTTGGTAATTTTTGTAAAATTCTTAAAATGTCTTTCGGTTTGTAAATTTTACAATTTAAGGGGCCATACCAGTGTGAAATTTTCAAAAAATCATTTTTTTTTGCCTTTTTGGAGAATTTATAGTTTCAAAAATATTCTGTGAAAATTTCAAGACCGTATCTCTAATACTCTCCAAACAGCAGCCTTCTAAAGAGCGAGCGCTCGCAGATATGAAATCGTTAGTTAAATCTTTAAGGGGCCATACCAGTGTGAAATTTTCAAAAAATCATTTTTTTTTTACTTTTTGGAGAATTTATAGTTTCAAGAATATTCTGTGAAAATTTCAAGACCGTATCTCTAATACTCTCCAAACAGCAGCCTTCTAAAGAGCGAGCGCTCGCAGATATGAAATCGATAGGTAGTTAAATCTTTAAATACATTTTTCTCGAAATGAGATTTTTCAAATTTGCTGACATTGTAACTCAAAGAGCAATTATTCGATTTACTTGAAATTTGAACTGAGTACTCTACTTTTTTTCATAACTACGCCATTTGGTTCAATTTTGATATTTATTCGAAAATCGTAGGTCATCGTACAGGAAATACCTTCCAGTATAACGAATTTTTTTCTTTTTTCAAATTCAACTACTCCATCGTCCGGAATCATGACCGCAGTGTAGATTTTTTTTGGCGCCTCCGAAGACAGCGCATAAGTCGCTTAGATATCGATATTTTTACTTGAAAAAATTATGGAATAAACCTCTAATATAGATAAATATATTGTCAATTTTCCAAAATATTTCACTGAGTATTTTTCTTCCAAAAAAATTCCGAAAATCACCCAAATTTCCAACGTTCACACTGGTATAGCCAGGGCCGGATTTAAAAATTTGCCGCCTATAGGCAGTTGTGAAAATTGCCGCCCTTTCGGATTGAAAAATGAAGATTTTTTATGAATTTTATCAATGAAAATGTGAAGAGCTTTTTTTAGCTGTTTTAGTAGAAAAATGTATGTTTAATTTTTTTTCTCATGCCAAAATTTGCCGCCCCTAAAAATTTGCCGCTATAGGCAACTGCCTACACTGCCTGCATGGTAAATCCGGGCCAGGGTATAGCCCCTTAATGTTTCGCAGAGATATTGCCCCATGCCACACTGAACACTGTAACCAATTCTATACTCAATCAATATTTACTTTTTCCGTGTATTAATAAAGCTATTAGTGATAATTCCGTGATCTTATTACGAAAATTATTTAATTACAGTATTGTAATTGTGTCAGTCATGGTTCATTATTTAATTAAGAGAATATCGTCACTTCAGCACGAGGTTAAGTCAATCGGAATGTATATGTCTTAATTAACTTAAAGTATTTAATTAATGTGTCTAAAGCTAATAGAATGTTCTCTTAATGTTGGTAAAGAATTGCTATTAATAACGTAATCAACTTTTCATCTTAAAATTAAATTAAGATATTATACATATGTATGTTGTCGTTTTCATTCTTCAAAATATTAAAAGAAGATAAGAGTTCTTTAGATTTCTAAGTCTACTTCACTATTAATTATAGGTTATAATTTTTTTTACTAATAATAAATAATTGGTTCATGAATTATGCGTAAGACAAGGATTCAGAGGACAGAAAGACAGACAGACAAACATAAAAGTTTGTATTTTGGAAATGACATCAAGTATTTTAGTATTAAAATTTGATTAGGTACATCCAATATTACTTAATAAATATTATACAATAATCCAGAAAACAATAATTATTTACCTACAAGCAAGAGAACTTTATATTTTTACAAGAACTCTGATATAACAAATATTGAACAAACAATACGTTTATAATAAATTCCTTATCGATATTATACATTGGCATTAACCTTTATCAAGTGTTTCAAATGAAATATACTCGATATTTTAATTAATGTTTTAATATTTGTAAACTCATTAACTTCTACACCTTATGCTGTTAATGGACTATCCAAAGTTCACTGATCTTGATACAAATGCATTCATTGCCTTTGTCAAATGCACCTTAACGGAGCCTTTATTATTTTATATTACATTAAATAAGTAGTTTATTGTTGTTATATAACGAACATGTTCCTACATATGTTATAGGATGTTTTATATCACATTACTTACAATTTGAGTCGTATTCAGAATATTATTATTGTTTTTTTTTTTCTAAACATGACGGTACCTAAGATCCCATATAGCTATACATCTTTACATTGATTAACATTGGGAATAAATTGAATTGCTCTAAATACATATGTTCGAAAACTATAATCGAAACCGGTTATAACGACATCTGTTAATGCATTATCGGTTTTAACGACTCAAAATAAAAGTCCAACTGAATCCCGTATAATTGGATTTTTGCCGCTTTTAACGACTATCGGATTTTACGACCTAATATGACTGATCCCCTCGATGTCGTTATAACCGATTTTGACTGTATGTTATTAATTATTATCATTTTTAATATCTTGATAATTAACACTTGTTTCCAAAAAATATATACTTTTCTCAGGGTTATGTAGAAAATTAGAAAGCCTTATGGTTTTGATTTGTCCTATGTCTGTCTGTCGCAGCCCTTTCATTCTGATAAATTTTGGTAAACGGACGTAGATTGATGACCCAAAAGCCGAAACGTTGAGATTTTGAAATGTTTTCTTATTTTTTTGTTTAAGCAACAAATAGCACTATCTTTCCTTTATAAAATGTATTTAAACTTTTTACAATTTTTGTTCACCAAAATATATTAGTTTAAGAAAGATACTATATATAAAAACATAAAATTACAAGGTAGACAAAATTGACTATAATACTAAACATAAATGTAGGTAACAATATTTTTTAGCCATAGGTGAGCATTAACTCGTTAATCCGTTAATCATCAATTAACGAAGTTAACAAAATGCTTAACGGTTAAACTTTTAAGTTAACTCAACGTTAACTTTAGTTCGTTACATTGGTTGTTTGATGACAATTTGTCATTATTTGTTTTAATAACGCAGTTTACTGGGGGATTTGCAAATGATAACGTACATAAGAAAGTTGTCGAAATAGCAAAAAAAGGATTTCAAATATTTTGGCTGGTTAACTGTAACTTTCGTTAAATAGGAATTTTAACGCTTTAACGATTAACGAAGTTAACATTTTTATTAACGAGTTAACGATTAACGAAGTTAACTTTTCGATTAACTGTGCCCACCTATGCTTCTAGCTTATAAATATCTTGGCGAAAAAAATCGAAAAGTGAAAATTTTAAATTTATTTTAAAGAGGATAGATAGTACCTACCTACTATTTGTTGTCGAGAGTAAAAACTTTAGAAAATAAATTGCCTGTTAACAAATTCGTAAAAATTACCAAAATCATCATTTTTGCACTATATCACAAAACTTGACGTGATTAAGCAATATGATTTGAGCATGCCAAAAGCATTTAAAATCAGTTGATATAAAAATAATGTTGACAAAACAAATAAACAACTTACATTTCACATAAACTGTTTCAATTGTTACTTCCTTACACTCAAAATACACAAAAAACCATTGAGAATTCTTTATTAAGTATCTCGATAAAATAAAACAACATAAAACATAAGAAACACACTGTATATAACACAACACACATTAGTAAACTATTTTATTTGACACAATCAACTATAACATACAACGGTTCTTAACAAATGCACGCTAATACGAATTTATAACCTCTGTACAATTATATTTATTAATAACCGTTCACTAGCATGTGTGGGAACTAACGTGTAACAAGTGACACGGCACATGTGTGTGTATGTACTAATTAATGCATCCCTTCATCTTGAATTAACTATAATGAACTTCTTTAATTAATAACTTAATCAACGATTATTCGCTTTTGTTTTACATGTAAATTCTATATCCGTATTGTTTAATTTAAGTGAAAGAATTATATAATGAGTTATGTAAGCCCTTCAGAAATCAAAGCGACCTACTCGAATAAAAAATTGAGGGAGAGTAACGTTATTTTTTTTGTACACAATGATTTTTCAAGAGTAGGTACTTTAAATATTAAGTAAGATTGTTAACCTTGCAGCGGGGTGCCAAGTCTTGCAGACTTAACAGCTTTTCTCTTTCGAAATAATTTTGTGGTGGAGAAGGCTATATATTTAGTTACGTGTTCTTTTCAGTAGTTGTTTATTTTTATGGTTAGTTATATTTGTTTTTTGTATTACTTTTAGTATTTATGAAAATATTGCTGAAAAAGTATTTCAGACTTGACGCCGCTGCTGCTGGTTTAATACTTGTATTATGTAGGGGAACTTGGGGAATGGTGGGACATTGGGGAATAGCGGGACACGTCAATTTCGCCATATTTGTATAAGTTTAAAACAATAAAACAGCTGGTATAGTTTCATCTCTTTATATTCTTCGTTTTCATCAGTAATAGTCATATCTACATTCATCGTGAGAGTTTCTGCATCAAAAAGTGTTTAATTGATTGTTCAAAAGTTTTATTCACTGTTCATATTTACGTTGTTTTTTCAACATTTAAGCAGGAAAAAAATGTTTTATATGGGCATAATTACCGTTTGCCCTCGACATTTCGATTTGCAAAAGGAATTTGGCATGAATACACAGTGTCAATTATAGTTTATGTCGAATTGTAAACATAGCGTTTGGGGTATTGCGGGACACTTATTTTGAGGAATAGTAAGACACATATTATTTGATGTTTCTCAAATCAATATCGCATTTTTATGCATATTAGTCATTTTTCATGCAAAAGAAACAACCCTAATGCCTACGGTGGATATAATCAGTATTTAAGTATTAATAGTTTTACCATGCTGGAGAGTCGGTTGTTTGGACCTCAAAGGTCACACCCCACGGTTTGTTTTATTCCTTCTTTATCATAATTACATTTTTTGTCATTCTGGACTTTCCAATAAACATTTCACATTCATATTTTTCATTTTTGGCTCCTGTCTCACTATTCCCCAACTTTTTTTAGAATGTCGAAATTTAACGTTTGCGAAAAACATAGTAAAGTTTTACAGTCGTTCAAAATTTCAATAAACTGTGTCAGCTAAAAGTTAGATTACAAGACGTACTACGACATACATCTTCAAAATTTGAAAAAAATTAAATTTTTAAACAAGTTATGGGCCATACAAAAAACGTGTCCCACCATTCCCCAAGTTCCCCTATAATTTAAGTTTTTATCATAAAACTCGAAAACAGAGTCGTGTCAAAGGAAAGAGATGGAAAATAGTTTAGGATATACTTGTCCTTGTTTAAACAGGAGTGTTTATTTAATTCTTTTTAGAAAAAGTGATAGATATATCCTAAACGCCACTGCATCTCTTTCTCTCTCTCACACACTTTTTGAAGAAATGTTAAATCATTATATTAATACAGAATGTCTATGGTTTTTATATATTTTTAAGTTATGTAATAAACTTACAGGATTTTTAACTAATCAGTTTTGTAGGATGAAGAAAACGAACAAAGGATTTAAAAAAAACATGTATAAAAAAACAACAAAAATGTCCATTTTTTTTTTCAAAAAGATAAAATAAATGTTTTCTGGAAGTCGCCCAATGTAAAGATTTCAGTTACGTGTTCTCTATGATACCTAAAACAAGTTAATTCAACCCTCTAATGTACTTACCCGCCTTAAGGCGGATTTTACTACATCGGGGTTCGCAGCTTTTTCAGCCATACACAGTTTTTTTTCCTATAATTGTACAACACTGCCTTAAAGAGAATTATTTTGGCTATACAAGTGTAAATTTCGTTACTGTAAGTATTTCGGCCACAAAGTTTAATAAATATACACAGAAACTATTGGGTCTCAAAAAATTAATGCATTAGAGCAGTGGTTCTTAAATTAGGGTCCGCGGACCCCCGGGGGGCCGCCAAACTTTTACGGGGGGTCTGTGAAACATTTTTGGCAAAAAATTAATTTACATAAAGCATTTTTATATTTCTATTTATCAGTGATTAATTAGTATCTAACGACCTTTTTTGTTTTTCTATCAGGGATGGTATGGTCCCTGAAAAATAATAGTTAAAAAATGGGTCGTTAGACCACATACGTTTAAGAACCGCTGCATTAGAGGATGGATTTTAGATATTTCATTATATCATGGAAACATGTTTACAAAAAAATATATGAAACTAATAATTTTTATTTAGATGTAATCACAGCTAGATAAAAGTGGTTTACATTAAAATATTAAACATAATATGTGAGTCTGACCAACTTGGCATGTCCCCTAATGTCATAAAGCGCCACCTCTGAGGGATCAAATTTAAAAATATTATAGGTACTTGTAAATTTAGAAATAATTGATATAAAATAATAAATTCTGAACCTAGCAATTATCGAACTTATTACTTGTGTATATTTATTATTTACCATACTCGTAATTTACAAAATATATAACACACACATAGAAAAAACTAGTTCTTGAACAGTAAGATAGATATTAATAGACCATAAATGAACAATAAGCCAATAAATTACAACTTATATGAAAATGACAGTATTTTCGAGCAATTATTCTATTATGCCACACATAATTTGCAGGTTTCAGTTTTGTAAATAATGGACTACAGTTTTTATCTGATATGTACGCATTTTATCATTTACAGAGAAAGTTGTTTAGAAAAATCGACATTTTTGGGCCACAAAAACGAATAAAAAATCTAATACAAATTAAATGTGCTACGCATAGGTTTTTTTTTGTAATTATCGTCTATATGAATAGATTTTTTGTATGAATGGTTACCTTATCTAATTTAAGTTAAATATAAATAGAAAAAACATGATGTGACAGTTATATTCAGATTGGATTACTGTAACATATACATTTGCATATAGATTCATATATGTAAATGGAACCCCGTATGTAATAATTTTTAATTTTATGAGTGTACATTTTTATACTTACTAGCACACATGTTGATATAACTGTATAGTAACAGTAAATTCTCTATATCAGGAGTATAATGTATATTTATAAATATCGATACAGGGGTGGGCAGGCATTTTTGTATTTAGAGAAACATCTTGTTTTTTCTCAGTTTTAGAAACACTTCTGAAGAAGACTGCGACATGAGAGTCGAAACGTTAAGAAATACAATACGTCAACGAAAAATTAGTTCTTATCTCGTTGTTTTTTCAACTAAGCAATCTGAAAATCAAATCGATTCATTTTTTGAGTTTTGTAAGTGAAGTTCTTTTGTCTGTCTATGTCTGTCCGTCCGCAATATAACTCAAAAATGAATAGGTCGATGCAATTTGGAATATGTATGTAAAATCATCTGTTCATTTCGAGAAAAATTAATATTTATTCATATTAAAAAAATGTATCATAAAACACTCTTTATATACATAAGTGGGGTATCAAAATTCGCGTTTTATTGAGCTGATTTTAAAAATATTATTATATATTTAAAAAAATCATTTACTGACGAAAAATGGTAGAAATTTCAAATTTTCAAAAAATGATTTATCGATGAAAAAAAGAGAGCATAATATAATAGGATGCCATTTCAGAAAAAATAGTTTTATTCATATCAACGATTTTCTTCTTATATTTGACTGTTAAATAAAAGGAATAAAATAAAAATAAACAAATAAATTTTCTAAATGTCATGGGAGTTTTGAAATACTTAAAAAAATATTAAATATTGTTAAAATGTATGTTTTTAATTGACTATGATAAATTAGCTTATTAATTTTGACCACGAATTTGTACGTACAATTTGTTTTAATTTTAATAGAGCTATTATTTTTAAGCTGCATTAAAAATGTCGTCTAGTCTACCATCATTATTCATAAATCTTAAATTAATTTGTCGTTTTTGTAACTTTCTATTTTAATATTAAATAATTAGCTATATTCATAAATAAACACGTTAATAAAATTAATTAAACCATCAGGTATTATGTTACCTTACTACTGTACTTTAATACACTTAATTTTACACTAGGAAGAAGAAAAAACATAAAATTAATCATTTTAATCATGATCTTCATACTCCATGATATAAAAATATACATAATTGTAGTAATAAATTTAAATAATCAAATGTTAAATATAAAAATTTGATTTGAATAAAATGCAAATTATTAAATAAATAACATATCAAATAAGACGAGACTTATACCCTGAAGTCATGAATCGGAAGCCTTAAATCATCACTCAACACTTTCTAGATTTTAATTTTTCCACACAATTAGTTCGAAGAGTAATTAAAATTGGATCTAATATCAGTACTATAATTAATTTTCACAAATAATATACTCATAAATATTTATTAAATCAATCGAAATATGTCCTGAATTCCAAATTTCTCTTACTCAATACAGTATAATAATTATATCTATTAAAATAACCATAGGTTCGTGTTCTGTACAGTCATTGATATTTCTTAATTCGATGATTTAGTTTGTCAAATTATTGACGAAAATCAATACGGTTTGACCTCACCTGGTCTGGTTTCCATGTGCAAAAAATTGAAAGTTTGTAAACGTCTGCTAGAAAAAACGTTGGCTGTCAATCTACCAGTGAAAGAGGCGAGCAAGTATTTGTACAAGATGTAGTATCGGTACTACAACATGTATTCTATTTCCTGAACATGGTTTTTGATTCGAAAATTCGCATTTTTAGCACGTGTGTATTTATTTTGTAGATTTTATTTTATTGGAAGTGATTTCTTTTTAGAAATTCATGTATGTTTCAGTGTATTTTATTATTGAAATTTGTTAAATAATTTATGTTTTAGAAATTGTAATTTTATATCTTACCAATTTTATTGGAAAAAATTACTATAAAAATGTGGGTAACTGAAGAAAAATTGCACTAAAATTTTACTGTGATATATATTTTTAAATGTTGTTAAAAAATATAACTGTCGTATATTATTTCTTAATCATTACAGTATTAAAAAAACTATATTCTTCAATATTTTGAAAAAAATTTACTATTTCATTTCTAAAAAAATAGGAGGGAATATTTTCTATTTATAAAAATATTGATTTCTTCAATAGATTAGTTATTTTGGCTTTCAAATAACTCAGAAAATTGCTCAATTTAAACAAAACAAAAAGGACTTTTCCACTTTTGACAGAAAATTATTTTTTCTAATTCTTAAGATACTCAATTTATAATGAAATACTTTAACTGTTTCTCTAAAAAAAAAATTAAAATTAACCATTTGGACTCGTCGTAATTTACAAAATAATTAATGATTTTAAATAATCTACAATAGTAAAAAATAATAATATTTTTTAGGTAAAAATCAAAAGGGGATATTTTTATTTCAATTTCAATCAAATAAATCATTTTTAAATAAAACGAAAAAAATATGGAATATTTAATTACCAAAATTATAAAATTTGAAAAAATCACCGATATTTTATTTCAATAATATACAAAATATAAGGTTTTAAGGTTGCTTAAATAAAATCAAATATTTCCTATAAGTCTCCCCCCCCCCCCCATTTCAATTCCTTAAAAAAACACCATAAAAGTTTAATAAAGTAAGTAGATAAACATAAACCCATATATAACAATAAATTTAAAATTAGCAATGCAAAACCATATACATATTTTATTTAGCAATTATACATTGTTATTTTTCACAGCAGATGCATATCAGTATTTTAATTTCTCTTTCACTTTATCCCATTACTCTCTCATTCAGTATAAAATTCATTCGTCACAGAATAAAAAACATATGTCACAAAAAATGACAGATCGTGTAATGACATTACAAGTACGTTATTAGTTTTCTAGTAATGAAATTACTTTTTTGTTTATCTCCCTGAGAAACGTGCTCTTTGAATTTATTTTTTTAATGCGAGTAATTATAAACAAATTAGATAGAGTTTTCTTAAGCTAATTCGAATGTGTTGTATGTTTTCGTAGTTTTTGTATTATAATCATCACATTTTCACATGACTTTATGTATGTATGTAATTTTTTCTGTCATTATTTTGATGAATCACTTTTTTTAATTTAGTTATTTTTTTCGACATAACAAAATAATTAATTTATTTTTGATGATTTAAGCTAAAAATAAAATTAATTTTTTTTTAGATTAATACAATGCTTATGGCACATCGTGTAAGAGTTAAAAAATAATTTGCTGTAAAATACGTAAAATAACATACAATTACTATCCTCTGCATCTACGTTATCTACCAATCACCACTGCTCTTAATCAACCGATTTCTACGTAGTACGTACACTGCATCCAATAATACAAAGTCTGCTCAACTGTTCATTCATTAGTTCTAGACTGTGACGCCATCAGCACGAAAATTTTTTAATAGGGAACTTGTGACAAAATACTGTTTACATAATAGTTTTTATTTTATTTTTTCTTTGATTTAATTATTTGAAGTACAATACACATAAATTTTTTGTCGATGTAATACGTCATCGACACGAAATTTATAGAAAATGGTGGCTGTCAAAATATCTCTAGCAGAGTTTGTTTTATTAGATCATGCGTTCATGCGTACCGTGTATGTGCTAAATCATTAATTTGACTGTCATATTTTATACCCTTGTTTCAAACCAAATTCTTGTATACAGAATTTCCCGGGCATTAAATCTAAAATAAAGGCAGTTATGTAAAAAAATATCAGTTCATTTTTTTTCCTTTTATCTTCTGTATATTGCGAAATTTAAATATAAAATAAAAGATTTCAAAATCGATTGCAAAGAAACATGAACTTATTCCTTTTGAATGACTTGTAAAATTTTTTGAATTGTTAAAGGTCATCTAATTACATCAAATAATAGAACTCTTTAAGAAATGGACACGACTTTTCGAATACATAGAGACAAGAATATAGGGCATAGTATTTGTTTAAAAACAAAGCAACTTGCTAAACGTTTGGTTGAATTTCTTATTAACTTCCCAATAGGGAGTTATTGTAATTGGTCCGAAAATCGAAATCAAAAATTTTAACATATTTTCATGTTTCAAGGGCATTAGAGTATATTGACACTATTTTCAGAAAAATGTCTGTGTGTGTGTGTGTGTGTGTGCGTGTGTGTGTGTGTGTGTATGTGTGTGTATGTATGTACGTACGTACGTACGTACGTGTGTACGTACGTACGTACGTGTGTACGTACGTACGTACGTGTCCTTTTTTTCCGGGACGAAATCTCGCGAACAAAAAATGCTATTGACTTCGTTGGGGTGCTAATCGAAGCGTCTTGACGTGAATATGATCTGAAAGAAAGGATTTTCCGAAATTCAACCCCTACGGGGGTAAAAAGGGTGTTTTTTTCATTTTTATTTTTTTTCTTGGTCGAATTTAGTCGGAACTTAGAATAAATACTATACAATACAAATAATGAAACGTGTATTTCAGTATTTATTTTTTATATGGGTCCAAACAGCCATTAAAGGGATGAAAACCACCATCAAAATTTGAATTTCATACTAATAAATACATCTAATAATTCATGTTGCCTTGGAAACAACACAATTCAAAATTCAAACTGTCAGATTAGTTTTCCTAAAAATGTGCATTATATTATTAACATTATTAGGATATTAGAAAACTAATATTCATAATACAAAGGGTGAGTTTTATTTCTGATAAATTCCATTAAAATTTTTCATATACATATTAAAAAAATATTTACAAACTACAACATAGTAATATTAATTATGGAAACAATATGTAATGATTACTTATTGTTTACATAATTAATATTACTCAGTATTCAAGTATTGTAAGTCATACCATGTTGGGAAGTTGATTGTGTGGACCTAAAGGATCGCACCCCATAGCATTATACGTTATATAGTTTAATTTTATATCCCCGGGTAAAATTGGATCCGACAGCTAGTTTTCATTTTGGTTAGGGAGCGTCCATTGATTACGTAAAGATGATTTTTTTATTATTTTACCCCCCCCCCCCCTCCCTCCTCTTTGAAAAGTACGTATATCAGATCCTACTTTCCTTTCCTATCTGATGTAAGATTTCTTATTTTTTTACTTATATATTATCAATATTTTTTACTGTATGAAGACATGATATTTTTATCTAATTGTAAGTGAAAACCAGATGTTAGTCGAAAAGTTGATTAATTAACATAAAGCATTACTTAATAAGTACACTAATAGTGAAACAATTTGAATTCCTTGTAACTCAGATACGTGTAAAAGTTTATTATTGACAAAGTACAAAAAATGTACCTACTTAAGTAAAAGTATAATTACTTTTGCCAAAAAATGTACTTAAGTATATATACAAGTAGATACATAACCAAAAATATATTTAAGTCAGCGATTCTCAACTTGTGGGGCGCGCCCCTCTAGGGGGGCGTGATAAAACTGAATGGGGGATGCGAGCATATCGAGAAAAAATATTATTAAACATATTTTTTAATTTACTGAAAGAGAAGCAATATAATACATTCTGACATAATAAAAAATAAAATACACGTTTACATTTACACTGATATAATACATATACACTTATAAATAGGATTCTATCAGTACTACACAATGTATTTAACAATTAACTTATCAATTTTAAATTAAAAGCAAGATTAATAACTAATAGTGACTCCCTTGGGCCTATAAAGTTTTTCGAAAGAAGGTTTAATATTACAAATTGACACTATAAGTATTTTTTTATTTAGCTGAGATCTATTTTTCAATGAAAAATGGGGGCGGGGGAGGGAAGGGGATGAGAATTGTGATTGAAAATTGGGTCGCAAATACTAAAAGGTTGAGAAACGCTGATTTAAGTACAAATACAAGTACTTTTTTCAAAAATGTACATAAGTACATGCATTTGAGTAGATGTACAGCTCTGTTTATTGATTAAGGATATAAAAACAAATTTAACAGCACAAACAAGTATGTAAAATAATTTATAAGAGTGAAAAAATTTACGTAACTAACTCTTCTGATTCGCCCCTCTTTCCCATTATAAATACTAATAAGATTTTACCCCCCTCCCCCCATACAAAAAAAAACATTAACGTTCTTACTGGATGCTATTAATCAAATTCTTATATAAAAAAATTGTTTTATTAATTTTATTAATTAACTCTGTTTATACATTATAAAAAATCAATTGTTTTCATGATAGTGGATTTGGTTTCTACAAAAACAATACAAATAAATAAATAAGATCTTTCACCGGAAATGAAAAATACAAACGGTACAGATCGAGTTGGCATTGTCATGAATCATTTTGGTAAATACGGCAAGGTAATATAGCGACAGTAACACAGTTCCCGAAAACTGCACTAATGCATCAGAACAATAACTCTCAAGGTCTGTGTAGAGGTCGGGTTATTATAAATAATATCTAGCAGCGAAACTACACGTCGTCGAATCTACAATTCGCAATGTCTTTTATAAATACGTGACGTCAGTGGCGGGGAAGTTTTTTTTCTTTTTTTTTATTTAGATAAGAATTTCCTCGTATCGAGTTGAAATCTTAATAATATAATTACAGGTACAAAAATATCCCCTGCATGGCGACAAAGTATTTTTGAAGTATAAATCATTGAAATCTTGGAATAGTATTAAAAATTTTTAGGCTTCCGCGGTGATCTAGATATGGATCTTGAATTTTGGGTATAAACCGCATCAGGGCTATTTTAAATGTTCTTTTAGAAGAGCCCTGAAGATGTCCACTGCAATACGTGATGAAACATGACCAAATTGACGCGGCTTACACCCAAAAGTCAAGATCCACAGTAGTAAAATATTTGTTTTAAAATATGAAATCATTTTGATAAATTTGACATTTTGTAAAACAAGACCAAGATAATTATTAAAAATTTATTATTTGCATTAGTATAATAATATTTACTAATGAAACAAAATATCACACGAGACTGCAGTTTATTTTTTATTAGAAGAGATGACTTCAACTGTCACAAAGATGAGATCAAGACAAGACTTCTTTTCTTAATAAAGCATTATAAAGGATGTCATAATTTGCCAAATGTGAGTTGAGCCTTGCGTACTAGTGTCCTGTACCGTGTTTAATTTATTCGATTATGTTAATTTAATTTTATTAAAAAAATGTTAGAACCACTAATTATATCTAACTAGCGGAATCCCGCGGCTTCGCTCGCGTAAACTTCGAAACTAATATAACCCTCCATACGTGATAGAGGATGATATATTTCATTACCTATAAAAAACGTAAATACCTCGGATCTTAATTAAAAATTGTAAAAACTAATCCCCTGTTTACCCTCGCTTTCATTTTTAATTGAACATTAATTTATCCGAATTTACTTTAATATCATGTACAATTACGAAGATAAATATATCAAAATTTACCCCCCTACCCATTCCCATAGGGATTGAATTTTCGTAACTGATATTTGTTTTTTTTATAGTACCTACTTGCGCCATGTTTCATTCGGTGAAAACAAAAAATTTTTTTTTTTACAAATTTGTCCACCCCCCTAACACCTTAGGGGTTAAATTTTGGGAAATGCTGAAATAATTGTTTCATTATTTATATTTTAGTGTACGTTCGATAAGTTTCAATTGAATGCAAAAAAAAAATTATATAAATTTTGACACCCTGTTTTAACCCCGTAGGGGTTGAATTTCGAAAAATCCCTTCTTAGTGGGTGCTTACATCATAAAAGGAAGGCACATTCGAAATTTCACGTTTCTAGGTCCAGGGGTTTGGGCTGTACGTTGATATATGAGTGAGTGAGTGGTTAAGGACAAACTCTTTTATAGATAGGTATAGATAATTAACTTGTTTCTAATAGAAAACAAATTGTTCTAAAAATGTAAAATTTTGAATCATTTTCAAAAGCAGCGAGTGTTGATAACTTTTTTTGTGATTTCGACATCATTATACATGTTCCTAGATTCATCTCACTATTACTTTTGAAAATATGTACAAGGGACATTTTTACAATTTTTGATAATTAGTTAAAAAAAAGATTTAAATAATAACAAAAAGTTAACATAACTAAATTCCTTGAATTAATATATTTCATTTGTTACCCCGCACTCGCTTATTGCACAAATAAAATAACCCATTTGCCTTCCTCAAAAAGCGCCAAAAACTTAAAATTTTATTTTTATAACTTTGGTCAATTAAGTTAACAATCTCAGTTTTCTAGGTCAAACCGATTCAGTAGATGACAGACTGACAGACATACAGACAGACAAGTGTTCCTTTTTTCCGATTTCGATAAAGAACACTAATAATATAAATGACATTCGTTTTACATCAGATCTAAAACACGATACGTTCATTCACAATATAAGAAAGTAATTTTAACTTAAAGCAACCTGATACACATATGCATAGGTACGCTACTGACAAGTCAGTTGTTGTTGTTGACATCAACTATCACGAGGAGGGCCGGCAAGTGGTCACTGTGATACCATATTTGGTAAGTTCTGGTTACACATACATACATACACACGGCGTTTCCTTTTTCCCTTCTCTCTCGCTATACGATGACCTCATATTTACATATAGATCGTGCTGGGAACAACGTCTCCCGAGATTCTTATCAATGTGCCTCACATCTCATGCATGCTGTGACATATTAGTGTCGTTTATATTGTTCCCACGTATGGCACTCGGTGACCGGGCGAGGTCTAAGGTTAATTTCTCTGCGCTTATAGTATGTATTGTGTGCCGAAAAAAACGGCTAGGCGATTTGCAAGATGAAAGAAATATAATATATATGTATTGTACATGTAGAAATCGTTTGAATGAAGAAGATTATTATCTTCAAATGCAATTGTTAGTTAGAGTAGGTTAGTGTTTCCTAAATTTTTTTATTGCGATTTTTAATATAGTCATCATTGTTTTGGTTATATTTAGGATTGAGTTAGTTGCCTGTAAAAGTTCTAATTAACCAAAAAAAAAATCATTATCATAGGTAGTAAACCGGTAAAAATACAATTTATTGTAATTTAAATAATATTTATCACAATTTTACTAAGTTACTGGCACCAGTTTTGAACGCGTTAAGCGCAAAATATGTTGTTTTTTGAGTTGGCGGGCCACTTTTTGTAATTCTCATGAGCTTATATTACTAATAAAATAACTACCTCTTTATTAAATCAATTTTATTACTAAAATCCGCAAATATAGTTTATTTTTTTAAATTATAACCTTTTATTTTGTATATGTTTACTCTCCTATAATGGACAAAGTAAAACCAGTATAATGAACACCCAGTGAATGATTATCTATAAAATGATTAGTACTATGACAAAAAAGTTTTAAAATAAAGATTCATTAAATCTAAACAATGTAAAACATTTACATAAGAAAATACACTTTTTTTGATAGTGTGCCGAACCACTTTTTGTCCACTGTTTTTAAACAAAATGATCAATTTAAATATATATAGATTAATATTCAGTAATGGCAGTATATCAACAAATATTTCTAATTCAGTACATTTAAGGGGGTTAGCAAGTCTAGCGCCCCTGAAAATACTATAAATATTTGGGAATCTGCTGTGGTAAAATGAAACAACGAATTAAAGCAAAATTAACACAGCTGCTTAATTTGGACTTGACACCTTCCTCCGTACTTGCTTTTAGCCAAATGGTCAGATCTGGAACAATTTTACAAAGTGATTTTAGTTTTTGAAACTATCCTCTATGGAATGAACCACTTTGGTTGGAAACAAAAAATCCTGTAGATTTTTATGGCCAATGAATATTATAGTTCAAATAAAGTTTAAATTTCAGAGTATAAATATACCTATAGTTATTGAAATATATAACTCTGAGGTGTAAAAGCGGTTCATTCCATAGAGGATAGTTTCAAAAACTAAAGTCACTTTGTAAAAATGTTCCAGATCTGACCATTTGGCTAAAAACAAGTATGGAAGGTGTCAGATCCAAATTTTGATAAAAACCTCCCATCGACCAGAAATTAATAATGTTCATTCATAAAAATCTGAAAAATAATTTAAAATGTACTTTAAATAGTGATTAAACAGTTGTGTTAATTTAGCTTTAATTCGTTGTTTCATTTGACCACAGTTAATTCCCACATATTGAGTATTTTCAGGGGCGCTAGACTTGCTGACCCCCTTAAATTAAAAATTTTCAATACTGGGGTGTTGTACAGGAGTGGTGTCAGCTTCTTTTATTTTTTTAAGTTATTTAAAAAAAATTAGCTTACTTGCGATATTTTTTAAGATCGGCCATAAGGAATACTTTAAAAAGAAACAAATGATATACTGAATATTTAAAAAAATAATATAAAAAATACCTACCACGTAGATCTTTATAGCATGAAATATTAATAAAAATACGGTACTTTAAATGTAAAAACAAAGTACATTTCTTTTTATATCTGTCTCTAAATATAAAACAAACATAATCAAAGATAATGACCTTTGATTATTTATAAAAACTATCCTCATCATTTACTAATCATGGTCACAGCCTAGTGGAGTGCAATCAACTTCGTAAAAAAAACTATAACATTTATCATTCAAATTCAGCAATATGGCCATGTTCTAAATAGGAAGTAGAAAAAAATTGGCTATTTTAAGCAACGAATAGTTACTTAAGATAGATGTGGGAAGGTTTAATAGACGATATTAGAAGTAACTGTACTAACAGTAACTGTTACAGTTTGTTATTTATATTTTTTTATCTCCCAATCAATCACAAAATTGTATTCTCATTGTATTTTTTGTAGATGTTGAAAAGGAAATGAACAGTGTTCTTTTGGAAACTGTTATGATGATCATACTAAAGACTAGAGGGTAAACTCAAATCACCATTCAGAAAGATGATAAACTATTTTTTTAATGTGTTTACATTTTTTATGAAAATAGTATTCTTTTATACAGAATTGGCGTGTCCAATTTTAATAGCGGATGTTATTTTAAGCAAAACCGTTTCTGATCCGAAAAATTTTCGTAAGAGAATGTATTGGGTTATATCCAAAACTAGTACTCTGGAGAATCTATGCGATGCAGTAGTGTTTAGTACGTGGTTTAAACTTTAAACAGTTTAAAGTATTAATAAATGATATCGATTTTTTTAATATCAACCATTAATTATTCCGACTAGAGGTGTATGGGGACAATGGGTTCTTCAATTTTGTTCTAATATTTTCTGAGAGTTTAAGTTGATATTCCATCAAAAAAATACATATAAGGGAACATAGTTCCTTTATGCAAGGTATAAAAACGTAGTCGGTGTAGCCAATAAAATAGTATAGAATAAAATAAAGTGTATTTGAACTTAATGTGTGAACTAAGGACTATACATTTGATTGGACGGGCGTAATAACTGCCCTGATTTAACCAGGGCACGTTCTGGTTCATTCATGAAATGAAAAATAGTGAAAATTATTGTCTATTGTAAGTAGTATTTCTTAATACTAGTATCACTTCCGATAAAAATTTGACCATTATTTTACTTGCCTTAACGGCAATATATATACATGATTTATTTTTCCACATCCATGGCACAGTACTTTTTGAATAATAAAAGTTTAAATCCCCCCTGCCCCATTTTAATAAAAATTAAAACAAATTCGACGTTCACGTATTAGGTATTGTCCAAAATTTTGAAAAAATCTAAAACTTTGAAAGTTTAAGTACCTATACTCGTAATTTTGAGAACGGTTTAAAATTAAAAAAAAACTGCGCTTTGAAATTTTTAACTTTTCACGAAATTTTTTATAAAATAAATATATTATTAACCTAATCGAAAAAAAATTGTAAAATACAAAAAAATTGTAAAAACTCAAATTCAAAACAAGAAACAAAAACAATTCAGAATAATGTACTATATATTATAAAGTAAAGTCAATTTATAAAAAATGCCGGTTAGATTCGGTTCGCAGCCCTGATTTAATTAACAATTTCAATAAAAATTAATTCATTTATTATATAAATAAAAAATACCCAATGCTCATATTCGTAAAATAAATTCAATGTTCTTCATTACTACTTTATTATTTAATGACCTTACATTTAATGTTTAACTAACATACATAACCATAAAAACATTCTTAAAACATAGTTCCTGTATAAGAATCATCAATAACACTTTACAATATTTTTTTATAATGACACTTGTATGCTATAAATATATGTATGTTTCAATAGGTTATGTAAATATATTTTTTAGCTACGTCATTTTTGTGAATGTGTGATTTATATATATTGTTGAGATCAATAAAGTTTTAATTAATATTATGAAGAATATGAGTAAAAGTGTATATATATACTTAAGTAACAACCTTCAAACTTAATCCGGGTCGTATAGAATTATTGACACAATTTAATTTTAATAATATTTAATGTTATTATTTATAATATTTAGTTATTTTGGTTACATTTTATCAAACATTCTTTTTCTAAATACATATTTTAGGACCTTCTATTCCCATAATGAGAAAATATATTAAGGTGAGATATATTTTAAATTAAATAGCAATTAACTGCTTTAAAAAATATTTAATCTAGTTAAAATGGCTTCAATGTAACATATATAAAAATTTCATTCATAAATACCCTTGATACAGCTGTTGTTATTTTTCGTCAAATATTATTTTCGAACATTCCTTTACTTGAACAATAACAATTGATATAACGGTTAACACGCTCCTCTCATCAATTAATAATGTTTGTATACGCACCAATATCGAATTAACTCTCTACAGTGTGGCCGAAGGGTCAGTAGTTCGCACAGAGAATCGACGGAAGCTAAATTGGAGCAAATAATCTGAATTAATTATATAGCGAGACACGCAATTAAACGGCTCTGACAACAAATCATTTAACAAAACGCCTTCCTACGGTTAATTAATAAGGGGGAAGGCGTTAAATAACTGTTCACGCACAGTGTGACGTCCTCTGTGCCTAGATACATAATTTGTTTCTTTTCATCGTGATTTTGAAGCTAAAAAAGATTAATTCTCTTTTCAGTCAGGTTTTTTTAAAATTGTTATTGTCTCATGTATTACAGGCTAAGTAGTTGACAAATATTTGCAAGCTTGCAAACACTTTCAAACAGAGTATTGAACTTATGTGACAATTCTCTTGGAATTTTTGACAAACAGAATGCATATAGTAAGTATTAACAAAGATATTGAAAGTATATTTACTAACCTTGAGTAAAAACGGTACCTAAATCCCAACTTACCGCGCATCTGTCAAAAACTTAAAGATAACTGTCATATAAGTTTGATACCCCTTTTGCAAGTGTTTGAAAGTTAGTAAATAATATAGAAGGTATATTTATTTTTATTAATTTATTAACTATTTTTCTTATTTTTAATCCTAACAATCTTTTGTGTCGATATTTTTCGTAGATCTTGGTGACCATAGGTGGGCATTAACTCGTTAATCGTTAATTAACGAAGTTAACAAAATGGTTAACGGATTAACTTTTAAGTTAACTTAAAAAAATGTTAACGCTTTTGTTAACTTCCGCGGAAGTTAACAAAAGCGTTAAATTCAACTTCTGTTAACTTAGTCCGTTACAATTGTTGTTTGATATGAAAAATACATAAGAAAGTTATCGAAAAAGCAAAAAAAGGTCTTCAAACATTTTGGATGGTTAACTTTTTAACGATTAACTTTAATTTTCGTTAAATTTTCGAATTTTCGGTTAACTGTAACTTCCGTTACTTTTTCGGAATTTTAACGCTTTAACGGTTAACGAAGTTAACTTTTTTATTAACGGATTAATGATTAACGAAGTTAACTTTTCGATTAACTGTGCCCACCTATGTTTGTGACAGAAAAGTTGTAACTCGTTGAATTGAATTTCGTAAGAGGGGTGGAGCCGAGGCTCCGGCACTTAGGCCACTAGGGCCCATTGTGCTCCCCTAGGTTTCTAAGACTCGTTGAAAAGGTCCGTTGCTTCAGCGAAGCATAGGATCCTTTTCCTCGACATGTCCTGAATGTCTTTTGACTCGAGAAAAGGGGAGCCAAGGTATTTGCTCCTTAGTGCTGCAAGTGCTATGCAGTCACATAGGATGTGTTCTGAGGTTTCTTCCTCTGTGTGGCATTTCCTGCACTGTGGGTTAGGCGCTATGCCTATAGTGTGGAGATGACTGTTCATGTACCCGTGGCCTGTTAGGAGGCCCGTTACGATTCTGAGTTGTCTTCTGCTTAAGTTCAGAAGATATTCTGTTGTCTTAGGCGAGTAGTCCTTAATGAAGGATCTTGCTTGTCTAGGCTTTTGTCTAGAGGTCCAAGATTGCTGGAACCGCTCAATGGCGCAGTTCCAGATCTCGTGCCTCACGTTTTTTGGGGATATTCCGAAGGCTGGTTCTGGACCTGTTAAAGGTTCGCACGCTCCAGCTACCGCTAGAGCGTCAGCTTCTTCATTTCCCTTGATTCCACTATGGCCTGGAACCCATAGGATCTTCACATAGTTCTCAGCTGAGAGTTTAGTGAGTTTTTGTCGACATTCCTCGACTTTCGTTACTTTCTTCAGTTTTTTTTATGTAGCTTATCCGTGGTTAGATTATACCTAATTTCATTCATCTCTCCGGGGCCCGGTATAGCAGTATCCCTAGCTCCCCTTAGTCGCTAGGCTTGTATATAGTTTGGCTCCTTAAATAATTTTTATCATACAAAAAATGAAAAATATTAAATTACAAGACAAATATACCAATTTTAATAACTGGACTACAATGGATTTGTCAGATAATTCTGAGATGAAACCCCACTCCCTCAAAAAGGATCATATAAAAATGGAAAAAATCGTTTAATATTTCAATTTGTTCAAATAAATTACCAATATTTTAGAATGGATTATTTATAATTAAAAAGCAATAATAATGTTATTGTAATACACTAATTATTGATATTGTTAAACATAATTTATTTTAGAATGGTTCCAAATAATTGTATTTTATTACACAGAAATAGTGTATGAAATAAATAAATGTTTTAATTTTCAATACAATAGGTATTATTTTTAAAATGATCCAAATATTTTTAGCTTGATAAAATTGGAAGTTTTGATTGTACAATATTTTCAGATTACGTTTCAGTTACGAAATTATTTTTAATTTTTTTCTAAAAATAGAACTTATGTTACACAAATGTAATAAAAACATAAAGAAAATTCAAATCGAATTGTTGAACTCTTTCGTAGAGCCAAAGACTATAAAAAACGCAACTTGTAACTTCAAGAATTAGCAGATAATTTGGTCATTTAAAAAATTAAAGAATTTATAAACTAAAAACCAAGAAGGTAAATATAAAATTAAGTTATAATCGGTCATATAATATATTTTTGTTTTTTATGTTTCAAGATAGAAGATTATAGTTTTTGTTCTGTTCTTTCTACAAAAGATTTTTAAAACCTTTCATTAGGATCTCAGTAAAAGTATAATAATATTGGTTTTTGTAACTTTTATGTCCAGTATTATAAAGGACCTAGCAAATTTGCAAGCTAGCAAGCACTCTCAAATGGGGTATCAAACTTATATGACAGTTCTCTTGAAATTTTTTACAGATAGTTTCATACATAGGAAGTAAAAAAAAGGTATGTAAATTTAAACTATATTTACTAAAGTGTATTTACTAACCTTGCGTAAAATATGGTAAAAACCAACTTACTGCGCCTGCAACTATCTGTTAAAAACTCAAAGAGAACTCATATAAGTTTGATACCCCATTTGAGAGTCTTTGCTAATAGCTTGCAAAGCTAGGTCCTTAATAATACCGAACATTAATATGATATTTCAAAAATAAAAAAATAAACTGTTTTTAATCTATATTCCTCTAAAATAAATAATGTTGTTACAAAAATTGTAAATGCAAATACAAATGTTATATAATAATAACATTAATGAGGATAATAACTGATGTTAGTCGAATCAACTAATGAAACGCCTCTGCGTAGTTAATATGATTAACCTTCTAGGGTTAAACTGTTGGTACTTATTAGTAGTACTAACTACCTACTTAAATCTGGTGAAAAAATTGAAAAGTCTAATACAAACTTGGACTGTGTAATTTTACATTTATTTTTATTAAATTGCGTATAAAATTTTATAAAATTATACGAACCACAAGAACTGTAATAAGTAGTAGTTAATTAATGTCAATTTATAAAATTTATCACAGCATTTGACAATTGCCTTTAATTAAATCAAATTAAAAGTTTACGAACTCAAAACAACAAGATACAATCATCGCAATGAAAACACGAGCAATGCAGTAACAGTGGTTTTATTGGCCTTAAACTAAATACGACGCAATTGTGACTACAGTAATTTGTAATTATTTGGGTTATTTAATACATCTCGTTAAGAAAAACCAACTATAAAACAATTGAAACGTAATTACGAAAGTAAAAGTAAGTTATATTCTTCAACCGAGTGGTCTTCGGCTGTCAAAAAAGCGGAAGAACGAACGCATAACTCATGATTTCAATTATAACTGGATACTGCAACTTACAAATCGTTTTCGTTACTGATGTAAATTTAAAATACATAGCTTAGATAGTTTTGTATTAGGAAAAATATATAATTTCTCTTATGTCATAGTTTTCTAATTTTACGTTTTACATAATTTCACTTATATGGGTTGTTTGTAAACAACTACAAGTTTTTTTTTGGATACTTAAGTAATTACAGTAAATTAATTTTTTTTAGTAGTATTTTGCTAATGTAAGCAGGTTATAATTTTCTTGATATAAAAAGAAAAATGTTTTTTATTTAATTGAAGATAAAGTATATATTTTTATTTTGTATGTTTATATTATCTACAACAGCGATTTCCAAACTTTTTTTGTCGTGGAACCCTTACACGATTTTTAAAATTGTAAAACTCTATTGACAACTTTATTGACATTTTATAATAAAAAAAATAACATAAAAAAGACTGGCAATTTAAAAAAATCTGTGATTTTTAGTCGGTAAAACCGATACGTCGTATTAACCGATGTCGTTATAACCGTTTTCTACGAATATTTATTTTAATTATTATTTGTAAATAATCTGTAGTTTATTGTTTGAACGTATAAAATAAGGTGTTTTAGGGTAATCTGAGTAAATGGAGGCGATATTGCATTAAGTTTTATTGGACAAGGCATCATGTGTATTTTGACTCTATGGTATACCTATACCTACCTACATAATTTGTTTCGTATTTTAAGATCATTTTTTACAAATTGTAGTGTAAACTTGTCAATAACATTTTTTGAAGACTACCCAAATGACCCAAGTTTATTAAACAAATATGTATAAAATTAAAGAAATTCGAATTCACTATAAATAGTAAGTTAATAAATGTGTGTATGTGACATATAACGCATGAACAGAGTTGCGAATGAGTTTTGAAATTTAATAGATTTTATTTATTGAAATTTTTGAAAATTTAAAAAGTTCAGAAACATACAAAGAAATAATTAGGTCAGGACCATATCAAACACATTTTTATTTTCTAATTAAATTGTATAAATATAAACTAAAATCTGGTCACCCTACAAACATGCAAAGGTCGCAACCGTAGGCTGAGATCCGAGTAAATATGACGCGATTAGGGGTTGAGAAAGCCCCTAGTAAATAAATGCTACTTTTTGCATTATATTAAAAAAAATACTTTTCTTTAGAAATAACTAATAACAACAGTTTTTATGTAACTGAGAAAATTAGAAAATGTACATTTTTAAACAATCTATACATCTATATACTTTTAAATGTTCGATGTATCAAATATGAATCAGTGAAGTTCTAAAGGGCAAGCACTTTGAATCACGTTTCTTAACGTACGAGTATTATAATGAATATGAAACGGAAATTGTTTTATTAACGATAAGCCGATAAACGTTCTGTTTATGAAGCATTGCAGTTAATTAATATAATTATTTCATCTCTGATACTTTTAATGTGACCAAGCCGCTATTGTAATTGAAAAATACTTGTATTGCGTGTGTTATGAACGCAATGTTTAATTTTCATGACTGAAAGTATATATACATTTCGATATGAAAGTAATAGTGATATATTATGTTGTCCAAGTTATTACTTTTTTTATTAGTCTTGCACAAACTGAATTTTCAAAAATATACATAGTTTTATTTTTAGTCATTTATGAGATGTATTTTTATTAAGAAATATTGGATTAGATTACTAATTAAAAATTTTTTTTAAAGGTTTCAGAAAATTATTGTTTTATATACAAAGATATGATTTTACCATTTTCTATTTGGTAATACGTATTAAAAGTTATTTAATTTGACAAAAAATGTAATTTCTGATTGTCAGCAGTCGTGTCAGCATGAGGTCAAAAAATTCAACTTCTGTTTTTTTTTTCATTTTAAAAAATGTACTAAAGTGAAAAAAAACACAATCAAGAGTTAAATTTTTTTGTCACAATGATGACACTCCTTGCTCATAAACATCAGTTTTTCAACTGGATTTGTTTTGTTTTTTTTCATTTTATAATATTTTTGAAAATGCATTTAACCTAATCTCAATAGAAATGTTTAAATGATCATAACTGTTCAAAAAATCATAGATACCTCGACGATCTCGCGTTGTTTTCGTCTCGGTAAACCCTTTCGAACGAGCCTCCACTCAACCCCATATGCTATTTAAGATTTATTTGCTCCCTCTTCCCCCCGCTTAAATAGACTTGTGATCCCATTATATCTATACATTTCAATTCTATATTTCAAACCATTCAAAAGTTATTTAGGTGACCCCGAATTTTTTTAAGGCATTATATAATATTTAAATAAATTTAATAGTTTTGTGAAGTTTTTCTTTCTAAAAAGAACCCTAAAAATGAGTTAATTTTTTTAAGAGAAAATAATTTTAACAAACGATACATTTACGAACACGAAAAGGCATATAATTAATATAGAAAACATATGTTTACATCTTACAGTGAAAAATACTCCTACTTACCGCATCAGTCTATAATCAAAGATAATTATTAACTGTCGATAGTTAATCAAAAAGCCATTTCTTGTGTAATTTGATGTTACAAGAGATTTTCAATATTGATTAAAAAACGAAACTAATGTAAATAATTTATTTTTAGATGAGTTTCCATTGACAAACTCTGGGCTATGAAGACATTTATAATGGCAATAATTAATCATATCAAAGTTAAATATCATAATTATAAGTTATGAGTTGAACAGATTTTTGAAATGGCTATATTTATTTAAAATTAACGTTTTAAAAATCGATTCTGAAGATTAATTTCATATGTTATAATTATTCTTCTAATAAATGTTTTGATGCTTAAAAGATAATGTCAACAAAACGAATGAATATGAAAATTTATATGTTTTTATAAGAACTAGTATCGCCTCTAGTCGAAATTCGACCAATCCCTATCTCTTTAGTTACCTTTCAATCCAACCCGTTAGCGTTCTTTTTCGAGGCATAACACATATATTTTCCGTTTACTTTTAGACAAAAATGAGCGAAATTGTAACTGTAATTCAAAATGAATAAATTAAAAACTGGAAACTCATTTCATTTTCTATTATTAAGCGTAAAAGATATTATTTATAACAAAAATTTCCAAATAAAAACATTGCAATTGAACGTGAATTGTAATCTTTATTAATCAAAACAATTTTTTATATACAATGGTATTCCTATGCTAGGGGAAATGTGGGAAAATTATATGTGTATTATTACTTTATTGTACTTGCCTTAATGGCAACATACACACATGATTTTTTATGTGCACATCTATGGCACAGTACCTAACCTAACCTAACCTAACATAATATTTATTAAAGAAACTGAGACGATACTGTCTAAAATTCTATTTTTTAAGTCTTGATGTTTAAGGATTATCAATAGTTGGTATTTATTACTATTTGATATTAATATCTGAATCAATTATTACAGTAAACTATAAAAGATTCGAAATTTCTTTATTAGTCGGATGCAGTTAGCCATAAACCTCGGAACCCGTCTATAGTGATTGGATTTTCATGGGACTTTTTTCATTGAGTTTCTAATTGTAAGGACTTTAATCTTATAAATTCAAAAAATATTGCTAATCATTATTTAATTAGTTATAGGTCATTTCATATCAGTGGCTTCAGTGGTCCAGCACTGGTTACTTGACCGTTCTTAAAAAATTGAAATTTTATGTGCAATTACCCAAACATGCTGGTAGTTCAAAATGACCATAATTTTAATTTTATTGTTGTTTGTTTTCGCGTACCGGTCATATTTGTTCTACAGGGCGCAGCATTTTTTGCACTTTCAATAGTTTGCGGAAACTGTATCTCAGCATAGGTATATTTATCCTATCGACTTGGAACTACGAGCAAATTATTCAAAAAATAATTAGCTACAAGATAATATAGACATTTTTTTCGAAATTTAATCTTAAAGTGTTACATTTCAGCTTGAACTCGTATCTCTATTTTTGCTTAAAATCCGATTTTCAAGGGGATGTTTTTGCAAGAAGGGGTAAAGTTTACAAGTAAAAAATTTTTTTACAAAGAAGTGGGAATGAGTCACATCAAAGTTGAACTCTAAGACTGACACCCCTTTTTTCAAAAAAAGTTAGAAAATTTGAAAAAATAGCACTTTTCAAAGCTCAATAATTCTGGTGGGGGACCAGATAATAATCTAAAATTTCAACCCATAATAGTACTACATGCTAGTATTATGTACCAAAAAAATTGACTTGTTAACTCTACCTAGTCTTGCAAAAACATCTCCTTGAAAATGGGATATTTTAAAAATAGTTCGATGCATAGTTAGTCGTCTACATAGTGAATGGATTTTCATGGGACATTAAATATTTTTTTAATAAAAAGATTAAAGTTCATACGATTAGAAATTCAATAAAAAAATCCCATGAAAATCCATTCACTATATAGACGAGTACAGAGGTTTTACAGTTTTCACGACTAACTACACCGGACTATATTTGTTACATAAGAATAACTGGAAATAATATTAAAAAAAAAATCATGTGAGTCCGATTTTTTTCTGTCTCAGCCATCTGTTCACAAAACGGGACGAGATATCTTCAGAGACTGTTAAATGATAATTTCAAGATCAAAACGAGACCTTTCATACAAAAAAAAACGAGATAAGACTTGCCAAACTCTCGTCTTACCTCGTGTGCAGCCCCAATTCGTAAATAGCTATATGTAAATGAAATAATTCCGAGGCGATTTTTTTTAATTAACAAAAACTCATCACAATAAATATGTGATATGTATTTATATTTTATTTTTCTTATTTTTAATCTGAACATATTTCGAATTATCTCAATAATTATAATGTATAGAGATACTCATGCATGTTTAACATTTTTTTTAATTGTTAAATATGTCAACCGTCCGTAATTACTAATACATTATTGTTATAAACTTTCAAATATTACTACATGACATAAAATTTAATAATGCCATCAGTACTAAAAAGGGCTTCTTATTAGCATTATTTACATTTATAGAATTACTAATTACAAGCTAATAAAATAACTATATTTAGATTTAAAAAGAAACCTTTGTCAAAATAATACTAATTAGAAACTAAAATAAATCAATATTATGGTCAAGTAAGTATAGTTTCTCGGTATATTGGATAATTTAGTTACATTTAATAACTTCCTGTCCCTCCAAACATGTCTTTTCGAAACCGATACTTATCTTTGAAAATCTATCTGTCCCACTTTTTGTAATTGATAGCAATTTTTTGAGGTTTAAATGTGCGGGTCATTTAGATGCACAAACGCAGATATTAATAATTTCATAATTTCATTTTTAAGTAGATAATTTACGATTATATTTGTTGGTTTCTCAATGCACATTTTACAGAGCTGGACTGCCCAAACTAAATATTAAAATATATGAATTTTTTATTCAATATTCTATTACTAGCGACTTGCGACCTGTCTGCGGCTTCATTCGTGTTGTATTCGTTTTTATGACCATGTATAAGTTTTTTCTCCACAATAATTTGGGAACTATATTAAGAAGAAAATCATATTAAATCAAATCGGTGACTTATGTTCTAATTGTAAGCGCACATATACACATAAACGTTAAAAAATCTTATCTTTTTACATTTTTATTGTAATTTTGAAAAAAATCTTCTTATGCCATAAAAGGAAAAAAACCTATAAAATTTAATTTTTCTTAGTCTATGGCCGGCCACTCACGTACAGTTTTAACTGTACAGTTAAAACTGTGGACTGAGATGTACACACACGTGCAGTTCAATTGTTCAATCCTTCAGTTTGTTCCATGGATTCGAGCAGGTCCGATGATTTGGCCGTAGATCTTAAGCTGTTTATTTTTGCTAAAACAGATTTCTTGGTCGCACCAGGTTCTAGTTCTTCTAACTTTTTTGCCAGTTTGCTGTATGCAGCATCTTTTTTGGCGCGATCATGGTATTCAGCAGATTTAACTTGCCATCAGCAAAGTTCCGATCTATATATGGCGATAAAGTCAACAATCACTTGGTTTTGTTTACGCGACATGATGATGGGCACCCTTGCTCGACACAAACTGAACTGAGAAGTTTCAAAACTACACAGTTGAACCCCCACACACGGTCAGTTCAGTTAGTCCTTTCAGTTAAAAATATGAAAAATTTCATATTTCTCAGTTAAATTGTACAGTTGAAAAAATCAAGTTGAACTGAGACTGAAATACCCACTCACGTACAGTTTCAACTGACAATTTTAACTGTACAGTTAAAACTGACAGTTAAAACTGTACGTGAGTGGTCGACCTTAGAGATTGGACGGCGTCAGTCAGTGAATAAAGACAAATTCATTTATATTTATATTTACACTGCCGTGCATGAGTCTTTGGACACCTATGATTTTGAATTTAAATAAACAGATTTCAGTCATTAAAAATCCCCAAAATAGCGAAAAGGATATGTAAACTTGCAGTCAAAATAGTAAAAAGTAAAAAAAAAAAAACAATTTCTCGTTAGCTTGAAAGACACTGCGTCAATACTTTCAACTTGTGTAAACCTGACCTTTCAAGTATATAATTCGAAAAATTTCCTTAACATGGAAAATTGTAAATGCTGTATTTTAGATATGCTAGGGTTATTACAAAAGTTGTAATTAAGTACTCTTATCAATATTTAAGATTTTTTGCAGTTTTATATTTATAATACGTAAAAAATGAGTGTCCAAAGACTTTTGCATAGCAGTGTAGATGATAGATAATGAAAAAATGGATACAAAATGTTTTCAATTTATTAACAAATAAAAACTATTTGACTTTACCGAGCGTCATTTACATGTAAATATAAACATCCTGTACATAATTTACATACAAACTATTGTAATGAAAATACACCTATGAAGTTTTGTACAATGTATTATTATTTTCTATGTGAAATCACAACTTTTATTTACACTTTTTCACAAACGATATATGTAAAATTAAATACATTTTATTTATTGTGTATTTTTTTTAATTTCGTCTCTGTATACAAACTTTCAACTGCATCATAAAATATAAGAATATCGTAAATTGATGCATAGTCATAAATGATTGCCTAAAGAATTAATTTTATCATTAATGGACATCGGAAAGGTCGAGGCTAATCTCATAATTAACATCAAAACCAATTTAATGCCAAGTTTCATGGTCCATAATTCGTTCAAAATATAAAAAGCGTTCATCAATTTTATGTGCTTGTTGTTTGTCCCCAGTCTTTATCACATTCATTAAATATTTTATATTTTTAATTCAGCTGTAATTTAAAAAAGAAAGTTTCAGGATCCCTTAAAATTTTTCAAATTATTCATAACTAAAAAAAATAATTTCTACAATGTTATTCGATTTTTATAATATTTTGTACAGAGGTATAACTTCTTTAAGGCCTACACAATTCAAAAATATGATAAAATATCGTACTTCTAATCAAGCAGGGTTGAAACTCCAAAGGACGAAACTTTTAAAGCATTCATGTGTCATCTGAGGATACACATATTTATAATTTTTAATGCACATAAATATTTCGTAATAGTAGCTAAATATTAATTAATAAACAAACTTATAAATTTTAATCAATGCAGACGTGATTCCTAGCATGTTTCTCAAAGTTTTTTTAGTTTATAATGAATTTAATTTTTAATAATTTACATTTTTATTGGAGAATAAAACGTGATATTTTTAATATTAATAAAAAAAGATGATACGCTCAAATATTGATAAATATGTTTTCATAAAATTGCAAAACAACTTGTCCTTCTTGTAGATATTTTTATGTATACAGGATGACCAGTATTTCTCTGGAACAAATTTCCCTGACTTTTCCCGGTTTTCTAGGAGAATTTTTACCACTTTTCCCTGTTATTTATTTAAAAAATTTAGATAAAAACCCTAAAAAAACGTCACTCTTTAAATATTTGCGAGAATTAGTGGGATTTTGCATTTTTATAAAAATTCCCTGACTTTTCCCGGTTTTCCAGAAACTGGCCACCCTGGTACACACTTACCGCTCTATACAACGACGGTAACGGTAATTCAACCGTTCCAAAAAACGACGGCTAGAGGGGCGTCCACCACTTTAACTTAATTTAAATTTCGCGCCGAAATATAGCAGTAACGGTAGTATTATGGTAAGAATAGAAAAAAAGTTGTTATATAGAACGGTCGGCCCGTCGTTGCATGACGCGGTCGTTAAGTAGAAGGTTATTTTATAGAGCGTTCAAAATAAAAATAAATTTTTGAAAAAATATTTAAAAAGTGGTTTCTTCTTAATGAATTAAAAAATGCATTATAGTATTTTTTCTTTCTGCATAATCTTACTTTCTCCCCCATTCCAAAGGAAGATGAAAGGCTCATAATTAGCAAGATCAAAATATTAAATAATTAAAAATCAATTATACCATCAAACGCATCACGTTATAATATTCATACAAAACGAAGCCAAAGCTCCTCAAGTAAAAAGAGAAATTTAATTTGAGTTCTATAGTCAAAGGGCATCTCGTCTCATCCCAGTAATTGTATTTGATTTAGCCAGACTCATTAGTCTATCATTTTTTTCCATAAACAGTCGCATCCGGAAATCTACTTTCAATAACAAAATCGTGTGAACTACCGATATGTTTATCGAGAACACTGCTTCCAAATATGTCAGATATAACTTGCTTTCGTTTTTGTTTATAGAACAGACCAATTAAAGTCGTTTATAATTGCTTTAATACAGTACACTATATGTTTGTATTGTGTGTGTAGTTATTATTTTTATGTGTTGCAATTTTCTCATGAATTTAATATTAAGTTTATTAAAGAGATTTTATACACATTAATAGGACATTGATAGTGGCGCATTATACAGAGGAGAGGAGGGTGACGACTTCAAATAGATGGTGGTCTTGATTTAAAAAAATATATTACAAGGAATAAAAGATTTTTTTTTAGTTTTTTCTTAGGATGAATCAAAATTTGAAAATAAGTGTGATACTCATTTTTAAGTTAATTGTATTTACCTATTTTATTTTTTTCAAATCTTTCCCCAAAACCAACAAAACAGTCACTAATGTCAAAATCTCTACATTGCATTTACTCCACTGCAATTAGACTGAAAAACATCAAAATGATAAAATCGGGCCTCTATGAACCGATTTTAATGAAACCTTTTGCATTTGGATTGTTTCGATGGGTAGGTCAAAGTTTATATTTTCAAACTTTACGCTAGGCCCTAAATATTTTTTTAGGGCCATTCCATTAAAGAGCCATCAATGAGGTATACAGTGACCTCTCAGATTTTGTTTAAATTTTCATATGTGATGTAGGCAATCAACAGGTAAATACATTCATCAAAATTTTTGCGATCGGACACACCGTTTGCCCGTTGTGAGTGACGAAAGTCGTCACGTGACGCTTATACGATCATTTTAAGTCCGCTTTACTGCTGCCTTGTAGTTACACAATTAATTCTGAAAAGTACATGATTGTATTACACAAGGGCTAAACTAATAATATGAGTCATTAGATCCCGGTATTAAGTATTTAGAGTGCCCCTTAGACCCCATAAACTGATAAAAATTTACTAAACTTTAGATCTGTAAATTTTCCAGGAAAAAAGTATTTTTTGGGGTTGTAATTTATATAAGATAAAGTCCCAATATACTACAACATAATTCAGCAGGAATCATATCCCGCAGTATCTTTAGCTCTGAGTATAGTACAGTCAATGGCGTAAATAAAATGGTAACTATGAATGTTGGGTAGGTTGTGATTTTCAAGAATTTGGGGGAGGGGTATCGAAGGGTTATCAGAAATGAGTTAATAACTTATTTTTATAATAATTTTAAACTTGAATTGAGTGGGGGTGTTATTATTTAGCCGCCATCTTGAAAATCACAGCCTACCCGAAATTCACAGTTACCATTTTATTTACGCCAGATTGACTGTACTATACTCAGAGCTAAGGATACTGCGGGGGATGATTCCTGCTGAATTATGTTGTAGTATATTGGGACTTTATCGTATATAAATTACAACCCCAAAAAATACTTTTTTCCTGGAAAATTTACAGATCTAAAATTTAGTAAATTTTTATCAGTTTATGGGGTCTAAGGGGCACTCTAAATACTTAATACCGGGATCTAATGACTCATATTATTAGTTTAGCCCTTGTGTAATACAATCATGTACTTTTCAGAATTAATTGTGTAACTACAAGGCAGCAGTAAAGCGGACTTAAAATGATCGTATAAGCGTCACGTGACGACTTTCGTCACTCACAACGGGCAAACGGTGTGTCCGATCGCAAAAATTTTGATGAATGTATTTACCTGTTGATTGCCTACATCACATATGAAAATTTAAACAAAATCTGAGAGGTCACTGTATACCTCATTGATGGCTCTTTAATGGAATGGCCCTAAAAAAATATTTAGGGCCTAGCGTAAAGTTTGAAAATATAAACTTTGACCTACCCATCGAAACAATCCAAATGCAAAAGGTTTCATTAAAATCGGTTCATAGAGGCCCGATTTAGTGAAAATATCTAATTGCAGTGGACTAATTGTTTGTTAGTTGTTTATTAGTTGCTATTTTTTTCTGTGTTTGAAAATAAAACTTTGTAGCTTTGGTGGGATTAATAAACTCGTAATTAAGGAGGTTGATACTTTAGTGTGCGGGGAAGGCGGTGCCTGTGTATAAGTATATAGCAGTGAAGGTAAGGTATCCTCTCTGAAGCACACACTTATCATTTTTTAATTAAAAAACGCGGTTTCCAATAATTCCGAAAATTTACAGATATCTTTGTAAATGAATCAAGAATTTATGTCCAAATTCTCTCACTTTGAAAAGTCCTGCCATGTCTCGAAAATATGCAGTTCTCATAAGAATGCATATTATATTTTTTATTTAATATTTCATAGACTATTCTCTTAACGACCTTGAATTTTTTTTAATATACATGTCTTGTTATTTTCTAACAATAAGTTTCATCGAAATCTTTCTATTATTTTTCTATGGTGTCAATTATTTTTTACGAAACATACGATTGAATCACTTACTTCAATCAGTTGCACGTCAATTACTATAAATATATAAATCTAAGCTTTTAATTTATCGATAAAGCTAAATTAAAAAGATTAAGATAAATTACAATACAATTTCTTCGTTAATAAGATTAATAATAGGTACATCAATTTTTATGTCGGTGTGAATAATATAAATACACCAATTAATCATTAAAAAATGATAAATATCTAAACAAAATTAATATGGACACAGTAAAAATTCAATGACAAAAATCAATAATGTATAATTCACGTCTGGCATCTGTGTCTAATGAATATTTGCGATACCAATTAAATATTATCTCAGTGTGATCTAATTAGTGACAGATAAACGTGCTAAATAGACGATAAAAGTTTCACCAGACCTATAGACAAATGATTTAGAAGTGTTGATTTCCTGCCCATCTAAGAGTTATTAATTCTTCATAAGTGTTCAATTTTTATAGCTCTCTCTTTGTTTTATGTGAAATATAGTCGAAACCGGTTATAATGACATCGGTTAATACAATATATCGGTTTTAACGACTCAAAAGTCTGACTGAATCCCATATAATTCTCTTTTTACCGGTTTTTGCGACTATCGGCTTTTACGACTTAATATGACTGGCCTCCTTGATATTGTTATTTTGACTGTATTTGTTTAAGTTGTATTTTTAATCGACTTAAAAAAATAGGAGGTTCACAATTCGAATGTATATATTTTTTATGACTGTCATTACCCCGACAAATATGCATCAATTTGGACGATTTTTGTTTATTTGACAGAATATATTCCAGAGGTGATTCCATATGAATTATATCAGAATCTGACCATAGACTTTGAAAATACGCTACTCCAAAGGGAAACTAAAAGCACTGAAAAATATGAGCCTATAAAAAAATTTCATGAAAGAAAAAACCGACATCAAAAACTGTTCAATTTATACACTTATATATTATGTACTTTTCAGTTGTTTCAGGATTCTTCTTTTTAGTCCATTTTCATTTTTTTTTAAAAAGTTTATGAAACATGGATAGATTTTAAACTTTAAAAATAATGTAAAAAATAAATATCATAAATGAAAATATTTTTTTTTTCATTTTAATTCCGAACTTATGTATATTTGCATGTTTATTAAAACGCTGGGACTCGGCGCTCCTTACTACCGTATTTAAGATCAATTGTAAAAGCCGGTTTATAAAGCAGCTAGTTGTTAAACTTATGTTCTTATAATATACATGTTTACTGTCTTTGGGTAGGGCAATCTTTTGGGGTGAAATAAGCAGGTTAGTCTGTCTATTAGGTTAAAAACGGGAATTCAATCTTCGCCTTGCTTAGGACAATCTAGTGAGGCGACAGGGGATTAATATAGGATAAAAACGGGGATCCAATTCATGCTGCAATGAACTGTTTTTCAATAATTCTGTCAAATAAAATAAACGTTCAATTTCCTACAGTTCGTTGCAGCAGATATTGAATCCTGGCTTTTAAACTAATCTATTCTACAAAACGGCTAGCCGCTTTATAAAGTGGCTAAAAATACAATCCGGCTGCGACACATACATCTACAAAACAAAGAAGTTTATTATATTATGTATATAGGTTAAAGCTAATATTTTAATTAAATAAAAATTTCACTGAGCAAAATAATTTAGACGTGTTTTAACTTCCTGCCCACCTTTGAGCGAGTTTAAAGTGAGATTGATTCTTCATATCACAAGTGTTAACACTTGACAGCTCTCTCTTCGTGAGACTTATAAATAAAAAATATAAAGTAATTCCAATAATCAACACTTTACACCGTTCATCGCGATGTAATTGGTCTGATTTAGTTCTACACCATAATGTTTAAAGTATCCGTTTCCGATCTACATACATGTAAGTTTTCATTTTCACTTGACAAGTGATCATGTACACCTTCCACTTGATACAATTCTGTCAGATATTGATTGCCTTGTTAACTGTTTTAATTAGTTTATTATTTTTTCTTTATTTTTGTGTTTGTTTTATGTATAATTAAATTTGAAAATTAATTTAATAAGATCTTGACTTTCTTATTCTGATTTAATGTAACCTATAGTGACTGTTTGATTATTTATTAATGATATTGTACTTTTCTTATTATGTACTTCAAAATGGAGTGAACAAAATTTGAACCATTTCAGCCCAAACATAAGTCATAAAAAAACGCCTCTCGGCATTCGAGTGCTCGTATGCTACAATTTTAGCCCAACAAATTTTTTGCATCACGAGTGTACGCGATTTTTCAAATTTCAAACTAAATTGTACCAAAGAATTTGTAGTTATCTACTCATTGACTTTTTGACAAACGACCCAAACCTTTGGACTTAAATAGAAATATGAAAATGTATAGCTGTTTACCTTTTATAACGTAAGCACTCTTTAAAAATGAATTTTCTGAAACTGGATCCCTAAAGGAGGAGGAGTAACCTTTTAAGTTAAATTCAAGCAATATTCCAAAGTTCAACCCTAATTGGTGTAAAATTTTCCCAGATTTATAATAAGGGCTAGGCCTTATATAACGTCATTAAATAATATCCCTCTATAACTTCTTGTGTGGCTTAATTATGCCAAGTCTATCACTTTTTTCTTTGCTAAAATTTTTGTAATCGCAGATATTTTATTCTATTTTTTCCGAAACACGTGCATTTGGTGTTTTATATAGAAAAATTTATAAATATAGTATTTTTCAAATTGTAGGAATAAGATTATTTGATAAATGTGCGAGAAAAAATTTATCCGCTAGAATTTTTGGAACGTTTAGGGTGTCTACCACTTTAAAACTGTCAAAATAAAAACTTCTGGAAATACCTACATATATTAATAATATAATCAGCTGATTTTTTAGGATTGTTTAATGAAAATGTCTAAAACTCAATAGTTACTTTGTCAGACAAAATATATTTTTCGATTTTTCAGTCCGACGCGTAAAATCGTTGTCACAACTTTCTGGCAATATAACATTTAACTAATATTAGACTTTGTAAACCTTATCAATGTTCATAGAACCAAACACAACGCGGGTGAAACTGCAGACGTATTAAAATTTAGACAATTACTGCACAAAAGAAAACTTTAGAAAAAATGTATTATCGTATTAGCCAATATCGGGCAAGGATTATATGTATGCATAACTTTTTAAACATTGGGTCAAAAACCTTTGATATACAAACCAAACTATTGCGAAACACGGAACCGTAAAAAATAATACGAATCTTAATCTATTCCAATTTCACTCGGTATGATTCGAGTGTTTTGCATATCACCAGTTATCTCATTTTTCTATATCAATCATGACTGTTCCCACCCACAACTCTACGTGGCTCTCATTAATAATCTATCTACAGAAACTGTAGCAACCATAAACAAACATATAATTATGTATGGGA
Organism: Sialis lutaria; assembly: GCA_949319165.1. Taxonomy (NCBI): domain Eukaryota; kingdom Metazoa; phylum Arthropoda; class Insecta; order Megaloptera; family Sialidae; genus Sialis; species Sialis lutaria. The sequence continues at coordinate 7,590,481 of OX439233.1, read as the reverse complement.
TTTGAATAGAAAACCAACAGGCTGGTTACATATACCCCCAAGGGCCGCTAGTACACAATATGTAGGTACTTGCATTCTACACGCATGTTAGCGCGGCTTTCCACACTATGCGGTTGTAATCAGGATCATCGAAAATGTTTTCCGCGAGGCAGACGGAAAAATAAATATTTATTACATACATGAAAGGTTATCTACTTCATCTAAATTTGTAATATGTAAAGTAAATCTTGCCCGGACGTGTTTTACATTGAGTTTTAAATTGAGTCAAATGCTTGTAGTAGGTACAGTATGTAGTATGCATTGCCAAATCAGACAAGAAATGTTAGATGCTCTAAAGAGAAACTAAAGGGTCGATTACATTGAGCGAGTTTACTAGCTACTAGCCGGCGAGTTTACTAGTTGCTAGTAAACTCGCCCAGTGTAATCATGTTCACTAGCTTACTAGCAAAATGTGTAAACAATCTGATACAAAAGTTGAAAGCCGGGCTACTTTACTCGCTACTCACTGGTGTGTGGGTTTGTTAGCTAGTAAACTAGCCGTGTGTCATCTTAGCTGCTAGTGAACTAGCTGCGAGTATTCCGATGGTTTCTATTCACAACACGTGATTTATTTCGCTAGCTAGTTGGTTAATTGGTTAATTTTTTTAATAAAGAAAATATAATATTTTTTTGTTTTACTAGCTCATTGGATCCGATGTCACCCGGGGATATAAATTTATCTGTAATAAACCTATTAAACATTGTTTTCACTTATCGCTAAGTGAATTAGTAAAATAAATTTACACATAAACCTTCCTTGTGATACAGTCTACCCATTAGTGAAAACCGGAATAAAATCCGTTCAGTAGTTACTGAGAAAATTGACAGACAGACAGACATACGCGGTGAATGAATTTGTTTTATGCTATGTATAGGTCGGTTATATGTACAAAATCTTATGAAAATTAGCATAACTTTTTATAAGGGTTAAAATAATGTTAACTAGTTTTACTATCAATAGGGCAATGGCAATATAAACTTTATATTGGGGTTTTATTAATATTGCTATACGATTATTAGTGCTGGATTCCGGAGATATAAGTTTTCAAAGTTTTTTGTTGCAATCGTGCTCCCGAGGAAACCCTCTAGTACCGCCAGGGAAGACTTAGTTCTATGCCAAAAAAACGGCCAAGGCATACACGGTTATTATTATTAGAGGTCCGTAGGTTTCAACTGACAATGAGTACAAAAAATTATTTTGAAACCTGTATTATAATTTAGATTTTTAAATATTTTAATTTGATATGATAATTTTAGTATATTTGTCATTGATAGCATCACTTTTAGGTCTATGCCTTTTCTTCAAGATTATTTTTTTCATTTGGTATCTGGGGGGGTCAAATTTTGCATGTTTAATTAAAATTTCAAGTAACAGACAGACCGACAACAAAGTGAGATGAATAAGGTACGCTCTTGTCTTAATAAATGTAAACATTAAATTTAGAACATTTTGAGAGACTCTGATCTAACTGAAACTAAATACCAACTGGATGCAGTTCTACGAGTGTCATAATAACAGTCTATAAATAATAAATATAATATTTATTTGATTTTTATTCAATTACAAGTGATACTTTAATATTTACCAGATTGCGGCTATGAGGAAAGTATGAAGAGTTATTATGAAGGCGGAACGCGTGAATATGGGTTTAAAAATGTCAAAGAGATTTTATCAGAGAAAAGATAAAAACAACAATTATAGTTTTAACTTGATTATTGTTTACGAATGGTTTGATTTCTCAAATGACTATAGTTCAGGGCTGTACGAGACGAGAACTACACCGAAAAAATATACTGTAAGAATTACAGTTTTCCTGTATGTCCCGGATAGTGGGCGAAAACCTATATATAATACAGTAGAGACCGGTTAAAACGACATCGAAGGGACCGGTCATATTGGTCGTAAAAAGCGGACAGTCATAACAACCGGTAAAAATGCAATTATATGGAATTCAGTTAGATTTTTATTTAGATACCGTACTAATCGATGTCGTTATAACCGGGTTCTACTGTATTTTACTCTCTGAAACTGTAATACCTAATATAATTTTAAGCTGTAATGTTTGCAGATACTCAATATAATTGATGGATAAACCGCAAACACTACAGCCTAAAATTATATTATTACAGTTTCAGAGAGTAAAATACTATCCGAGATAGACAGGATAAATTGTAATTCTTGCAGTATATTTTTTTCCGTGAAAGTAAGTTCGATTTTTTTTACTAATTGTAAGTCTCGCTGAATATAGACTTTTTCTCAACAGTCTCGTAAAAAATTGAAGCAATCTCATCTCAATCTTGTCCCATAAAAAAATAATGGTGGTTTTATAGTTGAACGCTATCAAATGAACAATGTCAGATTGGATATTTGTCATTTCTATGATTTTATTATGATTTTCGAAATTTATGACTCCCCCCTCCCCTCTATAAATTTAGGATACCATGAAGTAGTAGCAAAGCACATTGATTAAGAATTTTTAATTAACTTCATCCTTAATATATATAAAGCTCAACGTCTCTCTGTCTGTCCGTTAGTGCGCTTATCACTCGAGAACCACTTATCCGATTTACGTGATTTTTTTTTTAATTCATAGGTACATTCTCTGGCCAGGTTATAGGCTATATTTTGTTACGTTAGGTAACATAACAACTAAGCAGTGACGATAATAGTAAATCAAGTCGGAAAAAATTTTGCCGACGGCGCGCTGTTTTGCAATACGCTGCCTAAACCGTTGAATATAGAACAAAATAATGTATTAAAGAATTGTGTAGAATCAAAAGTGCTACAATAAAGTCCGCGACACCATATGTCTAACTTTTATATTTAAGCCACAATGACTGCTTTTATGTTACAAAGAAAACATAAAATATTTGGGTTATGTTTACATGTACTTATGACCTGCAAAACTTTAATCCTTATTGAAATAAATGATTTCATCGTCATAAGTACTTAATGTAGATATAATTTGCCCTTTACAGCATCCAATTTGGTGGTATAGTTTAGGAAATAACATTAAATAAGTTTTATACGGTAAAATATTATTAATAACGCGCGAACTAAATACGCCGGTATTCGATCTTCCTCGGCTCGGCCGTTGTCATTTGACCGTCAGTTTTGTTTCAATAATTAAATTTAAATTTAAGTGTTGTTTTTATTATTACAATAATAACTAATCGTGTTTGTACTTAATTTGTACTTAATGCGAGCGAAGCCGCGTGGGTACATCTAGTAAATTAATAAAAAGCAATATCAACTGCCGAAGTTGGTTTCAATTACGTATTTTAAATATTTTAATATAATTATTTAGAGAGAAAAAACTTGCCTAAATAACGCTTCAATTCCGCCTCCGCCATGTAAGGATTCATACGTTATACAAAAAGTTTCAATAACTAAAATTTTTAACAAATTAATGATTTCACTTTTGATCTAAATTACTTTTAGTCAAAAAATGAAAATTTTTATACTATATAAAAAAACAGCAATTTATTTTTTTATTTATTTTTAAATAAGAAAAATATTTCTTATATTAGGAATGTTTAGGAATTTTATGTATTAATAATTAAATTAAAACAGCTCAAAGCTATAAAAATTTTTAATGATGTATGAAGCATACTAAACATAATTTTAAATTAATGTCAAATAAATTTATACCTTTATTTTAAAACGAATAAATTATAATTCTATATACCTACTAAACATAAGTGCATATAGGCAGCTACTTATGTATAAGAAATTTTAATTTAAATAAATGAGAATAACACAATATAATATGCATTATACAATTATACATACATATATTAAATTATTAGAAAGATAATAAATCCATGTATACATTATTTGTACATGTATTTGAATTGACATATTAATAGAAAATGAATAATATAATTATATATTATAATTGATCAAATATAATATCAATATGCACATATTTCACTAACCATATAAATTAATTTGTTACATTAGTTTAAAGTAACAAAAAAACCAAGGTCAACAATTATATAATTTAATTTCCTTAATTTAATTATTATGATTATAAATGGTATTGAGGTATCTAAAAAATAACGTTTTCATTTTATGAAGAAAAATGCATGTATGCCATAAAAAATAAAGTTGAATATAAAGTATTTGTTATATTTCCAATTTTATTTATTTATAATTAATGGAAAATATTCATATCGATACTTTTTTCGTAGTCAGTTATGAGGACGAGAAGAGTTAAGATGGCTTCAATTTCGATGAGACGAGACTTCAATCAAAAATACTAAATTAAAGCAAATTAAATAAAAATACCAAGTGTCGGCACAGTAGGTACTTCCTCGTACTAAATTCAAAGGTACCTATAGTTAATTATTATCGAAGAATTTTATTAAATACCTACTGATAATGAATTCAGATGAACTGTCATTTATTAACCATTTAATTTTTTATATAATTTTGTTGAAATGAAAAAAAAATTGTTGTGAATGCGTGTGAAATTAAAATAAGGTAGGAGCTGTCACTCTTGAAGAAGAAGGTAAGGTAAGGTAATACAGATTTATGATAATCGATAAAACAGGTCGCTTGTACAAATGTTACGCTACCATTTTGTTATCTAATAACTTTTCAGCATATAATGTAGCCTATGTCCTTCTTTAGGATGCAAGCTAACTCCCTGCCAAAATTCATCAAGATCGGTTAAGCGATTTAACTGTGAAAATGTTACAAACCGACAAACAGAGAGACAGACACACTTTCGCATTTATAATATTAGTATGGATAGTAATAGATATTCTACAATCTACAAAAAAGATTCTACACAGGCAGACAGACAGACACAGTACGAAAAGTGTTTGTCTTGACCTGAAACGGAAAGAACAAGTGGGCATTTTAATACTTTTAATATTATTATAAAATAAATATTATCAAAAAGTGCAAAAAAGTATACAATCATTTGCTGCTATTCTTTCAAATTCCATGAATTAAAGAGCAACAATTTTGAATATACAAGTACATGTACTTCATAATTATTTGAGAAATAATATTTACTTATACTTTCTTAACGACATAATAACTGTACTAATTTTTAAATAAATTAACGATGTCACTTCCTAAAATGAAATGTATTCATTCAAACAGTACGTAAAAATCTACCTCTTCTTGTTTATAAATTTTACACTACATTCGAAATTAACAATATCTAAGATTCTATAGACAAAGACAGCTTTATAGACAAAACTAAACAAATGAATTTAATTATCTCTCTTTAATACAATTTTACACTAAATATAAAAACAAAAAGACCGCAAAGAAAAGAGACAGAGATACACACATTGAATACTATAAACTAATGTCATCTTTGTTTAATTATACTGGTCGCGGTCCAACATCCAAACACAAAAGATATGAAAATATAGCTTACGGATAAACCTCATTAAAGTCTAATTTGTGGTGATGAGAAATTTTCAAGTATTTTTTTCCCATGGCATGCGCCAGTTAAAGTAAATGAATGGATGGGGACCGTTATTTGCTGCAACGCGAAACCATTTGTACATTTATCAATGATGAAATGTGCATCTATAGATAGATAGCGATCGAACGATGATTAAGTGCTATATGCATATTATAAATATGATAATATCAATAATTTATTGTATGTATAATTATCTGTGTGGGAGGGATATTGCAGGCTTGTAAATAGGGTCGGTGAATCAGGAAGTAAATGAGCGATATGAAGTATTTAAATTTAAAATTTTACCCAATATCTAGTACAGAGATTCCTAATAGGGTGACCAGATTTCAGAATATATAAACCCTGATTTTAGATTATGTCAGTCCTGACAAACCCTGAGAAAAATAAATTCCCACGTTAGTACATGAAGACCATCTTTTTTTTAATATGCCTTTCAAATTTTTGGTTTTGTGAGATGAAAATGAAGACCATTTTGGCAAATATTTTTTATTTTTACTGTTGCACCCTTTGATGACCTTTTTTTAGTTCTCATCATTTTTAACAAACCCGGAAAAATTGTAACCAAACCGGAGCCCGGAGAAACAGTATACAAACCTTGAGACTCCGGATCAAAACCTGAGACTAGGTCACCCTAATTATCATGTTCCAGGTGCACCTTCTGGAGGTCTATGGACGTTTAAAAGTGGTATGTACAGAGCCGGCCTTTGCAAGCTTGGCGCCCCGGGCGAAATATTTTTTTGCCGCCCTCCCGACCTTTTTTTTTTCGTTGTTGCATCTTTCTTTTCTTATTTTTTTATGTTTTTCATTCTTTTTCGCTTCTAGCCGCCCCTGCTACCTTGGCGCCCCAGGCGGTCGCCCAGGGTCGCCCCCCCCCTAAAGGCACCACTGGGTCTGTAGTATGCCAGGAGCCTATTGAGGGTCTATGGAAAATTGTGTTGTCTTAGAATTCGATAATTTTTTCGATATATTTATGTACATATATTTTTGTTTTAATGTATACCTACATAAATGCACCTTTTCAACAAAAAGTCAAGTGTCAAACGATGTATGAAGAAAATCATTCTTTCAAAAAGGGTATATGTGGAAAAAAGGTTTGCAATCTCTGATATAGTATTAATATAACTTTATGAAACGCCGAGGCGATTTTTGTGTGTGTTAAAATGGTCCTTAAATACTAAAGAATTTAATTAGTTTGCAATGCACCGTGACTAGCTTCTGTCTATTTCATGTAGACGAAACATAAAAGTGTAACGTTCATGTGATCATTTAAAAAAAATAGTTATTACAAAAGTTTTCATAAAGTTTTTTTTTTTTATTTTCATAAAAATTAATAGCTACATTATGGATTTTTTTTTGTATAGATAGTTTAGAAATTAGATGGGGGGGGGGGGCTCTGAAAGCAAATATTTCGTGAATTAAGGGTTAACATCAAAAGGTCATAAAACATTTTTTTGCATGTAAGCCAAGATCCATATCAAGATCACCACGGAAGCCTCAAGATTTTTTTTTAGTTTATTTTTGTGCATTTTAAGAAATTTCAAGACCCCCCCCCCCCACTCAATGAGGAAAGTGAAAAACATTTTTCTAATGCATTTTTCAGAGGGTCATAAATGCTGAATTAAGATAACAAATAAAACAATATTTTACTTTTCCTATAAAACATTAAATCAATTGTTTTTTTCTCCAGTCATTGACCTGTCCTCCCTCGCAAAACATAAGAGAGAGAAGAACATAGAACATAGGTACGTATATCTCTTTCAATTTTTATAATAAACAATAGGTCATAGCGTTACATATATTTTATAATCGTGATTGACATAATAATTAAATTAAAAAAAAAAAAAAAAATTCTTGTTTTTTGATAAAATAATTTTCACTTTTATTGAATGCATACTTTAGCCCGTAATTATTTTATCGAAATGCAAGATCGACAGAAACAAATCGACAATTTATGTACTTGACTTAACATGTGAGCAAAAAAATGTGTTTCTAAAGCAATCACGTGTGTTATATATAAGATTCTTCTCACGGCGCACTTGATTTTGTGATAACTATGTTAATGTTATTAATAAATCTCATAAATAAATTATGTTACTTGTAGTAGGTACGTATTTTGATATACGTTAAATTGGATATTTCATGCCTAGTTTAAAGAAGTTGTAATAAATGAATTGAAATGTAATATGTAAAATTGTAAATAAATACTGTGTGAAAAATTTGATTAAATAGGAGAATTAAAATAATATACATAAAATATTTAACGATGCGAAAATGATTAAATATAAATTGGAAATTTGTTACTCGATAGAACTATGTTATACCTGTAAATATACACGTAAATAATTAAATATTCATTTTGATTGGTGAGCTTTTAATACATATTTAATTTATTTATTACTTTTGTAATATGCATATATAAATATAGAAATTAAATACTATGATATACAATATCGTTTTATTTTGAATTTCTTTTTTTTTGTTATTAAATAAAAACCTATTTCTTTTTTTTACATATTCATTTTTTACAGAGAAAAAAAACTTTTGTCTGAGAAGTTTTTTCAAAATCCTTAATTTCAGAGGAATTTTTTGTAATCAATTTATTTATTTTTGTTTTATTTTTTATTAAAAAAATCTGTAAATTATTGTTTATAATTATTAATTATACATGTTTAAGTACCAATTCAATTTAAAGAAGTATAATATTTATTTTTACAAAAAAAGTTTTTTTTCTGTAAAATACGAATATGAAAAAAAAAGAATTAGGTTTCGATTGAAAAAAAAAAGTTGACCCCAAAATGATCTTAAAACCTCCACTCAAGGTAAAAAAATTTACCTCCACTGGTTTTCCCTCTCTAACCCTGAAACTTTTGTACCAAATATTTTCCCTGAAAAACCTTAGTTTTCAATATACAATTTACTTGTCTCAATTTAAATAGACCACTCGGTATATAGATTTTAAAAAATCCGGAATTCATATCTGTTAAATCCGGAGTTTATAAACTAAAGAAATAGAGATATCGTATGTCACGGAATTTTATTGGAGTAGGAGTCAAATTAGCATTAAGTAGAAAACCTTTTGTGGAAGACTAATGAATAACTTACTTACCAAAATTAGGTACGTCTTTGAAATACTTGTCCAAATTAAGCATTCACATATTTTACGCAATTTAATCTGTAACAAAAAAAATCCAATTATAATGGATAAGTTATACAAAGTAAAATGTAAAGAACATCATGTTCTTTTTAATACGTTCAATAAAATAACAGAAAGTATTTCAAGTATAAACACTTTCGTTTAGTATGTTTAGATATAGTTATAAAATTATTTAATGTACATAATTCTTTATAAAATTACTTCCTTTTTATTATTTTATATATAATTATCTTTAATGTATCATTAATTCAATAAATTATTAATACATGTGTAGAATAATTGTTATTTAAACTTTATATTATGTCTATCAGCAAATTATAAGCACAGTAAATAATCCCATTGGATTTGCAACTTTCATTTATTATCCCAGTTGTGGGGTGTGTACATTTTTTAAACTGATTTTCCCCTCTAAAAAAGCACCAAAACATTAAATTTTATTTTTATTACTCAGGTCTATGTTTGACCATGTAAACTTGGGAACTACTGAATTTGTTTGATTTTTTATATGCATTCGTTTGTACCGCAAAAATGTTTGTTTGTAACTCAAAGGGCTAAGAGATATAAAAATAAATATACCGGTCAAATGCGTGTTGGGCATACACATGATAGGGTTCTGTAGACATTCTCACTACGATTTATAAAAAAGAGTTATTTCAAAAATTTTCATTCATTTCATCTATTTTTGCTACAGTTCTCGTTATAATTTTCAGTGAAAGTACTAATTAAAAGTTACATTCTGGAATATTTAATCGATAGTTTAGAAAATATAGGGAGGAAGGCGCTCTGACTACGACATATATCGTAACTGAAGGGTTAAAATCGAAAGGCCATATAACATTTTTTGTTTCATTTTAATCCATTAACGCCCACCGTAAACATTTGTGTACACCTTATTTTTATAATTAGTGCTGCTGTCTATGGATATTAATTCACAATATTTTCCTAAAAATCAGTTGGTAGAAGTGCAACAAACAAAATTTGTTAACGTTATTAGTTTCATAAATGTTTAAATGTGTTTTAATTGTTCTGAATAATTTTTATTAATATTTTATCCAACTAGACTCTAAAGTATGTGATTTCAAATTTTGTTCAAATCATATGACAAAACTTAAATATACATGTAACATGACTTTTAAAGGAAAACTTAAATAAAAATGATATCAGAAAAGCAGTCTCGCACAAAATAGACTTCATATCAGCCCAATTTACTCGATCTTTTTTTTAAATATTAAATAAAGTTTGAGTTATATATTTAGTTAAATATATTGAATATGTACTTAATTTCATTAAAAAAAATAGTTTGCATGTTTTTGTATTCTTTTGCCTATCTAAAGACACCCCACTCAATTATTACTTAATACATAACTATTATGATACAAACGGATACATTTGGTTATATAACTACCACATCTACACCAATATTTCCCGACTTCCCCTTCAGATGCCATCATATATATGATTTTATCATATAAACAGTATAAGTATACCTACTCGGTAAATAAGTAAATACTACATAATATGCATATCTATATATATATTTATTTATAGACGTACTTGAATTCACGTACCAGTGCACAAATGCAAATGTGTCATAATTAACCTGATGTGATGTACTGGAGATGGGTATGTGATACAGGAAGTGCTGCCGGAAGGTCGAGGCAAGGCCGCCACTGGTACGTAAAAGCGCGCGCGATTTGAAATTATAATTCGTGACAATACCGCCCGCATGGAGGATATCTATCACGCCTAATATTCAGATTTTACTGTTATTGTAGGTATCTAGATCGGGTATGCGAAGGACGAATGTTTATTTTTATTTATGTGATTGATTAACGCATTTTAACCAGAATTAAAAATGTTATGTGGCCATATACATTATTACTGTCATAAGCTTGTATTGAGCTTGTGTTTTTTTAAATACATATTTTATATAAGATATACATGTGCATTATTGTGCATACAATATTATTATATTATTAGATAATAATTAAGTTGATTTTTTCAAAATCGAGATTATAATGGAAATACCCATGTATCTTTTCTATGTTCACCATGATGTAAATATGTGTGTGTGTCTGTCTGTAGTCGCTGTAACTCAAAAACGACAATGCGAGCAAATTCAGTACATATTAAAGAACATTTTTCTTCAACGAATTTTTTTTATACTATGTCACAACCATAACGGATGTTAAGTCTTGTCAGTGAATTTTAGAAAAAGATCTACCATGAGAGTCACGGGACTTTCTTATACGTAATACTGAGAATTAACAAAGTACATGCTTCCAATTTTATTTAAAAAATACATATATTTTCTATTACATGTAGGTATCTACAGCAACTATAGACCGATCGACAGACAGACAGACACACAGACATCATAGCGAAAATAGTCAGAATAGCCAGAATGGATTCAGGGAAGGTCAAAATGGATAATTCCATCATAATCAGAATTTCGAAAAAAAAAATCGTTTTTACAATACCTATGGATACAAGAAAGTTAAAATGTTTAAGGTAAAAATTAATTTATTAAAATTAAAAACAATATTTGTACCGGTTCATAACAGAAAGAAATGTTTACAATAAAAGTTCTAGAAAATTGTATTTTCTATAGTTTAAGTTCTATAAAAGTTTTGATATCTCTTATAGACCGGGAGCCAGGCTACATTCCGTTTGAAAAACCGTTAGGATTCATAAGAGTTGGTGATTTACATTCAGAAAGATGTAAAGAATGAAATTCTGAAGGTTGCCGGAAAAAAACCTCGGAACTTTTTATCTTGCAATTTATCTTGCCCCCCACATAACTTTTATTTGCTTCGAAAACAGCTGTTTTTGGTGTTTCCGTGATATTTGTGATAATTAACTTAATTTTTTTAATAGAAAATGTGCATCAATCAAGCTGTTTTTTTGTGGGTACTGAGTACTATATGTGAACATAACTTACGTATAATTACAGCTTTCTCGGTTAAACCAGAAAGCCACTGAAAATTTTGAAAAAAAGATAAAATGACAATTTCATAAATGAAATTGAAAAGCCTTTATTACGAATATCTACAACGAAAATAACCTAAACTTAAAATTGAGTTAAATCATTTTGAAGCTAGATTCTTTAGGCTTTCAAATGACCCCAAGTTCATTATAATTGTTTAATTAGAACGCATGCTATAGCGAGTCGAAAAAACGTTAAACATCGATGAAATATTCATATCTTACGAGGGTAAAACGATCACCACCTCCAACCCGTGAACATTTAAAATTTTCTAATTACAGTTTTTGCTAACTAATACGTATAATAACAACTGACTAAACATTCATCAAAATTAAAAATGGTGCAACATCTATTTTTTTTATAACTGGAAGGACTCCGTTATAATGCTCGTATCAAAAAAAGTTCCGAGTTTTTTTTCCGGCAACCTTCAGAATTTCATTCTTTACATCTTTCTGAATGTAAATCACCAACTCTTATGAATCCTAACGGTTTTTCAAACGGAATGTAGCCTGGCTCCCGGTCTATTATCAATTAGCCAGAAATATGTATTTGTTTTAATAAAGTAGATACACCTATACCTTTTATTTCCAGAATTACGTATAAGAATGTCTCATAGCACCACCCATGACAAATGTCGAACAAATCGTTGGCTAAACCATATCTTATTAGTCCTTTAGGAAAATAAAATAAACAAGAATATATGAGTGGCTTTATATTAGAGATGCCACGAATAGTGATTTGGCCGAATACCGAATATTCGGCTAGGCTCTCGGCCGAAGCGCCGAATATTCGGCCACCGAATATTCGGCGACTCTTAGTACATTTCGTGGGCGTATTTGTTTCATTTGCGAGTAGGTCGTGTCACATTAATAATCATTATTGACGAAAATTTTAAGTCAATAATGATTAATTTCAATAATTATTATTATTTTTGAGAAAAATAAAATATTTATTTTTTTGTAATTTTATGGATAACATTTATTTTACCAAATAACAAAAAAAGAGGACAAAAGTTTCGAAAACTTAAAAAAGAGGACAAAAAGAAGACACGTTTTCTATAGAGGACAGTTGGCCAAAATAGAGGACTGTCCTCTTCAAAATAGGACAGATGGTCACCTTAATATAATACACTATATCTTAAAAAATATCACTGTTTGTTCGTGAAAAGCTTTACGAAATGGCACCATTTAATAAAAAATCATCTATTTCGGGAATATAATAAAATTTGTAGTGAAGACAATAAACTGGCAGTTTGTTTGTTGTGTAACAGCAAGATCTGTGTAACAACAAATGCAAAAAAAAATTTTTCATTCATCATAACTTACCACTGATAGATTTTAAGTATTAAATATGCTGATTTTTTGTAAAAAATAATTTGTGAGTAATATTTATTATGTGCTTTTTTCAAGATTTGGTATTCGGTATTCGGCCGAATATTGAGAACTATTCGGCCGAATACCGAATAGTAAAAAAAGTAGCCGAATAGGCCGAATACCGAATAGTAGCCGAATATTCGTGGCATCTCTACTTTATATCAAAGACGGACATTTGTCATTTCAGTAAAGTTGAGAAAAATGCATTTTTTGGTGTAGAGCATACATTTAATTATGAAGCGAATCTTCAACTTTGAATACGAAAATAACGCAATTACGTCCATTTTTGATAGAAACCGATTACACTATTGGAAAGAGCGCAAAAAATTCTATAAGAATCCACTGCTAACTCAATTTCAATGTTTGTGACAGATGTCCGTCTTTGATATGAAGCCACTCATATATTATTTATCCATACCTACTAAATACTCAATGTTTTTTTATTAGTGAGTAGGTATCGTGAATATATTGCAATTGATATGGTTTTATATAGCATCCAATATACGCCATTTAAATAAGTGAATACCAATAAATTATAAATAACATAATAAAGTGTACAATGGAAGAATCAAAGAATAAATATTGAAGAGAAAGTATAAAATCAGTAACTATTATTTCTTCAATACAATATTCAACTGGATCAAATGTGTTAAATAAGCATGAGATTTTGTGTGTGTATCTATTTATATATTTATTATTGTATTAAACGATTAAACTTGAAATGCAAATTTGTGAAAACAAATGAATATACCATTGTTTATTTTAAGTAATGCAATTTGAGTATACTAACATTAATTAGTTCAATTGCGTTTTCTCGATTTTCAATGCCAATTAAAAGTGGAAAAATATAATATGTGTGTGGGTTAGAGTATTATAAAGATTATAATATTACTTATTACAATTTAATGGCTTCATTTTTGTTATGTGTATAGAAATATAGTTTAAAAATAGTTAAGATTTTATGATTTTTGGTAGGTATATGTTATGGGTAACGAAAATACGTATTATACTATCATCAAAGATATTATATTAAGGGGGACAGCCACTGTGACAGAAAAAAATCGTTTTTTTATTAATCAAAAATTTGTAAAAAAAAATTAAGTTAAAATTCCGAAAATTGCCTGACTTACAGTCATTTTACTGAAGCCAGGTAGCACGGCTTGTTATGACCATCAGAAAACTTTAAACGCGTTTTTCTCGAAACGACTTTTTTCGACTTGGTTCCAGCGACTCCTCAAAGACAAATGTACTGATTTAATTTTTTTTCGTTATCGCAGTGGCTAAGTTTGCGCGTAGCCAATTTTCCCCCCTAAGAAATCGAAATATTTTTAGAGAAAAAAATGGCAATATCCAATGTTCTGTAATTATGGTAAAAATGGTCGTAGATAAATAAATTAAAAACATTTTTGACTTTTGCTTTATTATACGTTTATTTTTCGCAGAATTATGAGATTATAAACAAACAAAAAAATGCATTTTTAGTATTTTTGTTGTAGAACAGTTAAATAAAATGTTTAGTGACAAAATCTCTAAACAATTTATACTTTTCATAACTAATAAAACCATTATTGTTAATTGCTCAATTAGATTAATATAAACTGTTCAAAATTATAAAACATGTTTATAATATTTTTAAAAGCATTTAAATATAAATAAAAAATGTATTACACAAAAACCTATACATATACCTCGAAATAAATCTACCAGTAAAATTAATATTTATAATGAGTTTCAGTATTTTGTTTTGCAAATTATTATCAGTTATTTCGGCTTATCTCACACCCTGTACAAGTTGACAATTATGTTCATATGCAGTTAATATCTTCACAGTTAAATATTTTATCTCAAGATTTCTAATTAACATTATTTCATGTACATACAACACACGTGTTCAGATCAATTTAAAAAAATTGATAAAAGGAAATAAGTGTAATTAAAATATGAATAAATCAGTCATAAACATTAAAATTAAATTTGCTTGAACCTAAATATGTGTGAACTGTCGACAATTAAACATTAAGTAATTATAACTCAGTTTCTGAAATTCGCAAATATTATACCCATGTGGGCTGGTATTTAAACAGTTAGACTAACTGGACTTCAGGCAAAATGATGTTGACGATATTTACGCACGTAATAATACAATATAGTCATGACTTGAGGCTTTCGCGATGTTCGCTGCTGATTCATGGTTACTGTAGGTATATAATTTATATACATTTTTATAAGATTATTTATGAAATGTAAGTAGACCAAGATTAAATATTGGCTTTGCAATTAGTTTCAAATATTAAAGAATCGGTATTTATCATACAAGTGGGAACTCTTATCAACCATAATTATATTTTACCTTCCCCCATTCCTAGTTTTAATAAGAAATGAAATGAAAATTATGCGTATGCCTTAATTTAGGGGAAGGTATGTTAAAAAAATTTGTCAAGACATACACCAGTGTATGCCATAAGGGTTCCGAAGTATATACTACTTGGACTGTTAAGAGCCATTTACAGGTGCATATTTGAGTTAAAAATAAATATAAAAATAGGATCATATTCTATTAATTCAGATCTACATTTTGACACCCCACAAGCCTAGATATGAAAATTAAAAAAATTCCATGACGCCCCTTCCTAATTTTTCAAAATTTGAAATGATATTGTTGATTTTAGTATTTGTCGTTACTAGTATTATAAAAACCCCATTACCATTTTTTTTTCAGATTTTTTGAGTCAGTAGTTACCGAGCTAGAGAGGGGGTGGACAAATTTTTGTTTTCTTGAAACCCCCTGCAGGCGCCATTTTTAATTTAAAAAAAAATAAAAAATACTGTCATATTCTACTCACTGAGATCTACATTTCGACACCCCACATGCCCAGGTAAAAAAATAAAAATAAAAAAATGTATGACACCCCTCCCCTTTTCTCCAAAATTTGAAATGATATTGGTGACTTTAGTATTTGTCGTTGGTAGTCTCACCAAAGCCTCATTACCTAATTTTTTTCAGATTTTTCGAGTCAGTAGTTACCGAGTTAGAGGGGGGGGGGGGGGTGGACAAATTTTGTTTTGCTTGGAGCCCCCTGTAGGCGCCATTTTTGATTTATAAAAAAAATAAAAAATACTGTCATATTCTACTCACTGAGATCTACATTTCGACACCCCACATGCCCAGATTAAAAAATAAAAATAAAAAAATGTATGACACCCCTCCCCTTTTCTCCAAAATTTGAAATGATATTGGTGACTTTAGTATTTGTCGTTGGTAGTCTCACCAAAGCCTCATTACCTAATTTTTTTCAGATTTTTCGAGTCAGTAGTTACCGAGTTAGAGGGGGGGGGGTGGACAATTTTTTTTTGCTTGGAGCCCCCTGTAGGCACCATTTTTGATTTATAAAAAAAATAAAAAATACTGTCATATTCTACTCACTGAGATCTACATTTCGACACCCCACATGCCCAGATAAAAAAATAAAAATAAAAAAATGTATGACACCCCTCCCCTTTTCTCCAAAATTTGAAATGATATTGGTGACTTTAGTATTTGTCGTTGGTAGTCTCACCAAAGCCTCATTACCTAATTTTTTTCAGATTTTTCGAGTCAGTAGTTACCGAGTTAGAGGGGGGGGGACAAATTTTTTTTTGCTTGGAGCCCCCTGTAGGCGCCATTTTTGATTTATAAAAAAAATAAAAAATACTGCCATATTCTACTTACTGAGATCTTACTTGGAATACATTTTTTTGTTTTTTTGAATTTGCTTTAAAGCCCCCTGTAGGCGCCATTTTTGATTTATAAAAAAATAAGAATAAGGATCAAATTACACTAGCTTGGTTACACATTTTGATGTGCCACTTGCCTTGGTATAAAAAAAAATATTTTTTTTGGGTGTCTTTAGCTTCTTAGCACCCCCCCTAAAAAAATATTTTTCGAAAATATTTGTACATATTTTACTAGAGGGTGTTATTTTACATATTCTGTCAAAATTTCAAGGTTCTAGCTTATATAGTTTACGAGCTATTGAGCTTAGAGTGATTAGGACGGACGGACGGACGACAAAGTGAGATTAATAGGGTTTCTTCGGAACCCTAAAAAACAGGTTTTCTATCAATTGGTTTCGAAGTTACAGGCGTGAAAAACATTTATTTCAAAATTTGAAATTTCTACCACAATTCGCAGGTAAATAATTTTTTTAAGAATGTGGCTATTTGCATATACCATATGTGCATGCAATTGGCTATTTGCACATACTGTTTATGTACCTAATAAGGTTAGGTTGTTAAGTTAGGGTAGGTTAGTTTACGTTAAGTTAGTTGTATGTGCAAATAGTCAATTGCATGCACAAACAGTATGTGCAAATAGCCAATTGAATGCACATATGGTATGTGCAAATAGCCTCATCCATTTTTTAAAACTATGATATGTATTCTTTAACAAAGTTGTGTTTATTGATATTTTGATACCCCATTTTTGTATGTACCTACACAAAATATTTTTTTGGACATAATTTTTAAATTATATAAATATTATATTTTTAATGATCGGTATCATAAAAGGGCTAGCAAAATTTGCTAGGTAGCAAGCACTCACAAAAGGTATTTATTTTGTGATAGTATTTATGGATTTGCTATGGAATTTAGAGCAGTGATACTTCAACATATTGATATACTAATGTTGGCGACTCTGACCGTATAAAATAATTTTCATAATATCACCACTGTTTTAATACCGTTGGTGTCTACATACTACGTGTATGCGAAACTTATCAAAGTCTTCAGAAAACTCCAAGAGAACTGTCATATAAGTTTGATACCTCATTTGAGATTACTGGCTAGCTTGCAAATTTGCTACCCCCTTAATGATACTGGACTAAAAACTATTTTTTATCCTTTTTACAGACAATTTTTTTGATTTTAAACTGCTCAATCGGTATACTAGCTTTTGTTATGCAGGATAGATGGACAAACAGACATACAAAATAGCATCGGTAATTAATTTTTCATTAATTTAAATTTTACATAAAAGAGGTAGTCGCTTTGGCCTCTAAGAACTACTTGAATAACACCACCAAGTTTAACATCTTTTATATTGTTCACATAAAAGGTCAGTGTATACACATATGTACGTATGTTGTATGTGCATATATCTATGACAGACGTGAAGGTTATAGGTTAATATCGAATAATCTAATACCAGCATATTTGTTAGAAACGTTTAAAAACAAAGGTCAAAGTTTGACATTCACACAATGATTTTATTTTATTGATTCATTTTAACCTTTTTTAATTACAATGCTGACTGACTTAACGTATCTTCAATAACAACCTAAGTAATAGAAAAATAAATACCGTAGTCCAAAATTTCCGTGTTTAAATACATATTTGACATTTAAATACATTTTAAAAATTATAAATAACTCCGGGATTCTGAAAAAACAATTAACTGTGCATAATTTTAAAAATAATAAAACAACAACGTCCATGAAGGTAGCAGAGCAATGTCAGCAAAACAAAATCTCACTTGACTAATAATTAAGTGCTAATTAAATGCTAATTAAATGCGCAAAAAGAAAATTTAATGCTATTCAAATACAAAAAATATTACATGTTTTGCTAGCTTCAGATGAACTCAGCAGAACAATGTGTCAAAAAATAGTTAAAGTTGTATGTAACTACACGAAATGATTCAGAAAATTATGTGCTAATTAAATGCGCAAAAAAAAATTTAATGCTCTTCAAATAAAAAAAATATTACATGTTTTGCTAGCTTCAGATGAAATCAGCAGAACAAAGTGTTGAATAACAGTTAAAGTTGTATGTTACTACATAAAATGCTTCAAAAAATTAAATGCTAATTAAATGCGCAAAAAGAAAATTTAATGCTCTTCAAATAAAAAAAATATTACATGTTTTTCTAGCTTCAGATGAACTCAAGCAGAACAATGTGTCAAAAAACAGTTAAAGTTGTATGTAACTACACGAAATGCTTCAGAAAATTAAATGCTAATTAAATGCTCAAAAAAATTATATACATATATAAGTAGTATATAGTATAAATTTGATGAATTTGTATTTTGAACGTCTGTTGATGCATGCGCACACGGCACAGTCTGTTTTTTGTTCGTATATTTAAAAAAATTGTTTGTTGACAAAAATTGTAAACAATGAAAAGTATTATAGTATCTGATCGTTGCACGTTTTGAAATAAATATTCAATCCCCGCGAGTTGTTCCAGCAAAAACAAAACAACTTTCTGTCGTCCAACTTTGTTAATATACATGCCGACCAGTTAATATTTAATTTATTTTTTTTATGAGCATTAATTTTTTTACGCATTTAATTTTCTGAAGCATTTCGTGTAGTTACATAAAACTTTAACTGTTTTTTCACATTTTGTTCGGCTGAGTTTATCTGAAGCTAAAAAAACATGTAAATTTTTATTAAAAAGAGCATAAAATTTTCTTTTTGCGCATTTAATTAGCATTTAATTTTCTAAAGCATTTCGTGTAGTTACATAAAACTTTAACTGTTTTTTGACATTTTGTTCGGCTGAGTTTATCTGAAGCTAAAAAAACATGTAACTTTTTATTAAAAAGAGCATTAAAATTTCTTTTTGCGCATTTAATTAGCATTTAATTTTCTGAAGCATTTTATGTAGTAACATACAACATTAACTGTTATTCAACACTTTGTTCTGCTGATTTCATCTGAAGCTAGCAAAACATGTAATATTTATTTTATTTGAAGAGCATTAAATTTTCTTTTTGCGCATTTAATTAGCATTTAATTTTCTTAAGCATTTCGTGTAGTTACATACAACTTTAACTATTTTTTGACACATTGTTCTGCTGAGTTCATCTGAAGCTAGCAAAACATGTAATATTTTTTTTTATTTGAAGAGCATTAAATTTTCTTTTTGCGCATTTAATTAGCATTTAATTAGCACTTAATTATTAGTCAAGTGAGTTTTTGTTTTGCTGACATTGCTCTGCTATCTTCATGGACGTAAAACAACAGTCATTTAAATATTTTATTTTAGCATAACAAATATATAAAACAAATATAAAATTTAAATAAATGTAGAATAAATAATTTTTGACATAAATACAATTGAATTTTACTAGGTACCTAAATATGTATATGCATATTTTCATATGGTCACTAAATAAGTTATTTAGAATTTATTTAAATTGCGTATAACCGTTGATAATATTCAATTGTATTTTTTAACTATAACTGAACTACAAATCACCTTGATTTTTTTTCACACATTTTTAAATAATAAATAATACATAATTCGTGTATATTTATGTGCGATATATTTTATGTCGTGTTTTGAATTTTAAATTAAATGCATACAGTTAATTTAACGCCCAAGGTGACATATTATTTCTTTTCTTTTTTTTAGCTATCCATAAACTAAAATATAAAGGAGATTAGAAGACGGTGACCAAAATAATGTTATACCAACATAAAATATGGTCTAGTTTGCCAAAAGTTGCTAAATAAATATGTAAGCTTACTTTACGTTAAGTGAGTACAATACCGGACCAAAGTTCTAATACCGGTATTTTGGTATTTTGTATGTTCAAAAGCGGAATACCGGTATTAAAAAAAATCAGTCGCCGAATTATCGTAAGCAACTAAAAGTTAGAGAGGTATTTTTTAGAAATACTTCCAGTTACTTTATTTAAAAAAAATATGGCAATTTTTAGCGGTTATGATATAAATACGAGTTGTAGATGTCGTCAACAATAGGTATTTAAAAATTGAAACTACTTAACTGACTAGGAACTAGAATGTCAACATCAAAGTAAAAAAAAATGAAATAATACTTTTTTTCTAATTTTTTAACATTAAATCTCAGTGTTAAAATTTGCCATATAAAACTCAATTTCAAAAAAAAATGTTGCTTACGAGGTAAGGGCACGATATGTAATATTGCTTAAAAAACTCTTTGAGCTTCTGTTATTGCCCTGAATTTAATATCATTTTTAACATTGAGAGTTGTTACTTTTTTATTGAAAATAAAATATTTCCTCGAAAAATCTATCACATGTCGGAAAATATCATAATTAGACAATACAATTATATATCACAAAACAGTTTAGCTAATAATACGAAGATTTAAGTGTAAAAATCGACTCTCTATCTGTTATTTAAACGTATTTTAGTACCTACTAATAATAAATACCGAAATAGCGGTATCGTAATACTGGAGAAAAATGGCCGGGATCCCGGTTTTCGGTATTTCGGGATCCCAGTATTATATTCACTAATTACGTTAGAGAAGGTTAGATGCTCTTTCTACTTACCCCTACTGTGAACGCCCATGGTGACCGATAAGTCGATCGCAAAATTATAAATTGAACATAAGTGTAGATTCCATTTAAGGTCATCAATTTTATTTAAGTATTTATTTGTTTACTTACTTAGAATCGATGAAAAATAATTTTTTTTATTTCTGAAGAACACTAGTAGGTAGAACCAATAAAAATTAATAAATCGAGACATGTGGTGCTTAATTATAGATACTAAAAATTTATTTATATACCAAATTATTGTTCAGCTTATTAAATAATAATTATTATTGAACAGTGATACGATTGCTACTACAAATTTCACAGCTTAGTTTTATCCAATTTACTTAAGTATTGCAATAAATTTAAGACTCATTAAGAACTTTCTACTTCAAAGTGTATATTATTTTCATAAATCGTTGTATTATTAATTGCCACTTTTGGTAATATTTCCTTATGACTTACAATATTATCTACTTTAATTAAAAACAATAATCTATATAAATAAATTAATAACTGCAATTTAATTATAGGTATACACAATAAACACAACTCAAAATGATAGATATTGTAATATTTGCGTAAAGAGAGTGATTTCTATTTCAACGTTTTATGATTTTGAAATATAAGCTAACTGACAATTAAAAAGGTCAAAGCAAAACTTAATATTCAACTACGTAAAGCTATAATAAATTGTAAGAGCCCCCCCCCCCCCCCCCCATCCGAAATACAGAGTCACATCCAAATTTTCTTACAAAATAAAAAATAAGCAAATAAAAAATAAAAATAAAATAAACATAACATATTATTGCTTTTTACATAACTTAAGAAATTGAAGAAAATGTAGGATAACGGCGAATATTGTTGCGGTTATGACTTTCGGTTGACCACAGTTCACTTTTTTTACATTAGGTAACGCAGATCAGACCCCGGCTAACTTAAGCAAAACGTAACAAATCGATTGACCCCCCCTCCCCTTAATTTATTAATTGTCACATATAATTTTTTTACTGATTTTAAACATGGTTGTAGGGCTACTAAAAAATCTACGGCTTCGACTCTTTTATTTTTTTAATATTCGACTCCGACTACCAATCCAACTTCGATTATTGTATTCTCAGTTGAGGGATTATATATTTACATAATTTTGGGGTTAATTTTGGATATATCTTGTGTTTTTAAATAGCAATAGCAAAAAAAAAATGTATCACCACAATTTATGTAGAATTTAATTTCTTGAGAATTAATAAAATATTCAAAATATCCCCCCTCCCTTAAAAAAAATAAAAAATAATACTAACCTTGAGTTGCACAAACCAGAATGAATCACGATTAATTAATCAGTTGTTTTAAAAGCATTATACGTCTATTCTAAAAAAATTATCAAAACCCACACGTGGGTGTTACCGCGCAACCCACTTGGACACAACCCAAAAAATACCCTTTCCAATCGATTCGTGAATCAATTCCGAGTCCAACAATATACATTATATTTGTCCGTGGCCAGATGTAGGGTCATGACCGGAAAAATTTCTAAAATTGGCTAAAGTAGAGCCACAAACCTACTATAATCTCCTCGATGAGAACTTTAAAATAAACTAAAGAAAATTGAAATCGGATAACTAGAAGCTGAGATAAAGCTAATTTTAAAACACTGGTGGGGGTTATCTTTGAGTGCCCATAAGTAATAAATGGACCAATAAACCTCCTGGCAACATCCAGAATCATAATCTGCAAGCTTTCCTGAATTCAAAACTATGCACAGAATGCGGTCCTCATATTTTGCACACTCAACTCCATCCAGCGCCCGGTCTATACCGTTTAGCGAAAACCCGAGATCTCGTGGTGGAAGACAGACAGACGAACGGACGGACGGATGGACGAACGGACGGAAAATAAGCATATAAGCGCTACCACTTCGTGGGTCACGCTCACAATCATGTTATGATACATTTATTAACCCTACTGTCAATAACCAGAATTTTCAACGTCGTTCAATAACCAGGGTACCGGGGTACCCAGATAGGTAAAATCTGTCCTTACCATTTACTTGTGTACCTTTTGTTAATTTGTGCTATTGTATTATATTGAACAGTTATTAGTGAATATTATTTTAGTGAAATAAATTATAATTTATTTCACTAAAATAATATTTTCGCACTAATAATTATTAGTGCGAAAACCAGTACTATGTATAATGGAAGAATTATCAGCTACAGAATTTGCAAGGTACACATAAGTATAGATTTTTCTTTTAATATCAATACTTATTACTGTTGTCATTATTATATATTATAAATATAATTATAATAATAATAATATTTATATTTATATATTTATTAGAATTGGAGTATATGACCATTTTGATAATATATTTATAAATTATATTTCTACAGCTTCAATATCACAACTAGCTCTTGATTCAATATATTTCACGAAAAATTGTCGTAGGCTCGTATCATATTTGTTACAAAAGGAAGTTGAGAAAACGAAGAAAGACGCGAAAATCATGCACAGATTGTAAAAAAAACCTGTAGGTGATGAGCATATGCTGAAACACTTACCAAATGTAATGAATGTCAAAATTGAAATAAATTATGATAAATAAGTAAATATTTTCAAACTATATACATTTCTCTATTTATTCATAAAATAATTACCTATTATTTATTAAATTAAATTAATTCCAGCATTATATAATTATTATAATACGACTAGCATAGTAATATACATGGGTACCCGGATACCCCGGTTATTGAACGGGCGACTAGCCAGTTTTGATACAACTTTAATATACATATATTGCTAAAATTAATTTGAAAAAAGCATCAGTAGACTTTAAAAAGGTTGTAAAACGAGGATATTGCCGGAAAAAAATAATTAAAAAGTAAAACAAAAAATATGTTGATTTATAATCCGAAAAGGGTACCCGGTTATTGACAGTAGGGTTAAGGTAAAAAATTATCATATTTGGTGAATTGTTCATTTATAAATTGAGATTAAGTTTGGAATTAACATTAACCATGGATTGAAAACAACTGATAAACTAATCGTGGTTAATTTTGCTTCATGTAACCCAAGGTAAGTATGTAAAACCCAATATTTAATTAGTCGGTATTTTTCTAATAACTCCTAACTTTTTTTTAACTTTAACTCTACATCCCTGATTTTAAATCATTGTTGATTTCAATACAATACCATTATGTGTTATATAAATAATCTAATAGGTATTTAAGGTTGATTTGCAACATATCTGCAATTAGAGAAAGGTTGGGAACTGCTGATTTAGATCATATCCAAAACCTCTGAATTCTGATGCAATAAATGATAGTTCGTGTTTATATAAATATGACGAACGTTTCGCACAGAATCAGCATATTTAATCAGTGCACGAATCAGCGATGCTTTCTCTACAAAGCGTGATCTATTTCTGTTAAAAATCGTTACATCCGGGGTACGAGTGTACTTTACAAATGTCACGTTTTAATATTATCCCTTTATTTTAAAAATTGTACCTAATATCAAAGTATGAAAGTGATGCAAACATCTTGTCAACTGTGAGAGGAATGTTATGAATAGCATTCTTTGAATGTCTGTTACATAAAATGTATGGAATTTCTTATATATATATATTACATTTTTTATATAATAATATAACGTTATTGAACTTTGTGAAATATCAATTTTAAAAATGTGTGTAAGTAGCAGTGCCATTTTTAGGTAAAATACAGTAATATCTTCTTTTTTTTCTTCAAAATTTTTGTTTTTGGTACTGTAAAATTCTGTAAACGGTAAATATGGTTTACTTACGAGATTCGTAATTTGGTTGTGTATTCTAATTGTAAGAAGGTATAGTAAATACTCGTTTTAAAACAAATGCAGTAAAGGTTAAAATTTTGATATGTAAGAGTAGGGTGTTCCAAAAAAAGTCGATAATTTTTTTTTTTCGATTGCATGTGAAATTCTTGTTATATATGCTATAAAAAAAATTCTGTAAAAATTTGAGCCCTTAATATCAACTTGAAGAACTCCATCACCGAATTTGAAGATTTACCATTGATTTAACATGGAAAAATGATTTTTTAACGTTCATTTCTCCTGCAAACTATGTAGAACATTATTTTTCGGAAAAACTATGACTGATCCTTCTTCAGTATTAAATTCTGTAAAAAAAAGCTCTTAGGGTCCAGTCTCTAACGTCAACCCTCTCGTTTTTATTTGCGTTAAAAAATACAGATTTTTTGAAATTTAAAAACGAGAGGGTTGACGTTAGAGACTGGACCCTAAGAGCTTTTTTTTACAGAATTTAATACTGAAGAAGGATCAGTCATGGTTTTTCCGAAAAATAATGTTCTACATAGTTTGCAGGAGAAATGAACGTTAAAAAATCATTTTTCCATGTTAAATCAATGGTAAATCTTCAAATTCGGTGATGGAGTTCTTCAAGTTGATATTAAGGGCTCAAATTTTTACAGAATTTTTTTTATAGCATATATAACAAGAATTTCACATGCAATCGAAAAAAAAAAATTATCGACTTTTTTTGGAACACCCTAATGTAAGAGTATAGGACACTAGCAATAAATAAATAAAAAATAATTTAAATGGGACTTGGAAGTGCTAAAAATGTATCCTACTTTTATCAGTTTTTACATTTTGCATCGTACTGCGTTTTACCTAAGCATGGCATAATATGTATACGGATCGGTCAGAAGCCAATGTAAGTAATTAATGTATGTTTTAGAATATCATTATTAGGTTTTTGAATTCTAATTTAAGATAAATCTGTTAATAAAAAAACATCAACTCGTGCGCAAGTATCACATCGCAAATATATTTCTCATGCCATTCTTAAATATATGGTCTGGTATTTGTTGTATATGTTCAACCATATGTATGTTAATTTTTACATTCCTTGTGAAATAATTCTTGGTCAATGTTATGTCACGTACTAGAATATCAATAAGGCTGAATTTATTCAAAGTATTGAAACAATTCTTAGGGCAAAAATTATTATTATTAGAGTACTCTCTCGATAGTTTGCTCTACGAAAACCAAGCAAATGACAGAGTGTGTGCACATTTTTTAAATCAAGTTTGGCTCGACAGACTAATGATACTGATATGTTCTATTTTCATCGGTGATCAAAATAACTTCACAAAAATTCAAATTTACAATAAAATCAATTATAATTCATATTATTTTGTTAACAAAAATAATAACTGCACGAATTATAGGAATTTTAACGTTTATTTTATTTGACAGAATTATTAAAAAACTATTCATTGCAGCGGGAATTGAATCCCCTTTTTTATACAGGTTGGCCAGTATTTCTCTGGAACAAATTTCCCCGACTTTTCCCGGTTTTCTAGATGATTTTTTACGATTCCTTTTTTTTAAGATAATTGTATGTTCCCTTTTTTTTTAGATAATTGTTTAAATATTTGCGGGAACTTGCGTGGATTTTGCATTATTACAAAATTTTCCCTGACTTTTAAACAAATTCCCTAACATTTCCCTGTCTAGCAAAATTCCCTGACTTTTCCCGATTTTTCCGGTTTTCCAGAAACTGGCCATACTGTTATACCATATGAATCCCCTTTCACAACAATAGATAGACTAACCTGCTTATTTCACCTAAAAAAATTACCCTATCCAAGGTATTATTAGAGCATCAACATTTTACAAAACGGCTAGTCGCTTTGTAAAGCGGCTAAATTTACAATCCGGCTGCGACATATACATCGAAAACGATGTTCTTTTATAAATATTAATATTTCCAACATAACACGACTCACTTTAGTTACATAGAGAGTTAAGGTGGTGGTGTATGATCTGAACGAGCGATAATGCAGATTCCTGCAATCTCGGTTGCATCGCCTGAGGCAGGTGCACTGACCTAAATATTATTCAACGAGTCCATTGTTGCACAGATCGTATCGCACTTGACGGCGTTTACTGCCTATTGTAACACAGACGATATTTACCGCGAGTATAAACATGCTATTATACCGACTCTTTGTGAATTCCATTCAGATGAATGTTTTCGCATGTTGCATAATCGCGTCTACAATGGTAATGCTGCTGTACATGAAAATGGTATGTTCGTAAATGGGTAGAGAAATCTTTAGCAAGTTGTTGATTCTTATATGGGATACTAGCGGAATCCCGCGGCTTCGCTCACGTAAACTTCGAAACTAATTAGAACCTTCCATAGGTGATAGGAAATGACATATTACGTTTTTTTATATTGATTTTTATTCATTACTTATAAAAAAACGTAAATATCTCGGATCTTAGTTAAAAATTGTAAAAATTGACCCCCTGTCTACCCTCGCCATTATGGATTAAATATCGAATTTTTTTATTGCAGATTATTTTGCTCGACTCCACCATTATGACGTAATCAGCTATGCAGATAAACATATCAAAAACACAAACCCTATGTACCCCCGCCATTAGGGATTAAATGTCGAATTTTTTATTTTAATAGATGACTATTTTGCCCGAATTTACCTTTATAAATAAAGCAGGTATGCAGATAAACATATCTAAATCCATCATCGTCCTCGTCCCATGCTATTAGGGCTTGAATATCGAACATTCATTTTTAATTGAATATTTATTCGTACGAATTTACTTTAATATCATGAACAATTATGAAGATTACATCAAAAAGGAAGACACCTACGAAATTTCACGTTTCTAGGTCCAGGGGTTTGGGCTGAACGTTGATATATGAGTAAGTGTTTATGGACAAACTCTTTTATAGATATTGATTGGAATAAACTGTTTTAGAGACGTAACGTAATACAAATACTATGAAGGTTGAATTCGGCACAAAAAGTTAAAAATATCGATGAGTCAAAAACCAGGATTTTGTATCAAAAAGTACACTGATTGGAAATATTTAGTCAACAATCCATAAAAATGAAGCCAGTCCCCCGTTATAAATAAAAATGCGTTAATTTATAGTACGTAAAACTTGAAGCATTCCATTTTATTACCTTGAATTCCGAGTGGAATGTATTGGGAAAGGCATGCATAGGTACGATTTTTTTACGTTTTACGCTCTTTCTCCAACCCTATTACGAAATCCGACACAACCGTAAGATACTTTTTTTGTTCTTTATAAAATTACGAGAAAACTGTAAAAAAACAACTTACTAACATTAATTTGTTTCGAAGATATGATCAGTTAAAGTTTGACCTAAAATGCACAGGTAAAAAGGTTTACTTGAGTCAAGTAAACCTTGTTTTGTATATAACGAAAACAATATTTTCTTAAGATAAGAAATATATTCTTAAACCAACTATAGTATTCTTGACGAAGAAATAATGTAGTTGGATTAAGAGTACTTTTCATATATTAAGAAAATATTGTTTTCGTTATATACAATACAAGATTTTCTTGGTCCAATACAGATTGTTTTGTGTGTGCTCAAAAATCACCGAAAAACGCGTATATCATCTTGTAACTTTTTATAATGGCTCGAACGAGAAAAACCCATAAGATGACATTAATACTAGACCAGGGGTCGGCAGTCTTTTAAGTTAGAAGAGCCAAGTTGTTAAGGAAACAGGATTGCAAAGGTATCAGAGAGCCATAGGTATAAATGCTGCCAATCAATTGAAATGACCTTTTTTAGACATCCAATTTTAATTACCCTTTTTTTAGACATTCACTTGTAATTTCCTTTTTTGCTCTTGCAATTGAATAAATAGTTAAAATCACTGAAGAGCCGCAAACAACTGTGTCTGCCGACCGCTGTACTAGACCATATAACGAATAAAATGAGTTCAAATTGAACTCTTTTTCACTAAAAGAACCGGAGATATGATGCGAAATTTGTTCAAGTTTAAGCCGGAATGAACTCTTTTTTATCTCTATGGGGACTGGCTTATAATACAAAAATTGTACACTCAACATTCTGTTATACGACGGCATCGGTAATTCAAAAATTCCACTACACGACGGCTAGAGGGGCACCCACCATCGCGCCGACTTTAACGTTGATTGGTGAATTTGAACGCGCAGAAATATAGCAGTCACGGTGGTATTATGATGGGGATGGGGGAAGGACGTTGGTTAGAACTATCAGCACATTGTGTAACAGAGCGGTGGTGTAGTGGATGGTCGTATAGCAGAGTGCTGAGTGCATTTCACATAACCTAAATATCCAATTCAGTCCATATCAGTTCAATTCACGTTTAAAATAAGATTTATTTTGAGCACCATCTATTTTAACTATTTCAGTATTTATTTTTTAATTAATACTAAATACACGAGATCATTATAAATAATAATCAATAATAAATAATACAATAACGTGATATCGGTTTAAATATGAAACTATTATATAACATATCATAATACCTTTTTAGCTCGACAGATAAATTGGTCATTAACATTTATAGCTTTAATTCTACCATTCAGGTTTTGAAAGATATATTAGTTGACTTAACCGGCCAATGGAATTTAGCACATGAACAACAGTCTTTAAGATAGATTAAAAGAAGATAGAAATATCGTATTTTGCGTGTGAATATATTCATGGCATTCATACTTCACTGCTACAAAATGCAAACATAACATAAAAGGGTCACTGATCTGCTATGTACATATGTCTGTCTGTATGTATGTATCCAGGATTTTCTAAAGCTTTTGGGATTATTTAAAAATAAGTCGGTACGTTGTACATTCCTATCTAACTGCGTTGCTAAAAAGTTAATCAAAACGAAAATGATAGGAATAAGCAAAACTTGATTAGTCAGGTGTACTGAAAGCAAGATTTAGGGAATAAGGAAATCTTTTTTGGTTAACAGGCAATTTTATTTTTGTTCAGATAACAGTTCGATTCTTAAAGTTTATGGTGCAAGTTGATTTCTATGGTTTTTGCTTAATAAAATAAAATAAAATTACCATAATACCTTAGGCATAAATAATAATTATCCACGTTATGGATAAATATAAATCTTAAATTAAGATTACAAGTTATTTATTTATTAGCTGTAATCAAGCAAACATTACGCCAAATATTGATTAAAACAGTTCTTATGAAAAATAAAATTATAATTAGCTGAAAATATTAAATTTAGTTAAATTGAGGTACATTAAATTAGCACACAAATGCAGCACACATTGATAAAAGAAGAGTACTAAATTAGAGCATATTTAGTGCTAATTTAGTACGCAAAAAAAAAATTTATAACTCCATTATTTTTTAAAATTTCATGCGAGTGTGCCAGCTTAAGATTTAAGCTAGCACACTCGGGTAAAATAAGGTTATATCTTAACAAATCAGATGACAAACATTTAGTGCTAATTTATAACCTGCATTAAACAATTCAGAAGCAATTATTTATTAATATATTTGAAAATAAACATGAGGGGGCGCTGACTTAAGACTTAAATTAGCACACATGCGTCGAATTGATCGTTCGAAAACGAAATTAGCATAAACATATTTAGTGCTAATTTAATACTACGAAAAAAATAACTTTGGAGCGATTAGTTGTATTTTAGCGCATGTATGCTAGCTTAGTGTTTAAGTTAGCACAAATCATTGTCGAAAACGCAACCAAAGTGTTGTACTAAATTAGTGCATATTTAGTGCTAATTTAGTACCATCTTAAAAATTTTATAACTCTCGTTTTTTTTTAAATTACAAGCAAGTGTGCTAGCTTAAGATTTAAGCTAGCACACTCGCATAAAATGACTCAAAATTTTCAAAATTCTCGTGTCTCGTATTTAGTGCTAATAAGTTACAACAAACAAATAATTTATTACTAATTTATATTTAAGAAATATAAAATATTACCTAATTATAAAAAAGTAATTTTTTCATAACTAATTTACAAAAAATACATTGTTGCCAAAAATATTCGCAGAGCGGGAAATTTAAAATTTTGTTGCATTATAATCATTGAATTTAATTCAAATGCATTTGTCCAGCTCTGCCACACTCTGCGCCACCAAAAAAAGTAAGTTACCTAATTTGCTATACATAAAATATTAGTGAACAATTAGTTATGATCATATTTTTGTAGAAAATTTTACATGATGTGATATGGTTATAACTACAATCAGGACAGAATATTAGACGCTCAATTATGACAAATTTTAAATCCTTTTATGTTAAAAAGCTAACTTCATTACAACAATTTGTACTAATTTAGTACCTACACCACTTTTGTTACGTTTTCAACAATGGTTTGTGTTAACTTAAACACTAAGCTAGCATACATGCGTTAAAATACAACTAATCGTTCCAAAGTTATTTTTTTCGTAGTATTAAATTAGCACTAAATATTTTTATGCGAATTTCATTTTCGAACGATTAATTCGACGCATGTATGCTAATTTAAGTCTTAAGTCAGCACACACGTGAGTTGATCTTGAAAAAATAGGTACTGAATGGGTAATAAATTATTTGTTTGTTGTAACTTATTAGCACTAAATACGAGACACGAGAATTTTGAAAATTTTGAGTCATTTTATGTGAGTGTGCTAGCTTAAATCTTAAGCTAGCACACTTGCTTGTAATTTAAAAAAAAACGAGAGTTATAAAATTTTTAAGATGGTACTAAATTAGCACTAAATATGCACTAATTTAGTACACCACTTTGGTTGCGTTTTCGACAATGATTTGTGCTAACTTAAACACTAAGCTAGCATACATGCGCTAAAATATAACTAATCGCTCCAAAGTTATTTTTTTCGTAGTATTAAATTAGCACTAAATATGTTTATGCTAATTTCGTTTTCGAACGATCAATTCGACGCATGTGTGCTAATTTAAGTCTTAAGTCAGCGCCCCCTCATGTTTATTTTCAAATATATTAATAAATAATTGCTTCTGAATTGTTTAATGCAGGTTATAAATTAGCACTAAATGTTTGTCATCTGATTTGTTAAGATATAACCTTATTTTACCCGAGTGTGCTAGCTTAAATCTTAAGCTGGCACACTCGCATGAAATTTTAAAAAATAATGGAGTTATAAATTTTTTTTTTGCGTACTAAATTAGCACTAAATATGCTCTAATTTAGTACTCTTCTTTTATCAATGTGTGCTACATTTGTTGTGCTAATTTAATATACCTGTTAAATTGCCTTATTATACTACCATACTTTAATAAGGCCCATGTTACTTTTTTTAAGATGTCTTAAAAATGGAAAAGGCATTTAAGAAATGTTAATTATTGTTCTTTTTTTAGATAAATAATAAACCAAAGTTTATAATCAGGTAGTATTTTTAATATAAATTACTTAATACCTATCCAAAATATAGCATTTTTAATGAAGATAGGATTTACTTGTCTCCATGATCTTATGCTAATATAAACCCATCTAAGAAAAGTATTATAATTTAAAAAGGAAAGAAGCATATCAGTTGCTAAGAATTTAAATATTTCATGACTCTCAATTTAAAAAAATTGAAATACGATAACATTAACATTGAAAACTTGTCTCATTGTCAGATAAACTTAATTTTGAAATTGAAGATTGATTATCTTCGATATTGTACATACATATTGCAAAAAATCATACATAAAATGAAAGTAATATAAATCATTTTGGTATTCTTTAAAATACCAAATCATATTGACACATACTTTTTGCAAGTAGACAATTTGACATATCACTGATTATTATACTACCAAGAACTTTGATTATATCATTTACGAAGTAAGATCAAAGATATCGGGGAATGTGTGCACTTGTGACAGTTGACTATTGACAGGTTTTTATGATGGTAGTTACTGTGCAGTCAGACTGAATTTCTTATTAGTTATTTTCACACGAATCAACTGAAACAAACTTATTTATAAATTTCATATAATGACTGTCTAATGTCCGGTACTGAACAGAATTTGACAGTTCTAATCAATGGTATGGTTTATATGAAAGACCTTGACGCATGCCCATTAAATAGAAATCTAAAATATTAAGATTAAGAAGTACATAATGACATCGAAAGTATATTTATTAAAAAATAGTTTGTTTCAAAGTGCCGGATAATAGAGAGCAGACACCTGCAATAACGAATAAGGAAGTTGATTGGATAGTTACTGCCGTACTCACACTTACACGTTTTATTAAAATATTCGGTTAACTAGATAAAACATGCCGGATAATCGAGTGTTATGTTCATTGAACACAACCGTTGCCAACACACGCACACGCTCTGTGTGTAGCGAAAGTGTAAGTGTTTGTTGTGAATGAATCGTGACGATTTTTACCACAACGGTAGCTATTTATATATCCACGCAGCTATTCCAAGAATGAGCGCTATAGAATAACTTTGTGCATAGCTGTTGTATGACTTCACACGCCCTATCAGGACACCTGAACCTCGACATAGAATATACAGTATCTGCTTAACGTCAAATCAATCATATGTACATTGTATACTCGGACAAATGAATACTTATGCATTACAATTTACAATTATAATACAGAGTTACTATAATGGGGAGCTTACATTTGCTGTTTTGCTCGGCCGAATACGATACTCGGACGAGTACTCGTAAGTGTCAACACCCGTCAACTCGTAATAGTGCCAGCACGATCGCACGCGTTCCGACTCGGCTTCAGGTCTACTTTTTCGTGCGATTGGCTTACTGGTGCGAGCAAAAAGCATGTGTAAACAGATACATCATGCTGTCAACAATGTTATTTAATTTAAATCTCGCAAGACGACAATATAATTATTATATTTATTATAACAATTAAAAACATTAGTAGGTGGAATGAAAATAAAACTAATGAATTTTTTTAAGAGATACGGCCTTTAAAAAATCATTGGAGATTTGTGATAGTGGATTTATCATTTACGATGTTAAAAATAAAATAATTACTTATTACAGCTTATTACATTAACTAATGTGTTTATTACCGCATCTGTAACAATTTGGTTTATAGTACACAGTAGTTACATTTTGAACTGAAGTTAAAAGCAATTGAGAAACGTCAAACCAGAAAGCATGCTTATCATATTTTAATGTAGACAGAAAAGTACTAGCGCTAGTATCACCGTGCTGCTAATCGTCCGAGTGTAACAGCAAATGTAAACTCGGCATAAAGGTGTGTTTCACGATTGGTGAGATTTTCTGCGCTTTTCAAGGATTCAAGTTAAAAATTATGTAACTGTTTTAACGTTTAATTAACAAGGCAGATGTTATGTGGCTTCTGTGATCATCATTTATCAATTTTTTTCTTCAAATTAGGAAATTACAATCGAAAACGAACCTATCGGATATCCGAAGGATCTGACATCTGAAACTGAAACCGTATCCGAAATAGTTAGATTACTAACCTCGAAAACCGTATCCGAAGTTATTATTTCGGATACATACTGCGAGAAAAAACAGTATCCGAAAACTACCAGATATCCGAAAGGATTCTGTCATCTGAAACTGAAACCGTATCCGAAATAATCAAATTCCTAACCTGAAAAACAGTATCCAAAGTTATTATATCGGATACATACTGCGAGAAAAAAACAGTATCCGAATCTATATACGAAAAAATATACATACACTGCCGTGCAAAAATCTTTGGACACTCATTTTTTGCGTATTGTAAATATAAAACTGCAGAAACGGTTGATAAAAAATTTTAAATGTTGATAAGAGTACTTAATTACAACTTTTGTAATAATCCTAGCATATCTAAAATACAGCATTTACAATTTTCCATGTTAAGGAAAATTTTTGAATTATATGCCTGAAAGGTCAGGTTTACTCAAATTGAAAGTATTGACGCACAGTGTCTTTCAAGCTAACGAGAAATTGTTTTTTTACTATTTTGATTGCGAGTAAACATACTGTTTTCGCTATTTTGGGGATTTTTATTGACTTTAAAATCACAAGTGTCCAAATACTTTTGCACGGCAGTGTATCTGTATCCAAATTGTATTCCTAACAATTTTACTCCAATTCATTTTAAGTATCAGTAAGACAGTAAGAACGAATCTTTTGAATGAACTGAATGATTCGAATTACTAAAAAATACTTGTTTTTAGGGTTCCGTAGAAAACTAGGAACCCTTATAGTTTCTCCATGTCCGTCCGTCCGTCCGTCCGTCCTGAAAAATTTTGTCATAATAAGATGAAATTTGGTATACTGTCGTAGATTGATGACCCAAAAACAGAAATGATAAGATTTTTGAAAATAAAATTTGTTAGACGCATAAAATGAAAAGTGTTTTCAAAAAAAAAAAAATTCACCTAAACCATTGAGTGGGGTGTCGTTAGAAAGGTCTCCTAAAATGCAACAAAAAATGTAACAGAAATTTTTAATTTTAACCCTTCGATCACGATGTATTTTCTCTCCAAAGTCATCAAAAAAGCACCCCCCCCCTCTATTTTCTAAACTATCAATTAAAAAAATCTGAAAAAATTCCAGAACGTAGATTTTAATTAGTACTTTCACTGAAAATTATAACGAACATTGTCAAAAATATTTTGGACCCCCCTTTCATAGACTGAAATTTGAACTTACATTTATTTCCCACTTACCCTATTGAGTGGAGTATCATTTAATAGGTCTCGTAAAATGCAATAAAAAACGTTAAATAACTTTTTGATTTTAACCCTTCAGTCGCGATATATTTGCTTTTTAATGCCGCTGTCAGAGCGTCCCCCCCTCTTTTTTCTAAATTATCGATTCAAAAAATCTGAAAAAAATTCAGAATATAGCTTTTAATTAGTACTTTCACTGAAAATTATAACGAACATTGTCAAAAATATTTTGGGGGCCCTTTTCATAGATTGAAAAGTGAACTCACATTTTTTTCATTAACCCCATTGAGTGTCATTTGATAGGTCTCCTAAAATGCAATAATAAAAGTCAAATGACTTTTTGATTTTAACCCTTCAGTCACGAAAATTTTGAAAAACACGTTTTATAAATCGTAGTAAGAATGACTACGGAACCCTATCATGTGCGTGCCCAACACGCACATGCCCGTTTTTTTTTTTAATCATCTACTCTAATCACTTTATAGTTAGCTACAGCTACAGGCAAACATTTTTTCTATTTCCCAACAAGTGTTTCCTTATTACATCCATGTTTACATAAAATTACATTAATGGACTCTCTAAATTACATTAATTTAAATAACATTAATTGCAGAAGTAATATGCATCAAAAATCATAATTAGTGTCATTGTGATGACTATATTACAGAAAGTTGCAAACTTATTTCCGGCTGAAATTTAAATGCCATTAAAATTATTTGCTAGCCATTTATTAATCGTAAATCAGAGCGTTAACTCGTTACACACAAAATAAAATTACAATTATAGTAAATGAAAGTGTTTTCAAAAGTTTATCAAATTGAATTTTTATGAATGAAATGATTTTTTATTTAAATTTTATATAAACATTTATTAAATGCAACTAAAATGCAAATCGTTTGCTGGTAAAAATGGCGAGTTCTTGGATAATGATAATTAACCAACTCATTAATTTTAAATTTGCGAATATTGATAAATCCCTGATTTTAAATTCAAAACAACAAATCAATTAAATCAAAATAACAAGTTAGTTCAGAACTGGTGTTAAAATTTCGAAATATTATAGCCATAATTCTAGATAAAAAATACAAAATAATACAAAAAAAGTTGGTAACATATTCGTCCTCCATGTTTTCCTCTACGCTCCCATTTTTTTTAGTTTTTTTTTTTCATCGATTGGTTTTGAAATTACATGCGTAAAAAAAATTCCTTCATTTATTCAATTTCTACCTTTTTTGTAGGCAAGCACAACTCTTGTGCATTTTTTAATCTCAATAGTAAATAATGATAATTGAAGATAATTATTTTCATCCCAAAATGGACATAGGTAATTGTACTGTGTCATACATTTTTATAACTTTCAGTTCAATCGGGCAATCAGTTTTTAAGTTATGCTGTGGACAGATGGACGTTACTAATAAAGTTTTCGTTCGAACGGACTCCTAAAACAATTATACTTTTGTTTCAAGAGTTATGTTTGTACTCAAAACAATTTAATTTGAACGCGTAATCTGTTCGGTTATTTAGAAAACATCATATTAATAAATATATTAAAATGAACTTACGGTAAAATATGTGCTCTTAAATTTGGCTGCACTGGTACCAATTTCTGCTGTGTCCTAGAACAAAAACAAATACTATAAATGTCAAAACATAATAGCAAATATATTTTAATCATATGCATATTTATCAAAGAACATGAAGGCTGTCACACATATTTTATTGATATTGTCCTTCAAGAGCCATAAATGTTACATATTAGTATAGTGAAATATTCATCTAATATAATAACAACAGGAACATTTATTATTTATGAATATCTTGTATTAAAATTAAATAAACCGTTTTTTAGATTACTAAAAATGTTATACTAAATCTTGTTGGTAATATATAGCACATTAAATTTATAAAGCTGTATAAGTTGACCCATAAACTGTCAATATTCTTCTCAAGATAACATTGTTGCAAGAAAAAGTATGTAACAATTATCTTGGTCGTCGACATATTAAGTTTTTTTAAGAGTAGTACACAATAAAATATTAATAAGATGTGATTTACATTCTAATGATACTATTCCAATCTCCGAAACAAAAACTGTATCCGAAATAATTAGATTCCTATAATACTTGTCCGAGCTCCTAGACTCAAAAACTGTGAGCAAAAACGAATAAATACTAAGTTATAGAAAATCCGTATAATATAAAAACCTAAAACAAGAAAAAAAACCTTATCGGAAGAAAAAAATATCCTGATATTCTAAAATATTCTAAAATAAAATAACAGTTATGGATGGATCTTGGCTACTGGGTGTAAGTCGCGGAGATTTCGTTGTGTTATCGGCCAACGTTTCGTTACACATTGCAGTAGATATCATCAAGAGCCCTGATGATGTCTACTACAATGTTTGACGAAACGTTGGCCGATAACACGACCAAATCTCCGCGGCTTACACCCAGTAGCCAAGATCCATATCAAGATCATCGCAGAAGCCTCAAGACTTGTATAATAGTTATGGATCATAGAGGAAATTTTATAAAACTTTAAGTTGGTAACATCAATGCATGATAAAGTAGAGTTAATTGAGCTACATAATTTTCCATATTCGAGACAGAACCTGACCTTTCCTTTTAGATTATCATTTATTTCGCTTCTTAAATAATTATCTTAAAGGCAATAATTACAATTATTTGAAAAACTGTAAAATAATTTTAACAAACTGAAACTTTTTTGGTCATTCACCTTTAATTCCCTAAAAACTATTCGAACTCAATAAATACTTCCTTTAAAAAACTGTTAATACGCCTTAAATTTAGTCACTTTGGCTTCTAAACAAGTTATATTACAGTTAATTCAATACAAACAATTTATCATTTTCATAACCTTCATAAAAAATCAATTCATTAAGAACATATTTGACCATTCGGTCCGCCCAGTTATGTTGTCAGTTCTGAATGACAAGTATTTATGTAGCGGAATTCCACTCTCTCACTATTGTTTGTACAAGATGCTATAGTTGATAACCTTTGGAGTTATTGCAGAAAGGTGTGTTCGATGTACCTGTAACTACAAGATTTAGGCAGCTCAAGGTGAAGCAAAAGTAAGTACAATTACCTTTATTAGATTTATTACAAGTGATGAAGACAATAATTGCAATATACCACACCTCAATAATTGTACCAGTGTAAGAGATAGTATGGACAGTTTTTTTACTGAAAAATAAGGATGGTCATATCTACTATTGAAATATTATACAGTAGTTTTCAATTTTCGTACATTTTCTATTTTTAATAATTGAATTAATATAAATTCGAATAGTTATATCAAATATTTTTTAATCGTGGAGAAGGGTCATGTAGAGAAGTTGTCGGCCCAAGAAATTTCACTGTAGATAAGTAGTTCTCAGAAAAATATTAACAAGGGAACTAATTATCTTAGTTACGGTAAAACGGTTTGAGGGGGTGAAACACCCCTATGAAAATGTGCAAAATAATCATATTTTTTCAAATAACTCTGAAACTAATGAAAATTTAAAAAAATCGACAATACAAAATTTTCATGATTTTTTCTGCTCTACTGAATTGCGATAGTCAAAATTCGAAAAAATTAAACCGTTAACCTCCACCTCCCACCCACATTCCATAGGTTAATTTAGGCTAGATGTGTATGGGGACAATCGAAAAGGTTCTCTTGTAAGTTCCTTTTTGTGCATTTTTTATCATATAAGTGCCTAGTTAAGGAAAGAACAATTAAATACAAGATGAAAATCGAGTTATTCGATGGTCCCCAGACACTTCTAGCCTAAATTATTAATGGTAGAATTTAAAAATCAATAGAACTTATTAATATTAAACCGTTTATCAAGTTTCATAACTGTATCACAATGAGTTCTCCAGATAATGAATAAAATCTAGTTTTGGGAATACTTTTTTGAGAGGCTGTAGTTCCGTCATTTGTTTAAAAAAGCATCCTCAATCTTTTGTTAAAGTTTTTTTAACCAATAATCATGTCTATTTGTATCGTCGAGTAAGTGTAATATTTCGTATTAAAGCTCTACAATTTATTTCACAAATCAAGTAGGTGTTTACATATCAAAGTAATGAAATTAAATCAGTTATAGTTTTTTTAAACGTTCCATAAGACTTTAACAAATATAATAATTAATTTTTTAATTCCCCATAGTAAAATTCTCACGACCCGACTACAAGTCACAGAACAGGAAATGAAAACCACTACGGTAGAAATCCACAACTAAACCATTCTGTGTAGTACATAGTCTCGTACACCTGAGTTACTTCTCTATAGAAGTCACGGTTGGTCTGCACCACTACAACTCCTTATGTCATTATGTCATTCAGAATCGTCATCTGTTCAACCACTGCAATTACGTAACGCGTGGGAACACACACACACACACACACACACACACACACACACACACACACACACACACACACACACACACACACACACACACACACACACATACACACACACACGTAGCGCGCGTCCGTCGTACGAGCGCATTAACCCGCGGGGTCAAACGTACAACTATGTGCGGTGTAGTCGCCGATTATGATTTGCATGCATTCCTTTTAGTTTGGAAGGCTGTCTTACAATGTACCATAGAGGTATCTATTATACAGCTAGTAATGAGTATTATGAAAAGAAAAGTTGAATCTTATAAGAAAGAACAGTAACCTTTGTTAGCTTAAATATCACTTTTTCAATCATCACTTTCAATTTTTTAAATCAAAACATATATATAGAGTACAAGAATGACTTTTGAAAAATATTTTTTCCCGCTTCTCAATTCGTAACTATTAGCCTTGTTTCACACATACGCGGTTCCATTCGATTCGGTTCGTTTTCGGTTGCAGCCGAAAACGAATTAAACCTTTTCACACATACACGGTTCTCATACCGTTCATATTAGGTTTTATTTTTTTCTGTACACTCAGTAGTTATCATGGAAAGAAAGCAAGTTGTTGCCATGTTGTTTCTCTATAAAAAAAAATTAAAAAACGAAGGAGGAATACTAGAATTCATTGGGAGCACCCTCTCATCACTTTACAGCAAGAATTTGGAGCATTTTACACTATTTTCCCGAAGCTAAAGAGCATGAAGACGATCCACATCAACATCTGGAAAACCGCTCATTTTATTAGGAAAATCGCGACAACACTTGTCGCCAGCGACCGAATGGAACCGTATATGTGTGAAATAGGCCTCAAGCTCCTTATGAGGATTTCTTGTGAAGTCGAAACACGCGCCATTGTTTTATTGTAGTTGAGGTGTACCATATTTAAGTGACTGAAAGATAGTTACTCCATTTTCTAATAGTAAATATACGATTATGAAACTTAATTAAAGAAAATAATGTTTTCGCAGTTCTTTTCTTATTTTTAATTCTCTTAATCTTGTTTTCCAATTTAGAAAAAAATAATTTTAAAAACTAGATACACAAATAATATGATCGTGTGAACGCAGCCTCACAATAAATATATATGTACGTGGTGTATATTATTGAATAACCAAATAGTGATCGGTGTTATTACTCTCTATGGGAATCAAATGTTAATTAATTCCGTGCTCAACTTAAGTGAGTATTGTATTGGAGATACATTTATATATTAATTTTTGATCAGATTCTTTTTTAATTATACACATTCCGATGGAGAATTTAATTCTTTTAATATAGTCTTTCACTTTCGTTTTTTTTAATTAAATTTTGTATTATATTTTAATAATATTATGATTTCTTATTTGCATTGTGTAACTTTTTGGAATTATAATTGTTTAATTTGATACATACTGGAAATATTATTAATTATATCTACAAGAAGTTTATTTATCTTCTAGTCTCCAGATACATAGAAACAATTGATTTGATGCCAGATGCATGGGAAGTTGTAAATGAGCCGATCGTTGTAGTAGGTAAATCAATTAAAATAAAATATTTAATAAAGATGGTCTTAAAAACAACTTTTATTTAAAATCGAAAAAAAAAACACTTTGGAATCAACACTGTGACCTGTGACTGTGTGTCTGTTTCAGTATTCTAGTGGGTTTGCACTTATTTTGGAGGGGGGGGGGGGGGGCTGAAATAAAAGCTGACTATTCAGAGAATTTAAACATGTAAATCATTAAAAGAAGATTTTAATAATTTTTCGCAAAAATTCTTAAAAATAATTTATCTTGTTCGAACTAATGAATAATATTGTATAACTTTTAAACAATTTAAAGACCGAACTCTGATTTAAGTCTTGGCATCTTAGGACGCCGCGCCGACCGCGTCGGCCGCCAGACACGCAATAGAGTTTGTGTTTTTTTAACCTTGAAAATAATATACACACATCAGTCGGCACGTTCTTTATAAATTCAAACGATATTATTGCGTGTCTGGCGGCCGGCGCGGACAGCGCGGTCGGCGCGGCGTCCTAAGATGCCAAGACTTTAATGATTTTTCAGCAATCATAAATCATTTTTAAAGTAAAAATACATTCCCTATAAGTGATATGGTACGAAACACTTATCGCACGAGTCTGACTCGCGTTTGACATTTTTTTGAAAGCTTGGTTTCAGAAATATTCAAGTGGTAGGTTTTCAAATGAACACACTGCTGTAAATATACATTCTCCATAAGTGATATGGTACGGGACACTTATTGCGCGAATCCGACTCGCATTTGACATTAAAAAAATGTTTAGTTTAGAAAATATTCAGGTGGTTGGTTTTCAAATGAACACACTGCTGCAAAAATACTTCTCCATTTATTTAATTACCTACGTATAAGCTTTCAAAACAGTTAAACTGTATATAATTAACTTTGAAATAATTATTATAATAAAATAAGACATAAAAGGAAACCAATAATCAATTTTACTGCATCGAATTAATATTTAAAAAAATATACTTATTCGTGTTGTGATAATACTGGGTGTAACAAATGATAGTGTCACGTGAAAGTCAAAGAAATTGATAGATTGCTATCTGATAACTACGTCGGTATTATTCACAGTTCAGCCAGTTAATGCAATGTGCCTTGATGGTTAATGGTAAAGCGTTCAACGTATAATTTAATAAACACTTAATAAGGCGTTGATCTACCCAACCCAACAGTTTTTATTGTGGTTTGTGAAACAAGATTTTGTTCATTGAAATATTGAAATTTAATAGCTTTTTTATATACTTACATACAATTAGTAAAGGTAAAAATTGTCGAAATAACGGGATATCAGATATTTATTAATATTACATATTACTAGCTGTTACCCGCAACTTCGTCTGCGTGGAATTTTATCTAATATTTTTTTCGGGATAGAAAGAAACCTATGGGTCAGTCCGCGGTGACGGGTGTGACATTTCAACTCGGATTAGAGTTCCTAATTTCTAAATAATATCTACTAGTTAATAACATGGTTTTACCATTTTTCTGTAGATCTTAATGTAATACATGTATATTAAAAGAATAAAAGGTCTAGTTATTTTACAAAAAAATGTCAGCGTTCAATGCCCTGTGACGGGTGTGACGCCAACTATTGCAAGTCTTGCAACCTCTATTCAAAATCTCAAAAGTTTAGCGAAAATATTGAAGTTATGTACTTTATAATAATCACACTTTAATATGTAACGAATAAATTATTTTTTAGTAACACAAAAGCATCAGGTAAATACGTAATCTATTTAACTGGTAATTACCCAACAAACATTGTGACGAGTGTGATACGTTGAATAAAAGGATACAATAAGAGTAATATTTGTGTGTTTAATTGCTTATTGATATTATTAACTAATACTT
Organism: Sialis lutaria; assembly: GCA_949319165.1. Classification (NCBI taxonomy): domain Eukaryota; kingdom Metazoa; phylum Arthropoda; class Insecta; order Megaloptera; family Sialidae; genus Sialis; species Sialis lutaria. The sequence continues at coordinate 7,546,866 of OX439233.1, read as the reverse complement.
ATAACAATTATTTATCAAATACATCAATAGACTCATTAAATTTATAATAAATGCGGTCATCCTTAGTCATTATTGTTGGTGAGGGTAATTTTTTTTAATTTGGCCAAACGTCACGTTTGATATGTAATTGTCAAAGGCTTTTAATAGTTGGCCACGATCATCACATATTCTTAAGTATGTTATTGTGATTTCATCTTATTTGTTGTCTATTTCGAAATATTTTAAAAATTAACTAAATTTTTCTAATTTTCTTTTGGTTTATGAAAATTGATGTTACATAGCCTGTTAATTAAAATATTTTTTTAACTATCTGGTATCGATTACCTCGGACTGACCCCTATGTCTTAAATTTCCTCAGAATGCAAGCTACCTGCCAAATGTCATCAAGATTTCAGCGGTTTAGCCGTGAAAAAAAGGTGACAAACAAATAGATATACAAACAAACTAATGATTTCTAAATAGTACTAAACACATAACTCCTTATATAACCCCTACCTACATATATTATATAATATTATCAGAAGCTAGGATTCAATACCAACTACTCTTCAAAACCAATATGCAACAAAATAACAAAACACAAATAAAGACCGACAAAAATCACCTTATTCATTCTTGACTATCCTCAATTCAAGTACTCGAATGTAACGTTATTTATTTGAGCAAGTTCGACAAAATTAACGTCCGAAAACGTTCGACACATCTCTATATAAACATTGTATGCCGTGTATCGATGAGTACGGTATGATTAGTGAAGTCTCTCCCCAGACACAGAACTTTTACTGGGCGATGTGTTGAGGGAATGACACGAGGGGGACTCGAACCAGTGACTTCCTTTGTAAACATTCGTCAGGATGGTTTAATGAAAGCCACGGTCGACACGCGCGGTAATAATAGATACGCCATTTCTTTGTGTGGTATATTATAAATATAAGAGCAAGTGCATGTGTACCTAGATTGTTCAAAGGGCAAGTATTGTGATTTTGATCAAACTTTTTGAAGAAAAAAATACAAACTACGCAAACCTGAATAGACGATCCGGGAGGTTTTTGGCCTGCTTAATCGAATCCATCTCTCAAATTAGATGGTTTAGAAAATAGAGAGAAGGGCGCTTTTATAATGACTTTGGAGCGCAAATACATCGTGATTGAAGGGTTAAAATCAAAAGGTTCTGGTACATTTTTTGTTGCATTTTAGAAGACCTTTTTAACGACACCTCAATCAATGGGTTAGGTGAATTTTTTTTGATTAATTTTTTTTTTTTTTGAAAACACTTCATTTTATATTTCTGTTTTTGGGTCATCAATGTATGACCATATACCAAATATTATATTATTATGTCAAAATTTTTACAAGACGGATGGACGGACATGGAGGAACTATAAGGGTTCCTAGTTTTCTACAGAACTCTAAAAAGGGTCCCGTCAGGGGCGCCGGGCCTTGATAGGATTAAAAAAGCATTATTAGAATAAAAAAAGTGAAACGAGTAAAAAAAAGGTCTTCAGATACTAAAATAGGGCACAAAAGTAGGCTTATTTGTGATGATCGAGACGGAAAAAATAGTAGAGGGACGCAAAAGTGCGGTTTAGAGGGCGCCAAACTTGAAGTGAAACAAAAAAGTCTTCGAATACATCAGGAAGGCCCTATTATCAGTTTAATTTATTTCATAATACTCGTATTTTATGTTTTTCAGTAAAACGGTATTTTATAGTTTTCTCAGATTTATACGATCATAATAAAATATGAAAATTTAGTTATAAAGCAAATTGATTACTGTAATATACGGGTAATTTAAATTAATAATTAATAATTATATTGATATAAATAACGTGCATTCCGCTTGTTATATATTTCATTTATTATTGTATTTCATTTGTTTTATGTAATCTAACCGAAACAAAGATTGTTAAAAATAGGAAGAGTTTTAAGTAAACATAAAATTACCTTGAACCAACTATACACACAAATCATGTTGGTTTAAAATTATGTTTAAATATTGATTCATTGACTCACTGAAGACAAATGTAAAAATGTTTTGGAGATTTAGTTTTTTATAATTTTATCTTTTTTATTCTTTATTTTACATGTACCGATAAAATAAATATAAAGTTAATTTTCTGTTTAATATAAATTTTTCAAGAATCACGTTTTAATAAGGTATTTGTCTGAATTTTAATATATGTAAATTTTGCGTATGTACATAATAGATATTTCTTTAGTATTTTTTTCCAAAATAGGTAATGCCGAAAAAAAATTAAATTAATCTTCAAAATCACGTGGTATGCGTGACGTAACTGTTTACTCAAACAAACTGAAATCAACCAATAGGGATCGAGTATTCTGACGTTTTTAGTAAGTAACTACGTCTTACCAGATACAGTTCTGCTAGAGGCGTTTACAATCACGTGACAAATAGGTTAAAAATTACATTTTAAAATTAGGTTTATTATTAAAATACTGATTTATTTCACGTAAAAAACCACTTGATTGTAAATTATAGTAACTACTAAATTATAGTAACATACTACACTATTTAGAACATTTTAGTCTTTATTATTAATAGTGTCAAATACCATACCTATTGTTGTAATTTTTCGGATCAATTTAAATTTAAAAATTACATTAAAGAACTTCTAAATTAAGATTAAATAAGCTCATCTAGTTATTTTTAACATATATTTATCAATGTACTAAAAAAAGTGTGGTACAATCCAATTTCACAATTTCACCCATTAAAATACAAAAAAATATTGATATAACTTGGTACCTACATAACCAATTTTACCCAAACATTGACTAAAACCTGGTTTGAAAACATATCTACATATTTCAGAAAACCGCATGAAAATCGGATGAGTAGTTAACGAGTTATAAATGAACAAACAGACAGGTGATCTTACATTTTATAAATGTAAAGATAACGATCAAAATTTAATCGCCGGTATTTCTAATATTTTTCTTCATTATCATAAAATAAAACAACTATTATGTACCGTCATTATAATTCAAACCCTAGCATACGCACTTCCTGTCTTAATAAAGTAATGTGACCATTAAAGTTCCGTACACCTTGATTATCATTATTATTATTTTATACGCAATCAATTCTACGCACAAATTACAATCGTTGTTCCTATTTGAAGATAGATATACTAATGTGATACTATTAGAATGTACTTAAAGTATGGATAAAACATATATTACTGTTATTAGTGGAATTGTTTCTTAAATAGTTGGTACTTTCTCAACTCAAATTATCTGATTGAGTTTCATTATGCAGCTAATGTCAATACAAAAATATATTATTATAAAAAATAGAAATGCATATGTAAAGTACATAAATGGTCATATGAAAGTAAACTTGTATAAAAGCTTTTGTGTATAGATTTTGATGGGAAAAATATTAGCTAGTGTCGGCGCCACTGCCTAATTAGGTAGTGGTTTTAACATTATTTAAGAAAACGATTAAACCTGTTAATTGAAACATGTCTAAGCGCGTTGATCGGGACGCGTAGGGACGAGTTCGCAACCACCGCACCGGTTGCGATGATCAGTTTGTAACATACCGTTGCAAAGCAATAGTTTTTCCCTGATACCGCAGGAAAAGAGTTTGTAACATACCGTTGCAAGAGATAGTTTTTCCCTGATACCGCAGGAAATGAGTTTGTAACATACCGTTGCAAGTTATAGTTTTTCCCTGATACCGCAGGAAAAGAGTTTGTAACATACCGTTGCAAAGCAATAGTTTTTCCCTGATACCGCAGGAAAATATCTGCAACATACCGTTGCCAGTTAATCAAGTGATAGATAGATAGATCGGTTTTATTTCATATACGCGTTGTACCAAATATCGCGAATATATTACCGAGTATTTTTATATGTTCCATTTTACCGGAACATTGTGTCGTGTATTGTTATAGATATTGTTTTATAAGTGCACGAAAACCTTGTAAGAAAACGTTGTAAGAAAACGTTGTTAGAGAAATATAGAAAGACAAACAGTGTTGGAAGAAAATCCGGAGTACGTCAGCTGGCGGGATACAGAAAGAAATCATTTAGCGGAGGCCCCCCCCGGGCAGGTAAAATCCCAGGTCCTAGTAATCCTATCACCCTATATTAAACCATCTGGGTAATTCCCTAACGGCGAGGACGGAGCCAGAAGCGGTGAGTACAATTCTTTTTGTATTTTGTTACCCCATGAGGGACGGCTGGACGTTTCTCCAACCAGCTAAAGTCATACAGTCCGCTAATTTAAAAATCGAAGAAAAACCGTTTAGACCACGGCCCGGACATTTTGTCATTCGGGCCGAGCGGCGCAAACATATGGTCGCAATTCGACCCGGATTATACCGAACATTTGGTACAATTCGGAACATCCAACACTGGTTGAATTACCGCGGAAATATCGAACAGTCACACGTGTTCGAAAAACCGGAATTTGTACCGATTTATGAAACAATATTTTCGTGCACATTAGGTTACATTATAAACACCTAAATCACCTTTAAAACTTATTTACCAAGTTTTAAAAGTATAAAACAATATTCTTTGCCGGTTTATTTAATGATCATTCATAATAATAGGGCAATCGCAATCGCACCCTTTGACCGCGCTTGATTCAGTTTTACCGTCAAGACGCATGACCTTGCGTTCACAGATATACGTTATTTATTTTATTATAAATTTTATAAATGATTATCATTATATGTACGTTTTATTTTGGATTATTATATTTGAAAATATACACGTCCTGGTACTATATCCTTGTTTAGGTCGCAAAGCTTATCATTATTGTTTTATTTTGATACTTAAAATACCTAAAAACAATTATTTGTACTTTACAAAATATCATATTTAATTATTTAAAGAATAACAGCTGTTTGCAAAATTCATATATCGCTTGCTCTCTCTGTGACACGAACTACCGTATGTTAGTCACTGTCAGACTCATGCAGACGTGTTATATCTCTTTGGTGGTACCTATCACGTTTACACGGGCAATCATTTATATTGCGTTTACATTGGTACTATTTATGAATTTTGTTGTTCTTTATAATATTTATGTTTATTTAAATGTCTTTATCAGAAAGACTTTATGAAGGGTTTTTTGAAATTATTAAGGCATTCTTTAAGGATTGTTTGTTACATTTGTTAGAAACATATTACCTTTGCTTTAATAAATTTATTTAATTATCAAAATACCATTTTAACCCATTTACAGTTATAGTTATATGTTATAGGGAGTTTCTGCAAGCATTTATTTGTTGTCTATTATCTTCAATTATTTTAATTGTTGTCGCATTTTATATAACATTTATTTAGGGTTTATAGATACATATCTTACATAGGAAAATACCAGATTTAATTGTTGGAAATGAATATTGATTGATCCATGGAAATTTGATGTCGTACTATTATTTTATTTCATTCCATACCTATGAAATAATTGCAGGAAAGTTTGGATTTTGAATTATCGGTGGATTGAAAAATTGAATTTGTTTGTTTGCATCAAACCTTAAGGTAAGACATTTTTTGGCGAAATAATTTGGAATTGTCAGTGATCAGATATTGGTTGATAATTTTGTTCGCTGTTAGGATATAGGATATTTTTAGGAAAGCATCGTTGTTTTGGTTCAAAATATTTCTGGATTTTAGGAAATTATATCGTGAATATTTGAGTATTTGGTTTGAGTTTTATCTCGTTGGGAATTTAGTTGAACAATTTTTACCGACCGTTCAAGATGGCAGAGGCGTTGCAACACCAGGTCAAATTGTTAAAAGCAAAAAAGGTCGCCTACCTAGAGCGCGTACAAAAGCTATATGATATGGCTAAAGAGCTTACCGACCCTATTGCAGTCAATCTTTTTCGGGTAAGATTTAAAACGCTGGATGCCACAAAAACAGAGCTAATAACACTCATCGAATCTATTAACGACCTAGAATTGCAGATTAACCCGGAAACGGATCCAGATTTCCGAGAAGTGAACAAGTTGGAAGACAATGTGTGTATTATCACCGCCAGAGCTGAGGCAGCGGGAATAAAATCGAATTCAGACGAAATCGCCGACCTTACCTCTAGGTCTTCGATATCACCAAGGGAGAATCCATACCATACCTTACCACGCCTTCCAAGAATCCACCTCCCGACCTTTACAGGAAATCTCAAAGAGTGGCCCGCCTTTTACGAAGGTTTTAAAAGTCTTATCCACGAAAACGAGCAATTGAAGGATGGGGATAGAATCAATTACTTGATGGGACAGTTGTCGGGAAAGGCAAGAAATATTTGCGGAGGGTTAACTCCGACAGGACCCAATTATTGGATAATTTGGCAGGCTCTCGTGGATCGCTATCAGAATCCACGGGTATTAGGGTATTCCTATTTAGAACAAATTCTGGATTGTAAAACCGCAAGCAGTGCTAGTGCTCCAAGTCTGAATAACATTATCGAGAAATGTGACTCGGCGTTCCAGGCACTCCAGAATATGGATCTTCCAAACCTGGTTAGTTTTACCTACGGATATCTACTGTTAAGTAAATTAGACCCAGAAACCAAGGCGCTGTTTGAGAATTCCAGGAGAAGTACAACGGTACCATCCTACGATGAAATCTTGGACTTCATTAAAGAACAAGCGCATATCTACTCGATCTCAACGGGCATAACCCGTGCCCAGGATCGAGAAAGAATTGCATCTCATGCCAAAGTTTCTCACGCGACACCCGCATCATCGAGAAAAATGAGATCGCAATTGTTTTTTGTTGAAAAAGTAAATTCACCGATCGAAAAATGTTTATCATGTAAAGAAAATAAGCATTCCTTATTGACTTGTACGAAATTTATTGCACTCTCACCCCATGAGAGACACCGGGTGATAAAAGAGGGTAATTTATGTTTTAACTGTTTTGGGCCACACCGGACGCCAGAATGTACAAGTCAATTTTCATGTAGGACTTGCGGGTATAGGCACCATACACTTTTACATTATGTAGGCACCACTGCATCACCGAAAGTGTCGCCACCTGCGACAGGCAAATTCGTGCGAAAACGGGCAGCTGAGACGGCACCAACGTCTACGCCTCGGAATCGCGACGAGAGCCCTGAAACCGGTCCATCCAGCACTGCCACCTTTTGTTCAACGGTGAATACTGCATCACGACTTCACTCGGTAGTATTGCTGTCAACCGTGGTAGTTAATCTTACCGATAGAGCTGGTAAACCACATCACGCTCGTTTGTTGTTAGACAGCGGTAGTCAATCGCACTTTCTCACCTCAGAATGTGCGAGCCGTTTGAATTTAGAAATATCACCTTGTAAAGCATCCATACAAGGAATGGGATTTAATAATAAGGGAGTGCGGGGAAAAACCACGACCGTGGCCGCATCTCGCCATAACCCACAAATCAGTTATAAGTTGGAATTTTTGGTGGTAGATCAGATTTCCCAAAAGTTACCGGAAGTTACCATCGACCGAGGTGCCTGTATCTACCTACAAAATTTACAATTAGCTGATGAGACCTTCGACGAACCAGGTCCCCTGGATGGCATCCTGGGAGCTGCGTTATTCCCCCTCGTATGGGGTCATCAAAAAATAACTGGACCACCATTTTGCCCCATTGCGATAGAAACCGTCTTCGGCTTTGTCGTCATGGGTCATGCCCCCACCACTTCGCACTTGACCACGTACCAAGCATATCACACCACTGTGGAGCCATCACTCGACCAGCTGGTGTCCAAATTCTGGGACGAGGAAGATCTACCTCCTAGAAAGTTTGAACATCCCGATGATTCAGAGTGTGAAGAAATCTTTCGAACCACGGTACAACGTGAACCTGCTGGACGTTATGTCGTCAAGTTACCGTTCAAATCCGATACGTCCAAATTAGGAGACTCGTACAGGATGGCACTTAAACGCTTCACCTCTTTAGAAACGAAATTAGACAAGTTTCCAGAGTTTAAGTTGCAGTACTGTTCTGTCATGAAGACTTACATCGATGAAGGTTACATGTCTCCAATTGATCAGACATGTTTAGTAAGGCCAAATTATTTTACCCCACATTTTGGCGTAGTGCAACCGCATAGTACCTCCACACCCTTGCGTTGCGTCTTCGACTCGAGTGCAAAAACCAGCACTCAGATTTCACTGAACGATCTGCTGTATACTGGACCAAAGCTGCAAGCAGATGTGTTTAATATATTCTTAAATTTTAGGCTGTTTCAGGTAGCATTCACCGCCGATATCCGGCAAATGTACCTGCGAATTAGCATGCATCCAGTATTGGTAAATTTGGTCGCCGCTAAAACCAAAGTGGCACCAATGAAGACACTCACCATACCGAGACTTGAACTTTGTGCAGCGCACCTGCTGGCCAAGTTACTAAGTCTCATACAAAAGAATCTCAGCTCACGGATCTGCATTAGACAAGTTGTTGCCTTATCAGATTCCACAGTCGCTTTGAGTTGGCTTTCCGCACCACCTTACCGTTGGCAGACCTTTGTTGCAAACAGAGTAGCTCAAATTCAAGAGCTCGTGGCACCCGTCCATTGGTATCACATTGAAGGTCACCTTAACATTAGTGATGGGCTGTCACGCGGAATGTCACCTACTCAAATTTTAGCAACCCCCGAGTGGATTCAAGGACCAGATTGGCTACCTTTGGACCTATCAGAATGGCCGATCCGCTCCATAGATTCTGTGCAACAACCAGATCCCCCCGAACAAAAGATCGTCTCATTGTTGGTTACCACCAACGAAGAGCATCCATTACACCAATTGATCACCCGTTGCTTCACTTGGACTCGATTGATGCGAACAACTGTTTATGTTTTGAGGTTTGCGAAACTTCTAACCACTTTCGGGATGATAACCAGTCCGGATTTGGAAAGAGCGGAACTCGCGTTGATCCGAGTGGTTCAGCAACACCATTTTAAAACAGAATTTCGATTATTGGAGACGAAAAATATGACTTCACCAGATTTACGAGCACTATCAATATTTATCCATGAAGGTTTGCTCCGAGTGGGAGGGCGGTTAGCGAACGCACCTTTAGAATTCGATAAACAGCACCCACTTTTGCTGCCAAAAAATGATCACTTTGTTAATTTGTTGATAGATAACTGTCACCGACGGAATTTACACACCGGTCCCCATCTAGTTATCTCAATATTACGCCAAAAATATTGGATTTTGGGAGCTCGAAATCACGTCAGGTATCGTCTTCGGCAATGTAATCACTGTTTTCGGTTAGATCCGAAACCTACCTTCCCGCTAATGGCCGCTTTGATCGAGGTTCGAGTAACGGAAGCTAAGCCATTTCTACAATGTGGAGTAGACTACGGCGGACCTTTACCTTCGCTGTAATTAGATTTATAAGAAATTAGTTAAGTTTAAGTTAGTCTTATTATATACCTTAGTTAGCTTAGATTTGGTTAGAATTAGTTTCACCCGAAGCTCGACGGACACCTCCGTCGAAAGGAATGTTCGTTTCATTGTAAATATTTTTTGTTTGTCCTGTCTGAAATTGGTTCAGCGGGATCCTTTTTGGTTCTTTAGATTTACCTTCGTCTCGACCATTACCGATTGTCGAGACCACTTTTACCATTTACCGCGCTCACGTAAGGCGACCGCCTTAGTGAGCGCTTACCTTTTTGTGTTTACTCTTATGAGTTAAATTAATAATTAATTAAGTTTAATTAACCTCCCCTGCTTGCCGACCGGCAAAGGATTAGTATCAGGACCTATAAAATCGGGACCCCGTTTGTGGGAGCTATCAAAGTTCCCAGGTGGGTTCAGAAATAATCTTTCAGAGCGGGGGGAATGTCGGCGCCACTGCCTAATTAGGTAGTGGTTTTAACATTATTTAAGAAAACGATTAAACCTGTTAATTGAAACATGTCTAAGCGCGTTGATCGGGACGCGTAGGGACGAGTTCGCAACCACCGCACCGGTTGCGATGATCAGTTTGTAACATACCGTTGCAAAGCAATAGTTTTTCCCTGATACCGCAGGAAAAGAGTTTGTAACATACCGTTGCAAGAGATAGTTTTTCCCTGATACCGCAGGAAATGAGTTTGTAACATACCGTTGCAAGTTATAGTTTTTCCCTGATACCGCAGGAAAAGAGTTTGTAACATACCGTTGCAAAGCAATAGTTTTTCCCTGATACCGCAGGAAAATATCTGCAACATACCGTTGCCAGTTAATCAAGTGATAGATAGATAGATCGGTTTTATTTCATATACGCGTTGTACCAAATATCGCGAATATATTACCGAGTATTTTTATATGTTCCATTTTACCGGAACATTGTGTCGTGTATTGTTATAGATATTGTTTTATAAGTGCACGAAAACCTTGTAAGAAAACGTTGTAAGAAAACGTTGTTAGAGAAATATAGAAAGACAAACAGTGTTGGAAGAAAATCCGGAGTACGTCAGCTGGCGGGATACAGAAAGAAATCATTTAGCGGAGGCCCCCCCCGGGCAGGTAAAATCCCAGGTCCTAGTAATCCTATCACCCTATATTAAACCATCTGGGTAATTCCCTAACGGCGAGGACGGAGCCAGAAGCGGTGAGTACAATTCTTTTTGTATTTTGTTACCCCATGAGGGACGGCTGGACGTTTCTCCAACCAGCTAAAGTCATACAGTCCGCTAATTTAAAAATCGAAGAAAAACCGTTTAGACCACGGCCCGGACATTTTGTCATTCGGGCCGAGCGGCGCAAACAGCTAGTAATAAATATTTTATTTTGTATATTATTAAAAGTTAGTCCTATATCACCACAGACACATTTGGAAAATGTTTACAAACTAAACCGTTTCACCAATTTATATTTCAAACAGTCATATACATTTTTAAATGGACCAATCAGATCCTATAGCAACTTTTTAACAAATTGGTACCAAGATGTCAGCACAAACAAACTGGTAACATAGATTGGTGAAATTGAGCATAAGATTAACAATACTATATAATATTTTGTCAATTTTGTGTATAAATATATTATTTATTTTTTATTTTTAATCATAGAACAAGAATATAACCTTATTTTGTGTCATTTGAAGCATTCGTATTTAATTAAATTCTGCAAAACTTTATTTTTATCAATATTTCTAGAAAAAAGTTATACTTATATTTTGTATATTTTATATCATTTAATCTTCTACATTCTACAGGAACCTAACTCATGAAATATCAAAACAAAAAATATTTGATAAAAATCGGTGGGACCACTGGCCCCATACTCCCTACGTATATAGTGTTTGATACTGGAAATCGATAACACTTTTTAATAATAAACCGATTATCAAATTTCATGACTCTATCACAATGGGTTCTCTAGATATTAAATAAACACTAATTTTGATCCATATTTTTGGAAGGCTATAGCTATATCATGAAGAATTTCCGAATACATGTTCATATTAGTTTTTTGCTTAAAATAACACCATCGATCTACTGGAATTTTTTTACACTAGTACATATTATTAGCACCAGTCAGTCACAGCAAAATGAAACGTTTTTGAAAAGCGAAACTAAAATGATGTGACATACATAAGTCAAAAATATCTCATAGAAGAAATCAATTGGAACAAAATCTATTTTAATAATAAACTAACCGTTGCGATTTCATTGTCCATCTCAATAATATTTGTTTATCGAACCATATTGTACTCTACGAGATTTTAACTATACATGAATTTAAATTTCAAATTAGGTTAAAAACGAAATAAAATACAGATTGTAAATTATATGCATGTTTATTCCATGACTTATAAAAAAACAAGTGGTTGAATATATTAGTTAAGAAAAAAGAACCACATTATACTGAAAGAAATTCATGACTATAAAGAAGAAGAAAAAGAGATTTAGCATTATTTAATTTAAATCTTACTTTCGTAATACATATTATGTAACACCCTTATTTGCTTCGTCTTTAATTCTACTGTAAATTATTTATAAAACAAGATAATACTGCTTATCCCAGCATTAAAATGTATTACTAATAAATTAATTATACATAATGATTCAGTACATTTTAACTTCTACAATAATATTATAAGGCAGACGTTCCCAAACTGTGGTACTCGTACCGGTACCGGTACGCGTATGTCGTGCTACCGGTACCCGATAAGGGAATGAAATAATAATTAAAACAATATTTTGTGTAAAATTATGCAGTCCCTTCACATTTATGTAATTGTGAAACAGTCCTTCATCGATCTAATAAGTGACGTTGGCTTGAAATTAAAATTTCAGAGCACCACCAGCTTACTATCGTTTTGGCTTTGTATTCGTACAGAATATCTAGAACTTTCTTGCTATGCTTTCAAATTTTTAATGCCCTTCAATACTACATACTTATGTGAAACTGGATTTTCTGCAATGACAACGATGAAAAACAAATACCGATCATTGCTTAGTATTGAGTCTGATCTTCGCCTTATTGGCCAAAATTGAACCAGATAAGTATTTCTACTCTGGTAAAAAGTTTACAGGTGCATCCTTCACATTAATTAATTATTATCATACAATAACCAAAATTATTATTATATCTATATATTATATGATACAATATACACAAATATCAGTTACAAAAATTCAACGTTTATGGGAATGGGGGAGAGGAGTTATATACATTTATAAAAAAATAGTGTAGGTAATAAAAATATTTGTGAATTAAATTGTTTTTAGTATAATTACGTTTTATTGTAGGGCTAAAGTTGTTTTTTTTTTCGTCAAAATTTCCGAGAGAAATAAACGAAAAAAGGTCACTACCTACTTGAAAATTTACGAGAAAAAAAAATAGGACTCTTTTCCAAAAATATTTACCTACCGGTACGCCACCATATTTTCTGCTACACACCGGTACAACATATTAAAAAGATTGGGAACCTCTGTTATAAGGTATCGGTTTTTAGGGTTCCGTGGAAAATCAGGAACCCTTATAGTTTCGCTCTATCCGTCCGTCCATCTGTCTGTCATAACCCTTGAAATTTTCTCATATACCTACTTACTAAGATTTTTTAACATGCCCCATTGAGTGTCTTTAGATAGATATCCAAAAATGCAATAAGATCTTTTGATTTAAACCCTTCAGTCACGATATATTTGCTTTCAAAGTCGTACTCAAATTTCTAAAGTATCAATGCTAAGAATCTTTTAAAAAATTCAGAATTATTACTTTCAATGAAAATTATAACAAACACTGTATAGCAAAAATAGTTTATGAAAATTTTTGAAATAACTTTTTTTTATAAATCGTCGTACGAACACATACATTTTTATATTGATTATTACATCTTTCGTCAACATGAAATTGCTCTTGATACGTATAATCAAGTAGAGAATGTTAGCGATAATGGTTACAGAACCCTATCATGTGTGTGCCCAACACGCACTTGGTCGTTTGAATTTAATTTAGATAGATACTTACATTAGAATGCATATTTGACAGCAGAAATATCTAACACAAGATTTATATCCCTATACTTACAATCAAGGCAACATTTTACAAATATTTTCAAGCACACGTATCTATATAAAATACCGGCGACCGATAGATCGAAAATAACCAAGAGTGCTGTGAATAAATTCCCGTCGTATTTCTGCGAACTCGACCGAAACACACCGAGGCGAGACGGTGGTGGTGCAACAAGCAACAGGTACCGCCACACACATGTGTATGTGTGTCTGTCTGTCCACGTGTGGGCGCAACTGGACCGACAGAGGAACTCGCCGAATGTGGTTGTTATGAGCAGAATGCACAGTTTATTATATTAAAGGTGTGGCTAAGAAGTCTTTGCATATTTGACAAGTTGAAATAAACTAATTACACACATATTATAGGAAATTGCATATACATACGAGATTTTTTTAGGGTTCCGTAGAAAACTAGGAACCCTTATAGTTTCTCCATGTCCGTCCGTCCGTCCGTCCGTCTTCAAAAATTTTGAGATAATAAGATGAAATTTGGTATACGGTCGTAGATTGATGACCCAAAAACATAAATAATATGATTTTTGAAAATAAAAATTTTTTAGACCCCCCTTTCATAAAATGAAAAGTGTTTTCAAAAAAAATTTTGCACCTACATCATTGAGTGGGGTATCGTTAGAAAGGTCTCCTAAAATGCAACAAAAAATGTATCAGAACTTTTTGATTTTAACCCTTTAATCACGATGTATTTGCTCTCCAAAGTCGTTAAAAAAGCGTCCCCCCCCTCTATTTTCTAAACTATCAATTTAAAAAATCTGAAAAAATTCCAGAATGTAGCTTTTAATTAGTACTTTCACTGAAAATTATAACGAACATTGTCAAAAATATTTTGGACCCCCCTTCTATAGACTGAAAAGTGAACTCTCATTTTTTTCCCCACTTACCCCATTGAATGGGGCGTCATTTAATAGGTCTCCTAAAATGCAATAAAAAATGTCAGGTAACTTTTTGATTTCAACCCTTCAGTCACGAAATATTTGCTTTTTAATGTCGCTGTCAGAGCGCCCCACCCCCCTCTATTTTCTAAACTATCGATTCAAAAAATCTGAAAAAAATTCAGAATGTAGCTCTTAATTAGTACTTTCACTGAAAATTATAACGAACATTGTCAAAAATATTTTGGGCCCCCCTATCATAGATTGAAAAGTGAAGTAACATTTTTTTCATTTACCCCATTGAGTGGGGTGTCATTTGATAGGTCTCGTAAAATGAAATAATAAAAGTCAAATGACTTTTTGATTTTAACCCTTCGGTCACGAAAATTTTGTAAAAAAACTATTTTTTTATAAATCGTAGTGAGAATGACTACGGAACCCTATCATGTGCGTGCCCAACAAGCACTTGCCCGTTTTATTTATTAGTAAGTATTTATGTTAGATTAAATATTGAATAAATTTTTCTACCATGAACTTTAATAATATGATAATTTGATTTGAGTTTAAAAATCGATAAATAGTTGAACTAGTCTAGCCACGTTTTAAAATATGCTAATTTGCGCCGGACTGGTGTTTTTTACCTGATACCTGCACGGTTATAGTAAATATTTAGAATTGCATGCTCGGACATTCTTTGGTAATACGAAAATTAATCATAGTATTAAGATACAAAATGTGGCAATTTATCTAGTATCATACTTCAACTTAATATTTTAATTTTGTTAATTTTCAAAGTTTTTTTTTTATAAAGATTGATCTCTCATTGTTAATTCATATAAGTACATTATAGTAGTGTAAGAAAATATAGAAGATTTTGTTTAAAATAAGTAATTACAGAAATTTCAACAATTACTCTAAATCTTGTCATAAAAGTATGGAAAAATTCCTTTTATTTTTGTAATGACTGTTTGATTAAGTAAAAACAATAAATATTATTATATGATTGAATAATGTCTTTCTTTATTGACAAATTATCCCTATAAGAAAGTAAATGTGCACTTCTATTCAGCAGTTTTGGAATAAACATTTGATATTAAACTGGATCCAGCGCACCCGGTAGCGAGTATTTATGTTACAAATCAAGGCGTGAGTCCCTACGTGTTAATTACATACAATATCTTCTAATAAAACAAAAAACATTGTTTTATATTTTAATAATTATTCTCTCTTCTATCAAAACCGAAAAGAGTATCTTGCCGAAATTGTTTTTATTCAATTATTAATTTATATATTATATCATTACATATGAGCTAATTTATATAATACTCTTAACTTTATTTTGAAGTAGTTGTGCCCACGGCTTTGCTCGCGGATAATAACAGAATTATTGTTTAGGATTTTTGAAAAATATGCCTAGTTGAAAAAATATAAATCTTTTATTTAATATTTAACGGTTTAGGCAGCGTATTGCAAAAGAGCGCGCTGGCAGCAAATTTTTTCCAACTTAATTTACTTTATCGTCACTGCTTATACAAAATATATACTAAAACTTGGACAAAGAACATATCTATGAATTAAAAAAATACATGGTTCTGGAATGATAAGCGCATTAATGGACAGACAGACAGACGGACAGAGATACGTTGCATTTTATAATATGTAAGGAATAAACTGCATTTATGTGGGTTAATGCATTAGTACATAACATAGTACATTTATACGTTTGTAAGTAATTTTCTAAATGAACAATAAACAATAAAGTTCGCATTAAAATATTAAGTACTACTGGTACAGTAGACTGCTGGTGTACAACAACCTGTTGGCCCGCTCACCTTTCAGGGTCATTCCGTCATAGCCACCTTATGTTAGTTGTTCTGTTGTGCAGTTAATATACTCTGTATTATATAAAAATAACACATACCAGGTTGTAAGAATTTATTTATACATATTTATTGTAGACAATTTTATTGTTCCACATAATTAAGTATGCATTTATTATTCCTGTTAAATAAATCATCATAGGTATACATAAATTTCAATTTGGTTGGTATTTGGATTAGTGTAATAATATTAAGAGTGAAAGTTATAATAAATAGTCTAATTGTTCTGTATATTATTAATGATTAATATATTAAATTGTACGGAAAATTATTTACAAAATATTTTATAGACTTATTGTGTAACATATGATAATTAATGGATACACATTTACTTTAGTTGTTATTAATATTCTTGTATTTAATCGGTTGGTTAGGTTTCCAAATACATTTCGATTGTTATTTTATTTTATTTACGTGTTTTAAAGTGATCAGGGTAGTAATAGAAAGTATTTTACTTACATTGGAAGTATTCAGATAAATTTCTAGTGTCTAGTAAAAAAGTTGGGGGGAAGGGGGAAGTCGAAGAGTTTTTTTTAAATATGGTTTTTGAAACATTAAAAATTATCAATAGTTTTACAAATAAAAATTCAAATTAGCCTGACTCAATTATTACGACCAAATTGGATTCTGTAAAGGGTTTTTATCCACATTAAGTACATGTGACGACAAAATCATTTATTTCGATAAGGATTAATGTTTTGCAGGTCATAAATAAGTCCATGTAAACCGAACCTAAAAAAAATGAAATGCTTTTCCAATCTCTGGTGGGTAATTCGACACACGCAAATTTTTTGAGTGTCTAGTACGACATACTGAAGCCTAGACTGAAAGTATTGTAATACCGTCGAAAAATCGTTCCCGACATAAGAGCAGATTTTGGTTGTACTACATTCAAAACGTAAAGAAAAGTTCATATCTGCATGGCGACTGTGCATGTGTCTGGATGTAAAATTTTCTTTCATTCACCATAATTACTGTAAATATGCACCGATTTCAATTATTTTTGGAAAACATGTTTGTCTCAGTAAGTAGGTACTCTAGAATTGATTTTGGTGCTAATCGGATTAAGGGTTTTGAAAATATTCGAAATTTTGTACCTTGTTTGACAGATAATTGCATGTATTGTAAGTTGTAAGTAAAAATACAAGTAAAGTATATTTACTAAACATTGAATAAAAACGGTAAAAATCAACTTACTACGCATACAACTATCTGTCAAAAACTCCAAGAGTATATACTGTCATATATGTTTGATATCCCATTTGAAAGTGTTTGCAAGCTAACAAATTTTATTTGCTAGGTTGTAATACCGGACATTATTGCAACAATTATATTAACTATAAATCAATGAAACATTTCAAAATATTAATAACACCTTTATTTAAAACAATATGTACTAAAATACTTAATAACAACTTACTATTATTTATAGAATAGAAACTACTACTACAGTAAAAATGTAAGCCCTAAACCATTTTCACAATATGTTATATTTTTTATAAGAATTTCTAAATATTAAAAAAAAATTAATTTTAAACAATGCATAGTCAAAATAAATACATTGCACATAACATAATATATATTACTAATTTATTTACTTTATTTACAAAAAAACTACTATAATAGCTAAATACATACTAAACAAAAACTAATTTCAGATCACGTTTATTTTTTATAATGGCTGTATTGAATATAAATAATTGATCCAAAATTAAATTATTGCTATTTTGAAAAAAAAAAACACCGTTTGGTTGTTTAGTCTTTTTGGTCTAAACACGGCAAAACGCCATCTGCGAGGTGTCAAATTGTTATGAATCTGGTCTGGATTTTAGATCAGTTATAATCAATGTATAATAAGGTAAAACTGTTCTATTTTCTATTGCGTACAGTGTACATACTGCGTACACCAATCACAATTTAGATCACTGATTTCTCTTAATACATATGCGTTAAGTCATTCATAAATACTATACAACTGTCATTTTTAATACTCTATTGATAGCGTTTAGTTTGGGTTTAGTTCAGTCTAGACTTCTCTAGACTGAATTATTTATAATGCATATATACCTGACAAATGTTTAAAAATCTAGCATTTAAAAAATGTTTTTTTTTTAATTTCAAACAATACTTATATGTCTATATTCAGTACGGGCCTTAGTGAGGTTCGCGCCCTAGGCAAGATTTTTTCGCCCCCCCCCCCCCCCTCCTCTAAGGACGATCATTGTATTAAGTCTATCATTAAAAATACATTTAATTACCTACCTTAATACTTTAAATATTCAATCAAAATTAAAATAAATAATAAATATTTTTTTATTAATTATATTAACTGTACAAATCCATATAGTAAAATTTCAGTAAGCAATTGAGTATTTAGAATTTACATACACAACTTTTTTATAAATATAATTTAATTTTTTTTGTCCGTGTAACATCCCCCCCCCCCAGGTATTGTGTCAATTACAAATATAAAAGTAATATGTTCACGTTTATTAAAAAAAAAAAAAAACTCAAAATCAATTCCAGGTTACGTGCGTTTTCAATAAACATTTCAATCCACAGTAACATGATTGCAATAGACAGGAAATGCCCTACGATGATAGAAGCAAAATTAAATTTGTCGACGAACCGCTTCGCTCGTCCCCCAGCTGTCTGCGAGATTCGAACCCTTGGGCTCTGGCGAGGCACAAACACACATTCCAACATGACAACACCGGATATTATTATAGCGATGACTTTTAGCTTATTTTCATTGCACTTGTTTATTTTTCACATATATATTATTATATCATATTTCGTGAAATCGTCTGTATTTATACTTTTTTAATTTTAATTATGTTGATGTTAATTTTGTAAGATTTAAAAGCTAATTATGAACGATATTGGTTTTGAATTTTTAAATAACTACCTATACAGGGTGTTTGGTTCGGCGATACGAATATTTTGAAGTAAGGTAGAATGAGTCATTTGGAAGTGATTTAAGCAAATATACCTATATACAAAGTGCTACAGTTTTATAATATCGGCCTTTTTAGTAAATATTTGAGAAAACCCAGATTTATAGATATTAATGACGAAAGTTCAAAAGTTAATGAGCCCATATTTTTCAAACATGATTTTTATATTACTTAAATGTCTAAGCTACACTTTCAGATCAAAATAAAATTTATAAATAACAAAAACAAAGAATGGCTGCAGGTTAACATTTGAAAATTTATAAAACTTTAATAAAATTATTTCTTTAAAAAAATATTTTATAAAATCTAGCAAACTTACAGATGTTCAAATGGTCTTAAAAACTGCTCTATTTTATACTCTTTCGAAAAACCTACCGTATAACCTACATGAACGGGCTACTTTTGTGAAAAAAACTTACATTTATCCTAGAATAAGTAAGATTTTTACATTTTTCTAGTGAGTTGATCCTAGTGTGCTAATCTTAATAAGTCGTAAAAAAACATGATGCGGGTACTTTTCAAACATTTTTTTATACTCATTGGACAGAGTAACACTTACTCCTGTACAAATGTTTGAAAATGATGACCCTTCAGGCTAATGACGATTTTTTCCGGTTTTTAGTAAATTTTGGTAAATTAAGCACACTAGGATCAACTCACTGGAAAAATGTAAAAATCTTACTTATTCTCGGATAAATGTAAGTTTTTTCACAAAAGTAGCCCGTTCATGTAGGTAATACGGTAGGTTTTTCGAAAGGGTATAAAATAGAGGTTTTTAAGACCATTTGAACATCTGTAAGTTTGCTAGATTTTATAAAATATTTTTTTAAAGAAATAATTTTATTAAAGTTTTATAAATTTTCAAATGTTAACCTGCAGCCATTCTTTGTTTTTGTTATTTATAAATTTTATTTTGATCTGAAAGTATAGCTTAGACATTTAAGTAATATAAAAATCATGTTTGAAAAATATGGGCTCATTAACTTTTGAACTTTCGTCATTAATATCTATAAATATGGGTTTTCTCAAAAATTTACTAAAAAGGCCGATATAAAAAAACTGTAGCACTTTGTATATAGGTATATTTGCTTAAATCACTTCCAAATGACTCGTTCTACCTTCCTTCAAAATATTCGTATCGCCGAACCAAACACCCTGTACATATGTATTTATAAAAACTGTGTGAAATGATAAATTGATAAATATTTCATTCTTTCTCCCAAAAATCATAATATTTTCACCTTACCTAAAAATACTTGGGGTTGGGCTTTTCTGCAAGTAACCATGCCTTGAAAATATTCGGACGTGGTTCATAGCGTTTAATTCTAGTAATAGTGAAAAATTAAGAAATTCATAGCACTCCAAATGCGTGAAGAAATATCATAAAAGTTACACAGCTATTACGGGATTTCCCCAACATAATACGGAAAATCAACTTTTTTAATTTGGTAGTTCAATAATCAGGTCAATCTTTTGGTTTTGTTTTAGTTAATAAGAAATAATAAAGAAGAAAAACAAGCTAATTGTTATAAATAACTATTCGATAGTTATTTTTTTATAATTTCTCACCCTGATTATAAGTACCTACATAAATAATTTAACATTTCCTAATATTTAATAATTAACATGTATCAATCTTTATAATTTATTAATTAATTTGTTTACATTTGTATTGTTCAATCAAAAAATCATTACAACTAAATGCGGAGATTAAATGAATATAAAATGTTTACGATTCTTTACAACTAGAACTTGACATTCTGTATTTTATAACATCAATATTTAAAATAATGAAATTTGATTGATATTAAAGGTTAACATTATTGTATGCAATAAAATACTTATACTATCAATATTATTTTCTAAATGTAAAAATAATAATAAAAAATATAAAACAATTTTATAGATTTTAAATAACTTTGATTGATTCAGTATCTAACCCATTTTTATGCAAGACAATTTGGTACAGTGGTTCTAAAACTTTATAATAAATGCTACTCAAAAATTAGTTTTGAAGTAAGAATGACTAATTTCTATTATAATATCGAGAAATAGATATTTTATAAACATGACAGTTTTTACTTCCATGTTCCGAAAGAAATGGAAGTATTACTCAGAACGTAAAGAAAAGTTGTTTCCAGTATTGCGTCACATTAGTCTGTGTATCTGGATGTAGATTTTTTTCGTTCGCGATTACTTCTGTAAAATTGTACCGATTTGATGAATTTTTGCAGAAAATGTTACTCTTAGTGAGTACTTATTCCTTATTCTAAATTTTGTTTCCATTATTGTCTAACAAGGGAACATTGCGAGGTGTATCTCACCAATTGTGATAAGACTTGGTACACTTGCAATTCAAACGATCTTAAGGGACACAAAATAATATTACTTGATAAAAACTATAGGTTCCCATTTAAAAAAATGATGTTGACCTTCATATCACCCTGAAAACACCACCTACAAAAATTTCATCCGAGTACGTCTATGTCCCTCTCCAAACCGTGTAACTTTTATCTGAAAAGATTTTTGATATCATTTCACCATTAAAAGTTATTAGAGGTGTGCACTTAAAATGGGACACCCTGTATAATTTTAAGAGTTCCATTGAAATTTTTTATATAATAAATTATTATTTTCTCTAGACCGTTCTTTGTTATTATTTGTAAAAACATTAAATATATGTAATATGATGTTTTTGTGAAAAAATTAACAAATCCTGATTTATAGATCAATATTTTTCTATTCAAATTACAATAACGTATAAAGACTAGAAGAATTGGCCACACAATCCTTACAGGTTCCAAATATTCCAACTAGGATAACCTTCAATCCAAATATTATTAACACCTATATCGAATATCAAATTGTGGTTTAGAAATTACATTTATAGATACATACTTATACATAATTGTGTAAATAATAATACATATGTTGCATGCGAGTATATGTTTGTTAAATATATCGGCCTACTGAGATACTTATCCCACGTGAACACAGAGATGCAGTAATAGCATATAATTAAAGTAATGTAAATTTTATGAAATCTCGCTCGATGTTGTTCCATCTGTAGCAAGTGAGACCGGAATGAAATCCCGATACATTAAAATCACGATAATTGAAAATACAAGAAAAAGTACATAAATTAATTAGTAAACTATTTAATTAATTTATTTATTAAAAAAAAAATGTACTAGCGACTTCATTATATCTAAGCAATTTTTCGGAATACAAAGTAGCCTATGCCCTTCCTCAGGATGCAAGCTATCGTCCTGCTAAATTTCATCAAGATCGGTTCAGCAGTTTAGCCGTGAAAAGGTAACAAACAGACAGACATTTAAATATTAGTATGGATCTAGAGTTTAGAGCTGTAATCATTTTTGTATTTTAAACCATTATTTGGATAGTAAAAAGCTCATTATTATTATCTCAAACATTTAATAACTTTTCCTTTTTTACTCAAAAGAATATGAAAACTGTGAGAGGGAAGAAAAACCGAGGTTCTACCGTGTGAAAAACATTTTGCTGTTAATAATATAAATATAGGTAAATACAAAAAAAGCTGCAATGGATACCACGGAACTTTCTTATACGCAGTAGTAAATGTACAGTGTACGTGTTTTTAATTATATTTCTGGTGATAATAGAAAATAGAAAAATAAAATAACAAAAATTATAGATAATAATTATGTTCACTACAATTTTTATCAAACACATTTTTTTTGTCCTTCCATCTTTGATGATTTAGCCAGGACTTTTTTTATTTATTTTTTTTATTTTTATTTGTTTAATTAAAATTAAAATCTAACTGATCAATACATATTCGGATTATTTAATGTTATCGATATATTTAATTAAAAATAAATACTTTTTAAACACATTTAAAAAAACTATAAATTTTATTTCTCGGAAATTACCAACCTTAATACGACCCTGTTTATTGTATTGACTATTTTCTCTAAATTATGAACTATCGGGATTTTGCTAGTCGAGATTATAACCGTCATCAATAGTTAATAATAAATGTCTATTTACTATTACAATTATTGCTTTAATGTAAAATATATGTGTATTGACTTTTTTGCGTGGTATTATTTACTTAATAATAACAGATAATGTACATACACCTGTATTATATTTATCTTATACATATATTATTTTACTAAGGCTACCCACTAAAGCGGATTTTAATTTAATTTTACAAACTGGTCTGTAGTTATACAAGTTTAATCATTTGGTTAGCTAAATTTGCATATAATCTATATATAAATAATTATATTTCAAATATTGGTGAATACAATATTAATATTATAGTCTGTGAAGCCAGGCGGCATATGACGCATTTGAATTATAACTTTTTTCCTCTCTGAAAAATTTTGTAATCGCGGATTGCCCTTTCTCAGCGATATTCTATTGCCAGAGTTGTGACGACGATTTCCACGCGTCGGACTGGAAAATTGGAAAACATATTTTGCCCGACAAAGTAACTATTGGGTTCAAGACATTTTCATTAAACAATTCTGAAAAAATCAGCTGATTATCAATACATTTTCAGAAGTTATAATTTTGACAGGTTTAAGGGGGTAGATAGATACCCTAAAAACATTCCAAAAATTTTAACGGACAAATTTTTTCTCGCACATTATCTTACTTCTACAGTTTGAAAAAAATATGCACATGTTTCGGAAAAAAATAGACGGGAAAATCTGCGAATGCAAAAATTTTCACCGAGGAAAAAAGTGGTAGACTAGGCATAATTAAGCCACACAAGAAGTAATAGAGGGATATTATTCAATTGCGTCATATGCCGCCTGGTCCCCAGACTTTTATGTTTATTTGTATCTATACACAAATTTAAACTTGAATCTAGAAGGCCATTAAAATATGTATAAAAATATATTATAACGGTATAGGTATACTTATACCCACATACGAAATACATATAAGTATTAATAAATTTGTGATTTTTTTGTACTTTTCAAAAAGAATTATATTCTTAAGTTCAAAAGTGTTTGCCGAAATACTAGGTAGTAAAAAATAATGGTCGCATATGTTTATAAATACAGTAATCTCTTAACACGTTGACTGCTAACTACGAGATACTTGTAGATTGCGTTCTTTGCAAGGACACCGACTACGAGTTATCTCGTACTGTGTTTATTTGCCATATTCGTGCGGCTACGATTAAACTCGTAGTATACCAATGCTAATATGGATAGATGGCTTCTGGGAAGAGAACACAAAATCAATGTTGGCTTACATGAACAGAAAATATAATTATAGAAAATTTATTCAAAATCAAGAAGTAAAAGAGTATTTTTATTAATATATGAGATACTACTGACGAATATGGACGCATATCTCTGATTCAGTTTTAGCGAAGCGACAGATCTAAGTGTGTCTGTGTACGAATTAACTCGTAGTTGGCTTCCGCGAAAAGATTTATATTACATAAGCCTACTACGAGATAATTCGTAAGACCTTTTTTTAAATACATTTTCTATGCTTTTTGATAATAACTATATGTACTATAATTAGAGTTTTTAATAATATAATATAATTAAATGAAATTGGCTTTTTAGACCGGAATTCTAAAAATTGCCGTGGCAGGCAACGTGTTAAAACTTGTTCAGTGACCTTTTCTATTGCCTTTTAGCAAAAACTAAATTTAATATCAATATAAAATATTTCCAGACGTCACGTACTTCAAAAACAACATATTTTTAACTCAATATGTAAATTTTATTAAATTAATTGATACAAAATAGTCACGTCTTCTCAATTAAAAATTACACCACACAAATATTTCTTTATAAGTAAAAATAAAAACAAAATTGAATATTATATTTTTGCTAATTTTTATAAATTACGTTAGTCAAGTATAATTATATATAGAAGTAAAATTTATATATGCAAATTGTCAATTTAATTAATTATGAAACTACCGATCGATTTAAAAATAAATTTAAATCAGTTTTCGTGGGCAATCTATGCAATGTAATAGATATCAATAAATATGTTAATGATAGTGAAACTGTAAGTCTGTAGGATGTGATAATAAATATACATTTCAAATTAATCAACAACAATTTCTATCAGATCCGTATTAACACATTACTTCCCGACTTTTTATTTCTTAGAATTTTTTTTTAAGTTTTCAATTTTTGTTGAAAATATGACCAAAAAGATAAATTCAATATACAAGATTTAATAATTATGAATCACATACTAGATTGTTGTTATGAGAACCCAATGTCTTATATAGGATAGCACTTTTTTCAACGACGATAGTTTGTACCTGGATTTATTTTTGAAATTATTGATATTTTTATACTTTATTTACACCCTCATAAGTAATATTATATAGTTTCATCATTTTAAAAACGCTTTGCTAAGTGAAAAAAATATAACTATAAATGTCGGCTAGCTGGAACAATTACACGGTTACTTTAAAAGTGTTATAATTTATCATTGAATGGACTCTAGAGTTCATTTAAAAAAATATTGTAAGTAGATAGACTTAAAAAACATATTAGTAATGTAAATCAAATTAACAACGTTATTACTCGTATGTCAGAGATAAAAACTGGGAAGTAATGGGGATTAAATTAATGTTAAAATGTCATATTATTCAAGTCTTGAGGTTTCCAACACTCTTAGGAGAACCTTGAAGATGTCCACTGCAATATGTGAAGAAATGTTAGCCGATAATACGACCAAACCGACGCGGCTTGCACCCAGAAGCCAAGATCTGCTATCATTCTATTGATAATACGTATGAAACATATTCACAATATAATGATTCAATCTTATACGTTTTATAAATATCTGTCATGGGAGCCACGAAGAATAAAATGAATGAGACATAAATTATAGAAAATAATATTCTCTACAATATCTATCAACTGAATTTTTTAACGACTTATGGTAGAAGGATGAAATTTTATATTTAAGATAAATTTTCGTCTCGGAAGATAACCAACTAACCATAAACGGATGTTTACTCTTGTTTTGATTTTTTTTATAAGAATTATATGTTATTATCTATAATTTATGTCCCATACATTTTTTCCAACATTTATGATTTAGCCAGATTTTTTTACATAATAAATTGGAATCACCCACTCTATTCACTCTTAGTATTACGTATAAGAAAGTCCAGGTCTATTATTGGTCCACCATTTGCTATAATTATCCCGAATCCCACCTTTATATGTCAAATGGCTCAGTAGTTCGAAAACTGTGACAGATAGATAGCAGTGTTTCTCTAATAAATTGGTATACGAAAAATAAATAATTTAAAAAAAATTATCAAAACCCACACGTGGCGCAACCCACTTGAACACAACTCAAAAAATACCCTTGCCAATCGCTTCGTGAATCAATCTCGAGTCCAATGAAGCTATATATGAAAAATTGTGTATGAAAAATTGACATTACGCCTGTCCGTGGACGCATGGAGGGTCATGACCGGAAAAATTTCTAAAATGGGCTAACTACCCTATTTAACCAAAATAAGACCTACCATCTAGCGAAACCCCGTGGTCTCTAGGTGGTCAGGGGGCAAAGATCTCTTGATGGAAGACAGACAGACGGACGGAAAATCGAGCATATAAGCGCTACCACTTCGTGGGTTGCGCTAAAAATACACCAATTTATAATTTAACTTCTACAATAAATAATATCATTAACCAATACAATATTATTAACTACCTATACACATTTCTCTATGCAAAATAAACGACATATTCAACACGTTCAATAAATTTTCTACAAAAATGACAAGAACCAAGCACCACGCATTTATCCGTAGCACATATAAATTATACACATACCCGTGATATCTGAGAATTGACATCTCAGCGTGTGGGATTCAATAACGCGAATAAAATCTGTCAAATACCTTAAATAACCCGTTATTGTTGCGCTCATACCCACACTGTTGCAGAGTGCATGAATGAAAACTCATGATCTCGTTATTTGTGGTTTGTTTAATGGCTCTTACTGTACCAGTGGTTTTCAAAATGTTTGTATCAACTGTAGAAAAATATTTGTTGAACAGATTTTTTTATTTTATTTAACTATTAATTTTTCGCCTCTTCCCCCCCCCCCCTTCTTTTAAGGGTTCGTAAGATTATGGTGATTCACCACCCCACTCTGTAACGTAACATTTTCTATTTTGATTGCAAAAAACACGGTTTTTAAGGAGTTTCTTTAGTACAGGGAAAAAATTATATATAATAATAATCTGCCGTGTGCCACAGGACTTTCTTATACATAATAATGACAGTAAACAGTGTACGTGATAAAATTATAGATAATAATATTACCTACAATTTTCAACTTGGCCATTTTTCTCTAATTCGCACTGTTTCAGTGTAATTCGAAAAATTCAAAAATCGATGTAGGTAAACATCCGTTTCCGGTTGAATGATCGTTTTCAAAAATAGGAGGTTTTCTTCCCAGGCAAAAATCAATCTTAAGTATAAAATTCCACCTTTCTACGATTTGTCGTATTTGAGTATTTTTAAAATGATCACTAAACCGGAAACGGATGGTTACTCTTGTAATTTTTTGAAATAAGACAAAAATGTTTTAGATAAAAAATGTCGAGTATGTTATTATCTATAATTAATTCCCCATACATTTTTTTCCAACACTTATGATTTAGCCAGAAATAATTTTTTTTAAATCATTATTTAAAATAATCTATACTGGTTGTCTGGTGATTTGACCGTACGGATCACGACTCATACCGTCATGTCACCGGGCGACCACTGCAAACTAAATAAAATAGAGTGTACAGTGTTTATTCTCAATATTATGTATAAGAAAGACCCATGGTACCTATAGCAAACACGTACAGTCTCTGTAATACGTATAAGAAAGTCCCATGACACTCATGGCAGATATTTCTTCTCTGTTATGAACCATTTGAAATGTACTTAAAATCGAATACTTGGTAAAAAAAAAAAAAAAAATTAAATTTGTTTTTTCGAAAAAATGAATAGAACATAAATTATAGATAATAATATTACCTACAATTTTCAACATTGTCATTTTTCTCTAATTCGCACTGTTTCAGTGTAATTCGAAAAATTCAAAAATCGATGTAGGTAAACATCCGTTTCCGGTTGAATGATCGTTTTCAAAAATAGGAGGTTTTCTTCCCAGGCAAAAATCAATCTTAAGTATAAAATTCCACCTTTCTACGATTTGTCGTATTTGAGTTACAGCGTCTACAGACAGACAGACCGACAGACAGACAGACAGACCGACAGACCGACAGACAGACACACAGACATCATGGCGAAAATAGTCAGTATGGATTCAGGGAAGGTCAAAATTGATAATTCCATCAAAAACCGGATTTCGAAAAAAATCGCGTTTACTATACTTACTTATACTATATGTATATTTCATATACATTGGTATAAGAAAGTAAAAATTACTATGCTGTAGTTTAGGTAATTTAGGGTCACATTAGTAGTTTTAATACATATTTATAAAGTAGCATAGTAAAATTTTCAATATTTTTCAGAAATTTTTATAGAAAAAATCAAATAAAATAAATTTTAAAAAATTTACCAACAATCTTTTTAAAGTTTACACATATGTGGGTACTATGATTCAGGACTATAGTATCCTAAGCCCTAAACAACTGATCAAGTAATTAATATGTTCTGAAATTCATGAGGGGACTCCAGCCCTCCAAGTAAATCTATATAAAATGTAAAAAATATTTTTGTTATCGTAATGCGGTGTTTACACCGAAAACGACAAAACGGCAACACGGTGTTTTTAAAAATGTATGGGGTTTATTGCACTTTTGTAAAAAAGACACGATGTTGCTGTTTTGTTTCTTCGGTGTAAACAATGCATAAGATATTCTTGATTGAAAATGTTTTTTTTTAAATATAGTAGTCACTGTACAAATTTAAGTATCATATATAAATAGTAAACAATTGTTTGCTGTAGAAGTTCATGCCAATATGTCGACTGTAATTTTTGTTCACTTAAAACTTAATATGTATCATATATAAAAATTTATTCTTTTCATTTATACAAACATCATCATTTAATTTTGTAATTATAATTATAACTTCAAAATATTTATATATACAAACAAACAAATGCAAGCAGATTTAAATTTTAAAATAGACATTGAAAAATGTCAACATAAATTGTGAATACATTTAAAAATAATATATTTAAAAAAACTGTATAGACTGTAGACGTTCACTCCATATTTTAATCTTATTTATTAGCCAACTGGAGAAGTGAGAGCGCAAAACATCCGTTATTATTTTTATAATAAATTTATTACCACGATATAGGTAATAAAATAAAATAATAATATCATCAGAAAATGTAATAGTTACACGAGAAACACTTACACTAAATAATGATACATTAAATATCAAATTACATTTGCATAATAACGTAATATAAAATTATAAAAAATGGTTATAGAAAGTTAAGTTTCAAAAAAATATTGTAGTTTTTATTATTTGCTTAGAAATTGTAAAATTTTATTCCATCTCATTCCTGACTTCTTAAAAATCTATCTTTATGTAAAAAAAAACATTTACTAAGATTATAGACATTAATTAATTGATTAATTACATTATTAGGTATCTTTATTTCTGATAGGTAGGTACATAATTGTGTAATGAAAGAAAAATTATTAAAAATTGTGTACTATTCAACAAATTTTCTACTATGGAAAATTGAGTAAAAATATTCCTTTTGAATGTTATTTGTTAATAAATAAATTTAGTTTTCAGAACAGAGAAAAAAACGTATGCAAATATTAAAACTCCTTTGAGTAGGGGCGTTCGTAGAAATTTTTTCAAGGAGTAGACCGCAATATGTAAAGAAACTATGTGGGTTTTCACACCGGAGCAATATAGCAACACAGCAATAAAGTAACTACCAATTAGCAACTAGCAATATAGCAATATCATATTGCTTTGGTGTGAGACAATATGTCTGATTCAATGTATATTGACAGATAGCAATAATATCGCTAGTTATAAGTTAATGGTTGCTATATTGCTCCGGTGTGAGAGCCCACTAATATTTAATTTTGTTTTTCATAAATAGATAAAAAACAGTATTGCATCAATTTACTCGCTCCCAGAGAGGGGGGGGGGGCGTTTGCCACATGCCATCACAAGGTACCTACTTATCTTTTGGTTTATAAATATGTTGTGTACATGTACTATATTTAAAAAACTACACGATAACTTTTTAAAATAAAATAAATTGATTTAGATTAATTACAAGACACTAAAAACGGAAGCCAAAAGCACTAAAGAAGACCCACAAAACTTCTTCTGAGACCTGGAGGGCTCTTATCTACAGTTTGAATGAAAAAGATTAAAAAATAATTATTGCTTCAAACATAGCTGCGTTTATTATATGTTTATAAGTATTTTATTATATTATTGAGTACTCCTGAGCGGGTATGTACTATGTATCTCCGCACATCAAGTCTGTGGTTTTAATTTTACTTTGATACTTATGTACTTGTGTCGGCGGCTACACAAGGTTTACTGCATTAAGTCGGTGGTGTTGTAAATAAACCTTGCTCATTGATGCTTAGCCAATTGTTAAACATGTACCTTATTTATCATTAAACTGTTTTTTGTAACAATATTTATTACGTTTTTCTGCTATACAAAATACAAAATAATTTGGCCACTTATTGTCAGAAAAAAATGTATAACACGGTAAATATTACACAATAAAAAAAGTGTTCTTAAAGATTTATAACTACGTTTAGACGAATAAATATATTGTTTTTATCGTTAGTACTACACGGAAAAAAGTATTTTTTGAACATAAGCAAAAATTACAACTTCGTCTTGTAAATCAAGTAAATACAAGGAAAATAAGCAGTAGTTACTGTAAACATTGTAATTTTAGCTAATTTTCCTAGCACTTGGCCGGATTCATTAGTAATAACTAAAATTTACAATGCAGTGTTGTAACAATAGATGTTACTTTATATTGAAGTAATTTTCATACCGAGATATGATTTTTTTACATTTTTAGTACGGAAATTTTACAATAATCCCGATAATGTATTAAATACAATTTTACATTGTAAATTTAAATAAATTGGCACGTCTATTGTGAAATAATTTTATTTTTAACTTTTTCATTAGTAAGCTTTACAATAACACACTGTAATTAAATGCATTAGCATTAATAACGTATTACTTTTGTTTGAATTACAATGCAATATTGTAAACTTTTTCTTTGTAGTTGTATTTGTAATTGGGTACTTATAATAGTATAAATAGATTTTATTTATTTATATTTATATTTATCTCTTCAACTGTTTTAACAGTTTTATTGGCGATTTGTATTAATATATAAAACGTAATACGCAACCTCATGAAATACATTGGCTGCAAACTATAAAAATAGTGAACATAATTTTCATAATATTATAATAATTTCAACAATAATTTTCATAATAGGTGGAATTGAACATTATTTTTTCGTAGAACGTCCAAGTAATTAATATTCAAATTTTGTTTTTTCAGCGAGTATTATTTTTTCTACATTTGAGTTTCTTTAATTCTTATAGGTAATATTTGTTTTACGATGCCTGTCATTTGTTTACTTTAGAAGACCGAGATTTATTATACAGTGATAAAAATTGTTTATTTTTAATTGCTGTTACAATTGAATTTTGCCCAACTCTGTGTGCAGTATATAGTAACTGATTGAACGATCGGTAAATTTTACAATGTGAGAAATCGTTTTTAGCTAATTCAAATGTCGCTCTGGAAAACTTACAATGCAGAATTGTAACTTATAACGGCTTTCAAAAAACGTACAAGTCTGTACTTGTCAGCCAGCCACTGAGTCATTCTATGATTGTCTGTTGCGGTGATTACGTGATTTTGTGCAGTTAATCAGTGATTTTGAAAAACTATACCCAAATTGTAAAATTTTGGAAGAAAAGTGGATAACCCTAAGAACGCGTTTAGTGCGATTACTACTAGGCATTCGCAAACCGAAAGATCCCGACTTATCCAAGTATGTGGATAATTTTGCTAATGTCACATCATGTAAGTATCTACAGAAGATAAAATAGTTTATTCTTTGGGTTATTATTAAATAATTATTTCTACATCAAAATAGCTACACTGGATACTTTGGTATTATGGATAATATTTAAAAGCCATTTGCAATACCTCCGTCAACTGCAGATGGTCCTAGACGAAAATTAAAGAACAGGTCTTCGTGGTGGAATCCGACTACCTCGGAAGTTCAACGAGGATTCTTGTTCCACATTGAAGTGAGTACTATATCATAAGTCGATATAAAAGAATTTATATTTGTTTTAAAACTATATATATATTCGTTCAATGTTTAAACTGGGTTTTATATAATCTAAATTTAAATTCCATAAAATATACATTACTTTTTATTTTATAATAAAATTATTTAATATACTATATACATCTAACATCCCAAATTTTTTTTTGCAGAGACTAAATGATAAAAACGAATCAATAGATCGATTGCAACGCTGGATGGTCCAACATAAAATCGCATGTCAACCACGTCCATTGTAGGACCATTGGAAGACATAAGTGAATCATATGTGAGAGTAAATGACATTTCATATAGTGTTAACAGCCCTATAGAGGCCGTATTAACAGTATTTAAAATATACTTTACACTTAATATAAAGTTTCCGCCAGAAGCGCGTGCCCCTTGGTTATTAATTAAAAACGTTGTTTAATATAGATACAACAGAAGATATATCTTTATCTTCTTCATTAACTGCCTTACTAGGTGATATTATAGCTACTCAAATGTCTCTTAATTAATTTAAATTCTTATATATTTATTACAAGTGCTTTTTTATATTTATTGTTTAATAACGTTTCTTTACAATTTAAAATAATTAAAAAAATATAATTATAATCAATATGGCACAAATTAGATGCTCATGCTCTACAATTTTTACTCATTATACTACTTTTAATTCACATATTAAAAGTGAAGAACATCAAAGTATAATTTCAGGTTATTTTTAATGCTTATCTAAATGCTATCAAAGATTTGATAAATTAAAATCATTTCAAGCTCATTTAAAGAAACACAACTTTGATGGACAATCAATTGAAGTAAATTGTACCGAAGCTTCTTCATTTGAATATGAAGTATATTCTGGAAATACAGAAAATAATTTTTATTAAATATCTATAGAGTCCATTGTGAAATTTGAATTTTGGACAAAATCTTTGGAGGGATGCAACTCCCTCATGAAAAATTTCCGGACATAGAATTTTTTGTTTAAAATATTTTTCTCAATTTACTGTTCAAGTTAGGCACAATAGTGCTGAATCAGCCTGTATGTAATGTAGTTTTAAAATTACTCATTTATTATTAGTTTAATAAAAGTATTTTGTATACACAATAATTATTAGTCATTTAAATTTAAGAACTTAATTAAAATTAATATAATTTGTGTAATTAAATAATTTTTCAATAATGTAATTAAAATATTTAATAATATGAAAATAAAAAAAAATATTTTTTACCATTGTAATAATGTTTCATTTTTTTATATTTTTTGTAATTTTTACCAAATTTCATTAAAATCAAGATGTGGCACCCAGGAACCTTTCCTGTGAGTACAAATTTCCTGTAGAAGTAAGTATTATTTCATAGTAGTATTAGTAATTTCAACAAAATGAAATTGTAATTTTTGCAAATATCAATAGTTCCACCTGTTATTTTTATGATTTAAAATTCCTATTTCTAATAAACATCTTTCGCAACGCTAACCAGTAATAAATAACGTATCCTATGTAACAAATTACAATTTTCTTTAGTAATAATCACTCTATTGCATATCTATTCATGCTGGCCGCATTACAATTTCTTACTGTGAAATATACATTTTTATTTTGTAAAACTTACTAATTTTTCTCAAGTTTGTAAATTTTACAATTTGACGGTTCGAAGCGACTTTGTAACATGCCGCACTGTAAGTTGTACTCGTATATTCAATCAATACTTACTAATTTCTTTTTTGGGTGTAAAAATAAGAGATAAATAAACTTAAAAGTTCTGAAAATGGATTTCTATAATTACGTTACATTGTTTATTTTCTTCTGTCAAATTTTCTGGCCGTTGTCCACATTGTCTTATTCTTTCACTTGACGTTTCAACTTTCATATCAAAGTCTTCTTCAGAAGTGTTTCAGAAAATGTGGACAACATTCTGAAAACCTAGATCATACATATTGTTTAGTTCCTAAAATATCGTAGGGGATATCTAAAAGATTTAACTAACCCTCTTTAATAGGGCTGGACACGAGACAAGAATTGGTAAATCACGTATCAGTATTAAATTTAATTTACTCATTTCAAAAAAGTTGTCTCGTTCCATACAAGTGACCAAAACGAGATCAATAAAAATCTGGGTCTCGTATGAATTTTCTTTTAAAAATTTGTTTAGGTACATTTTAAAATGATAATCTTTCTCTTTCAACGAAACTTATAAATAAGTATTTTCTCTCTTCTCGTCTAAATGTAGACGGTCTCGATCTCGTTTGTATGTCGATCAAATGAAAGTGAGAAAAGCCTCATCTCGGCGTGTATATCGATTTTTAATTGTTTACCAAAATATACACTGCCGTAAGCCGTGCAAAAATCTTTAGACACCTGTGATTTTGAATGTAAATATACTGATTTCAGTCAATAAAAATCCCCAAAATAGCGAAAAGATTATGTTTACTCGCAGTCAAAATAGTAAAAAAAAAAAACAATTTCTCGTTAGCTTGAAAGACACTGTGCGTAAATACGTTCAACTTGAGTAAACCTGACCTTTCAGGCATATTATTCAAAAATTTTCCTTAACATGGAAAATTGTAAATGTTGTATTTAAGATATGCTAGGATTATTACAAAAGTTGTAAATGAGTACTCTTGTCAACATTTCAGATTTTTTATCAACCATTTTTGCAGTTTTATATTTACAATACGTAAAAAATGAGTGTCCAAAGACTTCTGGACGGCAGTGTAATATTTTACACTTCTAGCTTCTGATTATTCAGCATCTTATACTATAGGCATATCCAAATTTAGAACATTCGAAAAAAATTGTACAGGATGTAGGTAAATATTATATAAATGATATATTTATGTATCATGTAGGTACATTAAAAATCCTATTAGATTCTTTTGTAGGCGGCTATGAATCATAAAACCATTAAATTAAAATAGCCTATTGAAAGATCTAGTTTAACAATGTAATTACAATAGTGTTTGAAATTCCAAACTCTTTATAACATTAAATATACTTAACATTACTAAAGCCATATCATTAAACTTTCTTATATTTTATACTCATCTCTTAAACCTTAAGTATATATAAAATTATCGCTTATTACAGGTGTACCTGAATCAATATAAATGGCTATAAAATTCGATTGCTCTGTTTTTTTTTATCATGAACAATAATCGCAACTGGGTTGTGGCGGCGAAAACTTTCAAATGAGTTTAATTTAGGTCTTTATTAATTCACATTCACCGACTATTTTTTATACGCACGACACTCTAATGTCTGTTCTATAGTAGATATAATTCACCAATTGTATGCAAAATATTGATAAGTATGTTTTTATATTTAAAATGTCGGTTTGCATGATTTTTTTTTCGAAATCAAATCCCTAAAAATTTGTTTTACATTGTATTAAAAATAATAATTGCATATCTATTAATATGTGCCTGACTAAACTATTCAACAAAAAAAATATCACTTTTATTTCATTTTTTATTTATAAATTTTGCTTGATACGGGCCTGACCTAATTAATTTTTATAGAGCATTAAATAAATCTGTGTTGTTAGGCTTTCAAACAGTTTAGTCCAGTAGTATTTGTATCAAGTCGTGTTTTTTAAATTAAATTTTCCCTAATACGGGCTTGATTTAATTCAATTATTATATTGCTTTAACTAATTCAATGGTTTTAGGTTTTTGGTCAGTGAAAGTCCCATTAAAATCGGTTGAGTAGTTTTTGTGTCAAGTTGAAACAAATGAACAAAGACACATTTTTTAAATACTATCAAAAGTGGATTAAATAGTCTATAAAAGACGTTTTGACATAAAAAAATTCAAAGTATTGTCATTGTACAGTAAATAATATTGATGGTCATAGATTTTTTTATGCTTATAAAATTTTAAAACGTATAAATTATTGTAAAAAAAACACACAATTTGAAATGCAAAGATAAGATTTAATTTTGAAGGTATGTAGACGAATTAAGTTAATATTTTTTTTGGTCGTCACATCGAAGCTCATAACTTTGTAAAATTTTAATATCTTTCAACTTAAATTGGTATTGAATAAGTTGAATATTAACTTAATAAAATGCCTCCTACTCGATTCTAAAATAATCAGTTATACCTGTGAAAAAAATTCCCAAACATTAACAATTTTTTGACCCATCACAGTGGCTTTCCCTCTTTACTACATCCTTTATACATTATGATTCGTGAATGCCATCTGTCTTCTGTATTTTTAAGTCATATACGAAGTATTGTATATCTACTATAATTATGTAATGAAATGTTGATCAAAATTTGAATAAAAATACCAGAGCCTTAATAATGCAAATATAATGGAGCATTGTATTTTCTGATTAATAAATTAAGTTTATATTACGTACTAATGCCTATATATGCATATTTTTAAATAGATTAGAATAAATATTAATTCTTCATAAACTTTGAGATTATTTAGAGATAGTTTAAAACCCGCAATTTTTTTTATATTTTTGTGCTGTTACATAAAACATTTTTTTTCAATTCCTTACAAAATAATTTGCCATTATTTCAATACAATTAATTATAACTATGTACCAATATTGTCTAATCAGCTAGTAATTGATTTTCCTTGTTCCAATCATAATAAATATCTCCAGATAACATAATCGTGAACATATATTTTCTATTGTCCGTATTACAAAACCACTAATAAGAGTTATTGTTAGAAATCTTAAATACTGTGTACTTTTAATATTAATAATAATAATACAAGGACTTTTGAAATAGTGTTGGAAAGCATGCAGTGGAACATGATTGTTAATAAAATATTATATAATATATCTAGCGTGCTAGGAATTAAATCTATGTGACGCATTTTTACTTTCTTATACCAATGTATATGAAATATACATATAGTATAAGTAAGTATAGTAAACGCGATTTTTTTCGAAATCCGGTTTTTGATGGAATTATCAATTTTGACCTTCCCTGAATCCATACTGACTATTTTCGCCATGATGTCTGTGTGTCTGTCTGTCGGTCTGTCTGTCTGTCGGTCTGTCTGTCTGTAGACGCTGTAACTCAAATACGACAAATCGTAGAAAGGTGGAATTTTATACTTAAGATTGATTTTTGCCTGGGAAGAAAACCTCCTATTTTTGAAAACGATCATTCAACCGGAAACGGATGTTTACCTACATCGATTTTTGAATTTTTCGAATTACACTGAAACAGTGCGAATTAGAGAAAAATGACAATGTTGAAAATTGTAGGTAATATTATTATCTATAATTTATGTTCTATTCATTTTTTCGAAAAAACAAATTTAATTTTTTTTTTTTTTTTTACCAAGTATTCGATTTTAAGTACATTTCAAATGGTTCATAACAGAGAAGAAATATCTGCCATGAGTGTCATGGGACTTTCTTATACGTATTACAGAGACTGTACGTGTTTGCTATAGGTACCATGGGTCTTTCTTATACATAATATTGAGAATAAACACTGTACACTCTATTTTATTTAGTTTGCAGTGGTCGCCCGGTGACATGACGGTATGAGTCGTGATCCGTACGGTCAAATCACCAGACAACCAGTATAGATTATTTTAAATAATGATTTTAAAAAAATTATTTCTGGCTAAATCATAAGTGTTGGAAAAAAATGTATGGGGAATTAATTATAGATAATAACATACTCGACATTTTTTATCTAAAACATTTTTGTCTTATTTCAAAAAATTCAAAAAATTACAAGAGTAACCATCCGTTTCCGGTTTAGTGATCATTTTAAAAATAAGGTGGTTGTCTTCCCAGATGAAAGATTATTATAAATATAAAATTACACCCTTCCATCATCAGTCGTTTAGGAGTTATGTGTATTTTTACTTTCTTATACCAATGTATATGAAATATACATATAGTATAAGTAAGTATAGTAAACGCGATTTTTTTCGAAATCCGGTTTTTGATGGAATTATCAATTTTGACCTTCCCTGAATCCATACTGACTATTTTCGCCATGATGTCTGTGTGTCTGTCTGTCGGTCTGTCGGTCTGTCTGTCTGTCGGTCTGTCGGTCTGTCTGTCTGTAGACGCTGTAACTCAAATACGACAAATCGTAGAAAGGTGGAATTTTATACTTAAGATTGATTTTTGCCTGGGAAGAAAACCTCCTATTTTTGAAAACGATCATTCAACCGGAAACGGATGTTTACCTACATCGATTTTTGAATTTTTCGAATTACACTGAAACAGTGCGAATTAGAGAAAAATGACAATGTTGAAAATTGTAGGTAATATTATTATCTATAATTTATGTTCTATTCATTTTTTCGAAAAAACAAATTTAATTTTTTTTTTTTTTTTACCAAGTATTCGATTTTAAGTACATTTCAAATGGTTCATAACAGAGAAGAAATATCTGCCATGAGTGTCATGAGACTTTCTTATACGTATTACAGAGACTGTACGAGTTTGCTATAGGTACCATGGGTCTTTCTTATACATAATATTGAGAATAAACACTGTACACTCTATTTTATTTAGTTTGCAGTGGTCGCCCGGTGACATGACGGTATGAGTCGTGATCCGTACGGTCAAATCACCAGACAACCAGTATAGATTATTTTAAATAATGATTTTAAAAAAATTATTTCTGGCTAAATCATAAGTGTTGGAAAAAAATGTATGGGGAATTAATTATAGATAATAACATACTCGACATTTTTTATCTAAAACATTTTTGTCTTATTTCAAAAAATTCAAAAAATTACAAGAGTAACCATCCGTTTCCGGTTTAGTGATCATTTTAAAAATACTCAAATACGACAAATCGTAGAAAGGTGGAATTTTATACTTAAGATTGATTTTTGCCTGGGAAGAAAACCTCCTATTTTTGAAAACGATCATTCAACCGGAAACGGATGTTTACCTACATCGATTTTTGAATTTTTCGAATTACACTGAAACAGTGCGAATTAGAGAAAAATGGCCAAGTTGAAAATTGTAGGTAATATTATTATCTATAATTTTATCACGTACACTGTTTACTGTCATTATTATGTATAAGAAAGTCCTGTGGCACACGGCAGATTATTTTTTCTTCTAAAAGAACGTTTCGGTTGGTTATTAAATATCATTTTAAAATCGAATAGCGCATTAGGCTCACAAGGGAACCTTTTCATGTCGAAAATTCGTATCGAGTTTAAACTTTGTATACAGTTTGAGGAGGTCAAAGCAAGTAAGAAAACACCCCGAAGTGCAAAATAATCATATTTTTTCAAATAACTCTGAAATTAATGAAAAATTTAGTAATGTAGATTTTTTTAAATTTTCATTACTTTCAGAGCTATTTGAAAAAATATGATTATTTTGCACATTTTCATAGGGGTGTTTCACCCCCTTAAACCGTTTTACCGCAGCAAAGATAAAAATTTTTCTTACTTATCTTGACCTCCTTTAACTATACCTATATAAAGTTTAAACTCGATACGAATTTTCGACATGAAAAAGTTCCCTTGTCAGTGAAACCCGGGGATATAAATTTAATCTGTAATAAACCTATTTGTTTTCACTCATCGCTAACTATTTACGCAGCCAGCGCACGTGAAAAGGTACAATTCGGAAATTCAGACGATTGTTTTATTTCTCACTTCATTTTATGTACACCAAATTTCCATACCCACCAGTTTACATCTAAACCTTCCTCGTGAAACACTCTACTCATTAGTAAAAACCGGAAAAATCCGTTCAGTAGTTAACAATTGAAGATAATAAAAATGACTTTTCATTCCATTTCCTTATTGAAGAAAATTTTCTCTAATATAATTCCATTACAGTGATTCTGATAAAATTGATGGCTATATAATGTTTTTCCTTTTAATATTTATTGGTTATACAGGGTGTTCCAGACCACCCGCCCATTATGTTTTACGCCTGAACTATTGAAGATAGAGTTTTATGAAAAATTTTTGACTATGTATATCGACCCTAAAGAATTTCAGGAAAATATTTTCAACCCCCTAAAACTGCGCCTTAGGGGGTAGTTTGGAGAGTACGCGCCCGTTTTTCAGTAAAATCAAATGGAACGGTATATTCAAAAGTATATAATTGTAAAGACCATAAAAAAGTAAGAAAAATAAGAAACAAAAATTTTTCATACTTTCAATTGTTTAGAAAATATAGCGGCATGATCTCAAATTTTAGGGTTTTACTAAAAGTGCTCTAATTTCGTTAAATATTAATGTAATTTTATTATTTTTTTAAATTTAGAAAGTAAAAATAATGACCTTTGTAATAATCCAGAATATTTAAAATTTGGATAGTTTAAAGTGACATACGCGACATATGAAAAATGCAAAAGTTCATATAGGGATATTTCAAAAAATTTAATGGTAGGTATATCAATTAGTACTTTATCTTAAAAAGACATGTAAATAAACAACTTTTGTTAAGAAAATTAAAAATCAAAATTTGAAAATGGAAAATTGAAAATTTGGTATGTTATTCTGGAAAAGTGAATCAGCTAAAGGTTAAGAAAAAAAACTGTCAAATTTAATTATTGCATACTTTTCAATGTTTCCGAAGATTCTCTTACGTCATTAGTAAGAAACAGTGAATGACCCTCGCGGTTCCTCAAACGCCATTGTTTTGTCAGTCTAGTTCCTGAATACATAATTACTACTGTCAATAGTTCGTACACTCCGCTAAGTCTGAAAGAGAACGTCACAAGTCAGGTGAAGAAGACTATACCTTAGTTATGGTCCAGAGATTTTATAACCACAATTTAGTAGCTGCGTTTGCAGGAATAGTAGTTAATTAATGAAAATTTTGCTGTGAAAAGTAGAAACAATATCGGAATTAATAGATATGCGACAAGTTATTGCCTTTGTATTAAAAATCTGTTATTTTGAAATTGTAGCAATAACAGAAAAAAATAGGTATTAACTATAATTGTTGATATAAGCGAAAAACTTATAACAGGGTGGCCAGTTTTTCTCTGGAACAAATTTTCCTGACTTTTCCCGGTTTTCCTGGAAAATTTTTACCGTTTTTCCCTGTTTTTTATGTAAAATTAAGATAAAAAACCTAAAAAAAAGTCACATGTATTCATTTAAATTTTAAAAGATAGGTAACTGTTTAAATATTTGCAGGAATTTGTGTTGTTTTTGCATTTTTATAAAAAATTCCCTGGCTTCCAACCAAATTCCCTGACATTTCCCTGTATAGCAAAATTCTTGATTTTTCCCGGTTTTCAAGAAACTGGTTACCCTGTATAAGGTATTTATATATAATATTTAAAAACATTAAAGATATCGTGACTGTAATTGCTTTAAAGTCTCACTAATTTTAACCAAAAGTTTAGAACAA
Organism: Sialis lutaria; assembly: GCA_949319165.1. NCBI lineage: Eukaryota > Metazoa > Arthropoda > Insecta > Megaloptera > Sialidae > Sialis > Sialis lutaria. The sequence continues at coordinate 7,504,988 of OX439233.1, read as the reverse complement.
ATATATTTCTTATAGATCACAAGACAAAACCTTATGAATCCTTACGAATGGAGGAGTTCAAAGTAATACTAACATTTTTTTTATCAAGTATTTCAAAATACGTTAGTTTAAACCATTTTTAGCTGGTCAAATTGATTGTTCATATATTAAATCAATACAAAAATAACACTTTCTTACGTATCTAAGTTGATAAGAATTCCGATTTGAAAGAACCTGACATAAATATATATATGTAGGTGTTACATAATGGATGCTCCCTAACAAATTTAGAAAAAAAATTCAAGTTTAGGGTTTGCAAGCCGAGATTAAACTGTTCTCGGCCTCAGTGGCGTAACCAGTCGGGGGGAGGGGGAGTTCGTTTGTAAAAGATATTAGTCATAAAACCGATACGATTATGTATTTTAATTAATGAAATTAACTTCATTATATTACAGTCAGTTAAATTCGAAAGAGAACGTTTAAAAACGGATAGAGAACTACTGATGTTGTTCTGGTCCAGAGATCTGAAAAGTATTCGCCATACGCATCATGAGCAAAAACACCGGGTGGCGGCGGATCGAAAAGAGTCTCGAGAATTATCGTCAACAGTTACGCAACAAATATGCTACGTTGAGTAACTGTTCGTTAGCACAATGAAGGTCGGACGAAAAAATTAAAAGTTGTTTACAAGGTATATGACCTGCAAAAATTTATATTGTTTTACAATTTTTAGTTTTAAATATTCAAATATATTGTAAGATTGAATTTCTTATATTACATGTAAGAATTTTACTTACTTATTCCTGTCATCTCACGATCTTCTTCAAAATCCAAAAGAAACAAGTTCATTAAAATGTCATGTTTTAAATTGCAATTGTCTCAATATTTTTGAATGTCAATATAATCCTTCATTATATATTAATTGCACCTGGCCACAAAAAAATATTTTTGTATTGCGACCGAGACCTAAATAGACGATCCCAGAAGGTTTTTGGCGTGCTGAAACTGAATCCGATCCACAAATTTCTTAATAGCTCAGGTTATTGAGATATCCTTACCTAAAAATGCCCAATATAACATTTTTAGACATATTTATGAATATATTATCAATCAGACTATTTTTAGTAATTTTTTCGTTAACAACAAAAAAATTTTCGTTGGTAACAAATTGTATTATCACTCTCCATTAAAAACTTTTGATTTTACGATTTTATTTTATCTAGCCTGTACTCTGGTTTATAAAACATAAACCAACAAGTATATTTTGATGAAAAAATCATATGGTGGACAGTTTAATGGAGAAAGATAAATCTATATGTTGCTGAGAACGATAACTTTAGAAAAAAATGTGTGCTTGGTTAAATATTCATAAATACGTCCAAAATCGTTATTATTGACACTTTTAGGTTAGGATATCTCAATAACCTGAGCTAATTGAGAATTCGGTTTCAGAGCAGCCAAAGTGATATATTACCAGTTATATATTATTTATATTATATTTCTGTTATATTGCATACGTAAAGTTTGTTAAAATTGTTACAATTAATTACCCAGTAGCTTAGACATTGGAAGTTTGAGGCAGATAACTTATCTGGGACCTTGGTGGGGGGATTTGGTATCCGGAAAGTTTTTCGAAACACAATTTTTCGAAACACAATTTTTCGAACACAATTTTTCGAAACACAATTTTTCGAAAACAATTCTTCGAAGCACAATTTTTCGAAACACAATTTTTCGAAATACAATTCTTCGAATGAACAATATTTCGAATGATTAATTTTTCGAAAAAAATAAGTTTTGGATTTTTTAAGTTAGGTAAGTTTTACACAAAAATTGATAATGGTAGAAATGAAAAAGAATAAAGAGTTTAGGTCAGGTCAGTTTTAGTCAGAATAGATTTGTTTAGTCCCGGTTAGGGTAAGTTACTTTTAGTTAGATTTGCTTAGAGTAGATTAGGTTAGTGCCCGTTTAGGTTAGGTTATATAAAGGTAATATTTAATTTACAGGGATCCAGCATAGTTTTCAATAATCACTAAAAACTTAGGTATATTATTTTAATTAAAAATAAATAAATAAATGTTTTTTAAAGTGGGTTTTATTAAAAATGCACTGAAAAGTCAAAAATAAATATTCAGTTGTCACTTAATTCTTAGGTTTTTATGACTAAGACCATTAAAAGAGTGGGGCGCTCATAAAGGCATATGTATAGCTTTAAATGAATTTAAAAAAAATTCTACCCTTCTATATTTTATCAATTCATACACAAGATATTTTTCCATGCATTTGCCTCTATAGCGTCCCGCGCTTTTATAAATTTTTCGAAAAATTGTTCATTCGAAAAATTGTTCATTCGAAGAATTGTGTTTCGAAAAACTGTGTTTCGAAAAATTGTGTTTCGAAAAATGTTGTTCGAAAAATTGTGTTTCGAAGAATTGTGTTTCGAAAAATTGTGATTCGAAAAATTGTGTTTCGAAAAATTTACACCAAACCGGGGATTTTTGTATTTTTCGACAAAAATAAATCTCAGGAAGTAGACAATATTTTTAAAGAAATTACGTCATACTGTTAAAGGGAAGGGGAGATTTTTTTTAAGCAAAGGATTTTTATTTTATTTTTATGATAAAATTTGGTATTGTCAATAGTTTAAAAGCACGAGTGCATGTGCATTCGTTGTGACGATTATTTAATTAAGCTGAATTTCCTAATACAAGCGACAAATCTAGTTTTATTATTAAAAATATCCGAATCACAGTTAATTAGATTTTCTGGCCCGTTAAGCAGCAAATTTTAGAATGACTTTATCCTAGAATTGATATCTTGAATAGAGCTGCACGCCAAGACAAGAATACTCTCGGTCTCGTTCTCGAAACGAGATCGAGACGAGTCTGACGTGAACTTTTATTATTTAGCCCTTTACACCGGATAGAAAAATAATTAAAGATAACAGTTCCAAAAACCAAAACGAGACGAAACTCACATTATTCTCGTCTCGTGTACAAAGATGACTTATTCCTGCATTTACCGTGTTTGTCGTACTTTTTGTAACCGTTGTATGTTGCATACATATCGGTCTGTATTGTGCAATTTGTCTACAATTTTATTAAAATAACCATTTTTACATACATGTACATTTATTAGTATTTATTTCTCATATATATGTACCTACTACTACCTACGTATATCACTTACACAGTTTATTATTTTATTAATTATTATTTAAAAACGTTTTTCTTATTAATATAAAATTATGTTGTTTTTTTTTAATTACAAAAAAATATCAACATACCTATAATAATAAAAAACACAATAATTATTGTTATATTCCAATGTAGCGATACATAAAGCTTTCTTTTACAAATATATAAACATTTGAGTCGTATGTAGGTTAATAATTAATAATATTGTACTATTTTATTATTTTTAATCTAATATAATTCAATCAATACTTAATTGTTTGTAGATTAAAATTAATATAAAAATATACACTTTTTCTATTAAATTAGGTTACTGCGATTACTATAGTGTACTTATTATTTACGAAGGTTAAAATAAGAAAATAATACAAAATAAAAATTTCGCGATAAAACATAACAAATGTACTGAAAATGCTTTCTAATAATATATAATGTATAATAAATATAAAATAAACATAAATAAATATACTTTGTATTCAAAACTAAGTGTAAGTAAGTTTTATGATCCTACATAAATAAATACATTACATACATTTTATATAAGTTTCACATAATCAATCATACATATATGGGACGTTCTTTGTCAAACGGAACAAGGCTGTATCCAAAATTCATGTTGATGGATTTTAGTGTTCTTGGGCTTAAAATGTTCGTTATGGATCCTTCTTTATGGAAGAGTGTGGCCTTTTGGAAAATTTCAAAATGGCGGCTCAATATGGCGGCCAGAAGTCAGCGAAAAATCAAGATACTGGAGAAAAATATTCGTAAAAGAAAAAATTTACGACCGATTCCATTGGTTTTGGGTGCAAGTTATATGTAATTGACAGCCCTAAAAAGTTGGATAGGTAGGTTGACGAAATCCAACATGGCGGATCCAAGATGGCGGCTGAAAACTGAAAATGAAAAATCAAGACATTGACTAGAGTTTTTGACATTTAACCTAATTATATTGGTCTCAAATGTTGAGTTTCAATCATTCATTACATATACAGGTTATTATAAATTCAAAATATAAAATGGCGGCTTCGATTAATCTCAAAATGTAATAAAATCGGTAAAAAACGGTTAAATATAGGTGGAAATAGTCCCGAACTAGTATATTGATTAATTATATTATATTTATATTAAAAAAAAAATTCTTTAAATAAAAAAGAATTTTTTTTTAATTAAATTTTTTTTTGATTCTGACCAATTCTGAGCGCGGATTCGTATTCAGAATGAAGAAAACAACAAGATAACAAGTTTCGCTTAAGAATTTCAAGTAAATGGGTTGTGTGAGTTCATTTGACAGTGAGTTTTTCCTTATATATGGCATTTCTTTACGCCATTTTGACTCCGCCATATTTGATTTACAAAGTTTGATTTCATGATACAAAAAAGCAATCATTTGACGATCTATGAACCATCAATATACTCGTTCGGAACTGTTTCCACCAAAATTTCACCGTTTTTTTACCGATTTTATTACTTTTTGAGATTAATCGAAGCCGCCATTTTATATTTTGGATTCATAATAACCTGTGTATGTAATGAGTGATTGGAACTCAACATTTGAGGCCACTAAAATGAGGTTAAGTGTCAAAAACTCTAGTCAATGTCTTGATTTTTTTATTTTTCGACGATTTCAGGTTTCAGCCGCCATCTTGGATCCGCCATGTTGGATTTCGTCAACCTACCTATCCAACTTTTTTGGGCTGTCAATTACAAACAACTTGCACCCAAAACCAATCGAATCGGTCGTAAATTTTTTCTTTTGCGAATATTTTTCTCCAGTATCTTGATTTTTTGCTGACTTCTGGCCGCCATATTGAGCCGCCATTTTAAAATTTTCCAAAAGGCCACACTAATCCATAAAGAGGGATCAATAACGAACATTTTAAGCCCAAGAACACTAAAATCCATCAACGTAAATTTTGGATACAGCCTTGTTCCGTTTGACAAAGAACGTCCCATATGTAGATATGTAGATATATAGAAATAATTGATACGTTAATTTTAAATAAGTAGATAAAATATACTATAAATCTTAATTAACTAAACACTTTAACTTAATAAACTGGTGTCAAATTAACTACATACTAGATTATTTAGAAGTCAAGTCTAAATTCTTAATTAGTAGGAGCAAGTGCCCTTCTCGAGCTCACTCGAAAATATGTCAATTTGAGTTTTTCGTTCGAGATTTTAAATCTCGCATGCCCAGGACTAAAACTAAAAGTCACTAAGTTATTTACTAGAATCTCGATTGTGTAAATTATACCGTATTCTCGAATCTCGGTGCGACTTTTTTCTATAGAAATGTCGAATGAAAAATCTCGACTGCTCCTGGGCATGCGAGATTTAAAATCTCAAACGAAAAACTCGAATCGACATATTCTCGAGTGAGCTCGAGAATAGGGATGTACAGGGTCAGTAGGCCCACCGATTTTTATCTGGTATTTTTTATTTATTCTTTAATTTTTTTCAAAATTTATTATTATAATGGGTTCTCATAATAAAAACAAGTTTTTTGAGCAAAATCTTTGGGAGACTGATAGCTCCCTCACGAAGAATTTCCGGATACATTTTCATATAAAGTTTTTTGCTTTGAAAAACTTCCTCATTTCAAATTTGGCATGTGCTAATAATGAATACGTATTTGTTTCTATCCAATTTGATACTTTGTCAGTATGAATGTTAATTGATTTTTATTTTCATCATAATTCGATACCAAATACATAATACACTTTCACATTTAAAAAATCATAACATCAATTTTATCGATTTCATTTTGAATTTAGTCACTATAGCTTTTGAACGACATATGTACATTTTATTTGTACATACATACCTATATCAGTTATGTTACATGTTGCATGATTGCAGTATATTTATGTTCTTTTATTTAATGGAGAATAGCTACAAAATGAATTTAAGCTGCTGTCACTGATATGGTAGTAGTCAGTTAAAGTAGCTATCTGAATTATCGACTGGTTTATTTACGATTTGCTCTGTTTATTACCCAGAGTGCCTTGGTGAGTTTATGATGCAGTTGTTGGTTTAATAGTTAATATAATTAACTATTTATTGATGGAGACGCAAGCTAATGTATCTATACTTCAAAAGCTATTGTTTTTAAATAACTTATTTAATTTAGAAGTCGGGGAACCCGGGGCGGAACGGGGTACCGGGGCGGAATGGGAAATGGGTGGTGCTCTCCCTATAGACGACGGAGACACGTGTCTTTTGCACACACTGTTTAGTTCGCTGAGTTACACAGTGCCAAGTTGCCGTTTTCAGTGTAAGAGTGCATTTAGTGTGAATTCTACCGAATGTTCAAGAAAAAGCTTACAAATTGTAATTTTTGCTTTACGACACCAAGGTAAATACACTGTATACTATTTTTTATTCGGAAATTTACACTACATGTTTGTTTCATCATACTCTTGACTAACTAAAAGTCTAGTGATAACTCAAGGTCAACACATATAACGGCCATATACTCATGTTATAAAGAACGTTACGTCGGGGGCAGAATGGGGTACACCTAGTGGTGTGCTGGAGCCGGCTCGCGCGAGCCGGTTGTTAAATTATTCCGCGAATAAAAGTTCGGACCATTTCTATATTTTCGGCGAACATATTCAAATGTTGAATTTCAAACATATCTATTTTTACTTTCTTATACCAATGTATATGAAATATACATATAGTATAAGTAAGTATAGTAAACGCGATTTTTTTCGAAATCCGGATTTTGATGGAATTATCAATTTTGACCTTCCCTGAATCCATTCTGACTATTTTCGCCATGATGTCTGTGTGTCTGTCGGTCTGTCGGTCTGTCTGTCGGTCTGTCGGTCTGTCGGTCTGTCTGTAGACGCTGTAACTCAAATACGACAAATCGTAGAAAGGTGGAATTTTATACTTAAGATTGATTTTTGCCTGGGATGAAAACCTCCTATTTTTGAAAACGATCATTCAACCGGAAACGGATGTTTACCTACATCGATTTTTGAATTTTTCGAATAACACTGAAACAGTGTGAATTAGAGAAAAATGACAAAGTTGAAAATTGTAGGTAATATTATTATCTATAATTTATGTTCTATTCATTTTTTCGAAAAAAAACAAATTTAATTTTTTTTTTTTTTTTTACCAAGTATTCGATTTTAAGTACATTTCAAATGGTTCATAACAGAGAAGAAATATCTGCCATGTGTGTCATGGGACTTTCTTATACGTATCACAGAGACTGTACGTGTTTGCTATAGGTACCATGGGTCTTTCTTATACATAATATTGAGAATAAACACTGTACACTCTATTTTATTTAGTTTGCAGTGGTCGCCCGGTGACATGACGGTATGAGTCGTGATCCGTACGGTCAAATCACCAGACAACCAGTATAGATTATTTTAAATAATGATTTTTAAAAAATTATTTCTGGCTAAATCATAAGTGTTGGAAAAAAATGTATGGGGAATTAATTATAGATAATAACATACTCGACATTTTTTATCTAAAACATTTTTGTCTTATTTCAAAAAATTCAAAAAATTACAAGAGTAACCATCCGTTTCCGGTTTAGTGATCATTTTAAAAATAAGGTGGTTGTCTTCCCAGATGAAAGATTATTATAAATATAAAATTACACCCTTCCATCATCAGTCGTTTAGGAGTTATGGTATTTTTACTTTCTTATACCAATGTATATGAAATATACATATAGTATAAGTAAGTATAGTAAACGCGATTTTTTTCGAAATCCGGATTTTGATGGAATTATCAATTTTGACCTTCCCTGAATCCATTCTGACTATTTTCGCCATGATGTCTGTGTGTCTGTCGGTCTGTCGGTCTGTCTGTCGGTCTGTCGGTCTGTCGGTCTGTCTGTAGACGCTGTAACTCAAATACGACAAATCGTAGAAAGGTGGAATTTTATACTTAAGATTGATTTTTGCCTGGGATGAAAACCTCCTATTTTTGAAAACGATCATTCAACCGGAAACGGATGTTTACCTACATCGATTTTTGAATTTTTCGAATAACACTGAAACAGTGTGAATTAGAGAAAAATGACAAAGTTGAAAATTGTAGGTAATATTATTATCTATAATTTATGTTCTATTCATTTTTTCGAAAAAAAACAAATTTAATTTTTTTTTTTTTTTTTTACCAAGTATTCGATTTTAAGTACATTTCAAATGGTTCATAACAGAGAAGAAATATCTGCCATGTGTGTCATGGGACTTTCTTATACGTATCACAGAGACTGTACGTGTTTGCTATAGGTACCATGGGTCTTTCTTATACATAATATTGAGAATAAACACTGTACACTCTATTTTATTTAGTTTGCAGTGGTCGCCCGGTGACATGACGGTATGAGTCGTGATCCGTACGGTCAAATCACCAGACAACCAGTATAGATTATTTTAAATAATGATTTTTAAAAAATTATTTCTGGCTAAATCATAAGTGTTGGAAAAAAATGTATGGGGAATTAATTATAGATAATAACATACTCGACATTTTTTATCTAAAACATTTTTGTCTTATTTCAAAAAATTCAAAAAATTACAAGAGTAACCATCCGTTTCCGGTTTAGTGATCATTTTAAAAATAAGGTGGTTGTCTTCCCAGATGAAAGATTATTATAAATATAAAATTACACCCTTCCATCATCAGTCGTTTAGGAGTTATGGTATTTTTACTTTCTTATACCAATGTATATGAAATATACATATAGTATAAGTAAGTATAGTAAACGCGATTTTTTTCGAAATCCGGATTTTGATGGAATTATCAATTTTGACCTTCCCTGAATCCATTCTGACTATTTTCGCCATGATGTCTGTGTGTCTGTCGGTCTGTCGGTCTGTCTGTCGGTCTGTCGGTCTGTCGGTCTGTCTGTAGACGCTGTAACTCAAATACGACAAATCGTAGAAAGGTGGAATTTTATACTTAAGATTGATTTTTGCCTGGGATGAAAACCTCCTATTTTTGAAAACGATCATTCAACCGGAAACGGATGTTTACCTACATCGATTTTTGAATTTTTCGAATAACACTGAAACAGTGTGAATTAGAGAAAAATGACAAAGTTGAAAATTGTAGGTAATATTATTATCTATAATTTATGTTCTATTCATTTTTTCGAAAAAAAACAAATTTAATTTTTTTTTTTTTTTTTTACCAAGTATTCGATTTTAAGTACATTTCAAATGGTTCATAACAGAGAAGAAATATCTGCCATGTGTGTCATGGGACTTTCTTATACGTATCACAGAGACTGTACGTGTTTGCTATAGGTACCATGGGTCTTTCTTATACATAATATTGAGAATAAACACTGTACACTCTATTTTATTTAGTTTGCAGTGGTCGCCCGGTGACATGACGGTATGAGTCGTGATCCGTACGGTCAAATCACCAGACAACCAGTATAGATTATTTTAAATAATGATTTTTAAAAAATTATTTCTGGCTAAATCATAAGTGTTGGAAAAAAATGTATGGGGAATTAATTATAGATAATAACATACTCGACATTTTTTATCTAAAACATTTTTGTCTTATTTCAAAAAATTCAAAAAATTACAAGAGTAACCATCCGTTTCCGGTTTAGTGATCATTTTAAAAATAAGGTGGTTGTCTTCCCAGATGAAAGATTATTATAAATATAAAATTACACCCTTCCATCATCAGTCGTTTAGGAGTTATGGTATTTTTACTTTCTTATACCAATGTATATGAAATATACATATAGTATAAGTAAGTATAGTAAACGCGATTTTTTTCGAAATCCGGATTTTGATGGAATTATCAATTTTGACCTTCCCTGAATCCATTCTGACTATTTTCGCCATGATGTCTGTGTGTCTGTCGGTCTGTCGGTCTGTCTGTCGGTCTGTCGGTCTGTCGGTCTGTCTGTAGACGCTGTAACTCAAATACGACAAATCGTAGAAAGGTGGAATTTTATACTTAAGATTGATTTTTGCCTGGGATGAAAACCTCCTATTTTTGAAAACGATCATTCAACCGGAAACGGATGTTTACCTACATCGATTTTTGAATTTTTCGAATAACACTGAAACAGTGTGAATTAGAGAAAAATGACAAAGTTGAAAATTGTAGGTAATATTATTATCTATAATTTATGTTCTATTCATTTTTTCGAAAAAAAACAAATTTAATTTTTTTTTGTTTTTTTTACCAAGTATTCGATTTTAAGTACATTTCAAATGGTTCATAACAGAGAAGAAATATCTGCCATGTGTGTCATGGGACTTTCTTATACGTATCACAGAGACTGTACGTGTTTGCTATAGGTACCATGGGTCTTTCTTATACATAATATTGAGAATAAACACTGTACACTCTATTTTATTTAGTTTGCAGTGGTCGCCCGGTGACATGACGGTATGAGTCGTGATCCGTACGGTCAAATCACCAGACAACCAGTATAGATTATTTTAAATAATGATTTTTAAAAAATTATTTCTGGCTAAATCATAAGTGTTGGAAAAAAATGTATGGGGAATTAATTATAGATAATAACATACTCGACATTTTTTATCTAAAACATTTTTGTCTTATTTCAAAAAATTCAAAAAATTACAAGAGTAACCATCCGTTTCCGGTTTAGTGATCATTTTAAAAATAAGGTGGTTGTCTTCCCAGATGAAAGATTATTATAAATATAAAATTACACCCTTCCATCATCAGTCGTTTAGGAGTTATGGTATTTTTACTTTCTTATACCAATGTATATGAAATATACATATAGTATAAGTAAGTATAGTAAACGCGATTTTTTTCGAAATCCGGATTTTGATGGAATTATCAATTTTGACCTTCCCTGAATCCATTCTGACTATTTTCGCCATGATGTCTGTGTGTCTGTCGGTCTGTCGGTCTGTCTGTCGGTCTGTCGGTCTGTCGGTCTGTCTGTAGACGCTGTAACTCAAATACGACAAATCGTAGAAAGGTGGAATTTTATACTTAAGATTGATTTTTGCCTGGGATGAAAACCTCCTATTTTTGAAAACGATCATTCAACCGGAAACGGATGTTTACCTACATCGATTTTTGAATTTTTCGAATAACACTGAAACAGTGTGAATTAGAGAAAAATGACAAAGTTGAAAATTGTAGGTAATATTATTATCTATAATTTATGTTCTATTCATTTTTTCGAAAAAAAACAAATTTAATTTTTTTTTTTTTTTTTTACCAAGTATTCGATTTTAAGTACATTTCAAATGGTTCATAACAGAGAAGAAATATCTGCCATGTGTGTCATGGGACTTTCTTATACGTATCACAGAGACTGTACGTGTTTGCTATAGGTACCATGGGTCTTTCTTATACATAATATTGAGAATAAACACTGTACACTCTATTTTATTTAGTTTGCAGTGGTCGCCCGGTGACATGACGGTATGAGTCGTGATCCGTACGGTCAAATCACCAGACAACCAGTATAGATTATTTTAAATAATGATTTTTAAAAAATTATTTCTGGCTAAATCATAAGTGTTGGAAAAAAATGTATGGGGAATTAATTATAGATAATAACATACTCGACATTTTTTATCTAAAACATTTTTGTCTTATTTCAAAAAATTCAAAAAATTACAAGAGTAACCATCCGTTTCCGGTTTAGTGATCATTTTAAAAATAAGGTGGTTGTCTTCCCAGATGAAAGATTATTATAAATATAAAATTACACCCTTCCATCATCAGTCGTTTAGGAGTTATGGTATTTTTACTTTCTTATACCAATGTATATGAAATATACATATAGTATAAGTAAGTATAGTAAACGCGATTTTTTTCGAAATCCGGATTTTGATGGAATTATCAATTTTGACCTTCCCTGAATCCATTCTGACTATTTTCGCCATGATGTCTGTGTGTCTGTCGGTCTGTCTGTCGGTCTGTCGGTCTGTCGGTCTGTCTGTAGACGCTGTAACTCAAATACGACAAATCGTAGAAAGGTGGAATTTTATACTTAAGATTGATTTTTGCCTGGGATGAAAACCTCCTATTTTTGAAAACGATCATTCAACCGGAAACGGATGTTTACCTACATCGATTTTTGAATTTTTCGAATAACACTGAAACAGTGTGAATTAGAGAAAAATGACAAAGTTGAAAATTGTAGGTAATATTATTATCTATAATTTATGTTCTATTCATTTTTTCGAAAAAAAACAAATTTAATTTTTTTTTTTTTTTTTTACCAAGTATTCGATTTTAAGTACATTTCAAATGGTTCATAACAGAGAAGAAATATCTGCCATGTGTGTCATGGGACTTTCTTATACGTATCACAGAGACTGTACGTGTTTGCTATAGGTACCATGGGTCTTTCTTATACATAATATTGAGAATAAACACTGTACACTCTATTTTATTTAGTTTGCAGTGGTCGCCCGGTGACATGACGGTATGAGTCGTGATCCGTACGGTCAAATCACCAGACAACCAGTATAGATTATTTTAAATAATGATTTTTAAAAAATTATTTCTGGCTAAATCATAAGTGTTGGAAAAAAATGTATGGGGAATTAATTATAGATAATAACATACTCGACATTTTTTATCTAAAACATTTTTGTCTTATTTCAAAAAATTCAAAAAATTACAAGAGTAACCATCCGTTTCCGGTTTAGTGATCATTTTAAAAATAAGGTGGTTGTCTTCCCAGATGAAAGATTATTATAAATATAAAATTACACCCTTCCATCATCAGTCGTTTAGGAGTTATGGTATTTTTACTTTCTTATACCAATGTATATGAAATATACATATAGTATAAGTAAGTATAGTAAACGCGATTTTTTTCGAAATCCGGATTTTGATGGAATTATCAATTTTGACCTTCCCTGAATCCATTCTGACTATTTTCGCCATGATGTCTGTGTGTCTGTCGGTCTGTCTGTCGGTCTGTCGGTCTGTCGGTCTGTCTGTAGACGCTGTAACTCAAATACGACAAATCGTAGAAAGGTGGAATTTTATACTTAAGATTGATTTTTGCCTGGGATGAAAACCTCCTATTTTTGAAAACGATCATTCAACCGGAAACGGATGTTTACCTACATCGATTTTTGAATTTTTCGAATAACACTGAAACAGTGTGAATTAGAGAAAAATGACAAAGTTGAAAATTGTAGGTAATATTATTATCTATAATTTATGTTCTATTCATTTTTTCGAAAAAAAACAAATTTAATTTTTTTTTTTTTTTTTTACCAAGTATTCGATTTTAAGTACATTTCAAATGGTTCATAACAGAGAAGAAATATCTGCCATGTGTGTCATGGGACTTTCTTATACGTATCACAGAGACTGTACGTGTTTGCTATAGGTACCATGGGTCTTTCTTATACATAATATTGAGAATAAACACTGTACACTCTATTTTATTTAGTTTGCAGTGGTCGCCCGGTGACATGACGGTATGAGTCGTGATCCGTACGGTCAAATCACCAGACAACCAGTATAGATTATTTTAAATAATGATTTTTAAAAAATTATTTCTGGCTAAATCATAAGTGTTGGAAAAAAATGTATGGGGAATTAATTATAGATAATAACATACTCGACATTTTTTATCTAAAACATTTTTGTCTTATTTCAAAAAATTCAAAAAATTACAAGAGTAACCATCCGTTTCCGGTTTAGTGATCATTTTAAAAATAAGGTGGTTGTCTTCCCAGATGAAAGATTATTATAAATATAAAATTACACCCTTCCATCATCAGTCGTTTAGGAGTTATGGTATTTTTACTTTCTTATACCAATGTATATGAAATATACATATAGTATAAGTAAGTATAGTAAACGCGATTTTTTTCGAAATCCGGATTTTGATGGAATTATCAATTTTGACCTTCCCTGAATCCATTCTGACTATTTTCGCCATGATGTCTGTGTGTCTGTCGGTCTGTCTGTCGGTCTGTCGGTCTGTCTGTAGACGCTGTAACTCAAATACGACAAATCGTAGAAAGGTGGAATTTTATACTTAAGATTGATTTTTGCCTGGGATGAAAACCTCCTATTTTTGAAAACGATCATTCAACCGGAAACGGATGTTTACCTACATCGATTTTTGAATTTTTCGAATAACACTGAAACAGTGTGAATTAGAGAAAAATGACAAAGTTGAAAATTGTAGGTAATATTATTATCTATAATTTATGTTCTATTCATTTTTTCGAAAAAAAACAAATTTAATTTTTTTTTTTTTTTTTTACCAAGTATTCGATTTTAAGTACATTTCAAATGGTTCATAACAGAGAAGAAATATCTGCCATGTGTGTCATGGGACTTTCTTATACGTATCACAGAGACTGTACGTGTTTGCTATAGGTACCATGGGTCTTTCTTATACATAATATTGAGAATAAACACTGTACACTCTATTTTATTTAGTTTGCAGTGGTCGCCCGGTGACATGACGGTATGAGTCGTGATCCGTACGGTCAAATCACCAGACAACCAGTATAGATTATTTTAAATAATGATTTTTAAAAAATTATTTCTGGCTAAATCATAAGTGTTGGAAAAAAATGTATGGGGAATTAATTATAGATAATAACATACTCGACATTTTTTATCTAAAACATTTTTGTCTTATTTCAAAAAATTCAAAAAATTACAAGAGTAACCATCCGTTTCCGGTTTAGTGATCATTTTAAAAATAAGGTGGTTGTCTTCCCAGATGAAAGATTATTATAAATATAAAATTACACCCTTCCATCATCAGTCGTTTAGGAGTTATGGTATTTTACTTTCTTATACCAATGTATATGAAATATACATATAGTATAAGTAAGTATAGTAAACGCGATTTTTTTCGAAATCCGGATTTTGATGGAATTATCAATTTTGACCTTCCCTGAATCCATTCTGACTATTTTCGCCATGATGTCTGTGTGTCTGTCGGTCTGTCTGTAGACGCTGTAACTCAAATACGACAAATCGTAGAAAGGTGGAATTTTATACTTAAGATTGATTTTTGCCTGGGATGAAAACCTCCTATTTTTGAAAACGATCATTCAACCGGAAACGGATGTTTACCTACATCGATTTTTGAATTTTTCGAATAACACTGAAACAGTGCGAATTAGAGAAAAATGACAAAGTTGAAAATTGTAGGTAATATTATTATCTATAATTTATGTTCTATTCATTTTTTCGAAAAAAAACAAATTTAATTTTTTTTTTTTTTTTTACCAAGTATTCGATTTTAAGTACATTTCAAATGGTTCATAACAGAGAAGAAATATCTGCCATGTGTGTCATGGGACTTTCTTATACGTATCACAGAGACTGTACGTGTTTGCTATAGGTACCATGGGTCTTTCTTATACATAATATTGAGAATAAACACTGTACACTCTATTTCATTTAGTTTGCAGTGGTCGCCGGGTGACATGACGGTATGAGTCGTGATCCGTACGGTCAAATCACCCGACAACCAGTAAAATTACATGAGTAAACATCCGTTTCCATCTTATTGTTAGTAATTATGTTAAACAAAATTCGTTCGATACATAATTTATAAAATAATATTTCTATAGTTTATGTCTCATTCATTTTACTCTATTTTTTATTAGTTTGTCAGAAATATCCTTCACTAAAATAAAAATCACGTACACTGTTCACTGTCATTATTACGTATAAGAAAGTCCTGTGGCACACGGCAGATTATTTTTTATTAATTACAAAAGTACAAATTCAACATTGCAAAATCAAAAAAGATTGTCACAGACAACATAAACTGGACAGTGTCGTGTTGACAGCTTTTTATGATTTTATAATGTCGAATTTGTACTGATAATATGAAGACAATAATAAATAAAGTGAATTAGAAAAATCTATTAAAATGACGGAAAATATGAAGGAAGTGAAAGAAAAAAAAGTGAGAAAAAACTGACGTTTAAAGGTAAATTAAACAAATATAAATAAATGAAATAAATCCGAAAAAAGCTCGGAAGACGAAGACACGGCCTGCTTGTTATCTCATCTTTGAACTGTGTCTATAATTAGTACCCCATTGTACCCAGGGTTCATTTCCCATTCCGCCCCAGGGGGTGGGGCGGAATGGGAAATTTCATATTTTTTTTCAGACACCATTTTTTTATTGTTGTTATCAACTTAGATAAGTTTAGCTGTAGTTTTTGTGTAGAGAAATAAGTAAATAAAAGTACACATTGACAAATAATGGTGTTATTTATTTCAAATCCTCTCAACTTGTAATCAAAGCTAGCTACCCCGTTCCGCCCCATGTTCCCCTACTTTTATACACATATTATTTGAATTTTATTATCGATACTTAAAATGTTGAAAGGTTTTACTCAAAAAAATAAAACAAATTGTTTAATTTATATTACTGAAAGTTTGTGTGGGTGTTTTCTTTTTTTTTGGGGGGGGGGAGGTCTGAAGTAATCTCGTAAACAACTAGACCAATATTAATTAAACCTTCACCAAAGTATTCAAAAGAAAACGTTTTCCATAAACTACACTGGTAGAAAGGATTTCTCAAACTAAGTAAACCTTGTTTTGTATATAACGAAAACAATATTTTCTTAAGGTAAGCAATAATCTCTTAAACCAACTATAGTTATCTTGAACGAAGGAATAACGTAGTTGGATTAAGAGTATGTTTCTTATATTAAGAAAATATTGTTTTCGTTATATACAAAACAAGGTTTTCTTGGTCCAATAGTTTTTTTTCTATGTAGAATCAATGTTTATAACTTTGTAATCATCCTATAAATAATTTCCCTTTCATTAAAAATATTTACTTGAAATTACATATCACATTCACTGAACAAAGAAGAGAGCATTTTCATTAAAATCATATAATAATATACGAATCGAATTTAATTTGCTATTTCATATTAATTATAAATCACTTTTAGTTACCTATTAACATTTCTTCAGCTTGTAATTATAATTTGCGAAGAAAAAATTACTATCGTTAAAATATACATGCAACACTTTCCTGTTTTCATTTTTTTATTTATTAATTAATACACGATGTATTATCTACATGTAAATTCTTATATGGTTAATATTATTGATAGCAACGTATGATTAGATGGATTTTTCTTGTTTATTCTTTCATTATCTTGTTACTTAATATTTATATATTCCAATTATAAAAAATACGTGAGTACCCATACATCGATCGATACTAATTATAATTACAAAGAATCTTGCGAAACGTAAATTAATACAGGATGAATTTAAAAAATTTTTAGCTACGTAAATTCTTTTTGAGAGAGCTAACAAGTCCCTCAAAAATGATTATTTTTTATTTAATATCTGGAGAATCAATTGTAGTACAGTTATGTGGGATAATCGGTTATTATTTTCAGTGTCAACCAATTATTGGCTTGTATTTAAATGCACTTTTTTAATAATAAACACTTTTTATTTAATCGTTTTCACTCATAACAAATATAATGCACGAAAAATTAATAATTCAACATTAAACAAATACAATATATGAATTTAAAACAAATTATGTCACTTTAAATGAATAGTTAACACTAAAAATAAATACTTGACCTAAATTTGGATCTGTCAGATTTAAAAATTACATATTTTTGATGTATTTATTGTGATTTTAGTGATTTTCTATATTTTTACCTAACGTAAAAAATAACCAACTTCCTTTCGTCCTAATAGATTTGATATTTTCAATGTGATTTTTGTTATTTTCTATATTTTAAAACGATTAAATATATTCGTCATACGCATTACAAAAAAAAGTATTAAAATTTTTGTTTACATGTATAAAGTGGATACTATAAAATCTTAAGTCCAAAGTATTAAAATTTATGTACGATGTACAAAATGAATACTACCATGTATGTATTGTATATCTATCTAATATAGTATTATAGTGCAATTAAATATAACCCATAATTATTTGGTTCAGGGGTGTACGAGGTAGCAAAAAAATTAACTTGTATTTTTTTTAGTTCTTTAATTACCTTATACACCCCTATGCTAAATATTAACCTGATATTAAATTTCGTAAATTGAGCACAATAAATTCTCCAGATTTCAAATAAAAATTAATATTCTTTGGAGAGGGTGTAGCTCCCTAACAAAGAATTTCCTGACACATGTTCGTATATCAATAATTTAAAACATTGTAATGTAAAGATAAAACGATATATGATTTTCAATTGTTAAAAAAACAAAACAAACAAATACTTCTCAATCATTTATATCAGTCTTAAATGTATTTAACAATAGCAACAAATAATAAAAAATTAAAAAGCAGTTTTATGATAAATTTATTATTGAAATATTTTTTAAAATACAGGATTTCAATGCACATTAATAATACTCTTATCATAAGTATTATTAGTTCATTTTTTAGTTCCAACATGTCGTTATCAGTCACGTGAAATTTCACCTTCTAAGACGCATTCTTTATCAACACGCAATGCATTTTTATACAAGCTTCAATTAATTATTCTCATGCCTGCTTGAAAATATAGTAGGAATATATACAAACAATGACTTCAGATAAAAAAAAGAATAGTATTTTGTAGGTATATAGGGGGTCAAATTTAATTGTTAATAACTAATACGGTTCAGCGAGTATAAATAATAGGATTTTTAATTTTTTGTTATTGACATTTATTATTATTTATTTATTTAATAAATTGAATGAAAATTTTTTTCATTCAATTATTAAAAATATTTAAAGTTCGTATTGTAAAGTAAAGAAAACAATTTTTTTTGTAAATTAACCACAATAAGAATTATGTTACTTTATTTTCTGAAAAGGACGTAATTATCCTTCAGTTGACTTTTAATTGTATTATCGCTTCAAAATACATAGATAATCTAAGAAATAGCTGAAAATTTTTCAAGAAAGGAAGCTCGATTTTGTATTTAAATATAAATAGAAACAGCATTGAATCAATTTTCTCGACGATACTGAGGGGAGGGGGGCGTTTGCCCATTTATGTGGACGCCCATGACTTCAATTCTACATGACAAGAGAGGCATTTGTAGGGGTAATAAAAAGGCAAGTAAATCGTTAGCAAGTTTATTTTTTGTTGAATTCAACTGTCTCAATAAAAATTTTATTGAGACGTACAATTCGGAGATATTTTATCTTGATCATTGAGATATAATATTTTTTCAAATTGTAGATAGGTACCTTATCTAACGCATATGTTTAAAAACAGTTACGAAAAATAACAATTGTTGCCTAGCAACGGAACTTTAATAACATAATTAGCTATTAGATAAGGTAGGCTATGTCAAGAATTGAAGATAGAATATTCACTTCTGATTTCAATAGCTTCGTTTTAAATTTTATTAGGACAGTTGTATTCAGTATACAATCAACTTTCCAACGATGTGTAAAAAGTGATAGAATGCAATTTGAAAAAATACTGTTGATCTTGCTACCGGCTCTGTTAAACGGCACAAAAAATACAGACATCTATCATTATAAGTAGGGCAAAAACCAAAAACAAAAAATGGTCTTAAAAGCTGGAATACCTTACATAAAACAAAATTTTATTTGATTTATACAATTGAATTAATATTTATAATTTCTACAATATTTCCCCTGTAGACAATAGGAAACATCCGTTTTCTGGTTTAGTGATGCTCTTCAAAACTAGGAGGTGCACAAGGTGTAATTTCATTTTTATATATTTCCCTGTTTTGGTGATAGATTCATAAATGTCATTGAGATAAAGAGACCGTCAAATCGTGTGTGTCAAACGCAGACGGTCGAGGAAATCCCGTAATAGCTGAATAACATTATGTAATTAAAGAGGTTATCTCTATAGGGTGCGGGGATGGATTTGCGGAGAATGGTGCGGGTGAGTGCCTGTGGATAAGCATAGGGTGAAGGCAAGGTATGTCTCTCTCTGGAGCATACGAAATCACATAGATGCGTCACTCTCTCTTTTTTCATACACTTATCATTTTTTAATTAAAAAACGCGTTTCCTAATCATTCTGAAAATTTACAGATATCTTTGTAAATGAATAAAGAACGTATGCTGAAATTTTCATCAAATTCTCTCTGTCACATCACTTTGAAAAGTCCTGTCATGTCTCGAAATAACTCAGTCCTCATAAGAATGAATGTTAATTTGTTTATTAAATATCTCTTAAACTATTCTCCTAATGACTTTTTGATTTTTTTTAATATAAATGCATGAAGGTAGAGTCATACTGTCGTGCATGGAACTTGGACCCTTCTGTTCCTTTGACCAATCAAATGCTTGGAACTTGGACCCCTATGTTCCTTGCAGTTGTATGTATGATGTATGTGTGCTGCAAGGAACAGAGGGGTTAAAGTTCCATGCATTTGATTGGTCAAAGGAACAGATGGGTCCAAGTTCCATAAACGACAGACCGCCCACATCGGGGGTCATATTCTGACCCATAAAATTGTATTACAGATATATAGAGTATCATCTCCTCATCTTCATGTATAAATGTCTTGTTATTTTCAAAGCTACATCGAAATTTATCTGTTGTTTTTCTATAGTGTCAACCTCCATGATTATATTTTACCACTGGAAATATCGATAATAAATAATATTTCTCATGATAACCAGGGCCGCCGAGAGCCAAACCGGGCCCCGATGCAAAATGTCAAAAAAATGTTTTTTGGACCCCCCTCCCATAGACTGAAAAGTGTACTCAATTTTTTTTCACTTATCCCATCATGTGGTGTGTCTTTAGATAGGTCTCCTAAAATTCAACAAAAAAGTTCTAGAAACTTTTGATTTTAACCCTTGTCTCAAGAAGAAATATAATTAAGAAAATCTACTTACTAAATTGAATGGATGAAACGTATTTTTGACATCGATAGTAAAATATAAATCCTACACTTGCCTCAATAAAAACACAACCGTTTGTAAAATAACTTAAATTTCATATAATTTGGTTAGTTAGCTAATTAGTTTGTCTATTTCAATAATTTCAATTTATCATATAAAATAAATTAGATTTTCTTATGTGGAGCCTCTCGCATTTTTTTTATGGATTACCTAATATTGTTCCAGAAGTATTTCAATAAAATGATGTATACTTCTTTGATTTAAAATTTACTCAAATTTAAATCATTTTGGTCAATTTTTTTACCAAAATGCAAAGGGCCGGGCCCCTGGATCCTGAATGTTAAATCATTCTTCATACGGTTTTTTCTTCTGTATTTATATTTATTTTCTTTGATTTTAATAAAATTTTCTATATCTTCTGCTTCAGTTGTGAAAATTAAATTATTCTCTAACAAGAGGCCTTTTATGTTAAATTTATACCAATATTTAATTATGATGAAGATTTTTAAACTGTCATCAACAGAACTATTTTAAAATTTCATCATTCAAATAATTTTCAATATTATTATCTACATTTTTTTTAAGAATAGATTCAGTGCGGGCCCTTTCAGGTCCCGGGCCCCGATGATTTGCATCGCCTGCATCGCCCTCTTGTCGGCCCTGATGATAACTTTCATTTCGCACTTTGATAAATAATACTAGACAAAAATTACAACCGCAATGTTTATTTATTATTATTTGATTACCAAACAGATTCTTAGTTGACTGAACTAGATGCAGATGATATCAATGTCAGTAAAGGTGTAGAATATCATCTGATACTCTTGCGAAAGACTCACGTTTACGTTAGTAGTTAGAGCTACTTCACATTCTAATTTTCGCGAGCATTCGTAATTCTATCTACCAAAAAATTAGAACATTTTCAAGTTCTTATCCATCCGATTGAACGAAATGTAATACGATATGTAGTTTTTTAACTTTCGAAAGAAACTAAAAGTAACACGTATATAAAATTATAAACTTGCACTATTTTAATCATGATGGTAGCCAAAATGATTAACCTTTTTGAGAGTAAATTATGTATTTACATCTTGAGATTTTTAACTTTCGAAAAAAAACATAAAAGTAACATTTATGTTAAAAACTTACAGTTTTTTGATATGCTAAACGAATGTATTTCAAAAATTGTACACAAAAATTCTCAAATGCATATCACGGAATTTTAAAGGTTATTTAAAGAATCGTAGATTTTAGATCCGTAATATGTAAGTCCACTAGGATACTATAGTTTTCTTATTTTATATTAGAATGTTTTCACCTAAAACATTTTGAGAACCACTGGCAAGTTTTGATGACATAAGTTGTTAATAAATAATATTGTCGTTTTTTCGCCGTGTATTTTTTAAGCACTTAACATAAAAAAAGAAATAAAAATGGTATAAATATCTATATCTATACTTAATTTTTAATTTTTTATCGGGGGCCTAAGCTCTATATAGATCAGAGGTTGCTAACCTTTTTCTTACATCGACCCCTTACAAACGATTGGTTTTCTTTATTACTTTATTTACATTTTTAGATTCGAGAAAATTAAAAAAACATCATTGCAATTACATAGAGATAAATATAGTTGAAAAGCAAAAAAAAAAAAAAAGAAAATTTTAAAACAAAAAAATTTATTATCGACCCCCAATAAACCCCTGGACCCCGTTGGGAATCCCTGTTCTAGAGAGACTTCAGAGTTTCGACAGCACCACCATTTTTAGCCAAACCAATGATGACGCGATTTATTAAAAAAATCATTTATGTATTATTTTTAGCAAGAATAAAATAAATAAATAAAAATTGAACATAATATAGTAACAATATGAAGTCTACTTATTAATATCGATTGATAAAATCAGAAATACGGTTGTGGATGAATTTGGCTACTACAATCAACCAAAAACTGATTCAGGCTATCTATACTCTTGCTATACGTATCTATACTACGCTCAAGTGATTTTAACCTAATAATTAAACCAGGCGGCATAAAAAATTACAAAACATTCCTGCATATTCCCATAAACCGATTTATCATAAAAATAAATTGATTCACTTTGCGAGACTCTCTCAGATTATACACAAGCAAGACGTGTTTTTTATTCCAATGAAGATGTACTCTGATTCCCTGTCTGATGTATCAAATTTTATATACATATGTAAAGAGTAAACATCAAAGGGTCATCTCACTTTTCTCTGAGAACGCGCTAGAAACGTCATCCGATATTTCCAGGTTCGTAATACAATCTCATGACATTTTTACACCACCTTGCTTCCGTAAACTTAAAATATCTATTTCTACATCACAATTAATTATAACGGTACTACATATTAATAATGATTCTGGGTGTAAACACCCAAAAAAGAAATTAGTAAGTATTACAGTGCGGCATGTTGCAAAATCGCTTCGAACCGTCAAATTGTAAAATTTACAAACTATTAAGCAAAAATTACAACTTCGTCTTGTAAATCAAGTAAATACAAGGAAAATAAGCAGTAGATACAGTATCTACATTGTAATTTTAGCTCATTTTCCTAGCACTTGGCCGGATTCATTAGTAATAGTTTGTAAATTTTACAATTTGACGGTTCGAAGCGATTTTGTAACATGCCGCACTGTAATACTTACTAATTTCTTTTTTGGGTGAACAGCGTCGTTATTTTATTCTTCACAAATTGTGTAATATTATTATGTATCATTTAGAAATAGTTACTCTATTAAATCTTACCTACTTTCTTTGTTGTATGTTTTGCAATTTTATTTATATTTGATTCTGCAACTGTAACCTTGCTCTATTGATAACTATCATAAATTAACATTGACGTTGTTTTTTTGTTTAATCAACAAAATTAATCGTATTTTCGCAAACCACAAAAATTATTTGAGCAAATTAAAACCTTGTGATTTGAAAACTTCCTTCCTTCCTTGATTAACGATGCATTTTTAATCAAAGTTTGATAAACATTTATTTTAATAAAATTCGTAGTTTTTTGTTAATGATTCATTTATAAAAAGATTGTAAGGTATAATAAATACCTGTGTGAAGTTAACACCACAACATAGGTGAATTCAGAGAGACTGAAGTTTTCTTGTATTAAAAAAAATGTCAAGTGCGAGTCCAGCACCGCACAGTATTGCTCCGTACCGTATAGTTAAGAACCAAAATAATAATTATATTAAATAGTTAATTGCATAAGTGCGATAAATGCTAGTAGGCTATGACAAGCTTCATCCCTTAAGTGTTCCTTTTCCTATTTCGGTACAAACATTGAAAATAAAATAAACATATTTATCTCTGTATAACACTCTAATGTCTGGTATTATAAAGGAGCTAGCAATTTTGCTAGCTAGCAAGCACTCTCAAATGAGGTATCAAACTTATATGAAAATTCTCTTTGAGTATCATGAAGACTTTGACAAAAGCGCACGCGTTGTATGTAACACCAACGGTATTAAAACAGTGGTGATATTATGAAAATTATTTTGTACGGTCAGAGTCGCCAAATGTGTTACAATACGTTGAAGTATATCTGCTCTAAATTCCATAGCAAATCCATAGATACTATCACAAAATTAATACCTCATTTGAGAGTGCTTGCTATAGCTAGAAAATTTTGCTAACTCCTTTATGATACCGGACATAAGAGTTCTAAAGTTCCCTTATATTATGAAAAATAAGTCTATCAAATAACCCACTCCCAAATAAAAATAAAACAAATAAATTCGTAAGATTTTCTTTAAATTTTAAATAGGTATCAAATTAAATAAACAAACCTATTGAGTATATTATATAGATTTTTAAAATACTCCGTCAAAAATTCATTTGTAATGGAAAAAACGTGTAAGTATTAATCAGACAAAAATTCTGCAGTAGTCCACTTTCTGTCTATATGTATTAACATCGGAAATAAAAACCTTAATATACAGATTACGAACACTATACCGTTCTAATTTCTTTTCTGTGAGATTATTTATTGCATGAATGTTAATTAGAAAATAATTCCAACTCTACTTTATGAACTATATTAGAAATTAATCTACATTTTTAATCAAACTTGAAAGAGTCTGTAAAATAAATACTTACATAGGTATTTGATATAATTATGTACTACTATATCAGACAATTATATTTTTATATTATGGACCATACATTTATGTATTTATTTATGTAATTTAATAATACGTAAAATACATACAAATTGCAACCAGAAACGTCCAGTATATGTATCATTATATAAATATGATTTTGCTATTCAAGTGAGGAGGACAGTCCGCCCTGGGCCCCAAATGCTAGGGGGGTTAGTTGGCATGGTAAAGTTTTTTTGGTAAGTGATGATAAGTAACTACTATCTACTATTCAAAATTTGAGAAGTAAAAAAAACGTCAAGTATAACAATTGCCAATTTTGTTTTAATTTTATAAAAAAAAATTTGGAGGAGGATATAAATGTTGTTAAGTCCACCACTGATCTAAGTAGGTACGTATATTTTTCAGGAATGAGAACCACTAAAAATATCGGTTCAACTTTGGTTTACAGGGCTTAACTAATTCGGTTTTCGCCCTATAGTACATCATTTTCAACGGTTTGTATCGGTTCACAAACCAGTTTTTATGTTAAGTCCATTCATTTTAATATTGATATCATTGTAATACCTATAACTATTCTATTAGGTTAGATTAATCGGAAATATAATTTAAAAAGAACGAAATAAAATTAAAATCGTAGATATCTCTAATTATTTATGGATATTTTCTATTAATACTTTTATAGTCACAATTTTAATATTCTAACAAAAGAACCTTTTCAAGTCGAAAATTCGTATCGAGTTTAAACTTTGTATATAGTTATAGGAGGTCAAAGTAAGTAAGAAAAAAATTATCACAGCTGCGGTAAAACAGTTTAAGGGGGTGAAAAATGTGCAAAATAATAATCTTTTTTCAAATAACTCTGAAACTAATAAAAATTTTAAAAAATCTACAATACAAAATTTTCATGATTTTTTATGCTCTTTCGAATGGCAATAGTCAAAATTCGAAAAAATAAACTTATGGAAGGTGGGGGTTAACGGTTTATTTTTTTTTCGAATTTTGACTATCGTTATTCAAAAGAGCATAAAAAATCATGAAAATTTTGTATTGTAGATTTTTTTAAAATTTTTATTAGTTTCAGAGTTATTTGAAAAAGATGATTATTTTGCACATTTTCATAGGGGCGCTAAGATAATTTTTTTCTTACTTACCTTGACCTCCTCTAACTATATACAAAGTTTAAACTCGATACGAATTTTCGACTTGAAAAGGTTCCCTTGTAAGTTAGATATTGAAGTTCTAATCCAGTGTACATTATAATGTGCGTCAGATCTAAAAGGGTTAATATTTATTTAAGGCTGATACATATAATAAAATTAAATTATTCAAAATTCAAATTCACAGACATGTTTTTTAGGCAACTACCCGAATCTACCACACACGAATTATTACAAAGATTGTGATAGAAAAGGATACATTAGTACATTATAACAGAAAATTATATATTGTTTTCTTTTTTGCACACCTCGGTGAACATCAAAAAACACACCTGTAGACTCTGTAGAACACGCTAGGACCTGTTCTGTGCTATTAGACACGTGAACGAGAATTGTTTAGAGGGCTTCATTTACGTACACCTGTATAAATATTGGGCAATAATTACCGATGACCTTTTGTTATTAATTTGACTTGGGAAACTATAATTTTATATGGCACTTAACTGTTAGGTGGGCACCAGTCACATAAATATGAGTAATAGAGATGTGTAATTTATGAATGATTTGTTCTTCAGATATACTGATTTGTTGAGTCGGTTCGTTCACTTACAAAATGCATTATTTTCTCAACTGTATTACAGTGGAACCTCGTTAATGCGTTGAGGGGAAAACACGTAATATGGCGAAAATATACTCAAGCAAAACATACTAAATAAGTTTCACTGTATATAGGGTTGCCAGAAGCTTAACCCATTAATTCCCAAGGGTAGAAAATAAAATTAATTTGATGCTTTAACTGCATTTTATTACTAAATATATATTCAAATAACTGTTTTTGAAGTAAAAAAATCATGTTTTTTTATTTTTTTTTAACAAAATGTGTTTACGAAACGTTGGAAAAACAAAAGTTATTAGTTAGTGTGGAATAGTTTAAAACAGTTTGTGTGACGATGTTAGCAGTAAAAAACAATTTTTTTAAAATGTTTCGTTTACGCAACGTTGGGGATTAATGGGTTAAGGTGTGAAAAGAGGACTAGTTCATTAAAAAAGAGGACACAATGATAAAAAATAAAAAAATGCATGTCGAATTGATTTTTAATCTTGAAGACCTTTTTTAACAATTTTATTTCTTTATAATAAAGTGCTCTTTTTAAGCAATTTTGACGACTTTTTTAACGTACCTATAGGTAAACTTCTTAAAAACGTCCGGACGCCCTTAAAAAGAAGACATTGTCCGGGGAAAAGTTGGATGGCAACCCTAACTGTATATGATACATTTTTTAATGAATTTCTAGAACGATTCGGTAAAAAAGGGAATCTTTTTACTTAACGAAATGATTCGAATCATTACTTATTTCCGCATGTTATAGTTAACTACCTACATTTAATTTAATTTTAATATATTGGTTCATAATTAACTAGTTATTAGAATATGTATCTATAGGGCGTTAATAAATACAGCAGACAAGTAGCTATAATGTATATATTAAATCATGTTATACAACTTCATTTTCATTCAATAATTTATGAAATAATCTTTTTAAAAAGTATATAAAATATGCATATTCTAATTGCATTAAAAAGTTTCTTATTAATCCATAATATACATATTAACAATAAACTTTTTGTATAGAGAAGAAGTTTATAATATACATAATATATAATAGGTATACAAGTAAATATACACATTAATTTGTGTATTGTGTATTTATTCACATATTTTTTTTAAATATAAGGAAAATTTAAAAAATAGAGAACAATGAAAAATGGAAAAAATAAATGCCTACTTTTATCTACTCTCGTTTTATTACACATCCATTTAAAAACAACTGTTTCGTTGTATTCTTAATGTATACCTATTTGATAACACACATTATTATTCAATAAAGTTGGTATACAACCACATACATTAACAATAATAAAATTATATTCTGATAAAATTAAAAATAGCAATGTATGTACATACTTATCTTTTAAAATTAAAAAAAAATATGTACTCTAAAATACGTTTTCAGTTTCAATACACATTAATTTTTCATCTGATTCACAATTTTAAGGTACCATAAATAACGATTCTTAATTGAAATATAATTATATTAAATTTATAATCATTTTGAAAATTTTATTGAAAGAATCTCAAGTTAATTCATTAATTAATAAGAAAACATCGATAAAATAAAATGTAATATTTAATACTGCTTATGAATTATTCGAAACTTTCATATACGTAATAGTGAATTTACACTGTACATTGTACGTGTTTCTAATTATATATAAAAAATCTGCCTGATAAATGATACAAAAAAATTAATTTGGTATAAATTATAGATAATAATATTCCCTTCAACTTTTATCTAAATATTTTTATCTAATTCACTTCGTTTCAAAAATAATTCGTTACTTATTGTTAAACTCCAAAATTAAAAAGTTGTATACTGCATTTTTTCGTATCTGCCTTGTTAAAATATAAGGAAATAATATAAATAATTGTTAGTATGGTTAAACTAACAGAATCTAAGATCTTTTATGAAATGATTATGTCTACTAAAATCGCATCATTATTAAGAAAACTTTCTTCAAAGGTAAGTAGTATTTATAATTAATTAAATACATTTTACTTTTTCATGTCTATTCTTCAACAATTGATATTTATTACTTCGTAGATAACATAAATTAACCTAATAGCAAGTAAATTGGTTTGTGGAGTTGCTTCTTCTTTAGATTCCAGTTTTTACAGTAAAACAATTTCTACTCTTTGGTGCAATTGTGCAGATGCATTTACAGTAATAACATTGAATTGTGTCAGTAGAACATACTTAAACCAATATTTAATTATAATTATACAATACAATTCAACAATCGATTCTTAATGATTTTTTTTATTGAGTAAGTATATTTTTTTATTAAATTAAACAACAAATTATAGGTAATATTACGATTACTGAAACGATTAAAAATGAAGTGCGTAAATTTTGGTTTATTTATTATTAATTATTTATTTAATTTGTCAGTTAGTATCGTATAGAAAAAATGTAAATTGGTTCAATATTTTACTTAAAATAATCCGTATGTATATAATTTTAAATAGGTACTTTACATTGTGCAGTTATTGCGTTAAAAATAATAAATGTCAGCTAAAATGAAGTATGAAAGCAATAAAATAACACTATAGATGATAATAATTCCTTATTAAACAAAAACAATAAATGCTTCCTTATGAACATTGGTTCATTAAATTTTAATAACTCATTGTAGTAAAATTGTTTACTTACCACTAAAAATATATATTCCAATTTTATGTAAAATCCACGCAAATGTAGGCACACTAAACAAACTTACAAAAACACAAATCAAATAAAAACCAATCAGTTGTTTAAACAATTAAACTTATTCAAACTGGTTATGCGATTGTTGCAATAACAGACACGAGCTACCACACTGACAACTGGTAATGCACTGAAGAAATGTTTCACTTTGCCAATCTCATGTCGGTTGGTAGTTGGAAGACCGGTTCGTTCTTTAGCGCATGCGTGCCAAGATACACTTCTTTCATTCTGACTCGTTTGTGGATGTATTTAGATAGAAGAAGATTTAGGTGGTTCTTTTTTATTATTTTTTGCATTCTCTGTGATATTTTTAGCAGAGTTCAAAGAAATATATCGTAGGTAAGTCTGATGAAAATATACTTTTTACATGAAGCTACCTATGTAAGTACTATAAACAATAAACATACATACGATACACACACTTAAGATTACGCTTATCTTGAATTGTCATAAAATATAACAATACAAATTTAATTAACATTTATGTTTTAATATTATTTTAATAAACAACGTTTTTATTTACTATTATTTTATGATTTATAAAAATTATGTTATTGTTTTTATTTGAAGAAGTAATAGAATTTTTAATACTTCATTTGGACGAGACGAGACCAAGAAAATATGAACTTTATAAGCCTCGTGGAGAGTCTCGGTTTTTAAATGACTATTAATAATTATTAATAAAAATTTACTATTTATTTTTTAAATGAATAATTAAAGTAAAATATATATAATTTCTTTGTTTATTACATAACGATACAGTGGCGTCACTAGGGTTGGTGTCACCCAGTGCGGTAAATCATGGTGTCACCCCCTGAGCAGTTCAATTCTGAACCTTTTTTTTTTTTTAGTCATTACTAAAAATGGTGTCACCCCCTGAGCGCACAGTTAATTTTTTTTTTAGTCATTACCAAAAAACATTATAGAATACTAGTACTAAAGTGATGTTTTACATTTGGGTGTCACCCCTTGTGATGGTGTCACCCGGTGCGGTCCGCACCCCCCGCACCACCCTAGTGACGCCACTGTAACGATAAATGGAAAAAAATTATAAAAAAAACTCATACGATTTCACAAGATTTTTCTCGGTCACGTGTACGAGACGAGGTTTTTTTCGAGATAAGGCTGAGCCGAGAGAGCTTCAAAGTCACTAGTCAAATTCGAGACCGAGACGAAACTTAAGTTCCAAAACTGAGACGTAACTTACCTTGTTCTCGTCTCATGTGCAGCCCTAGGACTTGAGTGACCAGGTCTCAGGTTTTGACCCGGAGTCTCAGAGTTTGTATACTGTTTCTCCGGGTTTTTGGTTTAGTTAAAATGATAAGAACTAAAAAAAGGGTCTAACAGTAAGAAGGTATTCATTTTCATCTCGCAGAACCAAAAATTTGATAGGTATATTAAAAAAAGGTCTTCATGTATTAACACGGGCAACTTTTTTCTTAGGGTTTGTCAGGGTTGGTGTAATCTAATATCAGGGTTTACATAATCTGGTCACCCTATATACCTAGGACACACATTGATATTAACATACAGTGCCTTCGAAAAGTTCGGGGCCACCTAAATAACTTTTGAATGGTTTGAAATATATAGGATTGAAATTTATAGAGATACAATGGGATTATGGAATCATAAAGTCTATTATTTAACAACAAAAATACCCACCTGCATATCCCCACGTGGAGTTGAGTTCGAAAAGGCTTATCAAAATAAAATCTCTACGATTTTTTTTCGAAGAGTTATGATCATGATGATTTGAACGTTTCTATTAAAATTAAGTTAAATGCATTTTCAAAAATGTTATGAAATGAAAATAAAAACAGATCCAGTTGAAAAACACATTTATCAGCAAGCCGTGTCATCATTGTCAAAAAATAAATTTTCAAACTATATTACATTCTTTTTCAGCTCACAAAGTCTTCCAGAATTCATATGACTTAATAAGCTTGTGGCGTTCATTTAATATTTAATGTTATATTTAGAAATAAAACAAATACTAAAAGATCAACTAATTTTCTACTGTAAATTAATAATATATTAAATTGTACTTATTAATATGTTAAATTGTACATTATATTAACATTTGGAATTCTTAATTCAAATTATAAATTTTGGAAAGGAAAAATACTTTTAGCTGCATTAAATTACTGTTTCAAAATATGACATTAAATCATCAAATGTTAAATTGGTGTGCATTACATTAATATTTGGAATTCTAGATTCAAAATAAAATTAAGTGCTAAAAGTTTCTCAAAGAAAAACTACATTTAGCTACTTTAAACAAATATTTCAAAATCTATATCTATAAAAGAGTTTGTCCTTAACCACTCACTCACTCACTCATATATCAACGTACAGCCCAAACCCCTAGACCTAGAAACGTAAAATTTCGTAGATGCCTTTCTTTTATTATGTAAGCACCCACTAAGAAAGGATTTTTCGAAATTCAACCCCTACGGGCAGGGCCGCGCCGACCCTCGACAGCGCCTGTGTGCGAAACTTATGAAGCGCCTTTTTGATTAGAATTCCGAAAAAATAGGAACACTTTTAGCTTTGCTCTGTCCGTCTGTCTGTCTTTAAAAAAATATACATAAGATGAAATATTTGGTATATGGAGAAAGATTAATGACCCAAAAACAAAAATGATGAGATTTAAAAAAATATGGTTTTAACCAATCAATCATGATATTTGCTCTTCAAAATCATTATCAAAGCGCCTCCTTCCTCTAATTTCTATCGATTCAAAAAATATGAAAATATTCCAGAATGTACTAACTTTTAATCAGTACTTTCAATTAACATTATAACGAACACTATCAAAATTATTTTGGACCCCTTCCTATAGACCAAAAAGTGTACTCACATTTTTTGATTACTTACCCCATTTAGAATGTAACAAAAATAGTTTATGAAAATTTTTGAAATAACACTTTTATAAACCGTAGTGAGAAATACTACGGAACCCTAAAATGTGTGAAGAAAAATGACGTTTCACTTCCAGAAAAAGAAAACACGAATTAAATTATTTAAATTAAAGTAAGAATACTTATAAAATGGACGCTCAGCGCTAAAACAGCCTTACCCAAAAATTTACGATCTGAGAAAAATAGGTTTTAATAAATGAAAAAAAAAATTATATAAAAATTACTTACGTAATTTTTGCCGTAGCTTTTTGCATTCAGTAGGACTTTTTTATTCACTTTGGTGAGATGCAATAGCTGGACACTATAAACCACGCAGCTTTTTAGTTTCTAAAAATAATTCAGGCCTGCTGCTTAGAGACTATTTTGGTATACAAGTTTTTGTGAAGGAAAAATGTTTTTGATTCTCATAGCATAATGGTAGCTTGAAACGATTAGGTCATGCATTTTAGTTTCTTAAAAATTGTAAATTTTCGGTTATAACGGTATGTAAAGCTCCGTTTTTTTCAATATGTGTGGGTTAAACTGTTTCAGCGCTGAGCGCCTGATATGTATGTTATATTTTGCAAAAGAAAGCAAAAATATTAAAAAAATAATAGTTTTGTGTATATCTACGTACTCCATATGCTTATCTATAGACTTTGTTGCTAAAGTTAACCTTTTCTGGCTCATAGTTGAGTTTAGGTAATTTTGTATCAGTTTTAATTTAGAAAACGATCTTTCTGCAATTGTTACTGTAATTTTTCACCTCATTATTATTTAATTTAAAAAAAAAGATCGATACGATACAATTTTTTCTTCTATTTCTTTTGATTAATTTTAAATTTTAATGATTGTCGCTGACTTTTCATTAAACCCAAAAGGCGCCTCGCGGCGCCCCTGATGCCTTGGCACCTGTGTGCGCCGCACACTTCGCACATATGGGCGGCGCGGCCCTGCCTACGGGGTTAAAACAGGGTGTCAAAGTTTATATAAAAAAATATTTTTTTTGTTAACATTTAATTGAAACTTATCGAACATTCTCTACAATATAAATAATGAAACAATTATTTAAGCATTTCCCAAAATTTAACCCATAAGGTGTTAGGGGGGTGGACAAAGTAAACTATTTTTGTTTGTATTCACCGAATGAAACATGGCACAAGTAGGTACTCTACAAGACAAATATCAGTTACGAAAATTCAACCCCTATGGGAATGAGGGGGGGGGGGGGGTAAAAATTTGATATATTTATCTTCATGTTCGTTCATGATATTAAAGTAAATTCGGACAAATTAATACTCAATTAAAAATGAAAGAAGAATTTAGATATGTTTATCTGCATACCTGCTTTACTTATAAGGGTAAATTCGGGCAAAAAAAATTCGGCATTCAACCCCTAATGGCGAGGGTAGACGGGGGGTTAGTTTTTACAATTTTTAACTAAGCGCCGAGATATTTGCGTTTTTTACAGGTAATGAATAAAAATCAATATAAAAAAAATGTTAAATGTCATCCTCTATCACGTATGGAGGGTTGTAATTAGTTTCGAAGTTTACGCGAGCGAAGCCGCGGGATTCCGCTAGTATTACATAAAATTCCAGGTTAATTTGATTACGAGTACTTTTAGAGATTTATATCAAATTAAATTACTCTTTAAACAAGAGTAGATTTTTAAGACAATGATGACACGACTTGCTGATAAACGTCAGTTTTTCAACCGGATCTGTTTTTATAACATTTTTGAAAATGCATCAACCTAATCTCAATAGAAATGTACAAATGATCATACCTCTTCGAAAAAAAATCGTAGAGACCTCAGCGAACCCGCGTTGTTTTTGTCTTGACAAGCCCTTTAGAACGAACCCTCACTCAACCACAATTTTAATATTTCTTCCCCCTCTCCTCCCTCGCCGTGTCATAGATTATATTTTACTTTATTTTCATCTACGCGTGTGGGGTGTCAAAATGTAGATCTCATGTCAGTTGGTAACATTTGACTATTTTTTTTTCTTTGTCAAAAATGGTGCCTGCAAGGAGTTCCAAGCATTAATTCATTTTGCCTTCTCCTTTTCTAACTCGGTAACTACTAGCTCAAAAAAATTTTTAACTTGTATCAGAGAATTGATGGAACTACTAACAACAATTCTAAGGTCAACAATATCATATTCAATTTTGGAGTGGCGTCATTAACTTTTTTTCATATCTAGGCATATAGGCGTCAAAATGTACAACTCACAATCAGTTAATAGTATTTGGCCTTTTTTCTAACTCAACGTAGTATACGCACTTCGAAACCCTTATAACATACGTAATGAAGGGTACACGGGATAAAGAGGCAAAAAATCTAGTTTTGAGTTATCGCTGTTTTAAGATTGGTATCTTATACATTTACTCCAAAAATTATATCTTTAAAATTTTATTTTACGGAATTTAGCATGTTTTTCCCCTTAATACATATGTATGTGACTCGAAAAGTACCTAGATTTGCCAATAAATAGCGCTGTTATCTAAATTCGACTAAAAATTGACTTAGCCTCTTTTTCCCATGTACCCGTCAGAATGTCTTGGTCGATTTTTAGCGCAACTCACGAAGTGGTAGCGCTTATATGCTCGATTTTCCGTCCGTCCATCCGTCTGTCTTCCACCGCGATATCTCGGCCCCCTGACCACCTAGAATCCTCGGGTTTTCGCTAAATGGTAGGTCTGTTATTCTAGTTTAGCCCATTTGTAAGAATTTTTCCGGTCATAACCCCCCCGCCCTCAAAATTTTTCATATATGGCTTCATGTACCTCGTTGGACTCGGGATTGATTCACGAATCGATTGGCAAGGGTATTTAATGAGTTGTGTCAAATGAGTTGACGAAGCTTATAAAATTCAAGATTGTGGCGAAACTTACCTGTTTCTCATCTCGTGTACAGACCTAGTTAATTAAAAATGTGGTATTTTGGATCGAATTGATGAAAATGTAAATAAAACCACACATATCTTTTAAAATATTATTTTATATTAAATATTATGTTTTTCACAAGACATCATGACATTTTTTTCTTTATCATTTTTCTTTCTTAAATAACTTATCTTACATGCTACAAAATACTAAAACTATGTAATTATAATTTTCATCATATGTGAACAATTCTCTTTTTTTCTGAGTCTGTTTTTTTAAATATATTTTACAACGTTTATAAGAGTTTTAGAGTGTAAAAATGATTATTTTCATCAACATAAAATGGTTTTAAGATTACAAAATTTCTTAAAATCATTTTTCGATTTCCGCTTTGTAAATTGTATAAAAACGTTACGCTCAGTTCAAAAAGTGGCGCCAAAATATCATTCGTTTCCGATTTACAATATAATTTCCATTCATTCACATTGCTTTTAAAATTTATTACTGAGTGTTTAAACTCCATTCATAATCGCAAAAGCCATTATCAATTAGTGCATTTAGAATTTAAACATGAACATTCAACATTTAACAGTAAAAATTGTTTAATTTTTTAATGAAAATGATTTAATAACGTACATATTGACAATAATATATATATATATTTATATTTATAATATATAATGGCTGTTACATTATGAATCGAGTCGACATTTTTAAAATACGTTCAAAACCCCATTTACTTTCTTAAATATATTAAAAACATTTACATCGAGTGTCAAAAATATATATACAACATAATTTTCATTTTTATTATTATCAATATTAATATATTATATTATTATAAATATTATGAAATATAAATAAGTAATCTATACTAAATTTTTGGTTGTTGTGGTGTGATTTAGATTCAACAATACTTTCAAACAATATTTCTATAATATAAATATATATATAATTTAAATTTTCATATTTCGGTCTGATATAAGAATAAAAAATCCAATTAAGTATGAGTTTAGTTTAGATGCGACTATAAATTTTATAGATAGTGAAGAAAATTGATATAAATTTAACGTATGCCATTTTTAACTATGAAATAATTTTTTAGTTTTTAATTTTGTTTGAAAGTATTGCATTTATATATTATTCTGTTGTACTATTGCATCAATAAAATCTGACTTTAATAATTTATATAAATAAATAAACTCAAAGGATATATACAGGATGTGTATATATACTGTGACGTTATTTGTAACATTAATAATAAATAGAGAAAACAAAACACAAAAATTTGGCATCATTTTAAATTCACTTTATAAATCTAAAAAACTAACAATTCAAATTTTAACTGGAATTTGACTGGAATTTTTTAAAATAATTTACTCTTAAAATTACAAAATTCAAATACAAACGTATAAATCTAATATATTAGTTAAAATATCGAATTATTTTGACTCTTTTGTTTATTGTTTAAAGGCTAAAGTACGATATATTCAAGAGTCAATGTAAATTTTTTTTTTGGAAACAATATATAAATTACGTAAAGAAAATATATTTTCTGACATGAAGCTAGATTTACAAAAGGCAATCTAAGGGACGTTTCTATTATCTGAAATATTCTAATTACTACATATTTTCGACATGTAATACTAATATGACACACTTCATTATTAAAAACAAAAACATTTGACGGATTACAATATTCAGCACCAATAAAATAAACGCTATATCGTAAAATAAAGACATCTTAAACGCTTAACAGAATCTATTCAAAGACGTTGATCGAATACAATGAAAATCATTTCAAATAACTAATCTTGCATTATTTTAACTGCGTTGATTTCGTTAATTATCTTTGAAACTATTTTCTTTGATGTATTTATCTACGTTAAGCTTAAGATTGTCTTTTGGCACTGAATATTGTTTCGAATAAAATTTCGGTTTTGTTTATATTTTATGTATAATTTATATATGTAGGTAATGTTCAGCTAAAAATATTCTATAAATAATTATAAATGACTAAATAAATATTAAATACTAAATACACATTAAAATATACACGTATTTATAAATGCATATTATTCTACAATATGCATTTATAAATACATTCGTCTTTCATACATAAATTAGGAATTTACTGATACAATAATGGCGGCGATACACAAATAAATACTAAACATGGCAGTTTAAAATTTTCTAAAATATCAAAATAAATATTTACAAAAATGAACTAATGATAGCACTTTAACAGTACATATAACTTAAAAAGTATAAAATCATATTTCAGTGGTACCGAAATATTCAATAATAACATGTCAATTTATATTTTTATAAATCGTACGTTAAAATAATCAACCTTAAAATTAAACTAAAACACAATTTTTCCTGGTTAATTTAAAAAATATCTAAACCAAGACATGTCACCTTATTATTAAAATTTCCTATTCCTACCGTTTCAAAATGGTAACAATCACAATCTTTTTGGAAATGTCTTTGTACTGTTTTAGTTTTTTTTTTAAATCTATTTTGAGTTCCTACAGAAAGTTAGTAAAATTTGAGATCAATCGAATAAAAATATTTTTACATATGGCATAACGGTTAAAACCATTAATAAAAAATACATTTTTTGATTATTTTAAAACTAAATTGCTTTTTTATATATTTTGCAATTTATTACAAAAATAAATACTTAACATTTAAAACTATACTTCTGTTAGTATAGATTTTAATATTATCTTTTAAAGTTTTTTTTTTTTCATCAATCATCGATACATTATTTTTCACCTTTTCGTCTTTCAAAATTAAAATTGAAAATCTATATACAACAACGATTGCAGTAATATTGAATATAGATTTATCAAATATGAAACAACAATCAAAGTGGCATTATCTTTGGTTTTTTTGTCTCTATTTAAAATTGTGCTGATTTAAAAATGAAACATTAAATATTTATATTATTTATAAATTCATGAAATATTGTTGGATGATATGCTAGACCTGACTTACGTCATTGTAAATTACACCGATTGAGGCAATATCTACTCTGTATTTTAAACACTAACCGATATAAAATAATTCTATATTATATTCAAAATCATAATTTTCTAATAAAATATTAGCCGAAAATGATTTATGTTTTTTCTATCCACGTGTCTAACAAATTACAAATAGATTTAAAATAGAGAGTGAGCATTGTCCAACCCTGCATTATCAATTTGTAAAATACTTATTATATTAAACAACAGTAAGTTGTATGAGTTTATACAAAGATATGAGTTAGTTCTTCTATTTTGAACATTACTGATATATCATTTTTGATGTGATGATTTTAAGAAAACTAAATTGAGAAACTTCATTATTTAAAATTAACACCAACAAATATTTCATATTCACAAACCATGCGAAATTATATGAAAATAAAAGTATTTATAAAAATACACGATTAGATTTTTTAAGTAGATAATACAATTATATTGATATATTGATTGACATTTTTAAATCTAAATTCTGGTATAGGAACATACCAAATACTCAAACAAACATTTAAATAGTTGTTTGAGATTTGGTATGTCCTTGCAAACCCTATCCAACAGTTGCGTTCTCCTGGTAAGGTCCGGTAACAACACACGGATGCATTGGGAATAATGTAGTCCAACTCATTGTAGTCAATGTAGGAGCACGAATCATTACTTGTTTTCCGTTCTTTCCGCTACTAGTTGTTGCTTCTACTAAAGCAGCTAGGTCGTTATTTGTCTCTGAAATATCCCCATCTTTCTCATTATTTGTTTGATTCTGAGTGTGCGTAGTGTTTGTATTATTTGTTGAAGTAGTAATACCTAATTTACGTAATCTCATCTTTTGTTCCCATTCCTCCAGCCCGTGTTTTGGCCTGTTTAAATTCCGATGTTGGTAGAATACTAGTGAGATACGAGTTGGTGATAATCTATTAGGTTTTTTTAGAGCTGTTGTTGCATGCATCTCATGTTTTGCACACTCAAACAAAACACTGCCATGTCCTAAGGCAATGGCAACACCACCCATCTGAGAATCCTTGAAACTTTCCTCGTTGTCAGAGAAATCTGTTACTTCACCTATTGGTTCACTTTTCGGTTGTTCAGGAACATAAGGAGGCACACCGAATGGTGGATAAGAGAACCATGGGTTTGTTGGTGCTGCTGGTGCATTCTGGCACCAGTTTGGTGCTCCGTTCCAATTTCCTGGGAAATTTTGATAGCCAGAATATGGATTATAACAGCTGTTATTTCTTAAATATTCTTCACGTTTAATACTGTTAGTGTAATCTAAATTTGGATAGTTTAAATGATTGGCTTCGTACGGATTGTAATGACCATACGGAGATGCAAAACGACTCTGAAAGTTATTGTAACCAGGGCCAGGATAAGAACCTGTGTAAGGATTAACTGTGTTAGCTCCTGTATGATAATCTGGAAACCCATGTGCAGGTTTCATTTCTTCTGGTATATGAGACCAGTTGGTATTTAAGTTATTTGCAGGAAATGAAATATCAGGAAATCGTAAGTTCATGTTAGGATTATAACATTGAGAATTTGTAGTCTGATTATTGTTCACATTCGGAACACAACTGTTGTCATGGTTTATGTTTTTAATCTCTTGAGGAGGTTGTGGTTTTAGAAAAGTTGATGCACTGTTTGCATTCTGATCTATGTTATGCTGATTACGAGAAGGTGGGCGACCCTTTGGTATTCTAAATGGAGAAATTTCATTTTCAAATGAATGATTAATGTTTGTATTCCAGTTTGTCGACTTTTCATTTGTGGGAGTAATTGGAGACTCTAATTTTTTCTGTTGTTGAAAATTCGGGTTACTGTTTGTGTCAATTTGTTTACCCCAGCTATTGTTTGGTACTACTGAATTAATATTTTCATTATATGGTGTGTACATCCGATTCATTCCTGTATTGCCAGATATATTTTCATTTGTTTTAGATGTTTTAGGTGTACTCGTGTACATAGGAGAATTTAGATTATATTTGTTATTAGGAACTGATTTATTTTCAACTGTATTTTGATTATTTGTTTTATGAATATCAGTCTCATTCATATTTAAATACATATCCATATTTTCGTTATTTTTGTTAGATTTTACTTGTCGGTATTCATTTCTAGATTCCGGTGTATTTATTTCTGTGCTACTGTTTGGTTCATGGTTGATACTAGCAACTGACATTCCGGAATGTACACTTGAATTCGAACCTGCTATAGATTGAACATCGCTTTCTGCATTAATGTTATTCATTGTTGTACTATCTGGATCTTCTTTAACTTCTTTAAATGTATTACCGTAATTATAATCCCAAGAGTTATAAAACATATTTTGCCGTTTTGATTCAAGCCATTGCTGGTTTTGACCATATTGTGGTCCGTAAGTATTTTGATACTGATTTTGAGGACCGTATAGACTAGAGTTTTCATATGACCAGTTTGAGTACATTGTAGGAGAATCTAGAACAGTGCTAGAAACTTGAGAGCTTTGTAATTGAGCATCGGTGAAGTTATCTAGCATAGACACCATGTCCAGCAGTGGTCCGCCTTGGTTTATAGGAGTCTGTGCTCTTGGAGAGCGTGGTGAATTATTACCATGATGTTGGCTGCCTGTACTACGGGGGGAATGATTTCCGGATATGTCTTTTTTGTTAATCACAGCATCTGGTTCATCTTCTTTGCGTTTTTTACCATGACGTCGGCAAGGTTGAAGAGGAACAGAACGGACTCTAACTTCACAAGGATATCTATAAATAAAAAGATGGATTATATATCTGTGCATGTTGTCTTTAATAATAATGTCACTTACTTTGTCAATGCTTCAATGCTACCATTCTTCAACTTTTCTTGCTGCCCTTCTTTTGATCCAAATTCATCTGTATCATCCAAAATGTACAACGGTAAAACATGTAGTTGTTCGTCTGGCGGTTTACTCAAACCTCTGTGTTTTGTTAAACTAACTACAGCAGTACAACCATTGTTCATATTATGAAGATCTCGATGAGAGTGTGCACAAAAATCTATACAAGCAGTTACTCCGGAAAATGGGCGACCTGGTTTGAAACCTAAGCGACATTCGGATGCCTCACGTTCAAATTGGCACTGGTTTTTAAATGCTTCAGGTGCTAAACTCATGTAAAGTGGACTTAATAATGTTGCAAGTACGTGCATTCTTTCTTCTATTTCGTTTTCTTCAGTTTTAACACTCAAGCGAAATTTTCTAACAGTTTTTGATCTGGAAAGATATATAAATTTTTTTACATTTATATTGATCAAATATTTGTAATTTGTTTATTTATTTATTTATTTCAATATTTTAATTATTGTTTATTAATTTTGAGGTCCAGTCAAAATGAGATAAAATGTAAATGTTAAATACCTAGCATATTTGCATCCATTATAGTACATACTCCATGAGCATCCGAATGAAAAACTAGCACCACACGTGTCCGGGTGTAATCCTTGACATGCGCAAGTTCTGGGTTCATTTGTAGCACAGCGTCGCGTAGTCGGTAAGCCATAACGGTTCAACTTGTGCGTTAGTAAACTGTATACTTTGTCTGCTTCTGGTAACGGCACACCTTCCCAAGCAACGATACAAACTATAATAAACGCTGTGCCACATGAATGGCCAGTCCGATGTTTTACGATTGCCAAAACCTTTTCTTCGTAACTTGTTCTACGTATTATCTGTAAAATAATTTTTTAAATTATTAAAGTTGAACTAGGTTATAACTTATAACAACTTCAAGAGATCAGACCGGTATTGCTTGTTACATTTATTTTGTAAATTAATTTTTTGTAATCGGCACATTTTTTTCATAGCATAAGAAAAGCTGCTTTAATTTCATTTTAAATGATGTTTGAATATATTTTGTTTTAGTAAAAAAATTGACAAAAAGTGATTTTTTTAAAACCCTGATTATGACAAATATCTTTTTATGTCAGTTCAATAGAAGGCTTTTTTTTCCTAACACTAAAAATAGTTATACTTACCCATTTTGCTAGAGGGCACCCTTGTACAGTTTTTCCTTCTTTTCCGGTGTAACAAACTTTCTCTATCCGAACTCCTTTTCCTTTCAAGCCACATCTGTTCTCTAAATCTTTCCGCAACTCCACTAAACTTGATGCGGCACCTTTAAAAATTATTCAACCATGTAACACATAACATTTAAATTTAAAAATTCTGTTCAACTAACCTAAATGTGTGTAATAACTTCCAGGTTCAGGTGGACTTTTATCTGCTGAAAAACAATTGCATTCTGGAATTTCGGTACGTACATTATTTTTTAATCTCTCTATATTTTCATGGAACTCTCTGTTGATTCCTGATTTAACATCTGAAGTATTTCCTTTGGTGTTATCATTTTTATCATTCTTCTTGTTACCTTTTTCATCTGGTTCGATTAAAATTTCATCCTGTGTTTGTAACCCCATGCACGCACCGTCTCTTAAATGTTCTGGAGTAGGATTTTCAGTTCCACCTTGTCTGCAGCACCAAGGACCACCTTGAAGTTTGACCGGATTAGGTCCACCTTCTCCAGCATGTAAATGACTTTTATGATCTTTACTCTCGCTAATGTCTACATCTTTATTTAACTGCGTATTCTGTTCAACAGCTGCGTCGTTTTTATTATTTGATACAGTTTCCTTATTAATATCACTTTTATTTTTATCTTCAACAAGAATATTATCGAATGTATTATTTACAATAGCAGGTTGTTCAGTAAAAAGTGGATTGTTAGAATTATTAGTACTTTTATAATACTGATAATCAGATATTTTATTATTAGTTAAATTATTTTCTTGATTTGAACAACTACTTACAGGAACTTCTTCTTTTTTTATAAACATATTTATATTGTCTTGAAATTGATAAGAGTTATTTTTAGGGTCGTTATGAAATTGTTCGTAATCATTTGTAAAATTTTGGTATTGGTTTTGATAACTGGGTTGTATTGGATACATGGGTTGATTATTTGGTACTTCTTGCTTCATTTCAGTTGGATATTTATGTTCTGTTTCTGGTTCATGGCTAGAGTTAAATTTTCCACCTTGAAATTGAGCAATAGGACCAAAATTC
Organism: Sialis lutaria; assembly: GCA_949319165.1. Lineage (NCBI taxonomy): Eukaryota > Metazoa > Arthropoda > Insecta > Megaloptera > Sialidae > Sialis > Sialis lutaria. The sequence goes on along the minus strand of OX439233.1, from coordinate 7,461,481 downwards.
ATTTTACTTTGGAACGCTTTGCTGTCGTTTGAGTCTGAACTATTCCATGATTCATTTTTTTGTTCTTGGATGTATTTTTTTTGTTCGTTTTCTTGATGATATTTTACATTTTCATGTACTGATGTACGGTTTAATAATTCTCTTTGGTTTTCTGTACGAAAATTTCTCATTTCATTCATTATGTTCCGAGGTTGAACTGATTGTGTTTTATTTGAGTAATTATTTCTTTCGTCAATGTAGCCTTTATCTATTTCATTATTTTTATTACATAACGTAGGGTTAACTTCATTTGTTTTATAATTTTTTTCTATACCATACATGTTAGTTTGTGGTACAATTTCTGTTGTTTTTGGCATAAAATTGTTTCTTTGGTCCATATAACTTTTATTGTTTTCAACAGGCATATTATTTGAATATTTCGGTAGTGCATTCGTCGGATCAAAGTTACCATAATTTTTTCTATAATCACCTACTTGATTTTCAGGAATGCTTTCTAATGGTTTTGGAAAAAATTGTGGATTTTTATTCATTTGATCCGTCGACTTATCTAAAAAATTCGACCTGTGCTCATTATAATTTTTATTATCGTTAAAATTATTTTCATCTGTCGCAAACTTCATAAAATTCTCCATAACTGATAACGAATTAGATGAAGAACTATTTTGCTGGACTTGTTCTGTCCAGTTAGGAACGCCACCACCGCCAATCTGTTGATTCAACTGACGATGGTGGCTATGCAATAAAAAATGACCGGTCGTTAAACTCTCCTCCTTGCCATCTGCCCCATCCTTGATATCATTTTGTTGCTTGTTTAATATCATAGTTTTTATCCTAGAGTTTATGTTGGCTCGATTCTCTGTATTTTGGTCCCAGTTTTGCCACATGTGTTGCTGGTGGGATAGACCGTTGTTATCTTTCTGCGGACTTGTTTCTATCATTCGGGGACTGTGTCCTATGGCCGGGGATACGTGGTTAGTTCCGCTGAGTGTGTTGTACTGACTGCCTGGATATCCGCCACCACTACTAGAGTTGTGTGAAGCTAGCTGCGGATTGCTGCTCACTGGCGGATATCTGTAACAGAACAGTTGTTCCGTGTATTTATGTATTCTTATATGTGTTATTTAAGCAATTTATATAATCCAAGTATCATACAAACAGTTGTTTCAACTTTATAATAAAATGTATACTTATACTGTAGAGACATACATAAATAAAGAGACTATTATTGTCATTGTATTAGAAATTTTAATAAAATGGCTAACAGAGGTGACAACCCTTAGATGCCTTATGTAAAAAATAATAATAAGAAAAAAAATGACTACATCTAATTTCAATTATGGTAACAAAAAATACCGAGAAGTAAATTTTCCTCTTAATTATTATTTTTCTTGATTTACAAGATGACAAAATTACTCCCCCCTTTCCCATTAGTGTAGTCTTTTTAGAAGTGTATGTCATTTTCTCCATAAAGTTTGAATTTTAGTATTGTTATAAATAACCTGGATTATTCAAACCGCTCGTAACAATCACATACCCAGGCTGGCCGTTTCCCGAAATGTTAGCATTGGCCGATTGAAAATTTGACTGGTGGTTCGTTTGGAACCCTTGCTGTCCCCCGGCATTTTGAAAATTCTGCCCCGTGTTAGTTGAACTAGGACTAAAGTTAGCTGGCGATGAGACTGGAGTGAACGCTGCTGATGTTTGTGTTAAATTTGTGTTTGAATTAAAGTTTTGTTGTGGCACGCTAGTTACTGTTGTTACCTGGAAAAATAATTAAAATATTAATACATATTGCTCGTGACAATACTTTAGTTCGTATCTTGTATTATTGATACAAGCGTTTAGCCTCAATGGAAATTTTGGCTTCTGGATATAAGTCGAGTTGTTTTGAGTATCGTGTATTGTAAAAAAAACTATATATTATTTATAAAATTAATATTTTTAATTGAATCCAATTTTAGCCAAATTAAAAAAAATAAAAATAAAAAAAATCAGCATAGGTATTATAATTTATATGAAAAAATAAATTTCAAAAACTTTTTTCTTTATTTAAAAATAATATGTAGACAGTTATTTTTGTAATAACGTTTGGTGTGCCCAGTTTATTAAAAGCGATTTACTTAATTTTTTTTTACTATTATTAATTAGGGTATTTGACTAAATTTAAAAATATATTGTAAATTGTGCGCATATATTTAATAGATACTTTAGTATCTTTTTCCAAAATAATGCAGAAAAACCCCTGAAAATAATATTTGTCTATTCAAATGAAAAAATTCCCGCCAAAACGCGCATTCAAACTTACGTGGTATACGTGACGTAACTGTTTCCTAAAAATCACTGAACTGAAATCAACCAATAAACTGACGTTTTTAATGTGTTCTGACGTCATACTAATGACAGTTCTGTTAGACACGTTTGAGATCACGTGACAAATAGGTTAAATATTGCATTTTAAAATGAAGTTTATTATTAAAATTCTGACTTATTTCACGTATTGTAAATTATTTTAGTCCTTATTATTAATAGTGTCAAATACCCTATTGTTATGGAAAAGTAAAATATCAAATTTCAAAATCATTTTTTTTTAAACTACTTGAGCCTTATTGTTAGTCGATCGGTTTTAATTTTAATTTTTATATTAAAAGAATTACAGTTAAAATTTCACAGAAATATGAAATTTAAAAAATATATATACTTACCGAATTAGGTCTAGTCTGGCCCTGTTCATTCGGACTGGGTGCCGGTTGGAATCCCTGCCCTGCATTAATATACTCCCCCGTGTATTGCAACCTCTGCTGTTGCGCCGCACCTGGTGACGGACTCGGCGTGTGCGCGTAACTCCCGTTAGCCCGCGGTGTAGGCGGCCTAGTCTGGGCTATGACCTGCACAGGCCCAGCGAAGAACGTACCGCTGGCTGTCTCGAACCCTGTCGTACCGGACGTCGAGTTCTGCTGTTGTTGATAGTTGCTTTGGTATATCGGCGTCGTATATTGCTGCGTGTGGTATGCGTCTAGTGTTGGCTGTGGAGGGAGTTGTTGGACGAACTGACTTTGTGTCCATCCTGTAGATACAGAGATTTAAATTTTTATATATAATATTAATATCCCCAAGATAACAAAACAAGATAGAGAAAAATGCTATGGATAAAAGTTTAAAGTTATATTAAGTCAATCTGAACCCGAACCAAAAACCGGTTAAGATTTTTTTTTATCAAACCGGAACTAAACCTGAACCGAAATATGTAATTTTACTTTGAACCCGAACCGGGCACATTGTTGTCTGGTTCAAGTAATGTTCGTGTTTTTAATTTTATTTACTACTCGGAAAAAAATTGTAGATCTGCAGAGATCTATTCAGATCTCCATTTTGAGACAACATCATATTTTTCACAGATTTTTGATCTATGGAGACTTGCAAATATCTAAAATGGTCTACAAAGATTACAACGATCTACAAAGATCTTACAGATCAAAAACCAGTAAAAAAATATGATGTCTCAAAATAGAGATCTGTCGAGATCTCTGCAGATCTACAGTTTTTTCCCGGGTAGTTTCTTATTATTGAACCAGATACCGAAATAAAAAATGTATTTAAAAATTGAACCGGAACTTTATTTTCTTTGTGAACCGGAGTCAAACCGGTTCAGGAAATAGTATCGGATCGACTACCTAAAATAAACATTACAAACCCTTCAACTTTTTCCCAAAACATTTTTCCTCCATTTTCCTCACGTTTGGTAACATAGTACTTAAGGGACTGTAAATCACATAAACTTCAGATTAATATTAAAATGAATTATCTTCTGGGTACAAGCAGTGTCGATTTGGTCGTTCTATCGTCCAACGTTTCGTCACACATTGCAGTTCACATGATCAAGACTCTATTGAAATTGTATCTTTGCACTTTATATAATGTATCAAACATTGATTTACTCGACTGATTGTTAGTCGTTAGTTAGTCTTAAGTCTCCTTAAGGCAAGTAATAAAATTTTATATGTATAGTAATTAAAATTATCTCCCAGCTTAAATTATTCGGTTCAGTATTAATAGTTAAGGTACTGTCCCAAAACTTTTAATATTTAGACACTATCATATCATAGTACGTTTAATATTTTACCTTGTGAGGGATCAGCCTGCCAAACCGGGGTTGGAAATCTGTTTGGGTCTGCATAAAAAGGCATTGGCGCCTGAAAAAAAAACATTCATTATTTGATAAGTATAACATATTATTTTAACACTATTTTTGACAATGAGTGTAATACTCATATTTTTTTCTCGTACATATATTTTATGTCCATTTATATGCGAATATTTCAAAAATTATCTTTATGTTATCTATTAATTAATTCTCCCTAACCGACTTGGAAGAGGGGGGGGGAGTCGCCCAAAGCACCAGGCTAGGTAGGGTGACGGATGGCCACACGGAGACAAACTTAGTTCAAATTCGAGTATAAATTATTAATTTTTAAGAAAAAAGTACACGCATTGTTATTTGAAAACGATTAAGCAATAGTTTTTCTTATTTAAATGAAAGAAAGCTTCGCCCAGGGCGCCAGATTTGCTTAGGCCAGCCCTTAATACGACTTATTATAAAACTAGCGGAATCCCGCGGCTTCGCTCGCGTAAACTTCGAAACTAATTAGAACCCTCTATAAGTAATAGGGGATGACATATTACATTTTTTTTTATTGATTTTTATTCATTACTTATAAATAAACGTAAATATCTCGAATCTTAGTTAAAAAGAAAATTTAAAACTAACCCCCGTCTACTCTCGCCATTAGGGGTTGAATATCAAATTCTTTTATTACAGATTAAATCCATCCTATAGTCCCCGTCGAACTTTTATTTTTAATTGAATATTAATTTGTCCGAATTTATTTTAATATCATGAACAGTTATTATTATTATTATTTCCATATGGGTTGAATATTCGTAACTGATATTTCTCTTGTAGAGTACCTACTTATGCCATGTTTCATTCGGTGAATACAAAAAAAAATATTTTACAAATTCCCCCCCCCCCCCCAGTACCTTAGGGGTTACATTTTGGGAAATGCTGAAATAATCGTTTCACTATTTATATTTTATAGTATGTTCGATAAGTTGCGAACAAAAAAAAATATTTTTTTATATAAACTTTGACACCCTGTTTTAACCCCGTAGGGGTTGAATTTCGAAAAATCCTTTCCTAGTGGGTGCTTACATCATAAAAGGAAGGCACCTACGAAATTTCACGTTTCTAGGTCCAGGGGTTTGGGCTGTACGTTGATATATGAGTGAGTGAGTGAGTGAGTGAGTGAGTGAGTGAGTGGTTAAGGACAAACTCTTTTATAGATATAGATTACATCACCGCGGAAGCCTTAAAAATTAATGCAATCAAATATTCATTTTATATAAAACATTTTTTTGTAAAAAAAAATACAATATAAAAGTCATATTTTTCCTATAGAAAGCCATTAATTAATGGATAATGGGATTTACGTCCATTCATTCAGTTATAATGTTTATCAGTATTATTCAGGCACAAACAATCCTTCTTTATTACTGGTCAATATTTGTGTTCAAATGCAACATTTACAAAAAAAAACAAGTGAAAACATTATATTTTTCAATACCTATTTTTAATAAGTTATTAAAAAAATATACAATTTATGACAAGATATTTATCATTGTATAATCTTGATAGCTAATTATATATTATAATTTTGATTAGCGATAAGCGTCATACACCTCCCTCTCAAACCACATTCGAAAATAAATAAAAAAACTTTGATAAAATTTATTCTAAAGAAATCATTGTACAGTTTATGGGAAATGTTTATATAAGATAGAAACCAATTTGGAAATAAATAAATAAAGAAAGTAAAGTAAACATTAATATCAAATTAACTTTGAATATTTTATTGTTTTAATCAATCAAGAGTTTATATAAATAGATTTACAAACAATTCGTTATTGTTAAAATTCTCAGAAGTTTATTGCATATCAAAAAAAGAAAACAAATATTTTTATAAAAAGAAATTCATTATAATATGTACCTTATTTATTTTCGTCAGTATTTAGAGAGGAATGGGGAAGATAAAAAATAGGAATACACAAATTCAAGGTCCAAATAAAGCATTTATAAAAACATAATTTGTTATTTTGTAAGTATACAGGGTGATTTATTACTGTCGTGCCAAACTTAAACAGTAGATTAAGAAAAATATTTTAAGTAAAAAACTTCTAATGAACATGTGTCCGGAAATTTTTCGTTAGGGAACTATTACAGCCCTCCAAAAAATTTGCTCAAAATGAGTTTTTATTTAATATCTAGAGAACCCTTTGTGATAAAATTATAAAATTTGGTATTCTGTTTAACAATAATAAGTGTTATCGATTTCTCATATTAACTAGTTATAATTTAAACTAGGGATGTATGGGGCTTGTGGGACCATCTATTTTTATCTAGTATTATTTGTTCTTTAGTTTTTTTTATAAAGTTGAACACTGATTTAAGGTTATATGACACAAACTACACAAAAAGACTAAAAGATAACATAAATATACCTAAAAAAATGCATCCTTATCAACAAATAGCCGTTTGTAGTTTCGTTTTTAGTAAAGTTAGTAAAGTACGTGTAACAGTAATAGAACTGGCTATAGATCTTATTGTTAGAGGATTCATATTAGGAGGTTTCTTTATATGAACTTTTTTTCTTACATTTAATCATAGAACAAGAATGCAAATTTATTATTTGTAATTTAAAGTATCCGTATTAAATTAAATTCTGCATGCTTTCTTTTCTATCGATATTTCTCGAAAACGGTTTATCCTATGACAAATAAGCAAAGTATGTTTTTGCGTATTTTGTGTCATATAACCTTAAATAAGTGCCCAACTTTATAAAATAATTAAAGAGCAAAAAATACTAGATAAAAATCGATGGACCCACTAGCCCCATACATCCCTAGCCTAAATTATAACTAGTTAATATGAAAAATTTATAACACGTGTTTATTGGAAGTTTTTTGCTTAAAATATTTTGCTCAATCTACTGTTTAAGTTTGGTACGACAGTGCTGAATCATCCTGTATATTAATTATGTGAAATTAAATTTATAAAGTTAATTTAACTACATATTTTGATATGTTAATCGCTTTAGCCTTTGAACGGCTCGTACAATTATACATATTAGCATATACGAGATACATACCATCGGTTGTGGGATGACAGTCGCCCCGGGCCCCTGATCGACCTGCACGGGTTTGAGCATGACGGTGCCGGTGGCAGCTCCAGGAGGCACGCTCTGGTGCGAGGGGGGTCTGCCCTGCGACTGTTGTTGCGGGGTCTGGGGTCCCGGACTCGCTACCGCACCCACGCTAGAGCTACCTGACGGCTTGCGGCCACGATATGTCTGTAAACAATCATTACATATATAAAACATCTGCGCTATACTGAATCAAAATGATGCGATAATCAATTATTAATATGCCTGTAAATAGATTTAGATGAACTGCCTCGGAGCTTTTTAATATTTTAATAACTTCAGTTTTCAATTTATTGTTTAATAATATACGAGGTGTTTTCATATGTTTTAATATAAAATGCAAATTTATATATTACTAGCTGACCCGGCCACGCGTTGCTGTGGTTAACCTATACTTTAGCAACATGTGGTGGTTATGCTATTAAATTGTAGGTTTTATGAAACGTTTGGAAGTTTGACATAGCGCCATTTATTGAATACTTACTCAATCCAGTCAACAGATGTCACCATCTGTTAGAATCGTTTGGAGCTAACAGATAAAGACAAATAATTTGCAATAAAATAATATTGCGATCATAAATTGAGATGTAAGCTATCCTATCTTTCAAGTTGGATCAAACTGCACACGGTGTACAAATTTGATTAAAATCGGTTAAGTAGTTTAGGAGTCCATCGCGGACAAACAATGTGACACGTAATTTATATATATTAAGAATTATAATTACTGAACAAATCAGTGGATCATTGATTAAATAACCAACATCACTGGTTGATCAATGAGAACTGGTATGTATATACCTCTTTTTCATTCACTGAAGAAATCAGTGGAATTCTCGCTGTTTCAGTTTAAGAGAGTATTATATACTTTATTAACTAAAGAACTCTAACGAATAATAAAGTAATTTCCGGAATAATTTGAAACTATGATACATTAAATACTTAAATAGATGATTATTTAAGTGTATTTGTAATTGTTAATAATATTTATGTAGTGGTAGACTCAAATTAATATCTAGATATTGAACGTTTATTATGAAACAATAACAGGGCATAATTTGATAGTGTCTGATAGTAAAGGCTGTTTTATCAACTAACTGCTGTAGTTATCAATTGTAGTGTACCTACCTATACATTGGCGCTCTAAAATAGAGGGTAATAGGGGCATTATTAATTCTTATACCGTCATTCGAATCTATTATAGTATTTGTTCAGATGTGTATCATTAAATTATCATTTATTTTAACATACGCACGATAAAACATTGTCACTCGACACGTGTTTCGACTTCACAAAAAATCTTCATCAGGAGTCTAACAGTTTCAGTCTGGAACTGTTAGACTCCTGATGAAGACTTTATGTGAAGTTGAAACACGTGTCGAGTGACATTGTTTTATTTTGGTTAATGTGTATATTTTTAGTTTAAGTGACTAAGAAACCACAGTTTTTCCTTTTTTCTAATACTTTTCTAATGATCATAGATTTAATGAATATTGTATATCAATAACACATAAAATCTAATTATATACAGTAGAAACCAGTTATAACGACATCGGTTAATACGACGTATCGGTTTTAACGACTCAAAATAAAATTCCAACTGAATCCCATATAATTCCATTTTTACCGGTTATTACGACTATCCGCTTTTTACGACCAATATGACCGGTCCCTTCGATGTCGTTATAACCGGTTTCTACTGTATTTATGAATATTTATTAAATGAGTACATTATTATTAGTTAGGTATTAATACTTTTTATTATTATTATTTTCTTGCAGCATTGTAATATTATGTTCATGTAAACATATATTAATTCATATTATTACTCCTGACCAAAATAATTTGTTGACGCCTAAGACGGTAGATATTTATTTAGTATAGTCGAGATTAGCCATATCTTTAGTAAACTTAATAACTTGCTTGCATATATTTATAGTTCATTTTGAAAAAAAGAAAACATACCTGATAGTCTGATATCACATACAAGAAAAAAAAGTTACCTTCACTTATATATTTTATATGCAAATTTAACTTTTAGTTATATGTTTGTCATATTATATCTTCTATGTTCTTAAAAAACATATGATAAAAATCAGAAATAAATGTGCATATAGGAATACAATAACATAAAAGTTAAAATACAAGTGACTCTTTAATTCTTAATACTTTACCGAACAAAGTATATATTTTGAAACAAAATACATATGTTATATACCTGTGCATTGTGCATTGCAATTTTAAAAATAAATTTCAGGGTTTGAGCTAATAGATTTTTTTATTTTATACCTGAGTTCTAACATTAATAAATATGACTAAGCAAAAAATAAATCTATACAAAAAGAATGTATAATTTTTCATAATCGAATCTGACGTGTCCAGCAAAGTAGAAATGCAAGAATAATTACCTATATCGAATGTTTGAAACCGTTTACTTTTACTAAAGTATTTCCAGGGTATACTCGTACTTATAGGAATATTATTACTGATAAATGCTTTCTTTTGAAATCATATACAGCTGTGTAGGTATTTATTGTATATCATCTAAATAACGTTTTGTAAAAAATTAGAGTAAACATATGTATGTAAGAACATAGTAGATATAATATGTTTATTATTATTTTTTCAAAAAATATTTTTACTTCCAAATGAAATACATTTTTTTTAATCACTTTTGAAAGTCAAAATTAATAAAACTATATTTTTTGGCAAATAACGCTGTGCGAGACTATTCTCGTTCTCGGTTTTTAAACGAGATCAAGGTGAGATCAGCTTAACGAGACAAGACCGAGATGATTTGAACTCTATTTAGGTATATATCTCGAAGAAGAGAGAGTCTTGGTTTTTAAAAGATAATCAATCAATAAAAAGTTACTATATTTTATATAAATATTTAAATCAATCATTAAAGTGAAATGTGTTTAATAAATTTATTACATAGGTACGAATAAATGAAAAAATATATTTTTTGTTATCACTCGACAGATTTTTTTTTACGAGACGTGATTGAGACGATATTGATCTAACTCTCGTTTAGTATGCAACCCTATTAAATAATGAAACTTGTTCAATTTATGCCCGGTATTATAAACGTGCTAACAAAATTTGCAAAACTCTTTCAAACAGGGTTACAAACTTATATGATAGTTTTCTTTGAGTTTTTAACAGATAGTTGTATGCGCAGTAAGTTAGTTTTTACCGTTTTTACTCAAGGTTAGTAAATATACTTTACATAATCTATACTTACATACTATCTGTCAAAAACTCAAAAGAAACTGTCATATTAGTTTGATACCACATTTGAATGTGCTTGCAAATTTGTTAGTTCCTTTATAATACCGGACATTAGAAGACTTTTTTTGTTATTGAGTTAACTAAAAATGAAGTTAACAACTTTATTGCAAATAAAATGTATAATGGTACATTTTCAATAGAATAACATAACAATAGCTTTTGGTCGGTTAATATTAATTATATATTTCATGTAAATCATTAGATCCCAAGTGAGTAAGTCGTCAAAAGTCATAAATAACATTTGACGGAACAATGTTGACAATACAACAAAAGAAAGGGTTTTAACTAATGACCTATCAGCTACTAGTTTTTAGGAACTATTCAAATTGCTCAAATATATACCTATGTACTTATTTATTTGTACACTAGCGACCCACATGCGGTTTCACCCGCGTTGTATTCGTTTTTTTAGTAACATTTGTTTACCTAATTTAAAATATAATATTTTTTAATATTCACTTCACCGATCAGGGATTACTGTTAGAGAAGGAATTGCTCCGGGGCAACTAGGGTAAACTCATTTATATATGACGTCCAAAATAATAGTAATATCTTTATTTGTCTAAACGACAATAATTTATTATTTTCACAAAATCGTCAAGACTTTTAAAAAAGAAGAAATAAGAAAAATGTCTTAGATCTCAAAATTATTCAATGTTAATCTGAAACCTATTTTTACTCTCTTAGTGGGCTCTCACATCAGAGCAATATAGCAATAAAGTAACTACCAATTAGAAACTAGCGATATAGCGATATCATATTGTTTTTGTGTGAGACAATATGTTCGATTCAATTTATATTGACAGATAGCAATAATATCGCTAGTTATAAATTGCTAGTTTCTATATTGCTATATTGCTCCGGTGTGAGAGCCCACTTAGGAAAAATTGAACTCGCGATAAAAGTGTATTTTAATTTTAATAGAAGAGTATTGGTAAATAAGCAGTTATGCAAGTAAACTTATCAAAATTATTATTTTTTAACAATTTTTGCTCCTTTTAGGAGTTGAATTTTTAAAAATTTCTCTTTAGAGGGTGCTTATACGTCATAGAAGAAAGGCACCTCTAAAATTTCACATTTCTAGGTCCATATGTTTTCGACTGGGCGTTGATGAGTCAGGCACTTTATAAAAACGCGTTCAATATCGATTTATTTTATTCAGAATCCAAAACGACTAACTTCACTTCATTCAAAGAGGTATTGGATATAAGTTGGGTTATAAATATTGATCAGTTTGTTCTGTTTTTTTTTTTAAATAATCAATGACTTAAGTACCTATTTGCCCTAATCTATCAAAATAAGTATATCCGACATACATTTTCCAATTTATTTGTACATAATATTGTAAATTTTAAATATATAAAGCATTCAATTACATTCAAGATTAAATCAATATTTATAAATAACAAAATATCGAATCAATAAATACAGAAATTGATATTTAAAAATAAATCAATATAACGTACACTATTACCGCAAATATCTATAAAAAAAAATACTCTTACCACTGAATGGCCAATCCGTTATCAGTGTGTCGTGCTGTTACGTAACGCAGCCTTGAGTCATAATTACATCGTGTAATAGTGTACCTACTCTGTGTGCATGTGTGTCTGTGTGTAGTACACAGTACATGCGTGAAATACCGCAAAAACGATGCGTCGACGACGGCCACAAACTCTATACGTATTAAATATAGGTAATATATGTATGTGTGTGTGTATGTGTGTGTGGATGTATGTATGCCTGTGTGAGTGTATGATAACCTTCGCACGTAGTCATTTTTTTTCCAAATGTTATATTCTGAATTTTAATTTCGTGTACAGGTGAGATGCTTCTATTGAATCTCTGTTACTAGATCTGGGCGCGTGAGTAATTTGCTTCCTTGCCATAGAGGAAAATATATACACATTTACATTAAACATATATGATCATTTCTGGTTGTTCTTCGATTTCAAAATTTCTACTTGATCCTTTCGTTTTAAGTCGAGACCAAGGTAAATAAAGACAAGAAGTATAAATTCGACATTGCAAAATCATTAAAAGCTGTCAGAATTACAGAACGTATTACGTATTGCCAACTTATGCCCGGTATTATAAAGAAATTGCATGCAAGCAAATTTGTTTCCATGCAAAGCGATTTGCAAATGCTATCTACTAGGAGTCAAATGTAAATGACAACCAATCACAGATTGTAGCTTTAAAATATCAAGACAATTTGACTCTTAGTAGATAGCGTTTGCTTTGCATGGAAACAAATTGCTTGCATGCAATTTCTTTATAATACCGGGCATTAATGTCCGGTATTATAAACGACCTAGCAAATTTGCTAGGTAGCAAGCACTCTCAAATGAGATATCAAACTTATATGACAGTTCTCAGTAAGTTGTTTTTACCGTTTTTTTACGCAAGGTTAGTAAATACACTTTAGTAAATATACTTTACATACCTTTTTTTTACTTCCTATGTATAAAACGATCTATCTAAAACGGTAAAAACCAACTTACTGAGAACTGTCATATAAGTTTGATACCCCATTTGAGAGTGCTTGCTAGCTTGCTAATTTGCTAGGTCGTTTATAATACCGGACATAAGAATAATAAATATGACGTTTCCTGAGAAGACCAAATTGTCTGAAACAGCTTCTTTATGATTTTGCAATGTCGAATTAGTACTTCTTTGATGGTATGTGTTGATAAAATATCAAAAATACGAAAACAAGAATAAATAAAGTAATTTATATTTAATTATACATTTATGACATTTGAATATCTCTTCGTGGTGTCGTCAATCCCCGCGCCATCGCTGATTGGTCAAGGCGCTAACCAGGCTACTTTGTCTTTATATACCTTGGGTCGAGACAAGCACTTTTCTTTTGGTGTTTGTGTGTCTGTCTCCTAAATCCTTGTCACAAGTATAACTCATGAATTACTGAACCGATTTTAATGAAATTTGGTTTGTCGGTTGGATTTGAGTTAGGAGATAACCCCATATGAATATGATTAAAATCGTGTGACAAGGTGGGGTGGTATCCTATTTTTTTAATATCTTAAGGAAAATGCATGTTATGTGAAATTTTTATATAATCTTTTTTGTTGAGAATTTTATGTAAGAAAGGTTATCACAACTTTTGTAGTCAAATATTATTTTACGAAGATATACATAATCTATATAGTTTCTTAAAATTAGTCAATTGTTTGGATACAGGTGTTTTTTGTTTAACATGTAATTTTAGATGTGTGTATAGTAGAACATATAGGTTATATTATAGGAAAATAATAATCAGACATGTATTAAGAAAAGTTAATATTTTTTCTAATAAAATTAGCAACTAAATAGGTAGTTTATTTATATACACTTTTTTTTAAATTGTTATTTTCGTACGAAATAATACGTTTGGTCTTATTAACTATAAGAAGTTTTGCTCCAGATCAGAGCTTTCACATAAGTACTTACAGAAAATTGTTCTTAAGTAAGTACAAACATAAACACTTTCTGTAAATGTACTTAAAATAATGTATTGTTTAGAAATGAAACAGTACCTTGTATAATAAAAAAAGTACTTCAGTATATTTATACATATTTGAGTACATTTAATTTTCAAGTGCATACATAAGTACATTTACTTTTCAATACTTTTAAAGATTATCCAAAAAATATACTTAATATTATATTTATCATTTATATAACTAAAATACACAAGTTAGATATATGGTACCGCGGAGTTTATTTTATATCTTTTTATTCTACATTATATTGTTCAATAGTTAACGTTTTATGCAGCGTATTGCAAAAAAGCGCGCTGGTAGCAAACTTTTTTCCGACTTGATTTACTTTTATCGTCACTGCTTATATTCCTTATGTTATCTTACGTAACAAAATATATACTAAAACTTGGGCAAAAACATATCTATGAATTAAAAAAAAACACGTAAATCGGATAAGTGGTTCTCGAGTGTTAAATGCACTAACTGACAGACAGAAGTTGAGTTTTATAGTATACTAGCTGACCTGGCCACGCGTTGCTGTGGTTAACCTATACTTTAGCAACATGTGGTGGTTATGCTATTAAATTGTAGGTTATATGAAACGTTTGGAAGTTTGACATAGCGCCATCTATTGAATACTTACTCAATCCAGTCAACAGATGTCACCATCTGTTAGAATCGTTTGGAGCTAACAGATAAAAACAAATAATTTGCAATAAAATAATATTGCGATCATAAATTGAGATGTAAGCTATCCTATCTTTCAAGTTGGATCAAACTGCACACGGTGTACAAATTTGATTAAAATCGGTTAAGTAATTTAGGAGTCCATCGCGGAGAAAACAATGTGACACGTAATTTATATATATATTAAGATTAAGATATGTACAAGGATGTTTATTTGTATCCTATATTAAAGCTCAATCTTAGATTACAATAGCAATAGATATAGAGATATTGTATTTTATAACTGAAAATTCGCAGCGACTGTTAGAAATATATTATTATATATACCTATATATAAATATTCGGCATCATAAACGTACATAATAACCATGTGTGAGCACTTTTTTATACTAACAAGGTCCATATCGTAAATCTTTGCGTTGGTCTCTCAGGAACATAAAAAATCTTCTTGCTATTTTTATTTTGTCTGGACATTTCTTATACTTCCAACAAGTTTATTCTTTTGTTTAGATTTTAAATGATAATAGTTGTATATTTTTTATACCTAGATTTTACATTGTCCATTATATATATTTATTAAAAAATGTTAAAGCTTTTTACCTTTTTTCTGATTTAAAAACTATTTATTTATGTGTAAGAAAATAGATATTAAATTTCCTGATTTTTTATATCTGCAAAATTGCATATGCTTCATTTGCGGTCCTTTAATTATCGTTCGAAATGGCATAAAATATACATTTTCGAAATTTTTGATTTCTCCCTTGTAAGAACACGTGTGGTGTAAAAGTTGAAACTTCTCCTATCCTTATTGTTAGTAGCAAATTATATTCATTAATTTAAAAAAATTAATAGACTCAATTTGTATATTTTAAATTAATTAATTAGAAAAAAAGCTCACGTAAGTAACGTTTTTAACCCCCTCTTCCACCTCACTGTAATGATTCGTAAGATTTTAAGAACCTCCTTTATATTACTCTTCTTCAAAACCTTTTATAATTAAAATTTTCATTATCAGTGTGTTTAGATTAAAAAGACAAAACAGCAACTCGGTGTTTTTAAAACACTTCGTATTTAAAAAAAGGTTTTATCCTTTTGGTCTAAAGACGGCATTAAGCCTAGATAAAGTGTAAAGATAATTAATAACTTAAAGGGCCACAAGCACTATTGATACACTAATAAGAGCCCACAAATGTATACAAGGGAAGTGCTATGACCGCATCTGTCACAATACCGGAAAACATCTACATATAATTGGCTCAAATATGAATAAAAGCGGTTTCCATTTTCCGAGAAAATGTATGAAAACAAACATCAAACTGCTACTGGATATTTTCATTAGTATCATATATTATTATATTGAATTTGTTTATTTTATATTATTTTAGAGAGTTTAATTATTGCTGAAAAGTAAAGTTAATTCGAAAATACATGGAGAGAATTATTATCTAATAAAAATTACCCTTATCATTAAATTGGAAAATTTTATAAAATTAATTTTCTTTACTGATTGATTGGTAATATTTAGATCAATTTAAAAAAAGGTCCAAACTTTTTTATATTATACTCAGCCAACATTTATTTTTAACACAACTTGACCTGTAACATGTAAGCAAATCTTACAACTCACTCTTCACCCACTTCTAATTGTCGTATTAATTTGAAACTTTGCAAACTAATACAATTTTGGTGACAATACAATAATATGGTACTATTGAGCTTTTATGATGCTAGAGGTGGGGGTGGTCATGGAGACACCTCAATGGTTAACAATAAGCCCATCAAATTTAAGCTCGTTTAACTTGTCTCAATGAAAAACGTATTTTTCAACTATTTTATTTAGTAAATAATTCAAATTCTGAATATTAAGTTCTTGTATTGTATCTTATTTTATTTTTTTGTGGTATATGTCTAGTATCATAAAGGAGATATGGATCTTGGTTTCTGGGTGTAAACCGCGTCGATTTAGTCATGTTATCGGCCAACGTTTCGTCACACATTGCAGTTGACATCTTCAGGGCTCTTCTAAAACTGGTTTACTCCCACAAACCAAGATCCATATCTAGATCACCGCGGAAGCCTCAATACTTGTATAAAGGAGCTACTTAGTAAGTACTCTCAAATGAGGTATCAAACTTATATGACAGTTCTCTTGAAGTTTCATGAAGACTTTGACAAGTTTCGTACACGCGTTGTATGTAAACACCAACGGAATTAAAACAGGTGATACTATGAAAATTATTTTGTACGGTCAGAGTCGCCAACTGTGTTACAATAAATTGAAGTATCACTCTAAATACCATAGCAAATCCACACGGAAAAAATATTGTAATAAAAATTACTATGTTATTATGGTACTGGAAGGACGGTTCAGTATTATGGTAAAATTGCAATGTTCATTAAAAATTTTATTAGAATATTAGTAAAATTGTAGAGATTACAAATTACATTTGCAATTTTTACCATAATACTGAACCGTCCTTCCAGTACCATAATAACATAGTAATTTTTATTACAATATTTTTTCCGTGCATACTCAGTACTGCATAGATACTATCACAAAATTAATACATCATTTGAAAGTGCTAGCAAATTTTGCTAGCTCCTTTATGATACCGAACATGCGTTAACATTTTGTTTATTATTAAAATATGCAATACCTCTCCTCTAGTTATCCAGATTTATAATTATCTATATGATTGATCATAAACTAGTTTTGTTTGCATAAATTGTAATTTTGTTGGGTTGTGCATCGACAATAATGCGCGGAATGATTGAAATCTCGATATGCAAAACGATATAATCGAATATTCAGTTATCAAATGTAAACTAATCTGTTAGCGCTACTACGCCAGTCAAGTGTAGTCCCTAATTAATTACATATGCATAAATGCTAATTAATACGTATTTCAGATTTTGATCAAATTGTTATGACCCATGGAAAACGTCAGATGAATTACAATCAAATTAATTACTAGACAAATATTTAAACGACTATTATAAATTTATAAACACTCACAAGTTCCACGATTTTTAATAATTTAATTTTTAGGATTCTGTAACTCAAAATAAAAATAAAACAAACCCTTATAAGATCACTATTTGTCTGTCTGTCGATCGTCAAGGCCCTTTTTCTCAGGAGCGATTTTAGGTATCGAGTTAAAATTAATATCAAATACCTACTAAGGTCTACAGCCTCATAGCCTTGTAAAAAAATCAAGTTTCTAAATCAATGTAGTAAAAATATACTCGTACTTGTCATTTTTTTAGGATGACGCTATTTGCACTTACAGTATGTTCATGAAATTGGCTATTTGCACATACCATATATGCATGCAATTGGCTATTAAAACATACCACTAACCTAACGTACACCTAACTTAATTTGGTACATATACACAATATACAGTATGTGCAAATAGCCAATTGCATGCACATACTGTAAGTGAAAATAGCCACTTTCTTTTTTTTGTTTCACTGATTATTAAGTATAATCGTGATTATAAAGAAATATATTTAATATACAAGGTGTTCCAGATCACTCGTCCACTATGTTTTACGCTATTGAAAGATAGAGTTTTAGGATAAAAAATTTACTGTATATATCGACCCTAAATAATTTCAGAAAAATATTTTCAACCCCCTAAAACCGCTCCTTGGGGGGTTGTTTGAGGGGTACATGCCCGTTTCTCAGCAAAATCAAATGGAATGGTATATCAAAAAGTACATACTTGTAAAGATCATACAAAAATAATAAACTTTTATAAAACAAAAATTTTCAGTTGTTTAAAAAACATGGCGACTTGTTCGCAAATTTTAGGGTTTTACTAAAAGTGCTCTAATTTCGTTAAATATTAATGGAATTTTATTATTTTTTTAAATTCAGAAAGTAGAAATAATGAACTTTGTAAAGATGTATGATTATTTGAGATTTTCATTTTTGGTCTGGAACAGCCTTGTATATCGTCCATTTTTTTGCTGTTAGTAAGACAAAAAAAAAGAGAGGTGGGGGGGGGTAGAGGGCTAAACAGTACAATATTTTATCTTTAAAATTACTGTTCCTATCTTTTATTATTACAATAGTTATTTTAAAATGTTAGTGTATTGATTTAGTTTTCTTAGATTCGAATTCGTTTGTATATAAATAACATTTTTTTTTCATTTGCTCATTTTATTTTGCATTTTTTGTGTTTTCTGCAAATAAGTATTATGGATTACATTAAAAAATATTTAAGATTTTAGAATAAACAATTTTTTTATATCAAATTGATATTTCTCTTCAATAATCACCCCCTCCACCCCTTTACATTTGTGTTTCTTACTATTTTTGTTTTAAATTATAAAATATTTTATTATGAAAAATATTTAAGATATTTTATAAAACGTGCATATAAAACCGTATCGTATTTTTATATTTTAATCAGTAAAATTCATTAGAGTCATATTAAAATACTGATAAGATTAGGCTATTAACACATATACATCCACATGCATGCATGTACTATATAACATTCAATATTTAAATATTTTCAAACCAGTATACTAATATGTATATACAAAAAAAAACTCACTTGTTTAAATTATGTATATCATACTGTTAGTAAATAACATTCTTTGCACTTTGACCTTATTTTTAATTTGAATTTACTAAATATTATGACAACAATCTCGGATACATAGATTAAAAATATATATATACTTTTTGTATTAAATTCAGCGATTGAGGAAAAATGATAGATATATAAATAAGCTATTAGATCAATATTGGCTGTCTTTGTCGCACAATGAAGATTAATTTTCGGCACGGAATAAGGAAATGTGCACGTAGACACATTATTCTGAACTATTACTTTCGTTTATTGTTCTAACTTTTAGTGATTCGTGACCTAATTTTAATTTTTTTTTATTAAGTAATATGTACACGACATATGCAATATATTTTCTCACCGAGATTTTACTTTTCTTAAGTAGGTACCTATTCATTAAATAAACATTTGTTTACTTGAGCCAAGTAAACCTTGTTTTGTATAAGAAATATATTCTTAAACCAACTATAGTATTCTTGAACGAAGAAATATTGTAGTTGGATTAAGAGTACTTTTCTTATATTAAGAAAATATTGTCTTCGTTACATACAAAACAAGATTTTCTTGGTCCAATACAGTTTTTTGTGTGTATATCAGAAAGGGCCAAAAAAACTCATATTTTATCTAGTAAGTAATTTCTACTTTAGTGCACTTTTAATTTTTAAATATCAAATTAAATTTCAAAATATTATATTTATTTGTTTATAAATTACTTAATTAATTCTGTTAAAAATATATTTTCTCGGATTTTCATTTGGAGTTCATATATAAAAAATCTTTTTAGGCCTTTAAAAAGTAAATATACATATTAGAGAGTTACAAAAATGTATTTATTTTTCTCACAAATATATTTTCAGTATGGAAAGGGGAAAATTATTTATATAATTAACTAGTAGGGTAGTTCACCCTCTATCTTTATTATTTCTAACGATTTTAATTACTGAGATATCAAATTATTTTAATGAATTAAAGTTTTGGAATAATAAATATGTACTTTTCTTTTATATTTGACTTAATTTTGCTGTAAAAATACTTTTTATTTTATATTTATATCATATTTTCATATTAAAAATATCCTATTAGAACTTTAAAAGGCAAATAAACATATTAAGTTACAAAAATATATTTATTTTTCTCGCAAATATATTTTCAGTAAGGAAAGGGGAAAATTGTTTATGTAGTAAACTAGTAGGGTAGTTCACCCTCTAACTATCTTCTTTGTTACGTTTATAATGATTTAGATATCAAATTACTTTTCAGAATAAAAATTGTGAAATACAATGTTTTTATTTTTGACTTAATTCTGCTATAAAAATACTTTTGTTTTGTAGTTAGTTGTTTTAGCCTTTGGACGATTCCTATATTAATATACTAAACATTTTTTTAGGCCTTCATAAGGCAAATAAACCTATTATATCGGTATTTTTACAAATATCCTAATATATTATATAAATATAGGTATCACAAAACTCGCTTAATATTTGGCGCCTATGAAGTTAAGTGTATCCAAGGTTACTAGATAAACTTATTTTTATAGATTCAAAACTAAAATAGTATACGATGTAAATACATATTACATATCTAAAATATATATATTAAAAAAAACACTGAATTTTTGCGGAAAAGGTGACTTTTTCTTTTGCTTATATTTTCGTCAATGTTTTTTTTTTATAAATATAACTTTACATACATATTTTTCAATGTTTTAGTTATAATGTATGTATTCTTTTCACAGATTAAATTTTATATGTTTTATAATTATTCATATCTTATTATTTCGAATGTAAATAGGTAGTTTTTTGTATAAATGAATAAATAAATTAAAACAACTATTCAAAATTCAGTTTTTGTTTTTAAAAAATGATAGAACAGGTACTAGTATTTTTTAATCTTATTGAATTTATCAAACCTTCTCATATGCATACTATTTGATATAATATAAACAATATTAAAAGGTAAATATGTACATAATTCCCCAAGTACTAATTTCATAAGGGTTCGCATCTAAAAACAGGATACAATATAATTTATTCCCGGGCGAGACGTTACTCCTACAGGAACCTGTACTGGGAGATGTAAAAACAAATAGGACTTGCGTACGGGGATGCATTAAATTATAGCGGGCGATTTGAAATACATAAAAAAACACTTACCTAAATATTTGGCGCGAAATTTAAATTACTTTTATATAAACAATATCACATTAATATCCACAGAAGCACAAAGTTGCTTGTTTTTAATTATTTTTACACTATTTTGTATTTATTTTAAAAACTGTTCAGTTATATCTTTACGAAAAAACTAAATAACACTTGATTTTTCTAAAAACATTTATGTTTTTTTCTAGTATCAGCACTGATTTTAAAATATACAATATTAACAATAATAATTCAACAGATATAACAACTTAAATTCGTTTATTTATAAAAACAATTTGATAAAAAATATTTAAAATAATTAGTTTCATAAGTTTTTTTAATTAAAATGGCATCAGTAATACTAAACGTATGATTTTTTCGGTTCAATTTTACGATTTTCATTTAGGAAAAGTCGATTTTTCTTAGTTAGACACGTGAATCTTCAACGGTGTGGGTAAAATTCATCGGAGACATGTAGACTAAAATTCTAAGCATTTATTTTTGCTCTCCACCCATTCCAGACACGAGTAAGAACGTAATTCAACCTACGTTTACATTTTCTGTCCTTATCTGAAGTATCCGATTTATTCGTTTATATTTAATAACGTACGTCGTGTATAAACACGTACAACGAGCACGAAAAGGAACGAGGAGCAACGAAACTTTCCGACTAGCAAATGAGATTTTTGTACTATTGATTCTGTACATAGAGATTATTATATATCATTTTAATTTATATTTATATTTTTAATTAAAATATATGTTTATAAAATCAGATAAAATTTACCTTGAACGGTTTTTGAAGAAATTATGAAAATATATACTTTACAGATGTTTCAAAAAATAAAAATAAAACTTCAAAATCTTCTCATCAATTGTTACCTAGATAAATATTGTATAGGTTCAAATTGCATATACGGCTTCTTAACCACTTAAAATTAAATATATGCATCTTTATCATACTCGATACGTGTTTCGACTTCACAAAAAGTCTTCATCAGGAGTCTAATAATACCAGACAGTCGGATATTGTTTTATTATGCATATTTAGTTTTCAATATGATTAATAATCTTTTAAAAAAAGTCAAAAATATCATCTGTCTATTGTGTTTTACTTTAATGCAATTGTATTATTTATAAATTAAGAACTAAAAAGCTCTCACATTATTGTGATGAACTAGCCTAACTTTTTTTGGGTATGTATAAATATGATGTTCCAAATTTGTATTCTCCCTACAACCCCCAACCGACAAAACGCGCCACTAAAGAGCTTATAAACCTATATTTTTTTATTAATGCAAAATTTATATAAATGAATATTGTATAGTGGAACTTCGTTAGTTTAATATATTTCGTTAGAACCTACGTGTTTTCCTTTCAGATTATTCTATTGTATACTGTATATATAATAATATATACAAATAAATAATATATTAATATTTAATTAATTTTAATTAAATTATAAGATATTCTTAAATTATTTCCCCAAAAATATTATGTATTAATTATTGTAAGATAATTGTAAATACAATCTGAGAAAGATTTTAAACTAAATCAACGTTGAATGCGATCCGATTGTTGAGCAAGCTTTTTCCAACAATATACTTGCATTATGCATCTCCACAACGTTCGACATCAATGTTCCGCGAGTTACCGAACCTGGCCGAACGCGGTGAATTTAATCTAACAGGACCCGAAAGTGCCCGATCGTTAAAAATATGAGAAAGTGGAAAAACACATATTTTTAATTCCGTGCTCAAAATTATGTTGCGACGAAATTTGAAAAGTTTTTCGTTAGTCGCTCGTTAAAAATGTTCTTATATATGAAAATACCTGCAGCTATTAAAAAGTTTATTTTTTCAGGTGCTCTGGAAGTTCAGTTTTCCTATGAAATTTAATTAAATTTAATTATAGATATGTGTAGTTGTAACGTATATATATATCCTAGCGCGAATATGAGATTTATTAAATTTCAGCAAGACCAAATACATTTTTTCATATTTTTATATTTTTTACCTACAACGCTAAAAAAACTTTAATTTTAAATACAGATTTTTGTGTAAAAAATGACTATTCCATTGAAACTAGCACCAAGACTACAAAATTTATATTTGTGTAAATTATTTTTGGAGGGTGGGGTCATTGTGATTTCATATAAATGCAAATTTGGAAAAAAAATCAAAATCATCATTTTAATATTTTCTAACTTATCCCACTATTCTCAACAAAAAAAAAGAAACATAACTATTGGAATTTTCTAGTTTGTTTGAATTTTAAGAGAGTTTATATATGTTAGTTAATTAGCCTCCCCCCCCCCCTCTCCCGCACACGTAAATTTTTAATTTTACTTCAAAAAATTGAAAAACATTGTTTCTTTAACTAACATCGACAGTAGCTTTTTCGGTGTGTTGCAAAGTATTCAACTGATAACAATGAAATGACCCAAAAGTTTGTATATATGTATACATTTTACGTATATAAAAAATTGTAATGGTGCATACGAAACAATTCTTGAAAATTACATTTGCAAATAGTTTTACATATTTTATACCACATGTTTGAAAATGTATACATTATCTGTTAATATTTACTTATTTCTTATTTACAATGATATAAAATATGTATTTTTTAAATGGGGGACGTGTTAGCTCTCGCCAACAAAGTGAACCAAAATTACAATAAGTATATAAAATAAGCAGTAAAGAATTATGTGATGCAAGCTAAAGAACATTGTTGTCTAGACTGCTTATAATGAATATGATAAGAGCATCATAGTATCATTTGTAAAAAAATATATGATACGTTAAACCTAACCTTAAGTCACGGTTAGTAAACGGACGATTTACTAACCGTGTTTATTTATAATTTTGTTCGTGTTAGTATCAAAATATTTTACAAAATCTCAAATACTATGTGAATGTAATAAATTCAAATGAAATACTAGTTAATATTTGTCATTACATACCAACATAATATTTTGATTTTAATATGAATGTTTTGAAATTTGTTCATTTCGAATTTAAATGAAGCAAGTAAATCAGTCAATCTAATTTTTGACAGTGACAAATTGAACGTTTTAAGAAGAATTACAATATTAGTTTATTTTTATACATTTTTTTATTTAAATATTCTTTTAAAATGAAGAAAGATATGTAAAATGACGGTCTTCTGCATTGCTTTTTATAATACATAACCTAAAAATAAATAATTTATATTTTGTAAATTTAATTACATTTTATAAATATGGGTCAGTCGATATATTTGAGCATTATATTTTAATCAGACCTAAAGTAAAACCATGTATGATACCTTCGGAGAATTGTTGTAGCTTTAAATAATCAATGTTTCACTGGAAATAATTATCTTCTTAGATCGTACACATGTACAGTAGCGTACGAGTATCATACATTTTCTTATACTTTTAAAAAGATTTCAATTACGAAATACTTTATAGGATATGAATAACTTCAGAAATATTAACCGACATATATATGAACCTAATTAAAATAAATACTATATTAAACGTCCCCCCCCCCTCCCGCCTAATGTTACGTAACAATAAATAATTATATCAATTAGAACATGTTGTTAAACTATTTTATCATGAAGTAAACATTATAATAAATATAAATATCGGTTTTTGTTATAATTTGACTTTATTTGTATGAATGAATGTAACGTAACATTTTAATATGACTTTACATCAGTGGCGTACGTATGATTCTGTTATGGGGGGGGTAGATATTTACCTACCATTGAAATTATTACTTTTATAATATATAACATAATAAGATATCATGAAGGGGGTTTAACCCCTCTAACTTATTGTTAGGTATCTAATTGTATCCCCTGCGTATGCCACTGTCTCCCATCCTTTATGTAACATGTAAAGCCTGTAGATAATATAGCTGTATCCTCCTCAACCCCTTTAATTAGTAAAAATATACTATTTTAAAAATTAAAATAATCAAAAAAAATTAAACCAAACGGAAAAATTACTTTACAAAAAAAATTCACACAAGACTGAGATTTCTCGGGAAATGCAATAGTATTATTTAGTTATTTATGTACATGTTTCTTCCCCGGCGACGCTACTGCTAACTAACACAATTCTGTTTCGTGAAATTGTATTTTCGACAGGTACCAATTAGTCGCTATTGAATTGTCCTATTGGAGAATTTAATTCTAACCAAATTCATTCTACTCCTTTCATACTATAATCAATTCAAGAGGGTGGTGGTATATACTGTACTGCATCTTGCATTCATTACTTCTATCCTACTCCTGTATAGTTTGTTACTCTCTTCCTCTAACTCTCGAGTTAGTAGTCTCGAGAAACTTTGAGATAGTTACAGTAAATCCTGCAATCTATTCAGAATTCTGGACGTTGTATATTCAACTATTCAGAAATCAAAACGATCAACTCAATTGTTATTTTAATAAAAATGTCCATCTGAACCTCTTGAAAACGGTTTCTTTGTTCAAATGGATAAATTATAAATCTATATACATATACTCACTCACTCATTCATTTTAATTTTGACAGTGAAAAACAATAAAATAACCCCCTATCTCGCATAGGAGTCGAGATATTTACGATTTTGTATAATGAATAAAAAGCAAAACAATAGACAAATTTAATATTACACTCCCTGACACGTTTGGAGAGTTGTAATTATTTTCGAAACCCATATGCAAGCGAAGCCGCGGGAATCAGCTAGAAATAATATTATTATGGACAAAAACGTAATAATTTTTTTAAATCCAAAAGTTGAGAAAATAAATTTAGGGCTGGACGTCGAGACTTTTCTTGGTCTCGATTTCAAAAGTAGTGTCTTAAATTCGGGCGAGATGAAACCGATACGAGTTTGGCGTAAATTTGTACTAGACGAGACTATTTGAAACATTGATAAGACGATAGTCTCACCGAGAACCTTATTTAAAAAAATATAATTAATTATGAGCAAAAATTAAGTATTTGATATAAATCTTTAAATTATCAATTAATAGAAAAGTTATTAGTTTATTATTAATTAAAAATGAATTTTTACGAGACGATATCGAGACGAAGTGGCTTCTATTTTCACGAGACGAGACTGATAGTTGTGAAATACGATACCATCGAGACGAGACTTACTAACCTCACTATTCATTTCCGATTAAGTGATGCTCTTCAAAAATAAAAGATGCGCATAAATTGTATACAAAATCTTTACACAAAATTTTAACTGTAAATACTTTACAGACAAATTAATCCACACATAGACATCAATACCTGTTTATTTTTTTTACGAAACCGAGTTAATATGGCTTCAATTTTCACGAGATAAAATGAGACATATAGGTACTTAATTCTCACCTCGTGTGCAGCAGCACAAGTAATATTATATGTATGTATATACGAATGTATGTACTTATGTATAATTGTATGTAATGTGTAGTGTGTATATATAAATGTATATCAACACCCGAATTAAAAATAAACACACTTATAATTATATAACATTATCTAACACATGCGCATCTTAATTGCTGTTTATGTCAATTAGTAATTTTAAATGACAGTTTATACATACATGTAAATATTGGCATAGTTGTAATACACTTATAGGATTCATTAGTATAATGTAAGTGGATGTAGTTCGTCTCAATTAAGTACATGCATTATATATGTATATACAAATACATAGTATATTATGTATATAAACAGATAATATTGCGTATTTATTAATTTGTAACTCGTCAATTAAATTTCTTTGATCTGCTTTATACGTGCTTTATTTGATAATATATACAAATAATAAATATATGAATATACGGGTAGAAAGATTGACTTGGATCAAGAAATATACTATTATTTTCATCCGACAATATTGCTTTTAATACTTATTACAATAATATAGTTGAATTAAGAGTAGAATATAGTATAAGAATATTCATTTTGATTGTCAAATTATAATATACATATGTACACAGAGAAAAAATTGACTTAAGTCAAGAAATCCAATTTTTTAATAAATAAATTATATTAAATATATCGCACCAACTCAAAAAATGTCATATTTGAGTTAAATATGTTGAATGATTCCAAATTATTATATATTTCTACTAAAAATTGTCATTAATGTACTTCGTGTATAGGTATCTACCGTCAAAACTAGCATATTTAAAAAAAATGTCACATTTTTATTATTTTTGTAAATTCTTAATCACTAAGCGTTTTAATAGTTACTATTTTTCAAACATCGCAGGAATACTGAAATACTTAAATTAAATACTATGTATCTATCAGTCCTTTTCCTAGACTACCTTTAAAATTTTAATTTACCTAAATTGTTATAATTTCATTTATTCCTATTTCCTCAAAACTACATTTTTTGAGTTGTGACACTTTTTTGTGGGGTGCGATATCAGAACCCTCCAGTAATGGCCCCGATAAAAAATTAATTTTATTATAATATATCCATAAAAAAATTAATTTGACTATTTATTTGTTTCAAATTCTATATAAATCAAAACAAAAAAAAATGATTTTAACACCATAACTATGACGTAAATAACACGAAATATATGAAATTATAATAGCCCCCCTCCAGTAAATTAATTTAAAAAAGAAAATTAATTGAGTCTATGAGACGCCACTGCTCTAGGGTTATAAATATTACCCAAAAATAAATAGCTAATTGTAAGAAGTTTTTTTATATAAAAGTAATAGATTTTAAATTTACTGACAAATTAATTAAACATTAATGAATAATTTATTGCATTTTGAAAACTATTTCTTTAATCAAGTACTCATGAATAACAGTGTGGCTATTTTCCCTTTGCGAAAATATAAAATCAAATAAATTACAGGAAAATCAGAAATTAAAAATCGGATATTGAAAATTACCACAAAATTAATAACCGTATACATTAAACGTGTCTGAAATTTCACCTTTTAATAGCAATAAAATTTAATTTTATAACACGTGATGTTTGATCCCAGCAGAAGCATACATACGTGGTGCTAATTAAGGCCCAAGGCAGCCATTGCCCGTGTCTGCCCCTTTCCACCTAGCCATGAACCCCCTCACGTGAAACACCCCTCTGTAGGTCAGCAACGAGATGTGTGCATTCACCCTAACACCTGTAGTGGGAGTGAGGACGGCGGTGACTTGATTTAAGTGATTTTTGAAATTATATTCTTTTTTTTTAGTTATCAATGACAGATAATATCCTTATAGTTAATAGTATAAAAAAATCATTTTATTAAAAATAAATAAGGGATGTTACAAAGCTTCGTATTTGAAACCGAAAATATTTTGACCACTGAAACCGTATCCGAATTAATTAATTCGGATATTGTTTCGGATAGTTCTCTACTCGTTTTTTGAGCCCAGATAGACACAAGCCGCGAGAAAAAACAAATAGTAAATAATAAAAATTCGGATCCGAAACTATCCGAAATAAGTTCATATTCGTATCCGATTCCAAAACCGAAACCTATAAAAAAATAAAAAATAATGAACATATATTATAATTTTTCTTTTTTTTTACTTGAAAAACGGAGAAACTGTGGTTTCTTAGTCACTTAAACTAAAAATACACCTTAACCACAAAATTTATGTCACTCGACACGTGTTTCGACTTCACAAGAAGTCCTCATCAGGAGCCTAACGATTCCAGACTGATACAGTCTTGGTCAGAACCTATATATATACTAAAAGGACTTATCACGCTTCAATGATTCAGACCAATCAACGGCAAGGTCTAGAAGGATTGAAGCTGGGATAGGTCCGGTACCTCCATTAAAAATACTATTCTTATCCCTCAAGATTTCTAAGCTTTCTGCTGCGTCTAATTGATTATTATTGCATGTTTTAATTAATTTTAAATTATTAATGTCCGTTTTATGATTTAATGTAGTCATATGATGAGCTACGCTAGATTTATCCACCCGATTGTATTTAAGGTGAGCCATGTGCTCTTTAAATCTAATGTTTATAGATCTCCTAGTTTGGCCTATATAACTTTTTTCGCAATTTAAACAGCTGATTTTATAAATACCGGATTTATCATTTACTTCTATTTTATCTTTGGGGTTACCTAGGAGAGTTTTAATGTTATTATTATTAGAAAAAGCTAATTTAAAATCAAATTTCTTAAACATTCTGGACAACCCTTTGGTGGTCTTGTCAAAATAATGTTCATGCACTAGCTTTATAGTTCTATTCTATGTTTGGTTTTATCTGTCATTTTTCGTAGTTTAAAAACAGTTCGTTGTGGCGGAAATTGAGTTCACATTTTTATCTAAAATAACCCCTAGCTTCGCCACTACCATGAGATAAGAGACAGAAGAGATTATCCTATATAACCAGGAACAGTTAATTTATTGCTTTATTGTAATTTACATGTGTATATTCACTTATAGTCTATGTTCACTATATTTTATATAAAAACATATGTGTTAAATTGCAGACATACTATGATTTGGTATATAACAAAAATATATATCACCCAATTTTATGAGATTGCACGGTTGACATTCAAACAAATAAAATATTATGCATTCAATAATTTATCCCCTGAATTTTATGATGTGTGTTTATGAACCATATCGATATTCTATGAGTCATAGAGTAATATTAAATCGATACGTCCCCCTCAAAAGTATTGTAGTAACCTTCGTAGTAAGGTTTATGGTATATAAATGGTTGTAGGTACTACCTATACAAATAATAGTTCAGGTCTACAGTTTTTATTTTTTACTTTAAACCGGAAACGGATATTTATTCTTGTAAAAAAATATATGTATTTCAATTTTTTTTAAAACAATACGAATTAGAATTTAGTAGGTAACTTTTCGGGCTGTTGTCCACGTTGTCTTGTTTTTAAACTGTCGGAGTCTTCTTCAGAAGTGATTCTGAAACAGTTTCAGAATCACTTCTGAAGAAGACTAACACATGAGAGTCGAAACGTCAAGTTTAAAAACAAGACAACGTAGACAAAAGCCCAAAAAGTTAGCTACTATGCATGGTCACGAAAGCCTACAGAAGAAAATTACGAATTAGAGTTTATTTATTTTTTAGATAAATTGGAGAATATTATTTTTTATAATTTATGTACCATTAAATTTTAATCTTTTACTATAGTCTCTCAGTATTACATATAAGAAAGTCCTATGATACCAACTGCTGGGGCTTATTTAAAAAAAACAAACGTTTTTTGTAAGTATACCTACATACTACATAAGTTTTTTTGTAAATCAATATAGTCATTTTTTTATTTAAATTATTTTAAATATAAATTACTTGAAACAGTTTTAAGTTAAAACTTTTAATACTCATACAATTTTGATCTAAATAATAAACGCAAAGATAAGCTTTTCTAGTAAATGAAAAAGGTAGCAATAGGTTTCAAGACAAATAAAGAATAACGTATCTCAGAGGTGATCTGGTACCAAAATTAACAAAACAATAAAAAGTGTAATTAAGGTCATGAAATTGATATTTAGATGTTTAAAAAGCAGGACTGTAAAGTTGGAGTCGTAGAATCGAAGTCGGTACCTTTCTACTGACTCCAACTTCGTGAATTAAATAATAGTTTTCATATACTTATTACACAGGTAGAAAGGTTTACTTGAGCCAAGTAAACCTTGTTTTGTATATAACTATAAAACAATATTTTCTTAAGATAAGAAATATATTCTTAAACCAACTATAGTATTCTTGGACGAAGTACTTTTCTTATATTAAGAAAATATTGTTTTCGTTATATACAAAACAAGATTTTCTTGATCCATACAGTTTTTTTTGTGTACTATAATAATTTTTTAAGTAATTTCTAAAACGTAATTTTTTTATTTAAAAAAATAATTATTTAAATAACCCGTCAACGTACAATAATACAGTTGGACAATAAAAAAATAGAGGAGTCCTGCTAAAAATCACGAATTTTCTAATATTCATTTTGATTAGTTGATCAATTTTACCTCTGAATGACCCATATAACAAATTTAGCAGAAAATTGATTCATAAATTGTGTAATTTTCACCGGTAAATTTAGTTAAATTTATGAAATGTCCACCGCACTATGACATTTTAAATACATTAAAAAAATATTCACTACAATTTCAAAAAGTGATTATCATTTTGAATACCAATTTATAATTAAAATTTTACCACACGGTTGTATTTTTCAGAGCAACAACCCCACCCCCTTTTGCCCCTTCCCCCCGACCCGTTCTGCAATTCTAAATGATAAAACAACAAAATGACGGGCAAATGTTAAAACAACACTTCTCTCTGCTATCACAATATTTTGTTCATTACTCGATGCACTTTTTTAAAATGCAAATATTGATTTTTAATTAATTCTGGTGGAGAGTATAAACCTATATTTGACTACGCATTTTCCATCGCGGATAAAAATTCGCCAGCATTTTCGTGGTAAACCTAGCGGAAAATAAATAAAAAACATGCCGTCACGTATTTAATTGGGAAATTGACTTGTCTGTGTAGACCATAATTATTATTTTGTGTTTCAAGTTTTTAATTAAAAACTTAATGTTTTGCAAATCCGTATAATTCTGTTACTGTATTTCAACTAAAATCAAATTTAGTGGGCGTTATGAAATATTATTTTAGTACGACAGAGTACGAAAAAACCAGAAAACAAAAACCACTACTTTTAATTTTGTCAAGTGCGAGTCAATCTTGTGTACAAATGTCCCGTATCGTATATTTTTAAAATTTAATCGATTATTTTATTTAAAACTGATAAAACTAACTAACTATACAATTTTAAGCAGAGTTATAAACTAATTTATGCAGAAAAATTAATTAGTAGCAGTTTTAATATTATCAAAAAGGTGAAAACATAATAATAAAGTTTGAAAAGAGTTAAATTCCTTGAATTATCAGCTTTCATTTGATACTCCATTCGGATTGCCAAACTAAATTTTTTTTATAAGCTGAGATTTGACATAGTTATCCAAATCTCAGTTTTCTAGATCAAATGGTTCAGTAATTACAGACAGACAGACACAATCATTAGTATTCAATTTTTCTAATTTCAGTTATTATTAGATTTTGCTTTGTATATATTAGTCCGGACGTTAAGAACTTTTCCTCTGCACTTTTTGATAGAAGTATGAAATTTTGTATGGTTATATATTAAACCTTCCTCTACAAAACTAGAAACGGCGACATTTCAAAAACACGTGTGGTCCTCATTTTAGGGGCAAAAATGTCTCCTCTGGTTTAGTTTTTTTTTATTTATCTCGCAAATGGTTATTCGTACAAAAAAATAGAGGAGGTCAAAAATAATGTACATTTAATTAGAAACAAAAGTTATTATAAATCTTACGATTAGAGTTCACTGTTGCCATTTAAATGGGGGTTAAAATTATGAGAAAATTTTCGTGCGCGGTAAAACTTGCGTTCTTTCTCAAATATCTCGTAAACGGCTTTTCTCATGTGAAAAATGTATATGACAAATATTTAAGAGCAGACGATTCTTATATAATATGATAGTAGGGATTGAGGTAGCTAATTTTTAGTAAAAATATTCGCATATTATATTATGTATTTTCAACTTTCAGTCTTAATTTAATGCTAATTCAATATAAGGTACTGGCACCAGTCTTGGACGCGATAAGTGCAAAGTAATTTTTTTTTTATTGACGGGCTAATTTTTTGTAATTCTTATGTACTTATGTTACTAATAAAACAACTATACATTAATTTAGTTACCAAAATCCGCAAATATAGTTTATTTTTTTAAATTATAGCCTTTTATTTTGTATATTTTTTTCTTCATCAGTAATTGACAAACTAAAACTAGTAATGAATACCCAGTGATGAACACTTGCTAATAATTATAAAGTTATTATAAACGTTATTAAATAAAGAGTAGTAATATTTAAAACAATGTAAAGCATTTATGCATAAGAAAATGCACTTTTCTTGATAGTGTGCCAAACCGCGATAATTATTTTCCCACTGTTTTTAAACAAAATGATCAATTATTATCAAATCACGCTGTAAGACAGTTAAATGTATATAGATTAATATCCAGTAATGGCAGTAATTAAATATCAACAAATATTTCTAATTCAGTTAATTTAAGTTAAAAATGTACAACAATGGGGTGTTGTTCAAGACTAGTGCAAAAAATTTATACTTTTTTCTTTACAACTAAAATATGCTTATTTTTACTATATAATTTATAAAAAATGTAGAAAATATTTTAAAATTACCCAACTTTACAAAAATTTTTTTACAACCAGACGTAAAATTCTGCGATTTATTTTATACACCACGCAATTTTTATTTCTCTAAAAGCACGTACTTCAATAATCAAGTACCTACTACAGTTTTGAACGAGTGATATACGTACATACAATATACTTATACATACATATATACAGACTATACTCGCTCCCGAATTATAAAACGGTGGATATAGCTTTGTACAAATGAGTCCCTGTTATTCCCGTAGACACGTCCTGTAGGGATGCGGTAGGTAAGGGCAGATAACTTTCCCACTTCGTCCTGTGTTACAAACCTGTCATTCCGCCCATTGCCAGTTTGTTTATGTGCACTTTTATACAGGTAATAGAAACCGACGCGGGCGTCCGCGCCGTCGTGCATCTAATAATATCTTTATATTAAGGAAATCCATATTTCTAATCTTATGATGCAAATTAAATAAAAAAATTAATAAGGCTGTATTAGTCCAGTCGTCATACAATTTCGTATTTTAGGGGTGGCGCTAGAAAATAATGACGGAGTAAAATTTTTTCTAGCTCAAATCTAATAATGACTGGACTATATCGCGAAAACGATAATATTAATTAATATCTTGAGATAAAATAAAAAACTGAGCTGTGTTTAAAGTCAAATTTGATTAGAATTTAATTAATCTAGCAAGTGTAATATTAAATTGTCTTCAGAGGTTGCGAGAATTTTTAATAAAACATTAAAAAAAATTTAAGAAAATAAGGAAAATTCTGTTATTACTATTAGTCAAATAACATTCCCTAAAGTAATCAAATAAGGTATCATTCGAAAGGTGTTAGTTTAAAATTGTGCCTTTTTTTGTTTTTGTCTTTTATTGAAAAATAATATTAACATAAAAAAAATAAGAAAGTGGGTATTTGCACATGCAGTATGTGCAAGCAATTGGATATTTGCACATACTGTATATATACCAAATTAAGTTAAAATGTTAAATTAGGGTAGGTTAGTGTACGTTAGATTAGTGGTAAGTCTAAATAGCCAATTTCATGCACAAACGGCATGTGCAAATAGCAAATAGCCAATTAATACATATATGGTATGTGCAAATAGCCAATTGCTTGCACATACTGCATGTGTAAATAGCCTCATCCAAAAAATAATTAATTGAATGTGGCTATTTTCACTTACAATATGTGCATGCAATTGGCTATTTGCACTTACTGTATATGTACCAAATTAAGTTAAGTTGTTAAGTTAGGGTAGGTTAGTGTACGTTATGTTAATAGCCAATTGCATGCACAAACGGCATGTGCAAATAGCAAATAACCAATTAAATGCATATACTGTAAGTGCAAATAGCCAATTACATGCACATACTGTAAGTGCAAATAGCCTCATCCTAATTAATTATGCCTTTTAAAACGTTTTAATGAACTGTCCTTCTCTTATTTTTTAAATTCCAAAACTCTTTTTGAACCCAAAATCACAGAAAGCACTAGGAGCTCTTGGTTTAACTAATAATGTTATGAGGTATAGTTAATTATATTTTAATCAAATATTGTATTAATAAATAAATAACAAAGTAGGTACATATACCGCCATATTTATAAAATGCACATAATATGTGCGCTACGATAATTAGACATTACTAAAATATCGAAGGAGTGTATGTACAGTGTACACATGTGGCCGTTGCCCTTTCTGCGGCGCAATATGCACTTTGCAA
Source organism: Sialis lutaria (assembly GCA_949319165.1). Lineage (NCBI taxonomy): Eukaryota > Metazoa > Arthropoda > Insecta > Megaloptera > Sialidae > Sialis > Sialis lutaria. The sequence continues at coordinate 7,426,091 of OX439233.1, read as the reverse complement.
CTGACTGTACCCGGTAATTGCAAATTTCTGTTTAAATGTATTCAAGCCCGCGCGCGTGCGCACCGAGAAAAATCAATACTTAGGAAGCACATAGTATATATCTATAACATCGTTGCAACCTCCGGTCCAAACTTATTGCATTCGAAGTTCTATACAGGGCCGTAATTGTTTGGAGCCGCTTACACTTTAATAACATAGTTTTATATTTTGTGGTTGGTTTCAATAACACAATAAAATTATTATTTTTAATGTCTGTATACGCGTGTATTTTAGGAGCCATACTTTTGTTGATTTTCTAATTTAGTATTTCATTACTGGAGTATAGGGAAAAATACTATTTGTTTTTCTAGAGTTAGTCATTTTGATTTTTATCAGAAAGTTTATTTAATAAACAAGTATGTACAGGGTAGAAAATATATATAATTTAGATTCGAGTCCAACCTTTCGAATTTCCTATTAAAAATATATATTATGATTTAGATACTTTTGTGCATAAATGTACAGTGTAAACTGTAAACTTATAGACACATTATAAAAAAAGTTTTTGTACTGTGTATAAGTAATTTTGTATATACAGTAACATTGTCATAATACGGTGTAATAATATCTATGGATTTTTACTTAGCTGCAAACATAGATCCAGGGGAAGGAGGTGATAGAGGGAACTTGACCCCCTCAAGCTTCTAAAATTAAATCAACTTTAATTTAATAAATGCTTATTAGGTAAATAGATTAAAGTTTTTTTGTTTCGAAATTTAAAACTTTTTTTGTCCATTCAATAGACCATGCCCCCTATCCTCAAATTACAAATCTGGATCCTTGCCTGCATAGCTGTGTGTATTAATATAATTTATTTTTTTAATTTACATAAAAGTTTATGAAAATGACATTTGCAAATGTAATTTTACATACTTTATACCATAAGTTTTAAAATACATACGTTTTCTTTTTAATGATATAAAATTACATAAATAAAGAATTTCTTCCATATATATAATAAGGTTCGTCTGTCGGTCTGACCGTTTGTGCGATTATAATTCGATAATCACTTATCTGATTTACGTGTTTTTTTTTAAATTCAGAGTTGTGTTCTTTGGCCAGATTATATTATATATTTGTTACGTTAAGAAACATAAGTAATAAGCAGTGACGATAATATTAAATCAAATCAGAAAAAATCGTAAATATCTCGGCTTCTATGCGAGATAGGGGGTTATTTTTCCCTCTAAAACCCCAAAAAATATTTCCAAAGGAAAATGACACCAGTTACAATAAAATAAGAAAATTTACATATATTATGAATAACAAATCTGTAATATATTTACAGAAATATTATGTAACTCGAGTCCATACAATGTATTAATATTAATATGTACCTACATAAAATGTATATAAATAAAATTGTTTTATAAACAAAATTTTGCAATACTTCGTTAGTACCTATATTCATACTGGGTCGAAAAAATTGCTTATATAATACCTTTATTTATTTTAATTACTCCAAAGAAAACCGTGCTAGATATTTTTTAAGTTAATTATTTACAATAAATGATACTTGAAAGTTGAAACACTCAACTCCTAATGTAATTAAGTTCACTTTTTGGTAATTCGCTTATTTTATTTTCAGAATACTTGATTATTAAAGTGGATACTTCACTGAAAACAAAAAAAAGTGACATTTTATATCTTTGACAATAAATTGAAAGAGAAATGCATGTCTCCTCCATTCAAGTACATTTTTAAAAAATTGCTTTTTCTCAAATGAACTTTTTTTAAGTTGGGACACGCATAAAATTAAATAATAATTCGTAAATATTAATAAAACTAATATAAATTCGGACCTGATAGTATATATTTTATGTCAGAATGGTTTGCTTAAGTTTTGTCAGTTTTACTGAAGATTCAATCTAACTCTAACATTCTTGGTAAAATAGTTTTCACTATAATTGTAAGGACGTAAGTATATAGCTTTATATATCTGAAAGTTTGACTGAAATTTACAATTCAATGATGCAGGTAATAACGAAAATAATAAGTTTTTGTTTTTACAAAAATCATCATACTAAATATTAATTGTATTCCCATTTTTATGTAGGTACCTATACCATTACTAACACTGATTTTTCAAGTAATACCTACACATACTTTATTTCAAATGAAAATATACTCAAAATCATTAGAAAAATGATTTATATACGTACATATTATGGAATGTAAAACTTTATATTTAGGTTTCTTTCAACGAAGTCATTTAGTGGAACGTATCATTTTTTTAAATCAAGTACATAACCCAACGTGAGCGTGAGCAGTATACTGAAATTTTAGATCATATAAAAATCGTGCGTGATAAACTGATGCGTTATATTTCGAATATAATTTTTTTAAATCAATAATTATAGTTCCAATAAATATTTTATAGAACTATAATGTCAAAAAACTTTACGCAAAAATGACATATTTGATCAAAATGAATTCAAATAACAAATTATACAATATTTATAAATCGTGTCACGAGCGTGACACGCCGTACGGGATCGTGAGTGAAAATCAGTCACGCACCCAACTATGATCTAAACATGTAAAGTAGTTTGTTATAATTCACTCACTGACTCATCAACCTAGAAACATAAATTTTTATGGGTGTCTTCCTTTCATGACGTAAGCACCCATTAAGAAAAGATTTTCCGAAATTCAACCCCTAATGGAGCTGGGGTGTTAAACGTTTTTATTTTATTTTGAAACGTTTATCTGCTAAACACCTTATATTATAAAGTTATATTATCACGATTTAAACATTATTGGGGTAAGCAATTGTTTCAAACTATGTAGCAACATAAATGTTATTAGATTTTATAAATTATTATAAAAAAATTTAAAAATCGAACACAGCGCTAGTTCATTATTAAAAAAATGTAACCAACCCTGTTGAATAATTTCCTATCTCATACTTTTTCATCGTACCAACTTAACGTGATTTAAAAATTAAAAATAATTATATTATTGGTTACCGTAAGTTTACCTACTCTGAAAATAAAATCTTTGTAAGTACAATCTAAGCGTCGTAAAAATCATTAAATATCTAATTTCAGTTCAATTAGAGAATATTAAATTTTGCAAATTTACGACAATTTCCAGTGTAAAATAATAATAACAACTACGCCCAAGGCTCTCTCTGTTACTGGCTACAACTCAAACTACCAAAGTCAGGGGTTCTCAAACTTTATGATATCGCGGCTCTATTAAATTATAAATCAACAGTAGCCCCATACCTGATTACTTTCGTTTAAAGTAGAAAGCCAAAAATATCATATGTTGCATATTATGTCATTTCCACTTCCCAGCGTAACTGATGTCAGATATTATAAAAAAATCCTCAGGAGTAAAAGCTAAGCTAGCGCTATCTGCGGAGTATTAAATATAAATGACAACCCACTAACAGTTCTAATCAATGGTACGATTTAATGAATGGCCTTAACGCATGTGCGTTAAAAGCAGTGGTTAACAGTAAGTTTTTTTAGGTCTTGGGAAAAATGTAATAGAAATAAATGTATGAATGATTTTTTTAGATCTTCAATTTTAATTTTTATGAATGATTTTTTTGCCCCCCCCCCTCCCCCCTCTTTAATTCCGGGCCAATCAGACCCTCCTCATTTAGGGGCTCTGGTGATGACAACAATACCTCATAAAATGCTTAAAATGTATTATCTGTACATTTTTTACTACAGCTCTAGAATCCCGAATAAAAACGATTTGACACCTCGCAGATAGAGTTAGCTTAACTTTTGCTCTAGAGAAAATTATTTATAATATCCGATATTAGTTCTCCTTTTGTCGATTTATCAATTTTAGTACCTGAGTAGGAGTGAAAGACTTTTATACTTCATCAATATTCTCAATAATTTGATAAGTGATATTATTTTGAGTTTGACGTTCCAAAGCTTAAACAATTCACTTAAAATCTCCGATAAAATTGTGCGTACGAACATACACACAAAATTTATAAATAAAAAAATGATTTTAGTATATAGTTCTTTATTAATCCAAATCTTAGGAACTATGATTAAAATATTGACAAAAGAGAAGTTAGTCATCAATTTTTATCATATACTTATCAAAGTAAATCTCTATTTCCCAAATATTTTCAAATTCAACTCAATTTAAATTTACCGAAAGTATTTTGTGATATATGAACTTATATTTATAAAATAAAATTATCATATACCCCTTTGAAGTTTCCATTTTCTATTTTTCGTGGCATCGTACGATTTTTTTACAATTTTTTTTCGCAAAAAACGGCTTATTTTAGAGATCTTAGACAAAGGTTTATTTTCATTGTTTTTTTTGGCGTGCTCTGGAAAATATATATGAATAATTTTGTGGCGTTTAACAGAGCCGGCAGCAGAATCAAATGTATTTTATTCAAAGTGTATTCTTATAACTTTTTTATCCATCGTTACAACGTTTTTATTAATGGTCCCAAATAGACGTACTGTGTTAATAATTTATCTCTGAAATAATTTTAAAGGAAATATAATTAAATCATTTATTATTTTTAATTCATTTAAATTCCCAAACAATTAATATTTGATCCGAATGATACGCCGCTGATGATACGGAGCACATTTTTGCGGAGCACAATGGTAACAATGTTAGGTAGAGTATAAAGAGTCCTAAATCTTTCATTTATCTTAGATATAAAGTAAACTACGGTTATAAAAAAATAACATTTGCCTTAAGATTTTGAGATGAATATCTTTTTTGAGATAAAATTCGTTTTTCTTACGTAAATAAATAGTGAATTTTTAAAAAGTTGATCCTAGACCAGCCCTGTTAAACGCCACAAAAAATATTTTTATCTATCTTCAAAGGAAGGGTAGAAAAAAACATGACAAAGAGTATATTTGATTCAATAATATAATCAAATTATAAGTTAAATTTGCGTGTTCCTCCAAAGCTGGGACAACCTGTATATTCATTTGTTGAAACTCCTGAGGGCATATGATAATTTATTATTTATATTATAAATTTAAGGTTGTTTAGCCCTAATCAGTGACCGTACCCTCTCCCCGTTATAAGTCGCGAGCCATAGTTTGAGAAACGCTGACATAAGTGTTACGAAATGATGTGACACGTACCCCTCCTCCGCGACCTTTGCCCCTTCCCCTCCTAGATTCACTTCGAAGCAAACTGCCATCCGGACCGTATATATTCTAAAAAAAATAAAAAATAAATAAACTTAAAAATAAATAATAAAAAAGTAAATATAATCATATAATAAATTAAAATCTACAACTTCATTTTCTACATACTTGAAGAAGAAAAATAATAGTATTATGAGAGCTTTTCACCCATGCTAGTTTTGAAGAAATATTTTGAATATACCCCCTAAATAAAAACAACTACCTACTACCATCTAGTATCTACGTATCGAACTAAAAAATAGTGAAGTTACAAACCGAGCGAAAGTAATTTCCAGTAGAACACGATAGATAGCGCCACTAAAATAAATAGTTGCTGTAATATAATAGTTTATTTATATGTTTTGCAATATATATTTGCATATATAAGAGATATTGATAATCTAACCATTTTATAAATCGTATAACTTCATAAGTAAATAAGATACGGTATAGTTTAGCATGAATTAAATAATCAAACATATGCATATTTAATTTTCTTGTTTATATTTGATGACACTATTGCGCATGATTATAAATTTTAATTATGTGAAAATCAATACATTGCAACGCACAAATTGACAATAATCAAGTAATATAATAGGACAAGAGAGAGTATACGATGTTATAACTTTTACCATATTTAAATGTGTTTTTTTTTATGAAATGCGTAAAAAGTATCTTCCATTAAACATTTTAAAAGCAATATTAAAAATTACATTTTTTAATATTTTACTTCGAGAATTATTACATTTACGGTAATATAAATACCACGGATATTTTTTTTATATTTTTGTGATATCGATTTTAAAATAAAGTTTTTTGTCTCTGTCTAGAACACTTGATTAAGTAATTAAAAAATTATTAACAATAGAAAAAAAATATTGAAGAAGATTAAAATTTTCAATCTACACTTTCCCTTGTATAAAGGGTTCGTAAGATTTTAGGAAAATCCCTCCCCCCACAAATGTCATGTTTTTTACTTTCAACTCACGTGATATGAAAATACAATTTCAATAGTCAAAAATATTTCAATTAACATAATTACAGAAGAAAATTATGTAAGAAACACCCCCCCCCCCCTCCTACTATCCGAAGTACATTACAAAACAAAGAAAATAAACAAATTAAAAATATATTTTAAAAATAAAACGTACCTACGCATAATTAAAAATGTTTATGTATTGTCAACATTTGATGAGAATAAAGAAAAACAGAAGACAAATGTTCCATATATGGTCTAATGTGTTCGTTTGCATGTGTGTGTGTATGCGTGTGTGTGTGTGCGTGTACCAGCTGTTGAGAATCACCATTTGGAACCACGTGTGAACTGTGAACTCAGTAGGGTTTTACAAATTATTAATTCAGTTCATTGCGAAATATTAATTAAAGGACAAGATGAAAAGGTGTAAAATTAAACAGCGTCACTTGTACGTGTTCACTCATTTATAAATAACTCGTAAACAATAACAAATTAAATTATATTGTGTATATGAGTAGAGGTAATGGTGTAGTTCATCAATTTATTATTATAATTTAATAATTATGTTTTATTTGTTTTTGTTGTATTGCTTGACAAATTTGTTTTTAAAATATGCATTAATTTATCAATTTAGATCTGTAAAAATTGAGTTAAATATTGACAACAAGCTGATAGAAAATAAAACTAGGATTAAACGATAATGAATATATGTATATCAATTACTTGACAATTTAATTGGGGGAAAATGATTTGCCTTAACAGGAAGGCCCCATATTCCCATAATGTTAAGAAGTCGATGAAATTGTTTTTATCGATAGTCAAAAATAAAGTTTGATGGCTCGTTGCGTTAAAGTCATTAATACACAATTTTCACATATTAAATAAAATATAGTAATTATAGATAATTGATTAAGATACAGCATTATAGCTTCGCGATATAGGTATCTTGCCCCATCTTCCTCTACATTGTTAAAATCGTACATATTTAAGTATCTTATTTAATATGCAATTTTCACATATCATGTAGTAGGTACCTATAATTGAAACCTTCAAAATTCAGAGAGTAATTTCTCTTTTTTTAATTTTGATTCTTGATTAGTAAAGGAATAAGTATAAATATAATTGAAAAACAATAATTACAGAATATAAAATGGGGTGGGATGAGGTATGGGTATATTACTATTTTTTCCGTTTTACCATGATTTGAACCGGTAACTTTAGTTTTAATGGATGCGCTAAGCCTCGCCAGCAATGACAGATTTACAATTATGATTTCGATGGTGTTGTACATTTTTTGTCACAGCGTAGGTACGTAATAAAACCGAATAACTGAAACCTTTTAGCATTTTTTATTCAATCAACGATTTGTACGCCACATCAAATTTATCACAGTCTCTGTATGTATAGCTTTACAGTCGACACACGAAATTGCGATCCATACATTACTTACTCAAATGCTGTATTAACTATAGACATAAAGATATGGATTGCGCATTCTGTTTTAACATAATGTGTAAAATGTAGATCACAAAAATGAAAATAGTAAGAATAAGGTACTGGCACCAATCTTGGACAACACCCCAAGACTTTTAACTTAAATGTACTGAATTAGTTTCATTGTTTTAAATTTTATGACTCTTTATTTAATAACGTTTGTGTAGTAGTACTTATCATTTTATAATCATTAGCAAGTGTTTATCACTGGTTTTACTTTGTCCATTACTGGAGAAAAAACATATAAAAAATAAAAGGTTATAATTTCAAAAAATAAACTATATTTGCGGATTTTGGTAATTAATTGATTTAATTAAGACGTAGTTGTTTTATTATTAACATGAGAATTACAAAAAAGTAGCCCAATAATCGAAAAAAACAACATACTTTGCGCTTAACGCGTTCAAGACTGATGTCAGTATATACCTTATAATTATAACCCAAACAGTAAGATTGTTGTTTTTTTTAAATACAGACCCAAACTACGCTCTATCTAGATTTTCGAATTAGATGCACAGTCCATGCTCTATGTCTATGGTATTAACTTGTGTATTTATATGCTTGTAGGACATAGTAATTTTTTTCCCCCACAAATATGATATTAGCAGGCTTGGTTCTATTCTGATAGAAGTATTTGTGTTTGTGTAAGAAAAGGGCACAAGAAAAATGGGCCGATCATAGCAGTTTTAGATTTAGGTTTAGGGTGACATATATTCTATAATTTTTGGTTGCATACGTAAATAAAAGTCATGTTAGTTAATAAACTATATACTATAATATCACCTATAGTCGAAATTCGACCAATATTTTACTTGCCTTAACGGCAACATACAAAATTATTTATTTTTTGTGAACATTCTATGGCACAGTACCTTTCGATTGATATAAGTTTCATCCCCTCCTTTTATATTAATACAAAAAAAGATACGACAATTTTCGATGTTCACCTATTAATAGATAATAGATAATATTTTCTTCCACAGGTAACTTCAGTCTGATTATTATTTATTTGTAATGTCTTAGTGGCTATAAATAGGAATATTAACGAAACTAATCTATACAAAGAAAAAACTAATGCTATTATCAGTTTTCCCATAAAATAAATAAGGTACGTATAAAATATTAAAATATTTTATAAAGAAACAAAAATACAATTTTCCACAGAAACAAATTACATCTGTAAGCTTCTTAACCTTCTTTTTGCGTCACTAATCAAATTATAACACTCACGCGGTATAGAGGAGAATCGTTAAATGTACCACTTTTTTCATATAATCTTAACACGCTGATGGTCTATTATATACACGAATTTTACAAGGGGTAACGAATTTTTTTTAACCATAAGGATATTTTTTTTGTTGAAAAAAAGTATAATTCATATTATAAATTCGAGGTCATATTTATTACTTTTTCGAATTTTAAATCAACTAGATATTTTACCATATTTTATATTATTGAAGGAAAATAATCCTTTATAGGTTCTATTTTTGAGTTATAAATAAATAAATAAAAAATATATTCTAATAATTGAAATCAGCATTTTGGCACCACAAATGCCTTAGTATAATTTTTTGTCTGGCTTTAGCTCTACGGTGAAATATTTTAGATTTTTTTACTTGTTCAGTTAAAATTCAAGTTTTTAGCTTATATCGTTACAAGATATTTGCTGTGACCACGGATTGACGAAAAAATAATATTAATACTTAATACTAACTAAACTGAATCAGTGAGTAGTCACTGATTATCAGTGACTGTAGTCTACTCTACACTCTGAAATAGTGAAAAGTAGACAACTGTTAATCAGTGAGTAATTACTGATCAAATCAGTGGACATTCGATTTGATACGGTCGAAATCACTGGTTAATCAGTGAGAGCTGGAATATACCACTGATATCAAGTTATTTTTACGTTTACTGAAGTAATCAGTGGAATTCTCACTGATTCAGTTTAAGAGAGGAGAATTTCTATGGACCCGTAAGAAAAATAGAAAAATTAACACGTTTTTTTCATTCAAAAAAATTATGTAGAAAAATCCGGCGTGGATGTGAAGGAAGAAATTAAAATAGAAATAATGCAATTTCGAAAATATTTTACAAGTTTTCATCTATTATTTTGTATTTTTAATTTTATTAATATACAGTTAAAATTGATCAGCGAGTGTCTCAAAAATAAATTGGTCTCATATAAATTTTACTATATTATCAATCAAGCAATTACCGCATATCTCTAGGGAATGCATTATAATAATTAAAACATTATTTTCGAATTACCCAAAAACCTACCCCAACTATTTCCATGTATACATCACAAACAAACAATTTTCTAGAATCACAAATTCAAATCATACAAAATTAGGTCACTATTTCGCGACTCTACTATAGACCTACATATATATCATATGTATGTTTTGTGAAATCACGTACCATGACAGCCCTGGTTTGAGTTTTTGTGGGATATACACATACGATGGCCGACGGGCGCGCGGAACACCTGGCCACTGCAGCGCCACCGGATATGCCGCGAGCACACACACACATACATTCACAGAACGCCCACCCGTCGTCGCAGCCGTTGATATGAACGTTTCAAACAGTGGCGATATATACGTAATATATATACAAACAGGCTGGTGAGCAGCCTTAATAAATAAATACCTATCATATATAATCGACATCATTTTTATATCGGATACCTGAATAGACGATTTCATAGGTTTGTTGAAGTGCTGAAAGAGATTCTGATGTCGAAGTTGCACCATCACGTCAGGTTTTTTAACTATCCTTAATGACGATTTTGACCATATTTATTATCAAGCAAAAAAATTTCGTTCACGGCAACAAATAGTGCTATATATTTCTCCCTTAAAATAAACTTTCACTTTTACTGTCCGTTTTTTTTTTTGCAGACATATGTTAGTTTAATGATATTTTTAACAATAAGAGTGCAGGCTAGGGATACAATGGACTAAACATAACTACTACACACAAATATAACAAAAGTCTTATCTCGTTTTTATGGTTTCGGTCTGTCCGTCTGTCTGTCTGTATGTCACAGCCCCCTCAATAATACAAGGTCTGCTCGACAGTTCATTTGTTTTATATTGTGACGTCATAACCACGAAATTTTTCTAATAAGGATTTTGTGATAAACAGAATATAAATAAATCAACGACCAATACTGTTTCATAATAGTTTTTATTTTTTATCTTTTTCTTTGATTTAACTATTGATCAAATATTTTCAAGCACAACACATATAAATTTCTTTTTGATGTAGTACGTCATCGACATGAAATTTATAATATTTAGAATGTAGCTTTTAATTAGTACTTTCAATAAAAAAATATAATTATGAAAAATTTAGAAAAAAACTATTTTTTTATAAATCGCCACATGAATGCTTCAGTATACTTTTATAGAGATTAAATCTTTTGTCAATATGAAATAGCTCTTGATACATGCTATCAAGTAGAGAATGCTAGTGAGAATGGCTACGGAACCCTATCATGTGCATGTCGTTTTATTCAAATTGTATATTACAATTTCCTATAATAACTGTGCGAAGTTCTTTCATGCACCTAGAAAAGTGATAAAAATTACTAACAAATTGAATGTATGTGTTCATTACTTATAAGTATGTAGTTATGACATTTTGACTTAAGATATTGTATAAGATATTAAGTACCTTTAAAAAATTCAAATGACTATAAGAACATGTGTATTTATATATGTAAATTAAATTTAAATAATAAATAGGTAACTGAGAATATTATACCAGTGTCTATACTTTCCAGAAGTACCAACACTGATTTAGAGATTTATTTTAACACATTAATGTAATAATGATGAAGAATGTCATACCAGATATATTATGTGTATAATTAGTTTTTTAATTGGTAACGATGATAATGAAAAATCTTTTTATAAATCTACCAAAATTGTTAATTTATTTGTAAATAATTTGTTATAAGTTAATATGATTACTCAATTAGATTTAAGTATTTTAAATTGTCTTTATATTTTGTCATAATTCTATAAAAATCATGTTTTAACTAAGGTCATTAAACTTAATTGATTGTAGCCTATTAATCCCTCTCTATTAAATATCAAATAACTATAATATTATAGTAATTGGTATTGTGCATTAAATGAATATTTTTCATTTGGAATGCACACGAAACAAGACGAGACAAGTAAGTCTCGTCTCGGTTTTGAATTTTACAAATAAAAGTCGTTTTATAAATAACTAGGCTGTTATCGGTTCATACACATATGAGTGAGATCAAAACCAAAATCGGAGCAAATCTAACGTTAGTCTGATGTGAAAAATAAAAATAATTTTTTTTTCTAAAATGCATAACTCTGGGAATATTTCCTCGCGTTAATTTAAAATTAACACACCTATATTTCAAATTTAAAACAAATGTGTATGTATAAGTATAAATTTATAAACCTTCAAAAATTTCCAACAAAATATAAAATAACATCCGCTCATATTTTGCATGTATTCTCATTTAAATTTTATGACAAATACCACGAATATTGAGGTGCAGTGTAGTTCAAAATGTAAAACATGTGAAATTTTAATTAATATAGACTAGAAAAAGCATCAAAAGTTAAACAAATAATGTTGTTTTCACCCACATTGTTTATTAGTACATGCGATGGTGAGTTTGTCTCACACCACTGCTAACTGATACAATTTAATATGGACATTACATTGTTTTGTAATTTCAATTTTACTGGTTTCATTTATCAGATATATAATTTATTAGTTAATAGTTATGGATTTCAGAACTGCGTTGACAATTGGGCACTATGTTACGATATTTCAACTAATCTAAAGGGAAATAAACTTATTATTCATCTATATATTAATGGTATAGAGTATAGGTGAACATTGTAGTACACTCGAATCTCTAAACAACGTCCATCCTATTAACGTCTGCTCCGAGAAACGACTGGCCAACCGCTCCATGTAACGACACCCCCCTATCCCTACCACAATACTACCGTGACTGCTATATTTCTGCGCGAAATTTAAATTCACCAATTAACGTTAAAGTCGGCACGGTGGTGGAGACACCTCTAGTCGACGTTGTTAGGAGATTCTGAATTACCGATGCCGACGTTGTTCGGAGAGACGAGTGTACTTTTTTTTGTATTTAATATAAAAGGAGGGGAATGAAACTTATATCATTCGAAAGGTACTGTGCCATAGATATGCACACAAAAAATTCTTCTGTGTATGTTGCCACTAAAGCAAGTAAAATATTGGTCGAATTAATAATGAATGTTTTATATTGCCTTTAATATTATTTCAGTGATATTTGTTAACAGTAAAAGGCTACTTGAAACCACCATCTCTCTTAACAGACCAAATTCAATTGTAATTTAAAGCATATTTGCATATTATACATTTTCAATTGACGTTGATATGTATTGAAAAAAATGGCCACCATCAAATTTAAGTCATAGTTTTGCATAAAGGACTAAGCTGCTTGTTATGTATTCATAAACTTTTCTATAGTCAGGAGTCTAAACATTAGGCTACTAAATGTGTAACAAACAATATTAGAAAATACATTTATTTATATAACATTGAAGGATTCCCTGATTTTATTTCGCATTGAAGTAAAAAAGTTTTTTTTATAAATATTTTTACTAAGAATCTTAAAAAAATATATATTAATAATTTATAGTGAATATATCATTAAAATATTATGACGTTATCTTAAAAATACAGTCCATAGCTGTCTTGTTTTATAGCGAGGCTGCAAGGAACTGATTTAAAACAGAATATATAATAAATGAAGGTTTGTATTACAGAGATAGAAGTAATTACCATTACTTAGCATTTCATTTTTTGTAGCAATATAATTCAACAAGATGTGAAAAGTATACAATGTATTCAGGAGAAAAAAAACGTCAAATACAAATACATAATTTTTAATAATTACGCATATTAATGTATTCAAGTTATTCATTTTGGTTTATTATACTAATTATAATTATTTATTACAAATTAAAGTTGTCAAGAGAATCTTAGAAATACACTCGATATATACTTTTTTTTTAATTGAAGATTTAGTTTCACCAGGGCCGGCATCAGTCTAGTATTCGGTATGTTGTGCTAGACAAATTTGCGTGTGTCGAATTCCCCACCAGAAATTGGAAATCATATGGATTTGATCCACATATATTCGGATTTAGTTAACAATTTAAACAAACTTATAGACGAATGCATTATTAAACATAATAAGCATATATAATAATAAGCATGTGCCTTATCTAGGAATTAATTAATGAACTTCGAAATAACTGAGTCCGATTTTATGAATAAAAAAACCTTCTCCAACTCCCCACTCCCCTCACTTTTTCACTTGATACTAGAAATTTATTTGTTCTGCCGGCTTTGAGTTTCACAGTGAGAACTTTGAATTTGTATACAGGATGTCCAGATCGACCGTATCTACTTATACCTTCACAAGATTCCTCATTAAATAAGGTTAAAAAAGGTACTTAAACTTTTTTTCGTAGGACTTATACTTTTCAATATAACTGGTCGCCCATTAAGAAAAAAAAATAGTTCCGATGAAGAAACACGTTTTGTTGACCCCTTTATTGAACCATGATTATCTTCAAAAGTTCAAAAATAAGTTAACTGTTTTTTAAGCTCACCTAATGAAATGAGTAAATCCATCTGATCTTTTTTATATTTTAATAAATCATGATTTATAATTTATATACTGATTGTCTTACGCTGGAGTCTTAACATATGATATTTTCAAAGAGTTGATTTATCAGAAGATCGATTTAAAAGTTTGAACAACTGTACCTGTTTTGTTCAGATATTTTAATATACGAGTACTATGTATTTCAACGTATTTTTTGATTAAAAAAACATAAAATACCCAGAAAAGTATCAGCTATCAAGTTATGACCTAAGAACATCGATTTGAATTAAATATTATATGTACATGAACAGTATGAAGAAAATGTAGATTTTAACAAAAAATATAAACGTACCTATACCTAGAAGCCCAAAACCATCGATAAAACCCCTCCCCTTTGAAACAACACAGAAAACAGTGACATTAAATAATTTTGAATAAAAACCGCATCACTTTAATTTTCATATGTTATATAAAAATAAAACCATTACAAAGATTTTATAAATAAAACAGTAGACATGTGGTATAACACGGTTCATCCAAGCTTGACCTAACCCAACACAACGCGGGCGTCTGTGTGATCCAGCGACGCTTTGAATCCGCCGCGGCGCGTCCCTTCCCACATTCCGGAAAACACCCCGGATCACACTCACTGGAGCCGGACCGGACACAGACCATGTTCATACGTCCAGTGGTGGAACTGTTAAGGTTTTCAAGGGCAGGTTACAATACAGGAACTGTTTTTTTACGTTACCGATTTTTAAATTTTTATATTTGCGGTATTATTTTAGAATTATCTCGATTGTCTATTGACATCAGTATTAGTTTTTGGCGGCGTGGGGGGGGGGGAGATGGTCACACACGGAGAAAAACTTTCTAATAAAATAAAATGGTACAAGTACTGTAATTTGAATACTAGATTTAAATATGTAAGTAGCATGGATTAAAAGTTAGTCAAAAAATCATTTCATTTGCTTGGTTAAGAAAATGAATCATTTAAATAAAAAAACGTATTTTTATGTGTTACAAGTCTTGAGGCTTCACTTTTAGAAGAGCCTTGATGATGTCTACTGTAATGTGTGACGAAACGTTGGCTGATAACACGACCAAATCAACGCAGTTTACACCCAGAAACCAAGATTCCTATTTTTTTGTTATTATTTTATTTTAGTTGAATTAAATATGAGAATAAATGAAATGTATTTTTATTGATTGTCCATAAGGGGAGGGATCGACAAAAATATTCGCCCAGGGCACCAGACTCACTAAGACTGACCTCGTTTACCATTAAATAAATATAATGCATAGATAATAATACATATGTATGTTTTAACTTGATACACAAAAACAACTAAACCGATTTTGATGAGACTTTCAATGTTCCAACTGTTAAACCCTCAATTTGATTAAGACAATATGAAAATAAGATATTCTAGAACAAATTAATATTTTTTTAAGAAAAAGGGAGAGTCATGGGAGCCCTTAGATCTCTCACTTCAAAACAATAAACTACTTTTAAAAATCTATAGTTGTGTAGTTGTAATCGCCAAATCAACTTCAATGATTTTTCAGTGGGTGCACTGAATTTTAGCTTTAATTCACCTTTTTTATTCAAAAATAATAAATAAATATATAACAACTATAATAATAGAGATAGGCACCCTTATAATTTTAATAAATGTAATTATCTCCTAAAAATTTTTATTCGCGAGCCGCCACTGGTGTCCGTACGGGTGTGTATGTGTAAGCGTCACTTTGTGTACGCCAAAGGGGTGAATAGATACACAAAACTCGAATCCCACGAAAGGGGATTGCCCCAGATTTGAAACTGGGACAGATCTGATTGTTGTATATGACATTAATACACAACATACGAGATCAAACGATGTTCAAGTGTTTGTAATATTTATCTCTATACCATCAAACGTATACCTATCTGATGTAATAAAATATTCATAGGTAACTCGATTGTATTTACATTATATACATGTTACGGTATATTATACCTATTTTTTGTTTTTATTTATAAATCTACTTATTCGAGTTTTTATCGATATTCTAATAAAAAAATCAACCAACCGCGCATGCACCGATCTGTCAAAAACTCAAAGAAAACTGTTTTTCTTACTTATATTATAAATGCGAAGCTACCCCGCCTTTCTGTGTCTTTTTTAAATTACCAATCTAGATTAAATTTGGCAGAAAGATAGGTTGCATCTTGATAAAGGACATACACTCATCTCTCGATTTACCGACGGGCCAAACGCGCGATTTGCCGACATTCTCCAATCCCCTCCATAATACTTCCGTGATTGCTATATTTCTGCGCGAAATTTAAATTCACCAATCAACGTTGAGGTTGGCACGGTGGTGGGGGCCCCTCTCGACGTCGTCAAATCAAGCGGTTGAATTACCAACAACGTCGGTAATTCAAGCGATGAGTGCATATGTTATTTTGTATTAGATGAAAAAAAGTAAATACATAGCACTCACCGCTTGATATAACGACATTTGATTTAACCACCGCTTGATTCAACGTCATAACAACCGCTTGATATAGCGACCTTCCCCTATCCCCGCTCATAATATCACTGACTGCTATATTTCTACGCGAAATTTAAATTCACCAAATAAAGTTAAATTTGGCATGGTGGTTAAATCAAGCGGTTGAATTATCAACACAGTCGTTATATCGAGCAGTGAGTGCAGTTAGATTTCTTAGCAGAAGGGTGGCCGCGATAAGTTGTGGGGGACCATGTAGTCCGCAATACAACATAGAGTCAGAAAAATAATTTTAAGTAACTTACAATACCTAAGTTTGTTTAAAAACTTATTTAAAAGTTTCCTCAACTCAATGTTAAGTAGAAATAATTATTAATTTACATACCCTCATATTTAAATTAAAAGAAAGTTTAATAAATTCGTAGGCAAATGCAAAACACTTAAAAATCTGTTGAAATATTAAAAAAAACTCGTTACGTTTAATTAGGATAAAATCAAGGTTAATTTTGTTAAAACATAACGTAAAAAATATACGTTAAAATAAACGCGTTGTTAAATTTGTATATCCGTTATGGAAACAATAGCAATGTGAATATAACAACTGCACCTGCTGGTGAATTCTTACATGTTTTGTCATTGAACTAGGCATTGACAACATGTGTCTCTGTGTGCTGTTGAACTGTAGCAAAAATATACGTGCATGTTGTAATAAAACTGCAAATACATAATTAAATAATTACATTTTATTAATTGGTCTATATGTTACATGTCTGCAATGTATGTATTTTTAAGAGTGAATTTTCATTTTCTAGTAAATCAGATATGTTACTTCTTTACCTGACCGAGAAAAATCTTATCGGTGAACTAAAAAAATCATCTATTTACTTTTATTTAATAAACGAATTTTATTTTCTTTACTTTAATTATCCATATCATATAGTTAATTTTTGGTAATCTTTTTAAATCAAGATTCTTAGTAAGACTCTCGACGCAGTGGCGAAACTACAATTCAACGCGAGAAAGGGGGGGGGGGGCAACGACGCGACGACTCAAATCAAGTGGAGACCTCAAGCGATAAAAAATTGGGACTCTTATGTCTGGTATTATAAAGGGGCTCTCAAATGAGATATCAAACTTATATGACAGTTCTCTTGGAGTTTTCTGATGACTGACAACTTACGCGCTTTGTTACAATACGTTGAAGTATCACTGCTCTAAATTCCGTAGCAAATCCATAGATACTATAACAAAATTAATAACTTCACTTATAGTACTAATTGGCTTGCAAATTTGCTAGCCCCTTTATAATACCGGACATCAAATTCATGTTAGAAATAATTGCAAAAAAACTCTCATAAACTTATTAACAAAAAGAAATTTAATGAGAAGTTTCATTTTTCCATCCTACTTTATTTTTTGCAAAGTTATCAATTATTTTGACAGTGTCAATACGGTTTAAAATTTCCTGCTCTATATGGTTAAGTTATTTAGGCTTTCTTCTTTCATTGTATTCATAAAATATTTTTTTACTATATTTAAAACATAAAATTATCTTTCTCTGGACGCATTAGATAAAGGAATTGTTAAAAAAACGTTCAATAATATTTCAATATTCGGAAATGTGTAAAACATTTATTTAGCAGTACGATACATGTGGTACGCCTATACATATGCTACATATTTTTTGTAAAAAAATTGAATACTACGAATTTCTAGGGCCTCACGCGGTCGCTTAGTCCGCTTTCCTTTAAACCCACCACTGGGGGGGGGGGGGGGGGTAATAAATATATATTTATTTTAGTGATAGTTAATAATCATTTAACTATGACCTTTTTTATGCCATCCATTACCAATTTGATCATTACACAAATAAGACATGCACTTAACGACAGAAAAACACATTTTTCCCACGCCTACTTCCCACAACGATATATAAAATACCCTGAGCCTCCTACCCTGTCCGCATGCATTGTTTAAGTGAATGAGTGAGAGAGAGCCGGTGTTTATTACGGACCGGGCCGGGTCGGGATACTCCCGGGGGGTGCTGACCCGCCCCCTCACACCCACAGCGTCTGGTCCGTGTCTGCCGCGTGTGCGTGACCCGGCACAAGGGTCTACATAATGTTTTAGAGGGTTGTCAGAATATATTGGAATTTTATTGAGATTAGGTTTAATCTGAAATATTGAAATTTTTTATGTCTAACATAGCAGGTATATTTTTAAGAAAAATTGATTCAATTTGCTTAATGGTGCATTCTTTTTACTTTTTGATACCTCTTAAAATTCGTGTTTTACACCCACGCTTCAAGATGATTTTTTTATAAAATATGTAGGAGATATTTAATAATTGATATTCTTCGATTAGAGATATCTACATATCTATACTAATTCATTTTCAAACATTTTCTCTATTAAGGCCTCTGTACAGGGTCCTTGCAGAAAAGGTCATGTATAGGCAAGTTGGAGCGATTATATAAATAAAATACTACTTACTAGAGCAGTAACCAATATACATGTACCCACACTCTATACCTCCTTACAAATCAGCCCTCTAGATTGAGTGGTGTATAGAGGCTTTTAACGTCATTCATATTTATACAAAAACAAAGAATTTATAGTTTTTTTTTCGATTTTTTTTCGCACTGAAAAATTTTGTCAATTGAAATTTCAACCATTGATATACGTTTTGATACAAATTTTTCATTGTAATGGACAATGCAATTTATATTGAAATCAATGAATAAAAATTCAGTTAGCGCTCATATTTGTCCCGTTGTCACACAAATTTTTTAATCAAAAAAAAATCTTTTTTTTCAATTTTATCTCACCCCATAACTGTAATTTATCAAATATTTACATGGAAATAATTTGTCTATAGAAATATGCAAAATATACAATAGCGAAATTTAAAAAATATACAACAAATAAGATTTTCCTTTTATTTATTATCATGTAAGATTATGTATTACCATTACTGGATTGTTAAGGTAGGGGGGAGGGGTACACCCGAAACTCCAGACAAAAAAAAAGCGTCAAACAGCCAAACGGAGAAAAATTCAAATTCTATAGTCTGTTTCTTTTAAGTTTGCAGTGATTGCCAAGTGCATGGTTTGACGGTATGATACACGATTAATACCGTCAAATCACCAGACAACCACTGCAAACTTAAATGAAACAGACTATAGTAAAAATTATTCATGAAAAAATTACAAAACAGTCTATATTGGAAACAATAAAGTATTCTAGTAGTTTTCTTACGAAAAGATCGAAAATTGAGAAGATTCAACTCCGAAATACGGATTGAAAATAAATAAAAAATTGTAAGAAAACTAAAACTTCAAATATTCAAATGCTTACCAAATGCGAAATATTCTTTAAAACACTAGTGACTGATAGGCATTAGAATATATTATGGCAATACATGAAAATACGAAATATTAAGTTATCAATCACAAAAAAAATTCATTAAAAAAATAATTTTTTAAGACATACATAAAATTCGCATTAGTCATCAAAACAAAACAAAATAATAATAAAACGCACCCATATATTCTAACGTGCACTTAAATTCACCAACCACTTAAATCACCTGCACCAACAACAATTCAGACACACCTGTACAGTCTCTCCCTTGCAAGTCGCGACCTTCCCCTAGCGGTCATCGGCTGGGCACCCCCGCACGCGACCTTCCCGCCTAACGGGACCGTGCGTATACCCCCAAAGGGGAGATTGCAGCCCCTGCTAACAGACGGCTTCTTGGGGTGCGCCTTTCAGGTAGTGTGATACTACGGAATGTTCTTATAATGGGTTGAGATTTTCTTATGGGGTTGGGGTCTTATGTTTTTTTATGCTTTGCTGATTTCTAATAGGTAGGTATTTATTAATTGTGTTAGCTTTTTATATACCTATTAGTTTTATTAAAAAGCAGTTAATGTAACATCTACTTTATTGTATGTATTTTAATTGAAATAATTTGATAATTACTATCCGGAACTAAATATAACAATTAAACAAATTAACTTTCAATTGAGCCCTGAAGATGTCCACATCAACGTACGTCGAAACGTTGGCTATACAGAATATTCTAACTAACGCAGAAGTCAAGATCCATATAAAATCCAAATAAAAACTTGCATAAACTAAATTGACTCATAGGAAATCAGTCGTTTTTATTTGGTGATAAAAATAACATAATGAATCGCCGTAAGTCATAGAAATCTTAAAACCTCGTAATCCAGGACCAGTCAATGAATCTTAATAAAACCTTTCCGACTGCATAGTTTAAATTTTTGTACAATCAACTTTTAACTGTACTCATTTTAAAGCTCTCTTCAAGTACCTACTAAAAAAGATTAAATTTCAGTAGATTGCGAATATTCAACATCATGAGTCATATCTCAATTTGTATTGAACTTAGAGCGTTCATAAGAAACCATTTTGTTTGTTTTTTTTAAAATCTACAAATTGTTTTACTATACATTTTCCGATAAAACGCTTAGTTTTTGAATTATTCGTGAAAAAACGTTTAAAAACGTGTTTTTTCAATAAAAATTATTAGATTTCAATCGCGTATAACTCGAAAATTATTGATTTATCAATAAAACTTCATACGACATTTTTTGCTTAAAATTAATCCATTTATCGATTCCCGATGTTTTAATCCCCAGGCACTCCACTACATATAAAACAATAAAATATATCAATGCCTTTATTTAAAGCTGCACACGAGAAGAGAGTTAGGTGAGTCTCGTCTTGTATCGTTTTCTGTAACTAAAGTCTTGTTTCGGCCTTGAATTTTAGAAACTGACTGTAAGGCCATATCATCTTGGTTTAATCTCGTAAGCTGTCTTAAGTCTCGGTTTTATGTAAACTTTTTTTTTCACATGAAATAATCCTTTTATTTTAACAATTGATTTAAAGATTAATATCCTGTAGTAATTTATTTCCTAATTATTGACAATCCTTAACACCGAGCATGCTCGACTAGATTTATAAAGAAAACTGATATCGTCTCGGTCTCGTCTAATCAACATCTCAGACGGTCTTGTATCGGTATCATCTCGTAAAAATTCATGTACATACACTCGACAAATTAATTAAGGGGACACCTAAAAAATAGCATGTTTTCAAATGCTTGTAACTTGGTCAAAAATTGACTTTTTTCAAAACTTTTTTATTATTAAATTGAGCAAATTTACTCTACTTTATGATGGTCTAATTCGTTCCTCAACATCTTTTCATTTTTTAACTTTTTTATGTAATTATATAAATTAAAAAAAAAACTGCATATTTTGACACTTGATGTAGAGTGCATTTATGTAGAAAATGAAATTTTGAAATAACATTTTTGTAGAGAATTTTAATACCTTCAAATTTATATTCGTGCGGAAAAAATGTGACAAAAATTCGCAAAGGTATTACAGTTTTAGTGAAAATCAGGAAAAAATAATTCAAATGAATATAGCCGGAGTAATTTTGGTGGTACAGAAAATAAATAAAAATAAAAATGAAGCTCAAAGTATCACCTTTCAGATTATGCAATGTAATGAAAGATTTTTTTATGAATTACAAAAAATATTCAAACTTTAAACAGAATAGAAAATATGAGTAATTAGACAGTAAAATTAAAACAAAGAATACATACCCTAAACATTACATTTTAGGTGGCCCGAGCTAGAGGTCTCATTAACAATACATGTTCTTTATAATTCATTTTTATTTTTTTAAATAGGACCATATTACGCGAAGATATTCAACTTTGATGTCTTAACATCAGAAAACCCAAAAAAATTACAAATTTGCAAATTGTTAATTTTTTTTCGTAAAATAAAGCAGGTCATGGAATGTTTAAGAAGTCAAAAAATACTTATTTTTACTAAATATTTATTTTTACATGCACAAATGCATGTATACAGTAAGCACACATATTTAGGTACAATTTTAAAACCATATGGATCATTTTGGGTTATTATTTCAGTAAAATAATGCATTTTTTGACTTCTTAAAATTTTTCATAAGCTGCTTTATTTCGAGAAAAATTTCAATAAATTCCAATTTGTAATTTTTTTTGGGTTTTCTGATGTTGAGACATCAAAGTTGAATATCTTCGCGTAATATGGTCCTATTTAAAAAAAATAAAAATGAATTATAAAGAACATGTATTGTTAATGAGACCTCTAGCTCGGGCCACCTAAAATGTAATGTTTAGGGTATGTATTCTTTGTTTTAATTTTACTGTCTAATTACTCATATTTTCTATTCTGTTTAAAGTTTGAATATTTTTTGTAATTCATAAAAAAATCTTTCATTACATTGCATAATCTGAAAGGTGATACTTTGAGCTTCATTTTTATTTTTATTTATTTTCTGTACCACCAAAATTACTCCGGCTATATTCATTTGAATTATTTTTTCCTGATTTTCACTAAAACTGTAATACCTTTGCGAATTTTTGTCACATTTTTTCCGCACGAATATAAATTTGAAGGTATTAAAATTCTCTACAAAAATATTATTTCAAAATTTCATTTTCTACATAAATGCACTCTACATCAAGTGTCAAAATATGCAGTTTTTTTTTTAATTTATATAATTACATAAAAAAGTTAAAAAATGAAAAGATGTTGAGGAACGAATTGGACCATCATAAAGTAGAGTAAATTTGCTCAATTTAATAATAAAAAAGTTTTGAAAAAAGTCAATTTTTGACCAAGTTACAAGCATTTGAAAACATGCTATTTTTTAGGTGTCCCCTTAATTAATTTGCCGAGTGTAGTATTGTCTCATCTAAATTTAAGTTAATCTTGTATCGGTCTCGATCTAGTTTTTAGACCGAAAAAGTCTCATCTATATATACAATATTTGGTATGAGTTATTCATGAAACTAACACACATTAAGTATTCCTCGCTAATTAGATTTTAAATAGCCATTAAAAAGAGCTTCTCATTTTTTCCACGAAGTATCAGTAGGGTTAAGAATACGATTCCTAAATATTCCAACCTTATATCAATAATAACTTTTTCATATTAATTCTGAATTAATATATGTATATAAATTTGGTAATTCTGATCTCACAAAAATTAACGCTAGTTTCCCATTCCTGAAGCTCTGGTAGTGTACAGTATGTACATTAAGTTTCAAACTTAAGAAATCGACAAAAAGTAATGTTATACACTTTAGCATCTGAACATCCCGGTTACATGACGAGTACCTATCTCTCATCACCCTATTATTGAGTACATAAACAATACACACGCGGTACATGCGACACACAACATTCAAAGCGACGCGTTATTCGGGGTCTTACCCCTTCAATCACTCCACCACACCTTCCGCAATGTTTGCAAACACTCGCTATCTTTTCACAATCAAGCCGAAGGGCATCATCCTCGCAGGACCTACCCCAACGGTGGCGGCGGCGCGACGCTTCCCCACGCCCCCGACATCTCTACGGCTCGGGCGCGGACATAATCCGTCCCGGGATCAACATTCCGCCACCCCCGGCGCTCGGAGGGACGCTGCTACCCTTCTGTCCTCTGTACGCACGACAGGGGTGGATTACACTCAAGGCGTCTATGTTACTGCTAACCCCGTAAGCGAGAAGATGTCGCACGTGAAATAACTCTAGTGCGAAATATAAACATTGAAAATCGTTAAGAAATTAAGTAATAGGCTAAACATCTTAAATAGGCCATTTAAAAGTTTAAAATAAAGTAAACAACTCAATGTTACATTTGTGGCATAGAAAATAATGTCACAACTTATAACAGGTTACTGGCCAGACGGACTCCTAGAAGTATGTTCAAGGCATTCAATTCTATTCGGATCACATTCGATCAAAATCATCAATGCTGTGTCAAAAATGTTTTTTAAGTTTAAATAAGTATATTGACTCGCTCTATCAGAAAGTTTCTTTGGGTGCCAAGTTCATTAGGCCTAATATCAAGTTGTTGATTATTTTCCTCTGTGATTTTAATAGAAAATCTACGAACATGTAATAGGACGTCCATTATTACCTTTCAGGCCTACAGCAACCCTATAATTGACCTTAGAAAGAAATATTTAATTCCTTGTATAAAAAAATGTATTTGTAATGTAAATATTTATATTTAGTAATTAAAAAATTATAAACGTTTATATGTGTCCGTTTCATCTAATTTTGATAAAACGTGGTAGCGTTATATGATGAATAAACGAATTCAACTTTTTTTATATACATACAAAATTTCATCTTTGTTTATCTATATCCAGGTCTTAAGAATTGCTGATTGCCATGTCATGCTGGTATATACACTCACCACTCCATATAACGACTGCATCAGTAATTCAACACGTCTTCGCCTCGCCCACCGACAACAGTCGCTATATAGAGCGGTGAGTCAGTCGTTATATGGGGCTGCCACTAAATAGAAGGTCGTTGTATAGAGCGGTGAGTGTACTCAATTATTTACGACTTCTGGTATCGTTTAAGCGATGCGGTTATTCCGAAATACCCTTGCTCCAGCCCTGTCCACATGAAAGCAATTCACAATTCGACTGTACGGCCGGAATCATCGGCAGTTAGGGGCGGCTGTCTACAATGGCAGCACTGGGACCGCGTTACCCTAGCAGTGGGGCAGGTCGTGGTGTCTATTGTCAGAGGGTCAATGTCTGCGCCTCCATCAGGGTACACATGAACCAGGATCACACACACACATCAAAATGTTCAAGACAATCCTCTTTTGTTTGTACTTTGTTATTATAATGTCACTAGGGTTTTGTTTCTTTGATGATGAACGGTTGCTTGATCTGTACCATAGATCAGTTTATCGTATAGATAGAAAGACACAGCTGATTTTAGAGCGCAGTTATGTTATAAATGTAATACGTAGAATTGACGAAAATTCTCTTCAGTTATTGAAAATATTGAACACATTTACTTTTGACAGTTCATATAATGATGTACAAATTTTACGCAAAAATCTCAATTCTTTTTTAATTTTTGCTATGTACTAATGTTTCAACCCACAAAAATATTATTTTTGAGTTTAGCATACAATTTAATTCAAAATGAAGTTTGAAACATTATAGAAATAGCTCAAGACTATTAAAATTTTATAAAAGTTATAATTTAACAAAAAACTCTTTGTGGTTTGGATAATTTTATTAAATATTTTATTAAAAAATGTATCTAATTAATCAACCAAAATTGATCAAGTTGAAAAAAAGCATAAAAAAGAAGAAGAACTAACTAAATTACTTTATTCCAATAAAAAGAAATGCAATAAAATCACAAATGTATTTTTCTTCGCGGGCATCAAAAACATTGATATCTCGCATCGAATTTTATGTGGGTTGAAACATTAATGAAAAGCATTGTCTACAATTTTAGAATTTAAATAAAATTGCATGATATTTTTCCAAAGAAGGTATTCAAAAATCAATCTTTGATAAACGAAGCGAATTTCTACTCATAATGTTACGAAAAGATTTAATTAACGTACTAATGTCTATTCCCGGTTTATTGTCTGATATCATAAAGGAGCTAGCAAAATTTGCTAGCTAGCAAGCACTCTCAAATGGGGTATCAAAAACAAAGATATGTAAAGTATATTCACTAAAGTGTATTTACTAACCTTGGGTAAAAACGGTAAAAACAAACTTACTACACATGGAAATATCTTTTAAAAGCTCAAAGAAAACTGTCATATAAGTTCGATACATCATTTGAGAGTACTTGCTAGCTAGCAAATTTGCTAGCTTCTATATCAGTGATGGGTAACTGACATTTTGGGTGACACATATCGCAAAAAAAGTAATTAATGTAAATTATTATTTGTTTTTGCTTTTTAATAATAAAAAATAATTAATAGTATAATAAAATAACTATTTTATTGATATTCCCAGATATGACACGACACCCGAGTTAAGGTAGTTGGTCCGTAAACATGTTTTCGTCAGATTTTGTTTAAATTGCACAGGAATATTCCCTATATTAATATCTGAAAAATAGCCCATTTTTATTAAAATTGACCATCTCAAAGTCATGAAAAACAATCTCAAAGTTTATATTTTTAACACAGCTTATATGGACTAACCGTACACTAACGTAACGTTTTATTAGATAAAATTTAAACGTAGCGTCAGATTTTCATAAAAAACTGACATGTTGTATATTTATATGAAAGAAAATCGTATACAAAAAATTGGAATTATTGACCATCCCGTTATTAAGATTTAACCAGATTTAACTACCAAACTATCACATAAATTACAGTATTGTTGACAATGTGGCAACAACGTATTCATTTAATTATAGTAAAAAATACACGAAATAATGAAATAATTTTTTACAAAATATGATAAGTGGATTGAAGGGAATTATAATCGATTTCATTAATTTATTAATGTATTCTGTGGTAGTTTAGATGATAAAATATAATCATTTGACAAGTAGTTAATAGTAGATAATGTACAGCGTTGCCATGATCATTTCTCTAAATTAAAAATATGTACTCATGGCCTAATGTGATCACATTATGATGGACCAACTACCTTAAGTTAGGTTTTTTTTCAGATTTTTGACACGCCGAGCTAAAAGGGTTGCTCATCACTGCTATATGATACAGGACATAATTGTTTTTACTGTATATAAGTATTTTACAATAGAACTACGCCATAATTTGACATGAAGATAAATTACTTTACAACAAGTACAATTTGATTACTTCCCCCTCGATACTATTCGATAAAGTTATTGAACACAATTCAATTAGATTTATACTGCGTATAATAATAAAGCAGCTTGAAGCTACAATATCATCTATAACATTAATTTGACAAATCTTTCCTGCAATCTTTTCGTTTAAATTAATTTCAACATCAACAACACAACAATAATTAAGTAATAATCAAGTCGGCTCGAACCGTGTGATAATGCATATTAACATTGCGACAAACTGTAATCAATTGAAATGCTTGTGTAGCAATTTTTATATCTAGAACAATATGACCTGATGAGTCTTGAAGTTGTCGCAACAGAGACGCAAGATGTGCGTTGTAGTATATATAATCGCGACGTCTTTCTCGCGGGTTGTGTTTGCGTTTCTACGGCGAAGGAAATGGCTGCTCGACGGATGAATGCATCAGAGCTGATTTAACAATCTATTTCCTAAATTAATATAATGTGTATATTATATAGTTAACGTATGTACAATGGCTACACATGTTATGTTTTAAAGTTTTTATAACGTCTGACAATCAGTTTGGTACCGATCATTATGTTTTAAGGTACATTGTTTTGTTTGAAGCTGGGAGTCTTTGGGAGGATGCATGTATGATTTTTATTAACCATCTCATGTATACATTTTTTTACAAAAGATAAAAAGTTTGAAAAATATCATTAACTATAGCTATTGTCCGCGACTTCGTCCGCATTGAATCTATATTTTTTATCTAATCAATTTTCAGGATACAAAGTAGCCTATATGCCCTTCCTAAGGATGCAGGCTATCTCCCTGCAAAATTTCATCAAGATCGGTTTAACAGTTTAACCGTGAAAAGGTAACAAACAAAGTTATTTTCGTTATTTATAATATTATTATGGATACATAATTTTAGCTCAAATATTGGTCAGTTTTGATAGCTGTTAAATGTGTCCTTATAGGATATGGACATAGACATCATACTTAAAAAGAATTAATTATTTATGTTAGTAAGAACTAAAAGAACTAAGGAACCCCAATTTATTTAAATATCCTGATATGTTGTCACTATGCATGATAGGGTAAAAATATGTGATTTAAAAATTTTTTCGCAGGCAAGATAAATGAATTGAGCCATATTCAAAGAATATTTGACTTTGTTGTTTGATTTCCATCTGCGTATATAAATGTTGGTATCAGACTAAAATTTCGAGTCCAACTAATGCACATATAGTTGATTGTGACGTCATGTGTTCATTCATCGGAGGACATAAAAATCTTAGCCCGAGATTTTCTGATCGATTTCAGATTTTGATAATAAAATATTTAAATTTTTTTAAATAAATCTTGGAACATTTTGCATCGCACATTAAACTTTCTATATATAAGTATGTTTATAGGTATATAATTATCAATTTTCTCATCTGATTTATAAAGTTAACAGTTTTTTTTCTTCAATATTTAAGAAGCAGTTGAAAAACTATAAATTAATCAAATTCATTATCACAGTACATTGGTTAACTACATATTTGAGAGTCAATGTATGTAATACTCCACACAACAAACATTAGAAACAGATGTACCTAACCAACCTATAAGAAATTATGTAGGTAGGTACTAAGCAAGGTATGTAAAGTATAAGGTATTCTCATTGCTCAGCGCAAGAGAGGGAAATACGTCATATGGGGTGCCCAAATGATGTGTCTAATCATAAATGTAACCTCATCTAGGGTAGCCAAGCTGATTGGTCAAAAGTTAATGAGGCAAATTGTATATTTACTAACCTTGAGTACTAACAATAAGTATATAATTTTATAAAAAAATAAGTAGCTATCAATATGAGAAATCGAGAAAATTACCTTTAGTCGTTACGGCTTTTGAATGGTTCGTAAAAGTGATGTAACCATTAGAAATCAAACGCAGGTAAAATATGAACATAAATATAATTTAAAATTTTCTCACAGAATTACAGAAAAAAAAACACTTCGCAAAAAAAAACAAATAATTAAAAATCTGGATAAATAAATTTCACTAGGACAGTGATGACGTCGCGATGACAGATCGACAGACAGACACGCTGCATCCCGTTATGCTGTGTAACAATTACCGATATCCCCGAGGGGGTGGAGTGTTCGCGGGGGTCGGTGCGGACAGGTGTGTTGACACGCGCGGAGGGTTGCGGGGGTTTCGACCGGAAGTGGACGTGCCGCTGCGCTACTGTGGCCCATATGTGGTGCACTCACACACACACACGTACACACGTATACCTATATGTGCGTCTGACAGTATCCTGTGACGGTGTGTGTTATTATATTAGATCAGTGGTACTCAAGAATTTTATGTTAAACAACTTTGTTCGTTAATATTGATTTTAAATAATTTATAAACTTTTCGAATATTATCAGAAATTTTTACAATTTGACAAGAGCGCGGCAAGCGCGGGGACATACTTTTTTTAAAGTCCATGCCGAAAATTATCAAAAATATTTTACATTTAATTTTGAAACACTCCGAATAGGGGTGGGGGGAGTTAATTGTCTTTGCCCAGGTCTATAAATTCAGAGGATCTTGATTATTGTATTATAATAATTTCCAATATGTGTTGTTGTTTTTAATTTCTAAATAAAATTTTTAATTCTTTAAATTTATATAAAGTAGAAAACGGTTGTAACGACCTCGAAGGACCGGTCAAATTAGGTCGTAAAAGTCGATAGTCGTAATAATCGGCTAAAATACAATTATATGGGATTCGGTTGGACTTTTATTTTGAGTCGTTAAAACCGGTACGTCGTATTAACCGGAGTCGTTGTAACCGGTTTCTACTGTATGTAGTTATTAAAAACTATTTTTTACCCAAACCAATACCAATATTGTTTAGAACTTTTTACTTTTTTATACATACATGAAATGTAATGTATAAATAAAGTATAGTGATCACGAAAAAAATCGAACTCGAGATTTTAACGGAATTACACGTTTTGAGGGTCCCTGAATCATATACAACCATTAACTCAATGACGTCTGTGTGTGTGTGTGTCTGTCTGTCTGTCTGTCTGTGTGTCTGTGAACGCTCTACAGCCAAAACTGTTAGACTTACGAACATGAAATTTTAAACTTAAGGTTCTTGTATACTCTAGATGTGCACCTCCTATTTTTGAAAACCATCACTAAACCGGAAACGGAAATAAACTTTTTTTTCGAATTATTTTTGAAACGGTGCGCAGCAAAAAAAAATGTTTTAGATCAAAGTTGTAGAAGGTACTTTTATCTATAATTTATGTTCTATCCATTTTCCCCCCCAAAATTTGTTTTTAGGAAATAATCGATTTTCTAAAAAAAAAAATTTTTTCGATTTATTTTTTAAACGGTAGGTATTAGAAAAAAATATTTGAGATACAAGTTGTAGAGAATATTATTGTCTATAATTTTTATTCTAATAATTTTTCCCAAAAAAAAATTGTGGAAGGAAATAATCATTTTTTTTTTATTTATATTTCAAACGGTTCATATCAGAAAAAAATGTTTATAAAAAAAGTTGTAGAGAACGTTATTTTCTTTAATTTATGTTCTAATCTTTTTTTTGTATCTTTTATAAATTAACCAAAAAAATAATAATTTTAATTTTAATTTAAAAATAATTTTAATAATCTAGTTATCTATGACAATGGAGGAATTTATTAGTATACAACTGTCAAAATTGAAGTCTAAGAAAATAAAAACATATGTATTCAATAATCAATAATCCCAATTTGTTTTGTTATTAAAATTATATTATTAAAATTATAATGCATCCATTGCATTCACTGAAAATCATTTTGTAAGTAAAATATTTAAAAATCAAATGTTAAAAAATAAAATTAACCATATTATCAATACTTCGGTATCATGATGTATAAAAAAGTCTCGTGCCTGCCAAGGCAGTTTATTTATTTGTTTATAAGTAGGTACCTACTTTTATGGGTAATATATATTTTGATAGTTTAATAAAATTAGTTTATATTTATCATATTTTCTTCTACTTGATATTGATAATGTAATTGTTAATTGATTAACGCTAGACCATTAAACAGTGGCGGACTAAGGAAGATTATGGCCCGAGGTGGCACGTTAGTTATGTTTTAAAATTTAAACAAATTATATTAAATAATTTTGTCAAGCACATATTAAAAAAAAATATTTTACTGTATGAAAATGTAATAACTGTATCAAAATGAAATAGGCAGTCAATGGTGACGTGGTACCTACGTTTTAAGAGCAACTGGTTGAGTGGAATTTCACCAATTTTGAAATATCTACACATTAGTCAAATTTACGGAAATGAAAATACAGTTACAATTTCTGTTTACAAAAACAAACACAAATTTAAAAAGCAAAATGCAAATAATATTAAATCCGAGACACATGCTTTCAACATCTGCCATATAGACACAATAAATTTGAAATTTTTGGAGAAATTATTACGTCTGGTCGTGCACAGGATATGGGAGGTCGGCCGGGATCTTCCTGTCCCAGAATCACGTTCATCCTTCGTAGAACTCGATACATTTGTACCTACGCACTGTTTGCCCGTATCGGGTATCTATCGTAACACAATAAAGGTGATTGTACATAATACAGGATATAGAGTTTAGGTTAGTTTTTTTTTTATTGAATGTCTATTGTTATTTTAAATATCGACGTATCGTAGCCTCTTTTTATTTTAATTTTATACATGCATTGAAATATGATTTAATATTTTACAATATGTATAACATATAACTAGCACATTAGACCTGGTGTTACCCGGGTTAATATCCACAAATCGTATACCTAATTAATAAAATATTGAAATCGGAAAAATTATCTTACTCTTGGTGAAAACCACATTAAAATCGGTTCAGTAGTTTTCGAGTTTACCTGGAACGTAGAGATTTACGTTCTATTATCATTTTTTCCAACATCAAAAATATTATATAAATACTAATATTGAGATAATTTTAAAAAGTTTTTTTTTCTAGAGTGACATATAGGCTATGTTTTATGACGCTTATAATGAAAATGTACTTAATACAGGCGCAAAAATTATAACTAATGTTATCTCATAAAAAAACGTTTTAATTAAATAATAAGGTTGGGTACGTATTAAGAAAAATGTATAGGTAGTTGATATTCTCTAATAAAAGAGAAATTTGATTTCGAATAAAAAAACGAGAGGAACTGCTTAGATTTTATTTTTATATACTTTGAATTGAAACTTATATCCTTTAAAAAGGAAGTAATAATAAGTAAAAGTATTATGATTTTTTAAACGTCAAACGTCGTAAAAACAAATAATAATAAAAATATCAAATACCGAATAACATTGTTAAAAAATATTCTATATTATTAATACTGTTATTGTGAGAACTATGTATTTTTTCAACAAATGGATATTATAATAAAACAAACATCAAAAAAATAACTATTGTAATAAAAAATACTAATTGTACACAAATCCGATACAAAATATAAAAATAATTATATTTTTTCTAATAAATGTGTTCTTTATTTTATTTTTTAACAAAACTATTAGGTTACATTTAAAAAAAATCTTTTCATTAAAACAATTTTTATTCATATTTATTTACATTGGTACACCTATATCTACTACACAAACAAAATATAAAGTTGGATAAATATTACATTAATTCCGATCAAAATATTTCTATAGAAAAAATTAATAGAAACTATCATATATATAAATAAAATTGTTTTATGTCCGGTATCTTAAACGAACTAGCAAAGCTAGCTAACAAGCACTCTCAAATGAGATATCAAACTCATATGACAGTTCTCTTGGAGTTTCGTGAGAATTGTATGTAAATATGTCAAATATGTAAAATAGTGGTGATATTATGAAAATTATTTTATACGGTCAGAGTCGCCAACTGTGTTCCATAGCAAATCCATA
The DNA here is from genome assembly GCA_949319165.1 of Sialis lutaria. Taxonomy (NCBI): domain Eukaryota; kingdom Metazoa; phylum Arthropoda; class Insecta; order Megaloptera; family Sialidae; genus Sialis; species Sialis lutaria. The sequence continues at coordinate 7,392,651 of OX439233.1, read as the reverse complement.
GATATTATCACAAAATTAATACATTTGAGAGTGCATGCTAACTAGAAAATTTTACTAGCTCCTTTATGAATAGATATAAATCATTTTTACTTTAACACCTTATCCTTGCTTTTCGACAATAACTGTCTTATGAATGATTTTAAATTCAATAGTTTACAAAAAAAAATCGCACACGTAGCTAAAATATAGACATTAGATTTGACTACATCAGCAGAATTTTTTTAAACAGCTTTTTAAAACCCATTCATCCTAACAAAGATTACAAAAAACTGTTTTTTTTGTTGTTCATAGTTTTATAGAGATTAATGAAAATGTACTCAATTCAATTTTTTAAATAGATTTTTATTACCTATCCATTTATTATTTTTTACTTTAATAATGTACAATTTAGGAGATGGTAGATTGCTTAACTCTTTTAATTGATTGCCTCTACCTTAGAGTATCGACATATACCTAAAAATACATTTTAATTAACGTGAGAAATAATTTTCAAACGAAAATCATTGATGTACTGTTAATTACACCAAGCAGACCAAAACTGTGCTTTTGAGGTAAACAAATTACTTTTAGGAATTATAATGTTTCGTTCACTTAAAATTGCTTTTAATAACATGTGACATAAAAACCGCAATGGGAAACTTCCGAGTAACGACATGAAAAAACGTAATCAATAATATAGTAATATCTTATAAATTATATTATTTTGCAATAAATATCATATGGAAATCAAAAAAATAGCACAAAATGGTGGACTTAATGATACCGTTTGATTAACCATAAAGTATTCACAATTAAAAAAAAAAAAAAAAAAACAATAACTCATATGGAGGTTGACACTATATGGTGCCGGGCTGGTATTGCGGGGAACGGTGCGGGTAAGCATAGAGTGAAGGTAAGGTGTGTCTCTTTTTGGAGCATGAGAAATCACATAGATGCGTATTTCTCTCTCTTTTCATACACTTTTAATTAAAAAAAACGTGGTTCCTAATCATTCTGAAAATTTACAGATATCTTTGTAAATGAACAAAGAATGTATGCTAAAATTTTCATCAAATTCTCTCTGTTACATCACTTTGAAAAGCCTATAATGTCTCGAAATTATGCAGTTCGCATAAGAATGCATGTTAATTTTTTTGTTTAATATACAGAGTGTCCCATTTTAAGTGCACACCTCTAATAACCTGTTATGGTGAAATGTTATAAAAAAAACTTTTTAGATAAAAGTTGCACGGTTTGGAGGGGGACATAGACGTACCCGGATGAAATATTTTTAGGTGGTGTTTTCAGGTTGATATGAAGGTCAACATCATTTTTTTAAATAGGAACCTATTGTTTTTATCAAGTAATTTTATTTTACGTGAAAAAAACACGCATCTTTCATTGAAAACTTTTTTTGAAAAACTTAAACCTTTCCAAGATATCTAACAAAATAATTTGAGATTTTGAACTTTCAATATTTCTTTACTCACAAACCATCAGGTTTTAAACTATTCTTCTAATGACTTAGAAATTTTGAAAGTTTCATCGAAATCTTTCTGTTATTTTTCTATGATGATGTCAACCTCCTAATAAGAGAGTATATCGTAATATCCTTTATAGATACATAATAGAACGTAAAAAGGCGAACATTTTGAGCCCTTGCTGAACTTTTTCCGTTCAAAAATAGCCAAGTAATTAACTTTTTTTTTTTTTTTCAATAAATAATTTTTTTCTCTTGAACCGTACACCATATTACAATCGAATTTTTTATTCAATAGAAAGAATTGCTACTTCTACATATAACACAATATTTTTCTTGTACTCAATACATATTCAAAGTGATTGAATTTAAGTTTCACCTCAACAATATACTTTAAACTCCTCACAAATGAACATACTAGATATCAAAAACATCGTATATTTACAAAAGTAAAACATAAGAAAAGCCCCAGCTAGTAATCAACATTGTGTTACGGTAGTACCATCTCATTGGGCGAGTGTGTGTGCGTGTGAGCACTTGAGGGGGTTCGTGCGCAGCGCGGGGATGACGGACGTAGGCGCACGGGGCGGTGGGGCAGGGGGTGAAACGCACAGGGGTCGATATTAAACATACGCCGGGTGGTGATTCATCGTTGCGTTTGCTGTGCAAGACAAGTATTTGGGATTCTTAACTGTTTTTTTTTATATTTATGTATTTTTTTTAATTAGTTAAAATTTTTAGCTTAGGCGGCTATTACACTATCAAATAAATATGTCAAAGATCTTTGACAAAGATTTGATCATATATTAAATTATAAGAAATTTCTTAGCCGAAACAGTCCACGAACACTTTTCAGTCGCCATTTTGATTTATCCGTCAAAAATCTTTGATTAAATATAAGAAACTGTCATTATCTATGATAAAAGAAATATTATGAAGGTAAATATTACGTAAATATTATAAAAGTTGACATATTACACTGTCATATTTCTTTGATCAAAGAAATTTTATCACTTTTCTTTGATAGTGTAATAGCCACCTTATCATTACTGGATTGTAGATTATGGTTTTATTTTACTAATTTAAAAAAAATCGCTCTTAAAGTAGTGGGCCTTTTTAATAATTTTAATCGCACAAATTAATTTTGGGGGTTCTTTTTATCCTGTAAAATTACCCATCAAAATGTACTTCGAATACAATTTGCATAGTAATGCTATGCTTCCAATTTTAACTTTCTTATACGACCATAGGTATATATGAAATTAACATATAGTGTAAGTATTCTTAAGCTGATTTTTTTCGTATTCCAGATATTCACGGAAATATCCATTTTGATTTGTGTTGAATCTAATCTGACTATTTTCGCCATGATGTCTGTGTGTCTGTTGGTCTGTCTGTATACACTGTACAGTGCCGGATTTACCCAATGTGATGCCCTAAGCACTAACCATCTAAAGGCCCCCATTGTAATACTGATGACCTTTTTTTTAATCGTTGCCAAAATTCTGAAGACCTTTTTTTTAGTCACACAAATTCTGAAGACCTTTTTTTTAGTCACCAGCAAAATTTTCATTACCATTTTTCCGTCTTAACTGCAATATTACGCTGATGTCCCCAAAAATTATTATGGTGCCCCCAGAGATCGGGTGCCCTAAGCAATTGCTTTTTTTGCTTATTGGTAAATCCGGCACTGACACTGTAACTAAAAATCAACTAATCGTATAGAAGTGTATGATTTTTTAAAATTTATAGTTAATTTTCATCAGAGAAGAAAAAGAAAACTTCTTCTTTTTGAAAATGTTCTTACAATCTGCACATTTTTGAAATTTTCGAATTATTTTTGAAATGAGGTGAATAAGAAAAAAATATTTTAAATAAAAGTTGTAGAGAATTTTAATGCCTATAATTTATATCCCATTCATTTCTTTATATACATATTTTATAAGTTCGCCAGAAATTTTTTTATACGTAGACGTACGTATTACACTGTTCACTGTCCGTATTACGTATAAGAAATTCCAGTAACATCTACAGCTATTGTTTTTAATTATACTTATCAATTGGTTTTAGGCGTGGAAATCATTTCTACATAATTTGTACATTTTCATCTACTTTTCGTGGGTAGAAAGTTGAAATCAGCTAAAAAAGACACGTTTTTTGACACCCCACTTGGGCAAATTGAAAGAAAAATTATGAAACTTTTTTTTTAATCTCAATTGTCAGCAAATAAAGATTTTTTTAGTTTATTCATATTTTTTCGGAAAAATACGAAATTTTACATATCTGTATTCTAAATAATAATTTTAATTGACAATTCTATCAAACCGATACTCTCGACGAGTTAATATCGCATCAATCTCGTCTCGCCTTTAAGCCAATCTCGTATCGGCAATTTTGTTTCGAGTCCAAGACGATACCAAGAAAAGTATCATCTCAACGTGCAGTCTTAATACCGAATACCTCCAAATAAAAACTGCATTATTATTATTACTATTATTATCAACCCCATTGAACCAACTACAATAATGTCAATATAATATAATTATAACCACAGCAAGTCTGCATCCCCTTTAGAAACCGTTTACCACTACACGCAATTCCATGAAATACAAAACAATAACAACAAAGATATAAACAAATGAAGAATCCGATCCCGACGAAAGCTCGATGCAACTCGCACAATATCGATCGGTGTTTCGCGCCCGCCGTCGCCGTCGCCGCAGATGTGTGTTTCCGTATCCGCTAGCGTCACCACTCGAACACGCACCGTCCGAACGCGAGCGTTTGTATCCAGCGTTCAAATCACCGTGCGATTTCATACAACATGTTTAACGTTGGGTTATGCGATACTTTGTATAACGTTGTGATAATATTTTGATTATAATGATAATATGGTTGTTGTAATCTGTAAGTGTAGGGTTTTGTTGTATTACGTACATAACAATTTTTATTGGTCTAAAACCAAACCGACTAACGATTAAAAAAAACTCCATGTTTTTATATGCATGCAGACTTATAGAAATCTAATAGAACAGTGCTTCTTAAACTTTTTGACGTCGCGGCCCCCTTGCAGCTCATATTGATAACTCACGGCCCCCCTTTTTTAGGGTTAAAAAATATTGTTACATTTATATAATTTTAGCAAGTGCATATTTGAACATTTAAACTTATTTAACGATAGTAAATTTATTTGTTTTATTCGTGGTTTTTCGCGGTCCCCTTGTGAAAAGGCCTAGGGGACCGCGGCCACCACTTTAATAAGCCCTGTAATAGAAGATACACTACTAAATAGTGAAACTCGAAAAACAGTCAATAAGTCACGTAAAATGCAGTAGGCTATGCTATTTTTTTCACTCACTCTTCCCTCTTTGTCGCACTTCATCAAAATCTTATAATTCTCTCTTTCCAAACATTACCTATGTCACAATTCACAATAAAATGCACCCCTTTTCTCTAGTTGAAATTTATTAAAAATTTTGATTTAAAAAAATGCGCTTGAATGGAACGAAATGGTCACGTTACCCCTCCCCCCCTTTCCACATATATACATAAATGCATTTCCCAATTAGGACATTTCTTTTAAACAATCAAAACTTAGAATTTATTAAAGTAATATAAAGTAAAAGTTGAACGCATATTTGCTACTTAAAATTCACGTTGACAATTTGAATTAATTTTTTTGTTTATTTAATTCATATAAATGATTTTTATTCAAAAATTTTGTATGTGGGTGCGAAAAATGCTCTAAATATTTAAAAAAAAATTACTGAAGTGAATTTGTATTTGTTTTAAAATTGGATTTATTCGACCCCATTTTGTTAAATAATCAATGGAGATTTAGATATGTAATAAACAATACATTAGTTGCAGTTTTTACAATAATTAAAAAAAAATTATTAACCGATCTACAAAAAATAATCTGCGGGTTTTAACTGATTAATGTGTGTCGAAAAAATATACTTATATATTTTATTTTGTTAAAAAAGGAAAGCCAAAAACGAATTTAATACATAAAATATCATTTTCTAATTTACACTTTTATACTTAATATTTTTTTTGTCTCTTGAAATATTTGAAAAAATAGTGTATCTGATGCTTTTTCCATAAAACCGTACACATACATAAACAACGATTTTTTTATGGTGTTTTAATTATTTTAAAATATATAAATTATAAACATTCATATTGTAAAATAATTATTCAAACCGTATATATAATATTATAAAAATTCCTTTTATCTATTCGAGGAACCTCTTCATAAAGAAATCGAATACAAAAACACCATCTCTAAAAACATTACAGAGAAAAATACTTCGTACTATACAAGTACCATTAACGATATTTCAAGTAAAAATCTGCAACCACTTTGAATGGAAAAACATCGCACAAAATAAACAAGTGTTGATTTTCAATACAAAAACGTAATGTACTCGTATTTTATACCTATTTCAGTAGCGGATCCACAAAATATAATAATATAGTTTTTAACAATGATAATGTTTTTATCATATCAACAAATTTGTTGACCCATTAGCTTAGAATATATATCTAAATATGTATCTGAAGAAAGTATTTCAAATACTTTTTTAATAAACGAGCGTCTTGGACCCAATGTTACCCGGAGATATAAATTTAATCTGTATCAAACCTATTAAACATTATTTTCACTGATCGCTAACTATTTACGCAGCGCACGCGAAGATATCTCTCCGATGATTGTTTTTTATAAAATTTATACAAAATAGGTACCCACAAATAATATATTTACGCCTTCCTCGTGAAACACATTTATTAGTGAAAACCGGAATTATTATTTGCCTTATTATTTAGGCATAGAGAGGTTGCAACGGGTGCAAGAAACTAGAGTCTTATCTGTATTAGGAAACCCATAAGAAGGAAAATAATAAACTGATTTTTTCTATATAAAATTAATATAAGTATATAGGTACTAAAATGTTTTCGCGTTGTTTAAAGTATTTGTTTAAAACAGTTTTACTATTATATATAATAGAGTTTTAAGTATAATAGTGCAATATGTTGTTCCATTATACAACTAGCATTTAAGTATCCAAATTTACTTACTTAAAAACGGAATAGAGGAAAATTTTGAAAAAAATTCTACAAAATCTCATTAAAAATGCAAATATCCATTATTTTTTTATGGACAAAATTTGCACGACTCGTATAATTTCTCAGAAAATTAAAAAAATCAAAAATAAATAAATCCTAAAATGGTTCACCATCTGCGTATTCAAAGATAACGTCAAAATAAAATCAATACATTATTACAATATTTGGGCTTACTTTTAATATTTTTCCGAGAAATACTTTAATAAAATCAATATTTTCGAAAGTAAGATCTAAACAAATCGATTAAACATTCGGTAGCTACGATACATTTTAATTTACCTTTCTTCTGATAAAACCTACATCTACTTTAGCATCGCAGTAGCACCAATACAACAAAAACAGAAACCCAATAATATAACAGTAGATATAACGCTCTTTTTGATATAAGCGGCAGATGTGCGTGCTGACAAAGGGCATGAGGACACATATGCCACGTGCCCGCTATCATGTGTTGGTATTGTTCATCTAACGGTCACCGGTTCAATTGTACAGCCAGGATTACAAAAACACTTTGTTTGGCAAAACTTACCTGAACTTTGTAAGTTTATCAAAGTGTCAGTATAGATGTTTGATATATCTACAGCTTAAATGATCCGTGCTATTTTCTAGATAATATTGTCTTCGTATCTTTATACCTACATACTAGCTGTTACCCGCAACTTCGTTCGTGTATTCACGTCATACATATATTAATAAGATGTATAATAGTTCGCGTAGAATTTAGGTTAGGTATATATATGTAAGCTGTCATCAGTGAATAAGAAGGTTAGGTAATATACAGATTTCTATTATAGTCCATAAAACAGGTCACGAGTACATACAAATGTCATAATATATTTTTTTATCTAACAATTTTTTTGGAATAAATAATAGCTTATGTCTTTTCTCAGGATGCAAGCTATTTTCCTGCCAAATTTCATCAAGATCAGTTCAGCGGTTTAACCGTGAAAAGGTGACAGTTTATGAAGTCGGTGTCAAGCCAATAAAACAACTTTATAGGAAAGAAATAAGTAAAACTGACTTAAAAAACTAGTAAATTTAATTATTATATATACTTTTCAGTATTTTTATGGTTTTTTTTAAGTCGATTTTATTATTATTTTTTTTAATATTTAATAAGAATCAATTTCCTATAAAATAATACTAGTATCGCTTATGATCGAAATTCAACCAATATTTTAGCTGCCTTATGCGGTGTTTACACCGAGAAAACAAAACAGAAACACGGTGTTTTTTTGACAAAAAAGCAATAAACCCTATACATTTTTAAATACGAAATATTTTAAAGACACGTTTTTGTTTCTGTTTTGTTTTTTCGGAGTAAACATCGCATTAACAGCACACATGATTTTTTGTGAGCACATCTATGGCACATGAATACCGTTCGAATGATATAAGTTTTATTCCCCTTCTTTTATAATAAATACAAAAAAGGTACAACAATTTTTCACCTATTAATATATAGATTGTTGAACATTTATTTTAAGAATTATATTTTTTAACTAAGTAATTAGCAAAGATTTAATTACATTAATGTTAAGAACTAAAATAACATAAATAACTAAAACAGTTTTAATGAATTATGATAGTATAATATAACACACTATAATTAAAATGGTATAAATTAATTAATTAATTAAACTTTGAGCTAGAGGCAATATATATTATAACAAATGTAGTATAATTGAGTCCGTGCACACTTAAAAATGATCAGTTAATGACTTCAACCGATCGACAGTTAAAATTGATTGTATGAATGGTCCGATTCTAATTGAGTAATTACTGATCAACACTTTTGATTCACGCCATTAGTATTTACCACCAACCAGTTCACTAGTCGCGTTATAATCAGCCATTACCGCGCCTTTGTACTTTTCAACAGCGATGATATTTTTATCCGATGGTCGCGAGGGGAATTGCACGCTAAAGGAATTAAAAAGTTCTTGTTTCCACAGTTTTTCTCTTTCCGAGTTTGTGTTTCTTGTTATATGTGTTGGGAAATTGTCGGAAAGAGACTGGCTTAACTTTTGCCTCTTTCTTTACAAGAAAATGTGCTATCTTTACTTCAATCGATTGCAAACATTTTCTTACAATTAGTGTATATATATTTTACCGGCAAAGTATGTAATTCAGGCATTCTATTTATTTCCTAGGAATTCTATACAATGACTGAAGATTTCAGGAAAAGTATGCAATATTTCTTTAATAATTTATATAGAAAACATCTATAGAATGCCAAGATTATATTAGGAAATGTATTAAGGTAGTTGGTCCATCAACATTGTTTAAGTCAGATTTTGTTTAAATGTCACAGGAATATTACCTAGATTAATATCTGAAAAATAGCCCATTTTTATTAAAATTGAATAAAAAACTGACATGTTGTATATTTATATGAAAGAAAACAGTAGACAAAAAATTAAAATTATTGACTGTCCCGTTATTAAGATTTAACCAGATTTAACTACCAAACTATCACATAAATTACAGTACTGTTGACTGCAGTGTGGTAACAGCGTATGAATTTGATTATTGTAAAAAACTAAAAAATACGCGAAATAATGAAATAATTTTTTACAAAATATGATAAGTGGATAGAGGGGAATTCAAATTAATTTAATTAATTATTAATATATTCTGTGGTAGCTTAGATGATAAAATATAATCATTTGACAAGTAGTTAATACTAGATAATATGCAACGTTGCCATTATCATTTCTCTAAATTATAAAAATGTACTCATGGCCTACTGTAATCACATTATGATGGACCAACTACCTTAAATAAAATACAAAATGGTGTTATTATTAAAAAAGCAGATAGATATTATTTAATCAATTTTAAAAAGTCCAAAGTTTGAGAGCTTTTATTATGAAAATGACATAAATTACATAAACAAGTTATTATAATAAATTGAATTGCTAAAATAAAAAACATTTTATCGATACGAGATTTCAGTTTCAAACTAAGTGACACTTAAATTTCAGTAATTATTTTTAATCTACTAATTAATAGTTTGTAGTAAAAACTATAAAAGAAATGTATGACATTAACTATCATAGAACATAATTTAAAAAAGCTTTAGTAAATGAAAACAAGCATTTTACAGATATATAACAAATTGTATTGTAGTACTTAAACATGTATTCACTGAATACTTGTGTGACTTCCATAAATATGTTTTAATACACCAGGTGTTTTGTTAGTAAGTACATTGTACTCTTTTCATGCTTGCAATCTCTTGTTGGATTTTTACTGGTTCAGTGCATTTGTTGACGAAATTATATAATTTATATGCACAGAAATACGTAACACAACAGCATACTTTTTATTAATTATGTGTACAGTTATGTAAGTATGTGATATAATATTGTATAAATGATTTTCGTAAGTATTAATATAAATGAAAATGTATACTTGTCACATTGAAATTCATTACAAAATATATATTATCTATGTATATAAAAATTAAAGATAAAATGAAATAGAGAGGGAATATTAATAACTTAGGATAATAGCATTAGAATATCAAATTTATAAAGTAGGTTCTTTATTATATACATATATTCAGAGTCAGAGATAAAACAACTAACTCTAAAATATATTATGTGCAATAAATTATTAATGTTTTACGTATAGAGGTAAAAAATTAACTTCGGTCAACAAATCCTTGTTTTGAAAACAATATTTTCTTAATAAGTAATATTCTCAATCCAACTGTATATTATTATTGCATATCTTATTAAGAAAATATTGTTTTCGTTTCTACTACACTGGTAGAAAGGATTTCTCAAACCAAGTAAACCTTGTTTTGTATATAACGAAAACAATATTTTCTTAAGATAAGCAATAATCTCTTATATGTATGTTTCTTATATTAAGAAAATATTGTTTTCGTTATATACAAAACAAGGTTTTCTTGGTACAATACAGTTTTTTTTTCTGTGTAGTGTAGAATATGAATTTGAATGCAAAAAAGAAGAAGAAATCATTAATTTGGCTCAAATTAAAGTTATTAAAAGATAATAATAGATTTTTATAAATAAAAAAAATAATATAGGAAGTGATGTGATCATTTCTCAAAGCAGAAAATTATTGGACTCCAATTTCACTAGATCTTTCCGTTTATTTGTGTCTGTCCTGTAAATCCTTTTCACATGCATAACTCATGAACCACTGAGCGGATTTTAATGAAACTTGATTTGTTAGTTATGTTTGTATAGTAAATAATTAGCGATATAAAAATCATCAAAATCGGGTGTAACTAGAGACTATCAAAAAAAAAATTTTTTTCAAAATATCTAAAGAACGACGCATGGTCGCGAAAATTTTATAGTTATTTTTTGCGAAGAATCGCATTTTTTATTAGCTTCATCAAAAATTATCTTCCTTTTGCAGAATTAAGTTCGAAAAAATGTATATTTATGAGACCAAATAAAAGTAATGTTATTACTGAAAAAGATGTTGGTCAAAACGTCAAATGTATCGAATAAAATATTTAATAATTTAACAATCATTGTGATTATTTTCTAACAGTAAACTTATATTTAATACTTATTAAATATATTTTGTACAAAATATTTGATTGCCTGACCGTCCAATTCTACGTTTGCTAAACCCCGGCAGTAAGTTAATATAATGACCATTAATAACCACAAAAGACGTGTTAACCACATTATTTTTATGCACACAACATGCAGCATCCCATTCTGTTTATAAAATACAATCCCTCGACACCTAATTACAAATAAAACACAGCGCCAGCTCCGACACCAGCGTGATTGTATAATTACCCTAAAACCTGCGACAGCTTAGCCACGGCGCAAATAACTCTACTGCGCTCTGTGTCGAGGCGATGCGAGGGTCTGACCCACATTTTGCGAGTTTCCCCCCATCGATGTTTTACCTGTCGTGCGATTTTGATAATTTTACATGCAGGGGTTGCATCCCCCACAAACACATACACTACTTGTGGCTAAAGACCTGTTACCAAGGGTGAGAGAGTTAACCCCATCCCTCTTAGTGCCCCATATATCTTAAGTGTTTTTAATTCTGTGAAATTATGCGTTCATTTTTGTATCAAAGTTAATGGAATTCATTTAAAAAGAAACAGGTCAGCGTTTATTTGTTGAACCTGATATAAAAAAATAAATTGGAGTTGTCCCTATATTTAAGAGTACATTATTTCTCCATTTGTATTGTTCTTTTGGCAGTTTGGTGTCTGTAAGATAATACGAAGGACGGTTAAAATGATGGAAATGTATTATATTTTTGTATTTGTTGTACATGTATTAAAGTTAAGTACCCCCTAGTGTTAAATACGATTGTATCTAGGGTTTGCAGATTTGACCACCAATGGATTTGACAATTTGTTTGCGAGGATTAGTATTAATCTAAATAATTATTCCTCTGTACACTGATGCCTCGCTCAACGAACGCCTCGCATAACGAACACTGCGCACAACGAACTTTTTGTTCGTTCATTACGTGACTCACTCAACGAACCTTGCTTCACACTACGAACTGCATCGTATTTCATTTTGTCGCCCGAATACTCCTACGTATCACGAAGTCGCCCGGACTTCCAAAGTCGCACGCAGTCGATGCTCAAACTTGCACGAATATGCATCAACGCGCATTATTCGTTCTTTTCTGCGCTTAAGTCACACACGTGTTTGTTTTAATAAATGTAATTTTGTGTGTGAGCATTTTACCCTGCAAGCCTCGGTAGACTCTCCTAAATCTGAGTAAATAAAAAGCGTGTGTACAATCTTTTTTATGTTACAGTACCATATTTTATGCTACAGAACGAATTAAAATTTTTAACATGTATTGTTATGGGTAAACGCGTTTCAAATAACGAACTTTTCGCATAACGAACTTGCTCCTGGAACGAATTATTTTACAGAAAATTAGTTTCCAATGTGTTACATTTGAATCGCATTGGGATATTATTTCAAAAACAAAGAAAGAATAATGGAACATTCTGTATTAACAGTCTCGTCTCAAGAAAATTGAAATCATGTCGTCTCGTAACAAAATAAGATCATCTCATTTCGATAGTGTCTCGTATACGTGCACAGGTAAGATCAAGGTCGGATTTATGTTTGTAAGGGCCTTATGCAAGCAGTAGTCATAGGAAGGGCCTTTAACCTCAGAAATAATTCAACCTAAACTAAGCAAAATCTAAAATTGGAAAATAATTAAATAATTCTACATAAATTATTTTTCGAGGTATTTATTTTTTAAATATTGGAAAACATATTTTGAAAATTCTTACGTATATTCATCGGATTTATTATTAAAACTAATATTGTCAACTTTAATTAACTTATTAGCATAGTATTATTATTTCTAAATTAAAAAGTTTGGTCGAATTTAGTTACAAAAATTTCGATGAATGGGAGGGGAGTAAGCTAGGGCCCTAAGTAACTGTTTATTTTGTTTATGAATAGATCCGGCCCTGGGTAAAATATTTTCTTCAGCCAAAAAAGCCTTGTTTTATATAGGTACTTACCTATATAACGAAAACAATATTTTTAATATAAAAAAATAAACAAGAATTTCTTGGCCCAAGTCAACGTTTCTGCCATAATATACGTGACTTTGTGACCAAGGCAAGATAAAAAATTTAATAACATCTCGGTTTATTAATATTAATATTCGAAACTTTGATCTATTAATCAAAACCAAAATATATTTATAAAAAATATTGAAATGATCCATTCATTAAAATAATTTAACACAAATCGAGGAAGGCTATATGATAAATGTAATATTCATACACACGCATATTTGTATTGTTTGCAATTTCATTACAAACATAATTATATTCATTACATATTTGTGTCAATTAATCTGTACATCATGAAATAAAACAAATCAGTTGCAGACACAAATTATTCCCAATATGTATCTGCTCTGGTTTAATTTATGCGTCAGTTCATTGGAGAAAAACAAAACGTATATTCATTTAGTATTTACAATTTTAATGGGAAATTTTATAGCAAGTAGCTCGTTTTTGTTATTACGTTATTAAAATTTCGAAAATACATCAATGAATAATTCAATTAATTGATTCAAAACTTATAATAGACTCATATTTTTTCGTAGAAATTATCACCACATAATTTTTTGGTTTAATACACAACGTCCGTAATGATATTGCCCTTAAATATGTGTACATTAAAATAAATTAAAGTTTACTCTAATAACTTGGGAAATTATTTCCCAAAATTGTTCTTAATATCTCCAATTTTTATAAATACGTAAAAAAAATTCTAAAAGTAAATTAAAGAACATAAAATTCTAAAAAAAAGGTTGTAGCGTTATTCATAACACTTGTTTTTCGAATCGTAATCGATTGCAATTAGCATTGTGTAATCCCTTGCTTATGTTTTATTGATAACAATTTTGGAAAAAGGAACGTTACGCAATACTCATTGGAAATAAGAAATAGAGAAATAAAATCTAGTCAGTCGTTAGCACAGAGTGCCTAGTGTACCACAATAAAATTTATAATTGTTCAGTGATTGTAAAATCTACCTAATACTGAAAAACCTCCTACGCGCTGTAATTCACGCCCAGGAGAAAATGAGGCTCTGTAGTAGCGACCACGAAAATTACTTTTAAGTTTTTTCAATTAGTGTTAATAAATTGTATATTGTCTCCAACGTGTATTTAAGTTAACTAGTAATCAGTTAACTTCGGTAGGGTAGATTAATATTTCTATTAGTGTTTAAAGTGTAATTAAATAGTGTTTAAAGTGTTATTAAATAGTGTTTGATTGTAATTAAAAGTGTTCGCCATTAATTAAACCATTGTTATGAGTTATTTTTATAATTAAATTTATTTTATTAACAGTCAAAGTGTACGTTTCAAGTCACCTATAGGTTATTCTGCCTAGCCGATTAAAGGATAAATAGAATATTGAAAGAAATTAGAACCCAAACCGTTACAAGGTATTCGCACATTTTTTCTTATTTATAGAAGTTCTTGTTTAAAACAAAAAGTTATCCCCTAAACTTTTTTGACAAAATTAAAAAAAACTACTATAATCAAAATTACTAAAATTCTTATTGAGGTTAGTGATTTGATGCGACGGGAAAAATACCATAGGGGATGAGGGTTTTAGGAGGAAAAAGAACCCCCTATCTCGCATAGGAGCCGAGATATTTACGAATTTTTCCGACTTGATTTACTATTATCGTCATTGCTTATTCCTTATGTTACCTAACGACCAGAGAACATATCTATGTATTAAAATAAACACGTAAATCGGATAAGTGGTTCTCAATTTATACGAGCACGATCGGACAGACAGCCAGACGTTGAGCTTTATAATGTATATGGATTCAAAAAATAACAAAATTTTTTGCTTCCGAATATCTAAAACGTCTGGGATCCCCACACGTGTAACCAAATTAAAATGATAAATAAGTATTATGCACGCCCATTTCTGGCTGGTGCTCATTTACCAGATGATCACGGGTTTATGTCGCAATTAAGTTTATAATTTAAAAACGGAAAAAAATGAAAACAAAGGAGCATAAAAAAGCTTTCGTCACACTCAACCGGCGAGCATTTCACTCTTGTTTACATTTCCAATATATAATATATTGTAATTTTTATTTTCCTAGTCCCTGCACACAGTTTACAGTCGGTCAGTGAAATGTTCGATCGACATTTGGTAACTGCTTGAGTCGTAAATAATTTCCGGAATTTTGATGAGGGTATATTTGACATATCAAATTTTGTATTATAATTTATTCTACAGATTTTTGTGACAGAAAAGTGTTAAACTTCTATCCACTTTATTATGGATATGAATACATATCCTTATTATAAAATGCATTTTCTCTGTCTGTCGATCTGTATGTCTATTAGTGCGCTTATCTTTCAAGAACCACCTATCCGATTTACATGTTTCTTTTAATACATAGATATGTTCTTTACCCAGGTTTTAATATATATTTTGTTACGATAGGTAACATAACGAATAAGCAATGATAGTAATAGTAAATCAAGCGCGCTCTTTTGCAATATGCTGCCTAAACTGTTAAATATTGAATGATTAAATGTAGAAAAAACTGTGGAGAATAAAAAGAGATATGTTTTTTTCAACTATATTTTTCAAAAATCCTAAACAATAATTCCGTAGTCCACAGTTAGTATAATTCATAAAAATTAGTTATGTTAATTAGTTAGTAAATTATTAATTTTCATTCATGTAATAATTCCACCATTTTGATAAAGTCAACAAATTAAAAAAAAGGAACTTATTTATGACTCAACCTTATTTTGATGTATCGTTACGACTCAGCTGGTCAGATATACATACATACACACATACGACAGCTGGCGCAAAAACAAATTCTCTATGGTTTAGTTTAGCAGCTGTCATGGCCAAATAGGACAATAAATGCACCTTCAAAGTCGCTCAATAAAAAAGACAGCGGATCACATTAACACATATATACCATAAGACTCTCTCTTCCATACGTGCGACAAATTACCGTTTGAAATGCATATAATTTTTCGGGATGCATATGACAAGGATGGATTATACAATAAATGTATTAAATTAATGCATCCCTCTCTGTTTGAGTTGTAGATAATTCTGTCAGGTATATATCTCGCACAGTGAGCATATGTTACGATTCAGGTATAGGCCCATGTAAAGTTTTCAAAAAAAAGAATGGTGCTAAATTTAAGATTATGTCTGGTATTTTAGATTCGTTATGTTTGCAATTTTATTTCCTTGTTGTTTATGGTGATATGGATGACATATTTTTGGCGAGACGGATGCAGTTTTCAGATATAATAAGTTAATTAATATTTTTCTCACATTCTCTATTTCATACAAAATGTTTAGACATATTTACAAAATGACAGTCAAAATGGTACAATAAAACATATAATTATTGGTATCTGAGTATAAGTTATGACTTATTTAATATGTCAATTTACAAAAAAATAAAAACTATCTATAGGGTATTTGTAAACAATAAAATTGAATGTATTACAATCTATATATAAAAAATTGATTGAAAAATCTATACTAATATTATAATTGCGAAAGAAACGTTGTCTATCTGTCGGTCTGTTTGTTACTTTTTCACCGCTAAACCACTGAACCGATCATGATTAAACTTGGCAGAGAGATAGCTTGCATCCTGAGAAAGGACATAATGCGGTGTTTACACCGAAAAAAACAAAACAGAAACATCGTGTCTTTAAAATACTTCGTATTTAAAAATGTATAGGGATTATTGATTTTTTGTCATAAAAACACCGTGTTTCTATTTTGTTTTCTCGGTGTAAGCTGCTTTGTACTCCAAAAAATTATTAGTTAAAAAAATACAGTCATAGATACATATATTTTTAAAACATTTACTGTTTTTTATATAGTTTTTTTAGCTTCTCGCTATTTCTCAGCAACCCATTTATTTAAAAAATATAATACAGTTAGATTATCTGCATTCATAATCATCAAAAGCTATTTAATTCAAGTTTTGTATTATAATACAAAATCTATTTTATATGGATCAAAATAAACTACAATATCTAGAGAAGGGTACTTTCTTAAAGAATAATAAAACGGTACGTAAGATTACAATAGATTTCCCATAGCCAACGGTCATCTGTACCCAGCGTCCAATAGAAGTCATCAACCGAAAGATTTCATCTGACCTTTCGTCTAGTTTATCTAGGTCTAGTTTTATTCACATTGCTATTGTTATCAAAACAGACTGGAGTCTAGACACCTTTATTTATGTAAAAACTTGTATGATTAATATTTTATAGGGGAATTAAATTTAAAAGTGAAATTCTATTAAAAATATTAGTGTGTCTAGTTTTTGAAAAACCTGATTTTGCAAAAGCACCTTGTTCTAGACGTCTGAGAAACTGGTGTTAACAATAAGTTTATTTGAATTTGTTTAGTTATTGTCTACTAGAAACCGCTAGGAATATATTAAATTGATTAGTTGTACATGAGATAAAAGATTTCAAACGTATTTTTTAACTCGAAACTTGCGAGAAAATACAAGTACCTATAGCGCAACTATACACGTACATAAATAACAACGATAATACAGAATACAACGAAGATATGACCTTAACGTTCTGTTGTTTTATTAGATCAGTTATATAATATGGTAAAAAAATAATAAAATTATTAATTTGTTTATTGTTAAAAAACTAAATCGACTTGCTTGAGTATTTTTATTTATTAATTAAAAGGCAACAAATACTTCACGAAAAAGGCAATTTCAAAATAAAATAAATATACAATTTCGTCTTGTATAACGTCAAGAAAGTACAAGACAAATAACATTTAATCGAAATCAAATTTGACAATGTATAGTGTATCAATTTACAGCTACACTGGTAGAAAGGATTTCTCAAACCAAGTAAACCTTGTTTTGTATATAACGAAAACAATATTTTCTTAAGATAAGCAATAATCTCTTAAACCATCTATAGTATTCTTGAACGAAGGAATAACGTAGTTGGATTAAGAGTATGTTTATTATATTAAGAAAACATTGTTTTCGTTATATACAAAACAAGGTTTTCTTGGTCCAATACAGTTTTTTTTCTGTGTATTCTTACTATATTACAAGATATGATTTTATACTTTCTGGTGCACAAAATTCACAATGTATTAAATACATGGCCCCCACAACCTTTTGCGGGTTCCTGGTCCAATATTTTTGACGGGTCCATTCCCGCTTATTAACCGAAGGCATTATTTTGACGACGACCAAGGTTAGAACCCTATCAGTCTCCCTTTAGAGGGACCATGATTAAATATATTCGTAAATGCAAGTATATTGGCTCGTTCGTTATGAACAATCGATTTACATTATTTTAAATTTTTTTCATCAGCTTTTACAAAGCGTAAAACGGTATTATTTCTAATTTGCGAAAGCTAGTAACCACTCACAAGTGAACCAAAAACTGACTCGTGTGTAAGCTATCTAAGCTGTGTTTTAAAATAAATAATTCTACAACAATTGTCTCTTAATTGAACATAACAAGTTCATTTGTATGATAAACGAATAGATAGATGGATAGTTTAGATGCAGCAGAAGAAGAATTCTTTTCTAACATAACTATTTTATAATGTTAAATTTAAAATACCATGTTAATTATCTTTCAATCGGTAAATTTTGCAATGTGAAGAGAAATCATTTTTATCTAATTCAGATATTTTTAGTAAAAAAAATTGATTTTTTTGGTAATAACCACTCTAATCGCCGAAATATCGTAAGCAACAAAAAGTTAATAGAAATATTTTCAGTTACTTTATTGAACAAAAAAAAATAATTTTGAGCAATTACGATAAAAGTACCTTCTTGATGTTGTCAATAATAAGTATTTAAATATTTGAACCACTGACTAGAAACAAGTATACCAACATCAAAGTTGTGAGAGAAAAATACGAAAAAAAAATTAGAAATATTAAACATATTTCCCATGCCGTTTATTGCATTTTTATAAAAAAAATAACATATTGCTGTTTTTTCTTTCTGGTCTAAACACGGCATCAGAGTTATAATGATTTATTTTATATGTCTATGTGTATGATGACATCATTTGCAAAACTCAATTTTAGAAAATTGTCGCTTACAATAATTCGGCGGTTAGGGCTCGGCATGGGCCCTTATTCTCGAGTTCATTCGACTTTTTCTCATTCAAGATTACTAAACTAAAACTAAAAGTCACTAAGTTATTTACCAGAATCTCGATTGTGTAAATTATACCGTATTCTCGAATTTCGATGCAACTTTTTTTCTATAGAAATGTTGAATGAAAAATCTCGGCTGCTCCTGGGCATGCGAGATTTAAAACTCGAACGAAAAACGAATCGACATATTCTCGAGTGAATTCGAGAATAGGGACCATGGTCTCATAACAATTTCTTACTGTGAGGGTATAGATTTCTATTTTCAAAAATTCAAAAAACTGTCCTCAAGTGCAATTTTTACTATTTTCTTGTTTCCGTGTTATATTATTTCATAACTTAAAAATCATTAACTAAGATTGGTCGGAGCTTACAGCAAATTCAAGATACATTGAAAATTCAATTTCGATAATACATGCAACCAACTAAAATCTGAACACAGTCAACATATTCCATTTATGATATTACGTCAAATCCGTTTAAATAAATACGTTAATAAATAATAACACGTAGAGGTACATTCAGCGTCAATACATATGTGAAAGACAAACATTTGTACTTCATTGAATGACACACAGCTTTATCCGAGTACAAACCCGGCATAACTGAACCCAACAAAGTGAGACAGACAAATCAAACATATCTGATACCGCTATTGAAGTTATAACGTATCTTTGTGTCAAAGTGTACTGTCTTTGTCTAACAAGTACCTGGGAAGCAGGATTTCAATGGTGTCTCGATGAGAACGTTTCAGGGATCTTGTTTCATACGTGAGATGCTGGGAAAAAAGATAATTTATAATATGGGTCATTACTCATTTGCATGATGTTGTTATGTGTCTTTGAAGAAGTACCTGAAGGCAGTATGTACGTAATACGTAATAAGAGTTTAATAAAATTCTTGAACGGTTATTCAATAGAAATACCGGTGAGGAGATTTTTATGTACTACTTTTGAATTACGACTGCTTGTTTTTTAAAATGAATGTTTATCAAAACATGCATTATTACGTTACTTTTATATTTTTTAATCTTCGTAACCTAAAGCTTTTATAAAGAACCACACATATTTATTAAGGGAAATTGATTTCAGTGGTTAGCTTATGTAATGTTGCAGATTAAAAGTTACTGTACACAAAAAAAACTGTATTGGACCAAGAAAATCTTGTTTTGTATATAACGAAAACAATATTTTCTTAATATAAGAAAAGTACTCTTAATCCAACTACATTATTTTTTCGTCCGCAAGAATAATATAGTTGGTTTAAGAATATATTTCTTATCTTAAGAAAATATTGTTTTCGTTATACACAAAACAAGGTTTACTTGGCTCAAGTAAATCTTTCTACCTGTGTAGGCTTAAAAAAATGATCTTTATTGCCCCCTCCTCTCCAAACAAAAAAAATTTGACAAACTAAAATAATTGTACATATGTGGTTATTTTCATCTTTGGATTTCTATATTAGGGAGGGGGAGCTAATTTCTTGAAGTTATTGATTAGCATTAAGATGTATTTACACCAAAGACAAACAAACGGCACGAAGTTTTTTTGACAAAATGACAACAAAACCTAAAGTCTAAAGTACTGGCATCAGACTTGGACAACACCTCAAACCTCATTGTTCAACATTTTTAACTTAAATGTACTGAATTCAGTGGCGGCGTAAGGGGGGGGCGTTGGGGGCGACCCGCCCCGGGTGCCAAGCACCAAGGGGTGACAAATTATTCTTTAAATACTCTGGAAAGTGTGTATAACATGTCATTAAGATCGTAAATAAAAATAAAAATATTGAATTGACAACAAGAAAATAAAAATAAAATGAAGGACAACACTTTTTTCTAGAAGGGGTGCAAAAAAACAGAAAACTGAAATTAATATTGTGTTGAGAACGAAAAAAAGACAGCACTTTTTTCTAGAAGGAGGTGCAAAAAACCAGAAAACTGATATTAATATTGAGTTGAGAACGAAAAAAAAAAGGGGGGGGGGGGTGCAAAAAAAACCCGCCCCGGGTGCCAATCTACCTTACGCCGCTGTCTTACAGCGTGATTTGATAATAATTGATCATTTTATTTAAAAACAGTGGACATAATTATCGCGGTTCGCCACACTATCAAAAGTGTATTTTTTTATGTATTATTTATTAGATAACGTTTGTGTAGTAATACTTTTCATTTTATATTCATTAGCAAATGTTCAATACTGGTTTTACTTTGTCTATTACTGGAGAAAAAACTTATACAAAATAAAGTCTGTAATTTAAAAAATAAATTATATTTGCGGAATTTGGTAAAGAGGTAGTTGTTTTATAAGTAGGTAATATAAGTTCATGAGAATTACAAAAAAGTAGCCTACCAATCCAAAAAACAATATACTTTGTAAACTGGTGCTAGTACCTTATACATTTTTAAATAGGATTTGTTTTAAAAACACCATGTTTGTATTTTGCCTTTTTGGTGTAAACGAACCATTAACATAAACTACATAATACAGTAGATAAGTTCACAAAACTATATGCATTTAAAAAATACAGTAAACTTTAGGCAGCCTATATAGAATAAACAATTTTTAGCCTTGTTCGTTATCTTTAATCCCTTAAATATTTACATTATTTTTCTTAAATATCCGTTCAAAAAGATATTGTTGTTATTTTTAAAATACATATGTAAATTTATTTTACTTACATAATAAAGACTTCTGGTTACTTTTATATCCTTTAACCAATGTAGGGAGTTTATAAACGTACTGTTTAAACAATAACACAAATTTCTAAAGTTTGCAAAACACTTAAAATGGGTCGCTGTTTCGCTCAAGATAGCCAAGAAATATTTATCTGTATTTGTTTTTGATCTGGAATTTATCTTTAGTGCAGGTTTTTGGTTGAAATTGTAGTTTTTACAAAATGTTTACTTTGAAAAAGATCAGGTACCTGCTCTAAGATTCATATGTGATAATGTATACCTATCCTATAATTATCATTTTATTTTAAATATTATACTTTAAACAATAAGTATATAACGTATGTAATGTTTTTCTATTCTTCTTATTTTTTTTCAATTCTCTGATTAATTTAGATATTTAGTTAGGTTACATAGGTAAAAAAATCGAGTTAACTTTTGACCAACATAGGAAAATTGATGGTTATTAATTATTAAATCAACAATTTTCCTATTGTTTTATTGTTATAATCAGTGCCGGATTTATTGCCCTAAGCACTAACCATCTGAAGGCCCTCATTTTGAATTGTGATGCCTTTTTTTTTAGTGATCAAAAAAATTTCATTACCATTTTCCCTATTAACTGCAATATTACGTTGATGTCCCCAGAAATCACTTTTATGGTGCTCTCAGGAATCAGATGCCCTAAGCAGTTGCTTCTTTTGCTTATTGGTAAATCCGTCACTGTTTATAATTTGTTCACTAAAAGCATTATTAAAATTTTGCGATTAATAGGGTAATTGATTAATTCTAGCCCATGTACTAATGTGGCCATTTAGCCATATCATATACCAAGGGTGGGCAACTATTTGTATAACACGGTCCAGAATAAGATTTACGTTTTGCCCGAAGGTTGCCCACCGTTATCATATACTATATTGTATTTTTTTCTGCTGCAAATGATGATGCTAGAATTGGTCATTTCACTTTATTATTATTGTAATATATATCGGTTATATTTTCACTTTTATGTCACCAACTAACAATAAATTTTATTTTATTTTAAATCATTTTTTAATTTTGGTTTAAACAAAAAGCTAAGAGGTATTCGTATACAGTAACAGTATCATATTTTCATAACATTTACATAAAATGGTAGATCTAATTGTAAGTCTAGATTCTAGAAGCTATTTTTTATGAGCTTAGAAAAATATTTATTTTCTGTAAATACGAAAACTTATATATATTCAGTTCTCGCATTAAAAATAAGAGATATACTTGATAAACTATTTAAAATGAATAACCAAAAAAAAACATAACAAAATATTGGTAGAGAAAAACAACAAAAATATCAAATCACGGTAGAATTAAATAACTAATACAATCGAAACGAAAAAAAAATACATTGAAATCGCATATCGCGTATATAATCACGCTGCCCACGGATCCGTGAGGCAGGTAAATTAAAAGTCATGTCGCCGCACGTGAGCAAATGAACACACGCCATCGGCAATGCGTGGACACCGCGCGCGTGTGCGTATGTGTGTAAGCCAGTGGCGCGGTCTTACCGGACATTACAAGTGTCCAGGGAAAAGGAAATTGAAAAATATAAAAATATAAAAATATAAAACATTTCATAAACTCTTTTTTTTCAACCCATAAACAATATCTAATCGCTAAAGAGCTATCTGAAAAGATAAATATTCGATAGAAAAAGAAAACTATGAAGACAAAGATGTATTATTTCATAAATCAATTTTTTTTTTTAATTTATTTAAAAATTAAGAAATTGAAAACTAAAAAAAAATCCGATTGAATAAGATATTACATAAATTCAAACAAATAATATTTTAGCTCAATTAATTTATCAATAAAACTTTTTAAATTATATTAGAACTGAAAAAATGGTAAGAATATTAATTTTAGATAGTAATATTCTCAATAATTTTTATTTAACAAACCGTTTTAAAAAAATAGAAATTTCAAATAATTGACAATAGTTACTAACATCAGTTTCAGGTTTAGTGATTGTTTTCAAAAATAGGAGGTACACATCTACAGCATATAAGAATTTTAAAGTCAAAGCTTCATCTTTGTAAGTTTCGTCATTTTTTATGATATTTTATGTCATACGTTTTTATGTAACATATGTAGGTACATTTTTATTAATCGTTTTTTTTTTATTTTAAAATAATCAAATGAGACACTATCTATTGAACTCATACTGTACTCTAAACCAGGCTTGTCCAACCCGAGCCTCGCGAGTAATTTTCGCGCGGCCCGCTTGGGATTCGTAGAAAGAAAGGAAAATATGAAAATAATTAATGAACATTAATAACATCGAAAAAAAAGGTCTTCAGATTTTTTTTATATTAAATACACAAAAAATTGTATATGCGACCCTTCACAGACTGAGTTTGCGCTATGCGGCCCAAGAAGGTCAAAAGGTTGGACACCTATGATCTAAACCAGTGTTTCCCAACGAGGGCCTTACGCCCCACAAGGGGGCAATTCGATTGTTAAGGGGGGCAATTCGAACATGTACTTTTAAGTTTAAGTTAACCGTATGCCATGGCTTTGTGAGGAAACCGAAATCAAATATCCAAATGCAACCAAATATGCAAGAGAACTATTGTTACCATTTCCATCTTCATATTTAGCTGAATGCGAATTTAGTGCCATAAATGATTTGCTGCTAAAAAAATAAATCGGCTGGATATAACAAAACAGGGAGACTTGAGACTGAAGTTAACTAAATTGGAACCTGACATAAAATCTCTTTGCGCAAGGATCTCTCTAAATTTAAATAATAAATAATTACTAATAATTAAAATAATATAGAAAAATCTTTCAAAAAATTATTTTTACTTGAATTTCGGTTCTCCATTATATGTTTTGAAAATTTACTTACTGTGTATGCTCAATAATTTCCTAGTGATTTCTTTCTAAAACCTATCATTCAAGTTTTTTTAGTGAACATGTCAATGTTTGAATATTAAAATTTATGTATATGTTGGGGGGGGGGGGGGTATAAGAATTTTAGAATGGCTTAGGTGGGGCATAGCACACAAAAGGTTGGGAAACACTGATCTAAACTATAAGAGATACTCAGGGGTGTGCTGCCAAAAATTTAACAACCGGCTCGCTAAAAAAAATTATTCCCTATTTTCTCTCGGAATAGATTGAAATATAGTATATTGTTGTTTTCAAATGGTATACATTTGATTGAACTCATTCGAATTAATAAAACTTGCAACATGTTTTTCATGCATTCCAAAATCATTTTTTTCGCATTTCTATTGCTCTTATTGAACGTCTAATTAATTTGTCGCGGAATAATCTAATTAATTTATCGCGGAATAATTTAACAACCGGCTCGCCGATTTTCAAAAATCTTAACAACCGGCTCGCGCGAGCCGGTGCGAGCCGGCTCCAGCACATCTCTGGAGATACTTCAAAATTATGTGTAAACGTTTTGTAGAGTTTAATTATGTAGTTCTACATAAAAATCCGCAAGACAATCTCTGCATGATAAAACGCGGGCGATGCCTCGCGTAAAATCTATTTTCAACCTGCATAATCTCACAATCGGTAAAGGCATATGTTTTAAGATTTAAAAAGTTCATGTATCCCAAATCATTTTAATGTACGGAACAAATGCAAAGAAGGTGTTTACACTTCACAGCGCGAGTGTCCGCGCTACATTTATTTGTATTTTTTTCCATTTTCAACACTCAATATTGTATGCAATGATACGCCATTGCTTCATGTGACGAGTGAGCTAGAGGAGGTGCGCGACAGGGGATGGTGAGGCGCGGGGGTTGTCATTAGTACACGCGGGGGTGCACACACATAAACACACTAACACCACCACCACCGGACCTACCCCATGTAGTTGGGCTCGACCCAATTTGCAAAGCTATATATAGATACATACATACATACGTACACACATATATATACATGATGCCAAAACCACCATCGAGTCGCCCGCCCCCCACCCCACGCTCCTCTTGCTGCATACGCGATATGTGTATGTGCCCCCCGCGAACGTCCCCCTACCCCCACCGCAGCCTAATACGGGCGAGTGGTTAGGGTGACATGCTCCTTTGTACTAAATATAATGTCAATGTGAAGAATTAGTGTGTTGCAGAATTATTGTGATAATAATTTATATTTTGCAGATATGTTTTTCGTTTATTACCCAAAAGCACACATATAGTAAATTTTATACTTATAATAAAACTGAATAATACAAACGGTATTTAGTTTATTGTTTTTTTTTTTTAACTAAAACATACTCTCTATGGTTATTTAATAGATATACTGAAAAAAGTTACTGTTAATTTTTAACATAAAAAACATATTAACGGGAGGACGAAATTTCATTGTGTGAAAATTTAATCGGTAACGTAGTAATATTTCATACCAACAGTATCAAAAATTACTATACCCAGTGCCGGATTTACCAATAAGCAAAAGAAGCAATTGCTTAGGGCACCCGACCATAGGGGGTATCATGATGGGGCATCATCGTAAAATTGGAAAAAAATTTGGTGAGGAGCTAAAAAAAAAAAAAAGGTCTTTAGAATTATTAGTGGCTAAAAAAAAGATCGTCAAAATTACAAAAGGGGGCCTTTTTATAATTACTGCTTAGGGCACCACATAGGGTAAATCCGGCACTGACTATACCGTATGGCCGTATGTGAAAATAAATTATTAATAGTCAGATGAAAAAATTTCATTAACATTTTTATTTATTTACGATGCGTAGGAATGAGAAAAAATAAAAAATTGCATAGATTGATGAAAAAAAATTAGATCCTAGAAATTTTTAACACCCGACATGGTAAAATTTAAAAAAACGTTTACTACAATTCAATAGACTGTATAGCAGTTTCTATGACGGCGATATATGCCAGATATGAAAAGTAATATAGAAACATAGTAAAATTATAGAGAATATGCGTGAAATTTTCATATGCAAGAAATTTAATTAAGCGTATATTACTTTTTCAGAGTAAATGTTAATAGGTACTATGTTAAAATTCACCAGTATGTCATTGTAATTTTTTATTTATTTTATTTTAAATTCTACCGACTTTTCTGTTAATTTTTTTCAGAAGTTGAATCTGTCCTCAGGTTCACAGTATTTTCTGTTAATTGTTAATAGAATATTCTCTCCGTGTATTTATGAAAGATCAATCCAATTAATATTTTTATATTTCGATATTCATTGATTAAAAAAGTTGAAAATGCCTCTAACGAGTAAGGTCATTTGAATCTATATTTATACTAACGAATAAAAAATGAATACTTATATAAGGTACCGGCACCATTCTTGGATTCTTTAAGAGCAAGGTATACTGTTTTTTGTGATTTATGGGCTTCTTTTTTGTAATTCTCATGAACTCATGTTAGTACTAAAACAATTCACTTTTTATTAAATCAATTTAATAGTCCACAAATAAAGTTTTTTTTATTATAGCTTTCTATTTTGTTTATGTTTTTTCTCCAGTAAAATTTTTGCAAATGATTAATACTACGACACAAAAGTTATAAAATAAAGAATCGTTTAATTTGAAACAAACTAATGCAGATGCTATGATAATTTAATAATTAATAAATATATTATACTTAACTAATTTCTTAAAATGCCCACCATTTTGACATCCATTCGCCAATTGTCATCAAATTAAGCTAATTGTAAGTGTCCTTATATGATGATTCAGTAATGGCAGTAATCAAATATCAACAAATATTTCTACTTTAGTAAATGCATTTAATTAAACAAGAATCCTACACTGGAGTATGATCCAAGACTGATGCAAGTACCTTAGGCTTTTTTTTCTTTAAAAATACAAAGGCTCAAGCTCCATCACCACTTTATGGTATAGATACCCTTCGATAGAATTAATTTTCATTTACCTATTTTTATTTTTTTACTTTTCTTTTTCGACAGTCTTTAATTTATAATTTTTAAGCTTTTTACATTTTATTTTTGTTTATACGAATACAGTCGATACCTATTATAACGACATTGTTTAATATAACATATTGTTTTTAACGACTTAAAATAAAAATCCGTCTGAATGTTTAAGACCTAATATGACTGGTCCCTTCGATGTCGTTATAACTGATTTCGACTATATTTTCGAATACGCATAAAAAAGTTTACTTAAATTAAGATAATTTTTTTTCTTCAAAATATTGTTTAAAACAAATGATTTATTGTTTTCTTCCGACAATATTGATTAAAAGAGAAACATAAATAGAATTGGATTAATATAAATTGTTTTCGATATATATGAAACAGTAGTCTTGGTTCAATGCTGTGTATCCATTTTCTTTTTCGATTAAATGTGATATAGAATGGTTTGTAAAATTAAAGTGTGTTATTTAATTAAATAGAGTGAATTACAGAAAAGATATAGATCTTCAAAGTCAGGTTTTTCTCTAACAACCCTATTTATACTCGTAGATAGATTTTTTCAACTGACGAAATTATTGTAAAAACTATATAATTACATCCAAATCAATGAAGAAATCAGATACAATAAAAATTATTAAAGTATTCTAATTTTCAGTATTAGAAAGAAATTAAATAAAATTTACTAGTTAGCTCACAAGATCTTTGAACGAGGTATAAATTCTGCAATAATCTCTATGGATTTGTTTTAGAATTTAGAACAATGGTACATACTTCAAATATTAATGATACATAATACAGTTCTTGGTTCTGACCGTACAAGATATTTTTCATATACGTACAGTGTATTCCATTTTCATTAAGTCGTAAGAAATTTAACATTGAGAGTGAATTAGAAATGTTGTAGTAATTTTTGTACCTACAAATAATGGTTTATTTTGAAATGTCGCCTCAAAACAAATTGATAAATTTTAAATATAGCAATAGTGTTTTGTTATCAAATAATTTCATTTTTTTCATGTTAAAAACAAAACACTATTTACTAAATTAAAACTTATCAGTCGTCGTTATATTACCACGTTGTTATATTTGTTCATAGGTTACTACAACATTTCTAATACAATGGTCTACTCGTCAGTTCATTTGTTCTATGCTGTGACGTAATCACCAAGAAATTTTTCTAATAAAAAAATTGTGACAAACGGAATCTAAATTGACACGAAATTTATATAAAATGGCAGCCGTCTGAATATGCAGAGCATACCTTGTTTTATTGGATCATAGTATCCGCGTTAAACTGTCAATACGCGTTACAGAAACATTTAAAACGTATTGGCAAGCTAGAAAATTATAATACCGGACATTAATTTTACAAAAAAAAAATACCATAAGTTTAACGTAAATATACACACGCTTGATGGGTTAAATCATTGCCAAATAAAATTTCCCGAAACATGCATGTATAACCCATGTAACTGGGCAAATACATACAGCACTCTCAGCCTCCTAGCACAAAAGCTCTACTCTTGTACACAGTACACACACACAAGCGTGTATTTGTGCGCCCACACCGCACTACTCGCCGAAACCGTACCGTGTCACATATAATACCCGTGTTTCTGACATATTATCGCGAATGGATGGTTGATGTGAAGCACGGCAATGGTCTGAAGTGCGCCGCTGGTAATTCACATGAATGTGAAATTTCACTATCGGTACCTTTTGTTCTATTTGTATATAATTATGTTTGTTATAATTAGTGTATATTACGTTTTAACTGGTCTAAATAAAATTAGATGCTAAAATTATCATTTTTATTCAACTTTTTGAAATAATCTTGGTATTCATAAATTCAGGGACGCCGCGAATCTGTAGGCTCATACATCCAATTAATTTAATGTTAATGAATGATTTTATTAAGTAATGCAGTTGTTTTACTTGTGCATTTCAAGTTAGTTATGCTTTGGCTTAAGGAAGGGATAACTTTAGTTTAAAACAGGCGCTGCGAGTTGAAAAAGTTTGGGGACCACTATTCTATGGATTTGTTATGGAAAATTGAACAGTGGTATTTCGATTTACCGTTATTTTTTTATCTATTGCGCAAACTTCAAATATTTATATGTGTA
This sequence comes from Sialis lutaria, assembly GCA_949319165.1. Classification (NCBI taxonomy): domain Eukaryota; kingdom Metazoa; phylum Arthropoda; class Insecta; order Megaloptera; family Sialidae; genus Sialis; species Sialis lutaria. Next base: position 7,362,663 of record OX439233.1, on the reverse strand, counting down.
TATACGTCATGAAACTGTCATTTCATTTTTAATTTTTTTACAATACTAGTTATATTTAGATAGTGATTCTAATGCTGTTAAAACTTTAAAACCTCTTTATTTGAAACCTGTTTGATTTGAAAATCTTTATAGGTACTCTATGTATATTCTAGTGTAATAGTTTGTTAGGTAATATTCTAATTAGAGATTTAATAAGCTCTTTTCATTCTACACTATCAACTGCATCTAATAACAAGACCATATAAAAAGGTCGGATATATATGATTTCGAAATGCTAAAACGAAATAGACGACTGTATCCAGAAATTTGTAAAGCTACTAGGAACATATATATATATATAACATTAAACTGTTAGTTTCTAAGGAAATCTTTAAACTTTCCAATCGTCATCTTAAAATCTCCAACATATACCTACTGAAAATATGCATATTCAATAATTCAAATAATCAATTTGCTATTGGTACAAATATGGCTCGATTCGATCCTATTCTAAGTTCTAAAACTCGTACACAATCAAACTGTTTCTACAACATCTTGGAACCCCTTTCTAGGAAGATTCCATTTTAAATTGTACATACGTACGTGTAATATGCGACATAAATATATGTCATGTGTTAATATCGATTAGGAACCAAATACGCATCCGCTGAAATCTCTAACCAAACACTAACATAGTTGATTAAAACAAATCAACAGCAACGGGCATGGAGAGTTATCGTACGTGGGTATTGTAACTAGTCAGGGTGAGTTTAACCCTTTCAAACACATTTTTGAGTATTTTACATCATTCCAAATATATGGATCTTTTCTAGAAATTTATATGCCAAAAAACAGTTTGTAAGATTATAACTGACCCATCAGTTTTTATAAAATCATAAAATATATCTTCAGTTGACTCTTTAACTCTTTCAGTAACGATTAATAAAATAAAATATTTTCTATTGGTCTTATATCAGAATAATTACTGCTACTAACTTTGGCTTATAAACTAGACTGCTTTCTCAGGTCTGTTTTATAAACCTTCGTAACAAAAAAATTGATTCCACTCGGCAATTGTTCTTTCACTAAAATTTGGCTCCTTGGAGAGTAAAATAAGAAAAAATTGCAAACAACTACATAATGATTATTGACATTTAGCTTTTATTTCTTGGCACTTTCTCCTACCAAAGTTGCTCGATATAACATGAAGCTCATGTTTGCCTATAATTTGAATCATCATATACTTATATCGATCCTTTGCATGTATGTCTCGAGTATATTTCCTCATACTTGAACATTTACGCTATATATATCTACAATATGGAGAATCACTGGTTTAAAACAAATCAACATGTACCGAGAGTTATCGTACACATAAACACGAGCATTGCAACTAGTCAAAACAGGTTTAATCCCCGGAGCCATTAAATTCAAAACGTATACACGTTTACCTAAATTCATATCTGTTAATAAAATCAACACGGCAATAAAATTTCTCTCTCTCTATGCTCTCGCATTGAATTTCCAATCCAACAAATTACAACGCACACCAATCTATCAGAGCGCAGTATAACACAATCCGCTTAACTCACACGCTGGAGTTCACGTGTGACGCCCCTCCACTATTCCCCCCACTCCTCTGTATGTACTTCGTACCGCCCCCGTCAACCCGCACGGCCCGCGCCAATCTAGCACGCTCGGCATACGGCGCGCGTTCGGGTTTACGGTGGTGGGAGAACGCACTACCTTCCTCCCGGAAGCCTCCTCTACACCCTCTCTACTACAAGCAGTGAGGCTAACCCGCCTAGCGAAACTACATTCCTCTTCTGCCACTTTCATTCTCATTTATCGATCCGTAGTAGGTATAAATGCATGTCTTATCACTTGTTCGCGTTAATAAAGGAAACTGGTCAGAGGTGAACGTTTTCACTGCTTGTAGACTTTTTTTAATATTACCATTTTCATTATGCTAAGCAAATTTTGAAGACTCGGAATATCTTTACTTCAAACATTAAATTCACTTTTTACACCTATGAAAATGACCGAATAACAGGTTGTTCGAAAAGTTAAATAGGGATTATCAAGAGATAGATGTGTTGTGCGTAATGGAAGGTTATAAGGGGTATATAGAATCAAAACTTCCATGTCAGTGTCCACCCTAAACCATTTTGAGATATTTATGTTGTTTCCTTTTATATTTGAAGGGGAAATTTGACATACTTTTAGCAAAACATAATAATAAATCAATTATTTATACTTTTTGAAAATAAATGATTAATATAGTAGGACATAGTCATATAGGCATGATTAATTTTGATAACAAAAAGTGGCAAAACACTTTAAAATCTAGTTTTATTAGTACGCCACCATAGTTCTTTTGATTTTTAAAAGGTTGTAGCCGGTTTTCGGACTGGTTTTTAATACAGTAAGATCAATGATACAAAACAAAATGCAATAAGAATTTAATTTTTTGTCAAGTTTTGATTATACTCCTCACATAACTTGCGCCCTTACATAATCTTTTATTATGCTTCCTATAGAATTCTCTTAAAGGCAAGATCTAAATATAATTACAAATATTTGGAAATTTTTGTTGGGATTCTATTTATGTAAAACTATTTAAAAATCGTTGTCGAATTTTTTTAAGAACGGTATATCTATAAAATATGTATATGTATTAAAAATCTTCAAGCTGGGTTCTAAATAGTATGTACCAGTGACGTAGTAATGGGGGTGGAACCCCCTTCGAAATGTTCAGTGTTCTTAAAAAAACGTATGTTTTGAGAAAATCAGTTCAGAATACCTTCCAAAATTCAACACATATGTATTTAGCCCCCCCCCCCTCATCCCCCCGAAAAGTATTACCTCCCTCTCCAATTTTTTTACTATGTCACTGGAATATACATATAACTAGTGAACTAACTTTTATTTTGAAATTCAATTAGGTATGTTCGATATTTGTGAACCATTCGGTATAACAAAGCAGCTTAAAATACGATCCAATTCACACATACATACTAAATCTTCATTGTTTATAGACATTATTAAAAACATTATAATACAATAATTGTAAATTTGAGTCCGCGTTTTTTTAATCACGTTCCATCAAAAAGCATTTGCCATTTCGCGGATGATTTATTTGAATAAAACGACGTATCTATATTACAAATGGTACCGTGCCGGCCGCTGATAACAGGCATTGTTGATATCGGGTTGTTTATGATATATCCCAACCCTTTGACACTAACACAAATACGAGTTAATTTCCCGATCTGTGTGTTCTGATATAATGTGTAGAATTATGCGAATTTTAGTTTTTTTGGTGAAACAGAAAATTGTCATTTTTAATTAAACATGGTAATGACATTCCATGTAAATAAAACATTGCGCGTAACACTTGTGTGCAAAGTTGTGTGTGTAATTATATGTGCAGGGGCGGCTCTTCTCAGTATGGCGAACAAAACACAGATTTTCGTTAGTATTCATACACATTTTTTTAATAATACATTTCAAAATATTTTTGTTCGTGATGATTTCATTCAACCAATTCAGGAAACTATTTTTATATTTTATTTTCAATTTAGAAAAAGAAATGGCACCCATAAAGAATAGAGCCGACCCTGTTTGGACATAACACTTATGTGCAAATTTCTGTGTATAATTATATAACGAGCAAACTTTTATATTTCACCGGAAATGGAAAATATTTGCAATATAGGCATTAATTAAATTGACATATAAGTGCAAAAATTGGAACAGAAATCCAATTGAAAAAATGTAATTTGATTTTTGGAACAAAACAATGGATTACGATTTTATTACGTGTACGTAAACATTGATCGACTGAAATAAATAAATATTAGTTCAACTGAAAAGTGTTATCCTATCTACAAACTAAGCTACCAAACAATTAAATAAAGCCACTACCTTAATTGGAATAAAATACATGCAAAGTAATGAGTTAAACTAATGTAGTATTGTAACGAAAAATATTAATTGAAATACTACCTAGTCGTTAATATTAAAAGGTAGTTTGTTTCACAATTTTCGTATAAAAAAAATATGAAAATTTTTTTAATAAAAATATGTTGATATAAATATTTTCTCTTGTTATTTTTCTTTATAACATTGTTTTCTTCAAGTTTCATTATTTTCCATCAAAAATCTCATTATAGAAAATTGTTTACGACGGAGAAAAAGCATTTATTAAAGGTGTGGATGTATCCGAAATTATAAAAAAAAACTTTAAAAAGAAAATTATGTTTGAATATCTATACATACCTAACTAGGTTACATCGCAGTTTAAAAAAGTTTTATGAATAATTGTGAAACAAGCCATGTTAAAATAAAATAAAAATGCGACTAGTAAATTATTTAGACATAAAACTTACCTTTTTCTCAGTCAACTTCTCACACCTTCTCTGCTTGCAGATTTGATGTGACTTATCGTTCCTACAAGGAGCGCAATCACCACAGTTATCCTTTCTTTGACATCCTATACATTCTCCACATCGTTTCCGTTTCTTCTTCACTTGTTTGTCACCATTTCCACCAGATATTTCATCCACATCCATACCGTTGTTTGTTGTCATGTTTGTGTGGGGAGACTTGAACCCGGCCGTTGATGAAATGGCAGCAACTTGACCAGAATTCTCACAACTCCCTACATCCATGTTACTGTTAGCTCCATCGCTTTCTGTTGTAGAACTTTCTAAACTAGAAGCTCGTATTTTCCGACGCTCTTTCTTACGAAAGTCATTTCTTGTCGGACTACCAATTGCTTGCAGCCCATTGAATCCATTGGTTTTCTTTTCAATACCGTTATATAAACCGGAATTGTCTAAAATACCCATTGGATTTTGAAATTGCGTAGGATGCAGTCCTACTCCAGACATACTTTGTAATTTACTTCCATCTGGATTTGTTAAAGGAACAGTTGTTAACCCTGAGCCAAGTTTTAAATCAACCAAATTAGAAGGTTCAGTTTTTAAAACAGTCACTACAGTTGGGCCTTGTATTAACTGATTGTTTTGTATTATCGTTCCATTCTGACCAGGAAAATGTAAATTATTTAACGTTGTTAAATTTGTAGTTGGATGTGAATATAACTGTATATGTCTTTCATCTAGAAATTGTTGCTGTATTGATGGTATCTCTCTTGCTTGTATTGGAGCAGGCACTAAAGGATAATTTCGAGGGTTCAATGTATGAAAATTTGGAGTTGCGGGGTTGAGTTGTGTCAACTGTCCCCCTGGACTTGTGCTAGACGGACTGACAGGTGTTAAAGTTGTGAGTGTTGTTAAACTCGGCGCTTCGCTTGTGGCCGCGTTGTTTGTGTCGTTATATGACTGGAACTGTGATTGGAATGAAGGTAACTTCGATGCATTACTGGCAGCAAACGCATCTGCAAATGAAGAGATAGGTGTCGCAGCCGAAAAACTTCCTTGGGAACTGGAATCGATCGGTTTCGATTCCCAAGGCCGGTACTGCGGTTGCGACGAAATAATAGACAAACCATGTTCAGTCCTTTCAAGTAATCTTCCTGTGAGTCCTTCACCATAGTAGTCCCAGTTTGAGATGTCTAGCAGACGAGTGTCCGAGAAACCCCCCGACGTGTTCGAGTCGGCAGTCATGTCATTGGAGAATGTGGAAAAGGGAGGTAAGTTAGACATGCTCGATGGGGCATCCTGCACTGTGGAACTAGGTGTAGCTGGTTGCGACGGGTAGTTCACACTAGCACTAGTGAGTGTTGTGTACACGCCTTGAGCCCCTCCACCCAATGTCTCTGTACCAGCATCTTGCTGGTGGCTCAAAGTTTCACTCATTTTACTTCCACACGATTGTAATACTGACTTATCATGTTTACTGGATAGTATTAATTTATTATATGACTAGTATTGGGTTCCATTTTTGGTCGATTTATTTGGAATATTTATTAATACTGATTTGTTTAGAAGGCGTTCTCTTCTCTTTATATAAAAATATTGCAAATTCCTTGAGCAATTATTTTTACTTTGTTAATTAATTTGTTTTATTGTCACGGATGATTTTTTTATGACTCCATTATTGAGTAAGGTACGATTTTGAATGCCCTTCAACACACATTAGTGATGTAGTTTTAAGGAATTTGAATTTAATGAGTAAAAAATTAAATTATCTCAGACTTTGTAGGTTATTTGTACTCTGTATTTTGTATGTTTTGTTGCGGTGCTCAGGTAATTTAAATTTACACACAAATATGGTAACTTCTTTAGGGGGTTCGTTACTTTGTTCCTTGAGAATAGTTTGTATCTTCGGTTTCTTCAGAATCTGTAACAAAAAAATTCCATTATTAGATTATTTTTATTATATGTTTTATTATTTATAATTAAGCCATTCAGAAGTTAAAAGAGATCTACTTTTTATACTCAAATAAATATTTTATTAATCCTATACATATTGCTTACTTGTGTACTTGGTTCAATATTAAAATTATATAATAATCATAGCTCTTTGACTTCTGAATTTTTAATTTTAAATATATGTATTTTTTTGTTCATAATTAAAACAATACACAATTTAATTAAAAAAATTGTATAAAAATCAATATTCGATAATGAATCCGTATTCAAATTGTTATTATTCCGAACTACATTAAAGCGAGAACGTTTCTTTCAGCGGAATATTAAAATTCAGTGATGGAGGAAATCGTTAGACAAGTTTTTGTGATTGTCTACCGTTGTCTGTCACGACGCTGGCTTTTTATCGACCCAACTAAACTTTAGCAAAGTAAATTATACTCGAAAAGAATCCAATGCGTATAGTTTTTGTTTTCTTTTGCAAATAAATTAATTATCTAATGATTAGATTATATTTTATAAAAATATAATTCTTAACAACTTCAAATTGTACAAAACATGAAAATGTACTACATAATTAAGTATATTTAATATTTTAACAGAATTACACGTTTTAAAGGCTTCAGTGCGTCTGTTTGTGAACGTTCTATAGCCGAAAGCCTAATCAATGAAATTTTAAATGTAAAGGTCTTGTAAACTGTAGTCAATTTTTGAATTTTTTTGATTATTTTTGAAACGGGGCGTAGTAGAAAAAAATATTTTGATTCAAAATTATAGAGAATATAATTATTTACCATATAACTTGTATTCCAAATATTTTTTTGTTTTAACAAACCAATTTCAAGATCTTCGATTCTCTATAATGATGTATAAAAAGGTCGTATGGTGGCAAAAGCAATTTTTTTTAGGAACCAAATATGAAATTATGAACAAGCAGAGGTGTTAATTAGATGCCTTGTGAGGACATATACCTCGCGATTATTTTTTTGCGCTTCAGGCCTCAAAATTTCTTAGTGCAGATCTACAGCAGTTTGTATATGAAAAATAATTTTAAAAATCCGTAAACTTATTTCTTTCCAAATACGGTCAATATTCACCCCTTTGTCTACAAGGTAAGACAAGTAGGTGTGTGTAGTTTATGTATCAAGATCACGGTTACAACTGGGTTGTACATAGTAAACAAGTGACGTAGATATTGGTATGGTAACACACGTCACGGATGCACTACATCAGAAACTATACAAAGAATACACTGTACGTACACTGTTTACACACCTACAAAATGTGTTAGATTTTAACGAGACTGCATCGCTAAATTATGTTATTTAGAGAGATACAGTAGAAACCGGTTATAACGACATCGAAGGGGCCGGTCATATTGGTCGTAAAAAGCGGATAGTCGTAGTAACCGGTAAAAATGCAATTATATGGGATTCAGTTTGACTTTTATTTTGAATCGTTAAAACCGATACATCGTATTAACCGATGTCATTATAACCAGTTTCTACTGTATTAACTTAAACTTGACTAACAATAAATGCTTTCATTTATACACGACAAAATAATTATCTTAATGTAATTTTAGTTCTTTACTTAAGCATGTTACTACGAACGAACCGAATAAGCCGAGCATTTTCCAAAGCTTGTTGGTAAAACGTATTTGATCAAAGAAATAATTTACTCGCTGAGTTCAAGTGAAAACATGTATTAATAGTTTTGTTAAATTCGTAGTAATCAATCGCGGATTTATTGGGTGGGATCTTGGGAGACATAAAATCTCTAAATTATAGCAAATAACATTTTTTATATTAATTAAATTGATTAATATATGCCATGTGTTAGTCTTACCTACTACAATTTAATTTGAGAATAATAATCGTAATCTAACTATTTTGTTACATTAATTTTTATTGGAAAAAAGTAATTTGATGTTAGGTTAATTAATATGAACCGTTTTTCAATAAAATCTTGTGTTTTTCTTTTCAGTCAACCCGTAGTGTTTTGTTAAAAATTTACACTTATTTAAAGTAAACCTTTCTTCGTCTTTTATATTAAAAATAGTAAACACTTTCAAAATAACAGTTTTTTTATATTATTTGTAATAATATATATATTCCTTCTATAGTTCATCAAACCGAGTAATAACATTAAATATAAGAAATCATTTCGACATTTGTAACAAATTTTCGTAGCACTGGTTGAACATTAGTTTATTTAAAATATATTAGTTTATTAATTAACTCACTATAACTTATTGAATTTCAAAATATTCACTCACTAAAAAATATTTAACCGCATACCGTTATACCATGTTCTTACTACGTCGGTTTATGAATGGACTAGAGAGTGAGAGAGAGAAGGAACACACGTGGTACCTCTAAAGGTTGACCGTACTTTAGAGGGTAATCCCTGAATGACGCACGCCACCCCGGAGCTTTGCTGACCTTACACTAGCTCCGGTTGCATCGTCACCGGAAAACCGACTCCGGTTGGGAACTTCCGTTACGAATTCTTGTGATATATTTCGTCTTATTTTTTGTGACTCATGGAGATTAATATTTTCTATATAGATCAGCATGATATTGTTCATAATTAGATGATATTAAAACATAACACAAAGGACTTTCTAATTTTTCATCAATTTTCGAATTTTGATACAATTAGACTGTAGTTAGATTTATCTATTCTTTAAAAAATATATTTTCAAGAAAATTTAGGGGTGTTAAAACACATGAAAAATATGCCTTCAAAACCATTGCATTTTGTAGATTTCGATTAAAAAAAATATTAAAGAATCGAAATGATTAGGAAGCATATTTTTTTATTAAAAAAATTAAAGAATTGCTTATAGTTTTTTATTAAAGTTGATATATTTATATCTAAATAAAAAATGATGGTAGAAGCATCAAATTAATAGTAATTATAAATGAGAACTATACAAATAAATATATCATTTAATTTTCAGTTAAATTAGAAAACTTTTTATTATACCTAAGTTAATTTGCAAAAAAATAGATATTTAAAAAAATACCCTGCATTAATTTTCAGTAGTTTTCCATTCGTTTATTAGTACAGTAAAAATAGATTTTTGTGTTTATAATGTATATTTTTTACTGTATATAAGTACTATATTATAAGATATTATGTAAGACAAGCTTTAATGCTTGTACCAAGAAGCAAGACATGAATCTTAGCTTCTGGGTATAAGCTGTGTCATTTTGATCATTCTATCGGCTAACGTTTCGTCGTACATTTCAACTGTCATCTTCAGACTTTATTAAGTAAGAAGTAAAAAAAAAACTTCCTTACGAATTTTAACCGTCACTATTGCTATAAACTTGAGCATCCACAGCGGAAGAATGGGGTAGTTGCCATCCATAGAAAAATTTCAGCGGACGCCCCTGACTATAAATATAAATATTGACCTGGTAGCTAACTTTCTATTTATTTCAATCACTACAGAACTCGTCAAAAACAAATAAACAAATATTGACAAACCGAAAAAAACACCTACATTAATTACTAAATAAAGTTGTCATAAAATAAGCTATTAATTGAAATTAATTGTATAGTATCATATATACGAAGTACAATATAGGTGCTTTTGATACATACATATATTCATATAGGTATATACTATATATTTACAATAACTTCTGAAGATGCTCAACAGTTTCGTATCGATCGATATAAAGAGCCTCCTGCAATAAACGTACAATAATAAATCGAATATTCTAGTAGAGTAGTCAGTTGAACAGCATATTGTACATAAAACATATCAGTGGTTCTAGCGCAAGGATTAGGAACTTAAACTTGTATATTACAATATCTGTCTGTCCGTTAGTGCGCTTATCACTCCAGAACCACTTATCCGATTTACGTGTTTTTTTTAATTCATTGATATGTCATTTGCCCGGGTTTTAGTATATATTTTAATTATTTTATTAGGTAACATAAAGAATAAGCTGTGACGATGATAGTAAATCAAGTCAGAAAAAGTTGCCACAAATGTGCTCTTTTGCAATAGACTGCCTAAACCGTTAAATATTGAACAATATAATGTAGTAAATAATTGTGTAGAATTAATTTTTCCAACTATGTTTTAAAAAAATCCTAAACAATAATTCTATACTCCACGCGAGCGAAGCCGCGGGAACAGCTAGTTTAAGTATAAAACTGAAGATGAAACTAAAAATTAATTTTTACTCTACGAGTAACAAAAATAATTTATATTAAACAAATTATCCTTGTTTAGTTATCAATAGCAAATGTACGTAGTATTTTTGAGAGGATTAACACACAAAATAAAGGACTAAAATACCGAATTTAAATAAAAATCTTCCAAAAAAAGATCCCAGTACCAATCGCTTTTCTACTCGTCTTAATTATCTTTCGAATGTGTTCAGCCACCCCTGTTTTACCGTTTAAATATGAATTACCGGGAATTACTTATTATTTTAAAACTGATATTAATGTTTGTTTATTTATTTATACCTATATTAACATAAATCTATAGTGTTTCCATAAATCATAATTCAATCACAAGAAACGATTTTCCTAACGGCATTTTTTTATTAGATTTCCTCTTTATACGCAATTTTATATAATCTAATAACATATTGATTTATTGGACATTCTATTAAGAAAATTGAATAATTTTATTACAATTTTAATCCCAGTAAAACAATTAACGCAGGCATATACTCTATGATGAAAAAAAATCAATAGTTGGCGCTAATTTTTTTTACAAAAAGTCAAATAGAACATCTGAGAATTTAAACGAAATTTTACGAGAGTCATTATATTATATACAGTCGAAATCAGTTATAACGACATCGATAGGTCCAGTCATATTAGGTCGTAAAAGCCGACAGTCGTAATTATATGGGACTTTTATTTTGAGTCGTTAAAACCGATACGTTGTATTAACCCAGCGGTCGGTAGACCGCAGCTCGCGAGCCGCATGCGGCTCTTTGTACAGGCGTTTGCGGATCTTCAGCGATTTTAACTATTTATAATATATAACAAAATTTTAAATGAAAATCATGGAGTTACCACGTTTTTTTTTAAATCCCTGAAATCCATATAGTACCACTTGAATGTCTTTAAATAAAAGGTAATTAACAATTGGAGACACCATTTATACCTATGGCTCTCTGATACCTTTGCAATCCTGTTTCCTTAAACAACTTGGCTCTTTTAACATAAAAGACTGCCGGCCTCTGCATTAACCGATATCGTTTTAAACTAGTTTCGACTGTGTTTATATTTTGTTAATATCTATTAAATGGTACATTACATTTCGAAAATTCTCTAATAGCTAGTAGGTTTATACATAAGCATCAAGTGTAGTAACAAAATGCATCACCGACCAATCAAAAACCAAGCCCCCTATAACATGAACATTTTCAATACCGCTGACATAAACAAAGTACCACACGGAAACCTTACAGAATACACACTGCAAATGCGTCGACCGTCCAGCAGCGTTCTAACCTAACTCTGCCCGCGGTACAACAGAGGGGCGCGCGCGGGGTATCGGCGAGACGCACACGGCGTCGTTAGGCCGAGGGGACTACGGAGGTGCGGGGTGAGAGGGTGCACGACAGCCCTCGTGACTCACGTTGCATCCCCAATGGCGTCGCGACGTTGTGTGTCGGATAACGATGCGTGGTCGTCATAAAGGAGTGGACTGACCAAAATATTGTGTAGGATGATTTTTGTATATATCTATATTTTTTGTTAAAGGATACCAACAAAAATCTAGTTAAGGAACGGAAGTTGAAAAGAAGATTGCTGTTAAAAATAAGTTTTTTCGTGTAGGAGTGTAAAAATACCGATTTGAAAATGTGTAATTTATAATATCAAAACCATTTCTTTTTAAAAATCACTTTTTATGATATGTAGGTAAAATCAAATATGTTTATGCTATTATTATTCTCAAAATCTATTTACTATTATATCGATATTTAAAAAAAACTGTAGACCATAGCCTCCACAAAGGGTGGAGATGGCAGGACTAACCTGTGAACCCGTGGCTAAATAGGGCCCGGGGTGGTGAGCCAATAATCTTATTTTGTCATCGTAAAAAAAGTATCAGGTTTATTAGCAGAAGAGGACCCGCGATATGATATGGAGACCATGCTGTGAATTGCTTTTTAATTTTGTTCAATAATATTTATGTTTTATGAATAGGATTCCCAAACTTATTTGATGACATCGATGGAACAAGCTATTGGCACCAGTCTTAAAGGCTTTAAGAGCAACGTATATTGTTTTTGGGATAGATGGCCTTCTTTTTTGCAATTATCATGAACTTATATTACTAATAAAAACAAATCCGCAAATATAGTTTGTTTTTTAAATTATAACCTTCTTTTTGTATATGTTTTTTTTTCTCCGGTAATGAACAACGTAAAATCAGTAATGAACACTTGCTAAAGATAACAAAATTACTAGTACTACTATACGCAAACGTTATAAAATAAAGAATGGTAAAAAACAGTTACATAAATACATACAATTTTCTTGATAGCGTGCCGAACCACGAGAATTATTTGTCAACTATTTTTAAATAAAATAATCAATTATCATTAAATCACGCTGTAAGACATTTAAATGTTTTATATATTAATATCCAGTAATGACAGTACCTAATCAAATATCAACAAAAATTTCTAATTTAGTATATTTCATTTTAAAAATTTCAAAACTAGGGTATTATTCAAGACTGGTGCCAGTTCCATATTTAGTATCGAAGATATAAAGATAAACATTTTTATTCTTTATAATGTATGAGAGTTGAAACTATTTTTTCAATGATGATCAACTCATTGAATAAACGTTTTTCATAATTTTGTCTAATACTCAGGTAGGGTAGAAAGATATGCCATCATATCTAGTCTCAAGGATTAATAAACGTCATGAAACTGTCATATAAGTTTGATTTCCCGTTCAAATTGCTTGTTAGCTAACAAATTTGAGTCAAAAACGAAAAAACTCTACAAAACAAATGCTGGACTTATTTAAAATTGTTTCATTTGACCCGCTACTAATGTTCGTTTTTATATGGTTTATAAAGTCGGGAAGTACTGAACCGATTTTAATGCGGTTTTCACCAATAGTTAGATAATTTTTCTGTGCATATTCATGGCCATTAATATTTTATAAAAACTTAAGATTTAACATCAAAAAACTAAAAAAATCTTTATCAAGTCGTGTTTTGTTTCCTTGATGTTACAACAAAGAAATGTCATATATATTATATATAAAAACATAGCAGCCATTGAATAAAGAATTCTATAATTGAGGTTTAAATCATGACTATGATAACTTTGTGGATATTAACCCAGGTAACACCGGGTCCTATGCACTAGTATGTAATATAATAAATAAACTCATTGTACCAAACAACTAATAATAAAATAAATAATGTAAACAACCCCGATTACGTATCCGACTCGCTACCATCCACACACACGCATGTTGTTTGTGCAGTTGCATAAAAGTGCGCACAGCGGCGTTTCTTTCGGCCGAGAGAAATATTGATTCGCGCCGCGTGTATTTGCGTGCGTGTGTGTGTGTATGTATGTGTGTGCCGCCTTTCCCAGCTCGCCCGATGTTGTACTGTTGTACCCCGTGTGTGTATGTATGTGTGTGCGTGTGTGTGCATTATGCAAGTCAATGTTTTCAGCGGCAACCGAATCTCTTGAGCATCTACTGCATGATGCAAGAGCGTATGTTGTGATGCATTTGTACAAAATGTCAATGCTTTGATGACGAATATTTGGAAAATAATATGTGATTGTGAATGTAATTTATATTAAAATGTCGATTACATTTGATATATTGAACTAAACATGACGAATCCAGAATTCGTTTTGAGTTTTGATTCACGTATATTAAAGGGTAACAGGGGATTTTCTATGCTAAGCATGTAATTTAATAACCATTACCAGCTGTTCAACTGTTCAGAAACATTTTTTTTATTAAAAAAAAATAGTATTGGACAGTTAAAAAATGTATAAAAATTTTATTTTTACAATCATAAACACACCATCTTATCCAAGATCATTAGGAGAATAGTAGGTATAAGAGATATTAAATAAACAAATTAACATGCATTCTTATGAGAACTACATAATTTCGAGACATGACAGGACTTTTCTAAGTGATGTAACAGAGAGAATTTGATGAAAAATAGAGCATGCATTATTTATTCATTTACACTGGTAGAAAGGATTTCTCAAACCAAGTAAACCTTGTTTTGTATATAACGAAAACAATATTTTCTTAAGATAAGCAATAATCTCTTAAACCAAATATAGTATTCTTGAACGAAGGAATAACGTAGTTAGATTAAGAGTATGTTTCTTATATTAAGAAAATATTGTTTTCGTTATATAGAAAACAAGGTTTTCTTGGTCCGATACAGTTTTTTTTTTGTGTACAAAGATATATCTGTAAATTTTCAGAATAATTAGGAACTTTGTTATTTAATTAAAAAATTATGAGTACATATATGATTTTGCATGATCCCGGGAGAGACACATCTTGCCTTCATGATATGCGTATCACAGGCGCTTTCCCCGCATCGTGCCCCGCAATGCCAACCCCGCACCCTATATGGTCAACCTTTAACCTGGTCAATCTATTCTATAAAAATGTAACAAGAAATCAAATTTAGAGCATTTTATTTTGAATTTTGAATGTTGATTAGTCTTTTGGTCTCACCAAAATCGGTTTATTGTAAGATGCTTTTACAAAATTAAAAAAAATATGTACTTACATGGCACAGAATGTCAATTTTATTTTATAATACATCGCAAACGATATTCACTATAATTTTTATAAAATTGAAAATTATTCATGTAGAGATAACAATACAAATAAATCTGGCACTGTTAATAAATATTACCCCACCCTCCTGGTACAATAATTTAAATTATATTAATCTAATGTAAGTACAGATCAAAAATACGCTCGCATTTGGTCGAATATTGAGCGTTCAACATAATAACATTTTTAAAATACGATAGGTATAGTATGTTAAATCAATAACTTGTCAATCACGGTAGATAATACCGGATTACTAAAATTAATTGTTAATCCCACATTCAATTAAATTGCTGGATATTATAACATTTACACAGCAACACTGTCATATATAAATACAAGACAAATGGTGTGTAGGTATTATTACAGAAAATAATAGTTAATTAAATAATAAATACTTTTTCAAATAATCGAATATTTGTTTTAGTCGGTGGCTAAATATAATAAATAATCTTGGGGTTTTCAGTTTTCATCTCACAAACCCGTATGGTATACTAATTTCACCCCCCCCCCCTGCTTTGAGTTTTTGCAATGAGTCATTAACATGTAATTTTCTTGTTAAAAATTAATTAAAGTATAATTTTTGATAATGAACAAAAAATGGTTAGGCTAGTTGGAAAATAATATTTCGTTTTCAAGTTATTCTAGCCCACACAGAAAAAAAACCGTGTTGGACCAAGAAAACCTTGTTTTGTATATAACGAAAACAATATTTTCTTAATATATAAGAACCATACTCTTAATCCAACTATGTTACTCCTTCGTTCAAGAATACGATAGTTGGTTTAAGAGATTATTGCTTATCTTAAGAAAATATTGTTTTCGTTATATACAAAACAAGGTTTACTTGGTTTGAGAAATCTTTTCTACCAGGTCGGCAAATTGTGGCTTTTTGGGTGCATACGTGCATTTATAAAGAACTAAAGTTGAAAATAAAAAATAATGTTGTTTAAAAATATACTTATGGCTCTAGAAAATTTTTTAATCGTTGTGAGGGATTTCGGCTCTTCTGTCGCTAAATTTTTTCAACCCTTGTTCTAGGCAATTGAAAATATTCGGTGGCTATTAGAATGAGACAGATGCTCATACTTGCTTTTCACTTACGTAATAAATACAAATAATAAGTTATGAATGTTATCGCAAAGAATGGAAAAAAATACATATTATTATAATTTGGCAATCTTTCTTAAAGATGTATGATATAACTTCAGTTTTTTAATATATTTAGATATTATCTATAAAAATAAGAGTCGTTTAAAAGCCAAATCGACTAACTTTAACAGTTATTAATTTTCTGTATTAATACTTGTCAAAATAATCATTAAAATTAAATTTATTTATCAACAGAATGAAAAACATTTTTATATTTGACATTTATCATTCTACAAGTCTGTTTATTAGTGAATGATTTATTTATGAACAGGTCGTATATGTTTACTAGCAATAAATCATTTTTATACTAAAAGAAAATGAGAGATATATGTATATTACATTTACAGAAATAAAAAAAACTTCTTCAGCAAAAATACAAAAAAATAAAAACAATTTCTGCACAATAAAATCATAAAAATTAACTCATTATTAAATATACCAAGTATAATATTAAACATAATCTGTCCCAACTTAATCCTAGTACCCAAGACACAAGTTAAAACACCTATTTACGATCCAATCACAAAAAAATACAAAATAATTGATTAGAACTCTTACAATATTCCACCTATACATTAGTTTATTTTTAGATACAAGTGATATATTAAATATGCTATCTAAAAATAACAAATACGAAGTTATATGGACGATTTCATACTTTTAAACGTCATATTCATTCATCTTTTCAGTATTGTAATCTGACGCAATACGTGTAATCATTTTGCAGCTCAAACCTACGGGAAATTTTATTTGTCGTAGTAGGAATGACGTGTTGTCTATTTCTGGATAAATTAAGTTGTTTTTTTATATATCGAACAGGTAAACAATCAAAAATAGATTGCTATTAATTGTTTATTTCGACTATAAAAATTTTTTTTTCTCTCTGCTGATTTTTAGGGATTTTATTAAATATAGTAGAACCTCTATAACTCGAATCTATAAATTGTTCGTGTTATCTGGGTTTAGAAATAGGGATGCGTTCGAGATTCTGATCTCAGATTTGACATAGAGAGGCTTTCCGAGCTGTAGAAAATAAGTGACATTTTAGCCGATGTTGAGTTTATACGAATATGCCATTAAAATCGGGTTTTCAGGTCGTATATCGAATGGTATATTCAGCATAATGTATAGCTCTCTTTACGATAGACAATGCACTGTTTGTATTACAGTAAAACCACTGTCGTTTGGATCAAATTGAAAGAAAACTCACAATAAGCGACCTCAAATATAATGGATATTATTTTTTAAAAAGCAACATGAATAATTTTAGTAGATATAAGAAGAAAAATGAAGAATTTTTTGACAAAAAAATGAAATAATATAGTTTTATCGTTCTACTATAAAATTTAGTATAGGTCGCTTATTCGGTATCAGCATTCTATGATAGAATTTATTGAATAACTAATTTAAAACAGAGTACTTATTTATTGTTTTTGTCTAATATATTCTAATTATATTATTATTTTTTTCTGTATGTGCTTTAACTTATTTTAAATAACTGATAAAACTACAAAAAAAACATATAAATCATATAAATACGATTTTTTGTTACAAAGTATAAAATAGGTTCTTAAAATTTTTGATTCGAGGTAATTAGACTCAGATAAATAAATTATTAATGTCAATTACGCCGTATCTACACCAAAAAGTCAAAACAGTAACACTGTGTTAGTTTTTACAAAATGGCAACAAAATAAGTACAAAATGTTTTTTAAACACCGTATAAAAAATATGGTTCAAAAAGGCATAACATTTTGACTTTTATTTCATTTCGAATTATATAAGCTATACATCTTTATCTTTAAATTACCTAGGTCATGTTGCGCTTAACCTTCGACGAAGTTAAAGGTTTGAGCCAAAGGAAATTGAAAAGTTTTAAATTGTAAAACTTTTCGAGTTATAGAGGTTCGACTGTATTACACAATTGTTTCAAAAATAGTATGCGTATTACAGTTATATTTTGGAAGTGTTAGAATAAATTTAATGTGTTAAATAATTAGCATAAATTATACATATTTATTAAATATTTATGAAATAGTAGTAATTAATTAATATTAAAATACATTACTAGAAATGTAAAGATATAGCACATTGGTACATAAACAATACCTGTAAATAAATAATGTGATTAAATATTTATAAAATACATGTACAACATTATGAAAAATGGAAAACCCGCTTTTATGAATGAACAAATTTGCTTTACACAAAGTGTTTGTAGGAGCTAAAAATAAAACATTGTATGACATTTTATTAAGATTTTAAGATTAATTAAATCATGATTTACAGTAAATATTTTCTAATTAGATTTAGTTTGAATTTTTAATGTTATAGACATATATTTTTCGTCGTTTTAAAAAATCAAGCTTTTACTTAATTTATAACCACTGTTCTTTAAATCAATTCAAATTGGTTTTTTGCAGATAATCAAATTTTTCTTTCAATTTCCTTTTAGCCCAGTTACCAGAGGTTTTAATAAAAAAATAAAATCAATCGAAATGAGATTCTGGAATTAAGTAGGTTTATGTATGTACATTAAAGTAAATAAAGTGTACACTTTAGGGTAGTTTCTCCTCAATTTTTTTTTATATCTCCGAAAATTTTAAAGATGTGTATCTAATAAATATCTGCAGACATATTAAATATGATAAAATTCTATACAAAAAAATAGTTTGAAACATTTTTTTTATATCAAAAGTGGTTTTGCGTAAAATGCTATGAAACCCTAAGTGAAATGCGTTAGAAACCATTTTACGTAAAAATGCGATAAATTGCAAATTTTGGAATTTTCGTACAAAAAATTGAATAACTTCGAATAAAACAAATTGCATTTTGTATACGTTATTTTGTTGTTAACTTTAGTTATAATAAAAAGTTCAAAGGAATACAAAAAAAATGATTTTTTGCCTTTAGGCAACAATGAATAAAAATGTTCATATCTCGATACATAAAATTTTAGAATTAAAACCCCATTAGGCATTTTAACCTTAATACACGTTGATTTGATATTTTTATTTAATAGGTTTTAATAGAATTACTTTAATTTTTATTGAATTTAAATAAGTACATTTTTTTGACAAAATGTTTTGTCGAGTAGGTAATTTTCATCTTTTAAAAAACTAAATATGAATTTAATAGACTGTATAAACGTTGATATAGTATAATATTTGATACACTAACGAGGATTAGTTTAGTTTTAACAAATATACAGGTATACATAATGTATATCGTAGTAGTTATAAAGCAGTTAGAGAAGCCCGAGAAATGACATTAAATATTAAATACATAAACTACATTTAATGAAATAATGTATGGTAATAGCAATAGTAACCAACACATGTTGTTAAAATAACCATTTAATGTGGTGGGTTGCGCGCGGAAGTCGCAAAAGTATACCGGTTAGGTCGCGCTTGACGAGATGTGTACAAAAATTATTATATTTGCTCCACCGGAAATGCGCTTCCCAGAATTCCAGGTGCGAGGAAACAATTTCAAGTTAATTTTTATGTTGGCGGGGAATAATTAACACGGCTGGATATTATTATCTTGATTCTGTCAATTGTTTTTTGCGTAATTTTTAACAGGATGTTTGTCGAAATATTTTATTTTGACGTAATTATTATTTTTTATCTATTTTAAAAAAATTAAATTTATTTTAAATGTGTTTACAAAAATATCGACGTAATTTGCAGAGCTTGTCGCTTCGATTTCTGAATAACTATATAGGTACTTTTTTAGTATTCATTGATAGAGTTGTTTACATCCATACAATTTTAAAAACAATAACTGTAGGGTGTATGTAATTGATATGCATATAAATTCAATTATTTTATCAAATATAAACATTATTTTTATAACTGCACTAACTAAAATAGATATGTATGTATTGTATATTAATAAAACTATAAATATTTATTGAAAATATATCCTGCGGCTATTTTAAATAATTAATTACCTACGCGTATTTTTTTTTTAATTTAATTATCATATAAATATTTAATTATAATATAAATAATAATAAAATATGATAATTACCTTTTACAGTATAATGTAAAAACAAAAACGATTCTGTTTACAGGTACAATTTTCACAAAAACAAAAATGTGACCACACCAACAACCTCACCAAAATTCATACAAACAAAACCTAAGAAATACACACAATAATGTTATCACGCGCGAAAAATAAAAACTAAAACCAATCGTTCACAACAATAAGTCCGTCACTTTTACAACATGATACACACCACTTGAATATAATATAGTCTAAATTAATAGTAAATAGTTTGCGATCATCGGCTAATATACGGTAAGCTCATAGTTTAATGTGAGAAAGCTGTGTTGTCGCGTGAGAACACGCGCTATCTCTCGGCTACTCTGTGTTTGGTGTACACCGCGATGTTGCAGCGTGTATACTGACGGCAGTAGAGTGTCAAGGTACGGAGCACGGCCGCCTAAACGCAGCTGCTTCCTCAAAACGTTGTGTGCTTGTGTGCGTGTACATGCATGTATGTGTTTGTATGCGTGTATTGCGTGTACTGCGTTTACACAGGACTCGATATGCCCAACATAGGTATTAATGCAATGCACTCTACTGACTAAATTGTATTATTTTTATTTAGTTATATAAAAAATTAATTAATTTCTTATGAAATACTAGCGCATTGGACTCGGTGTTACCCGGGTTAATATCCACAAATACACCTAAATTAATCCGTAAATTATAGCATTATTTATTCAATGGGTACTACATTTTTATATAAATGACATTTATTTTTGTATGCACTGTGACATCATGGAAACAAAACACACGACTTGATAAAATATATTTTTTAAATCTTTGTTAAATCCCAAGGCTTCTATATACCACATAATCTCCAGGGTCGATTTGTAACGAGATAGAGTAGAGGTAAATCGGGTATAAGAGTAAAAATACTAACCATATAGGCAGGACCGGATTTACAAATTTGCCGCCCCTAGGCAGTTGCGAAAATTGCCGCCCTTTTCATTGAATAAAAATAAAAAAGTGAATATTTCTCATATCGATTACCTTTTTTTTTTTCGTTGTCAAGTAAAAATTTTAAATTTTTTTTTACCAAAACTGTTTTTCACGCTCAAATCTACCGCCCTTAAATTTTTGCCGCTATAGGCACGTGCCTACACTGCCTGCATGGTAAATCCGGGCCTGCATATAAGAAGATAACAATATTTATTACAAAAATTTTGCAAGTACATACCAACAAGATATACAATTAAAATTAATGCAGTTAAGTCACTGACGTTGATAATAGCGCAAAAAAAATTAAAAACGAATTAAGTACACCAAAAAACACTAATTAACAAAAGACGGTAAACACTAACAATATATTACACAAAAACAGTCACTATCACGACGATGTGTGAGGATTCAGGATGAATAGGAAAACCTCCTTTTTCGTCTCTTCTTGAATAAATGCGTATTAAAATACTATACATATTCACTGAACGAATATCGTCAGTGTGCTGGCATCGGCTCTCCATGTAGCAAGTAATGAAATTTTAAAATTACAAAACCATCTCTTGCATAACTCAGAGTGAATAATACCATCATTATGTTACACGGGCACTGTTAAAATATTAACAGCTAAGAACGTACACTAAAAAATTATCACACTATTTGTGAAAACCGCATTAAAATCGGTTCAGTAGTTTTTGAATTTACCTGTAACATGTTGGAAAATATAACTTCCTTTTATATAGTGGCATAGAGATTATTTATTAGTTGTTTATATAACTTGTAAATAATTTCAATTTCTGATATTATATGTACCTATGATTTTTATAAGTCAGAAGAATCGTATTTATGAACAGGCGTATATGAGGATCTAGCTGGGAGCCTCGTGAAGGACATTGGCGCGTAATATACAAGGTAAATTAAACGATTATCTAAGACTCATGTTTCATAGAGAGAGGTCTCTAGCCAAATGTAAGGGCATGTAAGAGAAACTTTTTTGGATGTTGATGAGCAAAACAATGTCACAGTATTATGGTAACCTAACCTAACACATGATTTTTTTAAAATAACTAATATTGTTTTTTTTTGCATTTGCGCCTCGGTCCTCAAAATGTGTACGGCCCTGATTATTTTTTTTAGTTTTTAAAATTAGATGATAAATGTAACACCGTGTTTAGACAAAACATTAGCATCGTGATTTTTGGCAAAATTGCACCAACCCTTATACATTTTTAAATATGAAGTGTTTTAACAAAAAATGTGTTGCTGTTTTTTTCTTTTTTTTTAAACACGTCGTTAAATTACATTAAATTTATTTATTACATAATTCAGAAGTCAAACTGATTCATTCTACGTTTTTTATTTTGTTCTTTACAAACAAAAAATTTCATCATGGCCCCAACTTGGGGGAAGGTCTGACAAGACTCTAGTCCTGGCGACGAAAAAAAAATGGTATTTACAAATTAAAATTTTTAATTGAAAGATTTAAAAAAAGGGTAATTCAAGACTTAAAAAAGTCGCTTAAACTTACCGGGAAAAAACCTGATCGAAAAAAAAATTCATAGGGAACCCGCCAACAATTTCAGTCTGGGGGTCCGTGACAAAATATGGGGGCTATGTTCATATTCCCCACATTAGCGTTAGCTTACATTGTTAGGATTACTTTTTTGTTTCGTTATTTTAATAACGATTATTTTCCAATGATTTTGCACACAAAAACAAAAGAATTAAATGGCGTGGACTAAAATCCTGCATTGTAATTTTCAATTTACGATTTTCTAGTGATCTTGGCATCACTATACATATTCACAATTTTTTTCAGATTATTCCCACTTTTATTTTCGAAGATATGGGCTTAGGACAAAATATTTTTAGAACTTTTTTTTTAATTAATTAAACGAAATTTTTACTAAGCTTAATCCATTTTCCCTCCTGAAAATGTGCCAAAACCTTGTTATATTCTAATAACACAGGTCTATGATTGGTCCACCAAAATATCAGCTTTATAAGTCAAACGGTTCGGTAGCTAAAATACTGTTATTCTATTACAGTTCCTTTTTTGCGATTTCAAAACAAAAAAAGTAAAAAACTACAAGTTAAAAAAAACGATAACTGTGAACTTTCACCCTTAACATAAATCGCCATTAACCCCCGCTAATATAAACGCACCATGTGCGTGTGTCACAGTACTGTACATACACACACACACATACACACAAACACACACACGCATACAGAGTGTAGTAGACGCAGCGCGCTCCAGTTTGAAACGCATCTGTCGTTGTCGTGCCACCAATAGCGCGCCGCGTTGCATGTGACGTCACTTTTGCAACGCCACAGCACTCTCGATGGTGGGCTGACGGGTAGCGCACCGAATATAAATAATACTTATATAATTTATTGTACGATGTTCTGTTGTTTGGTATCAGCCTTTCAGAAGCTTATGCGGTTAACTACATTTATTATTTTAATATTTTTACCTGAGGATTTGATTATTGATTTAATTGAATAGACAAAGAGAAAATGTTTACATTTATTTTTACTCTTGTCATGTTTGAAAGTAAAAGTGGGATTCTCTACTGTCATGTCGTTATTAAATTATTTTAAGTAGAGATTTCAACCAATTAAGAATAGATTTAATATTATCAAAAACATAGTAACACAACGTATTTGATATTTTATCTTATTTACTAATTTTGAATTATTTTCAAAAAAATACTTAAATACGGTTTGTGTTGATAATTTTCTTATGGCATCGGTATCATTTTTTTTTGTTAAATAAAGATTGAAACAGGGAATCGAACCGAACCCGAACCCGAACCGAAAACCGGTTCCGGAACGAAATTTTTGCCCGAACCGGAACTGAACCTGAACCGAAATTTTAAACATGACGTTGAACCCGAACCGGAATCGAACCGAAAAACAAACTTTCGGTTACCGGTTCAATAAAGTTTAATTTTACCGGTTCAATCAAGTCTAATTTTTCATTAAGAATGTTTTCTTTAAATATATTTATTATTCTGATTCAAATGTAAAATAATTTATGCAATCACTTATAGTTGGCACCACTAACAAATGTAGTTGCGCTTGTATATGTATATTAGTATTAATAATAAGTATAAGAAAAGAATACTTGGAATTTCGTGTTTTTTAGTTTTCGTTTTTTCTGCGGACACAGAATTTATAAATTAATTAAAAAAACTTTATGTTCATCTTTAAAAATTGGCCTGCTACCAGAAAAAGTCATAATATACAAGAAATAAAAAAACGGGCAAGTGCGTATTGGGCACGCACATGATAGGGTTCCGTAGTCATTCTCGCTATGATTTATAAAAAAGAGATTTCAAAATTTTTCATAAACTATGAAAAGCAAATATATCATAACTGAAGGGTTGAAATCAAAAAGTCATTTGATATAGTTTGTTACATTTCAGGAGACCTATCAAATGACACCCCACTCAAGGGGGTAAGTGAAAAAAATGTGAGTTCACTTTTCAGTCTATGAAAGGGAGGTCCGAATTATTTTTGACAGTGTTCGTTATAATTTTCAGATAAAGAATCTACTAATTAAAAGCTACATTCTGATTTTTTTCAGATTTTTTGAATTGATAGTTTAGAACGTAGAGGGGGGGGGGGGAACGCTCTGATAATTACATTAAAAAGCAAATATATCGTGACTGAAGGGTTGAAATCAAAAAGTTATTTGACATTTTTTGTTGCAATTTAGGAGACCTATCAAGTGATGCCCAATTCAATGAGGTATAAGTTTGAAAAAAACGTGAGTTCACTTTTCAGTCTATGAAAGGAGGGTCCAAAATATTTTGACAATTTTCGTTATAATTTTCAGTAAAAGTACTAATTAAAAGCTACATTCTGTAATTTTTTTCAGATTTTTTGAATTGATAGCTTAGAAAATTGAGGAGGGGGGACGCTTTTATAATGACTTTGAAGAGCAAATACATCGTGATTAAAGGATTAAAATCAAAAGGTCCTCATACATTTTTTGTTGTATTTTAGGAGACCTTTCTAACGACACCCTACTCAATGGGGTAGGTGAAATTTTTTTTTCAACACTTCATTTTCATTTTATGGAAAGGGGGTCTAAAAAATTTTTTTTGTCAAAAATGATATCATTTCTATTTTTGGGGCATCAATTTACGACCGTATACCAAATTTCATCTTATTATGTCAAAATTTTTAAAGACGGACGGACGGACGAACGACGGACACAGAGAAACTATAAGGGTACCTAGTTTTCTACGGAACCCTTAAAATGGGAAAGATTGAAAGAAAATTGCTATTTTCAGAAAAACATGAAACTTGCTATTTAAAATACACGTTAAATTTAAAGTGCATTGAGCATAGCCTAAATATTAATTGTCAATAATTTTATTATTCCGGCATAAACCCATTTTTTTAAATTAATACATATAAAGAAAATAAGCCATAAAAAGTTTGATATATTACACACAAAACTGGAAAGTAAAAGTAAATATTTATTTAAATAATAATTATTATTAAATTAGATATATTAAATAATTATTAAATTCAAAATTTATAGGGTAGGTTTAGTAACAATTTAATTAAAATTATTGTTTGAATAATTTACAAAAGTAAAAAAAAACCGGTTCGAACCGGTTCGGATGTACATTGAACCGGTAACCGAAATAATAAAAAAATTAAAAATTGAACCGGAACGAAAACCGGAACATTTTTTTCTGTGTGAACCGGAACCGAACCGGTTCGGGAAATAGTACCGGTTCGACTCCCTGGATTGAAATATAAACAAAATGTTTGCACATTTAAATTCCTTGAATTGTTAGCTTGCATTTGATACCCTTCTCGCCGGGATTGTATAGTTTTTTTAGTACCCCCTCCCCTAAAAGCACCCAAAACATAACTCTATTTTATTTTTATACTCAAATCATTTGCTATAGTTATGCCTAGAGATGGGCTTAATAGTGATTTTTAGATAGCAGTGATCACAGAGAGCAGTTAAGACAAATAGCAGTTAACAGTAGCAGTGATATAATCACAGTTTGTTTAGATCAAAGTTTTTTTTTGTTTAAATCTATAGGCGTTTCGAGTACTCAAATTTATTTACATAAGGCAGTGGCGTAGTAATGGGGGGGACACCCCCCCCCCCGAAATGTTCAGTGTTCTAAGAAAAACGTATGTTTTGAGAAAACATCAGTTCAAAATCCCTTCCAAAATTTAACACGTATTTATAAAATCCCCCCCCCCCCCGAAAATGTTTCCACTGACATAAGGGTTAGTCTAAATAGCACGTAAAGATGAAATATTCCCCCCCCCCCCGAAATTTTTTCCACTGACATAAGTGGTAGTCTAAATAGCACGTAAATGTGAAATACATAAATATTAATTAAAGCCAAATTATGAAATTAGCCTTAATAACTTTAAAAAATTTTAAATAGTTTTTTAGTTTCTTTAAATTAAAAAATTAAACGTTTACAGAGAAAATAAGATTTACATAAATAGCTAGTACCTAATTATTATACTTTAAAAATAACGTGGGACTGCTACTGCGATAGCTGCTATTTGAAAGAACAGTGTTCTTTAAAAGAACACTGTTCTACGGAATAGCAGTGATCGCAGTAGCAGTAGCATTATCGATATGTCTATCTTTGTTTGGTGCACGGAAAATGTTTTAAAATGGGAAAATAAAAAAAGTAATGTCTCTTTTTGTCCAAAACAATATTTTTAATAAATAAATAAGCTTAAGAATGTTGAAATCAAAAATTTTTTGTTTATTTCTTAGATTAAAAAAAAAAACAAAAAACAATCAAGAACAGGATAGCAGTGATAGCAGGTATATGTTAAATAGCAGAGCAGTCTGCTCTCTGCTCAGTAAAAATAACAGTGTTCTCAGTAGCAGCTATCGCAATAGCAGTCTCATCTCTAGTTATGCCAAATCTCAGCTTGCTATAATACGATAAATGGTTCATTAACTGAAATGCTGCGATAGTCAGACAGACAGACACAGTGTTAATTTTATATGTTTCATTTTCTTAAATTAGTTTCATATTTACTTCCGAAATTTTTAAAATTATTGACATTTCAATGTGAATTTTTTTTATATAATAAGTTTGTCTTTTCAACTCTTTTCAGACATGATAGGTCTCTTTTAGACATGTTATTATTATTATTATAAGTTAAATAATAAAGGTAGTGAAGAAAAAACATAGATAGTAACTATATGTATATTGTATATACATAATCATGAAGGGACTAATTCATATCATTTAATTTAAAAAATCAATATGCCTGGAATACGTGCACTACGTAAGAACAGTATAATTTCTTTTTAATATAACGTCAAACAAAACGAGAGTACGGAACTTTCTTCTTTCTTAATCTATGGAATTCAGAATAATTAATTAAAATATTAATTAATTTCCATCACCATAATTTCAATCTCGAACAATTTTAATATAAAAACGTGAAGCATTTAAATATGAACTTAAATTGACAATACATTCTTCTGATTTTAAAATGCATTTTGTTTGTTACATTTAATATGAGACGAAATATAAACTGATAAAAATTTTAAAATTCAAGAAGTATGTATAGTGTGAACTATAAGTATCACACCATCTTAAATTTTATTTACAAAACATAGATTTATTGTAAATATTGAAATTTTCTCTGTTTCGCTACTTATCCATTACAGAAAATCGTAAATATCTTGACTCTTGTGCGAGATTGAGGGTTGTTGTGCCCCCCACACCCCTAAAATCCCGAAGTATTTTTCCCACCGGATCGAATGAGATCAATTACAACCTTTCATCTGTGACATAATAATAAGATTTACACAAATAATCAAATGTGTACATGAATATATGCGTGCGTATGTGTAAAGTGAGCACAAAGAATAGTTTGGATAAATAATTTCTATGAAAAACTAGAAAAAAGTAGAAAAAAGCCAGGTAGAATGACAAAAATATATCACATTCTATGCGTTTTCCATGCAAAATGTATAGGGGTCCAGCCAGACACCATGTGTCTGTCCGAAGGTGTACTTTTTAGATGTCCTTATAGCAATCCTTTCTAAGGACCTTTCGTGATAATTGTTTTATAAATCGATAGCCAATAAAATTTTAGGAAGCTACCTGGAAGTACAAGTCGCTAGCTTAATTAGAAATATATTTAATTTACGATTAAAAACGAAAAAGGTCTGGCTGGACCCGGGTGTCGGTCCGAGGGTTAAGGCGCCGAATCTGAATTAGATCAAAATAGCACCTTAAACGACTAATTTTGAAAATAACCTCGAAAGTTATTTTTTGTTTGTTTTGACTTGACATGAAAACTGCTAAACCGATTTTGAAGGGACTTTCGCTATTGGAAAACCAGACTAAGACCACGGAATTGTTTTCCATATGATAGTTGAAATAATAATACTTTACAATTGATATTTTATAGTTATTAAAAAATAAGTTTATAATCCAGTGGTTTCCAAACTTTATGTAACTACGCCTCCCTTTAAAAAAATTTAATATCTGGTGCCTCCCCCCCCTTTATTTCATAAAATTATACAAACATATTTTTAAAATTTATAAAATGTATTTTTTTGTGTATAAAATTTATTTTTAATGCGATGAATATGTTTGTTTATTAGCATTAAATCTAGGTCTTATTAAGGGGAGTGATTTAACTCTGAATTTTTTTTATGATAATTCTATCAGTTTTGCTTTTTCAATAATAGTCGTCAGTCAAAAACTACACAGTAACGACCCTTTTAGAAACAGATAGTATGTATATGTATACAAAAATAATGTTGTTATAAAAGTTTATTTATAATTATATATTTTTTATTCATACACCTGTGATGTTATGAAAATTAAATTTCTGTTAAACTTTTCGCGCCTCCCTTTGCACTAGTCCGCGCCTCCCAGTTTGGAAATCACTGTTATAATCTATCTGCAAGATTCTTGACGAGACTTATAAATAAAGTTAATATCGTCTCGGTCTCGTTCAAATTTAAGGCACCCTCATCTTGGTCTCCATTTAGTATTGAGATCGAGAACGAGATGAGACGAGAAAAATCACATCTCGTTTTTCAACCCTAATTCTAATAAAATTGCATAGAATTAAAAATGTTAATTATCAGAATTTGTTGCATTAATGTAATTAAACCCAAAATGAATACGGAATAATTAGGTCAGGCACATATTAAAAAAATATTATTGATATTTTTTAATAAAACGAATAACAATGAAAAATATTTAATTAAAAAAAAACATCTACCACGAAGAGCTACTAGATAGATTAGTAAATAATAATGGTATTATGACCAAATATAATATTTATTTGTATATACCGGCTGTTTTTAAGACTTTTCAGTGGATTATTTCAAAAATAACGGATAAAATGTGTCAGACAAAAGTTTCATGGTTTTGAGTGCACTAAATATTGGCATCATGGTTTGACTTAAAAAAGGTCACATTGATGGGTTTTCAGGTTCAACTTTTCTTTTTCAAATTTGAATCCATATTTTTTGTTGCAGATTCGTAATGGAAAAATAAACAACTTTTGTCTGAAACATTTTTTATCTGAAAAAGCCCATTTTTTATAGTTTCGATAATTTTTTACTCGAAAACTATCATAATGAAAAATCACAAGAAGAAAAGGTAATTAGATTTAAGCTAGGATTCTTTGGGAGTTTTTGGGTATTTTTTTAAATGTATTGTTTTAATTTTTTTTGCAACATTTTTATAAAGAAAAAAAATTTGAAAAAAACCCATTAATTACAAAATAAATCCGAGAATCCTTGCTTGAGTTTTATGATTGTTTATAAACACTAAAAGTTTTCGAGTAAAACATATTAAAAATCCAGAAATTTATGTTTATTTTGCCCCGTATCATAAAAAATTATGTTAAATATGGCTTCAGATTTAAAAAAAAAGTTTAACCTAAAAACCCATCAATGTGACCTTTTTAAGGTCCATATTTAATACCCTTGAAACCACGAAACTTTTGTATAAAACATTTTCTCTGAAAATTCATTATTTCGGAAAAAATCCGCTGAAATGTCCTTAAAAAACACCCGGTATAATATTTTATTATACTTCAAAATAAAAATGGTTTGAGATCTCAAAGTAATATAAAATATTTTATAAAATCAAATAACAAAAATAGATAGAACCGCTGATAAAATAATCTACATAAAAATTGTTCGGAATAAAATACCTTATTGAAACGATATGACTTTCGTTTATTATATTTTATAACATTTCCACCACACACACATTTATTAAAGTGAGAAAGAGATGTTAAAATGAGGAAAACTAGTATCGTGCAAAAATCATCTAGTGCGTAAAATTACGCATTGATTTTTTTGGCGTGTGTCTCATTTTAGAGCGAGCATGAAGCAGACACAGTAAATTTAAACTGTTAGAAAGAGATATGTGTATACAAACTATGTACAATTAATGTATGCATGTCCTTGTCTGTTCCAAGACAGTTTCAATTGCAACAACAATATTGAATGTGATTGAGTTTTAAATTTCGAATCGCTCTATTCAGCCTCTATAGAAAATTTGCAATCGTTGACATATTTTCAAATATTAACTTATATAAATATTCTGATTTTTAAGCAAAAATTGCTGAAGAATGATTTATAAATATATATATGTGAAATAAATGTGCTTCTATAAAAATTAGAAATTATATATATAATATATCGAAGATGGTAATTATTTATTATAGTTTATAAATAAATAAAATGACAACGATACAATTTTAAGCTTTTTTAATGTCACAAATACAGTTTAATATGAAAATTTAAATGAAAAGAATATGTCAGATTGGTGTGGTATCTTGAAATGATTATCTTAATTTGAAACAAAAAATTCGGAGATGTGGGCTGGGGATAAAATATGTTATGATTTAAAAAAAAAGTTAACCGAAGATTTTATAACTAACAAACAGGGCTGTAACCTGTAACTACCACCCCGAAGCCCCCGAGGATAGGAGGCTCCCAAACAATCGAAATTGAAAAAAAGGCGATCAGAAATTTAAAGTATCATTAGAGCTAAAAAAAGGTAATCAAGAACAGTGCCCCTCAATCACTTGCTGCTCCGGGGCCACAGAGTCTCTAGTTACGGCCCTGCTAACAAATTCATTCTATAAATTGTTCACTTTCATTTGATACCCCATTTCCCGGGAGTGAATAAAAAAATAAATGATAAACCATTTACCCCCCATTAAAAATGTTCAAAACTTAATATTTTATTTTTATAACACAGCAGTTTTTATTATTGTGTGATTCTTAGAGCATATACCTACTAGAAGCAGCATTTCCGTCCGCCGTTTGAACAAGCGTGTGAGAGAGAAAGCGCCATAACGCTACATTCTTTCTCTCTCGCTCCGCGTGCTAATTAGTCGGTGGGGAGAGGCAAGTGCTTCCCGCTATTACCGGTACCAATCAGCACGCGAAGTGAGAGAGAAAGGATGTAGCGTTATTGCGCTTTCTCTCTCGCACACTTGTTTTACACGGCCAAGCAGATCACACACTTTCATTTTTATATGAAGATTAGAACGCTCAGATGCTGGTTGAGCGAATATCACTAACAATAAGTATGATTGGTCGATAAAAAAAATCAAAAGAAGGTGTTAACCAATCGGGCAATAATGATATCATGGGTCGGAACATAACGATATTCTACTGTACTAATTGTTCCAAAGACCTTCTTTTTCATAGAAAATTTGACGGTTAAAAATCGTGTACATTTTCTCCGAACAACGCTCTTGAAAATTAAAATAAATAAATAAAACAATTCAGATGTATATCCTTTCCCCCACCCGACAGACAGACGGACAGACAACCTGAAAGCAATAGATCAAATGTATTTTTTTTTTACTTTTTAAAAATGATCACATATAGCTCCCCCTTTTCCTTTGAAAATGGCCAAGAAACAATATTGCTTTCAAATCATTTACTTAATTTGGTGGAAAGTTCAATTCACATATGACGTCATCAATTTTCCAAATGTAGAACCATTTGCCCCATGACCGCAGGCAGAACCTCGAGCTTTGTCTGATCGTCCGTCACATCTCACGCGTCAGTAGCGGCTCGTGAAAATAAATTTTAGTTTGTTCCTTACTAAAAATGTTAAGGTTGTATATTAACCGACTTTTTTTGATCTTAAAACGAAATCAAGACCAAAACGAGAGTTCATTAAACCTGGACGAAACGAAACCAATATGAGATACTCGTATAATCTAATATTCTAAATTAATGTAAGGTTAGGTTAGGTTGATGTCTTCTAAAAAAATTATAATGAAAACCTTTTTTGATTGTGTGTAATTTGAGAAATATTTATAGAGAGCATAAAAAGCATATTGTTTTGGTAACCTAGCCTACTTTTTGGGGAGGGGGGAGGATATCATAAAAGGTATTTAGCTTCTCAGTCTATAAGTTACACTTTTTTTAACAAAAATGTAAATGAATAAATTTATGAGTTAAGGAAAACTCACTTCTTTAGTACAGGTATAGAAGAGTTAGACATTAAATATGTTTATTCACAAGCTGCCACTGGTAAGGGTAAATAAACATAACGAGTATTTCGCCGAAGTGCAACAACTTTAATAGCATAATGATCTCAATGTTGGTATTTTACAATTAAATAAATAGGAACCAATTCAACACTGCTCAACTGTTTCCCTGTTATTTTATTTATACGAAGCTATATATTTATGATTCATTTAAATTAAATAGACAATTCGTATTTTGTTTATAAAGTTTTATACAGATTATTATTATTACAATAAATAGATTCGTAACAATACTATTATTTAATTATAAAAATAGTGTGTTTAAATTTAAACCACATATTGCAGATTATAAAAATACATAGATTATAAAATTAATTTAAAACCCATCTGACTTTTATATTAGCTAAATTGTTTTGAAAAATTGCATTACTTATTTATACCTTAAGTTTTATTAATTTCTTTTGGTTTTTTACTATGGTATATGTATATTTTTAACTGTAAATTTACACAATAAAGAATACACAAACACAGTGTTTTAAAAACATTTGGTATTTAAAAATTCAGTTCAAACCGGTTATAACGACATCGAGGGACCAGTCATATTAGGTAAAAACCGGTAAATAGACAATAGGCATGATGACTAATTTTAAAAAACTATTCTATGATGATCTTACGTGTCTCCTATAACCAAAAAATACTTATTTCTGCTGAAAATAAAGATTTAATCGCAAAAATTGACTCTTTTAAAACTAATTTTGAATTTGACGCCAAAACGCTCGCAGGTGACATTTCAGAGTTGTGACGTCACACTCCTTGTCAACAATAATCAAACATTTAGAATTAGACAGTAATTTAATTATTTTGTGTGTTAAAAATGAATTCCAAAGTATATATGTAAGTTCTTAAATAAGGTACATACCTAAAATAATCTTGTAAAAGGAATTGATATTTTTCATACTTTTTGACGTATCTTTGACGTAACTTTTTGACAGATCAATCGCTCTGATTGGTGTTCCATTTAACATGGCCGATTGCTGTATTTTTATTTTAGCAAAAATTGATTTAATCTCGCTTTTAATATAACAATAAATACATTTTTTAGAATCTTTTTAACCTATTTCATTATTTAAAATCAAAATTTCAATGATACTTTGTTACTGGAATCATGTCTATTATATCTTAAGCCCGCACTTCACATGTTGATGCGTATGGATGATGTGGCAAATAATTGTTATATATTTGTAAATGCCTCAAACAAGTGTCATCCACATACGGTGTATCAACTCCATGTTTGCGTATTGAAACCCTTTGATGTGCATTCAAAAACCGTCTCACGATGGATTGATATTTGATATTAGCAATTGTTTAGCAATTTGGAGCAAACTAAGTGAATATGACCATCTATACATTGGCCTGGTTGTACAATTGGTAAATATTTGTATGGTGTTACCAAGTGAAGTGCCGGCTTTACAATTAGATAGAGTAAGGTTGCCAATATCGTACCACTTTTTCGTTTTCTCACTCTAGCGGACTCAATTAATAGATTATTGGTAAAATTTGCTTTCTTCCATGTAGTTTCATACTTTATGTACTCAAATTATTTTCGTAGGAGTACTAAATTGATCACAAATACATAATATTAACGTTTTTTTAAACTTTTCAAACAGTACGATTTTGGAGTCAAATTTCCTAATTCGTACCTAGGTACGTTTCTATAAATCGTACTTCATATAATAATACACAAAAAATGGTTGAAAAAATTGCATTCATGTAAAGTATCAATTTTTTATCTGGAATTATTAGCGGGCCCCCTAAAAAATGTTTTTTCGAATAGGTTTTTTTCGCTAAATTTTAATTAGGTATCTTTTTTAGGACTCATCTGGAAACAAAAAAATCACAGGACTGTTTTAATGATCTTTTTTATGTATGATTTAAGTAACAGTGCATTGTACGATATTGGAAATTCTGACATTTTATAAATAAATTTTAATTATAACATTAACCGAAGAAAATAAAACTGGAATTGGTAATAATTAACTTAACTGTACTTACATTTCATTAAATTGAAAATCTAATGAATTGTCAATGTTCTACACTCTTAACCTAATATTATATCAATGAACACAGTTTTTTTAAAACGATTGTCATTTTAATATTGTATCTTATACAAATGGAAAAATTGAAATACGGTTTAGTTTCTATTATCTACAATAGATGGTTAATATGTATAACGGTTTTCTTTAAATTTAGCTGTGGTACGATTTGGCAGTAGTAGGATTATGGCCACTTTCCTCTATACCCGGGAAAAAATGTAGATCTGCAGAGATCTACACAAATCTCCATTATCGCAGATCTATGTAGATCTCTGGAGATTACAAAAAATAATTATTTATTGATTTTTTTACTGACGCTGCTTACACACAGAAGCCAAGATCCATAACCAGATCACTGCGAATGCCTTAAAACGTGTATACACTCCATTTGTAGAAATTCTGAATTTTTTTAAATACCCGTAAATTAGAAACAGATCTGAAGAGATATCTGGAGATCTACAAAGATCTACAACGATATACAAAGATCTCTGAAGATGAAGCTCAAAGAATCTTGATAGCAAAACTTTCAGATCTGCAGAGATCAATTTTTTCCGTGTATGGTAAATATTTTTGAGCGATATTATATTTTTAAAAGTTGGTAAATTTGCAATCCCTGTATACAATCGTATAGATTTTTCATAAAAAATACATGTATATCACTGTAAAATTATAAATTATAAAAAGTACGAGCAATTAATAAATTAGATAAAACGCGTTATGCTGTGGGACGCCGATAACATTTCCAATTTGAATTAAAACTTAATAAAGTGCTGACGTTCTATAATTACAGTGTAACTAACCTGTAAATTAAAAATCTGTTAAATAAACCGCTTCAGGCTCTTCAGACACTTCCTTTAATTGAAGATGTGATTACGGGCTTGTTTCTAGCCGAGCAAACGAGCCCCTGTCTACAGTTATTGTACCGATTATCATTTGTATGGTTTCTACATTTTTTCAAACTGATTTACAAGCCAAACCGTCTAACTCCCATTATTTCATTTATTTACTTTTATAAATGGTGTCTTATTTTATCTTATAGTTGTGATTCTATTTATAGATGAAGGGAGGGGAGAGAATATGTATGTAATGGAAAGACGGAAATCGCAATATAACAGCCACAGAGATAGTAGTGAAACTGAGAAGATGACGGCTGGAATGAAGCAAGTTGAATACTACTTGATTCAAAAGTTTATAGTGAAATATCCCAAATGCGAAGAGTGGGATATGGGACCGGAAGCTGGAGTATTTTAGCAGTAGTCGAAAATAAAACTTATACTTTTGTCTAGGAATCTTGTACATTTTCATTATAACGAATACAGTTCCTACAAATATTTTTAATCTCGGGATTTTGAGATTGGATAACTTTCTAGCGATGCATACGAGACGAGAGTTAGGTAAGACTGGTTTTTAGTGCAACCCACGATATCGTCGCTTATCTAACAACACCGCTCAAGTCATTTTGACCAACTTTACAGAGGAGCGAAAAAACCGTGTATGTTTTATATAGGCTACCGGCATGCGCGCTGTCACTATTTTTTTAATTCTGGTCTCTTATTGTCCGAAACGTCTAGAATGTGATTGGTAGATCGACGCGCAATGAGTAGCCCTATCCAATGACATTAAAATGTAAAAACTGCTAATTTTCGACTTGAGCGATGTTGTTAGATAAGCGACGATATGCTCGATTTTCCGTCCGTCCGTCTGTCTTAAACCGCGAAATCTCGGCTCCCTGACCACCTAGAGTCCTCGAGTTTTCGCTAAATGGTAGGTCTGTGGTTCTAGTTTAGCCCATTTTAGGAATTTTTCCAGTCATGACCCCCCCCCCCCCAAATTCATATATGGCTTCATGTACCTCGTTGGACTCGGGATTGATTCACGAATCGATTGGCAAGGTTATTTTTTAAGTTGTTGCGCGACAACATCCACGTGTGGGTTTTCATATTTTTTTTATAACTGAAGTCTAATCTCGGTCTCGTATTTTACAAGTGGTAGTCCTATAATTTTCAAGTTGGGATTGGATTTAAAAAAATTTAAACAAATTGTCACAAACTTTATATTTTTTTTCTCGATTTTACGTGTATTTGTGTCATTTTATTGTTTTTATTATGCAAGTTATATTTTAAATTATTTGACACTATTAATAATGAAGACTAAATAATGTTCTCAAAAGTGTAGTATATAATAGTACAGCGGTTCTTAAACTAGGGTCCGCGGACCCTCGGAGGGCCGATCAACTTTTACGGGAGTCCGCGAAACATTTTTGGCAAAAAATTAATTTACATAAAGTACTTTTTATATTTTTTGTTTGTTTTTCTATCAGGGATGGGGGTCCCTGAAAAATAATTGTTCAATAAGTTTAAGAACCGCTGTAATATTATATAAATTATTATTTAACAAAACTTAAAAAGTATTTTTCAATACTCAGTATTACTCAGGGTGGCAAAAGCAGAAACCTAAACATTAACTCGAACGTGAAACCCGAAAAAAGGTACCTGAACCTTAACTTTTTCATAGATAACCGTATATTTTTCAAGAAATTATTTTAATATTTTATAATTTTCAGCCAATGATTTTTAAACGAGATTATGAAATTTATAAACTCAAAAATTTTTTAGAATTTCACGATATGATATGACATCAATTCCACTACCAAAATTCACATTTTTTGCTTGCTTCATAATATACCATTTAGTATTTATAAAAAAATATTTACTGTCTACCTCCAAGTACCTGCCCCGTATTTTCTCTAGGGAAATATGGTCACCCTACAACAAAGATATTTATTGTTTATTGTTTTTTTTTTTTATAATTTACAATGAAAGAGAAAATATACTAAAGTTAATTTTCTTCTAAATCTGTATTTACGATCATATAAATTTACGCGCCAAATAATTCAAAATTAACACCACAACGCATCAATCCTTACAGAGCGCGCTGTTACTCTTGCTTTCACTCATGACTCCCCTTCCCTCCCAGTACACGCACACAGAGAGAGCACAGTGACATATAAACCCGGAACATTTTCAATGTCGGCGCGCTTTTTTTCTCAGCGACACGCATGCGCGGGAGCACGGCGTGCCGGCCATGTGCGCGTCTGCACGCGGCGGCGGGCACCGGATCGATGCGCCGCGTTGCCGTGGTTACCGCTGATCTGTCACACGGCGAACGCACACACGCATAATTTATACGCGCAGTGTTGAACGTTGGTGGCTCGAGTACGGTGTCGGACACGTTACAGTTGCAGTACGGATATCACGTGAAACGGCAGTGTCGGATTATAAATATAAGGCGGGAAGAGCGCAAACTTTAAAATACAACGAACTGATTTAATTTTCACTGTTTTAAATAAAGATGTAGGTTTGTTAGGGGTATGACATATCGATTACGGATATGGATTTTTTTTCTTGGTTTCGATTTCAGATTCGGATACGAATTATTATTAAAGTGAGTATTTTTTTTGCGCGCAGTTTGTGTTTCAGGACTCAGCAACGAGTAGGAAATTATCCGAAATGATATATAATAGAAATCGGTTATTACGACATCGATGGGATCGTTCATATTGGTGGTAAAAAGAGGATAGTCGTAATAAGCGGTAAAAATGCAATTTTATGGGATTCAGTTCGACTTTTATTTTGAGTCGTTGAAATTGATACGTTGCTCTAACCGATGTCGTTATAACCGGTTTCTACTGTACACTCAGCACTCTGCTCACGACTATCCACTACACGACCGCTCCGTTATACAATGTGCCGACAGTTCTAACGAACGTCCTTCCCCAACCCCCACCATAATGCCACTGTGACTGTTATATTTCAGTGCGAAATTTAAATTAACAAATTGACGTTAAAGTCTTTCATAATGTAGATTTTACACACAAAACTTGTGTTTTGTTGTGACTCAATGTGGAAAAAAATGAAATGAAATACAAATTTTCGTTGAATTTAAATATAATAAATAGTATATAAAAATGTGTAAGGTACATTTTATTTCAGATTTGATAATTTGAAAACGATTAAAAAAGGAAATAACAAAAATAAATTGTTGGCAAATGATTGTATAGAAATCTATGCATTTTTCATCTAGTATTAAAGCAACGAATAACAATTGTCTAGAGTTCTAGATTCTAGAGTATCAAAGTTGCAAAAGAAAATTAACATTTTATTGGATAAATGAAAGAAATAAAGAAAATGAAATATACACGTAATACCAATTATTTTAACATTTTATTATAAAAAATAATGCATAATTATTATTACCATTGTCAACTTTTAGGCGTAGTGATGGGGGCTTTTCTAGCCGTCGTATAGTGGAATTTTTGAATTACCGATGCCATCGTATAGCAGAATATTGAGTGTACTTAATAACTATTTCGAATACGGTTTTGCTTTCGGAGACCAATAACATCTAATTATTTCGGATATAGGTCAGAACAGTTTCGGATATCCGATAGTTTCGGATACGGAGCTCCAGAAAATACTTGACTGTATTTTTTTAATCCTCGCCATATACAAAGTTTCATTTTTGAAAACAGAAAAATTGTTTGATCTCCGATTTTTAAATTTTCTCATGATCTTTCCGTTTCAAGTAAAAAGGAACACTCTCTCAGCAGACATTTTATAGGGCTGCACCCCGAACTGAAACTTTTCTCAATCTTGAGATCGTGAACGAGACAACAGTGCCTTAAATTCTAATTCTGATTAGACTAGACCAAGACGAAATTGCCTAGATTCGGACGAGATGAGACAAAAACAAGACCGTTGGAAATTTTCATAAGACGAGATCTAGACGACATTAACTTTATTATAAATCTCACCGAAAATCTCAGTTTAAAAGAATTATCGTACGAGACGAAACTGACGGAATTTTTCTAAAAGACAAAAAAGAGAAAGAAACATAAATTATATAATATGCATGCAATGTATATGTAGGTAATGTATGATTTTTATCAACAATGAATCACTCCAGCCTAAAAAATAATAAAAGCTTTTTTTTAAATTTTAAATCATTAGAAAACAAAAATGTGTTTTTATATAAAATTTATTAATTTAAAGAATACAATAAATATAATATTCATATCATAAATCAAAACTAATATCTAAACATTTTTTTAAGTGTCATAAATCATGGCGAACTGAGTTTATTTTTTAAACTAATACATTTAATTAATAAACATTTATTTCTATACAGGCATTTCATTTTATTTTATATATCTGCCGCAGCCGGATTGTAAAGGCTGTAGCCGGGTAAGCATGCAAAATCGGCCTTTTTCATGGATTTGGCTGATTATTTTTTTGAAAGTCACATTCTATATAACATTCAACCTGACCAAATATTAGCTTCCAAAAATTTGTAGTTTTCGAAAAAAAAAAAAATTTTGATTTTCAAAAAAAAATTTTTTTTTGATAATCCATCAATCGAATTTGATGGTGCTTGTGATATATTATAGATGTACTTATGACTCATCAGAGGTAATTTTATTATGGTCCTCTGTACATAGTAAACCAGAAAACAAAATTAATAAAATTTAAAAAATTAAAAAACACTATGTTGTACTCGGGGGGCAATCACCATTTTTTTATAAAATATACCTTGTACGTACCCAAACAACATATCAAAATCCCAAACTGATATGGAGGGTATAACATACTCGTATAAATTCGCATATGGTCGTATTGGCGCGGCGCGCGCGTGACGCGGGTGGACTTTATGGAGTACAAGTGTCTTAATACTTTTAAAACATCTCTTATTTGTTGCTAAACAACAGGGCTGAACTAGCCTGGAGAGATCCGGGGAATTTGAAGGGGCCCATGGCCTGACAAAGATAAAATATAGAGGCCGTAGCCGGGAATGTATGGGAACCGCCATTGAATCAATTATGCTAATTTTTTCTCATAGATTGCTTTTTAAGAAACATAAAATCGCCCTAATTGTATTTGTGCTTCAAAATTTTTATGTTTACTAAGAACATTTTTATTTTGAAAAAAAAAATCCTATCTATAACTTATTATACAAGAAGAGTCGTTAGTTCGCAGCGGCAATGGGATTTATTGCTACTAAAGACGATTATAACATTTCAAAAGCGATCTGAGGCGATTTTATGTTTCTAAAAAGCAATCTATGAGAAAAAATTAGCATAATTGATTCAATGGCGGTTCCCATACATTCCCGGCTACGGCCTCTATATTTTATCTTTGTCAGGCCATGGGCCCCTTCAAATTCCCCGGATCTCTCCAGGCTAGTTCAGCCCTGTTTTTTATCAATAAATTAGAGATGTTTTAAAAGTATTAAGACACTTGTACTCCATAAAGTCCACCCGCGTCACGCGCGCGCCGCGCCAATACGACCATATGCGAATTTATACGAGTATGTTATACCCTTCATATCAGTTTGGGATTTTGATATGTTGTTTGGGTACGTACAAGGTATATTTTATAAAAAAATGGTGATTGCCCCCCGAGTACAACATAGTGTTTTTTAATTTTTTAAATTTTATTATTTTTTTTTTCTGGTTTACTATGTACAGAGGACCATAATAAAATTACCTCTGATGAGTCATAAGTACCTCTATAATATATCACAAGCACCATCAAATTCGATTGATGGATTATCAAAAAAAAAAAATTTTTTTAAAATCAAAAAAAATTTTTTTTTAGAAAACTACAAATTTTTGGAAGCTAATATTTGGTCAGGTTGAATGTTACATAGAATGTGACTTTCAAAAAAATAATCAGCCAAATCCATGCAAAGGCCGATTTTGCATGCTTACCCGGCTACAGCCTTTAGCCGCTTTACAAAACGGCTAGCCGTTTTGTAAAATAATTTAGTTTAAAAACTGGGTTTTAATCTCCGCCTTTGTTAGGGCCATCTTTTGGAGCAAAATGTGATTAATATAGTATAAAAACAGGGATTCAATCTCCACTGCAACGATCTGTAGGAATTTTAACGTTTATTTTATTTGACAGAATTATTAAAAACATTTTTTTATACTATATTAATCCCATTTCGCCCCAATAGATTTCCCTAATCAAGAACAGTTGTATATTATTAGAGTATCAACATTTTACAAAACGGCTAGCCGCTTTTTAAAACGGCTAAATTTACAATCCGGCTGCGACATATCTACACATTTATCTATGCTATGAATTAAGAATGTCACATAAGTTTAAATATTTATTTATTATTTATTTACTTGGAATCGT
This sequence comes from Sialis lutaria, assembly GCA_949319165.1. Taxonomy (NCBI): domain Eukaryota; kingdom Metazoa; phylum Arthropoda; class Insecta; order Megaloptera; family Sialidae; genus Sialis; species Sialis lutaria. Next base: position 7,320,561 of record OX439233.1, on the reverse strand, counting down.
TTGTTAATTAAAATAATAATAAGCTTGAACCGTTCAGAAACCTAAAAAATTAAAGTTAAGTGTTTTCGATTCTGAATGACCCATTATAATTTTGACTATTAATAGTAATAGACAAATTAATAATTTTTATAATTTAAAAATTATTCAAAATGTTTCGAAAAAAAGTTGAAAGGTTTAATGACAGGCATTAGATGGCACCTTAGATTAGGAAAGGCTATGGATACATAACAACCCATGCTAGTCCGTATATGTAACTGTTACCAAAATTTGACGGCCATTTTTAGTTATATGTCACTTTATTAATTTCCATGCGTATTATCTCAGAGGCATCAGTTGAAAATTTATAATATGCAAATATACATTAATTACAATTGAATTTGGTATGTAACAGAGATAAAATTCTATAAATCCAATAGAAATAGACATTTCTCTGTTAATCAGCTATCACTGAGATACTTTTTAAGACATTATAAAACATTTTTTTATTAATTAATTTTATAATTCAAGAGACTTGATATTTATTTTTAAATCCGAATCAGTGGCGTAGGTAACGGGGGGAGTGGGGAGAGGAACCCCCCGAAATGTTCAGTGTCCTAAAAATACGTATGTTATGAGAAAACATCAGATCAAAATACCTTTCATAATTTAACACATATGTATATACCCCCCCCCCCCGAAAAGTATTACCCCCAACCCGAATTTTTTTCTTATTACGCCACTGATCCGAATGATACGCCAATGACTCGTGGAGCGATATGGTAACAACGCTGGGTAATATGTTAATAGTCCTATATATTTCCTTGTCTAAGTGCACTTTCAAAATTATTTTTGACGGAGATCATGTGGAGGTCATCTTCAACGAAAGTTGTTTTTCTTTCACCATTAATATATACGGTTATGCAAGAAAGGCAAAAATTACCTCCAGATTTCCACCAAAAATAATTTTTATAACACCATCTTAAACCCTCGAACTTTTACGCAAAACATTTTTCTTTATCTTGCTTTGTTTTTGAAAATTTTCTGGGGTGATTAAAATGGAATAACCTAATAACTCCAGACATAAATAATATAATTTATTCTATATTTTTCCTAGGTTGAAATGTACTAACGAATATTCATAATGCATTTTATATGGCGCCTTATAATTTACATTTCCCGTTTAAAATTTCGCCGCTCAAATGTTTATAATATAAACACTATGTTTTAACATTGAACAAAAACTCGCAAAACATAATAATCTATATAGTCCACTGATCCACCTCTTCCTGCAGGAGTGCTTCCTGTTTTAGCTGGTGATTGTGCAAATACAACAGCTCGGGAACCAGAATACGTCGGTGTACAGCTGCTGACCGCTGCCGTCCAGCGCGATCAGTCGCTTCTGTACAAACTTCTGTTCACATCTTGACGTGTAGCCGGTTGGCAGTGAGCAGATTCCATCGCACTCTTGAGATCTGTAGTAAATAATAATTATAAAATGTATAATATTTTGGAGACGGTTGGTAATAGAGAAAACTGTTTCAAATAAAAATTGTAGATAATATTTTTTTTCAATACAACGAATCATTGTTACTGTATATAATGATTAGAGATGTCGCTAGTACCTACTCAAGGACAATACAATTACCAATATTTTCGTTTGAGATTGCCTTAAGGTTGTTGTTCACTGAAAGTCGTGGCATCTAGCGAAATTTCGCATGAACTACAGGGTTTTGCTATGCCGATAATAAAGAACAAATAGATCTGGCAACAATTTACAATATTAGACAAGAATAGAAGATTCATTTTTAACAATATTATAATTATTACTATTGCTGATAATACTAATAATTATAATAACAATAGTAACTATTATTATTATAAATAAAAACATTAAATGTAATCAATAATCACTTGGTATTTACAACGCGCGTCAGTTGTCAAAAATTTTCAAAGAGCGCGCCGAATGCGCTGTTGCCATATCGTATATTTACGTCATGTGTTCGGGAATTTATCAAAGTTAAAAATTAATAATTATTTAAGGAGATGGTAAATCATTCTAAAATTTTATATACACATTCCTTAATTACCAATCTATAACATATCCGTTTTTGGTTAAAATCTGACGTTTAGTTTTAATACAAGAATTAAACGAATATCGAATTCCAAGTGGATCCCTATGCTTGCAATGTATAAGAGGCCAACTTTGCACGTTTATAATTAATAAACGAAATGGTAAACTGACCTGAAATTTTTTTTACAAATGCGAACTAGCTTACTTAACACAATATTAAAATTTTAACAAATTCTGTAGTGATCGATTTTAGTGAACAACAACCTTAAGGTGTCTTTTCATGTGTCGCTCGTTGCTGCGATAAATCTAGTCACGTAACCGATTTTGAATTTTGAATACTAGCTATTGGTCAACGACAAGTAAAAAAAGCTCAACATGGTTGAGCTCATACTGCTTGTCGCTAGAAATCACGTGACACCTAATGAAAGTAGTTTTGACATTTTGTGTATTCTTGTTTGTTTTGTGAGTTTTCGTCAATAAAAATTCTTAAAAAACATTGACTTACTTCAAAAACATTTAAGCTAAGCTAGCATTCAAAATTGGTCACGTGATAAGATTTATCGCAACGACGAGCGACGCATAGCGACGCACCTTTATCGATCCAAAATTAAAAGTCTTAAATACTTTTCTGGATCTATCTGGTGCCCCGGGTGATCATCTACCCCCTCCTCTCCTAAAGCCTGTACTTGTTAATTCATAATATTTATATACGAATTTACTGTCTTATTTTATATAATAAGAAGAAAAATATATGCAATTGCATCAAGAAACATAATTGTATATTTAAATTATTAAATTTTAATTTAGCTCTAATCACCAAGGCTTGCGATTTAAAATTATAAAAAATAAATCAAAAACTCAGATAAATCATTGAATCAAATCGTAAATTATTGTATTCATTTTATTTGCATTTCAATTCAACAAATCACGAATGTTTTAATTAGTTGAATTCATCCAAATTACTGCAATGAAGTTATTAAAGAAACTTTTTCTCATTTTTAATAAAGATATAGAAAAAAATCTTACGGTGGCCACAGCAGTTTATTTTCAATATAAAAGTATTGAGTTACTACTATTGTTCCATGTTGTCGCATTTTTTTTAAATTTTCGATTCTCATGTCGTAATCTTCGTCAAAGGTGTTTCAGAAATATTTCTGAAGAAGACTCCAACATGAGGTTTTAAACATTAAAAAAATACGATAATCTGGAAAGTAAGTTTATATGGACCATGAAAGCCACATAAGAAAATTACTAATGAACTTTTTTTATTAAATGTAAAAATTCTAGTTTAAAAAAACACACACACACACTCAGGCTTATTGTTAAATATTAAAAAGTTCTAATAACCACCTTCCACATCCATCACGATAGTTACAAAGTGAGTAGTAAGATTTGCTTACAATGGTAGGGAGTTGCAAGTCAAGCTAATATAAACGTGTTAAAAATGATTTTTACTTACACACAAATTTCACTTTTAACTAACTGCGTTAGTCTATTATCGACTTCAGGCAAATTGACCAAGTACTTCCATTCGCCCTTATTATTCAGGGCCGCTTTGGGCATTATGTATTGAGAACGTGTCGCACAGAGTTGCTGACTAGATAGCCCTGATTGTCTTTTTGTGCGATTGTTGATTTCATCGTCTAAAGATTCATCGACTATTCTCGAAAAGTTCTGGAATTTTCCTGTATCGATTTTTTTTGATATCGGTGTTTGTCGAATTTTCCGGTGTTTCTTAAGTACTAGAGATTTGAATGCTTCCAATTTTGAGTTGGTAGTTGATCGTTTTCTTCTAGTACCAGGCTGACCGTATCTAAAAAGTAAAGTAATTTAAAAATTCTTGTAATAAAATATGTTTTAAGGGGGATAGCCAGGGTGATAGGTCAAAAAATTGTCAATGTTTGGGAATTTTTTTCACATATACAAGTAATTATTTTTGATTCAGGTAAAGGGCGTTTTATTAAGTATATATTCAACTGATTTAATATCAATTTTTATTGAAAAATATTAAATATTTACAAAGTTATTAGCCTCGATGTGACAACCAAATAAAATTTTTTTTCTCTATGGTTCACTCGAAATTTTGAGAAGGGTTATATGAAAAAAAATAAATAAAAATTTTATCAATATCTATACGAATGTAGCTATCGTTGCAGGTAGCCGTTTTATTTTATTTTATTTTTTCACAAAATGGCGATCGTTTGAAATTGTTTTTCATTTTCAAGACCTACTTTTTCGGCTACGTGCAACGATAAGCTACTACAATTACGAAAATTATTTTTTTTTTAAATATTAAATCGGTTCATTAGTCTTTGAGGAATCGTGTTAACCAGGTCGAAAAATGTCATTTCGAGATAAACGTGTGTAATGTTTTTGTTATATCATAACCGGCCGCGCTACCTCGTCACACTAAATGGACTGTAACTCCGCCAATTTTCGGAATTTAAACTCAATTTTTTGTATACATACTTATGAATATGTATACTTCAAAAAAATGTAAGAAATTTTTTTTTCCGTCATATTTATTTTTATCATTCATACATTTTTATCCCAAAATGACTAACAATCAAAGAAATTAAGGTTTAAATATATGGAAAAGACACCCTTCAACAAATTATAAGCCTAGAAACAAACCATATTAAATAGTTCTTACTTTTGCCACCAGTCTTCTGGATTAAGTTGTTGTGAACTTGAATGATCATTGTGATGTGAATTATAACTATTGTAATGTGGTTCAGCAACGAAACTAGAAACCGCGTAATCTGAATTATAATTTCCTAAACTATCTTGATGTTTGTATATTTGGTTTGGTGTAAAATGGGAATTTTGGTAATGATGTTTTCTACCTGAAAATTAAAAACAACAATATTATTTCATCTTCTTGCCGATAGATGGCAAAATAATCCAAAAAAAACTATGTCCTTCAAAATAATTAATACAGTACAACTAATGTAATTTGATACGTGCTTTGAATGTTATATTAACAAAACTGTAAAAATGGTTTGATGAAATAAAAAAATAATATAGTAATATTAATAAATTTAAAAATATTGCCTAGGAAAATAAACATTTGCAACAAAACTGAATATTTTTTATTAGGTATTAGATAATCAAAATAGTAATTGAAAATAACAATTATACATAATATACGATCATATGGAAAAGTTGCTTATACTTATATGTTATTTAAATCATCCTAATTAATTTTTAACATTATTGTATTGATATGTACCATAATTGTAATGATTTTCCGGGACTCCGGAAGGCGGGTACGGACCATGAGTTATCGGAACTCGATACGTAGAGAAGTCATCTCGAGATTCATCGCTGAAGATTGATTTGAAATCGTATTCCCATGTGTGGACGAGATATTTTATACGTTTTCTGAAAATGACAATATTTTTTTATTAGTTAATAAAATTCCAAATTTTTCATATTTAATATATCGAACATTTAATGATAATGTTTGATAACTAGTATCATCATTTGGCAAGATGCTGTAAGCTACGTTGTCTATGAATTAAGTCTGTTTATAGTAAAATCTAGTGACCGATCCAAGGGTCGGTTTTAGTTAGAGATATAACCCAAACAATACTGATGTTTAAATTAAAAGACATACATACATAAACCCAATATTCGCTATATCTCTTTTTGTGAAGACTCGATTTTTTAATAAGAAAATAGTTAGATATACTTGTCGTCATTTAAACATAAGTATTCATTCTTCTTAGGAAAAGAGATAGATATATCCTAAAAGTCGCTACATCTATCTCACTGTTTTGAAGAAATGTTACACTATTATGTTAAGGGGCAATACCAGTGTGAAATTAAAAAAAAATCAATTAATTTTTTTTGCCTTTTTGGAAAGTTTATAGTTTCAAGAATATTCTGTGAAAATTTCAAGGCCGTATCTCTAATACTCTCCAAACAGCAGCCTTCTAAAGAGCGACCGGTCGCAGATATGAAATGCTCAGGAGCTGACGTTAAATGCGTTTTCTCGAAATGAGATTATTCAAATTTGCTGACATTGTAACTCAAAGAGCAATTATCCGATTTGCTTGAAAATTGAACTGAGTACTCTTGAATATAATTACTCTACGATGAGCTAGGATATTTTTGATTGGATGAAAATTGACGATTTGGCATTAAAAATACGACTACGCCATTTTGTTAGATTTTGATATTTTTCGAAAATCTTAGTTCATCGTACAGGAAATATCTTCCAGTTTAACGACATTATTTCATTTTTCAATTTCAGCTACTCCATTATCCGGAATCATGGCCGCAATAGAGGAGATTTTTTTTGGCGCCTCCGAAGACAGCGCATAAGTCGCTTAGATATCAATATTTTTACGTGAAAAAATTATGGAATACACCTCTAATTAAGCTAAATATATTCTCAATTTTCCAAAATATTTCATTGAGTATTTCTCTTCCAAAAAATTTCCGAAAATCACCCAAATTTCCAGTGTTCACACTGGTATAGATCCTTAATACTATGTATGTATATATGGCTTTTAGTTTTTAATTATAACGGCGAAAAAGTAATACAGCATTTTTTTAATCAGCGGTCTGAAAGTAATGGTGCTTTAAGTAGAACCTTTGTATAAATTTATTATCACTGCTTTTAAATTCGAATTAACTTAATAACAATTTGACACCTCATAGAAAGTGTTTAATTAAGTTTTACCAATCTTACCAAATTCTTTATAATACCGGACATGATTCAAACAAAATTCGATAACTATTTATAAAGTTTTATAATAATGTTATTAATTTAAAGTATGACCCACCCAGTGCCCTTTCTAACTACATCTCTTATATACGATATTTAAAACTTTTACTTTCATAATATTAACTATAAACTGTCAAACTTTAAGGAACAACGACCCAATAACAACAAGCAATAACACACTCTTGATTATCATAAACGCTCGCTTTGTTTTGTAATATCGATAATCAATACAAATGAATCATTTAGAAAGTGATCGATTTAAAACAAATAAGCAAAAGTCGTGTCGCGAATCATAATACATAATAATTTGATACAATCGTTCAATATGTAGTTCTTGTTTTAGCTGATCCCTTTCTATTTCAATGCGTCATTTTAAAATTATTTTAGGATGTGCACAATTATTTTATTCTCATGATCACTTTCAAAGATGTTTTTGTGTTATTACATAAGAGAACGTAAAGTAATCATGTAAAGATTTAATAATAAAATCTTATATGGTTGAAGAGAGGGAGAGGGGGTCCTAAGCGATGTTGCATATACTTATATTGCTAGCGCTCCTCTTTTTCTTCTTTTTTTGGGAAGTCAACCCTAAAGTACCCTTTTTTTTAAAAAAAGCTCATTTTTTCCTCTTTTTTGACTGATTTCAATTGGTTTGTTAACTTATAATTTTATTTAAAAAATAAAATAGTTCGATTTAAGAGAGGCGATGACAGAATAGTAAAAAACGAGTTAAATTTTTATAATATTATGTATTTCTTATGGTAAAATATAGTTTGTAGGTCCTGAATGTTTTTAGAAATGTTTTTTGTCCTTAATAGTAAAAAATAATAGCACAAAAACGTTAAAAAAAATTTCTAGATTAAACGTTAAAAAATATATCTATAGATAACCTATTCAAGAGCTAGAAAATTTCTCTTTTTGGTCTCTTTTTTCAAGAAAAAATTCCTCTTTTTCTCTTTTTTGAAAAAAATATACTTTCATCCCTGCATATTGCACACCCCAAGTAGGATTTTTAGTTTGTTCTACACTCCGTATAAAGATTTTTTGCAAAGTAAATTGATAAAATGACCATTATTCATAAGTTTCTGAAACATTATTCCTGAAAACACTATTTTAAATATTAGCTACAAATATCAATCATTACACTGGCCGAAAAAAAAATTGCTGCAGGTTATACAACAACTTTAGGGTAATTTGGGTACGCTGAATCCAAAAATCATTTTGCTCAATCAGTTCTTTTTTGCGATATTGCAAAAGAAACTTTTTTTTCAATATGCAAACATTTTTTTAAATTAAACTATAAAACCATCAATTATACGCATTTATAAAGTAAAACCCTTCGAAAATTATGTTTTGAACGAAAAAAAATCAATTTTTAAAGCCAAAATTCGGCAATTTTCAACATTGAAAGTGCTGTTACACAAACAATTTTTATACAATTTTATTGCAATTGACTAAATTTATAGCTTTATCTATCTTCCTTATTGTATTAAAATTTTAACGTAATCGAATAAAAATTGGCGAAATGGTACTAAAATCAACCGTGCGCGTCAACGTTGATAGTTACGGTCATTTTCGCTCTTGTAATGAAAAATTCTCCAGAGTAATGAATAATTTTTTTTTTTAAACAATAACTATAAAAATTCATTATTTTGTTCTACCAAATTTATGAGTTCTTTTTAGCAACTTGTAGCTTTTGAACATTTAAAAATATTAATAAAATTTTATTAATCGTTCCATAAAACTTTTTGTGAAGCATTTATACTAAAAATAAATTAATAAACAAAATAAGAATATTTTTGGAAATTTGCTATTGTATATAAATCAATCATGGTACGATAACAGCGACATATAGCCACATTCACTTAAATATATCTAATTTTTATTTAAATCAAATATTAAATGTCAGTATATAAACAACATAAATTCCGATTTTCTAATTTCAGTTCACAAAAAACGTGATCTTCGAAAGCCATAGCAATTTAAATTCAAATCGGTACCTATTCTATTTTTGACAGAATTCCAATGAGGAAACCATTTCACTTCCACGAACCATCTTCCAAATTTTTGTTTTACGTTGTCGCTTTTTGCAGTCGCAAGAATTATTACAAGCACTTTCATATCGATGCATATATTATTACATTTGAACTCTGTTTATAAAGTTAAATTCTTTACACACCTATAATACAAAGTTTATATATTATTATTATTATTATTATATTAGACCAAGGCTTGAATTTAAATGCACTTTTTCTTAATATTAAACACTTTTTATTTAATCGTTTTCACTTATAAGAAATATACAGCACGAAAAATTAATTATTCAACATTAAACAAATATACTCAACACATTAATTAAGGGGACACCTAAAAAATAGCCTGTTTTCAAATGCTTGTAACTTGCTCAAAAATTAACTTTTTTCAAAACTTTTTTATTCTGAAATAGAGCAAATTTACTCTACTTTATGACGGTCTACTTTGTTCCTCAACATCTTTTCATTTATTAACTTTTTTATGTAATTAAATAAATTTTGGAAAAAAACTGCATATTATGAAACTTGACGCGGAGTGCATTTATGTAGAAAATGAAATTTTAAAATAACCTTTTTGTAGAGAATTTCAATACCTTGAAATCGGTATCATGGAAAAATGTTTGCAACAAAATTTCGCAAAGGTATCACAATTTTAGTGAAAATCAGGAAAAAATTATTTAAATGAGCAAAGCCGGAGTAATTTTGGTGGTACAGAAAATAACAAAAAGTAAAATGAAGCTTAACTTAACATCTTTCAGATTATGAATTGTAATGAAAAACTTTTGATAAATTTCACTAAATATTCTAACTTTAAACAGAATAGAAAAATCAAGTAAATAAACAGTAAAATTAAACCAAACAGAACATACCCTAAAATTACATTTCAGGTGGCCCGAGCTAAAGTTCATATTGACAAGACATACTCTTTAAAATGCATTTTTATTTTTTCTAATCGGACCATATTACGCGAAGATATTCAACTTTGAAGTCTCAACATCAGAAAACCCATTTACCTAAATTACAAACACAAACTGTGTGAACTTAAAACAAATTATATCACTTTAAATAAATAGTTTCCACTAAAAATAAATACTTTACACTAAACAAATAATACTTTGCACTTAACCTTAATTTGGACCTGTCAAGTTTTAAAATTACATATTTTTGATTTTTGCGATTTTCTCTATTTTAACCTAAACACTAACCTCCCATCTTTTCGCCCCAATAGATTTGATATTTTAATGTAATTTTTGTGATTGTCTATATTTTAAAACGATTAAATATTTGCCTTATGCCTATTTAAATTTAAAAATCAGAGAACATTTTTTTCTGCTTTCAGAAATGATCACATATCTTCCTTATCCTTCATATATGGCAGAAAAGCAATTCATATATCATCACTGACTACAATCGATATAACAAGCTATATATTTATTACATTTAATTACACAAATCATTAAATCATAAACAATAAACAATCGATGTAGATTCAAGTACCACCCAAGTGAATATTATATTTCTATAGGTTGTTACACCTGTACATTTACACCCAGAACATATCTTCCTATTGTTTTCATGGGAAAGGCGTACTTTTACATTACATATATAATATACATATTTATTATTGCATGAGAAACAAAATTCGGATCTTTCACGAAATTAGAAATGTGAAGAAAGCTATTGATATTTAAATACATTGTGCCATTGATAAGATCCGGTTCTTAAAATAGATGTAACTTGATACAGTATTGGCGAATTTTGTGCAAAACATCGTTTTCATTATATTTATTGAGGAGAGTGTAAAATTGGATATCAGAATCCACATACTTACTAATGTTTTATTAATTTATCTGCTTAGCGTTCTTCAAATAAAAATTAATTAATTGTACTTCGTTATATTATTGAATTAGTGATACAATTAAAATATTGATTCATGCCCGGTTTCACGAACAATAGGTATCTATTTTTTGTTATAGTTTGCTTTGGCTTTTAAAATACTTCTAAACTGACTTTTTGTTTCTAAAGGACTTCGCACACAATGTTTTTTTAATAACTTTGGGAAATGACTGTTTAAAGTGTGCTGATCAAAAAATGTAATGGGTACCTACAAAAACCCATAATTTCCGCTCAAAGGGACACCGAAATATTTTATGTTTATTTTATTTTTATCTCCGTAAGGTAAGGATCAACTTTTTTTTAAATGTAAAGAGTAAAGTAGAATGAGCAAAAAAATACAAATATAATATTTTTAAAACTTTCTGATATACATAGATATATATTTAGTGTTTTGGTTCGGCAGGGTTTTATAAAATTTTTAAAAAAATTTGGAAAATTATAAATTTTTTAAAAATTATTTCTGACTAATTATAAACACGTCTTGAGACCTGCGCGGTAATCTTGATATGGATCCTGGTTTCTGGGTGTAAACCGTGTCGATTAGGTCGTGTTATAGACCTCTAAAAGAGCCCTGAATATGTTCACTGCAATGTACGACAATAACATGATTAATCGACGCGGCTTACACCCAGAAACCAAGATCTATAATTACACAGGCCGACAAAATTTTGTTTTTGTTTGCTGCAGGCCAAACAACAACTTTTTAAGGGTAATTTGGACACGCTGAATCCAAAAATGACCACCGTTTTGCTCAATCAGCTCTTGTTTTTTCGGTATAGCAAAAAACATGTTTTTTGCTATTTGCAAACATTCAAATTCGTATATATATATATTTTTAAATCAATGACTTCAACCAAATATCATTCAGATTGAAGCTATGGGTCCTAATTACTCCTAATTGAACTAAAAACCCTTAAATTATACACATTCATAAAGTTATTCACTTCGAAAATCATGTTTTAAACGAAAAAAAATCGTTTTTTTAGCAAAAATTCAGCAATTTTCAAAATTCAAAACGCTGTAACACAAACAATTTTTGTCCAATTTTAATGTTATTCACTAAATTTGTAGCTTTATCTATCTTCTATATTGTGTTAAAATTTGAACGTAATCGAATGAAAATTGGTGAATTGGTACTAAAATCAACTGCGCGTGTCAAAATTGGTATTTCGGTAATTTTCACTCCTGGCGTATGTATGGCTCGTAAAATAAATTCTGTGAACAAAGTAATGAATAAATTTTTACTTATTTCATATATTTTTTCGAAAATAATAATTACTATGCCAAGAAAATCGCTGAAAAAAAGTTTTTCTTACACATAATGATTTTTTTTTAATTTATGGGCAAGAACGTTTTGTATGATTTTTTTTAAATTTTGTAAACCAGTGTCATTAATTTTCGTTTCGAAACTCGAATTAATACGTATTATAATTAATAACTTTGTTCAAAGAATTTATTTAACGCCAGGAGTGGTTATGAGCGAACTACTAAATTCTGACACGAGCAGTTGATTTTAATACCTTTTTGCCAATTTTCATACATTTTTCTTAAAGATGATCATTTAGGAGCAGGAGATAAAAATAAATATAAAATTATCAAATAACGGTCAGAGTTACTGATCTAAATTTCAAAACAAATCCACAGATAATATCACAGAATTAATACCCCGTTGAAAGTGCTTGTTACTCCACAAATATTTGTTAGTTCTTTTATAATACCAAACATAAGATATTTTCTAAAGAATAAGAGAAAACCAGATAATATGTTCGGGAATAAGATAGCCGTATATGCAGTGCTCATTAATTAAAATGTTATTACTTAATTTTATGGTTCGGCCATGTACTTATTATGTATATTGTGCCAATTGTGCATGTAAATACATAGGTATATAATAAGGATGTTCAAAAAGTTATGGAATTTATTTTTACTTACACTGGGTACGGTGCTAGAGTTTCACAGTACGTATGTCCAGGCCTGGCACAGGGAGGCGTGTGTCCAGGAGGTGCTGGTAGAAATGTACATTTGTTGTATGTCCCATGAGGCCCGTACACAGGGCCGCATTTACTGTGACCTGATGAAATTGCTACCAGCCATGACAGCCAGCACCACTGAAAAATAGTTTTTAAATTATATTTTTTAAACATTTTAAAAATTATCCTTGCACTACAGTAATAACTATTATAATACCACCGACTGCTATATTTCTGCGCGAAATTTAAATTCGCCAATTGACTTTAAAGTGGGGGTTTCTCTCGACGTCGTTAATCCAAACAGTTAAATTACTAACACCGTCGTTAAATCGAGCGGTGAGTGTACCAATAATATACATTTGATGTTACTAGATCACAATCACTTACATAAATACAAAATTAAACTCGCAATTACGTATTTCATTCAAACATTTATTCTTTAATGTCGATCCGCTATATTGATAATAGTTTCGCGGTATTCTCGTTTGAGAATCCCTGCCTTGCCCCGGGGCGGACAACTTTCTTTTATGTTCGCCACTGTATTTCGCGCTGAGTACAGCTGTAAATCATAGACGGGACTAGACGTCTTGGGTTCGAATCTACGACCTTTCACCTGTATGTTCGAATAAGGTGTATGTATGTATGTATATGTGAGTCAGCGTTTAATATCTACAATTTTCTTAACATAAGATGCAATCATGCATTACAGTTTTAAATGAATAGGTATTTAGATGAGAATAAAAATCTTTAAATACATGTTTAATTGAATATACTATAGGTATTAGATTTTTATTTAGTTTTTAGGTTATAATCTCCAGGCCCGGCAGAACAGATAAATTTCTAGTGTCTAGTAAAAAAGTTGGGGGAGGGGGAAGTTAAAGTTTTTTTTAAATATGATTTTTTAAACATTAAAAATTATCAATAGTTTTACAAATAAAAATTCAAATTAGCTTTTTATTCATAATATCTGACTCAATTATTTAAGACCAAATTGGATGCTGTAAAGGGTTTTTATCTAAGTACATGTGACGACAAAATCATTTATTTCGATAAGGATTAATGTTTTGCAGGTCATAAATAAGTCCACGTAAACAGAACCTTAAACCAATTTCTGGTGGGTAATTCGACACACGCAAATTTTTCGAGTGTCTAGTACGACATACCGAAACCTAGACTGATGCCGGCCCTGATAATCTCAATATCTGTAAAAAGATAATGTGGAATAAATAAATAAATAAGTATAAAAATATAAAGTAGGTACCAGTTAAACGTTGTTCTACCCAAAAAAAATTTGTTTAATGTTTAAAAATCAACCCATAATTACATATGTTTGTAAATATCTCGATCCCAGCGCTATTTACCTGTTTTTATTTTTTTGTAAAAATCTGTATTTCCACGTAACATATATTCTGAATATGATCCAAATCGGACCATAAATACATATTTCCGGAAATATCTCGACCCCATAACGCCACCAAAAATAATATAAACTTATTGGAATACCAAACGAATATATGGTGTGAATATGGCTTCGATGCGTCCAATGGTTGAGACGTGATGGCATTATATATATTTGCACCAACGTTTTGGTATACTAAAAATATAAAAACTAGCTGTCGGATCCAATTTTACCCGGGGATATAAAATTAAACTATATAACGTATAATGCTGTGGGGTGCGATCTTTTAGGTCCACACAATCAACTTCCCAACATGGTATGACTAAAAATACTTGAATACTGATTACGTATTGTTTCCATAATTAATATTACTATGTTTTTTAATATGTATATGAAAAATTTTAATGGAATTTATCAGAAATAAAACTCACCCTTTGTATTATGAATATTAGTTTTCTAATATCCTAATAATGTCAATAATATAATGCACATTTTTAGAAAAACTAATCTGTCAGTTTGAATTTTGAATTGTGTTGTTTCCAAGGCAACATGAATTATTAGATGTATTTATTAGTATGAAATTCAAATTTTGATGGTGGTTTTCATCCCTTTAATGGCTGTTTGGACCCATATAAAAAATAAATACTGAAATACACGTTTCATTATTTGTATTGTATAGTATTTATTCTAAGTTCCGACTAAATTCGACCAAGAAAAAAAATAAAAATGAAAAAAACACCCTTTTTACCCCCGTAGGGGTTGAATTTCGAAAAATCCTTTCTTTCAGATCATATTCACGTCAAGACGCTTCGATTAGCACCCCAACGAAGTCAATAGCATTTTTTGTTCGCGAGATTTCGTCCCGGAAAAAAATGACACGTACGTACGTACGTACATACACACACACACACACACACACACACAGACATTTTTCTGAAAATAGTGTCAATATACTCTAATGCCCTTGAAACATGAAAATATGTTAAAATTTTTGATTTCGATTTTCGGACCAATTACAATAACTCCCTATTGGGAAGTTAAAAATTATCGGTTGGCAATATTGTACCACTTTTTCGTTTTTTCATTCTAGCGGACTCAATTAATATATTATTGCCAAAATTTGCATTGTTCCATGTATGTATACAGTTTCATTCTTTATGTACCTACTCAAATTATTTATTTTAGGGCTGATAAATTGATCACAAATGCATAATATTAACGTTTTTCTGAAGCTTTTCAAACCGTACAATTTTGGAGTAAAGTTTTCTAATTCGTACCTGCGGTTCCATAAATCGTACTTCATATAATAATACACAGAAAAATTGATGAAAAAAATGCATTCAAATTCAAATAATATATCAATTTTTTTATCTGGAATTATTAGCGAGCCCCCTAAAAATATATTTTCGACTAGATTTTGTCTCGCCAAATTTTAATTAGATTTTTTAGATCTTTCATCAGAAAACAAAACAAAATCACAGGAATGTTTAAATAATCTTTTTTTTAAATATGATTTAGGCAACAATATGCATCGTACGATATTGAAATACAGTTTAGTTTCAATTATCCACAATAGATAATTAATATGTAGAACGGTTTTCTTTAAAATAGCTGTGATACGATTTAGGCGGTAGTACGATTATGGCTACTTTCCTCTAATATGTATATCTTATAACATATAATATGTATGACTTCTTTATTAAAATTAATAATGCTTCAATACTAATTCAAATAACTTAATATTGATAAGTTTCTTCAATTAAAATGTTTAAATGTATTTTGTATGTCAGATTTAAAATAAAATATTCATTTTCATACCGGTTTTCAACTTTATATTTAAGCCTATAATATAATATCAGCAATGAATAAGTATAGATAATCTCGGAACATTAGGAAAATCCCAAAATTTGTATTTTAATTTTAAGTGTGTTCGCACATTTACATATTTTAATTGAATGAATACAATAATGACATACAATATACAGGATGTCGAAAAAGTTCCGGAACGGTCGAATATTTCGAATGGTACGAGTAGGTACATACAGCATGGAAAAACAAACGAATACGTGTTCAATATTTTTGAAAAAGCTTTTCAACTACACCAAACTCGATATAAATAATATAATATAAATTTAATATTTTAAATTGAAATCCCATAATACGTAACTTTTGTCTGAACCATTTTTTTGTATTTGGGGCAGATGGCGCTGTAATTGATGTCCGAAAAGAAAATTTTTTTATGAGATTATATTATCAATGAAAGGACCCCGCAATACCCTTATGGGAAACTGACTTCCGCTAAATTGATTGAATTGTTGATATGTTGCGTATTTTGTCCCTCTGATCAAATGTCTCAATGGGCAGAAACTCCCAAAGCTTCAGGATTTTGAGATACAGTTGGCTGAAGTTATAATTATCGTGCATTTTAAATGCATTCATTTGGGTTAAATTTGCCTCATTTTTAAGTTGTAGTGGTTAAGAGAGGTTTGAATATTGATTGAAATATATTATCATGTTTCTGAAACTTTCATATGTCATGAGGCGTCGTAAATAAGTAGTATTAAACGTCTCGTCATATTATTCGTCATGACGTTATAGCAGGTGTTTTTGTACTACAATTGAAGGGGTTAGAATAGAAAGGGTATAAGTAACATTTCCATAGTTTCAAGCTATGAGTGTTTAAAGTTAAGTGTCTATACAGAAAGTTCATTTACATGATTTTTCTACTGGGTGATAAATGTCACTAACGCCCAGTATTATCAACTTTAACTAAATGCTCCTTTAACTAACTGTCATATTATCAACAGATCCAAGCATAATACATTTAATTAAATAGATTTCAAATCTTCTGCAGTATTTCTTTACAACGTATATTATTTAAATTTTTCATTGAGAGCTTAAATATTGATTTAAATCACATTTGTAATACACCAAATTTACTTTAAAGGAGCATTTAGCGCTAAAGGAGCTTTAAATTGGTTGATAATACCGGGCATGAGAGTATTAAAAGTCGCTTGGATCATTTTTATTCCAATACATAGGAACCTTATCTTTCATAAAACTCACTTATCTCGAAAACTATAAAATTGCACTTATACCCTTTCTATTCTAACCCCTTCAATTGATATTTCAATCAATTGCTTGTGAAAGCTACGAGGTATTTTCAAACATCTCTTAACCACTATAACTTAATAAAGGAGGCAGCTTTAACCCAAATGAATGCATCTAAA
The DNA here is from genome assembly GCA_949319165.1 of Sialis lutaria. Classification (NCBI taxonomy): domain Eukaryota; kingdom Metazoa; phylum Arthropoda; class Insecta; order Megaloptera; family Sialidae; genus Sialis; species Sialis lutaria. The sequence goes on along the minus strand of OX439233.1, from coordinate 7,303,248 downwards.
ATGGACGATAATTCTAACTTCAGCCAACTGTATCTCAAAATCTTGAAGCTTTAGGAGTTTTTGCACATTGAAACATTTGATCAGAGGGACAATATACGCAACATATCAAAAATTCAATCCATTTAGCGGAAGTCAGTATCCCATAAGAATATTGCGGGGTCCTTGGAGTAGACAGGCATTATTGTCAATTGACTGCAACTTTGAGGCAGTCTTACACTGATAATTTTTATTTGTGATGTATCTGTCTGATATATGTTATCTATCAATTTTTATTTTTTAGGATTAGCCATTCGTATTCTCACTTTTTCGTCGTCTGCAGTACAAAAAAAAATCTTTCAGACAAAAGTTACGTATTTTTTGACGAATCTGTCGGTGGAGGTAGAGTTTGATGTAGTTAAATAGCTTAACATATAAACCATGGTGAAAATAGTCAGAATGTATATCGAATTCGAAAAAATATTAACTTAACAATACAACTCGTATTGGTAAGAAAGTAAAAATAAACATTGTCACGCTACTGGCATAATGATAGACGTTCAAATTAACAAATAATTATCCAAGTAAGTCATGTACACAGCACACTACCAAACATTGAAATTATCTATAAATCCAGTGACTTGGGGCGTTTGTATTAAAACATAGCTCAAGGCATTACTTAATCTCAAAAACTCAATTGTCAACATAGCGACCCTGAACATACGTCGTGATGATTATAAACAATTTGAAACATGTACATTTTGTTATAACCTTAATGCATGCTGAATTGAAATTACAGATTTGTTTTCAAATTCTAATTTATTTTTTATAGTAAATACTATAATATTATCTAGATAAAAACTTCGATGTTTTTATCTAAATAATCGTACACTGTGGACACAAATCGAGTTATTTGATCCATTCAAAAGTACAAAACGACTAAATCTATTAAAAAATAAAAACAATAAAAAAGTCAGTATCTTACTTTCTAAATTGAATCAGTGAAAATTCCATTGATTCCTTCAGTGAACGTAAAAATCACTGAAAATCAGTGGTTTGTACACCAGTTTTCACTGAACAACCAGTGATTTTGGTCATGCTATCCACTAATTAGCAGTGGTCTATTTTTCACTATTTCACAGTGCAGAAGAGACCACTGATAATCAGTGACTATTCACTGATTCAGTTTTAGAGAGTATGTTACGTTTTAGTTTGTTTTCCCTTAATCATAGTTTTTATCTATTTCTCATAAAATTATTTCTTGATGAGGGTTCCACAGTAAAGGGTAAATTATATCGTATTTATTGAGTAAAATTGAACCATTTACCCTATTCCTTTTAATTGCAAAATACGTAGATTTAATGTTATATTAGATATTGATAATACTAAAAATACTATGTATACACGGGGAGAGTAATACAAAAAATAATGTGAGAATGTTAACAATATTTTCTAAAAAAAAAATTACAAATCCGGTTGAAAAAAAGTCAATTCAACCAACTAAAATCTTGTAAAAAAATTGAATATCGAGAACTTTTTTAGTCATCGTCGCTAAAAAATCTTTGACGAAGGATTCAAAAAAAGTCATTTATTTTTTTTATTTTTTCATTCGTTTTTACATCATTTTTATAATTTTTTTTTTACTTTACCTACAAAAATATTAGCATGTGGGGACCATGTATATAATATCAGTTTTATTTTTATTTAATTTGTGTGTAAGTACAGATTTGGGGTTAATTTTTTGGTGAATAGAAAAAATATTTTATATATTTTTTTAAATAAAATTAAAATTCATACATAATAAAAGAAGATAATAATAATTATATAAGAGGAATTTTAGGGAATCCCTAAAAGTATTATTTCAAAGGTTCCGCTAGAACAGAGAAAGAACTTTGCTATAATCTTACGTTATTGTTTATATGTAACATTTATTGTAAAAACCCGGATGTTCAAATAAATATACTTAATTAGTACCTATTATTCTTACTGAAACATGAGAAAATAAAGACATATTATGTATTACTATACAATAAAAACTAAAGATATCGGTACATAATATGAACATAATTTTCTTGTTATTAAATAATTTTCATGAATAATAAAAAAAAGAAAAATTAAAATAAACTTTATACATGCATATTTCTACTATATTATCTATAATACATTCTTCTCGGTTCCTGAATATAAACCGAGATGTAAAGAAAAAAAATTTTTTTCATATGAATTATTTAGTTTTTTTATAATAAATTTTAAACTGAATTATTTTCATTAGTATTGAATTAAAATATCAATTTAATTAACTACTATAACAATAAACAAATTAATTAAATAAAATACAAAAATGAAAAATACTTACAATAATTAAATATTTCATAATTACAAAAAAAAAGTTTTACTACACTAAAATCCAACTGCACAACACAAATGAAATAAAAACCAAAATCACTGCACTATCAGTCATTGATAATCACGTTGGTAGCCATAATTTGACTAGTCACATACACACATGGGCGTCAGCAAGGCGGACGAACGGTGACTAAAATCTAGGAAATAAATTCACCTGAGCGAAATTTCAACCTAAATATACCGCCTTAGTGGGGATCGCGTGTGCGTGTGTCAGTAGGTATAATATATACATACCTTTGACATTGTATCCGTTATTTTGCTACTAGTAACTAACAATATGCTTTCTCTTCTTTATCTTCTTCAATTCGATACTTTTTTTAAGTAAAAATATCTTTTTGGGAAAGTTATATTTTAATATGTATATACCTATTTTTTGTCATATAATAAAATGTCACTAAAACATATAATTTTTCATATTATTAATCACTTTGGCTCTCGTTGTTTTTTAGATTAACTTTTTAATCCAGTGCCTACTTTATTAGTTACAACAAGGTGTGCACTTGCAAAATTCACTATATCCAAACTAAAATTTATTACATGTTTAAGTTAAAATTTCCTTAATTTAGATATTATTATAAAATGTACAGTAGATACCGGTTTTAGCGACCTCGAAGGTACCGGTCTAACTAGGTCGTAAAAGCCGATAGTCGTTATAACCGGTTAAAATACAATTATATGGGATTCATTTGAACTTTTATTTTGAGTCGTTAAAACCGGTACGTCGCGTCGTATTAACCTAAGTCAGGGGTCGGCAGTCTTTTAAGTTAGAAGAGCCAAGTTGTTAAGGAAACAGGATTGCAAAGGTATCAGAGAGCCATAGGTATAAATGCTATCTCCTTTGCAAATATAAAAGAATCTGGAATTGAATAAATAGTTCAAATCACAGAAGAGCCGCTAACGCCTGTGGAAAGAGCCGCAGGCTGACGACCGCTGACCTATGTCGTTATAACCGGTTTCTACTGTCATTTGAATTATGCACGAACAGGACCGCACAAACCATGTAGGGCGTCTAGCTAGACAGTGCCTGGGGGCACTTAACATTAATGGACCATTTTTGTAAAAGTAAAAATAATTAATTATCTAATGATTATAAATAAACGAAAATTGTTAGCTTGCAAGCACTTTCAAATTGGGTATTAAACATATATAACAGTTCCCTTGAAATACCAGTGTTTGAAAAGTTTCTCGCACGCGCGGTAAGTAACCACCAACGGTATTAAAACAGTGGTGATATTATGAAAATTATATTGTACCTACTATCTAAGTCACTAACCATGTTAATATCACAGAACTAATACCCTGTTGAAAGGGCTTGTTAACTAACAAATAATTTGTTAGCTACTTTATAATACCTACTGGACATTTTTGTAATATTTAATTAAGAATAAATAGTGAAAACGAAAAAAAAATTGCTTAGGGGCCTATGGGTAGCTTAATGTGACCTAATATATACCTGATTAATGAAAATATGACTGTAAGAGCTAAAGAAACATTTCCTTGATTTGCACAGGAATAAATATTGAGAATTAATTTAGTAATTTTTGTTTACCAAACATAAAAAACATCGTCTAACTTTTTTTATAAATAATTTAAAAAAAAAATTATAAAAAATCAAGTTATAGAAAAATTCTGAAATATTTTGCACAAGTTTTATTACATCAAAATAGAGATTTGTTCTGCTCTTTTTCCTCTAAACTGATGATTTCCAAAAAGTCCGAAATATCCCGTTATGCCTATGAAAATTAAATAGTAGTATCCTTTAGTATAAGATTTGAAACGATTTAAAAATTTAAAACATTTACAAGCTTTAAAAATACAGTTAGAATGTTTTAGTCTTGGAGACTTCAATGCACGATTAAAAATCATACCAATGACTTGTAATTCAATTTATTACTTCCCGACCGAAAAAAGACATGTTTCGAATATTCGAACGTTTATTTGATTGTCTGTCTGTTCTCATATAGTTTTTTAATGCATTAACCGATTTCGATGCTTTTTTTAATATCAAAATAGATTTCTTCTTATTATCTGAAATGGGTATCTACTCTACCTACCACAGAACTTAATAATACTTTTCAAATTACATTTAATAAATCATAATAAAAAAGAAGTCATGCAAAAGAATGAGGAATTACAAAATTATTTTAATATTTAAATAATAGTAGATATATTTTTGTGATATGTATTTTAAATGAAAGTAACTATTATAATAATTAATAAATGTTTATTATTTTTATTGATATCTTTTACGAATTGTTTAAAAAAAATTTTTTTTCATGAATATAATATAGATAATAAAAATCTCTATATTTTTTATTATTTTTTTTAATTACACACCATATTGAAACGAATTTAAAAAATAATTCAAAAATTAATAAAAGTAACCAAATATATTCAATCAGATATCTCTTAATATATGTTTTGTCATTAAATGGTACAAATATATTCGCATATATCTAAAGAAGCCTATGCCTTTTCTTAGGATGCAAGTTATCTCTCTGCCAAATTTCATCAAGATCGGTTCAGCAGTTTAGTCCCTCCATATACGCGGATTCACTTTTACGCGGTTGGAAAAAGTTTAGAAGAAAAGTAGAATGACTTAAAATAAACACACAATAAAATGGAGCAATTTCTATTGCTCTATATAGGCGGTTTTTATGGAACTAATTAACCGCGTAAATGGAGGGATTATTCACTTTTACGCGACTGGAAAAGTTTAGAAGAAAAGTAGAAAGACTTAAAATAAACACACAATAAAATGGAGCAATTTCTATTGCTCCATATATAGGCGGTTTTTATGGAACTAATTAACCGCGTAAATGGAGGACTTATTGTATATATAGTGCCTATCTTAATTGAATTATTTATTAAAAATATGTGACACATTTGAATTTTAATCGGTTGTAATTACCAATTAGAAAGTAGAAAGAATTTGGCAAACGATAAATTCTTTTAATACAGGAAATGCACACTGTCGGAAATATATTTGCAATAACAAATACTGTCGTAAATTATATAATATATTCATGGATATTAATATGAAACTATTTTTATTGTTTATATTAACAAAAAATTCAAGAAGAAAAGACTCATGCGATGGAATATCAATAAGCGACATAGACCACATATTGTTCAAATGCAAAAAAAAACAAAGAACAAACGAAAAATTTCAACCACTCAATAGAACAACTAAACATAAAAACAAAAAAAATGGAAGAAGTTTTAAGAAACGAAGAAACATATGACTCGATATTCACTTTCATCACAACCACGAATTTGAAGCTATAAACTGAAAAGTCACCTATTGTGTGTTCCAAACCCCAAATCCATGGACCCCGGCCATACTGTTTGTAAAACCTACCCTGAGCGGCCCAGTGGTGCAATCACATTTCCATCTTGTGTCCATGTGTTTAAATGTTAAATAATAAAAAAATGTAAAAAAAGAACTGGCTAAATCAGAAATGGAAGGCCAAGGAAAAAAAAAAAAAAAAAAAAAAAAGAAGAAAAGTCCAGAAGGGGGGGGGGGGATGAGAAGTTAAAAGTGACATTAGGACTAAAAAAATATCTTCATAAACTGCAGGAAGACGCATAATTGTCGTGACAACGAAAAAATGTCTTTAATTAAATCAAAGGGGCACTTTTATGAGCTTTCGTTGGGGGCGCAGCGACATCTAGCTGCACTGCTGAAGCGAGGTTATTAGGAATTATCAAATGTTCCAAAGCTTCCTATTATCTGCAGTATCTTAATAAATTGTAAGAACTTAGAACTTCTAATGTTTGACGAAATGATTTTAGATTATGATTCAATAGGATTAACAGGAGAACAAATATTTGCACTGTCTAAAATTCATACATATTACCAATGGCTTAATCAACTTGGAATACACTGTATCATAGACAGGGCCGTAACTACCACCGGGGCAGGCTAAAAATAGTTAGGTGCTAGTATAGAAAAAAGATACTTAAAAATAGGTCATTAAAATTAGTAGCGCACAAAAATACTGAAGTGCCAACAAAAATTTTTTTTTTACATATAGTGGGCCCCCCCTCAATCACTTGCTGCTCTGGGGCCCCCGAACTTCTAGTAACGGCCCTGATCATAGACTACACCTACATACCATGTGAATTACATAACCTTTTTGGATCATACAAGAGATGTTTTGTTATTGTATTTCAAAAATTAATTATTTCGTCATATTTTCATTAAAAAATGACCTAATTTTTCATTCATTCATGAACTTCCGGTGTGAAGAAGACAATAATAGTAACCATTTATTACAGCACAATACCAGCAGTTCTCAAAAACAATACACTACTTAATATTTTTACTTCTTACGACCATACATAATCCATGTTAATTCTGCTTCAGGAAATTGATATTAATAATGTAACTACATATATATTATGTAACCTACCTACATCGGGTCATACAATGTTCACGACTAGAAAAATTGTATAGACAAACTTATTTAATCGCCACCATTCAGTTGATTTATAAAACAATAAAGTAATGATTTCAAATGACCATGATACGCGTTGTTTGAAAATAATTATTACAAATTACAATACTTTTTTATTTTATTTGAAAATAATAAATGTCAATCAAAAGAGAACATTTTTAAATTTCAATTTTCAGACTAGTACAATATTGTAAAAATCACTTGCTTTAATTCTTACGTGAAAAAAAAACATTTGGTTGGTTCCGATTTATTCATTGGGTCATATATTAGACCTGTAACGTTACGAAGATTCCCATGTAGCCACTTGCATTAATTCTTATGTCAAAAAAATATATTTGGTTGGTGCAGATTTATCCTTTGGATTATAAAGAACATTTTTGTCATACATAAAATATTGCGCAATTGTTTTAACAATTTATAAACAATTTTCAAAAATAATATTTTTTTATCTGTTACGGTTTACGTATAGCGAGAAGTAAGCAATAATATACGGAAAAAATCCTCAGTACCTTTTTTACAGATTCCAAAATTTCCTATCAAAAAGTCAGCGAAAGCATAATAATATGTCTAACTTTTTTGGTTTAAGCTCGAGTTCCCGCATCAAAATGACTCGTTTTTCGCACGACTCAAGAAATAAACCGAGCGCGCTGGCTTTATAAACAATTTAAATACATATTAACCAAAAATTATAAAAAAATTCATGTATTATCAAAAACGAATAAGCTATTTTTTAACGTGACCCCCCCCCTAGTCTGCTACTAAATCAAAAAACATACAGCTTTTGAATGATCCACGATATTTTAAACTACATATTTAAACTTGAACGAGATATTTTAAATATTGAACATCTCTGGTATGATAAGTGAGTAACAATAGTGTAGAAGACATCCGCAGTCGTTGCGAATGTGTACAATGAGCCGCTGTTCCGTGTCCGCGTTACTTGGGCGGGGTTCCGCGGAACCTTCTCACGGCCATCGCCAAAACAATAAAGTTTAATAAACACGTACATTAATTCATGAATCCGGATTTGTATCACATCAACTATTCAGATACCAAACTGACTAATTCAAAATATGTTTTATAAAGATTTTGCTCAACAGATAAAAATCTAATCAAACGCTTCTTTATGAATTTGCTCGCGATTTTAGAGCAGTGGCAGTGGTAATAAATAATGCAAAACTAATATTATATAATACATACTCACAAGGGGACGATACAGCATGTTCGTTGAGAATTTCAATGAGCTTGTGGTATGTAAAACTAGAGCAAAAATAAAGAGACATGTGTCCAACAACTTGAGCTCATAGGCCTTAATTACAAAGATAATTAACATTGAAAATTTGTGTATTCAATATATACACAAATGTATATATTGATATATTGTGTATAATGTTCGCTTGAAATATAACTGTAATAGCCGCGTGGTCAACGTACTGGCATCTCGTCTGGAAAACGATGGTTCAAATCTCGGTTTTAAGATTTTGATTTTAATTTTTATTTACAATTATTTTTTATTTTTTTGTACACATTACCTCTCCCTCGTGCGTAAAAATTGATAAATTAGACATAAATAAAACATATATTATTATTAACAATATATGATTGTTCAATTATACAGACATTTTTATCAATTAAAAACTAATGAGTTGTGTCGATAATAAATTAAATTTACTTTAAAACAAAATAATAATTATGTACTGGCGTATATATCAATATATAGCAAACATCTATTGTTAATAATAATATATGTTTTATTTATGTCTAATTTATCAATTTTTACGCACGAGGGAGAGGTAATTTTTACAAAAAAATAATGAAAAATAAAAAATAATTGTAAATTAAAATTAAAATCAAAATCTTAAAACCGAGATTTGAACCATCGTTTTCCAGACGAGATGCCAGCACGTTGACCACGCGGCTATGACAGTTATATTTCAAGCGAACATTATACACAATATATCAATATATACATTTGTGTATATATTGAATACACAAATTTTCAAAGTTAATTATCTTTGTAATTAAGGCCTATGAGCTCAAGTTGTTGGACACATGTCTCTTTATTTTTGCTCTAGTTTTACATACCACAAGCTCATTGAAATTCTCAACGAACATGCTGTATCGTCCCCTTGTCAGTAAAAATTTCAAGGTTCTAGCTTATATACACTCATGGAAACAATTAAAGGACCACTTGATTTTATCGAAAAAATTGCTCATTTTCAGAGTAGTGTCAATAGATCAAATATGATTATTTTTTTACATCTAGGGTGTGGAAATGGAAGGAAATTTTATATTCTTTTTGAATTCAGGAGTATTTTTGTGTTATTAATTTTTTTTTATGACCAAACCGCGGTTGAATAAAAAATAAAAAAATGATTTTTTTTGCGATTTTGAAAGTTGCACACGGGGATGTTTAAATTTTTTTTTTCAACTTTTATGATAGACATTTTTTAGGAAATATTCTGTTTAAAAACGCTGTTTTCAAAAAAAATTTAACATTTTTTGGTGTTGCGATATCTGAGTTTGAATGAAAAAAGTACCAAAATGTTTTAAATGACCATACAAGCCTAATTTGGGTCATACAGCATACAAAAAAAAAAAATTCAATCTTAAGCAATTACCTATTGTCTAGTAGCATTTAAAAAATGATTCATTTTAACTTAACCCTTCAAATACGGAAAACAAAACCATGTTCGAATTTAAATAATCCTGTAAAAATGACCCTTTTTAAATCTTAGTTATAATATTAAGAACATATTCAGAAATTAAGTTCTATCAAAGAATATGAAAATTAGACATGTTACCTTCAATGTAAATAAAGGTTCCAATAAAAATCTTTTAATTTGAATGAGATATTGCTTTGCATACGTTTAATAGGACTTGATCGTTCTTTTTACAACAAATTTTTCTTTAAGATTTTTTTATCGTAAAATAATCAACTTTTGAGAAAATTTGTAAAAGGGAAAAAGTTTTTGTGTTTTGTTAAGGAATATTCAAAAAAAAATTCAGGTGTCTTGTATCAATATTATGGGATCATGTTTATTTTTAATAGGGTATTTTATTCATTCAAACTCGAATACCTCTGTATCAAAAAATGTGACAAACATTTTTTTAAAAGCATTTTAAAGCAGAGAAAATTTTACTAAATGATGGCTATCTTATAATTATGAAAAAAAAATCAAACCTACCCGTATGAAACTTCCATAATAGCAAAACATCAAATTTTTCAATTTTAATTCAAGTGCGTGTAATCATGAAAAATCATTCAATAACACTTAGGCCCGGTTTCTCAATATGAGTTTAAACTTCAGATTATTTAAGGCCGTACATGCCGATTTTTCCGAAACTAAAATCTACGAGATGGCGTTAGTAGTAAAAATCATACACGAGTCTTAGCCCTGAGGGGAAAGCATACAGAAAAGAATAAGATATATCTGTTATGATATTGTTATCTTATTTCTGTCGACAGACCGAATTTACATTGGAACAGTTGTATCATCACGCTGTTAACCATTATTTCATATTTGTTATTGACTTGACCTATTATGTTTAGTTTTCACCATTGATACATTTTAAAATGTGTAGTAGAAATGGGTTGAGAGAAGGCAAACGAAAATAATAAAAGAAAAGAATAAGACGTATATCTTATGATATTGTTATCTTACTTTTGTCACACTCAGAATTTACAGTGGAACAATTCTCTCATCACGCTATCATCCATTATTTCATATTTGTTATTGACTTGACCTATTATGTTTAGTTTTGACCATTGTTACATTTTAAAATTTGTAGTAAAAATCCGGAACGATTAGAGTCTATACGCTCCCAAATTCTACATTAGATTGATATAGTTTAATTTAAAATATAAGTACACCTGCATGTGTATGTAATTATTATAAAATGCAAATATCTTATTGATCAGGCTTCCGCGGTCTATAATTTTATAAATAAATAACTTATCTTTTATGAATTTTTTAACAAATATTTTATTTAAATAATTTGATATGTGATAATATATTGTGATCAAAAACAATCTATAACAAATACGTATTAAGGTAAATTTCGAGCCCTTTTACATAAGATAACGTAATCTCAGAAACAATGAAAAATATAATATCTTATTTGTAATCATATATATAATTAATTAAGTCAGACACGTATTTAAGAAAATTTGGGCCCTTTTTCTAAATATTTTAAATTTTTTGAAAAATAAAAAATAAAACTAGAAAGTAAATTATTTCAAACATTAACTATATAAAATTAAAGTCTGTCACGTATTAAGGTTAATTTAATGCCCTTTTTTTAAATACAACATTATTTCAGAAGCAATGCCAAATATATTATCTTAATTGTAATCATTTATATAATTAATTAAGTCAGACACGTATTTAGGAAAATTTGGGCCCCGTTTTCTAAACATTTAAATGTTTCGGATAAATAAAAAAATAACATGATATAGTAAGTTGTATCAAACATTAACTATATAAAATTAAAGTCAGTCACGTATTAAGGTAAATTTAATGCCCTTTTATTAAATATAACGTTATATCAGAAACTAAATTATCTGACTTGTAATCATTTATATGATTAATTAGTTCAGACACGTATTGAGGGAAATTTGGGCCCTATTTTATAAATATTTTTAAAAATTTTAAAAATAAAAAAATAACATGATATAGTAAGCTGTATCAAACATTAACTATATAAAATTAAAGTCAGTCACGTATTAATGTAAATTTAATGCCCTTTTATTACATATAACGTTATCTCAGATTCAAAGCAATATATATTATCCAATTTGTAATCATTAACATGGTTAATTAAATCTGACACGTATTATGGAAAATTTGGGCCCCGTTTTTTTTTTAAATATATATTTTCGAAAAAATAAAAAAATAATATGAGATAGTAAGTTGTACCAAACATACTATATAAAATTTAATGTCAGTCGCGTAGTATGGTTAATTTATTGCCCTTTTTTATTAAAATATTGTAATGTCGGGAATAAAATTATAAAATTAAGATTATATTATCTATTAATTAGGTTTTCATTTCTTTTTTTACTAGTGTTAAAAATATAATACATGAAAATAAGATACCTATATGGGTCAGTCCACGGTAATCGATACCAGATAGTTAAAAAAATATTTTACGAAAATGAATACTAAAATATAAAAATAACAGGCTATTTAACATCAATTTTCATAAACCAAAAGAAAATTTAAAAAATTTTGATTAATTTTCAAAATATTACAAAAAATTTAAATTTTTTTTCGAAAAAGACAACAAATAATGTGAAATCGCAATAACTTACTTGACAATTAGTGACGCTCGTGGCAAACTATTAAAAGTCTTTGACAATTACATATCAAACGTGACGTTTGACCGAATTAAAAAAAAATTACCCTCACCAAAAATAATGACTAAGGATAACCGCATTTATTATAAATTTAATGAGTCTTTTGATGTATTTGATAAATAATTGTTATAAGTATTAGTTCATAATATCAATAAGCAATTAAACACACAAATAGTACTCTTATTGTATCCTTTTATTCAACGTGTCACGACCGTCACAATTTTCTGTGACAACCGTCAATTGGGTAATAACCAGTTAAATAGATATCGTATTTACCTGATGCTCTTGTGTAACTAAAAATAATTTATTCGTAACATATTAAAGTATGATTATTATATAGTAACTTCAATATGAGAAGAGGTTTGATGCATAAGTAACTATATAATTAACTATATGATTAACTATATAGTTTTGTATTTATCGATGGTAGGCACAAACAGTGATTCGTGATAAATGATCTTTTTAAATCTAGAAACCAATTTTAAAAATTATATATAATATTATTATAAACTGAATAATAATAATTATTTTTACAAGAAAACATAGGCCTCGTTTTGTAAATAATATTAATTCTCAAAAAAATCTATGAAATTATGGTAAATTACATAATTAATCTGAAACAAAATAAAAAAACAAACATTGTATACTTGTATAAAAATTAACAAGTAACATTTACAACTTAATATCACAAGGATTTTTAATAGTTATTAGCTATAGAATTAAATAATCAGTTATTGAAAATTGAAATTGTACCAAGTAACAAGACTTCAAACTTCAACACATTTGTCAGGTTACAAAACATAATATGTACTGTATACTCAATGTAAAAGAGATGTGTTCATCTTTTATTTAGTTAAATAATATAACTATCCTTGTTTGTGTAAAAACTTAAACGAATTGCAATGTTTGGATTCACAGAAAGCGGTTAGTTACCGGTTACACTGACCGGCGAGTTTTGATTGGTTGATTTATGGAATTTCTGGTAGAATGTACCAGAAATACGATAAATCAACCAATCAAAACTCGCCGGTCAGTGTAACCGGTAACTAACCGCTTTCTGTGAATCCAAACAATGTTGAAATATAACGATATTTCTCATTCTATCATAAAGGCAGTGTAAAGTCCAGTAAGTTATAAACTCCTCTATTACCTAAATCATTGATACAAAGTTGAAAACATACAATACGAAGTAAAAAAATGAACACAAACATACGCAATCTATAGATATTTTTAAATATGTATTATATGATGATAATCGCAGAATCAAAATAAAATATAAGTACCAATATTATAATAATATTTTAAATTTGAGAATAATCTATATATTAAACTAAACAGAAACAATGGCCTTATTAAAATTAAAGAGTCCCTTTCTCATACTGCGGCTGCGTATTAAACCAAATATAAAAATTAAGTCAAGAATGAAATCAAATTTTTTTACTTCATATTTTGATGAAACCTGCACCAACATGTTCCATGAAAAACGATTTTCTCGATATTCTCGCGCCCCCCATTCAGTTTTATCACGCCCCCCTAGGGGGGCGCGCCCCACAGGTTGAGAATCGCTGACATACACATTTGTATTCTTTAAATGATAAAATAACATCTAAGTTTTTCAAATTATTATTGTAAATTTTCATAATTCAGTCTTCAAATTTTAATTAATATGCGTCTGAACTATTTTTTTATTGGTTAAATTATGTCCAAGGTTTCCTATACTGTTTATGTGAATATGTTATTTTAACAGTAGGGGCCTCAAATATTACTTAATACGCCTCTGTAGTATTTTTTATTAGTTAAATTATATACAATATCTCCGTACGGTCAGTGTGAATGTTATTTTAACAGTAGGGGCTTTAAATATCACTAAATACGCGTCTGGACTATATTTTTATTGGTTAAATTATATTTAAGGTGTCCCATGCAGTTTATGTGAACATGCTATTTTAACTGTAGGGGCCTCAAATATCATTAAATACGCGTCTGGACTATATTTTTATTGGTTAAATTATATTCAAGGTGTCCCATGCAGTTTATGTGAAAATGTTATTATAACAGAAGGGGCCTCAAATATCACTTAATACGCCGCTGGACATTTTTTTTATAATTAATTTATTTATATGCAACGTCGAGACAATTTTTTAAATTGATTAATTATAATTACAATCTTATGTAGATTTCTGTATTGTACTTGTGAACTTTTTTTCCCAGTTTTTGTTGTAAATATAAACCTAAAAAATTAATAGTTATGCACGAAATTTTTGAAATAATGCATTATTTTCACCATTATTAATTATCTTGAATGTAATGAAAAATTGTGATTTTTGCATTATTATTTTCAAATCAGTGCAGTAATGCACCCATATTTTCATTACCGATAGTTTTTGATAATGCATAATGTGCATTGTGAGATAATGCATTACTTTTAGTAATGCATTACGAAAACAATGCATTATTTTACAGCGCTGTTTATAACTCATTGACAACTGATACAAATGTGATAAGAGATGAATATAGCGAGTCGATATACTTGAAATACTGTTCTGTTATTGGTCAGAGTAATGACAATGGGATATTCTCGAAATCAGACAAAGTCCGCGATACGAAGGATGGTGATATTTTTTTTATTTTCAGTAGTTTTCAATATTTTCAAAATGAAAATTGTAAAAATTATTATAAAATTAGAAAGCTTGAACAATTACCTATGAAACGGCTTTTTATTTTTTCCACATTTTTCAAGAATTTTGGTTATATATTGAGTTTTATCATATCAAGAAAAATACACACATTTTCAGAATTTTTTTATTAATATTTAAAAAAATAAAATTGAAAAATTTGGTATGCCGAATCAAAGAAAAATTAATCTAGTTTATCACTGTATTTTTTCCTAAAGGATTTAATAATACTGGTCAGAGATGGTGTTGAATTACAAAACCGTAATTTCTCTATAGTAACGCTTATGGCAATTCAAACAGCACGTTCAGCCTTAATCTTCATCCTAGGTTTAAACTGAACATAATGTCCAGTTTAAACCTCACTCAATTTCTCAATATAAGTTTAAATGGTGGATTTTTGTTATGTCAAACTAAAAATTAGCCTCAAATTATTAAATTAAATTTATTAAAAATGAGTTAATTCAGTAAAAGAGAACAGGGTACATTACTAGAATTAATAAAAGAATATAGTGTTACTATAGAATGTAAAAGAAGTTGGATAATAAGTTAATATTTGGGCTAGAAAAATAAATTATTTCATCTGTCAGTTAAAAGTTAATCTTAAGATTAATTATAATTTTTAACTGGACATTGAAAAACAAATGTATAGTTTAATCTTAAGTTTAACTGGGACATGTGGTTTAAACTCATATTGAGAAACCAGGCCTTAATTAAATACTCTCGATTTGTAATATTCAATAAATTTTCATTTAATTCAAGCAATATAGTTATAGCGCAGTGCCAAAGCCTTTGAGGAGAAAAAAAATTCTCTACAGGATAGCGATGGTGGGAATCGTTACTAAAGATGATTAAAAAAGAGGGGAAAAAATGCACCTCTGCACATGTAGCGGTTTCGAAGGGGGGTGGTTTTTAAGGGTTGAAAATGGTTTTTAGCGATTTTCGGCGAAGTACGACATTTTATCGAAAAATGGTCTACAGTAAAGTTGTAGATAAAAAATAAATCTACAATTTTGTTTCAAATCAAATTACAACATAACCTCAAATTTTCCGAGATAATGGCGAAATACCGTTTTTTTGAATTTTCGAGTTTTTTATATCAAACAAAATTTCAAAATACTTGAAATTTTCATAAAATGTATGTTTTGAAGTTCTTTAATTTTACCGATCTGTTCGGAATTTCAAAGTAAAATATTTCCTGAAATATTAACGTTTTTCGAAAAAAATGAAATTTTTTCAATCGAAAAATTGATCGTAGAAATTTTCGATTTTTTAACTTTTAGGGGGCTCAATTTTTTCGTATTGAGTCGAACTTTAAGATAGATAAAAAATTCAAATATCTTTACATTTAAAAATTCTGTGAAAAATTAAAAAAACCAAAAATAGCGATTTGTAAAAAACGCAATTTTATTTTTCAATCACTATAAAAATTTTGTACTAACCATTAAATTTTTGTGCTCAAATACAAAAATAAAATATATTCAATTTAATAAAAGGATAATCAACTAAAAAAAATATAATACGGTGTAAATTAATAGCAAAAGAATTCTATAATTAATTAATTGAAAAATTTTAACATAGTAATAAAATAACTTTATTAAAAATAAAATAATAGTATATTAATTTTCTGAAAATTATATAAGTACTATGTAATGGAACTTTCTTTTATTTTTTAGAACAAAGTAATTTTAAATATATGTAAAAAATATCAATTTATAATGCTTTTACGAATTATTACCGAAAAATTACTTATTTACAGCATCCTATTCCTATCAATTTACACTGTATTACATTTTTTTTCGTAAATTATCCATTTACAAAATTAAATATATTTTATTCTTGTATTTTAGCACAAAAATTTAATGATTAGTACAAAATTTTTATAGTGATTGAAAAATAAAATTGCGTTTTTTACAAATCGCTATTTTTGCTTTTTTTAATTTTTCACAAAATTTTTAAATGTAAAGGTATTTGAATTTTTTATCTATCTTAAAGTTCGACTCAATACGAAAAAATTGAACCCCCTAAAAGTTAAAAAATCGAAAATTTCTACGATCAATTTTTCAATTGAAAAAATTTCATTTTTTTCGAAAAACGTTAATATTTCAGGAAATATTTTACTTTGAAATTCCGAACAGATCGGTAAAATTAAAGGACTTCAAAACATACATTTTATGAAAATTTCAAGTATTTTGAAATTTTGTTTGATATAAAAAACTCGAAAATTCAAAAAAACGGTATTTCGCCATTATCTCGGAAAATTTGAGGTTATGTTGTAATTTGGTTTGAAACAAAATTGTAGATTTATTTTTTATCTACAACTTTACTGTAGACCATTTTTCGATAGAAAGTCGTACTTCGCCGAAAATCGCAAAAAACCATTTTCAACCCTTAAAAACCACCCCCCTTCGAAACCGCTACATGTGCAGAGGTGCATTTTTTTCCCTCTTTTTGTAATCATCTTTAGTAACGATTCCCACCATCGCTATCCTGTAGAGAATTTTCCTGTTTTTTAGCCTCAAAAAGTCGGATTGGCACTGGACTATTAGCTTAAAGTAACTGAACGATTTTTTGTGGCCACACGTAGTTGACTAAATAATTGATTCATTTTTACAATTGTGAAAGTTTCACACTTCAACCTGCCTCTAAAAATACACTTCGGGGGTACGCCGATAACACTTAACTCTCAAAAGGGGTACTTGGGGATTTTAACTGTTAGATAGACCATCAGCTTTGAAATAATTGTTTTATTTTTTTACTTTTTTATACATACATGAAATGTACTGTATAAATAAATCTCGAACTCGAGATTTTAACGGAATTACATGTTTTGAGGGTCTCTGAATCATATACATACAGATACGCATAACAAGACTCGATTGATATATCCATTTTGACCTCTCCTGAATCTGATCAAACTGTTTTCACCATGATGTGTGTCTGTCTGTCGGTCTTTAGAGTTTTAGACGCTGTTACTCAAATACCTCAAATCGTAGAAGGGTGAAATTTCATATTTAAAAATTGAAAACGATTTTACAACCAGAAACGAATGTTTACTCATGTCAATTTTTGAAGTCTTCGAATTATTTATTCTTGAAACGGTGCAAATTACAAAGAAATGCTTTATACTTTAGATAAAAGTATTAATATCTTCTACTCGTATTTCGTACATTGTCTACCCATGCCAATACATCGTATAAGAAAGTCCTGGGGCATCCACGACAGCTTTTAAAATTATTTTGTATTATTAATTTAAATGTACCAACGCAACGATACCAACTAAATTGAGACGTGCAAACGAGACTGTTGGAAAAAACTTCTATATATTATTACTTCTGTGAACAGTACGCAACTTACCTCTCACGGCTGAGAGGGATTCACGGTATATTTATAGCTAGCGAATAAACGATGCGACTTTGAGTCTCGGTAGCAGTTGTGCTCCTTGACTCCGGCATCAGTAAGTACATACGGTATTTCTGGTTAGGTTATACCGTAATTTCGACATATTGTACTTACTGTTGTTTATTTAACCTAACCTACTACCATGGATACCCATGGAACCCCTGCCTGTTGCTGGTTGGGCCGTGTTACACGGATTTTTTATATAATTAAAAATAATAAATACTATGGCTAGGCCATAAAATGCACACCCCTTAAACATAAAAAAATGTATTAATTTATAATATCAAATAAAAACGATACAATATAATTGGTGAAACTTAAAAGGATGTTTGAAAAAATATTGGAGGTAATTAATATTATATAAATATATAATATGAAGTTTATCACTCATTAAGATTTTTTAGAAAATCAACAATGAATCTTGATATCAATTGATTATTACCGTTTTTATTTAAATTTAGGATTATAAAACAACAATCATTTTAATTTACAATTTTTATATAAAATATTTTTTTTGTAAAATGTATAAAGTAAATTAATTAATTAATAATAATAATTAGAAAGATAAATACATCCACATATTGCAGCGATAACAGCTGTGTTCACCTGATGTCTAGCAGTGTAGCAGAGCATTTAAAATGAAACAACAATGTAACGTTTATAGGTTAGGTATATGTATATGTACATTATATATTTGTTTTAAAAATGCAAACTTACCAGACTTTATCTTGATTAAAAAGATTGATTGGCTTTGAATAAAATAATTAAAATACAGCACGTATCGATGTACATGTATTTATATATTAATTAACACAATATAATAATTGTAATACTTGGAATTTGAAGTGACGTATGAAGAAATAGCGCCTTACGGTAATCTTATGAACTACCGAGTAACTACTCTATTTGTAAAAATAATTCTTGTCAAAATATGAATTTTTGTTTAATTAAATAAACTGCAAATTTCGTTACTTCTAGTTATCCAATTTTGTTGAGTTTTAATAGGGTTCTATTCTGATAATAGATGAAGTGAATTCAAAAGGATTGGTGCAAATTTATTTCGAAATATAGCCTACAGTTCGGCGTTTTTATCAAAAAAGGGGGTTAAATCAACAAATTGAACTTTATTTATATTTTTATAACAGAAAATTAAAACCGATCGATATTAAACTAAGTACAATGCAGACTGTAATGTTTTCTATCAGAAAATGTAAAAATGTAAGTGGAATATTGAAGAAATTTAAGATATAATGCTCATTTTATCAATTTATATACGAAAAAAAATTTTAGCACGATAATAGAACACACTTCCAAGCAGAGCCTGCTTGGGTGTGCAATTTAACTGATAATCATGTTGTCGTGTTGTTGTAATTAAGGACAAACATGTAAAGTGACCAGAATTCTAAAACCTTGTTGCGGGACCCCCCTTTTTTTTTTAGTCATTAAAATTCTGAAGACTTTTTTTTTAGTCATTAAAATTCTGAAGACCTTTTTTTTTAGTCAAAATTATGGAGCTTTTTTTTTAGCTCCTCACCAAGAATTTTTTTTTCCTCCAACAACACTGATAATATAATGTTGTTAATGTCTAATCCGGGACAATTTGTTATACTGGACAGCCCACTCAAATCCGGGACTGTCCCGCACATTCCGGGACGTCTGGTCACTTTAAACATGACGGGTGTTTATTATTATCTTTGGACTCGTAAGGCCCGTTGTATATATTTATACACAACATAATTAAGCTTGTCATACATAAGCTGATAAAAATAAGAATAAAATAGTATTTTTAAGATTAACCTCCTTATTTTGTATGCTTCATGTTCTTAATGACTTCGAGCATGTACCTACTAGAGGCAGCCTTGCCGCTCGGCCGTGCGAGAGAGAAAACGCAATAACGCTACATCCTTTCTCTTTCGCTCCGCGTGCTGATGATGCAGAGCAAGAAAGAAAGGGTGGTCCCATAGATAAAATTTTTATATTTTTGCAGAATTTGCATTTTTCCCTGACTTCCAACCAAATTCCCTGACTTTTCCCGATTTTCCAGAAACTGACCACCCTGTTATAGACTAGATACATAATTAATGAATTTACTTTATTCACACTTTTCATTGATTCAGAAAATTGTTTAACTAAAAGCTAGCTTATAAAGCTAGTTTATAATATTTTCCGAGGTTGACTGACACGCGCGTAATAACAATAGGTACCTACCTATTCTTCCTAGATCACTTATATTAAACTAAACGTACGAACTATTTTATATGTACGATGTACGAAATTATTTATACTTTGATACGCAAAAATAGTGATTTAGGAAGATTATAATCATACGGTACGCGAGCCTTTAAAATATTAAGATACTTTGCATTTGAGTTATTTCTTGTTAATCTTGTTATCATCAGTGATTTTTTTGGCACGATTTGCCGCCCTTAATATCTGGCCGCCCTAGGCCCGGGCCTACTGGGCCTTATGGCAAATCCGCCACTGTTCGCACGGCCGAGCGGCAAGGCTGCCTCTAGTAGGTACATGCTCGAAGTTTAATGATTATGTCATAGATGAGATAAAGTACCATTGATGCGAATTAGTATCTTTATTCTATGGCGAACAACGGTTTGTTTTCAAAACTTTTGACGTTTTTGACAGTTATTGACAAGGTTGACAAGTTATTGAAAAATAAAATACGTATAAAAAATATTTGATTTGACGTAATAATCATAATTATACTGTGGTTTTAACTTATTTTTATCATAAAATCTTATCAAAGCTGTTGTTTACTCCACATATTAAAACTAACTCACTGAATGAAAATGGAGAATAGGTAAAGTGAACTTCAAAATAGTAAATTTTGTACTACATACAATTAAATTAAATTATAAACCAAATCATTTCAGTATTCCTGAAAATTATCCAATAACAAAGAAGGATTTGGATGAATACTTAACGAAATTGAAAGCAGAAGATGAACGTTGGATGCAGTTATATTCTGAATTGAAAGACAATTATACAAATCTTAAACAGTAATTATTATTGTTATTTATTAATATGAATATTATATAGAACTATTTATAGATATACATAGCGTGTAATAATAATAAAATTGTTTAATTTCAGAAAATCAAAAGAACCACATGTAATACCTTATGAAAATCGGAAGAAATATTTAACATTTGAAGATACGCAGTTTTTGTTACAACGTCCCGATTACGGAAATCTTGTTAAAAAAGCAGAAGATATGAAACAATCTCTACTTGCTTTGGCAATCAAAAAAGAAGAAATCAGACGAAAAAATGACACAATCAAAAAAGTTATCAAAACAAAAACGAATGAAATTATTTTTAACATTACTAATAACATTCCAGAAGTATGACATATGCTGTAAATATTTTAAATAGAAAGACAGGTAATGAATGGTAATCATGACGTATGCGATCTACAGCAGATTGAATTTCACTTTTTTCTAGTTTTCATTGACTCATCTAGCTATGCTACTAGTGATTGGGTGTAAATATTTTACAAAAAAAATGTTTGATAAGAGCATCTCAGGGATAGCTCAAACTATATATTTAAGGGGGTATCCTGCTTTATGAGTCTCAAAAAATCAATTTTTTTTATTGCTTAAATCTCTTCCTAATATATCTAAGAAAATGTCTGTAAAGTTTTATAGGCAAATTCGAAATATTTTTAAAGATAAAGCACTAAACGTAGTGGGGTGTCGAGCAGGTATACAAGCGCTCGGGCATTTTGAGCGCTCGCTTCTCCCCTCGGTCGAATAAATCCGAACAATATACCTACCTGAAAAGATTCAATTATCGTCTAAAAAATATTTTGAATTTGTGTAAGCGCCGGGTCAAGCTATAGTACAAATTATAATGATATATTTCTTCTCTGTTTAACTGGTTTTTCTGACCGTAAACTTTGAATCGTGTTTTCTCGAGTTTTAATTTTTATCATTTTTCTAAACTGGCGGGCGTAATTGCAAGAAAACTAAACGACCAATCAAAATGAACCAAAGCTTGTTGTCTTCAGTTTTAAATTCTCTTCTATTTGAACTAAAAAGATTCATGAAAAAAAGTTCTAAACAACTTTTTTAGCAAGTTGAAATGATTTTTTTTTTCTTGCAAAAAGCACATTTTTCTTTTCAAACCTGAATTTTTTTTTTTAATTTTATAATTTTTTGGGTTTTTTTGTCTCAGACAAAAATTACGAGCTTCATTTTTCCCGCCGATTGGAGACTGCGATTCAAGGCGTTGTACAAATGTTCATATAAATTGGCTGCATTTGAATATTTTTGTCTTAATAAAAATTTTTTTTAACGTTCAAATATGCAATAAAATAATCTGAAAAGTTCGCTACACTAGCTTATTTTTTTCTATCCTAAAAAAATTCCCCAAAAAACGCTTTTTTTGGCCTCATAAAGCAGGATACTCCCTTAATTAATTGAAAAAAAAAATAATACACACACAATTTTTGATTAGTGTTAAGGTCGGAACGCACTAGAGCGGCGCGACGCTTCACTACACTACACTTCATTTTTTTAACCAATCGCACGTAACGCGCCGTGCAGCTTACTGTCGCCCATGTGCAACTAGGTTCATTTAAAACATTAAATAGAATATTTTGTTGCGACGCGTAGTGTAGTGTAGTGAAGCGTCGAGCCGCTCTAGTGCGTTTCGACCTTTAGTAGTACGACACTTCTGTTTACGGTTCATTAATCCCCGTTGTCGATACTTTCTACTAATTTCACATTACATCTTCAGATCAATTGAATCTGTTGAAATAATTACTTGCATTCCAGATTTTCTTTCCACGAATCAAATCTTTTGTACACCCAGACATTTTTTATCCGATTCGCTTTAGGTGACTATGATATTATATCGATGACATTTTGTTGTTTTTGCTCAACTTTAATGTCTCATGTCATTATCCTTTTGAAGCAGCCAATTGTCATTTTAATTTTAAACCACTTTTTAACAATGAGTAATAAAGTCTTTTAATAAATTTTGATCATTTTGGGAGTGTTCAAATTGTCTGTGAAGATACATAAATTTTCAATTTCTTGTTTGGATAAGCATCCCTAAACGTGCGCCTTTACTGAATGTTGCCTGAAAGGATGTTTCTTCAGAGGAAACACATTTCCTCAATCACGGTTAATTTTTTCTCCTGCCAAAGTAATTATTTTTCCTACAAATCGTTACGTACGCTGCACTTCTGACTGAATCATGAAGGAGTACGAGGAGTATGCACTCTGTATATTTGTAATACAATTTTATGTGTCACAATATGACCGCCAATGTGGATGGTATCTCGTGCATGGACTAGTGCGCATTTGTGTATCCCGCCCGTAAGGTTGTAGGATTGTGTGAGTACTAGTCCATAAAATGCGGATTGCCCACGCCACATTCCGTTTTTCGACATACCCGTCAACTTTAGTGTATACTCCTCAGTAAAACTTCATGGACTGAATACATCCTTTTTCTCACTAATGTCAAAAGACAACCAAACAATTCTATAACGAAACATATGGGAAGAATTCAACTATTTGCTCCCTTAGAGATTTATCAAATTCCAAGCAAAATTGTTTTATCTGACATGCTATGAAACAGACTGTACAATATGACAACATTTTATGAATTGGTTAAAATAAAATAAAATATTTTATTATTAGTAATTTTATTAAACGCTTTGCGTTTCAGTAACCCCACCTCACGTTTTACTGCATTTTATCAAAGGGCACTGCACTTTTTCTTGAAAGAAAAGAAACAAGTTTGTTGGTTCATTAATTGCTTTGAACAGTTTTGATGTACAGTAAAACCTCGATATAACGGACTAATTTGGGGGAGGGGGTGTCCGTTAAAGTCGAAAGTCTATTATATAAAAATAGGTTTAAAATAAATCAAAAAACTTATTTTTCATTTCCGTTTGTCCATATTTAAAGGGTAGGGTTGCGAGAATTTAAATTTATTTACTGGAGTACACTAAGTGCGTTCATTCACAATTATACAAATGAAATTATTTTTAACATTACTAATAACATTCCAGAAGTATGACATATGCTGTAAATATTTTAAATAGAAAGACAGGTAATGAATGGTAATCATGACGTATGCGATCTACAGCAGATTGAATTTCACTTTTTTCTAGTTTTCATTGACTCATCTAGCTATGCTACTAGTGATTGGGTGTAAATATTTTACAAAAAAAATGTTTGATAAGAGCATCTCAGGGATAGCTCAAACTATATATTTAAGGGGGTATCCTGCTTTATGAGTCTCAAAAAATCAATTTTTTTTATTGCTTAAATCTCTTCCTAATATATCTAAGAAAATGTCTGTAAAGTTTTATAGGCAAATTCGAAATATTTTTAAAGATAAAGCACTAAACGTAGTGGGGTGTCGAGCAGGTATACAAGCGCTCGGGCATTTTGAGCGCTCGCTTCTCCCCTCGGTCGAATAAATCCGAACAATATACCTACCTGAAAAGATTCAATTATCGTCTAAAAAATATTTTGAATTTGTGTAAGCGCCGGGTCAAGCTATAGTACAAATTATAATGATATATTTCTTCTCTGTTTAACTGGTTTTTCTGACCGTAAACTTTGAATCGTGTTTTCTCGAGTTTTAATTTTTATCATTTTTCTAAACTGGCGGGCGTAATTGCAAGAAAACTAAACGACCAATCAAAATGAACCAAAGCTTGTTGTCTTCAGTTTTAAATTCTCTTCTATTTGAACTAAAAAGATTCATGAAAAAAAGTTCTAAACAACTTTTTTAGCAAGTTGAAATGATTTTTTTTTTCTTGCAAAAAGCACATTTTTCTTTTCAAACCTGAATTTTTTTTTTTAATTTTATAATTTTTTGGGTTTTTTTGTCTCAGACAAAAATTACGAGCTTCATTTTTCCCGCCGATTGGAGACTGCGATTCAAGGCGTTGTACAAATGTTCATATAAATTGGCTGCATTTGAATATTTTTGTCTTAATAAAAATTTTTTTTAACGTTCAAATATGCAATAAAATAATCTGAAAAGTTCGCTACACTAGCTTATTTTTTTCTATCCTAAAAAAATTCCCCAAAAAACGCTTTTTTTGGCCTCATAAAGCAGGATACTCCCTTAATTAATTGAAAAAAAAAATAATACACACACAATTTTTGATTAGTGTTAAGGTCGGAACGCACTAGAGCGGCGCGACGCTTCACTACACTACACTTCATTTTTTTAACCAATCGCACGTAACGCGCCGTGCAGCTTACTGTCGCCCATGTGCAACTAGGTTCATTTAAAACATTAAATAGAATATTTTGTTGCGACGCGTAGTGTAGTGTAGTGAAGCGTCGAGCCGCTCTAGTGCGTTTCGACCTTTAGTAGTACGACACTTCTGTTCACGGTTCATTAATCCCCGTTGTCGATACTTTCTACTAATTTCACATTACATCTTCAGATCAATTGAATCTGTTGAAATTGAACTTGCATTCCAGATTTTCTTTCCACGAATCAAATCTTTTGTACACCCAGACATTTTTTATCCGATTCGCTTTAGGTGACTATGATATTATATCGATGACATTTTGTTGTTTTTGCTCAACTTTAATGTCTCATGTCATTATCCTTTTGAAGCAGCCAATTGTCATTTTAATTTTAAACCACTTTTTAACAATGAGTAATAAAGTCTTTTAATAAATTTTGATCATTTTGGGAGTGTTCAAATTGTCTGTGAAGATACATAAATTTTCAATTTCTTGTTTGGATAAGCATCCCTAAACGTGCGCCTTTACTGAATGTTGCCTGAAAGGATGTTTCTTCAGAGGAAACACATTTCCTCAATCACGGTTAATTTTTTCTCCTGCCAAAGTAATTATTTTTCCTACAAATCGTTACGTACGCTGCACTTCTGACTGAATCATGAAGGAGTACGAGGAGTATGCACTCTGTATATTTGTAATACAATTTTATGTGTCACAATATGACCGCCAATGTGGATGGTATCTCGTGCATGGACTAGTGCGCATTTGTGTATCCCGCCCGTAAGGTTGTAGGATTGTGTGAGTACTAGTCCATAAAATGCGGATTGCCCACGCCACATTCCGTTTTTCGACATACCCGTCAACTTTAGTGTATACTCCTCAGTAAAACTTCATGGACTGAATACATCCTTTTTCTCACTAATGTCAAAAGACAACCAAACAATTCTATAACGAAACATATGGGAAGAATTCAACTATTTGCTCCCTTAGAGATTTATCAAATTCCAAGCAAAATTGTTTTATCTGACATGCTATGAAACAGACTGTACAATATGACAACATTTTATGAATTGGTTAAAATAAAATAAAATATTTTATTATTAGTAATTTTATTAAACGCTTTGCGTTTCAGTAACCCCACCTCACGTTTTACTGCATTTTATCAAAGGGCACTGCACTTTTTCTTGAAAGAAAAGAAACAAGTTTGTTGGTTCATTAATTGCTTTGAACAGTTTTGATGTACAGTAAAACCTCGATATAACGGACTAATTTGGGGGAGGGGGTGTCCGTTAAAGTCGAAAGTCTATTATATAAAAATAGGTTTAAAATAAATCAAAAAACTTATTTTTCATTTCCGTTTGTCCATATTTAAAGGGTAGGGTTGCGAGAATTTAAATTTATTTACTGGAGTACACTAAGTGCGTTCATTCACTTCAAGTAAACAAGTTAAACTGCTATAGAGATTCATGAATCCCCAGCCAGCGTGGCAAACACCAGTGTGCTGCGTCGAAACCTACTCGTTATTATATCAGGGAATCCTCTAATACAGCGGTTCTTAAACTGGGGTCCGCGGACCCCCGGGGGGCCGCCAAACTTTTACGGGGGTCCGTGAAACATTTTTGGCAAAAAATTAATTTACATAAAGTACTTTTATATTACTATTTATCAGTGATTAATTAGTATGTAACGACCTTTTTTGTTAGTCTATCAGGGATGGGGGTCCCTGAATAATAATTGTTAAAAAAGGGGGTCCCTAGACCACATAAGTTTAAGAACCACTGCTCTAATATACTATCACTCTAACTAGGTGCAGTCTACGAGCAGAACGGCATTATGTCTCAAATTCTAGTGCTAAACGTATGACGTGATTATTATGGCCGCTAAGAATTGTTTACATGCGACGACACTTGAATTTAATCACGTATATTATATTATAATAATATATGTTTTTAATTTTTTTACATTTCACCGGATTTTTTGTCCGTTATATCTGAAGTTCATTAAATAGAGATTAGTTATTTCAAGGTTTTACTGTATTCTATTTACAAAACACATTGTACCCTGCATTATTATCACTACAAAAAGTATCTTTCCTGAAAACAATATTTGCAAAACATCTACTTCATGATATGTCTAATTGTTTACAAAATTTTAAGAAAATCAATTTGGACCTACTTCACGTACAAAAAGTGCAATGTCTTTTGTCTGCAGGATTTTTTAGTGATATCAAAAGACATATTAATATTAAACATATTTATTTCTATTTAGACATACATAACAAATTATAGAATAAATAAACATTGGAACATTTATAAACAATAATTTAAATAGAACACATATTACATTATACTTAATAAGGTAAAAACATTTTGGATATATCTCTAGGTTTCATAATAATAAACAATATATTTTAACTCAATCACCTCAGAATAGAAAAATATATTTAAATAAAATTATTTATATTTTGGTCAAAATCTAAGTAACTACTCCATTAGTAAATATTTTTGTCAAATTAGTTAATGAAATTAATACCAAAATTATAGTTATATCTTTCAATTTATTTGTTATTTTTACCGATGATAAAGAAGAGGTCATATAAATGTTTAGCGTAGATTTGACACATTCAATGTCAAGTATCGTATCTAAATTAAAACTATCATGAATACAAGTGTGACCTCTACTAGTTAGTTTCAATTTTGAGCAATTAATATACAAAAAAATAAAAATAAAAGAAATTGATGATTTATTAAAATATGATATATAAAAATTTAAAATATCAAACCTTAAACAATAACTGGAATGAGATGACTTCTTGAAAATATTGCACTCTCTTTTCTAATCACAATAACTATAATTTGGTCGAAACATTTATATTACACAATAGAAACAGAGTTACATTAAATATTATGCAATACAAAAAATAAATTAAAATATACAGCTAATCAGTACAAATAAAATCACAATGTTATTATTATGGGGCTAATGCCACATTAATAAAATACATAGAACAATACATTGTCCTAGTATTACAAGGTTCTACGTGACGTTCTAAATTGTAATCGTATGTTCTATAAAGTTCTTATCTCCCTAATATTTTAATGTACATTATAAAATGCAAATTTTGCAAAATATTCCATACAAAAGTAACACCGCACCGAGAGGCGAAGCAAGCATAATTGGCACCCGTGACACGATATCTTTTTGGAGCCCCCGAAAAATATATAGTTATATAAGAATTGAAATTTGTCTTGGGGACCATTTGGCGACCCTCTGCGAGTGGCGTCCGGGGCATGATAGACCCCCTTTCCTCCTCGTTATGCCACTGTCCACACATCTAGGTTCATTTTTAATTGGCAACGATATGTATGAAATTTTGCTGTCCAACAAATCTATGAATGTTTATTTATTTGCTGTAAACTGGTTGGTTACTTTTGCATGTGTAGTACATTAAACAAATTCAACTACATATTATAACGTAAATTGATATTGAAAGGACATTAGAACATTGCATTTAAAAATATCATACAGAAACTTGTAAACGTATAGAGATGAAGAGCTAATCTGAATTTATGTTATGAGATTAAAGATAAAAGACAACATCAAATAGGAAGTATGCTAACAAGCAATTAGTGATATACCTTTTGAATTATATTATATAATCAACAAAAAATAAACCATTTATGAGTTTTAACATTTGATAATATATTTAATTAAATAACAAATGTTTTTATGTTCAAAATAACTCGATAACGCAATGAAATATAGGTATAATTTAACATTAGAATTATTTGTTATGTTAAACTACTTCCATTGTAAATATTTCTATGACTCGGTTTACGCGAAGCTAAACATTTTTCACCAGTTTGTTATTTCTAACAGTCATGTAAATTTTTAAATGTACCAATTAGCCAGCATTATAATAATTAATGCTTGGTTCTGATTGGTCCATTTAGGATATTTACAAGACTATTGAAGTAACAGACTTTGGTGAAACTGAAGGTTGATCTGTTAACCTAAAAACTTGAATGAAATTATTTTAATCAATTAAAATATGATTGATGATTTCGTTTCGCGCTAAAATTGATTGATTATTAGAATTTTTTCTTAACATGCATCGTAATATTAGTTAAAACCTAACTATGCTGTTTACGAAACAGCTTCACGTAAACGAAGCTCAAAAGATATATTTTCTTACCAATTTTGGCATACAATATACAAGTTATTTATTTATTTAATGTCAATATGATTTCCTACTTTTAACAAAAACTTGGAATAC
Organism: Sialis lutaria; assembly: GCA_949319165.1. Lineage (NCBI taxonomy): Eukaryota > Metazoa > Arthropoda > Insecta > Megaloptera > Sialidae > Sialis > Sialis lutaria. The sequence goes on along the minus strand of OX439233.1, from coordinate 7,273,460 downwards.
TTTTAAAATTAATAAATATTACATTTAAAATTATCAAAAGTTTTATTTGTGAATATTTATCAAAGGTATTGCTTTAAATAATATAAACAAAATACTTGTGTCATTTGTAATAAAGGCAGTGATGTACTGCTATTGCTTCACACCGGCATGATAGAGTCGATTGCTAAAATAGTTTTATTTGTAGATCGGGTTTTTAAAATAATAATGAGAGTTCTTATTCAAAAAAACATTGCAGATGCTATTTTCTATTAAAAAAATTTTATGGGAGAATGTTTCTATGGTTGATGTAATTTTAGCAGCACATCACCGAATAAAAATAATTATAATATTTAATTCAGAAATTACTTATAATAAATAAACAATCAACCAAATATACCTTACTTAATATTACTTATACAGCCTGGTATTATAAACATTAAAGAACTAAATTTCCTAAGGAAAATTTAAGTAATACCATAATACAAAAGGTTTACTCAGGTTGGACGTTTGGACACTTTGTGTGCTTCCGCTGTTAATGCAAACGTACCATTCACCAAATAGGGTAGCAAAAGCGTGGAACGCTCACGGCAAGATCTTCATAATTTATTTTACTTATTTATTAAATATCTACAAAAGTTACTATAATGTTAAAAGACGCAGCTATAAATAAAATATATACAAAGAAAAAATAAAGGAATAGTAAATTTTTCTGAAAAAATTGTTTATATTCGAAATTAAGTCAAATGTGATCATGAAAGAAAACTTACCAACTTTTAAAATTTGTATTTTTATGTTATTGAATTTTTTTTTAATGACCGCACCAACTAAAAAATTGAAATTGAACAAATTTTGCACGAAGATGTGTAATTTTTTTCCTGAAATTTCAAACCATTCTTTAGGAAATTTTCTCAGCCTTAAAATGCATTTAAAAAAAAATTTCTAGCATTTTTAATATTATAAAAAAATGGTCACCAACATAAAAAAAGCCTCTGGATTCAATAAATAGATAAAATTTCTTTCAAAATTCACCCCCTACAGTCCAAAAATGATCATATTTAACCTACTTTGAAATGAGTAATTTTTTTGAAAAAATTATTGTTTGTGTAATTTTTTCCACAATTGTTACAATATTTTACAAATGCACTTCAAATATGTAAGTGTCCAACCAAAATACCCCCAAAGTGCCTATTTTTGTTTGTCGTTCAAGTATGCTCAAATCTTTAGTTAACGTTACTTTACGCGCAAAAATAAATCTGCACTTTATTTAATTTTCAATAAGAGATTTAGTTATTTGTCATTTATAAAACTATCTTTCAGTCACTATGAAAATATATTAATAAATTATGTTGTACTAGAAATAAAAACAAATTGTTTTTATGTTACTAAACATTAACCTATTCACTGCCAAAATTCATAAATACAATTATCGGAGAGAAAATATCATTTTGTCGAATCTTGAAAACAAAATTAGGGCGTTACATCTCAATAACAAGGAAATATATTTCAACGCGTAATAATTTAAATTAATTTAAAAGTTACGCTTATTTTTGTGTTTTATCAAAAAATAAGCTCATTTCGAGAGCATTTTTAAAATGATCAACTGGATTGTTCTTTAATTTAAATTACTGCGCATTTAAGTATCTTTCTTTGTTACCCAAATATAACACTAATTTCTATTTATTTCTTATTAATATAATCGTTTAGAAACCTGACGGTGATATCCAGATTACAATTCCTTCAGAAGGTGTTTTGCAGGATATGAATAGATAAATATTTCATGAATCGAAAAAGTTATATTTTCGCTCTATCCCAATGTATATTTATATATTACACGTTTTATATTTTAGACAATGAATAATTAAATAAAAATTATATCTGTACGAAAAAAAAAATGTAAATCATATGTACATATATTTATATTCAAGAGTTATACTTTAAATTGAATGAAATATATACTATTGGCATCTTTATATGACTTTTAAAAACAAGAAGACACAGTTTGCACCAATTTAAATTGGGTATATATTTCCAAAATATTACGTATTTTAAAAATAATCATTTAACAAATTTCTTTGTTGTTTTCTCTGAAAAATTCGAAATACACAGAGATTCTAAATGTACTAAATTACTTCTTATTTGTTCTAATTTTATCAAGGAATCGAGCGAAAACTAAAATCAATTTATCTAACAATGAACCAAAACAGAACAAAATAGTTTAAAGTTCAAAGCCTTGGTTTTTATATTTATTTATAACTTACATATTTATAAAATTTATTTTTTTAAATTTGGTATTCATTATTAAAGCAAATTGAAACTAGAAAAACACAATTTAATTATGTTTGTATAGTTTTAGAATATTCACAACTCATATTTAAAACATTATTTATTAGGCCAGACGCTAAGTATTTTTTTTCCATCTAAAGAAATTCTTAAGATTCCTCCTTCTTACAAAGTCGGTGTTGGAGAAGGGACAAAAATTATTGTTTGCCAATTTCTCAGCTTTTTTTCAACTTAGCGCCAAAAATAGTTACATAAAATTAAAGCCAATTCACTTCTCTACAACAAAGGTTCTATAAATATTTTTTGTCATATTCATATTTCATCAAGTAATGACCGTCAGAAATTGTTATTGAAGTACGAATCTAACAAAAATTATGCACAGAACCTTTTTTTATAAAGAATTTAATAACTTTTAATTTTGTATACAACAACTATTTTTATCACAAACTTGAAATAAAGCCGAGAAACCAGTAAAAGTTATTTTTTGTCCTTTCTTTTTCTCGTAAAATTTAAAGAAATCTGAGAAATTGGTAAAAACTTTGTTCTTTCCTAAACATCGACTTCAAGATTTCTTAGTTAAACTCATAAAGAAAAATTATATAAAAAATATCCAGTCATAATTCTTTCTGAATTTTGTGAATTTTTCTGACTTTACGTCTGGCCTATATATGAAATAGCACATTTCTTTGTATTTAGTAAAATATCAAATATACAATATTTGTGTATTTCCTGTTAAACTCCCATAAAATCCTCATAAAACATGATATTCTTGACTTGTTATTTATTAATAAAATACAATTAATCCCATCAATCTATAAATAGAGACGAAACATTTAATCGTGAATTCTTTAAAAATATTCTTAATACATAAAATTAAACATTTTCGCATATTTTCAACCGTGTAAATTGAGGGATATTTAAAACTACTTTTGATTTGTTTTTTATGTTTGTCACTTCTTTTAGTGAATATCTTCAAAGATATCCACCGCAATATATTATAAGATTATGCTATTTCAAATGTAAATATTACGTTGACTTATCAATTTAAATTCATTGCGTGTTTAAAATATTCCTCTGTTCTAATGCATCTTTCAGTGTGTGGAACATTTGTAACTGTTGCTCCGGTTTAAGATTATATACTTGGGCAAGTAACTTTTGTGGACTTGCTGATCGTATGAAACTACTTATGTAAACGTTGACAAACGTGGCCATTAAGAATTGACAGTCGAACCTATCCATTATTCCTCCATGACCGGGAATTACATCTCCAAAATCCTAAAATAAATTACATATTAAGACTAAGACCATGGTCAGTTGCTGTCGGCATACACTAGTGAAACACAAGTAATAAATTATTTAAATTAAGTTTAAGGGGGCAGACCCAGTTGTGACTTCCAAAAAAAGCTCTTTTTTAGGATTTTTTTTGGCCACTCATTAAAACAATTAATAACAAATGTTTTTCCATATGAAAGATATGTATTTACGGATAATGTTGTTTTTTATGGCAAAATATTAAAAAATAAGTGGGATACAGCAAATTTGGGAGGGGTGCAAAAAAAAGTGTTTTGCTGTGATCACTGCTGTTCTTCACTGGATCATCAGAAATCAAAAAAACAAAAAGGATCATTAGTTAATGACATAATGCTCGGATGGATGAAGGGATTTGATTTTTTTTTAATTTTCACAAAATGGCAGATGTTGAAAATTTCACTCGCATTTTCGGCTATAAAAACAAAAATAACTGTCCAAAATAAAAATCCTTTGTCCATCCGGAGGACAATTATGTATAGAATAAGTCAGAAAAATTTCAAACCGATCGGCAAAGCCGTTCTCAAGTTACAGTGATCACCGACTTCGAAAACATGGTTTCGAGAAAAAGCGCACAGTTGCTGCTACCTGCCTACTTAAATACATTAGAGACGGCTCTGTTCAAAGTTATATATCTCCATAAATAATGGTCCGATTTGTCTGAAATTTTTAGAGAATACTTTTGAAATAGTCTACTTTCAGAAAATGCAATAAAAAAAATTTTGATTTAAAAAAAATTCTAACATGGTCTGCCCCCTTAAATTAATTAAAGCAATAATTGTAATTGTATTCAATACAATATAAAAGATACATGGTATTCTTTTGGCTTCCAACATAAATTTAGAATAGTTTATTTACTTTTAATACTTACTTTGATTTTGAATGCTCGCTTAAATCCAGAAGCAAAGAATCCACCAAACGGACCAATAACACTACTAAATACTGACATCGACAATGAGTGGAGCAAAAATGGATATATTGTAATAGTATTTCTGACTCCAAACTGAAAATCAAACCATAATCAAATATACAATTGAAGATCAAAACTTCCCAACCTTTTGCATATTAAGCAAATCAAAACATTTATGCAGTACACTGAAAAATTGTTACGTGTTGCGAAATGATATTTTCATCGTTTCATCATTTTTTGGTTGATAAAAAGCTGAACAAATCGCACATTAGAATTATAGGTATATTTAGGACTTTTCTCAACTATTCTCATACATTAGGAAGATAGGGAAAATCTCATACAAATAAAAATACAGTTTCAGAGCTATTTTTCAAACAAACTCGTAAAATATAAAAAATATAGTAAAAACTAGATTGTGAGAATCGTATTCGTAAGCTCATATTTTATTATTTTCAAATATTATAAATCCGGATATAGTTGGGAAGTACTGGATTTAACTATTAAAATTCATATTTCTATACTTACGACTTGCAGTAAGCCTGCTACAAATTCTGGTAGTGTGTATTCTTGCGGTCGAAACAATGAACTAGGTTCGCAGTCCATTGTCATTCGGCCTAACGATTCACTGTACTCAATGGGGCATACAAAATAGGAGTACTGGCACATTACATAGGACATCTACAAAAATAAATTTCTAACATTTACTGAGAAAAAGATGTAATTATACTTAGAAACTAAAAATAACTGAATGGTTATTATAAAATTTAATTTAATTTAAAAATAGAACATTCAATTAATTTTTTTTTTAAAGTAGTGAAATTAAAAATAATTAAAGCGCCAGACAGTAAAAACTTTACTGCTTGACAATTAAACATTAACTGAAAGATTATTTTCACAAAATTATGTGTACTGTAAAAGAATGTTGGTATAAAACTGGAGAACTCCACTTTTGATCAAAAATATATTTTTTATACTAGGGAGCATCCATTAATTACATAAGGATGATTTTTAAATTCCCTTCTCTCTTTCCTAAAATAAGGTTTCTGATTTTATTCTTAACCCATTGCGGTCCTATGTCAAACTTGCTCCAGTATCAAAATTTGCAGTTTTATGTTGGTCAGCCCTTCCGATAATCACATATTGCGAGATTATCGCCATGGCTGACCCGACATAGGACCGAAAATTGCAAATTTCTATGTCGGGGTGGCCCCAACACATGACTGCAAAGGGTTAAAAATATATTAATACTTTGGTTGTATATTGGATGTAGTTTCTATGTCGGGGTGGCCCAAACACATGACTGCAAAGGGTTAAAAATATATTAATACTTTGGTTGTATATTGGATGTAGTTTAAAGTTGATTGTGAAAAAATACATAGTTTTTTTTCTAAGGAAAACCCGACATAAAAAGATAATTTCAACAACCGAACTGGTTTCAATTTATTAGAAAGAAAAAAAATACATTAGTAATGCTTTGGACCCCTCTTCATACTTATGTAATTAATAGACGCTCCCTTGCTTATATAACAAATATGAATGTTTAATTATTATATTTTATTATATTATAGTTTCGCTAGTGACTGAAAAATAGTTGAATAATAAATAAAAAAACACTTACCATCAATCCAAAAACAACTGTAGCAAATCCACCACCGATAAACCCTTCCCACGTCTTCTTTGGTGATAATTTAATCAATGGTGTTTTCCCGAAGAAAAATCCAAATACATAAGCCATTATGTCATTACAAACGATCATAGAAACGGGTACAATTAACCAAATAAGTCCTTCAAATATATTCTGTATGATCAAGTAGGACTGCGTCACGACAATTAATAAAGCTACGTGTGTCCAAGCGAACAGAGAAAACTGCTTCATGTAATATCTCTTAACGAGACTCAACACAAACCAAACAAATCCAATGCAGTAAAGACAAAATGAAAAGAATCGATGATATGTGACCAGCATACGTAAGTAATCCTAAAAAATACAATTATTATTTGGGGTAACTTTTAGTACCAATAGTTTACAAATTTCAAATATAAAGTATAGTTATACAACAAAATATATAGGTTTAGGATATAGTCCATATTACAGTAGACATTCCATACTGTAAATGTCCGTACTGTGAACTGATTCATAGTGTAAATCCAATTTGTGAGCTTGTTTACAGACTACTTCTAGTTTTTGACCAATCGTAAGAAATTCACAGCATAAATAGCAGTTGTAAATTGATTACTGAAGGAATGGGTAAGTGCCCTGAGATGATCACGGTAGACAATGTTTACGAGACAATATAAGAACCAAATTTTATTTATTAACCCTTTCAACCCTGGATTTATCAAGTAAAAAAAAAAAAAAATTGTATTAATAAAATTCATTGAAGTACATTTTGATTTAGGTGTAACAAAAGTAGTAAAACGTGGAATATGCCATCGCTACGTCTTTAAGATAAAAATTAAATAAAAACAAGATATATTATTAATATTTTATAAAAAATAAATTAAAGACCAATTTATTTAAGATATGAGCTCTACAAATATCTACTATAAATGCTACCACCAGTGCCGAAAGGGTTAAATCATTGAAAAAAAATATCTTACAGTTCGGTTTATGACTACACCAAAATAGTCAACCAAGCTCTCTCCATAAAAAAAGTAATTCGAAGTCAATAAAAAGTACCACGATAGAGATCTGAACCAAGGTAGGCCATGGATTCTGTAGACAGCATACCCAATGTTTATAATTTCTTCAAAGCATTTCACTTGTACGACCAGGGTCTAAAACAAGAACATTTATAGTAATTATTAATGTATAATACATAATTATAAAATAATAATATAATTTATAACTCGTTTAAGAGTTAAAGGAATCAACCCCCCATAGTTAAATATTGAATTTTTAGATAACAAACAAACAAAATTCTATAGTACGGTCATATATTAATCTACTAGTAGATTTTTACAATAGATCTACATAGATCTTAGTGGGCTCTCACACCGGACCAATATAGCAACTAGCAACTTATAACTAGCGATATTATTGCTATCTGTCAATATACATTGAATCGGACATATTGTCTCACACCAAAGCAATATGATATCGCTATATGTATTGCTAGTTGCTAATTGGTAGTTACTTTATTGCTGTGTTGCTATATTGCTATATTGCTCCGGTGTGAGAGCCCACTTAGTGAATTTATGTAGATAAAAAAAATTAAACAAAGATGATGAGTTAAATTGTAGATCTACATAGATCAAATTGTATAAAATTTTTGTATAGATGTAAATTGATTTATGGAAATCAATGTGGATTTTAATTTTTAAATTAGATTTAATTTGATTTAAATTATTTTTCCCTGGGATTTCTACACGGGATAAATGATTAAAATAAATAAATATAATAATTTACCGTTATCATTAATGGTAAAGGACCACCGTATATAATTAGACAGAACCCTCCAATCATAAGCCATGTGAAGATACCTCGGATGACCCAATTCCTCCATCGTTCTGGTAAATTTCCTAAAATACTATTAAATATGGGAAGAGATTTTTCAGTTCCCTTGGGGATTTCTCGCGACAAGTCCACTTCTCCAATACTACCGGGTGATTTGTTATCATCTTCTGAATCTACCTGTAACAACAAAACAATACAAATTAGCTTCAACAGGTAATTAATAATTTCAATATTTATTTACGTTAGACACAAAATTGTATTACAGATTACTTAAATTTGTAATAACTCCTTGTATCAGAGCCGTACTTAAACATATTGAGGCCTGAGGCGCAATTATTTTAATCTATTTTGGAAAATTCAGTCAGAAAACCTCTACAATTTTTAAAGGGTTTGATTATAAAAATTATATTAATAAATAAAAGTAGATATTATACACTATACACCTTGCAAGACCTCTAGCTAGCGTCACATGCGTCTTCATAAGCATGGTTGACCTCTATCATTACCAACAATCTCCATTTATTTGAGTTATAGGTTTTTGAGATAATATTTTATTTCACTAATCAAAATGTGCCCTCCTCCCACTCTTAATCTTGCAATTTGTACATATCAACTAGATTTTAAAAATTAATAATAATAATTCTTGTTCTCTGGATATAAGTTGAGTTTTCTTGACCTCTATCAGTGTTGGAGGAACATTTTTATTAAGGGGGAGGAACTAAATTGCTCCCCTCCTTTTATTTTTCGGGGGCCCTGGGCTCGTGCCCTACGTGCCCTTAGGGTAAAGACGAAATTGAGCAACTTGATCATTTAAATACGAAATATTTAGTGTTTTTTTAATGTTATAGTTAAATGTAGTACATTTTATTTTATATCAATGTTAAATTTTGTATGTATCAATCTTTCATAACTTTTAGAAGGGGTTCAAAGTCAAGCAAATGAAAACGGGCAAAAAGGGGCAGACCTAGGCTGAAGTACACATCCTAGAGAAGACATTTGTGAGTCTCATTACTTAATACAAGGTGGTATCTTGTGGTATTTGCATTCGGCAGCAGGTGCTATGTTGAAATAATCTTGTTTTTATACACTAACAATGTGGTTCTACTTAAGTAAAACTGAAAATAACGCATTCATGTGACATTTAAAATTATTTTTGAACTTCAACGAATGAAAAAATCCAAATATACGGTTTGGAATTTATGAATTTAGAATAAATATTGCTTTTTACGAACGACAGTAATATTACATTTTTTATACATTTTTCGACTTTGGGTCACTGTCATTTGAACAAGAATTGATTAATCAACATGAAATTTTCACAATAACTACTTTAATTAATGCTGAATGCAGTGATCTAATTCGTTTCCTCAAATTCGAAAGTAGACTTTTGGACACAGAACAGGGTATCCTGGCCCATAGTGCGTAGTATAAACTTCGACCCACCTGAACCCTGTTGGGAACTCCTGGTATAAAGTAAAATCCAGAAAATTAGAAGCTAATGGTTGACTTCCCTCTTAAATCGCACATTTTTTATATACGAATATACGATACATTAAAAATTAACAAAACAAATTTCTAACCCTGCAAAATGTACATTGTACATTGTCTGGTATCTATTAAAGCCTAATAACACCTTTAAGTGGCTAGAATTGAACCAGTTTATTAATCCGTACTACAATACAAGCACTTTTATGCAACGTCATATAAATATTTCCATTTTAAATTTTATATAAATATTAATTACAGAAATCATAATGAAACGACGATATTTTATATTGACCTACTTTATTATTCATTAATTAATACACAATCACATAAAGGTGATTTCAGATATGCAGTACCTATAGAAAACCTATTAAATTTTAAGAACTTTCAGGAACCCTTACATTATAACCAGGATTGTAAAGTCGGAGTCAATAGAAAGGCAGGGACTCTCCGTTTTTCACGCTGCATCATATTTTTTCAACCCCGTATCTAATAATCTACGTCACAATACCTCACACTCCCAAACGAATTATTATTTTCATTATCAAATAAAAATTCAAAGTTGATCATTAAGAAAAACATCCTTTATATCGCAACTGAAAATTAAAATCTGTATAGTTTAAAAAAAAAAAAATGTAAGTATTACAAACGTCACGTCACGTCACGTTTGTTCGGACCCCGTCCTCCCTCACCACATATCATCATGCTAGGCAATCCCCCTCTTCCCACTTTTTTGCGTACGTATTTTGTATACGACCCCTAAATAGAAATAGCACGATACTAAATGATTTTAAGCATGGCCTCCGCATAGGGGGCAGGGAAGCTGCCAGGACATTTAGAGAAGTGGAGAGCAAAAAAGTTAATTCAATTGCACTTGGTAAATTTTTTGTTGAAAAGCAAGAAAAAAAGATTTGAAAACATTTTTTTCAAATTCTTCTGACAGGAGAGGGTCCGCAGAAAAATCCCGCTACGAGGAGAAAGATTTAGGAAAAGGACATATTATATAAAAGTCGAAGAGTTTTGAAAGTTACAAAAAATCAATTTTGTATTTTGAACTTATTTAAAATTTGTATTTTTTTTTATTTTAAAACTGTGGTAGTGATACAATGACATAATAGATCTCCAAAATTAATTCCAAAATGATTTTTTTAAATAATGTCGAAAAACGTCAAATAAAAAAAAACTCATTAAACCTTCAACGTTTTAAAAAAACAACATTTCACCACTATATATTTCTGCACTAGATCAGGCTTGTCCAATCCACGGCCCGCGAGTACTTTACAAAAAAAATGTACGGCCTTTGGCAAACTAAGTTTGCCCTATGCGGCCCAAGAAGGTCAAAAGGTTGGACACTAGATTGACTAGATCATGAAATGCCTTGTGCTAACTTTTAGTAAATACCTACAGTAAAAGAGTTGGAGTTGGGGTACTGACTCCTGACTCCACTTAATTGTAAATTCAAAATGTAAGGAAACCGGCCGGTAAGGGTTAATAATTTTGAAAATTAATTATCACCGCTCATATCTGATTGTGAGACGTTAAACCAATTAACTTAAGAAAATTAATATTGTTACAAACTTTATACCCGGTATTATAAAGACTTTATTTGGTCTAGACCAGGGGTCGGAAAACTGTAGCACAAGCCCCATGTAAATCTTTGGGTACCTACGTACGAGCGACTCTAAAGAACTAAAACTGATAGTGAAAATAAATAAATCGATTTAGTTTTTTGTAATTATTTTGTGATTTTTTCTTTTGTTTGTCGACTCTTGGTCTAGATCAAATAATATTAAATTTTAATTTAAAATTTGCAGTAGCACGTTGTATAGTAGGAAGGGCGGGGAGTTTTAAAAGACGGACTTCTAAGAACAAAAGTATTAAGCTTTTATAGAAAAAGGAATCTTCTGAATGAAACTTTTTAAAGGATTTATCAACATTTTTTTGTTTCCAATGGGGGCCTAATTTATTTTTTAGCCCGCGTATCAGTGATCTAAAAGCAATGATTTATCTACATTATAAAATGGATAACAACTTTACATTAAGTCAATATCTTCAGATCGCGCAATGAGCCCAAATTTCCGAAAATTTTATATTTTTGAAATTGCAAAAAATTTAATGGGTCAAATTTTGATGAAAATGAATCCGCGCGCATTACTAGGCGCAAAATTGTGTGGCCCTTAATTCATACCATTTTAAAGTACCCCCCTCCTCCCCATGAAGGTAGCAGCATCGCAACTTATTCCACCTATACCCTTCCCAAATAACCAACCAAAAAAATATATTATACATGCTATTATAATCAGTATCTATCATTTGATTTCGTAATATATTGGAATTTATTGTTAGAGAATTTCAGAGCATGATAACAGTTACCCTAAAAACGCTAATCCTCTTCGGTTTGGGTCACTAGTTTACGTGATATTTAAATGGTTGGGGTATTTTTACTTTAAAATGGTATAAACTAAGGGCTAAATAACTTACAATACATCACCGAAGTACGAAAACAAATTTCATACATAAAATTACGAAATTGATAATTTTTGTCTAAAATGAACCCATCACTTTTGCGCCCCTGGTTATTTTAAAAAAATAGTTGTCATTAACGTAATGCATGCATTTTCATCAAAATCTGATCCGTTTAAAAAAATGCATTTTCAAAAAAAATCACTTTTTTGGTAAAATTTTCGAAACTTTGGGCTCATTGCGCGGTCTGAAGACTGAAGATACTGACCGATTTTTTTGACTAGCAACTTTTGCGCCCTATTACAGTTCATTCCGAAAAAAATCATATTTTCGATTCACCCTACTGTACACACAATATTAATAAGGTTTTTCAGGGAAGTAAATTATTTTGTCCAGTGGGTCAACAATCCCCAATTTAATATCGTTAGATAAAATAAAAATACTGCGTGTCAAACTGTTATCAAAACAAAAATAATCTCCTACAATCTTTATCTTTCACTTAAACACTTACAGATATCTATTTTAAAATTTCAATTTAAAAATAATCAAAAAATACATACATCTGACACAGCTGAATCACTATTAGACGAATAGTCGTAAACTTTAGTAAACTTCCTATATCTAACACTTTTTATACCGTTCCTTTCCATTATTATTAATTAATTACACTCCAAGGAAGTCATATTAACAATGATTTAAAACATTGACGATTTTTAAAGTAAACACAAAACTCTTATCATATATTTCATAAGTAGGTCTAAAATCAAAAATAAATTATTAATCACAGATAATTTAGTACTTTGGTATTATTTTATCACTATTATTTGGGCACAAAAAATTATATATAAATAACACCACGAAAAACTAAACGAAACTATGCAAAAATGCTTGGTAAACAGAGAAACCAACACAAATGTCAATGTCAACAAGTGTATTTACATCATAGTTAATATCAATGACACTGACAGGCGAAAAAACGTGTAATTTACTAATCGAAGCGCAACAATTATTTTTACTATATACTTAAAGTTGGCTGTGAAAAAAACAAAAGCGAACTAAATAAATACACTGTCGTATTTTGTTTACACGTTTGTTCACTCTCACACGTGTGTACATGTATGTACATGAGGCATGGCCTACGTACATGTATCAACTGTATTGAGGAGGGATCACCACCGCGTGTGCTAGCGTATGTTATTATTTATAATGTTAGATAATAAACTGGAGGCGGCGCGATTGCAACGAACAAGGTGCATGTTTGTGTACAGTGGTGGTTAACGTATGGTACATGTGGAGGCGATTGTTGATCAACAAAATTAAATCAAATACAAGATGGTTCAGGACTGAAGTACCCAACTTGAACAGTGAATTTAAAAAAACTTTATACGAGTAAGTATGTTGTTTGTATTCAATATCTTGATAACCCAGTGCCGGATTTACCAATAAGCAAAAAAAGCAATTGCTTAGGGCACCCGACCATAGGGGGCACCACGATGGGCATCATCGTAAAATTGGGAAAAAATTTGGTGAGAAGCTAAAAAAAGGTCTTCAGAATTATTAGTAACTTTTTCTTGTTAAAAAAGCTAAAAAAAGGTGTTCAGAATTTAAATAGCTAAAAAAAATGGTCGTCAAAATTACAAAAGAGGGCCTTTTTATAATTAGTGCTTAGGGCACCACATAGGGTAAATCCGGCACTGTGATAACCCGTTGTGATAGTTATGAAATTTGATAATCGCTTTAGTGCAAGGTGAGCCAAAAGTCACTAAGGAGTCTGAAGTTTAAATCACTTTTTTTAATTAATTTTTATTTGCACATTTTATAGAAAATATTACCTTAAAAGTTCACCATAGAAAAATTGACGAACGAACAGCGAACACAAATTGTGAAATTTTATTATTGAAACTAATGTCCGGTATCATAAAGGAATTAGCAAAATTTGCTAAATAGCAAATGGCATACCAAACTTATATGACAGTTCTCTTTGAGTTTTTAACAGGTATTTACATGCTCAGTAAATTGATTTTTACCGTTTCTACTCAAAGTTAGTTTACTTTACATATCTTTGTTTTTACTTCCTATGCATGAAACTATCTGTTTAAAACTCCAAGAGAAATTTCATATAAGTTTAATACCTCATTTGAGAGTGCTTGCTTGATAACAAATTTTCGAGCTCCTTTATAATATCGGACATTAGAATTACAGTCAATAATTCTGACCCAACGAGTATATCGTCGTCATTACGGCGTGAGAGATTCTCTAAGTGAATCAATGAATTTGATTGGTCGTTTTGATAAATAGGGTTCAGTAAGAGACCTTCCGCGAACAAGCAGACCACGCTCTGTTAGGAACGAAGTACGAAAACACAGTTGAGCATCTATACAGGAGAGTTTTACAGAAGACCCGAATACATCTACTAGAAAGCGGTTAGGGCGTAATTCCAGCGTATTCTGAAAACTGTGAACATGTTTCCATATAAAAGGTAGTTGATACAATAGCTGAAGCCATCAGATTGCAAGAATTAGCAAGGAAAGATCCCGAATTTATTCACAAGGTAATAATGTCAGATGAATTTCATTTAATAGCAAAAAAAACTACAAGATTTGGAATTCGGAATTACAACCCCTTAAGTGTACTGTCTGGTGTAAGGTGTCGTCGGAGAATCTTTCACGCACAATTTGTGTTTGCTGTTCGATCGTAATTTTTTCCATGGTGAATTTCTTTTCTATAAAATGTGCGAATAAAAATTAATAAAAAAAATATTAAAACTTCAGACGCCTTCGTAACTTTTAGCCCACCATAGACAGGGTGGCCAGTATTTCTCTGGAATAAATTTCCCTGGCTTTTCCCAATTTTCCAGGATAATTTTTCCATTTTTCCCTGTTTTTTTTTAAAACTAGATAAAACTCCTAAAAAAAGGTTACATGTTTTCTTTTAAATGTTAATAGATAACTGTTTAAATATTTTGCGCGAAATTGTGTGGTTTTTGCATTTTTATAAAAAATTCCCTGACTTCCAACCAAATTCCTTGACTTTTTCCTGACATTTCCCTGTATAACAAAATTCCCTGACTTTTCCCGGTTTTTCAGAAACTGACCACCCTGACTATACATTTAAATGGTTTCATCGAGATCTTCCTTCGTCCGAATTTGAGCCAATTTAAGTCTCATCTCAACGCACATCCTTAAATATAACTTCTTACAAAATGCTACTAATAAAACTGTTTTGTCCAGTTTTTCGTTCATCGAAACATGTAAATATACGTGTTTTTGTTTTTATTTTTACATGTACACAAACCGCCACTGATATTATCATCAACATATAGTCTGAACAATTCCACTGAAGGTCTAGAGTCCGGTTTATGTCTGCTACATTATTGCTTCATATAAAAGCGTCATTAGGAAATCAATCAGCAGTTCATATTCGGTATCAGGAGGTTCATTTGTAATGCAGATTATATAGTTTTTATTTCATAACAAACAACGACCTTTCGAACTCTGTATGAATTTTCATAAACGTCATTGTTATATGATTAGAAATATATAAACTCAGACCCCGATGTGTCTCGTTTCTAGAGCTGCACGTCCGCGCTAAGACAAGACATTTAACAAGAATCCATACAATGGATTTCTTTTTGGTTGAAATTTTTTGTAATTTGGAAAAATGATAGGCCAAAGTGCGCGGATTAAAAGTTGTGATGGGTGACACAGTGACACCTACGAAAATCCGCATAAAATTGTATGTTTATTTTATTTTTAAATCCTAAAGCAGCGGTTCTTATTCTTAAACTAGGGTCCGCTGAATTTTTGCCGGGGGTCCGTAAAACATATTTGGCATAAATTAAAGTACTTTTACATTTCTATTTACCAGTAATTTATTAGTATCTAACGATCTTCTTTGTTGTTCAGTCAGGGGGGGGGGGGTCCTGAAAAATAATTGTTCAAAAGGGGGTCCCTAGATCAGATAAGTTAAAGAATCGCTGTGCTAAAGGATAAACTTTATGAAAAATTTGCAACAAATTATAAAATAAATTATTTATTTTATAGTAGAATAGCTGCACAAAAAAAAAATGATTTACGTTCTTTCAATTTGCATCCCGTTTTTCCTGAACGCATCGCCGACGTAAAATGAAGTTACATATGCATAATATGTAATGTGTAGTTTAAGAAATTGGTTTAGTTCAAACTAAAAAATATACATAATAATATATTGAACAAGCATTATTTAAAATCGTTAATAATGTTAAGAAACTAATAATATTGATTAGTTTCATTGAACATTTGTTTAACTTCTGCATTTTTGATGAAGGAAGGAAATCATAGTATACATTGTACATCTGCAGTATGTACCTACACACCTGTATATATGAGCTACAAAAAGTCAATAATTTCACTATGAGCGCTTTCGTGAGAGATCTTTACTACTGTACTTCGTTAAAACGAATTTTTTGTGGCGTAGTACCTAGGGTTTTTTTTACTGATTTTTCAACCATCGGTTATTCGGTAAAATTGTTAATGAAAACCAGTAATCCGGTATGTCACCGGAAATAAAAAATAAAACAAATAAGAAAGTGTTATGCGGTGTTTACACCGAAAAAATAAAACAGAAACACGGTGTTTTTTTTTGACAAAAAGCAATAAACCCTATACATTTTTAAATACGAAGTATTTTAAAGACACGATATTTCTGTTTTGTTTTTTCGGTGTAAACACCGCATTAGGTTAGGTTACCATATAAATGCACATAGACCTTTTTCGCGATTTACCACAATTCCAATTTTATTAGAACTACATGTCAATTATTTGAGTCGTCATAATAATATATATTTATTAAAGAATTTTAATAACGATACCAATGTGTAATTATATGAAAAAAGATAATAATTATCCATATATGTATATTATAAAGCTCAACGTCTGTCGGTCTGTCTGTCCGTTAGTGGCCTTATCATTCGAGAACCACTTATACGTTTTACGTGTTTTTTAATTGATAGATATATTCTCTGGTCAGGTTTTAGAATATATATTTTTTACGTTAGGTAACATAAAATATAAGCAATGGCGATATAGTAAATCAAGTCGCAAAAAATCGTAAATATCTCGACTCCTATGCGAGATAGGATTTGTCCCCCCTAAAATCTCCACCCTCGAGTTATTTTTCACATCGAATCTAATGCGGTGTTTCCACCGAAAAAAAACAAAACAGAAACATCGTGTCTTTAAAATATTTCGTATTAAAAAATGTATAGGGTTTATTGCTTTTTTGTCATAAAAACACCGTCTTTCTGTTTTGTTTTCTCGGTGTAAACACCGCATAATGAAACTAATTATAACCCTTCATACGTGACAGGGGGTGAAATATTAACTCCCGTACAAAGCCAGAGCGGGTCCGCTATAGTATAATATATAAATAATTTAAATGATTACAGTAGTTATAGTGGCACGTTATACAGTAAGCAATTCAGGTAACTGACGAGGGCCCCGAATTGAAGAAGAGTTCCAAACCAAAGTTTCACTTAGTTATGATAAGCTAATCTAACACTTTGTTATACTAAATTAAAAAAAAAAATGAAGCCCCAAATTTTTTTATCTGCTTACAACCCCCAACCGTTATAACGCATCACTGATTACGACTTCTTAAAAAAGCAACCAACAAGACACTGTTTATACTTTTATACCTAGAAATCTAACATAACTTTCATTCGTCCTATACCTAAAACATTTTGCGTGTTTGTAAATACCAAATTTATTGCAAGATAATACTAAAAAACAAATATTATACAAAACAATTGTATTTTTTCATCGTATGTATAAAAATCAGTGACATTAATAAATGTATAGTGGGAAACATTGATCAATCAATTCATTTTTTATGCAGTACATAGTAAACATTGTATGAGTTCCCCCTCCACAACAAAATATAGTAAATAGTGTAATTATAATTAAATACGTACGCAGTGGCGGGTTCAGAATAAAATTATATGAGAGATATAATACAAATAAAACAGCCAAGTGCAACTAACATTCTATACTTGACGATACATGTTGATGAAATATAAACATAGTTCCAAAAATTAACCCCCGAACCCGCTCCTAAGAGTACGCCGGTAACACTCGACTCTCAAAAAGTCTACATGGTGGTTCTAACATTGGTAAAACTGCTTTATTGAATCAAACTTTAATTTTGTTTTCACTTTTGAAAATTCAGACGTACGCAACTAAATAAATGTATATACAGTAGAAATCGGTTATAACGACATCGAAGGGACCAGTCATATCAGATTGTAAAAGCTGATAATCGTAAAAACCGGTAAAAAGGCAATAAACATGATGCCAGTAACCAAGTATCATTGAAATTATTATTTTAAATAATGAAATAGGTTAAAAAGATTCTAAAAAATGTCTTTATTTTTATATTAAAAGTGAGATTAATATAATTTTTGTAAAAATACAGCAATCCGCGATGTTAAATGGAACACCAATCAGAGCGAATGACGTCACGCATCAGTAAACGTCATAAGTGATGTATTTATTTTAGACAAATATCAATTCCTCTTACAAGATTATTAGGTACATATATAGTTACATACCTTATTGAAGAACGTATACTTTGGAATTCATTTTTAACACACACAATAATTAAATTATTGTCTAACTCTGAATGTTTGATTATTGTTGACAAGGAGTGTGACGTCACAACTCTGAAATGTCACCTGCGAGCATTTTGGCGTCAAATTCAAAATTAGATTTAAAAGAGTATATTTTTGCGATTAAACCTTTATTTTCTTCAGATATAAGTATTTTTTGGAAACAGGAAACACGTAAGATCATCATAGAATAGTTTTATTTTTAATTAGTCACCATGCCTATTATATGAGATTCAGTCGGACTTTTATTTTGAGTCGTTAAAACCGATACGTTGTACTAACCGATGTCGTTATAATCAGTTTTGACTGTATTATAGAGTTTTACTGCTAACAACAACTAGTATTATATTAATTGTTTTATGTTATAACAAAATATAGCAAATATCGAATATAAATTTAATATGGGGGAGCACATATCGCACTTTCCTCTAGATCCGTCACTGTACATATATTTATAATTAAATGTAATTTATAAATTACTGATTACAGGCATTTAATTATATATTTAAATTATATTTACAACGTATATCTACTAAATGCTTGATAAAATGTTCATTGATATAATATATTATTAATTATTAATTAACTTGTATTTACAAGAAGAATTCGTACACAGCTTTCTATGATGTTGAAATGAAATTGAGTATATATGTATCTTATAACTGAATATAAGCTATCTGTCGTATTTTTATAAAAATCAAAGATTGCAAATGCACAGATATTTGAAATTATTCAGTTAATTACTTCATGTTTAGAAAAAAAGTTCAAGTTTCTAGATTATATAGTGATTAGATATTTTATTTTGATTGTAAAGGACAGACGGACGGACAACAAAGTTAGATTAATATGGTTTCTTCGGAATCCTAAAAAGAAAGAAAATATAAATTATAGAAAATAACGTTCTCTACAACATTTCTTTTAAAAAATCGATTACTTCCCGAAACAATTTTTTTGATGAAATCAATAGATAACAATTTATTATCTTTACAACTTTTACCTGAACATTTTTTTTCAATTCGCACTGTGTAAAAAATATTTGGAATTTAAAACTTCACAAGAATAAATATTTGCTTCCGATTGTAAGTTCGATTTTCTAACCTCAAACTTACGTAATTTTTAGCAGATAAATACTTATACAAAATTATATTTTCTCTTCTAGAAGATATATTTTCATCAGTTGCTATTATTGCATCAAATATGACAATTGAGTCATCGAAGGATTAAGACAGTGGTTTCCAAAGCGTCCTAGAGAGCTGCAGCATCTCCGCGAATCGGCAGGCTCATTAATCCCATTAATTTAATGTTAATGAATAAATAATAAATTAATTTTGTTCAATAATGCAATTGTTTGACTTGTTCATTACAAGTTAGTTATCCTTTCACTTAGGGAAGGGCGATATGGAAAAACCTTGGTTCAAATAAGGTGCAGCGTGTCGAAAAAGTATGAGAACCACTGGATTATTTTGTATGTTTGTAGGTCTGTACTTTTTAAGAATAGAAAAAATTATGTAAAATTTAAGAAAATCAGATGCATATAAACGGAATAGCATTGGGGCACTTGTCAAGGGCACCGAAGTCATAGAGCGGTACTAAAGTACACAAGCATATGCAAAATAAAATCACATGACTAGTCGATCGTAGATTCCTTGAATTTTGAATAACGTACTATTTAAATTAACGTCATATCCCCCCCCCCTCTCCCTCCTCCTGCATTATGAATACCATAAAACAACTTTCCCGTAGCATATTGTTTTTCAATTTATTCGATTATGTTAATTTAATTAAACTCAACACAGTTAAGAACCACTTATATGTATTTAATAGTTAAGATGGCTCCAAATATATACTATACATTTTTATTACAATTTAAATTATTAAAAAAGGCTTGTATTTAATTACACTTTTTTAATAATAAACAATTTTTATTTAATCGTTTTCACTTATAACAAACTAGCGGAATCCCGCGGCTTTGCTCGCGTAAACTTCGAAACTAATTAGAACCCTCCATACGTGATAGGGGATGACATATTAAATTTTTTTATATTGATTTTCATTCATTATCTATAACAAAACGTAAATATCTCGGATCTTCAATTAGTTAAAAATTGTAAAAACTAACCCTCTGTCTACCCCCGCCGTTAGGGGTTGAATATCAAGATTATTTTGCCCGACTCCACCATTATAACGTAAGCAGCTATGCAGATAAACATATAAAAAACACAGACCCTGTCTACCCCCGCCATTTGGGGCTGAATGTCGAAATTTTTATTTTAATAGATGACTATTTTGTTAATATATCTAAATCCATCCTCGTCCCCGTCCCACTTTCATTTTTAATTGAATATTAATTTGTTCGAATTTACTTTAATATCATGAACAATTATGAAGATAAATATATCAAAATTTTACCCCCCCCCCCCATTCCCATGGCAGTAACTGATATTTGTCTTGTAGAGTACCTACTTGTGCCATGTTTCATTCGGTGAATACAAAACAAATATTTTACAAATTTTTCCACCCCTCTAACACCTTAGCTTAGAGGTTAAATTTTGGTAATTGCTGAAATAATTGTTTCATTATTTATATTGTAGAATATATTCAATAAGTTTCAATTAAATGCGAAAAAAAATAATTTTTTATGTAAATTTTGACACCCTGTTTTAACCCCGTAGGGGTTGAATTTCGAAAAATCCTTTCTTAGTGGGTGCTTACAGCATAAAAGGAAGGAACCTACGAAATTTCACGTTTCTAGGTCCAGGGGTTTGGGCTGTACGTTGATATATGATATATATGAGTGAGTGAGTGAGTGGTTAAGGACAAACTCTTTTATAGATATAGATTTAATACAACAAAAAATTCATTATTCAACATTAAACAAATATATTAAACTTAAAACAAATTATATAACTTTAAATAAATAGTTTCCACTAAAAATAAATACTTTGCACTAAAAAAATAATACTTTGCACTTGACCTAAATTTAGACCTGTCATTTAAAAACCACATAGTTTTGATGTATTTATTATGATTTTTGTTATTTTCTATATTTTAACCTAACGTAAAAACTAACCAACAAACCTCCTTTCGCCTTAATAGATTTGATATTTTTAAAGTGATTTTTGTATATATTTTGTATATTTTAAAACTTAAATATTCGCCTTATGCATTAAAAAAAGTATTAAAATTTATGTTCACGTGTATAAAGTGGATACTATAAAGTTTTAAGTGCAAAGTATTAAAATTTATGTTCGATGTACAAAGTGAATACTATCTAATATATAGTGCAATTAAATATAACCCTTAAAAAATACGTATAGGTCTGATGAGTGGTAATAATTTTCATAAGATATGGGCATTATTTTGCATATTCTCAATTATTTTCAGATTTTCCTCATTATTACTTTAATGTGAAGTGTGAATAACAAAACAACAAATATTTTTCAAGATACTGACTCGAGTCAATTCGTTCACTGAAAAGATTCTTTCAAAAAGAACATTGAATTCCATATACAGTGGCGCAACCAGAAAAAAAAACATTCGGAGGGGGTTTTTAATTATTTTTTGTGTAATTATATGTCATTTTATTTAATTATTTATCACAATTGTTAAAATAAGCAATGTATATTTATAAATTCGGGAGGACGGTTAACCCCTACCTCCTCTTGGATGCGCCACTGCCCATAATCATATATCTACTTGCACTTGTACTAGCTGCGCCTGTGAATGAAATAATAGCAATTACCTAATCAGATTAATAGACGTTTTTGGCGCATATTCAGGTTTTTGACCTTATCAACACTTGAACAAATTGTATTTGTTTACATTATATTTATCTCATTATATTCATAAACAGGCGACATTAATTAAGAGATTTGCTAATCATCATATATTATTAAAAATAGACAAATACACTTAGGTATCATTTTGGAATATGTACTGCTTCCCATACATACTACGATAATACAAAATACATACCGATAGGGGGGGGGGGTAGAAGATCATAGCCCACCCCCTTAAACATTTTTTTGTAAATTTTAATCTGTATTAATTTGATATATTTCCTTGTGTTTTTTAAGGAAGGCATGATCTCTTAATATACCACAAAAAAAAATATTTAATTTGCTTTAATTTTGTATATTTTTTTGGTAGGGGGGGGGGGATATTTCCAAACCCCCTTATCCGATTAGTACCAAAATCAATAGTTCGGGAGTACCCACTGACAATGAGATGAAAATTTTCCCCATAAATTATTTAAATCGGTGCAATTTTACAATAGTTACCAACATTACCGTGAACGAAAGAAAATTTTATATCCAGACACACAGAAACACGCACAGCCGCAATGCGGAAATCTACTTTTCTGTACGTTTTGAAAGTAGTACAATCGGTAGTCTTATGAAAATTAAGGAGATACACATTAACCCTCGGAGTACACCTATTTTTTCACCCTACTAGTACAATCTGGGTCAATTTGACCCTGCTTATTTTTGATCGCCTATAATTCCGCAACTACGAAACCTTTTGACTTATCAAAATTCAAAGGTATACTTTGATTCATGGTAAATGAATTTATAAGTATTACAAATACCTTTGAAGTATTCAACATACTTAAAAAAATCGCGAAAAATTGTGTTTAGAAAAAAAATGTAATTTCATGAAAAAAATTGTAACTTTTTTATTTTTCAATATTTTTATCTAAAAATTTATTTACATACTCTCGAAATATGCCAGAATAATAAAAAAATAGTTCTATATTGTACCTTGAAAAAAAGGTATTTATTTTGCATACTGACGGAGGTGGATTGTAAGGTGTAAAAAATCAAGGTTTTTTCATATGAATGTGTGGAAAAAATATTTTTTAGTATACAAATTGAAGAAAAACAAAATAATTCTGTGTACAGTAACCATATTTATTGTTTTAATGAATCATGGGCAGTTCACTCATATCCGGCATAGTCGTTGCACATGAAAACGCGACGGCCATCGCATTTTGGTCGCAGGCAAGATGGACACTGCACTGCGCCTTTATCTTACGATCTGTTTTGTAAAAACAAAGTCCACATCTCACTTTTTTCGAGTTGTGGTCAAGCGTTAGTTGGCCCTTGTGGAGTATTTATTCAAAATATGAGCTGAAAACCTTCCCTTATGTCTGTGCAAAGCGTTGGAAGTTGTAACTTTGGTCGCGTAAGAATGGATCCACGAGATGCATGACCAGCTGCATCAATGCATTCTTGGCTGGCAATTTCTTATTAGATTGACTCGGTAATGCTTACAAGTGTATAAAATTCTTGCAAATTTTGATGCATGAGTAGTCCGTGTTTGTAAGCATGGCACAGTTTATCAAATACATCGGTACCTCTTTTTGTCTTGTTATAGTACCTACTAGATTACTTCGGGTTTATATTTCTCACCAATATTTGTCTCGTAATTAAGCGTCGCAGACACGTGAACGTAAATTATAAGCCATTATTTATTTTCTTTGATACGACAACTAGTACACATAAGGGTCATCCAGACCCTGTTCCGTCTTTGATAGCTTCTCAACGACGACTAATGGTTCCGCAGCCTACAGAAACTGTCGAAACATATAGTCAAGAGTTCGAACTATACCTGTAAGGCTGTGGTACCCCCCTTTTTTAAAATACCTGAGCGCTATTCACGATCAAAGTCGGTGTATGGGTCAAATTGACCCATAAGAGGCTCCGAGGGTTAAAACCATTATAGATATATACGGTATAAAAATATGCAAACTTTCATATATTTCCAAAACCACTGCTCATAGATCTGAAGTTATCACCAAAAGATACATTTTATAGAAAAAAAATCAAATCAGTTCATTTTTACAGACGTAATTGCGAACGACAGAAAATTTTACATATACAGACAGACAAACGCACGCACAGACGCTTTGAAGGTTGCACAATCAGTATCTGGGTATACATTCCTTTCATTTCCTTTGGAAGAATAAGAAGTAAAAATCGATTATATTATCATTAATATACCTACTATTTTTTTCTTAAAACATCTTCTAGATCGCACATATTTTCAACTTTTCTTATTCAATTGAGTTAATCGATTTGGCTTCTATATGACTCGTATATTAATAACAATATTTTCAATGCTTGCAATCATATTACATCCACCTACTATATATTGTTTAGTATTTGAAATAATGTTTTAATATTATACAATTAAAATATTGTATATATCGTAAAAGATTAAAATGCTAAATATAGTATTGTTCTTTTCAAAACATTTAACACAATATAATATTACATACCTATAAAATATAGATATTTAAATATTCTTATGTTTTAATTGTGAAGCACAGCATGACTAACCAAAAAACGATCCACGTGTTTTTTATATGCGACAATACGGCCATCGAAAAGGTGAAAACTGAAAAATCTTCAAATTAAAATAAAAATCGTTTTTATTAAATAACATGAAAAATGTGCATTTTAGAAAAAAGTGTTGTGTGAATGGTAACATATTTTTATAAACATTTCAATGTTAAAATAGTCAATTTTTCACAATACTCTTTTGTCTCTCCCATTCGCATCCCCAGCATATATTTTCGAACATATTTTTAACAATTTCTGACATTAGTGTAACTGCCTTATTAATATAAAATAAAATCTCTATGTTGTTGCACGTTTTTGCTTACCCTTATTTGACATAGATTTTTCATCCCTTATAATGTTAGTGAATTTTATTGTTATAATAATAATAATAATAATAATAATATATGGCGGGTACTGTGGAAATAAAATACCCGGGGTGGACCAAAACTAGAGGCACAAATCGGATCAGCAGCCATTACGTGGCGTGTCTTGGTCAGTCTCTGTACTGACAAATGCTGCCGCTACTCTTGGGGCCAACCTTCCCTTGAGTAGACACACTGGGTTCCAAAAAATAATCTAAGTAAAGCCAACCCCAGCCGGCCTGTCTCGGATGTAGGCCCTAGTGGCGTTGGGGATGGCACAAATACTGGGGCCGTCCGCATGAGGTGGACGGACGATCTGCGACGCGATCTTTTCGCATGCTACACTAGCAGTGATCCATCGCATAGAGGTTACATGGCAAGGATGCATTCCTTTTGGTGCGAGATGCACCCAGAGTACTCTGATCTCTCGCAACAAAATCTGCGAGACTATGTCACTCATATGCGAAGGAAAGGCTTTGACTCCGAACCACAAGATCCAGTGGTAGCTACACCGCAACAACAAGCGGAAGTCAATATCGCACCGAACCCTCAGGCTACCAATGTTGACAACAATTTCCAAAAGCAGTTCGAGGAACTTATGAACACCGATATAAACATTATGGACAGACAACGATCTATTCATCACAAGCTATCGTTGCGGGCCCAACATCTGGCTGAAGCAAATGAAGTTCTGGATAACTTCCTTACCAATGATTCCGACCTTATCACTGTAAATCGCGCTGTATACGCAGCTGCTAAACTGTTAGCTTTACCTGCACCATCCAAAGAAGACGATAAGCCCAAACTGCACTTAAAAAAGCTCGACGAAAAAATAAAACGGGAAAGACAATCAATGTCCAGAATTCAATGTGTAATCGACTATATAAGTTCTGGTCGAAAATTTACCAGTAAGGTGAGGCTCATTGCACGCTCCCTTAAAACAAAGTATCACACATTGAACAAAAACACGCTGCAAACCATCAAACAGCACAGTTTGGACAAGATACGATCATTAACTGCTAGCAGAAAAAAAGCTAGTAAAACGCTATAGGGCAATTAAGGAAAACGCCACTTTTCGCGCGCGCCCTTCTCGTTTCTTGAAGAAAAATACTCCAGCCATTCAGACTCCACCGACTGTAGTACAGGTCAAATCATTTTGGAAGAAACTTTATGAAACAAGACTCTCAGTTGATATGTTTTCCCCTTCCATTAATATTTTTAAACAATACTGTGAGTGCAACTTAGTAGACGACGATACGCCCCAAACAATCACTGAAAAAGATGTAAAACTTGCTTTCACCGGCAAGAGAAACTTTTCAGCTCCAGGGATAGATGCAATCAACAACTTCTGGTGGAAAAAATTCACGCCCACCCATAAGCATCTAGCTCGCATTTTTTCATCTTATCTTACTGGTAGTGAGTCCATCCCATCTTGGCTAGCAGAAGGACGCACTGTTCTTATCCCTAAAAATGGAGATCTCTCCGATCCAAAAAACTACCGTCCAATCACCTGTCTCAATACCGTATATAAAGCGTTCACCTCCATTCTGAATGAAAACTTACTACGTCACATTGAACCAATCTGGAAAGAGATATATGAGCAGCGAGGCTCAAAACGTGGCATTGCTGGCTGCAGAGACAATCTATTGATCGATAGATGCATATGCCAAGATGCAGTCCAATACAAACGCAATCTGTCGATGGCATGGGTGGACTATAAGAAAGCTTTCGATACAACATCGCATGGGCTGATTGTCACCTTGCTCAAATGTCTAAAAGTTCATCCTCATGTAGTGAAATGCGTCGAACAACTTTTACCGCTCTGGAAAACGCGTTTCATTTTAACATCTGGGAAGCGCACGGTAGCCACAGAGCTGGTATCATATCATCGCGGGGTATTACAAGGTGACAGCTTGAGTCCCCTGTTTTTCTGCATCTCACTACTACCTCTTTCTTTTGTGTTGAGACGTGAACGTGGATATATGTGTGGAGTTCCATCCAACCGACGACATAAAGTTACCCATCTTTTTTACATGGACGATTTGAAACTGTATGCCTCTAGTGAAAAAGAACTACAACATGCGCTTAACACCGTACATTCATACAGTAAAGATATTGGCATGGAATTCGGGTTGGATAAATGTGCAGTTATTCATCTAAAGAAGGGAAGAAACAAGGACTTTGGGGAAGACGTGCAGCTCGTGGATGGAAGCATCATTCGTCATCTTGATGTCAACGAGTCGTACACATATCTTGGTGTGAGTGAGAGTCACATACAGGATGTGTGCAAAGTCAAACAGGCTCTCTGCAGCAAATATAGACAAACCCTTCGACAGATTTGGAGTTCTGAACTGTCAGGTAGGAACAAAATATCTGCTACCAACATGCTGGCTGTTCCAATTCTGCTCTACATATTTGGAGCTGTAAAATGGACGGTAAATGAACTGCAAAATTTGGACAGATCTACCAGAAAAATGATGAACATTCATCGAAGTATTCATCCAAAGTCTTCTGTTGAACGTATATATCTCCCACGTCATATTGGAGGTAGAGGTCTTTTAGGCCTGGAAAATCTTTACAACAGGATAATACTAAGTACAGCGCACTCCATAATCAAGAGCGCAGATCCACTTATAAGTTTTGTACGTTCGCACGAATCTGCGGGTGTAGGGGCATTTATATTTCAAGCAGCAAAGAGAGCAGCAAGTGACCTCGGACTAGACTTTGATCTCAGAGAAAGGGAGTCTCCTCTTCTATCGTTGACGTCAGAAAAATATAAAAACACAGTCAAGAAAAGTGAGCAACGCATGTTACTAAAACGACATACTGATAAGCCTATGCACGGTATTTTCTTTAAAAACATCGAGAAACTAGGCTTATCGAAAGATCTGACGTTTGCTTTTTTGAAGTCTGCGGGGTTGAAATCTGAAACCGAAGGATTTCTTTTAGCTTGCCAAGATGGTGTGATAAATACACTTGTGTACCGTCGAATGATAATGGGTGTAGATGTAACAGATACCATCTGCAGAGCATGCCGATCGCAACCAGAGACGTTAATGCATCTCCTATCGGCATGTAACCACTACGCTAGTTGTTCCTACATCCATCGTCATAATGCTGCATTACGTATACTCTACGACCACCTGAGACACGTTTACGGAATAGATAAATCACCTGTTCTTCCGTACGCTCCTGGAGATATTGAGTCCGTTGTTGAGAACGAGAAATGTAAAATTTACTGGAACTATTCGTTTCCCACCACTAGGCAGTTAACAGCCACTAAGCCTGATATAGTTCTCATAGATGTCTCTAAACGCACTATGTATGTCATCGAGTTCTCGGCACCAGCTGAGACCAACATAGATGTCAAAGAAACGGAAAAAAGGACAAAATATCAAGATCTTCTTGTTGAATTAAGACAGATGTACCCAGGCTTCACTGTCAAATTAGTAGTCCTTATCATCGGAGTTCTAGGAGGAGTAAAGCCGTCGCTCCTAGCAAACATCAAGACAATTCCTGCATGTCAGCATAAAGCTGAGTCTCTAATTCATCGCATGCAAAAGGCCGTGCTTCTAGGATCACTCCGTGCGCACGACCCCAATTCACTATAGTCACCTATCTCGTGGTTCGAGCAGTGGCTGTAGTTCCACCTAGCCGGTAGCAGTCCACTGTATGCCGGACACAATCCTAAAGTCTTTGACTGTCTGCAGGCTAACCAACGAACTTCATCTAGCAATAGTGGCATGCTTCATTGCTAGACGAATTACTCATAGGAACAATTAAGTTAACTCGTATAATAATAATATGTTTATTCATTGGACATACTATTTTGGGATAGAATTGAAAATTCTTAGCAGTTGATTAATAACTTCTTTATAAACTATGTGAGATGTCTCTGTCGGTATATATAAATCGATTTTTCGATTTTTTTTTAGTTTTTTAAATTTTTCTGGCTGTCAGGCCGCCTTTTTTTATTCGACCGCCTGCCACGCAGTGAACGCCGGTCAGGCACGGCCCTGGCTAGCCCTACCACCCTATAGTTACGCTACTGTATATTTTATAGTTTGAAATAAAAAACTCTGTAATTTATAACTTATTATCGTGACATTGAAGAAAATTAGAAGTAAATACAAAAGCTTTCAATCTGCAAAATTTAACACAGACGGTCGCAGACGTAATCTAAAGGTAGTAAAAACATCATACATAGTCACTTAATTGAATTATGTTATGTTATATAAGAAAATCAATAGCATACTATAACTAATTTGATAAATGATATGTAGGATAATATAGGTGTATATCTGACCTATCTAAATCGTTTATTATTATTACACAGAGTTATTTTTATTATATATTTTAACTAGTGTTTCCATTCTCTTTTGTACTTTTTATACCCGGTATTATAAGGGTCGATCCCGCGACTATCGAACCGGCCCACAGTGGTTTAAAATCATACTATCTGTCAAAAATGCCATATAAGTTTGATACCCCATTTGAAATCTGTGATTACTATACTGAATATTTGACTGGAGCGAGACCAGACCGAGGCCGCGTAATCATAGATTTCAAATGGGGTATCAAACTTATATGGCATTTTTGACAGATAGTTCCATGCATAGGAAGTAAAAACAAAGCTATGTAAAGTATATTTACCTACTAACCGTAAGTAAAAACGGTAAAAACCAACATACTGCGCATGCAAATATCGGTTAAAAACTCAAAGAGAACTGTCATATAAGTTTGGTACCCCATTTTCCAGCTAGCAAATTTTGTTAGTTCATTTATAATACTGGACATTAATGTTCCGTATCGAATTCGAAAAAAAACGAACAATTATAGAATCAACTCTGTGTCTATCACAGGCTTTTAATTACAGGGTGACCAGTATTTCTCTGGAACAAATTTCCCTGACTTTTCCCGGTTTTCCAGGAGAATTTTTACCGTTTGTCCCTGTTTTTTATTTAAAAAATTTAGATAAAAAACCTAAAAAAAACGTCACTCTTTAAATATTTACGAGAATTTGTGTGATTTTGCATTTTTATAAAAATTCCCTGACTTCCAACCAAATTCCCTGTATAGCAAAATTCCCTGACTTTTCCCGGTTTTCCAGAAACTGGCCACCCTGAATTACTATACCGTTTGACCTATAGCTGAGATTTGGTAAAATTATATTAATAATTTAAAAATGAAATAATATTTTTTTTTGTGCAAAAACCATTGAAAACTGGTATAAAATCAAAGGAAATAAAAAAACGAATTCAACAAAATTTTGTTTGTAATATTTTTTTAATACGCTAACATTCGTAATACCCATTTTCCGGCGCGTATTTATGGATTATGCATTAAGAGTATACATGCAAAATTTGATGAGGAAATTCGTAAAACTGCCGGAGTTATGAGTAAGTATGAGCCCTGAAACTTTAAACGCTGTTTTTTCGAAATAGCTTTTTTACGGATGGTTGGCATGATATATTATATAAAACTATTGAACTGACTGCCTTCTTTCGACTGCATGTTGACAGGCGCGGATATAAATTTACAATTCGGGGGGGGGGGGGGGGGGGGGTCATGGTCTGTGAAATGGCAATTTTGAGAGGTCATGGTCTGTTAAATGAACAAAAAAGTTACTTTAGTATATTTAATAAGTATCTTTCTATTTAATTTGTTTTAATTTTTGAGATTTTGGAAAGGTTAGGTTAGGTTAGTGAACGAGGGACCCCGTATGAGAAAATATATTTATTATCGAAAATAAAAATGTAAAAAACGCTTTGTAAAAATCATAAATTGTTGACTGATAAATAAAAACATGTTCCAAGTTTGAAATAAATTTTAAACCAATCGTTAATAAAAATCAATATATTTAGCAATACTTTTGCTCCTTAAAAGATCCCTCTTAAAATTTAAAACATACAAGTTTAGATTCAAACATTCAAAAATAATTGAAAAATGTACGAAATTACTACTATGTTATATGCTAAGGCTAACGTTTAAATGTAACCATATTTTTAAACTTTTTGTTGAAATTGAGGGATGAAAGGGTAGTTTTAGAGGGCCGTCCACAAACAATTGTGAAAGATATAAAACACCGGAAGGTGGCATCCTCAAAGGAGTGAAAACGGAAGTTTGATGCAAATGGGATGAAAAAAACGATCCTTTCAAATTTTATAGGTAGAAAAAATGGGTTACCTGCATGTCGTAAGCTATTGAATTAATATAATCAAAGTGTATACCCCCGCCCCAGCTTCTCAAAAAAATTGTTAGTTAAATCTTATTTTGTTCTATAAATTATTACTTTTTTAGGGCACATTTTTGAAAATAGAGTTTTGTATGTACTTAGAAATTTTAATGAAATGCAGATTTGCATGATAGCAATGTAATTGTCAAAACAATATTGTAAATATTTCTAACTACGGCAGTGCATAGTAGGTATAAGATAAAATAAATTTTAGATATAGTAATTTATTAATTTCAGTTTATATTATATGTTATAATAGTTTATACCGATAACTAGGTATCGTCTGTAACGTAGTATACTGTTATATCCGTATAATCTATATACCCAGGCCCAGATAGAGGGGGGGGGGGCTAGGAGGACCGTATGGCCTGGGCCCTCTGTGTCTCAGGGGCCCCGACACCCTGCAAATTATTTGTATTTTACATTTTTACATATTTTTTTTGATATTTATACTATGTATTTTTAATAGAGATTATTTAAAAAAACATAAATATAAGTACTACAAAGAAGACACACCTTGTAGAAAAAGTTCAAGTAAATGGCAAAAAAAAGGAAAATTTTCTTTAAAAACCCCCTGGTTTTTAATACTAAAGTAATATCAGGAAGTTATAAGAATTTTACTAGTACGAAATTTGTTTGGAATGTCCTTACGAGGGGGGGGGGGTATGGGGCCCCCAAAATATGGGTTGGCTCGAGCCCCGTTGAAGCTCACTCAGGGCCTGATTCTACCTCTATGCTAGATGTAAAAAATAAAACTGAAGCAAGTGGAAAGAACAGAAATACATTTTACAATAAGATCACATTAAAGAATACAAAAAAATATTTACTAATTGCAAATTGAATTATGTATATCAAATAATAATTACATCAATTTTGTAACAATATTTTTAATTCAACAAATTATAACATATTGACATTTCATTAAAATTATTTTGGAAACTTGAATTATTTGATTTTTGCGCCTAATTTACTAACCCATATTAAATTTCGTTATCCACACATTTGAATAAATTGTATCTTTATACTATTTATACATATAGATAATTTCTTAACATAAACACAATTTATAAATATATAAGCGCTAGGTAAAAATAGCTTGTTTCCTGCAATTTTATTTTGCCAAGTGTAAACAAACTATCGTTATTTATTTATATTATATTATGGTATGTATTTAGAATTCGGGAAGTATTAAAACTGTGTCGATTACACGCAAATTTACTTAAAATGTACGAAGTATAAAAATTATACTTGCATGATCACTTTCAGCAGCACTTTCTGGAGTCTTATCATCCCCTTCAGGTCTACGTTTTCGTATATCTGACATTTTAAGAGGACACACGATTTATTTATTTATATTTATTGACAGATAACCACACTTAACACATTACTTTATTTCACTAAAAACTATATTTATTATTCTGTGCTACAAACTATATAATTTTCTTCCGAAGTGTCAAGTAAACATCGCGCAAATCAATAACAATTCGTGCTTTATCGGCTAAGTCATGCGCTGCTGTCAAATTGTATTTCAAACTTATTTTTCCTTAAAAAATTAAACAATCTATCAACATTTTCACACATTTTTATTGCATTTATAATAATTACCACATTTATTTATGTTATGAATAACCTAAAACTGCATTTATTATTTTATAATGACACACACATGACGTCTACACTTGCTACATATATGAGCATATACGCACAATTAAATATTATAAATAATTGCTTAATTTAAATACTTAATATTAAACATACAATGAAACGTATTGTATACACATGTGACAACTAAAAATAATAGTTGTCATCTTTATTTATATACGTTTTATCATAAAAAACTACATTTAGCGATTTTGTATCATGAATGTAAACGTAACAAAACTAGTAGTAATTTCGAATTCATTTCTAGTGGTGGTGGAGGTAGGATTTATGAAATAAGAGAGCAGGAACAGGCAGGAATCAGGGAAGAAAAGTCCTTTGTGATTGTAACATAATTTTATTAAAATATGGCTATGCAGTCGGACGATACGTGCTTTACATCAAAGGTATGTAGAAATAAATATTGTATGTCTTTTACCTTTGGTTTTCAATGACACCAATGTACTACTTTCTTTTTAAAAATATAAAACACAACTAATATTCAGAAATGTTGTGTGTAATTTAATTGCGTACTAATGATTATTTAATAGAATATTTTATTCACAGTTAATAGAAGATGTACAGTCAACTTTTTCTCGAATAGAGACCGCACTGAAATCTAGAGAAATACAATTACTGAGACAAATAGATGTAATCATACAACAGTATAAACTTAGCAATGGAAACATGAAATGTTTCAATAAAATAAATGTAGTGTTTGAAAACGAAATTGACATACTTAAAGCAGTTTCAAATTTTGGAATAATAGATTTCGAGGGAATTTCTCTAGAAAACAACATCTACAAAATAGAGGAATATGAAAACCCAAACTGTGATCACGTATGCATGTTTAAGTGTTTAAAAAATATTAAAAATGCACCTGACGTTATAAGACTCGACTGTCAAAACAAAGAAAAATCTTGTTCTTCTGTAGCAATTGATAAGAGCAGCACAAAAAGTCCTAAAGAATTTAAATCTCAATTTAAATCACCTAGTATCGAAAACAATGATGATTTTGCATCGACAACACAATCAATTGTACAAACTACCAGCAATGAACTTGAAGATACAGTTAAATTCAATGCTGTAGAAGAACCAGTAAAATTATTAGAAACTTCTCTTGGTGCTAGTTTCTTCCAAAAATCAGATGAAAGTTTACTTAAATCGAAAGAATTACGAGAAAATTTAAAATTTAACAAAAATTTCGATACAAATGAAACTTTTGTGAATATCTCAACAGAAGAAACAATCACAGTTAACACTTCAGTACATACATATCCAAATATGACCACAACAATGACAAATATTATGATAAACCCACCTTTAGTACAAGAAGTCCAATACCCCATCGATAATAGACCTGTTGTACTTGAAGCCAATTCTGAACTAAATCGATTTAAAGCTGAACTGATTCTCTTACATGATTCAATTTCAAAAATATTTGAATCTCCAAAACGTGTTGATTGTATAAAAGATAAAATCGATATCAAGAATAAAAGTTCAGACAACATATGTTTCCCGAAGTCCCAGTCATCGCCTCTCATCACAAGATCGCATAGAAACAAGCTAGATAAGGTTCGTAAAGTTAGCTTAGAACATCCTATACAAATTCAACAATGGATGAATCAATTAA
The DNA here is from genome assembly GCA_949319165.1 of Sialis lutaria. Taxonomy (NCBI): domain Eukaryota; kingdom Metazoa; phylum Arthropoda; class Insecta; order Megaloptera; family Sialidae; genus Sialis; species Sialis lutaria. The sequence continues at coordinate 7,238,723 of OX439233.1, read as the reverse complement.
TTAGCGAACCTGAAAATGATCCTGTTCAAAATTCTGAACTCCTCGAACATATTAATTTAACGTCAACTATTTGAATGTCTTATTTTAATAAACTTAAATACTTAACTATTAAATTATAACAGGGTGGATAAGTCCCAGGCACCAAATTTTGTGATTATTTTTTTGTACTTTTTACTTAAATTTCAATTTATGTATGGTGCCTACAGTTTTAGGCTGGCTCCTACAGATTTAAAAAAAAATTCACCCTTTATTATAACGATGGCTCTAAACTATACTGAAATAATTTATATTTATTATACTAGCAGTTGACTCAGTATACTGAGGAGCAGTCGATAAGATGTTTATTAATAATGTTTTTGACCAATTTGTACATTATTTAAATAATAACATTATTTATTTATTATTTATTATTTTTTTTAAATTATATAAATATGCATTTTCTAAAAGTTAATATTATAGTCTAAGCTGGTGTATGTACTCCAAGTCAATTCATAATCAATTTTTTTTTTGGAGATACCTGTATATATACGAATCTGGCACGGTACCCTTTTTGAAGTTTAAAAATGACAGGAGTCTGAAAATTACATTTTTGCCAAACGTTCGTACTTATTTTTATCCTATCATTTTTAAATTTCAAATTATTATTATTTTGTAATATTGAATAGGTACATTACTTTGAGTATTTGTTAATTATTCTGCAGAGATTGCCCTTGGTTAGGGCAATCTCTGCAGGCTCCCAATCTCCTAGGGCAAAGCTAGGGATGATTTTAGATTCAAATAGGGTATCAATCTCCACCGCAGCTAATTTTTTAAATATTATACATTTTACTCATATTGTTGCGTGTATGTACTTATATCATTTTGTAATAATGAAACTACGACATTGCTAAATGTTCCACCCTTAAATGCAAGAAGTGTGAGGTGCCAAATTTATGGATTTCGAAAGTAAGGGCATATACATGGTTATTTCCAACAAATACTTTTAATATGAAATTACTTGGGGTAAAACGTCATCAACTCTTCTCCGTCTATTAGATTTCACCGTTATTTAAATATATATATAATACTAATATTTTTAATATAAAAATTATAAAAAATAGAAAAAAAATTCAAATGAATTTAATTAAGACTTGTTCTCAAACTATCATTAACATAAAATAAAAACTCTCACTATAATATTTTGTTCATCATAAAATATGTATTCGAAATTATAATAATATTATTATTATAGTTAGTGCTTTTTCTAGTTACAATATTTAATAAGAAGAAGTAGTAAACATATAATGTTTTATTAGGATTTCTCAAATAATTATTTGCTATTCTATTTACCAAGACGGTAAGTGCCAAAACTTATCGCACAATTTAAAAAAATAGATTTTGTATTATGCTATCATAAGTTTTTGGATTGTTTAGTTTTACAACAAAACAAACAATCTAGATTTACACAGTGATCTTAATTATTGGGTATTACTTACAAGTCAATGTTTTGATACACATTGTACTTCCAGAGGATTTCTGGGAATGTCCACTGCAATGTGTGATGAAACATTGACTGAAAATACCAGGGCTTTGAACCGAAAATCGAAAAAAAACAATGAGTGTGTACTTATGTACACGCGTTAGAAGTTATACTTCTTTGGGATGATTGAAAAACAACTACGAATAATCTTAATAACAATAATCTGCCGTTTGCTTTAAATATAATTAAAAATTTAATTTAATTATAATATTTAATTAATATAGGCAATACTCTTTACAGTTGTGTTATTTAAGTAAAAATCTTTATTGCTAATTTTGTCAATACGCTATAATTTTTTTGATATAGGCAATACTCTTTACAGTTGTGTTATTTATTCTGTATTTTCAGTCCCGGGCTAGATATTTCACCGCATAAAATTTCGTTACAATTTCGTTACATTACTAATTTCATTTCCGTTACATTACTGATTTCATTTCCGTTACATTACTCAATTTTTACCCTCAACGTCCCTAAAGAAGTATAACTTCAAAAACGTTATTTTTGCTAGAACAAAAACAAGAACCAAACCGAATAAAAATGTATCGGTTTTTTGGTTCAGTGATCTTACATTTCAGTTGTAAAACATTTAAAAATTAATCGCTCAAAGCTCAATCAAAAACCGGAACCAAACTGATATATTTTTTTACTTAAACCAGAAAAAAAAATTATAAAATAATAACGATTTGAAACCCTGGAAAATACAGCCAAAAAGTACAAATTTTGTTACTTAAACTTACTTATTTATTATTATAATTCATTATTAACAGGCAGGCTTGGTGATAGAAATATTGGGGCCCATTAATTTCATAGTTTTTTCAATGTAGCGTCGCTGTGGCTAGAAATTATGCCTAGTTTCGTTTATCTCATTATCTATTTCAAAGGGTTCCCCAAAGTCCAGGGCTCAGTATAGCTGTACCCCTAGTCCCTCCTTGTCACCGGGCCTGTTAATAAGTCTTCATTGTCAGTGTTTTATAATAATAATTTAAAGGACAATAATGTTAAAATGTTATAAATATGAAATATCAGTAACTGTTGTAAAATATTGCATTTACTGTAATATCTCAATTATTCAAAATACTTTTCTTATTTAAATTACATTACATAAATATAATTTAGTTTATGATCTTCTGTATAATTTAAATGAGCCGTTTATATGCCAAAATGAATAATTTTACTTTAATTTTGATAATTGGAGTACTTTTAAATTTTATTTATTTGTAAATAATTTGAAAACATATTTGTATCTCTCATTTAACTTTGTAGAGCTAATAATTTTGGTTTCTGATGTCGAGTATAACAAATAATTTGTTCTAGACCAAAATCAATGCAAACCTTATCTGCAAGGTATTAAATATAATTGGCAGTTCACTTCCAAGCAAATTCAATGCGATTTGACACCTCACAGATAGTGTTTGCTTTACTTTTGATCTTGAACAAATTCTTTACAATACTGGACATGTATGGCTCGAATTTTTAATTATATTTATTACGAGGTGCTATTTGTAGCTCTAGATTTGTTCAGTATTTATTAATGCCAGTATTATTATACTTTATATTTAATTCAACTTTTGTAGTGATCTCAAACATATTTTCTATGCTGCATCCAGACCGACCATTAACACTGGTCTGGACAAACAAGCATTAATGTATCTGGACCTCTAGGTGTGCCTCTTAATGGTGTTATAGCTACCATAAAAACGTGCTAGGCAATTTCCTTGCTGATTTTAGTAATAAAAACAATTTCACAAACACAAATAATAATTATTAAAATTGTTCTTTGTTTGTCGTTCGGCCTATGTCTAGGCCCCAATTTTATTATATTTTTCAATATCGTAGAAGCTCAGATACAAAATATGGATATCAAGCTACTTTTTAAATATGTATAAATGTATTTTAAGGTGTGATATTTAAAATTACTGCAGATCATTATTTTTTTAATCTGCTTTTTTAAGTCTAATTTATTTAAAATGATTTATTTTTATATACTGTTTTGTCGTTATTAATATTTACAATTTTTTATATACTAATATGATATGATATGCACATTTTCTTTCATTATTTATATGAAATAAAAGTAAAAATAATAATATTGAATGTGTTTTTTAATATATCTATATTGTATGTAATTTGTGGTAATTAATGTTTCGAATTTATTTTACCAAAGAATATTATCACATTTTTTGTGTATGAATATATACTTACATATTTCATATAAAAATAAACATGATTAAGTTATATGCATTTGTGTTTTCATTGAAATAAAACATTATCTTTTATTCCTTTTCCACATTTTTTCCTAGTAATTATTATCAAATTAGGAGTTTGTTTGCTGAAAAATATTTACATTAATTTAATTAATACCAGATACGCTTAATATATTTTAATGCCTCATAAAGTGACTGGTTACATTTTACATTAAATGACCAAGCTTAATATATACAACTTATATTAATAATTATTTATTTAAATAGAAATTTAATATCAGTGTTACATTTTTGAATTTACATATTTATGTACTAAATTTAAATTAAATTCTGAAAATGATAACTAAAAGACATTGATTTTCTTTCTATTTTTCATTAAAAAATATTAAAATAAATTTAAAACATGTATTATTCTTGTATACCAATTAAAAATTTAAATTGCAAATCTAACATATATTTAATTCCAACACGGGTCAGTAAAATACACGCAACGAACAAACCAGGTTGAAGTCAATTGAGTTCTGTGTGATTTGAGTCATTTTTTCATTGCGATTTGACATTTCAGTAACATGGCGTACGTGAATGTTGCTGAATGGTCTCCAGATCAAGTTACAGAGTGGTTAAAAGGTAAATACTTAATTTAAAATACGTATTAAACAACCAGTTAACATATTTTCAAATTTCCGCATATAAATTTTTGAGTACACTTTATTCCGTCATGTTATTTTTACAAAATAATTAGTTTTGACTTTTTGATCTCTTGTTTAAGTCATTATTGTTATCATTTATAGCGGATATGGATGTTGATTATGCATTTTTATTATTTTAATATCCAAACAAAGGTTTGGAGTATTATCTGGGCACTCCTTTACTCTGAATAACAATCATATTTTGTTTCGCAGGACTAGATAATGTAATTTTACCTTACATCAATTCGTTTCTCAATAATGAAGTTAAAGGACAGCAGTTACTTAATTTGCGTTCAGATGATTTAGAGAACCTTGGTGTTTATACATTGGGCCATCAAGAATTGATTTTAGAAGCAGTCGAACATTTACGAAACTTTGTAAGTAAAGAAAATGCTTTGTCTTTATAAAATTTATTTTGATTCTAAAATGCAAGTAAATAAACTATAAATTCATGTATTTTTTATTTGACCTTATCATGCAATTTGCAACATTAATTAAAGTTTAATTAAGTGCTATGTAGTACATATAATTACAAGGTCACAATTTCTTTATTAAGATGTTTAATTTTTATTTCATATATCAGCACTATGAACTGGACCGAGAAAACTTACAATTTCTTGCATTGCGATTATCCTGTACGGCACATTCTCTTCAAAATGAATTGCGGGAGTCATCCGATTCGAATAAAGTTGAAACGCAAACTATGTCAGATGTGGCTCATATAATCTCTACAATCAAGCCACTCGTAGCATGGTTGGATAGGTTAGTGCTTATTCATTTATTTATTATTAACAGGTTAATTAAACCAGTAATCTTCAAACTTAAATCAGAATCCAATATTTTATAGTTGTGTAATTTAAAAAGAAACATTGAGTGTGTGTACTTATGTACACGCGTTAGAAGTTATACTTCTGTGGCGTGATTGAAAAACTACTACGAATAATCTCAAATTTAACTTGATTAAATGAATAAAATAATGTAATGCATATAAAGGACCCTTATGCAGAATCCTTATGGGAAAGGGGTTTCGGTCAAACTCTTTGAAACTTTGGATTATGATAGTCCTTGATGAGTAGATCAAAAGTGTCAATGGGCACTAAGTCCTAAAAACTCAAACTTTTAAGATATAGCCCTCTGAAGTTGGGGATCATGATTGTCTTTAATTTAATTTAAATTTGTAGAACCTTAATTTCCGCACAACTTTTTGTATGTGTTCCCAAAGACATCTATAATCGATTGCCACCATAAAAATGTCCACTTTTCAATTCATTGAGATATGACAACACTTAAATCTTATTGTTACGTTTTTTTAATTATAAAAAAATCCAATTGTTTTATAACAAAAAATTGGTTTATAATAAAAAAAAACATAATAATAAGATTTAAGTACTGCCATTGGCTAAAGAATTTAAAAGTTTACTTTTTTATGGTGACAATCGATTATATAAGTCTTTGGGAACACATACAAATAGTTGTGCGAAAATTAAGGTTCTACAAATTTTTTTATTGCAAATTAAAGGCGAGCATGATCCTCAACTTTAGAGGGCTATATCTTAAAAGTTTGAGTTTTTAGGACTTAGTGTCCATTGACACTTTTAATCTACTCATCAAGGACTATCAGAATCCAAAGTTTCAAAGAGTTTGACTGAAACCCCTTTCCCATTAAGATTCTGTGGGGTTTTTTATAAAGAACACTAATATTTTATTTAATAATTCGTAACATTATTTCACTATACTATTTAATCAAATTAAAATTGAATTGTATATTATTTCAAAGTCCATAATATTTATAAATCGTGAAATTTGAATATTATGATGTAATAATCAACCAATCAGATCATAAGGCTAAATTTCATTTAGTGCTAGATGGCAGCACCAGTATTAAATCGAGTTTAAAAAACAAAGTTATATTTTATATAGGCAACACCCTTTACAGTTGTGTTATTTAAGTAAAAGACACAATTTCTACCGTTTTGTTGATACTCAGGCCTACCTAGTTCCACCGCGTAACACTTCGTTACATATCTTTTCATTTCTGTTACATTAATAAATTTCATTTCCGTTACATTGCTAAATTTTTACCCTCAACGTGCCTAAAGAAGTATAACTTCAAAAATTCAAGACTCATCAGTTGTTAGCTAAACCCGGATTTGGAGAAGTCAATCAAAAATTATATCTTTGGCTCTGATTCAACAATTTTTTTTAATTATATTAAGGGACTCCATACACCTTAGTAGTTTAATTAATTTTATTAATCATAGAAGTATAAAATTTTATTAAAAAATAAGAATTGCTTTGATTTGATTATTTTGTTCATATATTTCAAAAATTGGATAATCAACATTTTCAGTGCTCACTCAGCTCCAAAGCCCTGGTGAAAAATACTGCCTTCAATTATTAAAAATTCAAAAAGACCCAGATAGGCAATCAATATTTATTGTAACTATTGATATTATCAACACTTTATAACATTAGTTTTCAAACTTTTTAGGTAACGACAAATAAGAAAATTTGCAGCACTATTCATATTTTTTATCATTGTTTTTTCTTTTTATATATATCATTTCAGACCCTAACTTAAAAGAATCTGTATCGATGATGGAAAGCTAAAATCAAATAAACGACATTTACAAAATTTTACAATAGGACAAATAAACAATATTATATTAGGTTTTTGACACTGTTTTTTTATTTTTCTCATATCTATTAATATTAGTCACTTTTTTGAGGATTTTTATTTAATTAAATAATATTTGGCACGGCTTGAAATACTGATTTTAATGGTTATTTAGGGTGTCTACTTTATTGAAAGTCAAAGCAAGTCACAAGTGATTAGGGAAAATCATTTTAAATTTTTTTTTATTTCAGAGATTTATATAACCAAAGAGAGTACCTAATATATAATAATATTATTGTACGTAGCTAGCGTTTCTCTTTTTGTTATATTTTAAATCTCTCGAACATTTAAACCAGAAACGAATATCTATTCAAAAATGAAGTCAACAATTATAAATTTTTGAATTTGATTATATTTTGTTTATGGCAAAATGGTTTAGTAGATCTTTTTTTAGTTTTGTTCAAAACATATTTAGTTAAAATGAATAAACAGACAGTGGCTGAATTATAAAGTTTAAAAAAATTGGTTGAGAAATTTAGAATATGCAGACAAGGAAAGTCAGGGAATTTTGTTTTCACAAACCTGTGGATACCCTAAGTCAAAATATAGCATGTTCGGTTTCAACTTTCGACCATCGATATTTAATACACTAAACATGTTTCTTCTATAAAGAACTATCATTAATGCCTTTTTTGCGTGTTTTTTTCAGTAATTATTATTATAGTTTTTTTTTAAATACTGATTAAGTAAACAGGTATCAAAATTAGAATATTTATAAAAATAAAATACATAAATGTTTTGGTAGCTTTGAAAATGACAATAAGCAATATTTAATTTTAGATCACCATTTAGTGGCAAATGTGAATATATGGAAATTAGAAAAAATTTACTCTCGCTCAGTTTAAAAATGGCTACAAGCGCACAGAGAGATAGGTTTGCAGAAAGACCAGTAACAGCGATAAGAAATATTTGCACAGAATTAGCCAATCTAGCTGATTGTATGATACAGGTAAATATTTAATAATAAAATTCAATGGTTTTTTTACAGAAATACAAAAAATGAAAATATGACATCATAATTCAGTTAAAATACATATTTTTTTGTATTACGAGATTGCCTAAACAATAATCTAAATATTGAAAAATGTGAGCAACAATAAGATGACTCTGTACCCCTCCACCCCCCATCCTTCTGAAAAAATCATTACGTTTAAAATTTATGAAATCCTAAGAAATCAGAAATCATTAATTGGACTATGATATTTTTTATGGGGGCCTTAAACAATTAAAATCTTACAAATTTGATAAATGTTGGTGGGTTTTCAACACATTGTAGTGATTCTACTGCTCTTCTCGTTCTAAGTACTGGTTAACAAAAAGAAACAAATGTACAAATTACGTCTAAAAGACAAGTGGCGAGCAAAAGGCTCTTAAAAAATAAAGATAGAGAAGTAAAAGGCTTAGGTAGTTGTTTCATGTTTCTTAAGTGATTTTACACTTGTAGCATACTCTCTACTAGTTTGTCTTAATATTTACAATGTTTGTAACTTTGGTCAAAGTGAAACATTAATTAATTGGTGTTTATGCAACATTATTTTAATTTCTTTGCCAGGAATCATCAGACCCAATGTTATTACAACCTGCTTCGCTCGACTTAGCCACATTGAAAAAACGTGATAATGGTTTAGACGTGTACATATTACCTACTTTTCATCCAGTACATCAATTTGTAGGAGCACCGTTGCATAGTGGTGGAAAAATTGAAGCCGGTGATGAAATTGTGCAGGTAATAGATCTTAATATCATCAAAAAAATAAACACCTATAAAGAAACATTGAGTGTGTGTACTTATGTACACGCGTTAGAAGTTATACTTCTTTGGCATGATTGAAAAACGACTATGAATAATCTCGATTTTAACTTGATTAAATGAATAAAATAATGTAATGTATATAAATTTATAAAGAACACTAATGTTTTATTTAATAATTCGTAACATTATTTCACTATACTATTTAATCAAATTAAAATTTAATTGTATATTATTTCAAAGTCCATATTTATAAATCATGAAATTTGAATACTATAATGTAATAATCAACCAATCAGGAGGACAGGTACTGTTTGACCAATCATAATGTCACTTTTAGTTGGTTCAAGATGGCAGCACCAGTATTAAATCGAGTTTAAAAAAGTTATTTTTTATATAGGCAGTACTCGTTACAGTTGTGTTATTTAAGTAAAAGACACAATTTCTACATACTACCATTGTATGTATAGTTCACCGCGTAACGCTTCGTTACATAGCTTTTCATTTCCGTTGCATTACTAAATTTTTACCCTCAATGTGCGTAAAGAAGTATAACTTCAAAAATTTACATTTTGAATCTATTAATGTATGGTATATTGTTTGTTATCAATAATATTGTTTTTTAGATAAATTATCAAACTGTAGTAGGATGGCAACGTAAAAAAGTATTGTTATTGTTTGAAGAATCACCACCTGATGTTTTACTTACATTAAAGAAACGTCCACGCCATACAAAAATCTACGGACAGATATATATGAAACCATATCGTCTACCAAGTAAAAAACGAGCACTACCTTACACCAGATGGCATGATAATTTACCGTCACCACGATTGGAGTTGTTAAAAATACCAGATTTCGATATACCGTTACCGAGGTAAAACTTTATAAATTGTTATAATTTTAAGATAAATAATTTTAAATGTATGTATTTTTACAGAGCGTCAGCAGATTGCACTTCTCCACAAATGCCTCCAACTTGCAGTTCAGATTCAGACAGTTGCGGCAGTGTGAGTGACTCTGACGGAAGTCCACAACCCGGTCTTTGCCCGAGAGTATACCCGCTCAAGCCGAGGCCTGTGTTGCAACGTCGTAATACTGTGACAGGAGCGAGCCCCACTACTAAAGGCCCGAACGTCAGCATTGAGCAAGTAAGAATGTGTTTTGTTTTACATTTTTGTTTCAGCAAAAAACTATATACCTAATCACAAAAATGATCGTAATTTAATTTTTGAATTGAAACTTGAAATTTCTACTTTGTTTCTTTCAAAAAATTTAATATCTTAAAAAGTTACAGGCCAATAAACGTTGCGCCAAAAAATTTCAAAAAAATTTACAACTTTCACAGCGTGTGCCGAATGTAAAAAAATTGCAGTTAAATTTAAAAAATGTTATTTGAAATCTCAAACCCTCAGCTTCAAAATGTTTTTTTTTTTTTTGTACACCAAGTTATCAGCTAAAATAATCATAAAACTGATCTTGCTACCTCCATTTGGGTAAGACTAACATCAGTGGTACAACAATTAATTTTTCTTTCATTGGGGACTCAGTCAAAAATGTTAAATGAATACTTTTTAGGGAAATAAAAACTTTCATTAATTTTGTTGACTAGTGTAGGTTAGGTCTTTGATAAAAATCAAATACAAATTTTTTATTCATAATTAATGAACGAAACCAGAAAATACATTTTCTCATATTCAAAACTGAATCGACAATCTCAAATAATTACAGTTTTGGCGTGAACTAAAGACACAAGCTTCATACAAGCACTCAAGTTCAACATTCATCCAACCAGACTCCGAGTCAGCTAACGACACACTGTACGTACGTGACAAGTCAGCTTCTTGCGGCCACGGGTTAGAGTTAGCGCCCAGACCATCAACGGTGATTGGTATTTCTCAGGGAAGCAGCAGTCGTCATCAGATGAAATCCAATGGCTTTAGCAATCACGATAACTCTATCAAAATTAAAATCGAGAATAGCAGCAATTTTAATAAAGTGAAGAAAGTCGGATTCCATTTTGAAAATGATGATAGGTAAGATTTAAACTAGTTCTTGGTTTGACAAAAAAAGTATTTTGTAAAAACGTGTTACTTGGGCATAAATGATATAAATTATCAAATTGTTTTAGTATTTAGTAGCAACGAATTTTAATTTAATTATTACATTTATATTTTAATTGTTGTACATTACATTGTTAATTATTAAATGTCCGTTTTTAGGGTTCCGTAGAAAACTAGGAACCCTTATAGTTTCTCCATGTCCGTCCGTCCGTCTTCAAAAATTTTGAGATAATAAGATGAAATTTGGTATACGGTCGTAGATTAATGACCCAAAAACAGAAATGATAAGATTTTTGTAAATAAAAAAATTTTAGGCCCCCTTTCCATAAAATGAAAAGTGTTTTAAAAAAAAAATTCACCTACCCCATTGAGTGGGGTGTCATTAGAAAGGTCTCCTAAAATGCAACAAAAAATGTATCAGAACTTTTTGATTTTAACCCTTTAATCACGATATATTTGCTCTCCAAAGTCGTTAAAAAAGCGTCCCCCCCCCCCTCTAATTTCTAAACTATCAATTTACAAAATCAGAAAAAATTCCAGAATGTAGCTTTTAATTAGTAATTTCACTGAAAATTATAACGAATATTGTCAAAAATATTTTGGGCCCCCCTTCTATAGACTGAAAAGTGAACTCTCATTTTTTTCCCCACTTACCCCATTGAGTGGGGTGTCATTTAATAGGTCTCCTAAAATGCAATAAAAAATGTCAGATAACTTTTTGATTTCAACCCTTCAGTCACGAAAATTTTGAAAAAACTATTTTTTTATAAATTGTAGTGAGAATGACTACGGAACCCTATCATGTGCGTGCCCAACAAGCACTTGCCCATTTTATTATTTTATTATACTTATATATTTATTTATTCTCTTATAGATCAACTGATGGTACAAAAAAATCAACTGCATCGCAAAAATTCAATGAACAAGTTTCATCTGACAATGCATTACATGCAAAAGATGAGGAATCGTTAAAGTTCATAGACGAAAATGAAGATGAAGTTTATGATCGTAGCAACTACAGCGACGAATGGAAAAATGAAATAATCGAAGAAATCATAGGTACTTTGAAACCGAAACAAACAGAAAGTACAAACGAAAACAACGTGATTGATTTAAACATAAACGAAGATCAACCAAAATGTGAAAATACAGAATTGAAATTGAAACCAATACCGAAAGCAAGAACGATTATTTTCAAAAACGGAAACCAAACAAATGAAAAAAATGCAGAAGAAATGATCAAAAACGTAACTAAAATATCCGTAAATAAAATTGAAACTTGCATCAAGAAACCGCCAAAGAAACCTCCGGAAATCCCACCAAAACCAGATTTATCTAAAAAACCTGCCGTTCCGCCAAGGCTGTTTGATCGTAAACCAAACTTTAGGGGCCGATTAGATAAAAGTCATAGCGCACCAGCGTACGATACGACTGAAAATGAGGAAATCAGAATATCTGAAAGAATCGAACCAAATTTTGTCAATATTAAAGAAATCGACATAGGGAATATTGATACAATTGAAAATGTTGAAGAAGAATCAAGTTTTGAAAATAAATCAGTTTCAATTAAAGAAAATATTCCTTATGAAATGAATATTAATAAAATTGAAGATCATATAAATAAAAGAAAACTGAAGCAGCACGAGTTTCAAAAACATTCATTGCCAAAAGTACCAGAGATACATTTGAATTCAAAAGAACTTGGGTCTAAAAATTCTCTACCTTTGAATATCTCGAAGAAAGAAATTAAAACAACTACAAATAATAAAAATGAACCTCCGATTCCACCTCCAAGACCGTTACATACATTAAACTTGGATATAATAAAAAATAAAAATTTAATACAGCCACCGAAAAGTAAAGATACATTAAAACCAGTTTCGAATGTTCCTGATGTGTATAATCAAGAAAACGAGTTAGTTTTAGTGAAACCTCAAGAACCGAATAAGTTAAATATCCAACATGCTACTAAAACTAAACTAAACGAACCAGAAATTAAACCGAAGGTTGTTGCAGATAAATATGATACGGGAGTGATGTCAAGTCATGTTGTTAAAGCTATTATTTCAAAAGGAAAACCAGTGAAGAAGAAAAATAGCTTGATTAATAGTAAGTCGTTGATAATTTTAAAACATTTATTCGCAGTGTACGCGATGACAGCGCCAACTAGTGTGGACTTTGACATATTAACAAACAAATCATTTTAATAAAATATCGTGATATATACATTTTAGACGATTATTTATGACTATAGACTGTGTGCACGAAGTCTACTAATACAGCTAGTGTGCAATAGAAAAGGATTGAACGAGTTGAACTCTCTTTTTATTATTGTTTAATACCGTGAAATTTTTTAATAAACAAATATCATTTAATTTAGCTGTATGCATATTTATTATTTATAATATAAATAGTATAGCATAGGTACGTGAAAATTATTTATTTTGGGTATTTTTTTCTCTTTAATTATGATGTACATATAATATTAAAATAATTCGTTCATTTACATTGACAGCATAACCTCAAACTATGATGATCTTTCAATGGTGCTCACCGCAAGCATTCGCATCGACATTTTTCTAACTCCATCATCTTGCACATAGCGTATAGTGTAGTTAACCATGTTGACCTTTCTATTTTCAGTTAAAAACAAGCCTTTTAAAAATGACAGTCAGTCCACCAAAAGTGTTATTTTTGGCCACGTTGTGCGCTGCGATCGCTTTTGTTTCCCACACTACCTACTTTGCACCCAGCGAATAATCAAATTTCATTTAAACAATTTTATATTATTATTACAGAACGAAGAAAAGTATCCGTAAAAGATATTAGTCCAGGAGAAATCCAAGGTTTCTTATATCAACGTATTCGATGTAAGAATAATCAAACTGTCAGGTGGGCTAAGAGATGGTTTATCCTTAGTGGAAATATTCTATACGGCTTTAAAACCAAAGAATCACTTAAGGCTGATTATTTAGTGTTCTTGTCTGGGTTTACCGTTTCTGTTGCAAGCGAAGTAAGTTACAGACATTTTCTTAAATTTATAAAATTGCAACTAATTATGTTTTTATTGACAGGTAAAATCAAAAGCCCACGCATTCAAAGTGTACCATACGGGAACAGTGTTTTATTTCGCAGCTGATAATATGGAAACCATGTCGACTTGGGTAGATTTTATAACATTAGCTACGCTTATTTCTGAACAATCAAAACAGTCCCACGATGCAAACATATATTCAGAAACAGATGATTCAGACGTAGAACAAAAACAAATTAAAACTCCAGAAAAATCAAGCGAATCATCAAAAAAATTCAGCTCGTTGAAAAAATTTGCATCGAGAAAGAATTCTGACCCTTTCGTAGAAGGGAGCACCGGTAGTTCTACGAGCTTAGATCGTAAATATTTGAAGTTCTTTAATTCACATTCCAGTTCTAAATCTAAAAATCAAAACATGCCAACACCAACTGCTCAATTTCGGCTTTATAAGAAAGTTGTACCTTCCAGTACGCCTGATCAAAATACAAACACAAACGTGGATAGTTTACATTCAAGTAATAACACGGATATTGATAGTATAAGTAATCAAAGTAGTACTACAACTATCCAGGCATCACCAGAACATCAAGATCACGAAACAAGTAGTAAAAAAGAAAAAGAAGAACTCCTTTCACCTTCTTTATTTTCGGCGTACAAACCGAAACCGATCAACTATATTCACGCTTCAAATCCTAGTTTATGTGACTTCAACGATTTCAGAATTCCCGGGTTCTTACCGACGAATAAGACCACACACGGAAACGATAATTTCACCGGGTTCATAACTCTGGAACAGTTTATGTTACAAAGACAAGCTGAAGAACGTAAACAGCAATCTGCGTATGCAAAAAATGAATCTGAAGCGAACAATGAGCCACCGAAAAAATCGCACTCACGCAAATCGAGTCAAAGTCATTTAGAGGTCAGGGCGCCGTCTAGAAAAAATAGCATAGAAAATAATGAACACAGGAAACTGAGTGAATCGAACTCGTGTTCTTCGAGTAAGACTTTATCATGTCGGAGAAACAGTGACAATCGAACTGAATTCATTGAATCCGAAAGTACGATAAACATAAATATAGACGACTATGAGATGCAGAATCAGGCAATGTCAAGAACTCCAGAAAGACTATACGATGTACAAAGTAGACTGTTGAGTAGTGCTTATGAAACAAGAAAGCTGAGCTCGGACAGTAGCATGTACGATGCAAAATTTGATACGAAAAGTGAGAAAAAGCACACTTTTTTTGATAGCATCAAAGACAAATCTTATGAAATGATTTTTTGTACGAATGTGAGTCAGGATAACCAGAAGAAACACCACCCGCCAACACCAAAACATAAAAACAAAATAGTACGGCAGCATAGTTTGAATTCGTCGGATAGACAAAGTATTTTTAATCGCGGAGATTCGCCAGAGAAATTTTGGTTGGATTCGTTGAGAAGAACGGATAAAGTGTATACGAATAATACGGCGCCTAAAGAAAAATCTAAGTTGAAATCTGCTGTGCAGTATACGCCAATGTGTTTGCCGCTTAATATCGACCAGAAACTGAATCCAAAGTACGCGTTTGAGTTGAATTTAGATGAAAAAAATTCTAAATCAAGTGGATCGAAGATAAAGAGTTTTTTCAATGGTGGGAGCAAGTCCGATTCTGAAAAGAACAAAGAGAAGACTTTGCTAGGATCTCCTCGTTTGCATAGGACGATATTTAGGAAGATTGATTCTCCACAGGTATGTTTAATTAATTATGAAAGTATTTAATAAAACGTAAATTCAGAATTACATATCTCGGTAATAGAAGTAGTTAATTTTTAAATAAGCCATACTTTAAATCAAAAAGCAATGTTTTGTTTTAAATAATGGCAATCTAATTATATAAAATATTAGTTTGTTATCCATTGAACTAAAAGTTGTTATGTAAGGGATTTATAGTGAGGATCAGAGCTGTCAATACTTCAAGAACTTTTTGAAAGTTATATTTTGTT
Source organism: Sialis lutaria (assembly GCA_949319165.1). Classification (NCBI taxonomy): domain Eukaryota; kingdom Metazoa; phylum Arthropoda; class Insecta; order Megaloptera; family Sialidae; genus Sialis; species Sialis lutaria. Next base: position 7,222,798 of record OX439233.1, on the reverse strand, counting down.
TTATTATGAGGGTATGAGGTGACCCCAGTGTGGCAAGTATGTTATTCTGGAGAAGTGGAGCAGTTAAGGGTTAAAAAAGCTTAAAGTACATGATATTTCAAACAGGGCTGTGGAGTCCAACTACGACTCCTTTATTTTTCTACTGTCCGACTCCGACTCTTTACTGTACAAAAAGGTAGCACAAGGCATTTCATCGCCATTACGTGAATTTTTAATTTACTTAAATTAGATTGATAGAACATTTGAAATTTATGGATAATAAATTTTCCTAAAAAGTTCTAAATAAATTATGTATTTATATTATTAAATTGTTAATATTAATTCATATAGAATTTTTTTGAAAAATTTCGTTTTTGGGTGAATTCCGGTAATTCTGGTTCCGGCCAGAATTGAAAATTTCAACTCATTGTATTTCAAAATTCAAAACGAACAAAAAATAATAAGTGTGGAAAAAAGTAAAAACAATTATTTAATTAAAGGAGTCGGAGTCGGTACCTTTTTACCGACTCTGACTCCACCTAAAATTACCAAAATTCCGACTCCAACTCCTCGATTCTGACTCCACAGCTCTGATTTCAAGTACTTATTTCAAACACATTTGAATATAGAAATGTATTACTTGTGACAGCTCTGGTATGGATACATACATAACTTTATTCCCCCACAACCCTGACTCTCCAATCCAGACCGTTCAAAAATAATACAATGTGGTTAATGAGAACATTACTGCCATTTTTAAAATCAGTCCATTTATAAATTTCAGGCATCTTCGTCTTGTGCTCACATCGGTCACACAACTCCCACTTCTGGATTGTCATCGTCGCCCCCCACTTGCCCCTTGCCCGCGCTACCCGTGCGTCCTAGCACGCCGCCGCCGCCTCCGGATTACCCGGGTCTGGAATACCCGCCTGTCTTTGAGCCTGAAACTTACTCTCTGACCAATCCGGCTTGTAGTTTGTCCCTTCTTAGAAAGACTCCTAAAAATCAATCGAATACAAATAAATGATTGTTACTTTTATACTTTTTCAAATGGTGCCGTAAAAAAATCAATTGTAAATTGTCCTCATGACTCAATGTCTGTGATTGTTCTGATGTAGATGATTGTTGAGTTTATTTTTGCTTGAAGCTTAAGCCAGTGTTTCTCAAACACACAGTTTGAGTAACACTGGTGTAAACGTTTTACTAAAGTTTGTATTTTACTTTTGTAATATAGTTGCGATTTATCATAAAGTTATTTATGATACAGTATATGGTTTACAATAGGTAAAATTTAAACCAAAAATAATAAAATGTGTTTGATGCATTTTTTTTATTAACAAACTTATTGTAAATAACTACTGTATTTTCTATTTTGTATGATAGTATATGTTTGCACATTCTTCCTATAGGCCAGAAGCTAAGTATTTTGGAGTAGAAAAAATTCAGACTGGATATTTTTTTATATAATGGTTCTTTTAGATGAAATTCAATTCAACAAAAATCAATTTTTGACGATTTCTTGGCTTTCTTTCAACTTTACAGAAAAAATAGTTGCATATAAAAAAAAGCTACTTAAATTCTTTACAAAAACCGTTATATGCATATTTTTCTTCAGATTCGTATTTCACTAAGTTATGACCATCTAAATTTATTATAATTATTGTGTTTTCATAGAATTACTCACAATTTTAATAATCAGATGGTCATTATTGGGTGAACTACAAATTTAATGAAAAGTATGTATGTAACCTGTTTGTAGAAAATTTTATTAGCTTTAATTTTATATATGATTATTTTAGCTGTAAAGTTGAAAGAAAATCGAGAAATTGGTAAAAACTGATTTTTGTCCTTAGTGACACTAAAAAAAATATGCAGTTTGAATTTCTTTTATTCAATAATTCTTAGTGTCGGTCTATTAATGTTATGCAAATATTGAATTATTTTATATTAAGGAGAAAAATGAATTATTTTTTTAGAATATATAGTTTACAAAAAATGATATTACTAACAAAAACACTTTAAATTGTGCCAAAGTGATATTTTTATATTTAAAAGTATCACATTTTACATAATTCACAATTAACTTTCTTTGGTCTGAATTTATCATCAATTGAAAACTAAATATATATATTTAAATAAATGAATTTATAGATGTTAAGATATATGATATTTATTGCTTTGTAATATATTTGCTCAAAAATGTCCTACTCTCTGCCTAAAACGGCCTAATAGTTAGAAAATGATAACTTTTATAAATTATAATATAAAATTAGCTGGTTTAAAAATATACCCATATTATCTTTCATACTAAAAAATTTATTTAGCTTCTGAAAAGATTTCATTGAAGTTAAATTATTCAAAATTATTAAAATAAAATATTATATATGCAAAATAGCACAATTAGAAACTAGAACAAAGTACAGGATGTGGCAAAAGTTACTTTGAACTTATTTTTGATGACTTAGAACGAAATGTAATAAAATAAAAAAATTTAGTTAGAAATTGAGTTCTATCTGATTTTTTATTTATTATGTAAGTCTTAAATGAATTTTTGTCACAGCCTGTATAAAAAAATCAATATGATGTGTCAAAAAATTAATTTAAATATAAATCTTTATTGCAAATCAAAAATATGTTATCGTCCAGGGTTGGCTTAAGAAATAAAACACAATTTTAGGGTAATTGGATCAAAAAGCATATCCCTGGTTGTATCGTTGATTGAAATATAAATGTTTTGTTTAATAGATTTAAATCATATCGATTGTACATAGTGTTTTATAAATATGCGTAAGTTTTCTATTTCTATTGCATGTTACCTTATAAATATTTGCTCAGTTTGCATTACCTAAGATCTAATTCCTTCTAAATACTTTTTCAATCAAATATCAAGACTGCAAAATGAAGTTATCTTCATGTCAACTCTTAAGATTGATCACTTGTTTGTAAATGTTGTAATTATAATAAAAAGTTATAGGAATATATTATGAAACCAAACTTTTCAATATCGTTGTTGTTAATTGATATATGTATAAAATATACGTACAACCTTTTGTATATACATGATTATGTAATAATAAGTAACTGTTGTAATTATTGTTTTACAAGTCACGTTCAGGAATCAAAATGTTTAACTCCACTGCATAGGAAGTGAAATTTAATATATTTAGGTATTGTATTGTTTTCTGAAAAGTACCGAGTACTTCAGGCATTGAAATTAAAAACTATATGGAAGTTGAAGTTAAGAAAAAGATAGGATAGCGAATAGATGGTAGAAAATTAGCATGACTAGCAGTAAAATCAACTGATATGTATAAATATCTGCCATATACAGGGCTGTACTTAGACATGAGGCCTGCCTTGTAAGAATTAAAAAAAGGACGGTAGATTTTATTGTATGTAGACATGAAAAAGGTATATAGATATTAATTATTCTTTAAAATATATTATAAATGTCATGTTATGTGAAGCCCTCAGCTAGCGCCTGTTCATAAGTACGGCTCTGGTCGTATTATGAATGCTGCCCCATTTTCACATTATTAGTTGCATTTTAACATTTTGATTTAAAACAACAATTGAACAAATATTTTGTAATTGTAAATTATAACCATTCTGTATGTGATAAAACTTTTGTAAATATTATTTTCAATTTATTATTAACATTTAAAATACTCTTTTTAAAAGAAGTTATAAAATACATATAATTTTAACATATTATATAATAACAGTTTTTAACACAAGGTAAAAATACCTAAAAATATATCAAATTAATCAAAATATCCTTCTATGTATTCAATTTGTAGTACAAAAAATTATTATTATTTTTATTAGAGTAGGAATTCAAAAAAATCAAAAGAAAATGTATTATGTTTTAAATTTTCACTATTATAAAATACACACAGAGCTGTCACAAGTACTTGAAGTACAAGTACTCAGTAATCGGGGAAAGTACTTGAAGTACAAGTACTCAGTAATCGGAGAAAGTACTTTAAGTACAAGTACTCAGTAATCGGGAAAAGTACTTTAAGTACAAGTACTCAATAATCGGAGAAAGTACTTGAAGTACAAGTATTCGGGTTAAAGTACTTGAAGTACTGAGTGAAAATACTTCAAGTACAAAGTGTTTGGTGAAAGTACTTGAAGTACAAAGTATTTGGTGGAAGTACATGAAGTAGCAAGTATTACTTGTTACTGTTTTTAAATATGCTTGAAGTAAAGTATTTCAAGTATCAAAAAGTACTTCAAGTATATATTTGAAGTATTGACAGCTCTGAATACACAGTGAAACTTTTCAAATTGACCACCTCTTCTACACAAATCAGTATTTGATGGAACCAAAAGATCACTCCCATAATCGGCTGTTGTGTTTTTAGTACCCATAGCCAGAGGTGTGCTGGAGCCGGCTCGCGCGAACCGGTTGTTAAGATTTTTGAAAATCGGCGAGCCGGTTGTTAAATTATTCCACGATAAATTAATTAGATTATTCCGCGACAAATTAATTAGACGTTCAATAAGAGCAATAGAAATGCGAAAAAATGATTTTGGAATGCATGAAAAACAAGTTGAAAGTTTAATCACTTCAAATGTAGGTATACCGTTTGAAAACAACAATAGATTTCAATCTATTCCGAGAGAAAATAGGGTACAATTTTTGTTTTTAGTGAGCCGGTTGTTAAATTTTTGGCAGCACACCCCTGCCCATAGCTAATCGATTTGTAGAAGTTTCACTATACATATTTAATTTTATCTTTGTATAAATAATATTCTATTTTAATTACAGTATTATGAATGTTTATTTCTATTACTATTACTATTACTAAACCTTTTCTGTCCAATGAACATTAAAGAAATATTATATAAGAGATTATGAAGCTTAAAGTCTGAAGTTAAAATTGATTCATGTAAAATTGGTCAGAAACAGGTTAAACTTGAAATATTTGGTATACTATTAAATATTATCAATGTGCTGTTATACAAATATAAAATATTTTAATATTTACATTCTTGTTACAAAATAATAATTATTGTTGGAAATTGATATGTTCGATAAACATATATATGTTAGGAAATTATTGTAAGAGAGCCATTTTACAAAAAAAAATAAAATAATAATAATCAAAAGTAGGTGTATAAAAACACAAGAAAAGCAAGCCATGTACATAAATATATCTTCATATAGTTACGAGTATTCTAAAGAACTGGAAATAGATTTTCTACTAAAATTGAAACTGTTAAGACATGTACATATTTAAATACATCAAATTATAAATATATTTAAAACCAAGTTTACAATTAATCAAATATGTAGCAACCAAAGGTTATAATATAATATATAATACAACCATAACCTCTTTTTAAATTTAACATATTGTCGTTAGAAGACTTAATTCATCAAAACATATATAATATATTTATTACGCACATTAATTTTTCACAATTCAAGGAAATATTTCTTATAATTTTGTAAATAATTTTCACAATGTTATAGGTTTGAATTATTGATTTAATTTTAAAATTTAATAATTGTATCGTTGTAAAATAGGCTCTCAGTTAGAATTAAACCCTACGTAATCAGTGGTAGCGGAATGGTTAGGGGTACAGGGGGCATTACCTCTAAATAATAACGATCTATTATGAACCATTTCAAATATATATTTTTTAAATTGAATGGGACGTAATTTTACCAAAATTTTTTTATAGAGAAGGTTAAAAAATGAAACGATTGTTTTCATTTGTAAGATCGTTTTCTAAAATAGGGTTTTTTTTATTCAAAATTCGTATTTAAATTATCTATTTGATAAAAAATTGTCGTGTAGATTCCCGTCCCCCTGGAATAAAAACGTTCCGTTACCATTGTACTCAATTGTCTTATTTAGTGCACAAAATTAACAAAAAACATTTTTAGTGAAATAAAAAATTCTTATGAAGCAACATTGTTGTGATATATGTAATATTTTCATAGGAATAATTTCATTTGTGATCATTCTTTGTATAGCACTTTTATATTGTGATATTTTAGTTTATTATTATTCAGGGTTAAAATTATATTGTTCATACAAATATTATAAAGTATTTTATTTGCAATAATTTTTTCTTAGGACTTTTTATAGTATTGTAAAAAAATTTATATTTTGAAAGAAATATATATATATATAATATCATATGTAACGTGTTGATTTTTTAATCATTGATTTCAGATAAAATATGTCAAAATACAAGCAGTTAAGTAGACAACAAATAAAAGCCATGTCTTTTATAATTTACTCAGGTGTCGAACCCTGATAATGGAAATTCTAAACGGAATCCGAGTTGTAGCTGGGTTTTGCTTCCTCACCATATTAGAAGGAATTTTGGGGAAAGTAAGGCAGTGGCGTAGCTAATTATTTGGGGGGGGGGGGGGGGGATTTTATAATTCTTCACTTTATATTAAAAAAAAATTAATTGTTTTTAAATGACCCTTTTTTACTTGCCAGGCACACCTGCCCTCCTGGTTATGACACTGACACTGAGTTAAAAAATCATTTCTCAAAATGAAAAAAATTCTCACATTTCAAACTTTTTATTTGATCTTTCCTTTTCAGGCCAAGATGAAACTTTTTGTTACATATGTTTTGAGAAAACAATACCTTCCAAAATTTAACACATGTATTTACCCCCACCCCCCTCCGAAAGTATTACCCCCCCTTGTTTTTTTTACTACGCCACTGTCTGAATCTTACACGCTGAATCTCTCACACGCATAATTCATGAACCACTGAACCGATATTAAGTATTTGGTTTGTTAATTGGGTCTGCTTAGTAGATGCACGACACAAGCTACGAGAAAATTTTATAAAAAACATGATAGGGTTCCGCAGTCACTTTTAAAAAAAATTTATAAAAAAAGAGTTATTTCAAAATTTTCGTGACTGAAGGGTTAAAATCAAAAAGTCATTTGATTTTTATTATTGCATTTTAGGAAACCTATCAAATGACACCCCACTCAATGGGGTAAATGAAAAAAATGTGAGTTCACTTTTCAATCTATGTAAGGGGGGCCCAAAATATTTTTGACAATGTTCGTTATAATTTTCAATGAAAGTACCTACTAATTAAAAGCTACATTCTGGAATTTTTTCAGATTTTTTAATTGATAGTTTAGAAAATAGGAGGGGGACGCTTTTATAATGACTTTGGAGAGAAAATACATCATGATTCAAGGGTTAAAACCAAAAAGTTCTGTTAGAAAGGAGACTTTTCTAACGACACCCCACTCAATAGGGTAGGTAAAATTTTTGTTTGAAAACACTTCATTTAATGAAATTTTTACAAGATGGACGGACGGACATGGAGAAACTATATATATTTACCTATATAAGGGTTCCTCGTTTTCTACGGAATCCTAAAAAAAGAAGGTTTTTTAGTAGGTACCGTTTATTCTTCTTAAGTCGACGATGTAGCGCAAACGAAGTAAGAATAAAGCAAAAATGACTATAGAATATAGACTAAATAGTACAGGCAATGAGGGAAAAATTGCCCTGTTTTTTGGAATTCGCAAATTTTGCTAACTCCTTTATGATATTGGTTTTAACGACTCAAAATAAAAATCCGACTGAATCCTATATAATTGCATTTTTACCGGTTATTACGACTATCCGCTTTTTACGATCAATATAACCGGTCCCTTCGCCTTCGATGTTATAACCGGTTTCTATTGTAGGTATTATAATTTTGAATGAAAACTTTGCTATTTAGGTACGAGGGAAAAGCATTGCTCACTGCCCCCCCCCCCTGCTTCACCATTGTTGTCTTCAACATTACGAAGTTGCAGTACCTAATATTAATATAAATTACTTTTGTTTTGGTTGAATGTGTATTCATTTGAATTCAATTTGTTGAATCAGATATCTGACCTCTATTGGCAGTTTTAAGGACCATTAATTTACTCATATAAATTCAATGAATTGCATAATTATTACAATGTCCCTGCCAAGGACATCGGAATATATAATTTAATAATAATTTCACCACATATAATATTTGAATGCATCGATTTTATCATTGAAGAAGCAATAAATGAAATTATAATTTAATAATATGTTTTTGGATTTTATTTAGTAAACTTGAGAAGGTTAAAGTAATTTAACTAGAATATAACTGCACTGTATATACTACATATTAATAATAATTAACAAGTGTGTTTTTTATTACGTTTTTAAACTAAAAGAATCACGTCCGGTATCAAAGGGGCTAGCAAAACTTGCTAGCTAGCAAGCACTCTCAAATGGGGTATCAAACTAATATATATGACAGTTTTCTTGAAGTTTTTGACAGATAGTTTCATGCATAGGAAGTAAAATTAATGGTATGTAAAGTATATTTGCTTAAAAGTGTATTTACTAACCTTGAGTAAAAACGCTAATAACCGATTTACTCCACATATCTGTTAAAAACTCCAAGATAACTGTCATATAAAGTTTGATACCTCATTTGAAAGTATTTGCTAGCTAGCTACTTTATGATACCGGAGATACCGGACATCAGTGTTGAATTCAGATTTTACTAGAGGCGTATAGCTAGAGGTCGCTGCGGCCCCGGCAAAAACTGATATAAGCGCCCCCATTATTTTTTATCATATCATTTTCGGTACCCTCGAACTGATTTTTGCACCCCTCAAATAAATACCTTTTTTTCGTTGCAACCTTATTTTCGGCGACCTCTTGAGCTGACTTTACGCCCCACATGCACAAATGTTGATCTCTATTAAGTACCTATTCATCATGACTTTTGCGACATTTTGCGCCCTTCTTGAATAAGTTTATACAGGCCCGGATTCACCATGCAGGCAGTGTAGGCACGTGCCTAGAGCGGCAAAAATTAAAGGGCGGCAAACTGAAGAAAAAAAGGTCTTCACATATTAATTAAAATAATTAAAAAAACTTTATTAATAAACTTTACATAAAAAAGGTCACCGATATCTAATATCTTATCCGACATACTTTTTTTTAATTTTTGTTCAAATAAAATATTTATTTTGAAAAAAGGGGCGGCGATTTTCGCAACTGCATAGGGGCGGCAAATTCGGGCCTGAGCTTATAGGAACCTTACTCCTATTTACTCAACGACAACTCTTTTCCGTCAACATCACCCTTACCATTGACCCCCCCCCCTCGAGATTTTACGCCTTTGACATGGGACAGCGAAAAAAAAGTAAAATAACTTACCTATATCAATAGAAAAAAACTGCAGAATGCGATAAAACCCAGAAATAACATACGTAAAAAATTGAACAACCGCGAAAGTTTATGATCAATCATAAATATTAATTACTGTCTGACAGTCTGGGAATTTGTAATATTTTTGATCCAAATACTAAAAATTCCCAGGCAGCAAAGATTATAAGAATTAAATCATTAAGATGAATTTTTTTAGATGTGTAAAATATTTTTTGCTAACTGTATGAAGCACAAATACTTATCAGAGCTAACTTATGAACAATAGCATGAAATACTTTTTGGATGCCTCGTTCATTGAAGAAGAAAAAAAATTATATACATACAGGTATTATTATTTTTGCGCTTCGGGTTTCGAAATATCTAAGCAGGGCCCGATCTAGAGGGGCGCAACCGGAGCAACTGCACCGAGCGGCAAATTAGAAGGGCAGCAAAATTGGTAGAAACACAATTAAAATCAATTAAAACCAACAATGCCATCTTTTTAATAATATTTAAATTGTAACTTTTATATTGGTTCTAAATTACAATTATTATAATCTTTAATTTGTGTTAACTAGTGCCATTGTTAGATATTGTTCACAAGTGCAAAAAAATAAATCGAAACATTTTTTTAAATGATTTTCCCTTCATTTTGAAATATTCATGTTGTAATTTTTGGATTACATTTTTTTTAAATGGTTGTAGCATTTTTTTAGTGCTGAGATATTTAAGTTTGTATGAAAAAAGCACACTAGTAAAAATAAACATGATCCCAAAATATTGATAGATACAAACCATCTGAAAAAATATGAATATTCTTTTACAAAAAAGTTTAACTTTTTTCATCTTGTACTTTTTCTCAAAAGTTGGTTGTTTTTTTAAAAAAAAGGTTTTAATTTGAGAAAGCATTTTATAGCTATGAAAATTTCCTTATAAATGACCATCTAGAAATTTGTACAAACAATTAGACATCCCCATGGGCAACTTTAAAAATTGCAAAAAAAAAATATTTTATTATTTATCCAACTGTGGTACCATATGGTTATAAACAAACGTTTAATAACTCAAAAATACCTCTAAATTCGAATATAAAATAAAATTTCCTTTAATTTTTACCCCCTACGACTTAACAAATATTAAAAATTGGCCAATTGGTACTACTTTAATGAGTGTATAAGGGGCGGCAAAAATCCTTTTTTCTCGGAGCGGCGAAAAAGCTAGATCGGGCCCTGTATCTAAGTGCGGCTCTGTTAAAGTATTTATAATAATAATAACTCATGAATGCATATAATAATACACGGAAAATATACAACAGGATAATAATATCAAAAATTAGACCGGAAATGATAAAATTGCAATAGATACCTACCTGCTTTCTAAAAGCTTAAAATATCCATTTTAAAAATGACAATACAATAACTTTTATTAATCTCATATGAAATCAATTTAAAATACAATCACTTCACTCTTCATCGCACGAAGAAAAAATATTAAACTTCATGCTGATTTGTAAGATTGAGGCTTCCGCGGTATAATATCACGTTTCCGGGTATAAGCCACGTCAATGTAGTTAGAATTTATTTATTATTTTGTTAACTAACGTCCTGCCCGCGGCTTCGTCCGCGTTATTTTCATTTATATAACCATTTATACATATAATATTTATAATTAATATCCATTATAATAAACAGGACTGCTGGGGGCCCCGTAGCAGCGTAAAAATTGGGGTCGGCATGATTGAGGAACAAAAAAAAGGTCATTAAAATTAATAACATGCAAAAATACTGAGGTAGCAAGGAAATAAAAAAAAGTTTTCAATTTACAAATATGAGGGCCCCTCGGTCACTTGCTGGCCCGGGCCCCCAGAGCCTCTATTTACGGCCCTGCTAACAAAATTTGTTAGCTTACAAGCATTTTCAAATGGGGTAGTGGTATTATACTTCAAACCTGTATGCTAGTTCTCTTGAAGTATCATGGAGTCTGAAAAACTCGCACGCGCGGTAAGTGAACACCGTATGGTGTTGAAACAGTGATAATGTTATGAAAATTATTTCGTGCGCTGGGAGTCACCAACTGGGTTATAATAACTTGAAGTACCATGTACTTATTATATTATAACATAGATAATAACAAATAATTAATACCCCGGTGAAAATTATGAGTTCCTTTATATTTAATATCGGATATAAGAAAATCTAATACTAAAATTTAATGTGCTGTTAGACTGTGACAATTTTCACTTCTATTTATGTAAAGGGTTGGACTTTGAAATTTAAAATTTGACTAAAATTCACTATTATAATAGAAGCAGTTATGCAAATACCATAATCATCAAAATAAAATGAAACAATTTAACATCTTTCCCCTTTTAGAAGTCGAATATCAAAATATCGATTTGGTCGTGTTATCGGCCAACGTTTCGTCACACATTGCAGTGGACATCTTCAGGGCTCTTCTAAAAGTGCAACGGAGGTGAGCCCTGAAGTTGTCCACTGCAATGTGTGACGAAATGTTGGTCGAAAATACGACCAAATCGACGCGGCTTACACGCAGAAGCCAAGATCGTACCAAGATCACTGCGGAAGCCTCAAGACTTGTATAAAAAATTTTCCTCTTTACATTAGTTTCAGCTTACTAACATAAAAGGAAAACATTGATGAAATATATTTTTTCTAGGCCCAGAGGTTAATGAATCAATAAGGATAAACTCTTTTATAAATGGACTCTGTTATGCAGTGATCCATACAAATATAATTTACAATTTTAAAGAAAATAGGTCATGGTTATTGAAATGTTATTTAAATTATAATTTAAGAAAATCTCTTTCTGCAATAAAAAATTTAAAAATTTAAAGAGAGAATGATTAGATTATAACAATGCTGGCTTTAGGAGGGGGCGAACCAGGGCGACCGCCCGGGGCGCCAAGTAAAGAGGGGCGGCGCGCGGAAGGCCACAATAGAGAATCAGATTTAATAATGAATGACATTAGGCAACAATGACAAAAAAAGGTCATCTGATTTTTTTATGATATTGATTACATATTTGAGTCAACAGAGTAAAAAAAAAAGATATTAACTCAAAAAATTGGGGAGGGGGGGCAAAAAAATTCGCTCGCGGTGCCGGAATTGCAAAGGCCGGCTCTGGATTATAAAATACAATATACCTATTTCTTATTTTATTGAAAGCTGCATTTAATTAACCAATCAAACGTCAAATTACTTTTCTCGAAAAGAATAAATCGGTCATTCCATAAATAACTACACACCCTTTTTGAAATTGTAACCGATTTTTTTTATTTTTACATATGTTTTAGTACTAGCTTAGAGAAAGTTTTAAACGGTACTTAAAGTTCGAAAAACTTTCTCCCCCCAAAAATATCGACTTTTGAAAATTAGACGTACTTTTTTTTGTAAACGAAATATCTCAAAAACTATCAAATATAGGTTAAAACTACAAGATATCAATTTTATGTAAAAATATATGAAATTTATTTAAAAAAATATTTCGCTGCACAAAATTATTGTTTAAATAATTTTTTTTTATTTAAAAAATTTTAATTGAAAATTTGGGGGACATGTCAACTCTGAATTTTAAAAATAAAAATATATGTTATAGCTTATTCATTCCTGAGTACACTTCACTTTGAAAATTTATGAACATATGAAAACTTTTCGAAATATTAATTTTTTTAGGTAACGGCGCGCGAGTATCACCGCGCTGCGCTCGCGTTGACTTAGGCGCAACACCACACGACTGTGTCAGAGTGCTCTGGCATTTACTGCAAATAACTATATTATTGGTTATTTTATAAACATTTTCTAATATTTAACTAATTTCAGTATATTTATGGATATAATTTAAAAAGTTATTATTGAATTATGAAATTTATTAGTTAAGTAAATATTTATTCTATTTTGGATATTTGGGAGACATGTTAACTCTGAATTTTAAAAATAAAAATATATGTTATAGCTTACTCATTCTTGAGTACACTCCACTTTGAAAATTTATGAACATATGAAAACTTTTTGAAATATTAATTTTTTAGATGAGGGTGCGCGAGTATCAGCGCGCTGCGCTCGCGTTGGCTTGTTAAGCATAGTGGACTGTGCTAAAGGTTTAGCATTTACTGTAATAAGGAGCTATCATCGATTATTTTGTAAACATTTTTTATTAATGCTTACATCAGTTAAGTGATTAGTAACCTGAGAAAACAATAAATCTTACTGTATTTAGGCATTCAAAGCGGGTATACCGCTTAACGGGAAGTTAAGTTAATAATAACGTACCTGATGTAAAGATTTATAAAAAAGTTTAAAAACTATATTTTTGAAGATAATTTATATTTAAAATGAAATATATTTCACTAAATTATTTTTTTGTTTTCATCCAACATAAGTGAAATCTTCATTATATGATTATTTAAATTATATCCATAAATATACTGAAATTAGATAAATATTAGAAAATGTTTATAAAATAACCAATAATATAGTTATTTGCAGTAAATGCAGAGCACTCTGACACAGTCGTGTGGTGTTGCGCCTAAGTCAACGCGAGCGCAGCGCGGTGATACTCGCGCGCCGTTACCTAAAAAATTTAATATTTCGAAAAGTTTTTATATGTTCATAAATTTTCAAAGTGGAGTGTACTCAGGAATGAATAAGCTATAACATATATTTTTATTTTTAAAATTCAGAGTTGATATGTCCCCCAAATTTTCAATTAAAATTTTATAAATAAAAAAAAATTAATTAAATAATAATTTTGTGCAGCGAAATATTTTTTTAAATAAATTTCATATATTTTTACATAAAATTGATATCTTGTAGTTTTAACCTATCTTTGATAGTTTTTGAGAACTTTAAGTACCGTTTAAAATTTTCTCTAAGCTAGTACTAAAACATATGTTAAAATAAAAAAAATCGGTTACAATTTCAAAAAGGGTGTGTAGTTATTTATGGAATGACCGAAATGTATAATAAAATCACAAATCTATTTTTTTTGCGTGCATCTAAAACGTTGATATATTGAAAAGAACTCATGTAATTTGTAAGTAACTGTAAGTTGATATATTAGTGCAAAACAGACACCAAATATAAATTAAGAAATTTATAAATAAATATCTTATTATATTAGGTATTGTATATTTTTAGGGTTCCGTAGAAAACTAGGAACCCTTATAGTTTCTCCATGTCCGTCCGTCTTCAAAAATTTTGAGATAATAAGATGAAATTTGGTATACGGTCGTAGATTAATGACCCAAAAACAGAAATGATAAGATTTTTGTAAAAAAAATTTTTTTGGCCCCCTTTTCATAAAATGAAAAGTGTTTTAAAAAAAAAAAATTCACCTACTCCATTGAGTGGGGTGTCATTAGAAAGTTCTCCTAAAATGCAACAAAAAATGTATTAGAACTTTTTGATTTTAACCCTTTAATCACGATGTATTTGCTCTCCAAAGTCGTGAAAAAAGCGCCCCCCCCCCTCTATTTTCTAAACTATTAATTTAAAAAATCTGAAAAAATTCCAGAATGTAGCTATTAATTAGTACTTTCACTGAAAATTATAATGAACATTGTCAAAAATATTTTGGACCCCCCTTCTATAGACTGAAAAGTGAACTCTCATTTTTTTCCCCACTTACCCCATTGAGTGGGGTGTCATTTAATAGGTCTCCTAAAATGTAATAAAAAATAACTTTTTGATTTCAACCCTTCAGTCACGAAATATTTGCTTTTTAATGTCGCTGTCAGAGCGTCCCCCCCCCCTGTATATTCTAAACCATCGATTCAAAAAATCTGAAAAAAATTCAGTACTTTCACTGAAAATTATAACGATCATTGTCAAAAATATTTTGGACCCCCCTATCATAGATTGAAAACTGAAGTAACATTTTTTTCATTTACCCCATTGAGTGGGATGTCATTTGATAGGTTTCTTAAAATGCAATAATAAAAGCCAAATGACTTTTTGATTTTAACCCTTCGGTCACGAAAATTTTGAAAAAACTCTTTTTTTTTTAAATCGTAGTGATAATGACTACGGAACCCTATCATGTGCGTGCCCAACAAGCACTTGCCCGTTTTATTTATATGAATGGAATTTTTCGAATCACATTGTACAACAGTGTTTCCCAACCTTTAGAGGACAAACAAGAAGGTAATGAGTAATGAGTGAAAATTATATGACAACAACAACTATATTCTAATTCATATAGGTACCTGAGACCTTAAAGAACATCAAAATCCAAGGTACTGACTAGTACCTCACTACCTTCTAGCGCCTATAAATCTATAAATCTAATTTGAAAATTTAGAACTACGTTGGTTACTATAGTCTACTTATTGTTAGAATTAAGTAATTATAAATTTGGAAAAGATAAGATATTTGATCTACATAATATACATATTTTATTCTACGTAAATCTACAATTTAATTCGGCCATATTTTTTTAGATCTACATAGACCTAAGAGGATCTAAGTATGTAGGTAGATCTAAGAAACAAAGATGGTCGAATTAAATAGGTATACGATGTGCGTAGATCTAATTTTGTCAAATTTTAGATCTATGGTAATAAACGTAGATCAAAATTTTGAGAAAATTATAAAAACCCGACCACGCGTTGCTGTGGTTAACCTATACTTTAGCAACATGTGGTAGTTATGCAATTAAATTGTAGGTTATATGAAACGTTTGGAAGTTTGAGATAGCGCCATCTATTGAATACTTACTCAATCCAGTCAACAGATGTCACCATCTGTTAGAATCGTTTCGAGCTAACAGCTAACAGATAAAGACAAATAATTTGCAATAAAATAATATTGCGATCATAAATTGAGATGTAAGCTATCCTATCTTTCAAGTTGGATCAAACTGCATACGGTGTACAAATTTGATTAAAATCGGTTAAGTAGTTTAGGAGTCCATCGCGGAGAAAACAATGTGACACGTAATTTATATATATTAAGATAGAACTATTTTGATCTACGTATGTATATGGAATTAATATTTTTTGCGTAATCATTTTTTACTTTTCTATAATAACTTTTAATCATTTTATGCAATAGTTTATAAATAAATAATTTTATTGAATTATCTATTTTTATTATTCATTTATTTATTTATAAAATATTCCCAACACACGCGGTTGAGAAACACTGATATATGTATAATGTATATGTATGCATATTGTATGTTACAAATATGTTTCATATGTAGGTATAAATAATTGTGGTTAAAGCCAATCAATTAACCCGGATAAGTGTGTAACCAAAACGTAAGTTCCTGTTAGATAGACGAAAATACTTACAGTATTATGCGTGATAATGATTTGCTTCCTTGCATAATTGTAATATTATGTGTTATGTACACTATTAAAAAAAAAATTTTTTTTTACCTCTTTGTAAATTAAATTTGAATTTCATAATTTTATCCAAAAAACAATTAATATTTTGTTTGTTCCCATTTACATTTATATTAATAACATACACCAATACCTCACTTTGCGTCGTTTCGCTTTGCGTTTTTTTCAAAGTTGCGTCGCTGCTGAATTAGTACTAATTTTCACTGTGCGTCGTTAAATTTTCGAAGTTGCGTTGTTTTGGGTTCGAGTCTTCATTTTTTTTAATTAAAACGAGAGTAACTTAAATAATTCACTTTGCGTCGTTTCAATTTGCGTCGTGTTTTTTTGGAACGTAACCACGACGCAAAGTGAGGTATGGGTGTATTATCAGTGGCGCATTATGAAAGTTGGGGGCTCTGGACAGAATACAATTTCGAGACCCTTATTAAAAAAAAATTTGTTGGATAAAAAATATTGAAAAATATTATTAATTTTTTCAAACGAAATTTTATATTTTGTCGTAAATTACGAATCTGCAACAAAATATATAGGTTTAGATTTGAAAAAGAAAAGTTGAACCTGAAATTCCATCAAGGGGCCTTTCTAAGGTCATCCCATAGTGTCGATGTTTAGCGCCCTCGAACTATGAAACTTTTGTCTGAAACATTTTTTCTGAACATTTGTTATTTTGGAAACAATCAGCTGAAAGTCTAAAAAATTTATCAAAATCCACACGTGGGTGTTGCCGCGCAACCCACATGACACAACTCAAAAAAATACTCTTGCCAATCGATTCGTGAATCAATCCCGAGTCCAACGAGGTATGTACATGAAGCCATATATAAAAAAAATTGAGGGGTGGGGGTCATGATCGGAAAAATTCCTTAAATGGGCTAAATTAGAACCATAGATCTACCATTTAGCGAAAACCCGACGTCTCTAGGTGGTCAGGGGGCCGAAATCTCGCGGTGGAAGACAGACGGACGGACGGAAAATCGAGCATATGCGTTACCACCGTTGCTACGGGTTGCGCTAAAACGGTGTACAAATAAGATGAATCGTATCAGGTAGAACAAACTTGAACAGTTGATCGAGAAAAATATTTCAAGCAAAAAGTTCATATGAACATGTGTCCTAAAACTCTTCGTGAGGGAGCTGCAGACTCCCAAAGATTTTGCCTAAAATAAGTTTTTATTTAATATCAATTATGATTATTTATGATATCCGGTTTAGTATTAATAATTAATACTGTTCAAGTTTGTTCCACCTGATATGACTCACCCTGTATAGTATAATTCTAGTAATATTTTGTCATTTTGTAAGATATATCAAATTGAAATTTCAAAATATGTTTAAGTATTATTTATAATATGAACATTTATAATTTACATTACATTATTACATTATCCAGTGATGCTGACAAAAAGTAAGTGTAATTGTGGTTTTTCCAACAATTTATTGAATACATGACATCTAAAAGAAATCTGAATGACTTTTTCCTTGTCAATATTTAAATTTCATTTACTTAGTGAATCAGAAAAAAATCACTAATCCTCACATAATGAATTAGCACAATTAATTAAATTTTTTTAATTATACCGGGTGTTCAAAACAAAACGTTACACATTTTTATTTCGAAAATGAAGCTGAATATAGAAAAAGTTTTTAAATAAAATATGAAAACAATCCAGAATCAATTTAAGATGTTCCGGGCAAGTCTCCCCTCTCCCTCTACAAAAAAATAAAGAAGCAGAAAGATACATATATTTAAAATATTATTAAAGTTACAGTTAGAAAAAATTATATAGTATTTGCTACAATTTGCAATGTTTCATAAAAAAAAGTATTATATATATTTTTTAATTCGGTTTTATTACTGTAGGTAATAAAATCAATTACAATTTTTGGGCTGCGGGCCACTTGTTGATAGCACTACTGGTGTACAGGGCAGTGGCGTAGATAGGGGGGGATTAAGGGGATCAATCCCCCCCCTATCTACGCCACTGGTACAGGGAGCAATGGCATATTTTTTAGTTGTGGGTGTTTTTTTAACGTTAACTTTTTTTAATGAAAGTTTGATTTTTTATTTTAAAAAACTGATTCTAACTTTTATTCAAATTATTTTTAACCCGATTCATTTTTCCCCAAAGTAAAAAAATTGAATATTTACACTCTTGATTAAAAATGTTACTATTTATGTTGTGTTTTTTCTCTAAATTAATTTAACTCGTGTTCGATAAAATTCATTAATTAAAACGCTTCGGAAATGTTTTTTTTTTACGAAAAATCAAATAAAATAAAAAGCTTGTAAAAAACACCCTACAAATAAAAATATCATCTGCAAAATTGAATAACTTTTACCTGAAATGTTTTTTCTTAATTTTCGAAATAAAAATTCGTAACTTTTTTTTCGAACACCCGGTATATATGAAAAATTTATAGCTACATAAATCTCTATAAAATAACAATTGTATAAAAGAAAATAAATAAGAAAACTAGAAATTTTACATGTTAAATGCAAACCAGTAAATTTAAATTTAGAATAGAATATTTTATTTAAATTTAAATAATCAAGGACTTATTAAGAAAAAATTTGACCATAAACTTCAGCTTTCAATTTTTTAAAGGAGGTAATTGTATTTTAATGCGTCTTATAACACATACATTTTTTATATTTTTACAAAATTTTCCAAGTTCAACACGCAAATTATCTTGACCTTGATGAATAGTAAGCTACATATGCAAATGCCTAGGGTGCCGATTGATTAGGATAGTAAAACTGCAGCTATGTGAATTTATTTCAACTATAGTATCGCTTATGGTCGAAAATGTCGAAATTCGACCAATATAGGGCTTGCAAAAAACCGACTAAATTTCAAAAACCGGTTTTCGGGTTTTTCGTAAAATGAAAACCGGTTAACCAGTTTTTTATTTTATTTTTTTAAATTTATTAAAATAAAACAATAAATTGATATTTAAAAATAAAAACGATTTATTGGTCTATATATTTTCTAGTTCAAATTGAGACTAATCTATTGCAAATTGAGAATTATCAATTTTAAATTGGTTAAGTTTAAAAGCTAGTGTTAAAAGTGATTTAGGCATTGAAGTACCACATACCCAGTGATGAAGACAGAAAAATTCCTGTAACTGAGTTTCGATTACAGTAGCTACAAAAAATACGCGAAAATATTATTGTTGCTAATTGTAGCTGATATGTCACTCATGTTTAAAGATTCAAAACTGATGCATTGATTATGCTTTGTTAATTTGAGTAATAGTAAATAATCGGGAGCTTGATTTTAAATAAAATTAAAAATAGTGAATATATCTTATCTTTATCTACTAATTAATATTCGTAATAATAAGTTAAATAATAATTGAAACAGCGGCCCCTACATGAGCGGGAGGGAGGGGGGCTAACAAGACTCTAACCTTGGGTCGAGGATTAGGGAGGACTCCTAATAAAAATCGGAGAATTGTATATTTACGTATTTGAATTTTTAATTGAATGATCGAACAAAAGATCATACAAATTTGAAATTTCTGTTATTGAAAGACCAAAAATTAACCTGATCAAGAAAAAAGTTTGTTTTATATTTTGTATTATAAATCATTATATTATAATAAAATATTATTATTTATTTATTTCCATCTCAAATGTGAAATTGATTAGTCTCTATTTGAACTATAAATAGTAGATATAGATTCAATTTGGATCTCCTTTATGCTTATTATAGACTATAATATTTTTATTTGTACATTGCGCGTTCTTTCATAGATGTCACCCTTTCCCTTTTTATTTGAATTTAAATAATTTTACAACATACACTTTATGAATGACAGTAGAAACATAAAATTATTTTTCAGTTGAAGAAAAAAAGAAGATATAATTGACTTTCGGTTTTTTCATGAAAAAACCGGTTTTTCGGTTTTGGTAAATTTTAACAAAAAACCGGTATACCGGTTTCGGTTTTAACCGGTTTGCAAGCCCTAGACCAATACTTTACCTTAACGGCAACATATACACAGATGATTTTTTTTGTGCACATCTATGGCACAGTACCTAGGTACCTTTCGAATGAAGTGTCATTCCCCACCTTTTATAATAAATTCAAATATGGATACGACAATTTTCTGGGTTTCGTAGAAAACTAGTCCGTCTTGAAAAATTTTGACATAATAAGATGAAATTTGGTATACGGTCGTAGATTGATGACCCAAAAACAAAAACGATAAGATTTTTGAAAAAAAAATAATTTTTTAGACCTCTCATAAAATGAAGTGTTTTCAAAAAAAAATTTTTTCTCCTACACCATTGAGTGGGATATCGTTAGAAAGGTCCTCTAAAATGCAATAAAAAATATAATGTAACCTTTTGATTTTAACTTTTTTAATCCTTCGACCACGATGTAAAGTCATTATAAAAGCTTTCCCCCCCTCTATTTTCTAAACTATCAATTAAAAAAAAATCTGAAAAAAATTCAAAATGTAGATTTTGTTAGTACTTTCACTGAAAATTATAATGAACATTGTCAAAAATATTTTGGACCCTCCTTTCATAGGCTGAAAAGTGAACTCGCATTTTTTTTATTTGCCCCATTGAGTGGGGTGTCATTTGATAGGTCTCCTAAAATGCAATAATAAAAGTAAAATGACTTTTTGATTTTAACCCTTCAGTCACAAAATTTTTGAAATAACTCTTTTTTATAAATCGTAGTGAGAATGATTACGGAACCCTATCATGTGCGTGCCCAACATGCACTTGCCCGTTTTATTTATGTGAACATAAATCTATATAATAGGTTCAACTATTATAATAATAGGTGAACCTATTGTATAGATTATTATTTTGTATTTAGTTCTCCGCTCTGGAACCTATACTATTTTTTGGTTTTTGTGAATAGTCGTGTATGTAGTTAAACACATTTTTAATAAGAAATCTCTTAATGTTATTAGTGTGAACTGATAATTATTCCGATAATTGTATTGATACATATTTTTTGATGGAACAAAGCATCATCAGACAGTGTTTTGTTTCAACCCCGTACCCCAAAAATCAAATTCTTTTCAATCAAAAGCACTCAGAGCAGAGCTTTACTGCAGATAACCCTCTCCCGAAAGTATTCAAGCGTGATCCTTAAGTAGTTAGTTTTAATAATACTGAAAAAAACGAGGAATTCCTTTCACTTCAGATGCGTGAACAAATAATAATTTACTCAGCTATTACGGGATTTCCCCGAAAGTATGTGTTTGACACATTGTGGGGAATCCCAGTTTTAATTATGACAATTCAATAATTAGGTCACTTTTGTTCCATTCTATGAACTCTTTTAGCTTTGTATAAGTTAGTAAGAATTCAAAAAAGTTAAGGTAGGATATAAAAGATGTTTTATGATTTATGTTTTAAAGATTTACCTACTTTTATTAATCAAACCCGTACTGGATAATTAACTATCCAATCAGGTGCGTATACAAGGGGGGATCAAGGGGCCATGACTTCCCCCGGTCAAGGAGTCATTTGAATAAAAGTTTTATATTATGATAATTATAGTTGCTTAATAATTTTGAATATCGCTAAAATAATAGTTATTAAAATTTAAATTAAAGAATTTGCAGTCAAGAAAATGTTTGTTAAATATCTCGCAAACAGCTCTAAATAAAATTTGATTGACCGATTATTTATCAGCGAATTTTTCTGAATAAGTAAAAACTCATCGATAAAATATTTTGAGATATATTATACGTTTATTTCAAATATATATGCTGCTATTAGAAAGTTTTTTTCGAAAGGTAAAATTTATAAAAAAAATAATCTGTATGACCTCCTCCGAGAAGTAAGGCTGTATACGCGCTTGTATCCGATAATTATTTTGATAAGTGTGTACTCTGGTTTTAATTAACTTCAAACTACTTTTTTTAGATTTGATCGATGATTTATTTCAATATTTGATATTAATTAATAGAAAAATAAAAATAAAAAAAACTTAAAAAAAACTGACCAAAAAAAACTAAAACCACTGAAAACTATAGTATAATAATAATAAATTAATTTTCCAGTTTTTGAAGTTTTTTTTTCATAAAAAGCCTTTTATTGGCTTAGCACCTTCTTCAAAAACTATTAAAATTAATTTATTATACAGGATGGGGCATTTATCTTGAGACAAATTAATATCTCGGTTGGACTCGATTATTTCGAAAAAAGTTTCAGACAAAAATTTTAGGGCACCGAAGGGGCCATTGAATGGTCTTTATTACGACTTCCGGTCTAGACAAGAAGTGGTGTTTTTGACCGGAATTAACTTTTTTTAATTGGAAATGCCCATTTTTTACCACGGATTTCGATTGAAAAATAAATACTTTTTGTTCTTAACATTTTTTCGATTTAACCTATATTTTGGTCATAAACAGCATCTCATTTAACGTAGGATTCTAAGTAATTATTTAGATTAAAAATCATCACCCCACAAAAAAGTGGTCTGTACTTTACATGTGACATATGCTACCCAAAGTGTTTTGGCCTCTTGAACATGAATCCGGGGTCAGAATCGCTCCTACATCCTTGAGTCTTCAGCAAGTCATAAAAATCTTCGAATTTTGAAGAAATTTCATTTCATTTTGCGGGTTAAATATGAGTTAAATCGAAAAAATGATAAGAACGAAAAGTATTTTTTGTTTGTTTTCCAATCGAAATCCGTGATAAAAATGGATGTTTCCATTTTAAAAAATGAAATTCGGTCAAAAAATACCACTTCCGGTCTAGACCGGAAGTCGTTATATAGACTATTCAATGGCCCCTTCGGTGCCCTTAAATTTTTGTCTGAAACTTTTTTCGAAATAATCGAGTCCAACCGTTTTTTCCCTTTTGAGTGACGTATCTGAGAAGTCCATGGACGTTCGAGGTAAGAAAAAATGTCAAAAAAGGTCTTTTTTGTATTGTATTTGAATAAATTTTAGATAGAAAACTTTAAAAATCACCGATATCAAAAATCTAACATTTTTATTTTTCTTCCATCTGTCCTCTTTTTGTCCTCTTTATTTAATGACCTAATCCTCTTTTTCACATCTTACCATCTGGTAACCCTATATGGAATTACTTCGAGAGTATACTCTTTTAAACAAACAAAAATCGTCCAAATCAGTGCATATTTGCAAATATTGCATTTTTACAATAATTTATAAATTACCTCCATTAAAAATATATAAAATACACTAATAAGAAAGGGGATTTTTACATGTCAAGGACAGGAATACTTTTATGTAAATGAAGACTATGTAAACAACAGTTATATTTGCTTGTAAACTACCTAGCAGTGCTAATGAACTGATTATGGAAAGGTAATTGCTTTCAGGAGCAACTGAGTACATGACCTCTTGCATATTAAAATAATAAACAATGCATTCAAAATTATTTCATGCTAATCGTGAAGAATTTTTTTTTTTAATTTTATATAAGCTATTCAGGAGTTAACTACTCTTCTAATTAGACGATTTTTGAATTTTAATACTAAAATATATATATTTTTTATACTGGGTGTTCAAAATAAAACATTACGAAATCTTATTTCTTAATAAAAACTTTTCAGACAAATGTTTTTCAGTTTGGAGGGGGTTGTCATGATATTTTTTATTTGTAGGTTTTTTTCCAATGATAAAGATCTGAATCTTCGAGGAAAAACAACAAACTTTTTTTTTAATTTTTGTTATTGAAAAAATTGAAAAAATGGCTGTGTGTACTTATATGCGCACATTAGAAGTTATTCTTCTTTGGTGTAGTGAGATCTAGCGTGCACATTCAAAATTAAAAACATGTTTTATCTAGCTATCAGAACAGAAATCTACCGGGTGTCCCAGATAACTTTTCCAGCATGGGGATCTCAGTATCTGTAAGAGATACAGCTTTGGTTACATGAGATGAATTATTTATAAGGAAAGGGTGAGTATTACTACATCAAAAAATATTCATAATTCTATGTGGTTTAGGCGGTATACCAAAAAAACTGAAAATTCGGAATTTCTTTAAATGGCTAGAACTTTTTTGTTCAAGTAGATAAGTACTTTTTGTTTGTGGTTTCTTAAGGCACTTTTTTATGTAGAATTGATTGGTGTAGTTAGAATTTTTATATCACTTTTAGTTTCCGAGTTACACACCATAACTTTAGTTTTTCTTATGGGTCACTAAGTTGGCTATAGCATATTTGAACGTGTTTTTTACTCTACTTTACAACGATATGTCGCTTGTCATAATTATTTTCAAAAATAAGTCGAAGTACTAAATACTTTCCAAGCAAAAGTTTTTTTTAATTTTTTTCACGTAGAATAGAGATTTTTTAAACAAAAACATAGATTCCTTAGGATTTCTCTAACGTCACATATGTATATGAGACGAGACTGAGACGAGATAGCTCACAATACCATAAGTTCAGACTGTGACTAGGTATTGTCCCATCTCATGTGTAGTGATTCAGTGATAATTAAAATACGATTTGTATTTTATTACCACCATATCTCTTATGAATCAAAACAACAAATAAGATAAAAAGTTGTATTTTTCAATGAATAAATATCACAGGAAAACATAAAATAATTTGTACATTCACCATTGTCTTGTTTTTTTAAACAAAATCAAAATTTTCTGCTAATATAATAATTTTAATAGGTAAAAATTTACATGAGTCACATCTGGTTAGACGAGTAAGGAGAGGAGATACAATATAATAGTTATCGGTACAAGCTTGAACTATAGGTTAATTTTTTTATTGTTGTTCTTGGCATATTCAGTTGATATCAGGACGTCGTTCAGTTAAGTTGTTTATGTGGTGTTATCCTAATTGCATAATCTGTTGTTGAGAATTTTTATTCAAATTTAATAACAATGAAACAGCACATATTATTATTTTTGATTGTAGTTATTGTGAATGTATATGGATATGGTAAGCAGTTTTATTAATAATAATAATAATAAATAACTTAAGTCCACTTTTTGTCAATAGATTAATTTCCGTATCAATGATTAATTATTATACACGACATAATTAAATGTTTTTCAAGATAAATTAATCGAAACAATATTCTATATTTTTAATTTGATTTTTACTCAATTGTTGTTTAAAGCATAGGTGTCCAACCTTTTGACCCTCGTGGGCCGCAGAGCGTAAAAAAATAGCGAAAAAATTTGTTAAGGGCCGCAAAAAAATTTGAAGACCTTATTTTTTGACTTGATTAATTTATTTATATCTCTGTAGTATGTATACTATCTATACTACTTTATAACACAAAAAATCTGAAGACCTTTTTTTACTTGATATCGTTTATTATTTTCATATTTTACTTTTTTTTAATCTTTATATTATATTTTTTATCTTTATATTTTATATTAAATCTTATGCGGGCCGCACAAAAAGTGCTCGGGGGCCGCATGCGGCCCGCGGGCCGCGGGTTGGACAAGCCTGGTTTAAAGCAACCTCATCGTCTTGGCTTCTGATTTTTTTTTAATTTTAATTTAGGACCATACCAGGGTAATATTTTTAGTGTTGTAATTTTTAATGACATTAATTTTATGCAAGCTAAAAGCAAGCAACGAAAATTATATTACTTAGGAGCAACAAATCATCAATTCTGTCATTGCAATTTAAAAAATTAATTTATTTCACTAATTATAATATGCTTATTCATAGCCCCCATATCTTATCATGGGCTCCCATACTGAAACTTATTGGCGGGCCCTTTAAGAAATTGTTTTTCTGTAAGTTTTTTTTTAGATTTTTTAATAGGGAAAAACGTAATAGAAATGTTTTTTATAAATTTTAATTTTTATCAATGAATTTTTTTCTCCGTCGAACCGACCCTTCTTAACTTCGGGGCCGAGGACTAGATTCCTGTAGGGCCCTGTCATATTCCTATTACTATTATTTTATGAATTGAAACTAACAATATACTATTGGTTTAATTGGATTGAGTCTATTGAACTCATAGTGAATTTATTTTGTTAAAATTATTTCGATTTAATTAATAAATACAGTGTAACCAATTTTTTACTTTATAATTTTTGCCATGCTTGGTTTGCATTTTGCATATTGTAGCGTAACCAGAATTTTTCTATGCGTTACCCATTTTTTTAAAATATATTTTTTATAAATAAAAAAAATCATAAAAACGTTAGGTAAGGTTAACAGATAAGTATGAGGCCTTGTTCTTTTGCTCTTCTCGATTAAAATTTTCACAAACAACAATTCCACTATTTTAATTGCTTCCATCCCCCAAAAACATCAATGTGAACCATTAACAAGCAAATGTATCAATAAAATAGGAAACAAATTAGAATTCAAATATAAAAAAATAGTTTGATGTTAAAACATGACAATTTGGATGATATTAGCATTTTTTGCTTTAAATATTTTGATCATACTTAATTATTTGTAAAAAAATTAATTTAACATTTTTGTCATAAAGCTATATGGGTTGCAGTGTTGACAAGTTTGGGAAGCTCTGTACTATGATATAATCATCCTGCCCCTCACTGCTTACACCTGTTTCCATCTCTGTTATCACGCCACTGCATATTGCAAAATATAAGTTGATAAAATTCACAGTTCATCTTACTTATCTGATACTTAAGGCCATCTGTGTTTATAAACATAAACTCGTATGTCAGTATTTATTTTTATTTTACATACATAAATCTAAACAGTTTTATCAATCTGCAAATACGTATATTTTTGTTAATTTTCTTTTTGTCTTTGATCTATATTTCAATCTATATCTAACAATAATACGACTTATTGTTACACTATATCAGTGGCGTAGTTACGGGGAGGAGACGACCCCCCACCGAATATTCAGTGTTCTAAAAAACGTATGTTTTGAGAAAGCATCAGCTCAAAATACCTTCCAAAATTTAACTCATATCTAGTTATCCTCCTCTCCCAAAAATGTTTTACTGTGCCACTGCACTATATAATTAAATATGCGTCATAATCAGCATGAGATTTTATGCTATAATCTATTCAGAGCACTCTAAAAACCTATAACATATCAAAAAGGAGAGTAAAATACACGTTCAAATATGTTATAAAGTTTAGGGCTTGTAACTCGAAAACGAAAAGTGATTAAAAAATCTCTAATAGCGCCATTCAGTACCTACTACATAAAAAAGTACCTCAATAAAACTCAAACAATAAGTTCCTATCTACTTCGAGAAGAAGTTATGGTCATTTAAAAAAAAATGATTTTTTATGTACTGTAAGTCAGGGTTACTTGGACCCTGGGGCCCCTGGGGGGTTACTTGAACCCAAAATGATAAAATGATTAGTCGTTGCTATCACTGGTTTCGTGAAGTAATTCTTAGTTTGCCTTTAAGGTAGCAACACTGCACGCTCTGGGGCAATTACTTCACTCTAAACTAGTGTCAGGAGTGAGTTTTATCATTTTATCATTTTGGGTTCTAGTAACTCCCCCAGGATCCAAGTAACCCTGATTTACGGTACTGCCTAAACAACGTAGAATTTGTTATATATTTTTTTGGTAATAATATTCACCCATTCTTTACAAATAATTTATCTCATTTTATGTTAAAATAAATGGTAAATGAATAAATCTTTCGATAATCACATTGCAATGTGCATGTTATAACCCAGTGGAAAAATTTAATAGAAATTTAATTTTCATAACATCACATTAAGTTATACAGGGTGACCCATTTTAAGTGCACACCTCTAATAACTTTTTATGGTGAATTGTTATCAAAAAACTTTTCAGATAAAAGATACACGGTTTGGAGGGGGACATAGACGTACTCGGATGAAATTTTATTAGGTGGTGTTTTCAGTGTGATATGAAGGTCAACATCATTTCTTTAAATAGGAACCTATAGTTTTAATTAAGTTATTTTATTTTACGTAAAAAAACACGAATCTTTCATTGAAAACTTTTTTTGAAAAACTTAAACCTTTCCAAGATATCTAACAAAATAATTCGAGATTTTGAACTTTCAATATTTTTTTACCAAGAAACCATCAACTTTAGAGAAAAAGTACCAAATACAAAAAATGTTTATTTTGATCTAATAAGACTTATTAAAAAATTTATTTTTAAATTTTAAAACTTTTTCAATTCATTTTATTTAAGCAAAAAAAAAATTGTTAAAAAAAAATTAGAATAATTTTTTAAATTTTATTAGACCAAAATAAACACTTTTTGTATTTTATACTTTTTCCCTAAACCTGATGGTTTGGGAGTAAAAAAATATTGAAAGTTCAAAATCTCGAATTATTTTGTTAGATATCTTGAAAAGGTTTAAGTTTTTCAAAAAAAGTTTTCAATGAAAGATACGTGTTTTTTCACGTAAAATAAAATTACTTGATTAAAACTATAGGTTCCTATTTAAAAAAATGATGTTGACCTTCATATCAACCTGAAAACACCACCTAAAAAAATTTCATCTGAGTACGTCTATGTCCCCCTCCAAACCGTGTAACTTTTATCTGAAAAGTTTTTTGATAACATTTCACCATAAAAAGTTATTAGAGGTGTGCACTTAAAATGGGTCATCCTGTATAAATAAAAAATATACCGGGTGGACCATTTTATTCTTTAATGGGTAATAACTCGACCGGTAAGTGAAATAATAAAAAAGTTTTCAGATAAAAGTTGTACGGTTTGGAGGGGGACATAGACGTACTTGGATGAAATTTTTTTAGGTGGTGATTTCAAGGTGGTATGAAGGTCAACATCATTTTTTTAAATAGGAACCTATAGTTTTTATCAAGTAATTTTATTTGACGTGAAAAGACACGAATCTTTCATTGAAAACTTTTTTTTAACAACTTAACCTTTCCAAGATATCTAACAAAATAATTCGAGATTTTGAACTTTCAATATTTTTTTACACAGAAACCATAAATTTTAGAGAAAAAGTTCAATAAACAAAAAATGTTTATTTTGATCTAATAAAACTAAAGAATTATTTTAAAATTTTTAAAACTTCTTTAATTTATTTTATCTAAAAAAAAAACGTTAAAAATTTTTTAGAATTATTTTTAAAATTTTAAAAATAATTCTTCAAGTTTTATTAGACCAAAATAAACATTTTTTGTTAATTGTACTTTTTCTCTAAAATTTATAGTTTCTGTGTAAAAAAATATTGAAATATCGAATTATTTTGTTAGATATCTTGGAAAGGTTAAGTTGTTAAAAAAAAGTTTTCAATGAAAGATTCGTGTCTTTTCACGTTAAATAAAATTACTTGATAAAAACTATAGGTTCCTATTTAAAAAAATGATGTTGACCTTCATACCACCTTGAAAACACAACCTAAAAAAAATTCATCCAAGTACGTCTATGTCCCCCTCCAAACCGTACAACTTTTATCTTTAAACTTTTTTATTATTTTACTTACCGATCGAGTTATTCTCCATTAAAGAGTAAAATGGTTCACCCGGTATATACATATAAATAAACTTTTATAACATAACATTATTTTTATATACTGAAAGGGACGTTACTGTGATGTTTTAGACTGACAAAAGAAAAACTGATAGAATTATCATGCGATTCTTCTAAAAAAAATTCTGAGTGAAAGCACTCTCCTTAATAACACCTAGATACATTTTATACCTTTTTTAAATATTTTTGTATAATTTTATAAAATAAAGGGTGGGAGGCGCAAGAGATTATTTTTTTAAAGGGAGGCGTGGTTACATAAAGTCTCTAAATCAAACTGTTTCTTATTTCAGGCCACCATGGATACGGAGGGTTCTACCCAGGCATGACTTACAACGCCAAACCTTACTTTCCAACTCAACAGAACCCCATACCACTCCCCAGCCCCGATCATCCAAACCCTGAAAATCCCAACCCATTAGACTTTCCTTACCACCATGGATTCCATAACCATCACGGACATAACTGCAGAGATCATCACCATGGATTCTACCCTCATCACCACAACATGGGATTCCCTGGAATGTATCCAGGACAATTCCCAGGAACATACCCAATTGACCCATCATCTCCAAACAATGAGAATGACCAAAGGGCTAAGAATCTTCCCAAACCACAAGTACCCTGCACTGATCCAAGCATATGTAATACAGAACATGTTGATAGACCTCAACCAGAAGTAGAAAGGGAAGTTATTGTTGAAAATACACCAAATAAAGGAACGGTTGAAGGAATTACGGATGCAAGTGTGGTTGAAGAAAACGCGGAAGCCTCAATTGATATTAGAACGGGTGGTAGTGGGAAAACACGTTAGTGTTTTATTTGTCGATTCCAATTAATCCAAAGTGGGTTATTCATTTTTATTAAGTTATTTACATACATGTAGGTATATTTGGTATTTTCTTTATATACTGGACCATCGGCCCTAATTTAAATAATTTAATTTATATGAATTCTTCTTTGTATGTACATAATAATATTATTTATGTAAAAATTTATACTGAATAAACATGTTTTTAATATATTTATTATTATTTTATTATTAAAAGAAATTATATGGAAATACCAACAATTATTAGGTAAAATGTTATTGTGTAGCAAGTTATATTTTTTAAGGAAACTTTTTATATATTTCTTTTACCTAAATTGTATTAAACAAAGGGTAATTAAAACATTATTTTTATTAAATATTTATATTTCTAGTAAGTACAGTAATTAGTGCCAGCTTTAGGGGAAGGGGGAGAAGACCAAATGAGGTGATGGATGACCACATGGAGAAAAACTTTTTTCAAATACTAATAAAATTGTCAATTTTTGAAAAAAATAGTTACTGAATTTTTACATGTCAAATTTTTGATTTTGAAATACGGATTAAAAATTTATAAACTGTGTAACCAAATATTCAAATGCCTATTCAAATTTTATTGTACGGGATTGTAAAAAATGTATACATATTAAATGATATATCTATGTATAAAATGTATATGTATGTATGTATTTTTTTAAATTGACTTATATTAATTATTAAAGTAATTAAATATTTTTTGATGATTGATTTAATGTAGTGATCATCCATAAGTAGGAAGAGGGGGGGGGGGGGCAGAATCTCGCCCAGAGTACCAGACTATAAGAACGGCTCTGACAGTAAGTATAATTATTTTTATAAAAGTGGATCTTTTCAAGAATGTATGGGGTACCAACTCGTTTCTAGAATATATAATAATATAATTAATTATGAAATGTCAGTGTGATTTTCAAAAATCCACTCATTACCGCCCAATTATCTATTCTAAATTATCTATTCTAAATTAGCCTTTTAGTTCATATACATTATTTTTACTTTCTTATATGGCTATACATGAAATACATATTTAAGGATATAATATATAACATATCGGTTTTGACGACTCAAAATAAAAGTTCGACTGAATCCCATATAATTGCCTTTTTTACGACCTAATATGACTGGTACCATCGATATCTCGACTATAGTTAATTGTATTATAAATATTGTTAAACCAATTTTCTTCGAATTCGAGATTTGATGTTACTCAAAAACGACACATAATATGTAGAAGGGTGAAATTTTATCTTTAGTATAAAAGAAGACAACCAATTTTTGAAAACGGATGTAAACTTTTACCAATTTATCGAATTTTTTTTTGAAACGGAGCAAAATAAAAAGTAGAGACTTTTAGTAGGTATATTTTTTGCGCATTTCATTTTTCTCTATCTTTTATCAGTTCGTCAGAAAGATTGTTTTTGTAATATTAAAAACACTGTACACTCATTATAACGCAAAAGAAAGTCCCAGCTTTTTTATATAGATAAATACTCGTAACACTTATACCTATTCTTCCAAGAAAACTATTCTACCTTTTGTATGCGGTTCGATTAAATATTAAAACTTTAAAAACCATCCAATTTTAAAAATGTTTCTAAAACTACAATCTACGTACAAATATAATTACATTGTGGTAAATCTGAAGGTTATTTCCAATCCAAAAGGATTTTACCTCATGCAGTTTCAAAACGAATCATAAAAGAAAACTGAGTCGATCTGATTTTTAAGATAAATTTAATTAAATTCAGAGTACTTTTACGTACATACTTCCTTTGTAAGTGTTATTTACTCCGAGCTTCTTAGAATACGTACTACACACATGACTGCTCCTGTGTTAACCTATTCATTAAAAGACATGGGCGTATTCATTACGAGAAATAGGGGTACGCCATAAATATTATCTAAATATTAGTTAAATTGAATGTATAAGTGAGAAATGGGGTGATTATTCTAAACTAATGTCCGGTAACATAAAGAGGCTAGCAAATTTGGTAGCTTGCAAGCACTCTCAAATGAGGTATCAAATTTATATGACAGTTCTCTTGGAGTTTCATGAAGACTTTGACAAATTTCGCGCATGAGTTGTATGTAGACACTAACGGTATTAAAACAGTGGTGATATTAAGAAAATTATTTTGTACAGTCAGAGTCGTCAACGTTGAGGTATCACTACTCTAAATTCCATAGCAAATCAATAGATACTTTCATAAAATTGATGCCTCATTTGAGAACGCTAATTAGCTCCTTTATGATATCAGACATTAGATATTTTAGAGAAATAGCAACATCAACAAAATCATCGCTCAGAAAAATCTGAAAAAAGCATGAACATTAAGAATTCGGTGTAGATTGAGCCAAAATGATCAGGATTGAAAATTCCTAGCGCGATCATTTGTTTATTTTCTTATAACTGTTGAACCATTGGTTTTAAAAAAGTTTCTTCGACAAAAAAATATTTCTCACAATGTAAGGAACAACTTACACATTTTTCAAAATTTTAAATAATTTAAATGAGGGGGGGGGGATGATGGTACAGAACACTAATTTTGCAAATATAGCTTGCACTTTAGTCGAGTCAATGAAGGTTTTTACTTCGGAACCCTCAGAAACAGCACCGCTTTTAATGAATTTTTTTTTTAAATGTTCGTTATACCATACTATTTGAAATCAGAAACATTCCAGCCGTCGGACTCAAAAAAATATTTTTTTTGCTCAAAAAAAATGTATATAAATAAAAAAATGTTCGATGATAACTGAGCAAAAGTGTGTTTTTTTGTTATAACTTAGTTGAATAAATATTATTTGAGGAAATGAGCAAAAAAAATTTTTTAATTTTTATTGGCAAACGTTACTTTTCAATTTTTTAAATAATTTGCTTAATAAATTATCGTTGACATTTTGACGCAAAAATTCATAAATTAATATACATATTTAGAATTTATTGAATATTGATGAAATTTAGCAAAATTGTTCAAAATACCCTTATTTAATACTAGTAAATTTTAGAGCACGTTACTTGCATTAATAATCATTTTACAGCAAGTTTTGCTACGAAATTTCGTAGCCGCTCCAGCCGCGAATAAAATAATAAACGTTTGCCGTTTTGCAAATAAACAAACAATTTTGTCCAAAAAAATTGTAATTATTTAAGATGTATTTATCTAACGTTCCTGAAAGTTTTAACCCTTTTGGTTAACTATTTTCAACTCTAGAGCAGTTTATTCTTTAGATTTTTCACGCGTCAGCGGTAAGTTCACCACTAAGATCGTTTACTCTGTAAAAAATATTTATTGATTTTTTATAAAATTTTGCATAATTGTTCGAATTACTTTAATTTAGCAGTACACAAATTAAGAACACGTCACTAACATTATTAATCATTTTACAACTACTTTTTCCTACAAAATTTAGTATTCGCTCGTGTCGCGTATAGACAATAAACGTTTGCCTTTTTGCAAATAAACAAACGATTTTTTCCAAAAAAATTGTACTTATTTGAGATGTATTTACCTAATGTTTTTGAAAGTTTTAGCCTTTTTGGTTAATTATTTTCAATTCTATAGCAGTATATTCCTCAGATTTTTCGCGCGTCAGCGGCACGTTCGTCGACAAGATCCTTTTACTCTGTTAAAAATATTTACTGAATTTTGATGAAATCTTACATAATTGTTTGAAATACTTTAATTTAGCAGTAAAAAAATTAAGAGCATGTCACTAGCAATATTTTTCATTTTACAACTAGTTAGGCTACGAAATTTACTATCCGCTCGTGCTGCATATAAGACAATAAACGTTTCCCGTTTTGCTAATAAACAAACAATTTTGACAAAAAATATTATGCTTATTTAAAATACATTTACCTAATGTTTCTAAAATTTTTAGCCCTCTAGGTTCATTTTTTTAAATGGTACAATGTTATTTATTACAAATTCAAAATTTTTGAGGAAAAATTGGGAAATTTCTGGAAAATTCCTAAAAAATTTTGTATAATTCAACTTTATTTGTGAAAAGAAACACCGCGAATACACATTTCTATCAAAATTTTCAATAAATTTAGACAAAAATTAAAAAAAAAATTGGAAAATTTCGGGAAAATTCCCGGAAAATCCTTATTTTGACAAAGTATTCTTATTCAGCGACCCTCTAAACCCCTATAGGTAAAAAAATTTCGTCGAAAATCGGACTTAATATATGAAACCAGTAAATTATACAAATTTTCAAAATTTGGGGGGGAGGGGTTAAATCCGACGACTAGAATGTTTCTGATTTCAAATAGTATGGTATAACGAACATTTTAAAAAAAATTCTATCAAAATCGGTGCTGTTTCTGAGGGTTCCGAAGTTTTAGCCATTTTCGAGCTTCATTGACTCGACTACTTGTATTAATTTGTTTTATAATTGTAAATATTTCTCTTCGTTCTTTAGCAAAACCTTCGGCTTGATTTTGACCAAAGTCGAATGTTCTGTTGGACACTATTAACAAGATTAGTATTAAGTATAGGTATTTACATACCTCATTAAAATTAATTTTTATTTGTCGGAGCTTTGTTATATTAGGGGCTTATTTTGCTTAACTATTCTGAGTTATCGATATACTTTCTAATCTGAATTAAGAAGGATTATTATCTATTTAAATCCAAAACCAATACATATTTTTAAATTAAAATATCAACTGTCCCCTTCTCTCAAATGAATCGCATGGTTACGCCTCTGTCTCTCAACCTATTTATTATAAACTGACAAAAAAACTTGCGGTTGTTTTTATTAATTTTACAAATCCGTTTTCCTTTATCATGCCGTGTTAATGAATAAAATAGATTTTTCTTTATTTGACATTACAGTTACAAGGACTGATCAGTTTTATTTCGTCTTTATCTACGAATAGCCACAGTAATTGTAAAACACTCATCCGAAATTACCTTGCGGATTTGCTTATCTTTTTCTTCGAACATTTAGTGTAATGTTCTGTTTCTGTCTTCTGAAATTAATTTAAATAATAAAGGAATCTATGAATTGGCCAGACATCTCTGGAAGGAGAAACTGGTTTTGGGTAAAATGTGTATAGCTAATTTTAAATATATATTATTGTTATTTACTTGGTAGTTCGGTTATTGCGAAGGTGGATACTTATTACAGAAGATCTTTTCGAATAAATTAATTTTTTGTGTATAAATTTCATGGATGATGAGTTCAATATTTTGTAATATATTTTTTTATTTAATTGCGTGAATTAATTTTTATTTGTTTCGGAATTTCGTAGTCGATTTCCGTTTGTGATTCAATATAAACAATAATTAACTATAAGTTTATCGTTCAGTGTTAAAACAAGTTATTATATGTGTTCATTATGGCAGTGTCGAATTTAATTCGAGTGTTAATTTTATTAGTGTCTTCAAATGTTTATTGTGGTTAGTAAAACTTTGATAACCTTGAGATTTGATTATAATTATTAGATGTGAAATTAATACAATCATAAATATTGTTTTGTATGTTCCGATAAAACGTAATATTAAAATTATCTTTTTTACCTTATATAGTTTTTTTTTAAATATCAGTAATACATTTTTTCGGTAATTCAATTTAAATTACATATTGTAGTAATTACATTCCCATACAAAACAACTAATTTATTATCGAATTTTGGGTACAAGTTACGACGATATCTTTAATATTGACGCAAAAAGATCCAAATCATAAATAAGAATCGTTAAAAAAATACCTAATTAACATGTCTTAAATTATTTATGACATTAAATAAAATTTAACTAAAATATGCATAAATCAACATTATTCTAGTTTCTAAGTTGTTAATTACCTACAATAATTACTATTTACACCAATTAAATAATATTGATAAGAATACATTTGAAAACATTTTCAGATCTACATCATAATGACAACAATCCATTTTATCGCCCAAACAGACAGATACCCAATCCATTAAAAGTAGTAGAAGGTGTACTAGGAAGCTTAGTGAATCAAGGAGCACAGTTAGCATCTAATCTAGGATTAAATATAGGAATAACACCTCAAAGACCTGGTGGTAATTACGGCCAGCAATACCCTCCACATCATCACCACAATCCCCATGACCATCACCATCATCATGGACATCATCACCATCACCATGAACATCCTCACGGAGAGTTTGGTGGAGGGTCAGGCGGATATAAACCAGGACAAGCAGTAGTATGCGATAGTATTGAATGCCAAGGGCAGAATCAATACGGGCAAGGAGGAAGACCCGGCGGAGGACATGGAGGTAGTGGTGGAAGACCAGGAGGGGGACAGTTTGGCGGTGGACAAGGAGGAAGACCAGGTGGAGGACAAGGAGGAGGACAATTCGGTGGTGGGCAAGGAGGAAGACCTGGTGGAGGACAAGGAGGAGGACAATTCGGTGGTGGACAAGGAGGAAGGCCCGGTGGTGGACAATTTGGTGGAGGGCAAGGAGGAAGGCCCGGTGGAGGACAATTTGGTGGAGGGCAAGGAGGAAGACCCGGTGGAGGACAATTTGGTGGAGGTACTGGAGGAAGACCAGGCGGAGGACAGTTTGGTGGAGAACAAGAAGAAAATGAAGGACAGTTTAGTGGTGAACAAGGTACTGGGGGAAGACCAGGCGAAGGACAATTTGGTGGTGGACAAGGAGGTACCGGAGGAAGGCCAGGTGGAGGGCAAGGAGGTACCGGAGGAAGGCCAGGTGGCACTGGAGGACAATTTGGTGGTGGACAAGGAGGTACCGGAGGAAGGCCAGGTGGCACTGGAGGACAATTTGGTGGTGAACAAGGAGGTACCGGAGGAAGGCCAGGTGGAGGGCAAGGGGGCACTGGAGGACAATTCGGTGGTGGACAAGGAGGTACTGGAGGACAATTTGGTGGTAGTGGTGGAAGACCAAGTGGAGTTGGAGATCGGGAAGGAGCCGAAACAGTTCAACCAAACAACCCACCAATTGAAGACATTGACTATGAGGAAGAAGGTGATGGTGAAGCTGAAAGACCAAACCTAACACAGGGAAACAAATTATCCACTACAACCAATCTGCCAGTGTATGATATTGACATTAGACAGAAACATGATGATGAAAGAAGGCGTAGGAAACGTTCAACAGAATCACGAATCCCCTTAAAAGAAATCGAACTATTTGAAGATGAAAACGCAAATAAAATACACAGGAAATCAAAAGCAGAATCTGATGTTGATATAAGAACAAAAAACAACGGCGCTTTCGATGTATCGAAAGTATTTGTATTGGGAAATTTGAGAATTGCAAGACATGCAGTGTATGGGCCTACATATTACCAACCTTTATATAACGACGGATATCGGCTGTACCCAAAATCATTCAATAGTAACAACAAATTTCCCGATCGCGAATCCCTAAGCGAAGAAGATTGCGATGAAACTAGTTCTGAAAACTCGAAGGAAGTCGATGACGCAGATCAAAATAAAGGCAAGGAAAATTATGAATTACTTGAAAAGTTTGAATTCGATTCCGCGGAAACTGAGAAAATTCCGAGTAGCAATAGTGAAGAAAATATAAATGCCCGATATTCAAATTATCATTATTATCCACATCATCGTAATATGTTTCAGCCACCGGCTAACCGGATAGCACCTGTTAGGTGAGTATTTTTGTTTTGATATGTAAATGTATTTTATATGTTAATAGGTGTTTAATACATTAACAAGATGTTAAAGCAAAATTAAAATTTTATTTTAAATTAAATTGCAATTATAATTATGTACTACCATTAGTAACTTTTGTTTTGTAATATTGTATTAGAATTCAGA
This sequence comes from Sialis lutaria, assembly GCA_949319165.1. Classification (NCBI taxonomy): domain Eukaryota; kingdom Metazoa; phylum Arthropoda; class Insecta; order Megaloptera; family Sialidae; genus Sialis; species Sialis lutaria. The sequence continues at coordinate 7,184,211 of OX439233.1, read as the reverse complement.
CAAACATACAGTTCAGTCAATTATGACTTTAAGAAAATTTATTTTTTTATTTAAAAAACATATTGTTATAAGTATTCAAGAGTGGATCTAAATGAATAATTAAGTTACCCTCTTTAATATCCGGTATTATAAACGAGCTAACAAATTTACTAGCTTGTAAACACTTTCAATTGGGGTATTAATTCTGCGTTAGTATCTATCGAGAATTTAGAGCAATGATACTTTAACTTATTATAACACAGTTGGCTACTCTGACCGTGTAAAATAACTTTCATAATATCACCACTGTTTTAATACACACACGTTTTATTTACAACGCGTTCGTGAAACTTGTCAAACACTTAATTAAACTTTAAGAAAACTGTCAAATAGATTGGAAACCTAATTTTAAAGTCTTTGCAAGCTTGCAAATTTTGTTAGCTCCGTATACCGGATATAAAAGAGTTAAACTATTTAAAATGTAGTAAAGAAACTTCAGGCAACTTGGAATTAGTTTAGTTAGCCTCATAAGAAAATTATACATCCTACTGGATACCAATTTTGTTTTTGTTATGAATATAAAAAAATATTCCCCAAAAACCAATATTTTAAAAATCTCACCTAGTCTGTAATGCTGGATTCGTCCTTGGAAGTATTAAAATACTTCTGATTACTATTACGAAGGTTAAATATAGCAAGCGAATATATTTTAATAATAAATAACAATGACATACACTTTCTTCTTTTAAAATTTTTTACTTCTCAATAATAACCCATACAATTATAGTACAAAATTATACACTACGAATTGGCGTACTTCTATATCAATAAAATAAGAAAAAAAGTGTAAGTAAAGTAAAGTAAAAATATTTTAGTTATTTTTTAAATCATTTTTAAATGCCATTTTAAATTGAATAAAGTTTAATGCTATCATTACAACTTAATAACCGTTATTAAACAAATAAATTATATTTAGTAGATAATTTGTAAAACAGATAATTGTAAGACCGAAAGATGAACGATTAAATATTTATGACAAACTAAATTGTTTCTTAAATATACATGAAAAGATTATATTAGGTTAATTTCCTCTATGCCCCCAATTTTTCCATTAATTAGTTTCGAAGTTACAGGCGTGAAAATCATTCTTCAAAATTTATACTACAATTTCTATCATTCTTTGCGTAGGTATATTTTAATTTTCAGAAAATAATTATTTTGTGTAACACTTCCCGAAATGCAAATTTACAAACATTTTCCTTATTTCAGTTAAATTGATCTAATAGTTTTTGAGTTATACTATAGACAGACAGATGAAAAAGAACTTCACTAATAGTTTCCGTTTCGACGCAACCATAAAAACCAATATACAAAAAAAAAATAGAAACGTTCATATATTTTTTTATTAATCACTCAATATTATTACATTCACCATATCATATAATACGAATATACTAATTAACATTAAATAATTCAGGCTGTACACTTGCGTCAACGAGCCAGACGCAAGATACGAATGTGTGCCAATGAGTTCTTGCCCCACGGCGCCAATACTCTTCGACAAACGTAAACACTGTAAATGGTTTGGATCGGAACCGCACGTATGTTGTCTCCAAGAAGACAACGACTATGAAGATGACGACAATGTGGAAATACTGAACGACGGTGAAAATCCAGTGGAAACATCTGATCCTGGTAAACATATACATGATTATTATATGTGTTAATCCAGTGGTCCTTAAACTAAGATACCCCTGGAAGTACGCCAAACTTTTGCGAGGGTCGATGATGATGAAACATATTTGGCATAAATTAAAGTACCTACTTTTACATTACTATTTACCAGTAATTAATTAGTATCCAACGACTTTCTTTGTTTTTTAGTCAGGGGGTGGGGTCCCTAGAAAATAATTGTTAAAAAGGGGGTCCCTAGACCCTAGACCGCACAAGTTTAAGAACCGTAAGTTAATCTATTAAAAACAAAGAGATATGGACAGTGGAGAAGTGGTGGTTGTCCTAATTCATTATTATTTTTAATGAATATTTTATTCTTGTGTAAAAGAAATGGAAGTATGTTTTGTAATACCGTCGAAAATTTGTATCTGGGATAAAAGCAGATTTTGATTGTACTTCTTTCAAAACGTAAAGAAATTTTGTTTTCTGCATGGGGGGTGTGCGTGCTTCTGTGTGTCTGGATGTAGAATATAAGAAAGAAAAAAGTAAAACCGACTTCAAAAACTATTAAATTTAATTATTTTTTTAGTCAGTTTTATTTTTATTTTTCAGTTTTCATATAGTAATAACTGGAAATTTTAATTCTTTATCGTGATTGTGTCAATAAATTCCTCAGAATCTATAGATTAAAATAAAAAAAAGTAAGCTTATAACATCCGCACGGAGAAAAATATTTCAAAACAATCACTCAATTTTCAAAAAAAGATTACTATTAATTACGTAGTAATCTTGAAATGGTTTGTTATACGGTTATACCAATAAAAAATATACTCTTACGCTCAGTATTATCAAGTTTAACTAAATGCTCCTTTAACTAACTGTCGTATTATCAACAGATCCAAGCATAATACATTTAATTAAATAGATTTAAAATTTTCTGTAGTATTTCTTTACAACGTATATTATGTAAATTTTTCATTGGGAGCTTAAATATTGATTTAAATCACGTTTGTAATATACCAAATTTACTTTAAAGGAGCATTTAGCGCTAAAGGAGCTTTAAATTGGTTGATAATACTGGGCATTAATATAATTAATCTTACACAATCGTAGTACTTATTGCATTATCTTTTAATTGAAATGAAATAATTTATATAGCACTTTATTAACAAATAATTCAACTGAATAATTAAGTAGTTGAATAAATCATGTTAAATGATATTTACGAATATAATAAAATTTGCGTTTTATAAAAATTACAATGGAAATAGTAGAAGTTACTCAATTGATAGTACCTACACGTTAAAACTAATAGTATTTTTTTGATACAAAATTAAAATTTTTAATCGCCAACTGCAATTTTCATTAAAAAATCAACTCTATTTTTCTCCGTGCGGATTTCTTTCAAAGTGCTCCGTAGCTCCAATATTAACCATTCAAAACAAGCTAATACAATACATGGTAAAAACAAACTCTACATTTTTGGCGTTACAAGATATTTTTTCATAACAGATAAACCCGAATGCGGTATTCGTGGCAACAACATAGACATACGTGGTAGACGTAGACCTGGAGGACTGATCCTGGCTTCCGCTATCGGTGGAGTGTCGCTTAGATCCGCTGCGAGTACTCCGTGGATGGCCGCTATCGGACAACGACGTCGCGACGCTACCACAGACGAGGAGATAAATTGGTATTGCGGGGGTGTGCTCATTTCTCCCAACCTTGTAATGACAGCTGCACATTGCGTCACTCGCAAGTAAGTTTAATAACGTTAAAAACGAAAGGATTTATTATATCAGTTATTTTTAAAATAATATTAGCTAGGATACAATATTTATATTCGTTTGTTTTTGAGTAAATAATGAATACAATGGGGTTTCTTTATACGCAGTAGATACGTTCCATAGAAAATCGAATGTACAAAATCGTTAAATTAGGGATAGGTATGTTCCAAAATTTTCTATAATCGTATTAAACCAAATCAATTAAAATAGAACGGAAATCGCGTAAAAAATTTCTGAAAATTTAAGAATGTCTAAAAAAAGAAAATTAGTTCGTTTAATAAAAAAGTGATGTAAAATTTTAAATTAAATAAGTTTGTTTTTCAATTTTATTGAAAAGTCACAATATTTTTTCTTCAAAATCATTTGAAAATAATATTCACTGGACCGATAACTGACAAGAATATACCTGTGTTATAGAATAAAAATAAAACTAACAATTCATGGAATTTAGACATACGAACGTTTTTTTTTAAATAATAATGAAATAATTAGGAATATGTATAATGAAATCAACATCAAAAGAAAATTGTCAGCACCTATCGCACTTTCGTATTTTTTTTAGTTTAAAATTGTTATAAAACTATATAGTACATTTGAAGCCGTCTATTTTCTACATAACTAATAATTCAAATTTTCTTAAAATTCGAGTAAAAAAATTATACGGTACGGGATATTAGTACGTGCGGCTCAACTCGCACTTGACAAATTTTTTAACAGTAAATATCGATTTTGATTGATTCATATAAAGATGAACACCTGGGCGATAGTGAGGAAGTGAAATATAATTTTTATTAAAGTAAGTACCTATGTATGTTATGTAATTATTGTTGGTTATCAAATATCATTGTTAAAGGAATGCAGAAATGGTCCGGCTAGGAGAACTAGACTTTTCATCAACCACAGATCCATCTACTCCAACCGACATTAAAATAGCTGAAACTACAACACATCCTTTATACGAGAGTGCATCTTTCTACCACGACCTCGCCATCCTGAGACTGACAGAGCCAGTCACATATAACCAGTACATAAAACCTATCTGTCTTCCACAGAATGAAAACACTTTTGAAGGATCGTTAGCGCTTCTTACTGGATGGGGTCAAATGAGATTTGGTAAGTAGACTTGATGTTATTACTACATAATAAAATATCTATAATACTCTCTTATATAGACTAAATCAGTGAGAATTCCACTGATTACTTCAATGAAGTCACTGAAAATCAGTAGTCTATACCACTTCTCACTAATCAACCAGTGGTTTCGACTATATTATTAACAATGATCCACTGATTAGTACTGGTCTACTTTTCACTATTTCACAGTAACTATTCACTGATTCAGTTTTGGAGAGTGCACACATTTTTTTCTAAGAAAATTAGTTAATATTGCATATAGAGAAACTATAATATGACAATTGCCATAAATGCATTGGCCATGTATAATATGCGTTATGGGATTATATTTTGAAACGATGCCGATGCTTCTAATGCCATACAATTATTTCGTCTACAATAAAACTAGAAACTAGCATCGCATAATTGTTAATAAGGTTAAACACCTTCATGCAGTTTTTTATTTTAAGCAATTAAATATTTTAATTTTATTATATCTGCATTTATGTGAGGCTGATTACTTTGTAATTACTGGAATATCTTCAAAAATTACACTATCGTCGATCCAGATTATCGAGTTGGTCTCGGTCCAGCCTAGGTCCATTCAAATATAAATAAATTGGGTTCAATCACATTCCGATACAGTATTACTATACTGAATATATGATTGGAGCGAGACCAAATCTGATGAAAACAGATTTATGTCCGGTATTATAAACGACCTAGCAAATTTGCAAGTTAGCAAGCACTCTCAAATGAGATATCAAAATTATATGACAGTTCTCTTGAAGTTTTAAATAGATATAGTTTCATACAAAGGAAGTAAAAAAAAGGTATGTAAAGTATATATACTAAAGTGTATTTACTAACCTTGCGTAAAAAACGGAAAACCAACTTACTGAGAACTGTCATATAAGTTTGATATCTCATTTGAAAGTGCTTGCTACCTAGCAAATTTGTTAGGTCCTTTATAATACCGGACATTAGGTTTGTATAACTTACCGACTGCGAATAATGCCGTATACGCTCTTACTTAACACACTGTATAGAACATAGAATATATGTATATGAGCGCACGTCTACTACATAAATAACTAAACTGTTTAACAAGATGTAATAATGATATACCATATATTTTCATATTATGTTTGCTGACATAAACACCGTTGGTTGTCAAGTTAAAATGTTACCTTTAATAGAAAATAATATTTCCGGACATTCAATTCATTCAATTTTATTAATTGATATGACGAATACACGATTGTATTTTTTATACACATGTTTCAAAATTCAACACAACTAATTTCAATCGATTTAATCCTTAATAATATATACTACTAATTATTATTGTATAGTATGCAGGCGCGTAGACATCCCAACTTCTCCAGGAGGGTCATATAAGAAAAAAATTATAAATTTAATTTTTAGAAAAAAACTTTATAATAATAGCAGCAAATTTACCTAAAAACCGTATAATAAATCGTTCCAGAATAATCTGTTAATCAAAATTTATTTAGAGCTGTTGTTTGTGAGATATTAGTTAACAAACATTTTCTTGACTGCAAATTCTTTAATGTTAATTTAAATTTTTTAATAACTTAAAAATTCGAATTTTGCAATAAAAGTTAGTAGAGAGAGATGCACAATATGGTAACTAGTAATGAAGTGAAATCAATTTCCTATAAATCATATAAAATAATTATTTTAGCGATGTTCAAAATTAATTATTATGTCAATCTTCATTTCTACGTGTTAAGCAGCCAATTATCTTATTGTTACATTAGTACAAAATTTTTATTCAAATGATTTTGTAGTGGAAAATTTATTAAGAGATAGTGATTTAAACTGAGTCAGTGTTAATCTGACTACTTTAAATAATTTTCAGATTTCTTCATAATTTCTAGTGTATCTTTTTAATTCTTGGGGGGTGGTCATGAGTCATGACCCCTAGGACCCTTTCTTGTATGCGCTTGGTAATATATCTTAGAGAAAAAAATCTAGACAGAGCTTCTTCGTGTTAAATTTTGCAAAAGTTGTAGTGCCCTTTTTATAGGAAATTTTACCCTCTTCAAAATAGAATCTATACAATTTTCTCGATAACAAGCATCGTTCTTGATATATTTTGAACAAAAGTGGATATGTGTACTTATGCACACGTTTTAAAAGTTATACTTACAAATGCAAAACTAAAAACATGTTTTATCGACTATCATAACAGAAATATGTATTATCTACACCTATGTCCGGTATTATAAAGGAACTAAGAAAGCAAGCTTGCAAGAACTTTCAACTGGGTTATTAACTCTATGGATTAGTTATGAAAACGCCATTCAAAATGGAAAAATAAAAAACTTAAAGAAATAAAAATAAAACCCACTTCAAAAAAACCCTAAGAACTCTGATAAGTATCCAATAATTAAATTTAACAGTTTTTGAAGTCGATGTCAATATGTCAAGCCAATTAAAAACTTTTTAAGAAATAAAAAAATAAAAACTACTTCAAAAACTATTAAATTGAATTATTATATACTTTTCAGTATTTTCAGGGTTTTTTTGAAGTAGGTTTTATCTTTTTCTTAAAAAGTTTTTTATTAAAAATTAATTATTATTTTTACTTCATAGTACCTATGTATGTATATAAAATTTACTTCAAAACAACATATATTTCTCATACGTGAATTGGCGTGTTTGTTTAATTATAATTAGTATAATTAATGACTCTTAGGTAAAATCAAAATTCATTCTCAGTTGATTTTTTTATGATAAAGTAAATATCTATGTAATTATTCTAAGAAAAAACCTTTGAATACCTCATCATGCATTGACTATATCATATTAAAAACAAATAAATTTAATTACCAGAATTTAAATTACTCGAAAGTCAAGTAAGATGACACCATAATTTTTATTAACTAATTTATATTACACGTAGGTTCCAGGCACGTAGTCAATTTTTGAATTAGGCGCAATATATTTAAGAACTTATTTCAAATAGATCCTACATTATTATCAGAAAAGTGTAAGGTTACCTTTCTAATTATTAAGAAGTAAATCGGGTTGCATATACCACAATTTAATTTTTTATCTATTGGTACTGGCACCAGTCTTGACGCGTTAAGCGCAAAGTATGTTATTTTTTTTTTGATTGATGGTTTACTTTTTTGTAATTCTTATGAACTTATGTTACTAAGAAAAAAACTACCTCTTTATTAAATCAATTTAATTACCAAAAATCTGAAAATATAGTTTATTTTTTAAATTATAGCCTTTTATTTTGTATATGTTTTTTCTCCAGTAATAGACAAAGTAAAACCAGTAATGAACACTCAGTGATGAACACTTACTAATGATTATAAAATTATAAGTACTATCATAGGCGCCGACTTTTCATTTCACATGGGGGGCGAGATTTTCATGGGGGGGGGAGTAAAAATTTCCATAAAAAATGTGAAATATCAAACTTTTGTAATAACGACCAAATGATTACAATGAAAAGAGAAAATAAAGCTTAAAATCTACCTTAAGATTCTTTAAAAAAATATTTTCATTTGCATTTTAAAAAGTTACATAACTTTAAATTTTTTTTGCACCAAAAAATTTCAGAAATACAACTAATCGTGCATGTAGTGTAAAAAAATTACAGTTTTTTTTCATCAAATTATTGAAGTTTGCAGCTAAAATCATCGTAAAATTGACCATACAATACGTCCACTTGGATAAGTAACGCTGCCAACGATACAACATTCATTACACAGGCCGACAAAAATTTTTTTTTTGTTTGCTGCAGGGCAAACAACCACTTTTTAAGGGTAATTTGGACACGCTGAATCCAAAAATGACCACCGTTTTGCTCAATCAGCTCTTGTTTTTGCGGTATAGCAAAAAACATGTTTTTTGCTATTTGCAAACATTCAAATTCATATATATATTTTTTAAATCAATGCCTTCAATCAATTATCATTCAGATTGAAGCTATGGGTCCTAATTGAACTAAACACCCTTAAATTATATACATTCATAAAGTTATTCCTTCGAAAATCATGTTTTAAACGAAAAAAAATCGATTTTTTAGCAAAAATTCAGCAATTTTCAAAATTCAAAACGCTGTAACACAAACAACTTTTGTCCAATTTTAATGTTATTCACTAAATTTGTAGTTTTATCTATCTTCTTTATTGTGTAAAAATTTCAACGTAATCGAATGAAAATTGGCGAAATGGTACTAAAATCAACTGCAAATCATTCAAAACGTTCTTGCCCATAAATTACAAAAAAAATCATTATGTGTAAGAAAAACTTCTTTTTAGCGATTATCTTGGCATAGTAATTATTATTTTCGAAAAAATATATAAAATAAGTAAAAATTTATTCATTACTTTGTTCACAGAATTTATTTTACGAGCCATACATACGCCAGGAGTGAAAATTACCGAACTACCAATTTTGACACGCGCAGTTGATTTTAGTACCATTTCGCCAATTTTCATTCGATTACGTTGAAATTTTTACACAATAAAGAAGATAGATAAAGCTACAAATTTAGTGAATAACATTAAAATTGGACAAAAATTGTTTGTGTTACAGCGTTTTGAATTTTGAAAATTGCTGAATTTTTGCTAAAAAATCGATTTTTTTTCGTTTAAAACATGATTTTCGAAGGGAATAACTTTATGAATGTATATAATTTAAGGGTGTTTAGTTCAATTAGGACCCATAGCTTCAATCTGAATGATAATTGATTGAAGTCATTGATTTAAAAAATATATATACGAATTTGAATGTTTGCAAATAGCAAAAAACATGTTTTTTGCTATACCGCAAAAACAAGAGCTGATTGAGCAAAACGGTGGTCATTTTTGGATTCAGCGTGTCCAAATTACCCTTAAAAAGTTATTGTATACCCTGCAGCAAAATGGCTGTCGGCCAGTGTTATTTATAACGTATAGTAGTTTCGGTAAAAACCGATCAAACTTTAATTATTTGAAATAATTGAAAAATGGACATTTGTATCTTTGAAATCTTTTTTTTTTTTCATTTGTACAGTAGTTTTTTTTAATTTACAGAGGCTCACGAAGCGAAAACGACGATTTTAACTGAAAACTTCAGTTACTTGGTGGAGAAAAATCGTAGAATTTTATCATTTTTACTCAAGTAACAATAGTATTTGAATATTGCACTTTTAAAAATAAAAAATCTTATTGACAAAAATGTATCATTAATTTAAGAGACTCTAGAGTGCAGCTTTACAGGGGGGGGGACGAAGCCCCCTTTGAATAATATCTAGGGGGGCGATCGCCCCCCTCGCCCCACCATAGTCGGCGCCGGTGAGTACTACTACACAAACGTTATAAAATAAAGAGTCATACAATTTAAAACAATGTAAAGCATTTACATTAGAAAATGATCAATTATCATCAAATCACGCTGTAAGACAGTTAAATGTATAAAAAACTACACATTAACACTCACAAACCTAATAACTATATATAAAGGTCCACTAAATTCAACCATACAAAGGCTGTGCCAGGTAAGCATGCAAAATCGGCCTTTGCATGGATTTGGCTGATTATTTTTTTGAAAGTCACATTCTATGTAACATTTAACCTGACCAAATATTAGCTTCCAAAAATTTGTAGTTATCGAAAAAAAAATTTTTTTTGATTTCCAAAAAAAAATTTTTTTTTGATAATCCATCAATCGAATTTGATGGTGCTTATGGTATATTATAGAGGTACTTATGACTCATCAGAGGTAATTTTATTATGGTCCTCTGTACATAGTAAACCAGAAAAAAAAATTAAAAAATTAAAAAACACTATGTTGTACTCGGGGGGCAATCACCATTTTTTTTATAAAATATATGTATGGTGGTTCCCATACATTCCCGGCTACGGCCTCTATATTTTATCTTTGTCAGGCCATGGGCCCCTTCAAATTCCCCGGATCTCTCCAGGCTAGTTCAGCCCTGTTGTTTAGCAACAAATTAAAAATGTTTTAAAAGTATAAAGACACTTGCACTCCATAAAGTCCATCCGCGTCACGCCCGCGCCGCGCCAATACGACCGTATGCGAATTTATACGAGTATGTTGTACCCTTCATATCAGTTTGGGATTTTGATATGTTGTTTGGGTACGTACAAGGTATATTTTATAAAAAAATGATGATTGCCCCCCGAGTACAACATAGTGTTTTTTAATTTTTTAAATTTTATTATTTTTTTTTCTGGTTTACTATGTACAGATGACCATAATAAAATTACATCTGATGAGTCATAAATACCTCTATAATATACCACAAGCACCATCAAATTCGATTGATGGATTATAAAAAAAAAATTTTTTTTCGAAAACTACAAATTTTTGGAAGCTAATATTTGGTCAGGTTGAATGTTACATAGAATGTGACTTTCAAAAAAATAATCAGCCAAATCCATGCAAAGGCCGATTTTGCATGCTTACCCGGTTACAGCCTTTATAACAATTTACCGACAAATATCAAAAACCTACCTATAGAAAAATTCAACAATATGTTAAAGAAATTCTTGTTGGATCGCTGTTTTTTACACGGTCAGTGAATATCTTAAATACAGCTCAAATTAAACATAGAAAAAAAAACTAAAAACAAAATAAAACATTCTTGATCATTTACATTACTAAAATTAATATCTACTTTCTTGTTGTTTCATTAGAATTTTCCTTATGTTATTCATATATATTAAGTGTCATCCATTGTATGTTTTCTTTTTTGACTTATTCAATACTTTTTGTAAAAGTTAAACTGAATAAAGTTTATTATTATTATTATAGATTAATATTCAATAATGGCAGTAATCAAATATCAACATATATTACTAATTCAGTACCTACATTTAAGTTAAAATGTTCAACAAAAATCTCCAAAAATTGCGTTACGTAATACTTGAACGCTCCCTTATCTAGGATTTTTCTTGAACAAGACCTTTATCTGTCCGAACATTTAGCGCAACCCACGAAGTGGTAGCGCTTATATACTCGATTTTCCATCCATCCGTCTGTCTTCCACCGCGAGATATCCGCCCCCTGACCACCTAGAGATCTCGGGTTTTCGCTAAATGGTAGGTATGTGGTTCATGTATCTCGTTGGACTCACAAATCGAATGGCAAGAGTATTCTTTTTTTGTTGTGTCAAGTGGATTGCGCGGCAACACCCACGTGTGGGCTTTGATAAAAAAAAAATATTTGTCATAGTATCCGAAATTTTATCTTTTCGTCTATTTTTCAACCACTATCAAAAAACAGTGTTCCGAAATCGTCGTAGGTCGTATCAATTTGAATGTATAATTATTAATTATATGGAGATGGGAGGTTGTCATGGGAATTCTTCAATAGCTAACAATAAGCCCATCGAGTTTGGGCTCATTTAACTTGTCTCTATGAGTCATTTGGTTATACATTGTGACCAGGAATGTCTAATGATTCTAACATTCACCGCATTATAACTAATATCTTCTACTTGTCTACTTCCAGGCGGTGACAGAGCTACAGTTCTTCAAGAAGTCAGCATAGAAGTGTTTAACAACACTTACTGTAACAACATGTACCAGAGATCCCCAAATGTGAACGCAACCTTCCCCCGAGGTATCATACCTTCGCAACTTTGCGCAGGTGACGAGAAAGGTGGCAAGGATGCATGTCAGGTATGTCATGCATGGATAAATCACTGTCTTGTTACATTTGTTAATTAATTATAATAACATATAATTTATTTGTTTACATGCTTTTAATAGTTTGGGAATTCCATACGAGTTGTATATTTTTGTTTTTATTGATTTTAATCGACACAGATACACCGAAAAAGTTTATAGTTATTTTTGTTGTTTTTTTCCAAACCAAAAACGAAAAAAAGAACAGCAATGTCCGGTATTATAAAGGGGCTAGGAAAGCAAGCTAGCTAGCACTCATAAATGAGGTTATTAATTTTGTGATAGTATCAATGGATTTGCTACGGAATTTAGAGCAAATTTAGATACTTCAACGTATTTTACCATAGTTGGCGACTCTGACCGTATAAAATAATTTTCATAATATTAATTTTTAATACCGTTGGTGTTTACATACAACGCGTGCGCGTAAGTTGTCAAATACATCAGAAAACTCCAAGAGAACTATGTTGTTAGATATCTCATTTGAGAGTACTAGCTAGCTTGCAAATTTGCTAGCCCCATTATAGTATCGGACATAATGAAATCAACTCTGTGTCTGTCTGTCTTTAGGTTATGTGAGATTCAATAATAATAATAATAATTAATTGAAGTTAACCCCCCTTTTGTTGAATTTCAAATTTTTGAAAGTTGCGCCAAATTATACTATACTTTTTCTACATTGTTCCAAAATATTTCCCCCCTAAATAAAAAAAAAAAACATTAGAAAAACCCAAAAAAAAATTTTCAGTAACGGGGGGCTACTGAAAAAAAAATTATGTGTTTTGCTAATGTTTTTTAAAGCTTTTAAAAAGGGGGTTTTTAAAAGCTTTTATATAGATTCAAATTTTTGAAAGTTGTACTAAATTGTGCTAGTTGTTTCTAATATTATTCCAAAACACCAATATTCTAATATGATTTTTCAGCCCCCCCCCCCTCCCCCCACAACAAAAAATACACATTTCACCAGCCTCCCTTTTGTTGAATTTCAAAATAAGGCCTAAAGTTACTTTTTTACATATCATAAAATTGAAAAAGGCATTTGAGATATGTTGATTTTTGTTCTTCTTTAGATTAATAATAAACCATAGTTTATCATCAACATAGACTTTTTAATATAAATTACTTATTATACCCAAAATATAGCATTTATAATTATTAAAGTAGGCCTTATTTGCCTCTATAACCTTAGTACTTTTCGCGATAAAATTCAAATATACTAGTATTTTTGGTTTAAAAGCTTAGTTTTAGTTTTCATAAAAGAAATAAAATGTAATTTTACTGTAATATTCACATACATTATTTTTTTCTATAGGGTGATTCAGGAGGACCTCTGGTAGTTAACCAGAACGGTGTGTACGTACTTGTGGGTATTGTCTCATCAGGTGTTGGCTGCGGCTCTAGAAACTATCCAGGAGTCTACACCAGGGTATCATCTCACATGGACTGGATACAAGAAAGAATAAGCAAAGTCGCTACATAGTTTGCGGTTATAAGTAATTCAAATCATTCAGAAGTTAAAGCGATTGACTCTCATATGTGTTATTTTGACACTTTATTGGTGAAACATTCATTAACAATAAGGCTGGACCACGTATGTATAAACAATGTGTCAATATTTTAACCACCGGATGCAAATTGATTACCACAACTTCATGCAAGAAGTGTTGACAGCAAATATTCACAAATCAATCAAGGCAGTTATTTTATTTTTGTTTTCTGGGTATAATAGTTGCCCAGTATGTACGTGATGAAAATTTGACCGAATTGTTGTTTTATGGACAGTGGTACACCTAGAAAAAAATTCGGGGGGTCAACTTTTTTTTGTATAATTATATATTATTTTCATTTTTTTATCTATAATAATTTTTAAATTAGTAATGTATATTAACAAACTCGGAAAAGGGTTTACCCCCTCTCCTTGAGTGCGCCACTGTTTGTGGGATTAGTTATTTTGGCTTCTAAATGATTTGTTTATATTTAGGTTTATACAAAAATCGATTAAAATAGTGTATTTAACCAGTATACTGTAAAAGTTGTACTACATTTTGAAAGCACTGTTTTACAAAATTAAATTATTATTTAACAAATTAAAGTCTGGAAAAAAATCCAAGGAATTTTTTTTACGGAATTATTCCCAACGGAAAGTTTTATATTATGTTTACGTAAAAGAAATAATTTAAAATACAAAATAAAACATTAAAATATCATAATTTAACTTATAAAAATTATAATAATATTAATTATAATATATACATTTATGTAAACAATATCAAGCAATTATAAATGGGGCATTTCACATCAACATAGCCAACCATGACTTTGTTTTTTTTTCGCATGTTTTTGCAGACATTTTTTTCTGGAACTCATGAAATACATTATTATAAAAAAACGTAGACACGAGAACAATTTTCACAATATACATACCTATATATGAAATATATAGATAGTAATATAGTAATATGTATGTTTAAAAGGATATCAGGATAATTTCATATACATATGTACTTTTTTATTTATATATATTAATACATAATATATCTTAAATACAATAGATCTCAAAATATTTATGGAGTAATTCAGGATATTAGTTAATTTAATTAATTCAAAGGATATAGTATATAACCTAATCTATGTAGATACCTAATTCTAAGAAGTATCAAATAAAGATTTTATGTAACAACATTTATTTTCGTTTTATTTAAAGAAATTGCAGGGAACAATCTTCATCCATGCGAGACGATACTTTTATGGGTATGTAAATAAGATCGATGTCAAAACGAGAGTGTCTAGAATTAGGACGAGACAAATCCGAGACTATATTAACTTGAATTATAAGTTACGTCGAGAGTTTCGTTGAGAGTCTCGGTTAATAATAATTAGTAAAAATTACTATTTTATACAGTTTGAGTTATATCAGGTTGAACGAGAAAAAATTTCAAGTAATAAAGATCATATGAACATGTATCCGGAAACTCTTCGTGATGGAGATACAGACACAGACTCCCAAAAGAAGTAATACTTATGTACATAAAAATGCTAGGTAAAAATCAAAGGGCCCACTAGCCCCATACATACTTGGTTTAAATAATCATTGGTTGATACTGGAAATCGATAACACGTATTGATACTAAACCGGGTATCAAATTTCATAACTTTATCATAATGGGGTCTCCAGATATTAAATAAAAACTAATTTTTGGCAAAATATTTAGGGGTTTGTAGCTCTTTCACGAAAAGTTTCCGGACACATGTTCATAAGAACTTTTTTGCTTTTAATATTTTTTAAATATTGTTTTACCTGATATCTCACAAGAGAACCTTTTCAGGTCGAAAATTCGTATCGAGTTTAAACTTTGTATATAGTTAGAGGAGGTCAAAGTAAGTAAGAAAAAAATTATCAAAGCTGCGGTAAAACGGTTTAAGGGGGTGAAACACCCCTATGAAAATGTGCAAAATAATCATATTTTTTTCAAATAACTCTGAAACTAATGAAAATTAAAAAAAATCTTTCATACAAAATGTTCATGATTTTTTATGTTTTTTCGAATGACGATAGTTAAAATTCGAAAAAATTAAACCGTTAAACCCCACCCCCCACCTCCCACCCACATTTCATAGATTTTTTTTATCTTTCTCGTGTACTAGACGAGATCGAGACCAGACTTGTGTGACTCTCATCTCGTCTCGTGTAAAGCCCTACTGATTAGAAAATTAAAAAAAAAAATTTTTGTTTATATTATTTTTAGCCTTAATGGTGTGCCGTAAATTTAACTGGCTGATTTGTTACCATTAAGGCTAAAAATAATATAAACAAAAAAAAATTTTTTTTTAATTTTCAAATCTTAATATTGTCTCGTCTTGTCAATATTTATGACACCCTCGATCACGTTTCGAAACAGGGAAAGTCTCATCTCAGCAATCAGGTTTAATATTTTCCAGGGCTGTGGAGTCGGTACAAAAACCTACGACTCCGACTCGGACTCCTTTATTTTTCTAATGTCCGACTCCAACTCCGTTTTCGGACAAATTTTTTTTGAGTGAATTACGGTGATTCTGGTTACGGTCAGAATTGAAAATTTCAAATCATTGTACTTCAAAATTCAAAACGAACAAAACATATTAAGTGTGTAAAGAAGTAAAAACCATTATTTAATTAAAGGAGTCGGAGTCGGTACCTTTTTACCGACTCCGACTCCGACTCCACCCAAAATTACTAAAACTCCGACTCCGACCCCACAGTCCTGATATTTTCTTGTTATTATATGTATAATATTTTAAAAATACTTCTGTAGAAAAAAAATATATTTCTCTAGCCCTCCATACATTTCAAAATTCCATACGTCACCTCTTCTTAAAAAGGTTACTAACCCCTACAGTAGATAACGGTAATCCAATTTCGAATTATGGAAATTTTATTTTAAATAATTCAACCAATATTTCTAAAGAAAGGTATCCGTAAAAAATACGCAAAATACATTATAGTAAAACATTTAACTTCCTTTTTTCCACATAACAAAATTTCCAATCTGCATTCCTACCATAACGAAAATAAATACGAGAAACCCATACTCATTTCTAAGAAAACTTGAATACAGTTACTACGATAATGACGTAATGGAAACAAAAATACCTTAATTATTATCACAACCCCCTCTCTGTTTTTCTATGTACGTCACTGTTTAATCGTATACGGTGAACATCTTTCCCCGTGACGAGTCAAAGCACTTTCAATTTAATTCAAGTATAAATTACAAGGTCAATAAACATCACCTGAGAGAATAGGCGACCATACACGGTCATTTTTTCGGACAAAATCGGCGTAAACTTTACCTTGATGGGACCAATCCCAAATAGTGTG
Source organism: Sialis lutaria (assembly GCA_949319165.1). Lineage (NCBI taxonomy): Eukaryota > Metazoa > Arthropoda > Insecta > Megaloptera > Sialidae > Sialis > Sialis lutaria. The sequence continues at coordinate 7,167,118 of OX439233.1, read as the reverse complement.
ATTCAGGATTATTAAGATTGACAAATGGAAACGGGGGTCTACTTGCAAAAATTTAAAATTGCACGAATATTTTTAGATGATATATTTTATAACATTTGGGGAGAGGGGGCTATTTAGTAGTGCGTTATGAAAGTTACGGGGTATAGGCGGAATTTTTGGGGCTCTTATTAAAAATAATATGTCGATTAAGAAAATTTTATTGAAAATTAAATAAAAATGCAATCGCAATTTCTTTTTTGCTTTTCAAGCAACTAGCTAATTTTGGACCTTGGAGACTTTTGATTAGCAATTTACGAACTGCATTATATTTCATTTATTAAGGCTTCCCCGGTGAGCTTGATATGGGTCTTGGCTTCTGGGTGTAAGCCATGTTGATTTGGTCGTGTTATCGGCCAACGTTTCGTCACACATTGCAGAGAACATATTCAAGGCTCTTCTAAATGTGTACTTTTAGAACGATGATTTTAACTTAATTTATTTTTCTATTTTTTCCATTAAAAAATTTGTTTGCGTTCAAAAATTCTGAAATAATTTTATGAAAAAATGCAGATTTAAAAAAATCTTTTTTTCTAATTGATGATTTTTTAAAAACTTCCCAAACAATAATTTTCTGTAAAATACGAATTTACAAAAAACAAATAGGATTCTATTTGAAAAAAAATGAGCTGACCCCAAAATGACCTTAAAACCTTCACGCCAGGTCGAAATTGTTACCTCCATTGATTATACCCCACCATATCCTGAAACTTTTGTATCAAAAATTGTCCGGAAAAATTCATAGTTTTCTAGATATTAAGCAGTCTCATGTACATAAAAAACAGAAAACAGTTCAAACGCAAATAATAATAATTTTAAGAATGCCCTTCTCGTCCTTTTTTAGCGAACTGTTGAGAGTCACTGGACACAATGAACCATAACGGTGGTTCTACACCAAAAAGATAAAATACCAAAACAATGTTTTTTTTTTAACAAAATGGCAAACAAAATTAAATATTTTTATCTTTTTTGTGTAAAAACCCCATTATATTGAATTTCAATTGAGGTAAGAAAGTATTAATCTGAATTACTGCGAACTAGAAAATAATGTTTCAGGTAAATAAAAGTTGTAGAATGTAGAGAATATTATTTTTATTTTCAAAATATTTTTTTTTATGAAATAATCATTTTTTTAATTATATTTCAAATTGTTTCTTCTAAGAAAAAATAGAATAAAAATTGTAGAGAATGTTATTTTCGATAATGTATGTCCTATATTATTACATGTTCTGTGATGTCCTATTATTTTTTTATATTTTAACAGTTAGCCAGAAAGATGTGTTTTATATAATTAGACGTATAACTCGTATAAGAAAGTCCTGTAGCATCCATTAGCTTTTTTTCATGTTTATAGTTATGATTAGTGGGCGGCAGAGGGTGAAAAACACTGCTTATCTACAGCCTACGCGGGCCTATTATAATGACTAGTACACTGGTATCCAGTTTGCTTAGTGCTGCAATGATTAAAACAACACATAATACTTAAACAGTGCCGGATTTACCCTATGTGGTGCCTTAAGCACTAATTATGTAAATGCCCCCTTTTGTAATTTTGAAGAGCTTTTTTTTTTAGCTTTTTCAATAAAAAAAAAGTTTCCAATATAATTTTGAAGACCTTTTTTTTGCCCTAAGCAATTGCTTATTTTGCTTATTGGTAAATCCGGCACTGTACTTAAGTACACTTTAAGTACGTAATGCGTTTGTGTTGTTGATATAATAGTGCACAAATGCAACTTACAACGATATATGTTTACAAAGTAGATAATTTTATTAAAACATCTAAGATAATCTAGTGCATTGTTTGTAAAAAATATTTATCAGTAAGCAAACACATAAACGCTGTTAAACTACATATCGCACCCGCGCAAAAAAAGTGTCACAACTCAAAAAATGTCATATTTGAGATAAATATGTAGAATGATTCCAAATTACTATATATTTCTACTAAAAATTGTCATTAATGTACTTCGTGTACCTACCGTCAAAACTAGCATATTCTTAAAAAAATGTCAAATTATGTTTTTATTGAATACTTAAACACTAAGCGTTTTAATAGTTACTATTTTTCAAACATCACAGGAATACTAAAATATTTAAATGAAATACTGTGTATCAGTCCTTTTCCTATACTAACTTTACAATTTTGATTTATCTAAATTGTTATAATTTCATTTATTCCTATTTCCTCAAAACTAAATATATTTTTTCAGTTTTTTTTTGCGGTGGTGCAATATCCTACGTAATCTATAGGTATCTATAAAAGAGTTTGTCTTTAACCACTCACTTACTCACTCATATATCAACGTACAGCCCAAACCCCTCGACTTAGAAACATGAAATTTCGTAGGTGCCTTTTATGATGTAAGCACCCACTAAGAAAGGATTTTTCGAAATTCAACTCCTACGGGGTTAAACCAGGATGTCAATGTTTGGATTCACAGAAAGCGGTTAGTTACCGGTTACACTGACCGGCGAGTTTTGATTGGTTGATTTATCGTATTTCTGGTACATTCTACCAGAAATTCCATAAATCAACCAATCAAAACTCGCCGGTCAGTGTAACCGGTAACTAACCGCTTTCTGTGAATCCAAACAATGTTTATATAAAAAAATATTTTTTTTGTTCGCATTTAATTGAAACTTATCGAACATACTCTACAATATAAATAATGAAACAATTATTTCAGCATTTCCCAAAATTTAACCCCTAAGATGTTAGGGGAGTGGAAAAAATTGTAAAATATTTTTTTTTGTATTCACCAAATAAAACATGGCACAAGTAGGTACTCTACAAGACAAATATCAGTTACGAAAATTCAACCCCTTTTAGAATGGAAGAGGGGGTAATATTTTGATATATTTATCTTCATAATTGTTCATGATATTAAAGTAAATTCGGACAAATTAATATTCAATTAAAAATTAAAAGTTCGATATTCAAGCCCTAATAGCATGGGACGGGGATGAGGATTGATTTAGATATGTTTATCTGCATACCTGCTTTACTTATAAAGATGAATTCGGGTAAAATAGTCATCTATTAAAATAAAAATTTCGACATTTAACCCCTAGTGGCGGGAGTATACAGGGTCTGTGTTTTTGATATGTTTATCTGCATAGCTGCTTACGTTATAATGGTGGAGTCGGTCAAAATAATCTGCAATAATAAATATTCGATATTCAACCACTAATGGCGGGGGTAGACAGGGGGTGGGTTTTCGCAATTTTAAACTAAAAGATATTTACGTTTTTGATAGGTAATGAATAAAAATCAATCAAATGTAATATGTCATCCCCTAGCACGTATGGAGGGTTGTAATTAGTTTCGAAGTTTACGCTAGTGAAGCCGCGGGATTCCACTAGTAAATTATAAATTATTAACCCTTTGATTTACATAGCTGTGAATTAGTTTTGAAACTGTTTGTGTAATGAGTAATTATTGGCGAAATAATAAATTATAATTAACACTTATAATACACATAAAACATAATTAAAGTTTTTTACTGTTAATTAATAACATTTTTTCTTAATAAAAAAAATTAATGTCATTTATATATTTAATTTAATAATTAAAACATAAAATATTAAATACTTTATAATAAACTAGCGGAATCCCGCGGCTTCGCTCGCGTAAACTTCGAAACTAATTAGAACCCTCCATACTTGATAGGGGATGACATATTAGATTTTTGATTTTGATTTTTATTCATTATCTATAAAAACCTTAAATATCTCGGATCTTAGTAAAAAAAACATTGTAAAAACTAACCACTTGTCTACCTTCGTCATTAGGGGTTGAATATCGAATTTTTTATTGGAGATTATTTTGCCCGACTCCACCATTATAACGTAAGCAGCTATGCAGATAAACATATCAAAAATACAGACCCTGTCTACCCCCGCCATTAGGGGTTGAATGTCGATAACTATTTTTCCCGAATTTACCTTTATAAGTAAAGCAATTTGTCCGAATAAACTTTAATATCATGAACAATTATGAAGATAAATATATCAAATTTTACCCCCCCCCCCACCCCCCCGCATTCCCATAGGGGTTGAATTTTCGTAACTGATATTTATCTCGTAGAGTACCTACTTGTGCCATGTTTCATTCGGTGAATACAAAAAAAAAATTACAAATTTTTCCACCCCCCTAACACCTTAGGGGTTAAATTTTGGGAAATGCTGAAATTATTGTTTCATAATTTATATTGTAGAGTTCGATAAGTTTTAATTAAATGCGAACAAAAAAAAATTTTTTATATAAATTTTGATACCCTGTTTTAACCCCGTAGGGGTTGAATTTCAAAAAATCCTTTCTTAGTGGGTGCTTACTTCATAAAAGGAAGGTACCTACGAAATTTCACGTTTCTAGGTCCAGGGGTTTGGGCTGTACGTTGATATATGAGTGAGTGAGTGAGTGAGTGAGTGAGTTGTTAAGGACAAACTCTTTTATAGATATAGATATAAGTTGTCGGTATGCTTAAGTGCGGGTCTACATAATAAATGTGTGATAATGTAAATAAAACCTATGTATTTTATGAGGTACACATGTCACCACTGCTTTTAGATCGCTGACAGGGGCGTAACTAGAGAGGCACCTTATAAATTTTTTTATAATAGTTCATATTCATACTTCTTTTTTTTAAATCTAATCATTTTATTACATAACCTAAGAAAACGACAAAAACAAAATATTTGGCATTTTTTTACGACGAATAGTAAATCGATTTTAATAAAATTTCGGGAAAATATATTCCTTATGATTAGATATAAATTAAAAAAATGTGACGGGTTCTAAATCAAAACTTTATTCAAAATGGCTAAAAAACACATTTAAAAATAAAAATTGACTTTTGAACATATGGTGCAGGGACATTATTTATTTTTTTTCGTTCTTTGCGATGGCGCTAAAGATACTTATATAAATATTTTAAAAATCTAATTTTTAATTTATATAGGTACTAAGTACTAAACTATACCAAGAGTTAAAACTGCCCAGTGGGCTGTCATTTATATGTAATAACCCGCATATAGTTTTAAACAGTAGCGTAGTTAGGGGAGTCAAGGGAATCAATCGACCCTCTGAGTCAAAAAAATTATAAGATGATTATAATTTACGAGCATTTTTTCAATAATGAATACATCTAATAATAAGTGAAGAATATAACCCCCCCCCCCCCCCCCATCGCAAAAAACGAACTACGCCACTAGTTTTAAAACAATATATTTGGTTGGTACATGTTTGTTCATTGGGTCATAATTAATTGGGAATGTTGAATTTGTGGCCAAAAATATTATTAATGTGTACCCAGCATTAGGTAAAGCCACGAAAACCTAATAAATAGTTTTTATTATTATTATTCTTATTTTTTCAATTACAAAAAATACTTTGTTATAAGTTATCAGTATAGAACCACGTGGGGGTAGTTGGGCGTTTTTGATCTAACTTTAAATATTTATGACTTCTTAATTAAATAAATCTACATAAAAATATTTTTACATGATAATAAAAAATTTAATTATTATAATTTATTTCTCTATAGATGTACACGGTTCGATTTTGAATATCGACGAATAAATAATAAATACACAGTGCTCTGTCTGAACAGCACCTACAAAAGTATTGTATTTCTGTTAACGTTTTGATATTTAGTTGAAAACAGTAGTAATATTAAATATAGTATAATGTTCGGTAAAATTAAACATAAATTATTAAAACCGAAACATATTATATCTGTGTATCCAAGAAGTGTTCAGAATGAAGTTACTGAATTTAAAAGTAATAGTACCGGTTATAAATCATTCGATCAAATCCCTGGACCAAAGTCTTTACCAATTATTGGAACACTTCATAAATACTTGCCGTATATAGGTATGTTTTATTTCATTCAAGTAATATTTTTATTAAACTGGTGTAGTTTGTAGGTATGTTAAAATGGGACCCGGGCAAAAAGGCCGACAAGGACAAAAGGCAAACTTCCAAAAGGCGGACATGGATAAAAGGCAGACATGCACAAAATGCAGACTCCCAAAAGGAAGACAGGAACAAAAGGCAGACAGGAACAAAAGACAGACAAAACTATTATATAAATTAATAATATTTTTAAGGGGGGAGGGCTTATGCAATTTGCCCGCCTAAAAATAATATTGTATTATTTAATTTACTTTAACGATATAATTTTTGAGAAGGTATTGTATAAGCCCCTCACCCCTCAAAGATATTAATTTTTTGTCTGCCTTTTGTCCATGTCTGCCTTTCGGGTGTCTGACTTTTGTCCGTGTCTACTTTTTGGGAATCTGCGTGTCGTCTTTGTCGACCTTTTTTCCATGTCTGCCTTTTGTCCGTGTCTGCCTTTTATCCATGTCTGCTTTTCGGGATTCTGCCTTTTGTCGTAGACCCGTTAAAATAATGACTTTAATTTAATGTTTTTATAATATACACTCATCCCTTGATATAAGGGCGGCATCGGTAATTCGACCACTCGATATAAGGGCGTCTCGAGTGAAACTAATCTACTTCAGATATCTTTTCTAAAGATGTGGTCTTAGGTACTTACCGCACAGCGGATTTCAAATCTTAAAGCCCCGATTTTTCGAGCAAGTGGAATTGACTGAAGCTTAGAAAGCGGTTGCGCCCCTTGCAACTTTTGAACATACTTTGAATATCATTTCCCTACACAAAACATCTTAAATCTTGATTCCCAACAGGAATTTACTCACTCGATCGTATGGATTTAAATGGACGCAAGAAATACGAAACGTATGGACCAATTGTAAGTGAAACAATATTCCCTGGTGCCACAGTAATTTGGGTATTCAAACCTGAAGACATACGTGCCGTTTACAACACCGATGGCAAGTATCCATACAGAAGAAGTCATTTTGCATTGGAGCATTTTAGAAAAAGCCGACCTGGGGTTTACGAAAATACCGGTCTACTAATAACGTTAGTAACATTATCTACATATTTATTAAAAACATACATAATGATTTTAAGGATATTTATTGAAGTTATACTTCTTAGGTGTATTCAGGGTGAAATTTTAGTAATACAACGGCAACGAAAACAACACCATGCAGTTAAGTTATGCCGGGTTTGCACGGGTCGATTTTCGTCGTGCGACTAGGCCGCACGGCGAAAATCGACCGTGTAAATAGCAATTCGACAAGGCCGCAAATGACTAAAATCGAAAACGTCAAAGTAGACCAGCTTTCGACTTTTAACGTGCGGCAACAGGCCGCATGCGGCGAGTGACTTAAATCGACCGTGAAAATGATCAGTCGCATGCGATCACTTGCCGCATCAAGGTGTTTTCGTTCATCTGTTCTGGTCAACATTTTCAAACAAATGAACTAATCGCATGCGATTTTTATCGACTGTGAAAATGGTGTTGCTGTGCGGCCTTGTCAGGTGATTTGGTAGGTGACTAGTCGCACGGCGGAAATCGACCCGTGTAGGTATATATTCAGTCGTGTAGACTGTAGATAATACAGATTTCTATTATGATTGTAGATAAAACAGGTTTTTAGTTTTGCATTTCACACAAGATGTCACTACGCGACTACGCCAAAGAAGTATAACTCCTAACGCGCATACATAAGTTCACACACTTACTTTTTTAAATTAAACCTCAATACATACTATAGTTATAAATAACAGAGGATGTTGGATCGATTTTTAGGGTTCCGTAGAAAACTAGGAACCCTTATAGTTTCTCCATGTCTATATGGTCGTAGATTTATGACCCAAAAACAGAAATGATTTGATTTTTGAGTGGGGTGTCTTTAGAAAGGTCTCCTAAAATGCAACAAAAAATATATCGGGACGTTTTTATTTTAACCCTTCAATCACGATGTATTTGCTCTTCAAAATAATTATTATAGCGTCCCCCCACTATTGATTCAAAAATCTGTAAAAAAATCAGAATGTAGCTTTTAATTTGTACTTTCATTGAAAATTATAACGAACACTGTCAAAAATATTTTGGACCCCCCTTTCATAGACTGAAAAGTGAACTCACATTTTTTTCACTTACTCCATTGATTTGATAGGTCACTTAGAATGCAACAAAAAATGTCAAATTACCTTTTAATTTCAACCCTTCAGTCACGATATATTTGCTTTTCAATATCGTTATCAGAGACCCCCCCCCCCCTTCCCTCTATCTAATTTCTAAACTATCGATTCAAAAAATCTGTAAAAAAATTCACAATATAGCTTTTAATTAGAACTTTCACTGAAAATTATAACAAACACTGTAGCAAAAATAGTTAATGAAAATTTAAAAAAAATACTCTTTTCATAAATCGTAGTGAGAATGACTACGAAACACTATCATGTGCATACACGCACTTGCCCGTTTTTTAAATGTGAATTATCTATTTTATTCAATCATATTTTAGAAATGGACCTGATTGGGCAAAACTTAGGAGTCCAATACAAAGTAAATTAAGTCGACCCCAGAATTTAAAAAAATACATCCCGTTAATTAATTCAGTTTTGGATGATTTTACAGAACAAATAAAAAATAAAAATGGTAAAATTGAAGATTTTCACAATGATTTATCACGCGTATTTCTAGAATGTAAGTATATAGTTTTATAAATTTAAGATCAAATTCACTAAATAGGATATTTAACAAAATTTTAAAATATATTGAAAATCATGCGTGTGTTAAAATATTGTCAAAATAATAACTTCCGAATACGACGAACGACTGGAATGTTCCTGATTTCAAATAGTAAGGGTATAACGAACATTTTTTTTTAATTCCATCAAAATCGGTGCTGTTTTTGAGGATTCCGAAGTTTTGGCCATTTTCTAGCATTATTTTTACTCGACTAAATAGTTACTTTGTCAGACAAAATGTATTTTCCGATTTTCCAGTCCATCGCGTGGAAATCGTCGTTACAACTCTCTGATAATGTAATAGTCCAAGAGGTGAGCACCAAAATTTGCAACTACTTTCTAAAAGCTGATTTTTTGATATTACGTCACATTAATTTGTGGTGTTGATATACAGCCTGCCGTCATGTCAGTCAGCTAGTTTTGTTAGCGTTTGGCGCGGGGGTGGTTTTAACTTTGTAAAAAAACTATACAAGTTGCAACTACTTTCTAAAATCTGAAAATCAATTTGCAAACAGTATACTAAGTAAGAACTCCTTTTATCATAGTCAGTCATCAAAATCTTACAACCAAGCGGTTCAGCAGCGAGTTTAACTCGTAAAAATCTATACATCGTGAAAGTACTTTCTAAAATATGAAATTCGGAATATTATTAATATTATCATTACTAAAAAAATAGTCAGTCCGAATTTTACCTTAACAATTGCCGTCAGCAGCTTACCACCTCCGCCCTCCGCGCCAAACGCTAACGACACTAGCTAACTGACGGCAGGCTGTATATCAACACCACAAATGTGACATAATATCAAAAAATCAATTTTTAGAAAGTAGTTGCAAATTTTGGCGCTCACTTCCCCGACTCGCTAAAAGAGGAAATTCAGCGATAAAAAAAATTTTCGCAGAGGAAAAAAGCATAATTAAACCATACAAGAAGTTATAGATTTTTCAAATAGTTTATTTGATTTTTATTGTTTTTAATTTTTATTTTTTTAGTGATATGTCTAGTAATATTCGACGTACGTTTAAATTGCTTCAGTGAAAAAGAAATGTTACATGATTCAATATCAACACGCCTTATCCAAACTGCTTACGATACAAATAGTTCTATTTTGAAAACAGATATCGGACTACAGTTGTGGAGGTTTTTCGATACCCCAAAATACAAAAAAATTAAAGAATCTCAATTATTTATGGAAAAGTAAGTGTGTAATATCCACCCTCTCCTAGTTTTGCTCAAATATACAGGGTGTATAACAATTATTATAATTTCCCGGGAAAAAATTGTAGATCTGCAGAGATCTACTCAGATCTCTGCAAATATCCATTTTGAGATAACATCATATTTTTCACCGGTTTTTGATCTGTGAAGTTTTGCAAAAATCGACAATGACCTACAAAGATCTTAAAGGGTCTACAAACATCTCTAAAGATTGTTGTGATACAGATTAAAACGTTGAAAAATCATTAATTTTCAACGTTACAATGATCTTCAGAGATCTTTGTAGATCGTTGTAGATCTTTGCAAGTCTCCACAGATCAAAAACAAGTGTAAAATATGATGTCTCAAAATGGAGACCTCTCAAGATCTTTTTTTACCTACCATTCTTAGAACTGATGGGATATCTAACATGTATATTTAGTTATAACAATATTCTCTAATTTTATTTTTATAATTTTACAAATTTTAGAGTTATACTCAAATTTATGACTAAAGCACAACAAGAAATGAGCGAAAATAATACCGAAGATAATTTTTCGATTTTGAAACAATTACTTTCGTCCCCAGATCTCAGTTTCAAAGATATTATCGTGTTTTCTAGTGATATGTTATTAGGTGGTGTTGATACGGTAAGAAAATAAATCTACGCCATAATTAGACATAGAGCATGGGTAGTGCATCTGATTCGAAAACAGGGTCGTGACAAAAGAAAGAGATGGAAAATATTTTATGATACACTTGTCATTTAAATATGAGTGTATTTCATTCTTCTTAGAAAAAGAGATAGATATATCCTAAACGCCGCCGTATCTCTCACTATTTTGATGAAATGTCACACCATTATATTAATATAGAATGCGCGGTCCATGCTCTATGTCTATGATCTACGCAGATTTAATTCAATCTACGTAAATCTAAAATTAATTATAAGCACTGTATATCTTTATTTTAGACATCATACACATCAAGTTTTCTTTTTTACCATTTGTCTACAAACCCAAAAGTTCAAGCAAATCTTTTCAAAGAGGCGATAGAGTTGCTTCCGAATAAAGACAGCCCTATCACTGCAGACGTTCTGGACAAAGCTAAATACACTAAAGCTGTATTGAAGGAGTCATTACGAATGAATCCAGTGTCGATAGGAGTTGGGAGACTTCTACAACAAGATACTGTGCTGTCGGGGTATTTGGTACCTAAAGGGGTAAGTTTTATTTTTTCTAGTCAATGAACTGATTTAACATTTATTATTTTATAGCAACTTTGCATTATTATAAATTATTATATGACTAGCGGAATCCCGCAGCTTCGCTCGCGTAAACTTCGAAACTAATTAGAACCCTCCATACGTGATAGGGGATGACATATTACATTTTTTTATATTGATTTTTATTCATTACCTATAAAAAACGTAAATATCTCGGATCTTAGTTATAAATTGTAAAAACTAACCCTCTATCTATCCTCACCATTAGGGGTTGAATATCCAATTTTTATCCAACCTTAGGGGTTAAATTTTGGGAAATACTGAAATAATTGTTTCATTATTTATATTGTAGAGTATGTTCGATAAGTTTCAATTAAATGCGAACGAAAAAAAAATTATATAAACGTTGACACCCTGTCTTAACCCCGTAGGGGTTGAATTTCGAAAAATCCTTTCTTAGTGGGTGCTTATATCATTAAAGGAAGGCACCTACGAAATTTCACATTTCTAGGTCCAGGGGTTTGGGCTGTACGTTGATATATGAGTGAGTGAGTGAGTGAGTGGTTAAGGACAAACTCTTTTATAGATATAGATTAGACACCTCCAGTAATTTAGTGTTTAGTGAAAACAAGTAGTCAACAAAATCGTTAAGTTAAGACTGGGCGTTTACATCTTGACAAGTATTTAGTTATACGTATAGTATAGACATCTTCGAATTTTGTCGTGTTTTCCAAGAAAGCAATTCTCTGTCGTACCAACTATGTCGAATGTATTTGATCGGTCTGATCTTTATTTGAACCATAATACCAAATCACTGCAAGAAGCAAATTGCAAAGCCACTCCTACCGAACAATAGTCCAAGCAAATTAGATATTTTTGAAGAAAAAAATCATAAAGTTTTGATATTTTGTCCACGTACTCTCAGAAAGGTTCGGAATAAGAGCCCGAAAAGTTTCCAGCTAAATCGTGGATGTAACATCCCCTTTCACGTGAAAAACTATCCTCGGACGGGATTTTATTTCAGTTTTTCCAATTTTTCATCCAAACTACCGAACGGAGAAAAAAATATTACAGGAATTAAAGATTATACATGAAATTTTACGTAAAAAATGTCTTATGCACTATTCGGCTAATCCTCAGCCTACTCATGTATTCAATACTCAAAGTGAAGGGTAGTTTTTGGAGCGCAACGAAAATATTGAAGAATTTTTTTTAATTCAATGCCTGTACATGAGGCTCTCAAAATCATAGTTGCCTGGGGGCAAATGAAGTTATAAAGCGTTACTTAACACTAATTTTTATTTAGATAAATGTTGTAACGCAAAATCAAGTCCTATGTCGCTTAGAAGAGTACTTCAGTGAACCTGACAAATTCATTCCGGAAAGGTGGATAAAAGGACATGAACTATACAAGCAACATGATCCTTATTTAGTCCTACCTTTTGGCCATGGACCCAGATCTTGTATTGCAAGGCGGATAGCAGAACAAAATATGCATATTCTGATATTAAAGGTAATTGATATACATCAAATCAGGGTTTCCAACTATTTATAACTATTATTTAATTTTTAGATGGCACGCAATTTCGTATTTGATTGGATAGGTGACGGAGAATTAAGAGTTAAAACAATTTTATTAAATGAACCTGATGGAAATATAGTATTGGAAGTATCACAAAGAGTAGAATGAATTAAAATATACATATAAATTATTAATATACTACTTATAAACGTCAATTTAATGAGCAAATATATAAAGCAGCTTTCGATTCACAGTATCATCTTCAGCCTGAAGGAATTGACGTTTACAAATCGAGTTGTTTTGATTTATCATATAAATTATTTATAGTTTCTATAGGGGTAACTTTTACATGTAGGTACTTTATTAACTTGACTAAAAAACAAACTAAAAATAGCTATTTGTTGATAAGGATGCATTATCGGAGGTATATTTATATTAACTTTTTGTCTTATTTTTTATCATGGAACAAGAATATAAATTTATTTTTTGTAATTTTAAGCATCCGTATTAGGGTTAATTCTACATGCTTTCTTTTCCATCGATATTTCTAGAAAACGGTTTATCCTATGATAAACAAGCAAAGTATGTTTTTGTTTATTTTTTGTCATATAATCTTATAAAAGTACCAACTCAGGAAAAAAATTAAGGAACAAACCAATACTAGATAAAAATCGATGGGCCCACTGGCCCTTTACAGCCCTGGTCTAAAATATAATTGGTTAATATTAGAAATCGATAACACATATTATTACTAAACCAAATACTAAATTTCATAATTCTAGCACAAAGGGTTCTCTAGATATTAAATTAAAACTCTTTTTTAGTAAATTCTTTTGAGGCCTGTAGTTCCCTAAGGAAAAATTTCCGGACACATGTTTATTGAAAGTTTTTTGCTTATAATATTTTTCACAAACTACTGTTCAAGTTTGGCACGACAGTGCTGAATCACCCTGTATAGGTATAGACGACAATGATAATAATTTTAAGAATTCCCTTCGCCCTTCGCGTCTTAATTTTAGCGAAATGTTGAGAGTCACTGGACACAATTAACTATAACGATGGTTATACAACAAATAGATAAAATTCCAATACAATGTTTTTCTTAACAAAAAAGTAAACAAAATTAAATGTTTTTATTATCTTTTTGGTGTAAAAACCCCATTATATTAAATTCCAGTTAAGGTAAGAAAGTATTAGGCTGAATTTCTGCAAATGAGAAAATAATGTCTCACATAAATAAAAGTTGTAGAATGTAGAGAATATTATTTTTATTTATTTTATTTTCAAAAATTCAAAATTCAAAAATGTTATTTTCGATAATGTATGTCCTATTTTATTATATATTCTGTGATATCCTATTATTTTTCTATATTTTAAGAGTTAACCAGAAAGATATGTTTTATATAATGAGACGTATAAGTCGTATAAGAAAGCCCTGTAGCATCCATAAGCTTGTTTCACACATACGCGGTTCCATTCGGTTCGGTTCGTTTTCGGTATCAGCCAAAAACGAATCAAACCCTTTCACACATACACGGTTCTCATACGGTTCATATTAGGTTTTATTTTTTTCCGTAAACTCAGTAGTTATCATGGAGAGAAAACAAGTTGTTGCCATGTTGTTTCTCTATAAAAAAATTAAAAAACGAATGAGGAATACTAGAATTCATTGCGAGCACCCTCTCATCACTTTACAGCAGGAATTTGGAGCATTCTACACTATTTTCCCGAAGCTAAAGAGCATGAAGACGATCCACATTAACATCTGGAAAACCGCTCATTTTATTAGAAAATCCGCGACAAAACTTAAAAAAAATAACACTCGCTATCAGGTTAAAACCGAAACTAAACCGAGTGCGTATGAACGCGTTGATTGTTTTCTGTTCCCTGGACAGGAATAGAAACCTGATGAAATCTGTTCGTGTGGAGTGAGTATTCGGTTCTCTACGGTTTCTATTAGGTACCGAATACAAACTGAATCACCGTTTCACACTTGTCGGCAGCGACCGAAAACGAACCGAACCGAATGAAACCGTATATGTGTGAAATAGGCCTTAGGGAGCGGCAGAGAGGGTGAAAAACACTGCTTATCCACGGCCTACGCATACCTACCTATTATAATGAATACTACACTGGTATCCAGTTTGTTTAATGCTGCAGTGATTAAAACAACACATAATACTTAAGTACGTAATGCGTTTGTGTTGTTGATATAATAATGCACAAATGCAACTCACAATGATATGTTTACAAAGTAGAGAATTTTATTAAAACATCTAAGATTATCTAGTGCATTGTTTGTAAAAAATATTTATCAGTAAGCAAACACATAAACGCTGTTAAACTACATATAATAAGTACGATGTAATTAATTATAAATTAATAACCCTTTGATTTACATAGCTGTGAATTAGTTTTGGAGCTGTTTGTGTAATGAGTAATGATAGGCGAAATAATAAATTGTTATTTATTAACACTTATGACACACATAAAACATAATTAAAGTTTTTTACTGTTAATTGATAACATTTTTTCTTAATAAAAAAATTAATGTCATTCATATATTTAATTTAATAATTAATTTAAAACATAAAATATAATAAATATAAGTTGTCGGAACTCGGTATGCTTAAGGCCTATTTCACACATATACGGTTTCATTCGGTCGCTGCCGACAAGTGTGAAACGATGATTCAGTTTGTATTCGGTACCTAATAGAAACCGTACAGAACTGAATACTCCCTCCACACGGACAGATTTCATCAGGTTTCAATTCGTGTCCAGGGAACACAAAGCAATGAACGCGTTCACACATACTCGGTTTAGTTTCGGTTTTAACCTGATAGCGAGTGTTATTTTTTTTAAGTTTTGTCGCGGATTTTCTAATAAAATGAGCGGTTTTCCAGATGTTAATGTGGATCGTCTTCATGCTCTTTAGCTTCGGGAAAATAGTGTAGAATGCTCCAAATTCCTGCTGTAAAGTGATGAGAGGGTGCTCGCAATGAATTCTAGTATTCCTCATTCGTTTTTTAATTTTTTTATAGAGAAACAACATGGCAACAACTTGTTTTCTCTCCATGATAACTACTGAGTTTACGGAAAAAAATAAAACCTAATATGAACCGTATGAGAACCGTGTATGTGTGAAAGGGTTTGATTCGTAGCCGAAAACGAACCGAACCGAATGGAACCGCGTATGTGTGAAACAAGGCTAAGTGTGGGTCTACATCAGTACAAACAGTGGCGGCTTTAGGGGGGGGCGACCCTGGGCAACCGCCCGGGGCGCCAAGGTAGCAGGGGCGGCAAGAAGTGAAAAAAAATAAGAAAAGAAAGATGCAACAACGAAAAAAAAAGCTCATCAGATTTTTTTGCGGTAGAAATTAACTATATATTCGAGTCAACCAAAAAAAAAGGTCTTCAAAGGTCGGGAAGGCGGCAAAAAAATATTTCGCCCGGGGCGCCGAGCTTGCAAAGGCCGGCTCTGAGTACAAATATGAATTTGTTGAGAATAATATATGTGATAATGTAAATAAAACCTATTTCTTTTATGAGGTACACATGTCACCACTGCTTTTATATCGATGACAAGGGCGTAACTAGAGGCTCTATGTGTCAAAAAAAATTATTATAAAATAATAATAAATAATAAAAATTTGCAAATGTAAATATACACAGTAAAATTACTGTTGTGCAGTTTTCACAAATAAATATACCATTTACGTTTTCGAGCATATACCTACTAGAGCCGGCCTTGCCGTTCGGCCGAGCATAACAAGTGTGCGAGAGAGAAAGGATGTAGACTTATTGCGCCGGACCTCTGCGCAGTAGTTAACTGCGCAACGGTATAGTTGCATGCGTACCGCAAAGTTAATAAATATACGGAGTGGTGACTGCGCACAAAGTAAATTTCTTACTTCTGCGCAGAGGTTCGAAAAATGCGGACCGCCCACTCCAGGTTCCGCTTTTCGACCTACCCAGTCCACTCGAGTTTACTCCCCTGTCTTTAGTCTTTATGGTTTAATCACAAAAAGCGATTGTTTTTTTGTCCTCGACAACCCGTGAAACTTTGTCGATATGTTTACGGGACACTCTGTAAGTATAGTATAGGGTGGACCATCTGTTGGTTCCTTTTTAAAAGCTTTTATTTAATTTCACTTGTTTGTTTGTTAGTTTGTTAGTTAGTTAAGATCAAATTTTGCAATCAAAATTTCGACTAGTTCTAATTAAGATAGAGCTTTGAAATTTTGTATACATATATGAGTCCGGCGACAATGCAATATAGTATATCTAATATCGTTCTAAATCCAATATGGCGGATGTTCCAAGATGGCGGATTACCTTTTTCTTTATGGTCATCTTCATATGGGTATCAAATGAAAGGGTTTGATGAGTAGAATACAAATAGTTATGTGACGTCATTATAAATCCAATATGGCGGACGCCCCAAGATGGTGATTTACCTTTTTCTACATAATCATCTTGATATGGGTATCAAATGAAAGGGTTTGACGAGTGGAATACAATTAGCTATGTGACGTCATTCTAAATCCAATATGGCGGGCGCACCAAGATGGCGGATTACATTTCTCTCTTAACCATCTTGATATGGGTATCAAATAAAAGTGTTTGATAAGTAATATACTATTAGCTATGTGACGTCATTCTAAATACAATATGGCAGACGCCCCAAGATGGCGGATTACCTTTTTCTTTATAACTATCTTGATATGGGTATCAAATGAAAGATTTTGTCGAGCTTTACCTGTTGATATGTTAGTTAGTTAGTCAATCAGAAACTAAAAATTTAAAAATAAAATTATATAAAAAAATACTTTTTAAAAACAAGCTTTTATTTAAAATGCACTAAAAAGTAAAAAATAAATTTTCAGCTATCACAAAAAATTCAGGTTTTTATGACTAAAACCAATAAAAGCGCGGGGCGCTATAAAGACAAATGTATGAATAAAAATTCTTATGCAGAATAAGAAATGAAATATAAATTGATATAAGATAATAGTAGAAAATTTGCACATTAAATCAAATAAATACAGTAGAATTTTTGATAAACTATAATAATACTTCAGTATAATGAAATAATTAATTAATTAAAAACTATACATTTACCTTCATGAGCACCCCGCGCTTTTATTGGTTTTAGTCATAAAAACCTGAATTTTTTGTGATAACTGAAAATTTATTTTTTACTTTTTAGTGCATTTTTAATAAAAGCTTGTTTTTAAAAAGTATTTTTTTATATAATTTTATTAATGTTCGTTTTGTTCAAAATAATGGGTTATGTATTTGAACTGTAAGTTTGTTTGTTTGTTTGTAGACGAGATGAAACTAGCTTTAGATTAGTCTCGTTTTGTTGGTATTTAAAAGGTCTTAGTCTCGTTCGAATTCTCATATTTTCTTAAAAGGAGAGGAGCACAACAATGGCCCACCCTTTATAATAAAAAATAATAATAAACGCTTTTTCCGATTCGACCGCTATAATTTATGAATTAATAATTTTCACCTCAGGCTTCAAAATGACTAAGTACGACTCTGCATATAACGCTTAACAACAAAAAAACACATCTAAATAAATACTCTTACGACGCCTATGTTCTCATGCCCCATTATGAGTCTGTATATGTATGAGTGCACACACAACTATCTATATAAAAATATTTTTACATGATAATGTAAAATTTATTTATTATAATTTATTTCTCTAGATGTAGACGGTTCCATTTTGAATATCAGGAATAGATAATAAATACACAGTGTTCTGTCTGAACAGCACGTACAAAAGTATTGTATTTCAGTTAACGTTTTGATATTTAGTTGAAAACAGTAGTAATATTAAATATAATATAATGTTCGGTAAAATTAAACATAAATTATTAATACCGAAACAAGTTATAATATCTGTGTATCCAAGAAGTGTTCAGAATGAAGTTACTGAATTTAAAAGTAATAGTACCGGTTATAAACCATTCGATCAAATCCCTGGACCAAAGTCTTTGCCGGTTATTGGAACACTTCATAAGTACTTGCCGTATATAGGTATGTTTTATTTCATTCAACTAATATGTATATTTTGTTTAACTGGTGTAATTTGTAGGTATGTTAAAATAATTAAATTAATTTTACGTTTTATAATATCTAACTGTACAATGATTTATGAATTTATGTAGAGCGATTTATTCCCGCCAGTGGCGTAGATAGAGGGGGATTAAGGGGATCAATCCCCCCCGTTATACAATTTTTGTACTTTGCACCAGATAAAAGATGATTATCATAATGAAAAATATAATGAAATTTAATACTGTCATTCCCCCCCCCCCCATCTCAAAAAGCTATCTACGCCACTAATTCCCGCAGTTACGCTCGCATTGACCTAATTAATCAATATTTATCTATACCTTATCAATATCAAGACTATATACTATCGCTAATGTTTAAGGGTATAGGTAACGTAATTTTTTTTATCGATTTTCATTGATTAAAATATTAATATTTTTTTAAATTGTGGTTGATCAGTATTCTTTAGAACTTCAGGAACAATCTGAGACCAATTTTGATTTGAACAAAAATTATCAATTTTTAAATTATTTTCCTCGAAATAAACATTTTTACGTTTTTTTAAACCCTCTAAAGAGAGTATTTTTCTGTCAAATTCAATCGATTCGTCTAAGTGTCTCCAACAAATATCAACAATAAAAACACCCCGTCATCGATTTAGATTTTGAGAAAAATTGAAAAAAATCTTGAAAAGGGGGTTTTCACCCTTCAAACTCCATTTTTAAGGGTGTTGCACTACTTTTCGCTAGTCCGGGTTATTTTTTTTCGAATTCTATGCCCCAAAATCTATAATAATCAACCATAAAATTCCTTGTCCGTAAAAATTCGGATTTTGGCACTTTTCACTGCACCCTAGACTGGGTTAACATTTTACTTAAAAAGCATTGATTATACAAAAAAAGTATAAGTACCTTTTTTGTGAAGAATTTTATAAGCTATAATTTTCTTCATAACTATTTTTCTCGAAAAACTAATAATTTTTGAGATATTTGCAAAAAACTAGAATTAGCCCCCCTTTAAAAAATAAAAACCCGCCATCCAAATTTCGGGTACTTTTTAAGGTATATTTAGGACATAATAAATTAGGACAAAATAAAAGTCTCCACCAAAATCCAGCTTGGTCGGAATTTTTTCTTAGTAAAAACCTTTATTTCCTTGGCTATAGAAGTTAGCAACTTCTAAGTACACTTTGAACTATCATTTCCATACACAAAAAAATCTGAAATCTTGATTCCCAACAGGAATTTACTCACTCGATCGTATGGATTTAAATGGACGCAAGAAATATGAAATGTATGGACCAATTGTACGTGAAACAATAGTCCCTGGTGCCACAGTAATTTGGGTATTCAAACCTGAAGACATACGTGCCGTTTACAACGCCGATGGCAAGTATCCATACAGAAGAAGTCATCTTGCATTGGGGCATTTAAGAAAAAGCCGACCTGAGGTTTACGAAAGTTCTGGTCTAATAACAACGTTAGTAACATTATCTACCTATAGGGTTGCCATCCGTCCTCTTTTCCCCGGACACTGTCCTCTTTTTTAGGGCGTCCGAGGGAATTTTTCAAATGTGTCCGGGTTTATTAAGAAGTTTACCTACGTAAAAAAGTCGTCAAAATTACTTAAAAAAAAAGATCGTCACACTTTATTTTTAGGATGTGGCTATTTGCACATACAGTATGTGCAAACAATTGGCTATTAGAACATACAGTATGTGCAAGCAATTGGCTATTAGAACATACTGTATGTGCAAGCAATTGGCTATTTGCACATACTGAATGATTTGAATGTGAGCCGAAACCCCTGAACCTAGAAACGTGAAATTTTAGGGGTGTGTTTCTTTTATGACGTAAGTCAATTTCAACCCCTACGGGAGTAAATTTTTGTATGGAAAAAATATTTTTTTGATGGATTTACTTGAAACTTAAAATACACACTCTACATTACCAATAATGAAACATGTATTTCAGCATATACTAGATTTCAATCCATGAAGGGTTGCAAGGGGGTGTTAATTTTATAAAATTTTGGAATATTAATCTACATAACTGTTTATGATATTGAGGTAAATACGGACAAAGAAAGTCATCCATACTAATATTATAAATGCGAAAGTATGTCTGTCTGTTTGTTACCTTTTCACGGCTAAACCGCTGAACCGATCTTGATGAAATTTGGCAGGGAGATAGCTTACATCCTAAGAATGGATATAGGCTACTTCGAATCTCAAAAATACATCCCCTTAGAAATTGCAAGAGGGTGGAAATGTTTGTATGGGAAATATTTCACCCCCTGTCATATATTAAGGATTGTAACTATTTTCATTCGATCCGCCGGGAAAAATACTACGAGAATGAGGGGTTTTAGGGGGAAAAACAAACCCCTATCTCCCATAGGAACCGAGATATTTACGATTTTGTATAATGAATGTAAACTAAAACAAAAAAAAAATATTTCACCCCCTTCCACATATAAAGGGTTGTAACTTAATGGTGTTGTAAAACAACACCATTAAGTTAGGTTAGGTTTGCATGTATTTTATAAATATATTCAGTCGTGAAGATAATATAGATTTTTGTTATGATTGTAGATAAAACCAATTTTTAGTTTTATATGTTCACGCTAGATGTCACTACGCCAAAGAAGTATAACTTCTAACTCGCATACTTAAGTACACACACTTTCTTTTTTTAAATTAAATCTCAAGACATACTGTAGTAATAACAGAAGACGTTGGATCGATTTTTAAATGAGAATTATCTATTTTATTCAATCATATTTTAGAAATGGTCCTGATTGGGCAAAACTTAGGAGTCCAATACAAAGTAAATTAAGTCGACCCCAGAATTTAAAAAGATACATCCCATTGATCAATTCAGTTTTGGATGATTTTGCACAACAAATAAAAAATAAAAATGGTAAAATTGAAGATTTTCTTAGTGATTTATCACGCGTATTTCTAGAATGTAAGTATGTAGTTTTTTTAAGATCAAATTCACTAAATAGGGTATTTGACAAAATTTTAAAATGTATTGAAAATTGTGCGTATGTTAAAAGAATGTCAAAATAATAATGTATTATAATGTATTAATAATCAGCTGATTTTTTCAGGATTGTTTAATGAAAATGTCTAAAACCCAATAAGTAGTTACTTTGTTGGATAAAATATATTTTCCGATCTTCCAGTCCGACGCGCGAAAATCGTCGTCACAACTCTTTGGCAATATAACATCGCGGAGAGAGGGAAATTCGAGATTACAAAAATTTTCACAGGGGAAAAATTGGTAGACTATAGGCATAATTAAAAGCCACACAAGAAGTTAAAGAGATATATTATTCAATTGCGTCATATGTCGCTTGGCTCCTAGCCCAGTACAAAATTAACAGATCTAATTGGGTCTGAGCAGATCCAATTTTATATCCAATTAGATCTAATCAGATCCAATCAGATCTGAAAAAAAAATTACGGATTTGCTCAGATCTGGTTAGATCTGATGACACTTTGATGAAAATTTTTTATATGTGATTTTATATCCAATTGGATCTGCAAATAAGCCGTTATTATCAGATCTGTTTGGATCCAATTGATAACCATTTTACGGATCTAAAAAAATTTGGATCCAATTATTGGATCTGATCGTTTTTTTCCTAGGAGACTAATTCTGACTAATACTTTTTACAACATTATAAAATTTATTATCAATACCCTATTATGTGTACTTTGAGTTAAATTACTTTTATTTGTTTTTATGGTTTTTAATTTTAATTATTTTTTTAGTAATATGTCTAGTAATATTCGATGTACGTTTAAATTGCTTCAGTGAAAAAGAAATGTTACATGATTCAATATCAACACGCCTTATTCAAGCTGCTTACGATACAAATAGTTGTATTTTGAAAACAGATAACGGACTACAGTTGTGGAGGTTTTTCGATACCCCAAAGTATAAAAAAATTAAAGAATCTCAATTATTTATGGAAAAGTAAGTGTTTAATATCCACCCTCTCTTAGTTTTGCTCAAATATACAGGCAGGGGTGTGCTGCCAAAAATTTAACAACCGGGTCGCTAAAAAAAATTATACCCTATTTTCTCTCGGAATAGATTGAAATCTATTGTTGTTTTCAAACGGTATACATTTGAACTCATTTGAGGTAATTTAACTTGCAACTTGTTTTTCATGCATTCCAAAATCATTACTATTGCTCTTATTGAACGTCTAATTAATTTACAAGTCTTCAGGCTTCCGCGGTGATCTTGATATGGATCTTGGCTTCTGGGTGTAAGCCGCGTCGATTTGGTCGTTTTACTGGCTAACGTTTCGTCACACATTACAGTGGACATCTTCAGGGCTCTTGTAACAGTGCAAGAGCCCTGAAGATGTCCACTGCAATGTGTGACGAAACGTTGGCCAGTAAAACGACCAAATCGACGCGGCTTACACCCAGAAGCCAAGATCAATGTCTAATCAATTTATCGCGGAATAATTTAACAACTGGCTCGCCGATTTTCAAAAATCTTAACAACCGACTCGCGCGAGCCGGTGCGAATCGGCTCCAGCACACCTCTGTATACAGGTTGTATAATAATTAAAATAATTTCTAAGCATTTATTAAAGCCTTATTTTACTCACCACCATATTTATTTATTTATTTCTGTACTGATGATATGAAAAAAAATTCATGTAAAAAATATACATATCTGGTTTTATAATGTGAAAAGGAATATGGCAAACTTATTTATTTATTAACTTGTTTTACCTCCCTAATGGGATATCTAACATAATATATACATGTATAATTACGGTATAACAATATTCTCTACTTTTAATTTTATAATTTTATAAATTTTAGAGTTGCACTCAAATTTGTGACTAAAGCACAGCAAGAAATAAGTGAAAATAATACCGAAGATAATTTATCGATTTTGAAACAATTACTTTCATCCCCAGATCTCAGTTTCAAAGATATTATCGCATTTTCTAGTGATATGTTATTAGCTGGTGTTGATACGGTAAGAAAATAGATCTACGCCATTATTAGACATAGAGCGTTTTTATCTAACTCGAAAACAGGGCCGAGATAGAAAATAGTTTAGGATATACATAGCCTTATTTAAACAGAAGTGTATTTCATTCTTCTTAGAAAAATAGATATAAACCTAAACGCCACCGCATCTCTCTCATTGTTATGAAGAAATGTTACACCATTATGTTAATACAGAATGTGTAGTTTAATTCGATCTACGTAAAACTAAAAATTACAAGCACTGTATATCTTTATTTTAGACATCATACACATCAAGTTTTCTATTTTACCATTTGTCTACAAACCCAAAAGTTCAAGCAAATCTTTTCAAAGAGGCGATAGAGTTGCTTCCGAATAAAGACAGTCCTATCACTTCAGACGTTCTTGACAAAGCTAAATACACTAAAGCTGTATTGAAGGAGTCATTACGAATGAATCCAGTGTCGATAGGAGTTGGAAGAATTCTACAACAAGATACTGTGCTGTCGGGGTATTTGGTACCTAAAGGGGTAATTTTTATTTTATTTTTTTAGTCAACAAACTGATTTTACAAATTATTTATTTTATCCACGACTTATACATAATACATACATTACATACGTAGTTTTTACTATATAATGCGATATATTAATCCCAGAGGGAACTATGACGAAAGAGAAATTTTCTGATTGGTGCATTAGAGGGCAATAATGGCCATTATTGCCCTCTAATGCACCAATCAGAAAATTCATCAAATTAAATAATGCCATGGAAACAAAATACACAAACTTTAAGTATAAAAAATTTATTTACGACTGTCAAATAAAACACCTAGTGTTTGTGTATTTGTATTGAGATGGATAAAAATTCTAGTAAAGTTGTTGATAGTACAAAACTTGTTTAGTTTATTAACTGAAATATTACTAATTTTAATATTTTTGGACACCACAGAGTTTGTGTATTTTGTTTCCATGGTATAGTTTAATTTATATTAATTTTAAATTATAACAAAAATGCTTGTGTTTGCATTTCTTGTATTCAGTTGTGTTTTATTAAAGTAATTAAAATAGTCGTAGATAAAGTACAGTATACTACTCGCAATAATGGCAATTATTACCTCGGAAATTTTTTCTCCCTCGCCGCTATGCGGCTCGGTTCGAAAATTATTCCTCGATAATAATAGCTATCATTATTGACTCGTGGTATAATATACTATTATAACAACTTTACATTATTACAAATTTATTTAGGAAATTCATACCGATTTGACACCTCGTAGAAAGCTTTCGGTTTTTTTTTGGTCGCCGTATCAGTTACCTTCTCTGATTTGTCTGTTGCCCCAACCAGATCTTGTACTATAAACTCATACTAATTCAATTAAGTGTATTTATGATTTTTAGTGTTCCACTATTGATTATTAGTGACACTTGGGTGTCCGTCCGTCTGTAAAATTTTGAAATTTAGCACAGAGAGAGTCTAGTTGCGCAATTATAAACGTGAAGTTTGGGAAATTGAAAAAATACAAGGGCATCGTGTAGGGTGTCAAATGAAAGCTTATTGAAACACGAGTTCAACAATATATATGTTGTATTTTTTATGCATTTTTTTAAAAGGTTTTTCGGAAAAAAGAACACTCAAAAAATACTGCCCCCACCCGTATCACTAAAACATTGAGAATTAGGTGTAGAATGTAGATTGAGCCAAAATTATCAGGATTGAAAATTTCTAGCACAATCAATTGTTATAAATAATTTAGAGAATGTTTTTCGACAAAAAATATTACTCATGATGTAAGGATCAACTTTTGTCCTTCCATGTTTTTCAAAATTTTCAATAATTTAAGTGGGGAGCTGATCGCACGCAACACTATTTTTTTTAATTCAGTGCCTGTTCATAAGACTCTCAAAATCATATTTGCCTGGGGGGCAATGAAGGTTTAAAGCACTACTTAACACTAATTTTTATTTAGATAAATGTTGTAACACAAAATCAAGTCTTATGTCG
Organism: Sialis lutaria; assembly: GCA_949319165.1. Taxonomy (NCBI): domain Eukaryota; kingdom Metazoa; phylum Arthropoda; class Insecta; order Megaloptera; family Sialidae; genus Sialis; species Sialis lutaria. The sequence continues at coordinate 7,141,427 of OX439233.1, read as the reverse complement.
CTTAGAAGAGTACTTCAGTGAACCTGACAAATTCATTCCGGAAAGGTGGATAAAAGGACATGAACTATACAAGCAACATGATCCTTATTTAGTCCTACCTTTTGGACATGGACCCAGGTCTTGTATTGCAAGGCGGATAGCAGAACAAAATATGCATATTCTGATATTAAAGGTAATTGATACACACTCAGCGTTTTGCTATACGACCATCCACTACACGACCGCTCCGTTATACAATGTGCCGACAGTTCTAACCAACGTCCTTCCCCCATCCCCACCATAATACCACCGTCACTGCTATATTTCTGCACGTTTAAATTCACCAATCAACGTTAAAGTCGGTGGGTGCCCCTGTAGCCGTCGTATAGTGGAATTTTTGAATTACCGATGCCGTCGTATAGCAGAACGTTGAGTGTACATCGAACTAGGGTTGCCAACTATTTACAACTATTATTTAATTTTTAGATGGCACGCAATTTCATATTTGATTGGATAGGTGACGGAGAATTAGAAGTTAAAACAATTTTAATAAATGAACCTGATAGAAATATAGCATTGAAAGTATCACAAAGAGTAGAATGAACTGAAATATACATATTATGCATTATTTAAAGACAGAGGGGTAACCAGGGGCAGGTCATTGATTTCAGGCCTCGCAACTAGATATTTAAAAGTACCTATCTATACATCGCCAATTTTTATTATTGTATGTAGAAAAAAAATTAATCATTTGATATCAATTAAATTATCAAAATATTTTTATTTATTGTACCAAACTGAAATTAAGAAAAATTATATATTTGTCTTTAGTTGTAAAACTTTGTGCATGGATTTTCAGATTAACACGTTTGCTCTGAGCCCTCAAATTTATAGTAATTATCCAAGGTTAGTAAATACACAGGTTGCCTCATGAGCTTTTGACCAATCAGCTTTGGCACCCTAAATGACGTCATCCGAGGCTACACGTGTTATGATTGGACGCATCATTCCCTCTCTTCTCATTTTGGCACCCCAGATGATGTAATTCCCTCTCTCGAGCCGAGCCATGAGGCTACCTTATACTTAACATATCTTGGTAGTTATCCCCTGTTTATAGTTATAAACTTATAATATAATGTTAAGTACCTATACATATAATCTATGATAAATAAAACAACTAATTGTCTAAACGTCAAAGATTTAATAAGCAAGGAAACGTAGCGAGCTTTCGATTCACAGAATCATCGTCAGGCTATTTAATTAAAGGGGAGAATGCGAGAACGGTGTCTTTATCTCAACAATTTTCATAAGCTTATGAAAATTGTTGAGATAAAGACACCGTTCTCGCATTCTCCCCTTTAATTAAATAGCCTGACGATGATTCTGTGAATCGAAAGCTCGCTACGTTTCCTTGCTTATTAAATCTTTGACGTTTAGACAATTAGTTGTTTTATTTATTATATTTTAACGTCACTACTAGTATATTTTCATATAATCTATGTATATAAATTTAGTGGCATCCCTAAGGGGCTGACATTCAAGGTGGAGGTAGAGGTTGTCACTCCTCTCCAAAAAAGGACATTACGTTTTGGGCGGATATCACCCTCGTAAACTTTTAACGACCAAAAAATATATACATCAATAGGCTCTTTTTATAAATTGAACGGTTGTCACCTCTTTAGACACCTCTTTCAATGATAAAAAAGTGAATTGGCTCTATTTTTTATTACACATATTTCCTGGAAAATTTTGAATAACCAATAAGTATGAGATGGGTGTCAACCCCACGAGGGTGTCATTCGATGCCACTGCCTCGATTTTTTTTTCTAGAAAAAGTTGTGTTATAGTAAATAGTTAAGATATAAGTAAAATAATATTTTACTTAATTTTTAATAATATTATTATTGCTATTTAATGTTCTGTGTTAGATATACCTATACCTAACAATATTGATTATATTTATAAGCACATTATCGTACTTCAATAAAATTGACATAGTAATTAGTCATGTAATTAGTTTTGTATTTTGTACGAAATAATCTCAAAAACTTATTTACGTAGTTGTCGTAAAACCTTTTGAGTGTCACTGGAAATATCTGTCAATGTCAATTCTATGTTTACATATTAAATGTCAAAACAATAAAGAATGTTTTGCGTATGTCAAAGTATTTTTTAATTATATTACATTAATTTTTAAAATGGAATCTGCTAATAATCTGTGTCGTATTTGTATCAATTCTATCACAAGTTTTGATTTAACAAACATATTTACATCTTATGAGAAATTTAACATGATTTCTACTGCCATCATGGAGTGTGCTCCAGTACATGTAAGACATTGGTTACTTTTTTGTATATATTTTTTATTTATTAACAATTGTTTTACAGATTAATCTTGACGATAATTTGCCACAATATATTTGCAATATGTGTATTGATGATTTATCGAAGGCGCACCAATTTAGAGCAAAGTGTATACAGTCTGACATATATCTACGTAAACGTAATTCAGATTTTTCTTCTTCCACGAAAATAGAAGATATTATTTTAAAAGAAGAACTTGAACACGAGTTAAATATATGTGATCAAATAAAAGACAACAGTACTGAATTTAAATTAAAAGAAGAAAATGAAAACTCAGAAAGAAGTTACAGAGATGATGTTGAAAATGATGAAGACAGTGATGAAAATATTAGTTTACTTGAAATTAAAAAAAGGCAAACCGATTTATCTATTTTAAAAAAGAAAAGATGCAAAAGAAAAATAAGTAATTCACATTCACAAAGTACAACAAGAAACCATAAGGTAGATAGAGATAAATTAAATACAGAAGTTAATTACTGTGATTCTTGCAAGATGACATTTTCAAATAGACCTAATTTACTTCGACACCTGCGAACTCACAAAGGAGATAAAAATTATAGCTGTAAAGTGTGTGGAAAGAGATTTGCAACACCAGCATACGTTAAATCACATAGTATAGTTCATACTCGAGAACGCAGGTTTGTATAAAAAATTAGAGTAAAAATATATCAGTCATAACCATAACATAAATAAATAAAACTGTTTTCAGGTTTGCGTGCGATACCTGTGGAAAAACTTTCACGTTCAACAGTGATCTGACTGTTCACATGCGTAAACATTCAGGAGAAAGACCGTACGTGTGTGAAGTGTGTGCAAAGAGCTTTGTGTCATCGAGTGCATTAACAGCACATAGATTCAAGCATGGTCCAAAGAGATTTTTTTGTGTGGTCTGTAACAGAGGATTTACTTATAAACAAGAGGCAGATTCGCATTCTTTTGCTCATCGAAATGACAGGTAAAAATATCAGGGCTTCAAACCGTTATTTTTGTTTGTTTAGGTTTTTCTTCCGGTTCTTTGAAACAAAAATTTTTTTGTTTAACTGTGATTAACTGTTTATTAATAATGTAATATGAAAAATAGTCTATAAAATAAAATTATATCTATTAACGCTAAAATAATCGAGAAGAATATTTATTCCGTTCAAAAATCTAATTTGACTGGACTAACAGAAGGGTTTTTTAAATGCGTTCATACAAAATAATATAAAAATAAATGGTTTATAATATTTTTGTCTCAACAATTATGTAAAAACCAGGGCTGTGGAGTCGGTACAAAAACCTACGACTCCAATTCCCTTAATTTTTCTAATGTTCGGTCAAAATTTTTTTGAGTGATTCTGGTTTTGGCCATAATTGAAAATTTCAAATCATTGTACTTCAAAATTCAAAACAAACAAAAACTATTAAGTGTGTAAGAAGTAATAACCATTATTTAATTAAAGGAGTCGGAGTCGGTACCTTTTTACCGACTCCGACCCCACCCAAAATTACTAAAACTCTGACTCCAACTCCACAGCCCTGGTAAAAATAAAATTTAGTGAAGGTATATATTTAATTTATAGATCATTTAATTGCAGGTTCATAATAATTGACGATCCTGACCACCAAACAAAAATAACTCCGTCTGTAGTAGAACTATACGGGGCTGTTGTTGAACACAAAAATGACGAAAACAGTGAAAAAGTTGCTGATACCAAAAACGACTCGATAAAATTTGAAGACAACCACATGAACACGATAGAAAATACTGATAATAAAATAAATTCCACATCAATTATATACAGCAGAACTGAAAAAGAACCGTATAAAATAACTAAAGAAAACTATGACCAATATGTAGAAACGTATAAACGTTTAAAAAATTCAGTAAAATCAGAAAACTTCACGTGTGATGTTTGTAATAGAATATTATCATCATTAAGCAACTTGTATCGTCATAAGTTAATACATACAGGTTTAAAACCATACGTATGTGAAATATGTAACAAAAGTTTTAAACTGCGAGCTGATTTACAAGAACACAAGAACCGACATTTGGGGATACGAAAGATTCAGTGTGAGTTTTGTCCGAAAATGTTTCCAACAAAAAGTGACTACGGAAAACACGTCTCTATTCATATGGATCATAAACCTTTTGTTTGTGATATATGTAGTAAATCTTATTATAACATTTATGCTCTGAAGCAACACAGGAAAGATCATTTACATGAATTTAAGTGCAGTTACACAGGCTGTACGAAATCGTATCCTACTCAAGAGAAGTTGGATAAACATTCTAAGTTACATGATGAAACTAAAAGACGGTTTCGATGTGATTTTTGTACAAATTCTTTGGGTACAGTTAAATCTTTAATTAGGCATGTTCGGAAAGTGCATAAACAAGATGTGCAGCAAAGTGTTGTAAATAAGTCATAATCTAATTTAATCTAAAGTCATAAATTTGAAGTATATTTCCTGGTATTTAACTAAAGGTTTCAACAGACGAAAGTGGAATATTCACTACCGCTGCAAATATTTTGCGGAAATTTAAAAACTGTCTTTTTTTTGCTGCTCTGTTTGTTTCAACAATGGCAAAAACCTAACTTAACGTTATTTTATAGAATCTATCTAATGAAGACTAAAAATGTAAGAAAGATAAAATGGGCGGAAATTGGAAAACACATTATTTTTGTCACCGCTGCAAATTTTTCGTTTTGGTCTGCGGGACCCTTTATAAAAAGACTAAATCCAATTAACAAAATCTAGTAGTTCATATTTTCATACACTTACAAATAATTTTAATTATCAGTTAAAATTCGTATTTGAAAATATATTTGGTTTGTGACACCTTATAAATATCCGTTAAAAATTTATATTAAGAAGTTTTTTTTTTAAATAATGTCCATTCTGATATGTGATATCGCTCTTTATAGAAGTTTACTTTAAATTTAGTCAAAATGACAGTCTTTTTACAAACGGTGTATTGTTCATCGTAGAGCTATGTTGCGATTTGAAATACTAATTTTAATGGTATGTATGTATAACGCAATAAACGTCATTTATTTGGTTTCAGCTTTCAATATATATGTTTAAAATTAGTTTTTGATCTGTACTGCATAACGACAGTTGCAAATATATGTTCTCTGTTAACCTTTTCACGACTAAGACCTGATATATACGGTTTGGAGTATGAAGTACCTACCATATAGCGAAGACCATGTTTTTCTTATGTCATTTTTTCTTACCTTCAAGACCGGACGTATAGGTCGTTAAAATCATGTTTTATTGCCTAACTGACGTGCATCGACCTGTTGCGCATTATTTTGTCAATTTGTTTTAATCCGTCTCAGAGTGTGCATGTATCTGCATTATAAATTAAATAATTCTTTGTTGAAATAAAATACTTGGTAGAAGTATTATTTTAAAACCGAAGATATTTTCTTGATAAAATTTGCTTCAACTACGAACACCGTACGATTCCGAACGGGCTTAGAATCCTCGTACAGGGCGCACGACTTATGAAAAATTCGCTCGTCGCGAAAGGATTAATAGATTGTTACTAAAATTCTTTTACATTTGTTTTTAATTGATTTTATAATTCAAAACAATTAACATTAAACAGTAACAGCTTAAGGTAGTGTGTTACGTCTAAATCCTACACAGTATATAAGGCCTAAACATCTGATGGATATATTCCACAAAATCTATTGTATCATATCATACATATATTAATTTACTAGTAGATTAATATATGCTTGTATGTTAAAATATTATATATCGAAAGTTGAAACTATTATTAAATAGTTCTCAATTATATCAGAGATATCTAAAGTTCTTATGGAAGACAATTTTATTCCTTAGAATATCTGGAAGTTATAAGAAGTTGAAGCCCAACTATACTTTCATGGAAAACAGATTGAAAAACGTTTCAAATATTTCATTGCTACATTATAATAACATTATCGTATTTTATATTAACATTATAATATAGAATTTTGTAATTTCATTCTACACATAAAGTGGTGTAAAATGCCTGGGAACCCCGCAACAACTAACAATAACTGAATGTGCGGCTCACGATCTGTCAAAAGTATATTTATTAATTGAAAGTCTACCAAAATCATTTTTTTCCATTTAATTAATTTAAATTATTTACTTCACTTTAGAGCAATGACTACCAAACTGTGTGCCGCGAAAGATAATTGTTGAGGAGAGTTTCGTGTTTGTTTATCTAATTTAGAGCTGCATTTTGAAAAAATTCTTCCTCAACATTAATTGCATCCTTCTTACTTATAACATTATTATTTGATTATATTATTATAATATGTATTAAATTATTTTATTATAATAAGAATTTATGTATTTTTGTTCATAATAGTAAAATATATTTAAATTTTGTTGGGATTTTTATTTGATGTGCCATGAAATATATCTTTTCTGCCCAGTGTGTCCCAAGGTAAAAAAGGTTGGCAGCCACTGCTTAAGAGGTACCAAATTTTAATAAAATTGCTGTACACTTTTTTATTTAAATATTTCCTAAATAAAAATATTAAAAAAGATCTATACTTTGTTGTTTTTGATATACACACATAAAAGCGTGAAATACACTCAAATCTCTAAACAACGACCATTCTATTAACGTACTCTCCGAGAAACGATTGGCCAACAGCTCCATGTAACGACCTTCCCCTATCCCTACCACAATAATACCGTGACTACTATATTTCTGCGTGAATCTAAATTCAGCAATTAACGTTAAAGTCGACACAGTGGTAAGTGCCCCTCTAGCCGTCGCTTTTGAATTACCAATGCCATTGTTGTTCGGAGCAATGAGTATAAGTCAAAACTGCATTTCTCACCTGAAAAAGTTTGAGAACCACTGCACTAGACCTTCAAAATGTCAAAGAAAACAGTCAATATGATAGAATAATATATTTAAAGATATACATTTAAATCTCATTTCACATTATTTAACATTTTGATAAATTACTTTAATTAAGACTTTCTTTCATTCTTTTTGTCTCTCCAACAACCAATATAAAAAAAATTAATTATCAATCCTATTTGTTTTTTTACCACGCCCTGCTGTATACATAGATTTTACTTCGGTCTTTGAGGTAATTCCTGATGATCTATATTAAAATAAAATAACATTAATTAACATTAAAATAATATTCAAATAACAACAAAATTCTACATACATATTTGACCTAGCAGTAGAGTTATTGACTGCAGACATAGACTGGACGAAATAATATAAATAATGGTTAATAAATAATCTATATTTTTATAATAATAATAATAATAATTACATACCTGGGTGATTACTTTGTTTTTTGTTGTCATTGAAAATGACAAAGGTTGAGGACGGATATTCTGTAAAGAAAAATCAGAACAATACAATAATGAGGTTATGTTTCTAATATAATTGAGGTTATATTACAATATTCATCTGTAATATGACCCAATCATATACTCACATTTTCTTTTGTTTCACTAATAACTGATCCTCCAGCACTTCCAGTTTCTTTTAAACGTTGCAAACGTTCAACTTCTCTAGACCTAAACAATCTTCTTTCCGAAGGTTTGGCGCCATGAAGGTCTCTCAGGATAGGCCTATTCTCCAACTGTTCATTGGGGTCATAAGTAGGAACATTAACCTAAAAAAAACTCGATTAAAATTTGATCATAAATAAAACAGATTAAGTTACGTACGTTATCCCAATTTTCATCGCAAGAAATCGATATATCTGAAATTGGAAGAATAACAGAGTCGATAGGTTCCTGCGCTGTGATCTCTCGCAGAATCAATTTTTTATCATCACACATGCCGATATGATACTGAAAGATATATAGTTTTATTAAGTTGTAGGTTATTTATCATTTTAGCGTCCCAAATTATTTTATAGTATTTTTTACATTTGCATTCGATTTTATCTATGGTTATTTATATTCTAAATTCAAATAAACGTCAAAAAATGTTTAAATACATGTGGCTGTAAAGTATTTGCACAAAAATGAAAAATTAGAATTGTTATAATTATTTATTTAAAATATTTTATCGGTGTTTTTTTCGAAAATTAAAACATATGCTACATCAAATTAAACATTATTTTGTAGAGAATATTGAAAAACTATTAAAAATAGATAATATGATTTGATTGTCTTATTTTAAATAACGACTTTTCGATCATACGTATTATAATAAATTTTCGACATCTGGAACATTCACTGTAACAATGAGACAAAAAAAACATAGATTCACCATAAAATAATTTGAGACGCTACTATAATCAAGCTATATTAATATTAACTATGCAGATATAGGGTTTGGTCGTATGAACAGTGCTTTTAATCCATGTAATAATTGTTGCTTTGGCAATATCCATTTTTTTTGAAGTTATACTTCTTTAGGGACGTTGAGGGTAAAAATTGAGTAATGTAACGGAAATTAAATCAGTAATGTAACGGAAATGAAATTAGTAATGTAACGAAATTTTATGCGGTGAAATATCTAGCCCGGGACTGAAAATACAGAATAAATAACACAACTGTAAAGAGTATTGCCTATATCAAAAAAATCATGGCGTAATCATAGATATAGACAATAAAGATTTTTACTTAAATAACACAACTGTAAAGAGTATTGCCTATATTAATTAAATATTATAATTAAATTAAATTTTTAATTATATTTAAGGTCGAAACGCACTAGAGCGGCTCGACGCTTCACTACACTACACTACGCGTCGCAACAAAATATTCTATTTAATGTTTTAAATGAACCTAGTCGCACATGGGCGACACTACGCTGCACGGTGCATTACGTGCGATTGGTTAAAAAAATGAAGTGTAGTGTAGTGAAGCGTTGCGCCGCTCTAGTGCGTTCCGACCTTTAAAGCAAACGGCAGATTATTGTTAAGATTATTCATAGTTATTTTTCAATCATCCCAAAGAAGTATAACTTCTAACGTGTGTACATAAGTACACACTCATGGTTTTTTTTTAAATGCATGTGGTTGCGGGTATTATGGAGTACAACTATGAAGTGTTAAAAATAAACCAGAATTGTGGTGAGGAAAATAGTGTGAAACGTATATTAATCATCCAATTCTTCACAACTATTCACCTCGCAAAAATTCTTTTTTTTAATACAAATCTTCATGATGGTGCCTACTAAATGGGGTGCCTATTAAGGAGGTTCTGTTCTTGTACTCCTTGCCACGCCATTGCTATTTTTTATAGTGATAACATTTAAATTTAAAATAAAAACAAAATAAATTTTAACAAATACTTTAACCACCTAATATAGATAATCCTGTATTATGGTAACAAGCGTGTAATATGAACCACTCTGGTCCATATTACACGCACATTTTTTAAGAGGTTGATTTTCGATTGTTTTCGATTTTTTATATTTTTGCCTTTTGGTCTAGTTAGAAGATTAAATTCTCTTTCCAAAAATTCAAATTTCTTTTTTTTTAAATAAATAAATAAATAATTTTCAATAATCATTATTTATTACTAATTGCTTCTGGGTTGTAATAAAAAAAGATACTCTTACCTTTAGTTCACATTCTGCAACAATGTGGGTAGCATTAAAGGGACATGTCGCTTTTGGTTCATCAGGATGGTTCCTCCGACATTTTGTAAGATGCGTTTGCATCCGTGACCTCAAAATTTGATGTGATTTTTCGAAAGGACATTGTAATAAATCTTCTTGAACTAAAATTGTCAATATTATGTTAATATTAATTATATGTGATTCATTTCAATATACGAGGATTGTTCAAAAAGTTTGTGCACTGAATCAATAAAAATTAAAAACCGCTTTATTTATCTACAGAAGTGGCATCACCTTCAAAGTATTCACTCCCAAAGATAGTCCACTGATTTTTCCCATTTTTTAAAACATTACTGCATAGATACTTTGTCGTAGTGCGTTGAATGATTTCAACATCCACAATTTCACTTTGGGAAGCAAAAAAAATCACATGGGGCTAAATTAAGTGCTTCATCGTGGTGATGTTTTTTGCCAAAAACTGGCGTACAATTTATCGCAACTTTAAAACATCTTTCAAAATCACAAAACCACTGCTTACACTAGTCTCCAACTCAGCCACAATCATCCTTGTGGTGATACGACGGTCTGAACGTATAAATCTTTACATTTTCATCCACACGAGACATGAAGACCACCCCTCTCTCTCGTCATATTCCACGCACTCCCGACCATTCATAAGTCGATTTATCCACATGAAAAATGCTCTTTTTTTCATTACGTGTTTTTTTTCTAAGTTTGACAAAATTAGCTCACTCTATTTTTGACCGCCAGAAAAAAAAACACTTTTACAAATATCGTCAAATTTATACTGAAAGCTGAGGACCTCTTCTCCTATAAACCAAGGCACAAACATTGACTTTAGTGTTGCCACATTTCCAGAAAAAAAAAATCAGTGCACGAACTTTTTGAACAGGCCTCGTTTATATTTTTAGTTTTTGTAGTTATCTGACTTTTTTTAAATATACATTCACAGCACAATAAAAAGCTAAAATGATACGATGAAATAACAAATCAGTTATAAGAGTGTCACTCACAATAGATGGTTTTGCTGAAAAATGCTTAAATGTGAAATATTATCTTATCATTGTTATAACAGAAAGTACTACAATATGTTCTGTGTACTTGACAATATATTCAATAAAAACTATATCTGTATAAATCCCCGAATTTTTTATGGAAAAACAAGGTGACTTTATTTTAATGCAACACAATAAATCTAACGTTAATTTAGTTCATTTATAAATATTGTCAAAAAATTGATACATTTATTTAGGTTTTTTTGAACGTTACTTTAAAATTATTCAATTACCTGCTGCCATTTTTAAATAGTTATAATCTAGTATAATAAAAAATATATATTTTCAAGTAAATTAACGCATAAAAGTTATAATATTTTCTTACACACTTGTGTATACGTCGAAACTTCAAATTTTAATAATATGTTGCAACCATAAATGCAAGTGAAAATCCGGAAATGAAATTGATGACATTTGATGATAAACTAATCAGAATAGAGCTACGATTGTGAAATTGTTCAAACATACAGAATTTTAAAAGATGGATTGATTTGTAAATTAAGTTTTTTTTAATTTACATAATTTATTTTAAGAAAAATACGTTTTACTTATTATCTCGTATATATAATAATTATTTTCAATATTAAAAATTATTTTGTACAAATATAAAATTTAAATAAACATTTTCGGATGTGCGTCATAATAGGAAACGGATACGATTCTATCGATCTGCGTTTATTTATATAGTGTTGCCAACAAAAAATTTATGTTTTTCTTATACGATTTGGCTTTGTCAAAATCAAATTTTGCCTAAAAATAATACGTTTGTGATAATTATAAACAATAAAGAATGGATTCATTTCCACAGAAAAAGAATAAATCTGAAGGTAATGTTTTTTTCGATCCCTTTTTCTTATATTTAATAGAATATTCTATTTTATACATATTTTAATATTTACTATTATTGCTTAATGTCACTCATGCTGTTGGCTAGCATGCATAGATTTTAATGTTGTTATTTGAAAGATAACCAAAAGTAAAAACGTGTTATTTATCATTTTAATAACGATTTATTTAAAATGTTACGGCGACAAGCTAGATTGCGGCGTGAATATTTATATCGTAAAAGTGTTGAAGACAAACAGAAAAGTATTCAAGATAATAAGAACAGATTAAAAAAACATTTAGATGAAAATGTCACAATACATGGTGATCTTCAAAAGAAAGCTTTACATTTACAAAAGAAGATCGAATGGGAAGATACAGGTCCCCAAACAGCTGTTCTCATTGGAGGAGAAAGTGGTGGTGCTTTAGCAAATTCTCAAGATGATGAATACCGTTATGCAGGTGTAGAAGATCCAAAAATAGTAATAACAACTTCTCGAGATCCTAGTTCTCGTTTAAAAATGTTTGTGAAGGAATTACGATTGATTTTCCCAAACTCACAACGAATGAATCGAGGCAATTATGAAATGAAACAGTTAATTAATGCTTGTCGTGCTAACGATGTTACTGATTTTATTATTGTTCATGAACATAGAGGTGTTCCAAATGGACTGATTGTATGTCACTTACCATATGGTCCAACTGCTTATTTTAATATAAGTGATGTTGTAATGAGGCACGATATACCTGAAATAGGCACAATGTCAGAACAATATCCTCATTTGATATTCCATAATTTCAAAACAAAATTGGGAGAACGGACAATGAATATCTTGAAATATTTGTTTCCTGTACCAAAGGAGGATTCTAAAAGAGTCATTACATTTGCTAACCATGATGATATGATTGTGTTCAGACATCATAATTATAAAACTGTTGAAAGGAAGACTATTTTGAGTGAAGTAGGGCCAAGATTTGTACTGAAGTTGTATCAGATTAAGTTAGGAACGTTAGATGTGGAAGATACAGCTGAGACAGAATGGGTCCTTAGGCCTTATATGAATACAGCACATAAAAGGAAGTTCCTTAGTGATGAAGATGGATGGATTGAAGATTGATGCAGACTTTATTTGTAAATGAAAATAATATATCATTTATACGAGAGTTGTGATATGCTGGCAGTAAATATTTTCACTGTTGCTCTACATGTATTAAATAGTCCCCTGTCCCGCTTTTAAATTTTTAATTAAAATATACTCCTTTGAAATTCCGTGAGTGGATTAATTTTAACGTAACCTACAAACATTATCTTCGAAAATTCTGAGGATTGGGGCATTTTTAATGAGGCATGCGTCAAACATGTCAAATTAACGATGTATGGAAAATTTACGAATAGTAATTTCCTTTTTGCTTGAATTACAAGATTTAATAACGCAAACATCTGGAAATATGTTGACTTACAAAAATATTGGGGTATTTAGCGAGACCTACACTCTCAACATGTCAAATTCATGATGTTATGTAATTTATAAATAACCGGCTGATTTTTGCACAATTGCTAGATAAATAATAATAAAATGTTATTGTTATATTGGCCTACAAAAATCATGGGTCTTTTGCCCTGACCTACGCCCTAAACATGTAAATTCCATAGGATGTTGTTTATTTAAAAATACTTGTAGGTCATGAAAACCACATGATCTATAACATATTCCATGATGAAATAATGGAATGGCCTACAAAAATATTGGGTCGTATAGCGTGACCTACAAAAAAAAGGATAAAAATATGTATTTATGATTCCGAATATAGACAAAAAATGTTTTTACCATTATTACCTTCTCCATATAATTATTTCCAAGAAAAGATAAACAAACGCCACGAGACTTTCTTATATGTAATACTGACAGTGAACAGTGTACGTGATTTTTATTTTATTCCTTTATATCCTCAGGTTACGCTAAAATTAATCCACTCACAAAATTTCAGAAGAGTATATTTTAATTAAAATTTTAAAGGCGGGACCGGGGACTAAAAGCTCTCTCAACTTAACATTAAATAAAGACGGTATCGGAGGAATGAGACAAAACACTATCAATTTGTATTAAATCACATTTCGTATTTGTTTGAGAGAAGTTGTATCCAGATTTTCAATTACATTTTTTATGAAGTTTTTACTTTGTATGATTTAACTTGTTATTAAATTGTATGATTTTTATATCGACAAATTTTATATAAAGGTTCAAATAAAGTGTATTTATAAACGTAAAATGATTTTTTAATTATTTTGATTCCATCTACAGTAGATATACTGTAATTCTATTTCGGTACTTTCCATATACTGTATATCCTCATTCCTTGAAAGCCCCCTAATCAGTGGTGAACTAAGAAATTTTTATACGGTTTATTTATAAAAATAATACATATACGTATATAATAATAAAAATAAAATACCCGTATTTGAGTGATTGTATAAAAAAATTAAAAAATACTATTTTGCAATGAGTTATTGTGAACTTAATTGTCATTGCTCAATATGCATGACTTCGTAGCTTTATAAATGTGTGTAACAAAAATGATTTTTAGATACTATATTTTCTTTTTGAGAAAATTGTTACCAAGAAGAATAAGGGACTCACAAAATATAGAATAATTTAACAAAAGGCTCATGCGAGCTCCTCACAGCTCGCCACTACTTATACTATATTTAGATTACTTTATTCATAAATTTGGCAGTTGACATATACCATAATTGATATATGTATGAAACAGTAACAGTTATGTCAGTGGCGTAGATAGGGGGGGGATTAAGGGGATCAATCCCCTCCCATGAGTCCAATTTTTATACTTTTCACCATATAAAAGATCTTCAAAATTATCAATGACAAAAAAATTAGTTTTCAAAATTTGTATATCTAAAAAGACAAAAATTAAAAAAATGTTTTCATACCCCCCTCCCCCCCATCGCAAAAAGCTATCTACGCCACTGAGTTATGTTAGAAAATTATAAATACTGATGTGATAATAATTAAATACGTGGGTGAATTGTTGTTTGGAACTTAGCGCAGAAGGAACTAATTTAGAATTTTTATGCTTATTTATTTTTGAACAGTCTCCTCTAAATTCTTTCCACTTGATCCATTGTATATGTAATCCCATCGTTCCAATTCTATCTATATTACGCTACAAACTTTTCGATCCACCCATATAGTACTATATTTCATTATTATTTTTTTACTGATAGCAAAAAAATTATAATATTTAACTATAATTATTCTTATTATAACACTATCTACCAGTATGTCATTCCGAGATAAATAATAATAATTTACAGGTATAAAAGAATATATGAACAAGTGCTTTATTTTGAAAGTATGAAAATACTATTGACTAATTTGTAGGGAAATTGAAATATGTTAACTTTAATATTTTAATAGTAAAAAGAAGATGTTACTTTATAACTGAAAGTAATGTTATTATTTTTTTTTATAAATGGCTCGTTTATAAAAAATAAAGATACAGAAGTATTATTTAATTTGGAGAACTGATTTTACTTTTATTAATTTTTTACATCTTTTATGCTTCCAACTTTAATCATTTCAACCAAACTCACTATAATTTGAAAATATTAGTAGTAATATTATATTACTGTGCATATTTATTTTAATTTTGATAACAAAAATGTAGCGTTTGCAAATTAAATATATACAGTAGAAACCAGTTATAACGACATCAGTTAATATGACGTATCGGTTTTAACGACTCAAAATAAAAGTCCAACTGAATCCCATAAAATTGCATTTTTACCAGTTATTACGACTATCCGCTTTTTACGACCAATATGACCGGTCCCTTCTATATCGTTATAACCGGTTTCTATTGTATATTTTTTTTCACTTATATCATATTCATTTTATTAAAAAAATGATCTTGGTTTCTGGATATAAGCCGCATTGATTTGGTTATTTTATCAATCAAACTCATGATAAAATCAATTATTTCAGAATAAAATGAATGTTTCGTTTTACAGAACCATTAGAGGTAATGGGTGTCTCACGTAGTGGACGTGTACGAAAAAAATCTTCAAAACTTATGGACTTCGAGTCTCCGGATGATTTAGATAGCCGCCACAAACGTATCACAAATGTACCACAACATACACCACGGAAATTCTCAGAGTCATCATTTCAACCACGTGCCATTGAACAAGAGGATGTTATCAAAACCGAAATAAAAACAGAAGAGTACGATTACGAACATTTTGACAATGATCCAAGCTACGAAGCAGGAAACGATTATTACACAGGAGGTTCAAGCGGGGATGAGTCTATGGAGTCCAACAGCGACAGAGAAGAACCTGCAGGATTCCAGAGGTTGGTCGACGATTCGCCGAGCCAAAGCCTGTATATGACGGAGCGTTCGAATAAACGGAAACTCGTTATCAAAGACGGTAAAATCGTCGGCCGAGCGAAAGCCCAGCGCAAGGACAAAGGTAAGACAAGATTCACGGCTTATATGTTATGGTCGAAAGATATCCGCCGTGATGTGTTAAAAAATTTTCCCGAAATTGATTTTTCGACAATGTCAAAAAAGTTGGGTGAGTTGTGGGCTACCGTGCCGCACAACGAAAAGTTCAATTGGCGCCGTAGAGCCAAGCGGCTCAATTCAAAAACATCAACAGAGCAGACAACAGATGCTAGCGTTAACGTTAAATTTAAAAATACAGGCAAGAATAATAAGTTTATTAACAAGAAAAGTATCGTGGAAAAGTCTCCACCGATGGAGCTGAGCGCTGCCGTTTATCACTCTACTCCACACGACAACAGAGTCAAGCCGGAGCCACAGTCAGTAGGATTGTTTAGAACTAGCGGGACGGCACCTGTCGACGTAGCAGCGCATCTCAAACTGTTGGGGGAGAGTCTGATGATCATTGGAGAGAGACTTAAAGAACATGAGGTAAATTTATTTTTAATTTGTAATTTTATTTTTTAAATGTTATTTTATAACTTGCTTTAATTTTTATTCAGGCTCTTAAAATATGGAACAAAATTTATAGTATTGTAATCGATGACTTGTACATAATTACAAAAATTAATTTTAATAATGATTCTTTGCTTCTGAATGCAAGCCATTTTGTTTTGGTTTTTAGTTTGGTCAACTTTACACATAATGTAAAATACTAAAAATCCAATATTTATTTAAAAAAGAACTCGATATTACCAGAAATGTAACTACACTCGTCCCTCCGAACAACGTAGGCATTGGTTATTCAAAATCTCCCAACAACGTACACTAGAGAGGCACCCACCACGGACTTTAACATTAATTGGTGAATTTAAATTTTGCGCAGAAATATAGCAGTTACAGTAGTATTGTGGTAGGGATAGGGGAAGTCGTTACATGGAGCGGTTGGCCAGTCGTTTCTCGGAGCGTACGTTAATAGCATGAACGTTGTTTAGAGGTTTGAGTGTAGGATTCCTTGCATCCCCGACAAAGACCTGTAACAATGCCACCTATTTTCAAAAAAATAATTAAGTTTGTTTTACTATCTTTTATAAAATGATTTTTCTACTCCCCTATGCCCAATTCCCAGCGGCGACCAGTTAAGTCAACCACTAGCTGCGCCTCTGGGTATTGCAAAAACAAAAGACAATATTTACAATTTTTGTAATTGAATTATTTATTTATTTGAGTTTTATGATTTTCATTTTCATATTTTGTTTCATTGATTAGTCGGCATTAATAATTTATGGTTTTACTGATATTTTGATGCAGTACAAATGCTAATCACAAATCATTTCTAGCATTATAATCGCAGAACTTAATGGTTGGGTCACAACTCCCAACTATTATTTAAATTACTTCTAGGGGCAGATCGCTGTATCTGGCAGTTTATCCGTACTTCTAGATTCATTACTATGCGCATTGGGACCACTATTATGTCTGACACAACAAATTCCTGAAGTTGGTACACATGGAAGTCCTCCAGAGCAGTTAGCGCAGACATTAGATAATATTGCATATATAATGCCTGGATTGTAATTATTTAGTTTGTAATAAATAAAATATTCACTTTTTATATATTTTGTATTTTATTGTTAATATTGTATTTATATATTTATATTTTATTTTCAGGATGTAAAAATGATACAAAAAAATTATTACGTAGCGAAAATAATAATTTTAGAAAATCTGTAAATGTAATATTACATAAAAGTACTGTAATACAATAACAGTCAGTTGTTATCAAAAGTATTGAACTAACTCGAGAATATCACTTTTCTCTTATTCAGTTTTCATGGGGATGCCATCAGCCAAGGAATGTCATGAATGAACGAGGTATTTGGGCAGGAGCGTAGTCTTTGAGTCCAGTTGCTTGAATTATTATATTCCACAACGTTTCAATAGAAATATTTTTTAAATTAGTGGTTCACCACTTTTGATAACTAACTACATTGCCAACTCTTCTGTAACGTTATACATATTATTACTTTAAATAAATTGTAAAATTAATTTCGAGACCTCTTGGATGTCAACAAAACCTCTGGAAATTTTATTACTTAAAACTACCAAATCTTTTGTTGACAAATTAGCAGCACACCCCTGCATGTAAGTAATTTGAAATTGATTCAATATTTGATTAATTAAATATGTTACCTCACACTAATATAATAAATAGTTCAAGTATAATTTGATTTAATTAATTAATAATTCATATCTTTATAAAAAAAACATGTCAATCGTTTTTATCATTTTGATTACATATATAAATGAATCACTTAATTACTATAACGAAAGAGAAACGCTATTTTTTGTAATAGCACTTTAATGGTAAGATAAAATAATTTTTGAGTATGTAAATAAATCATAGCAAATATAGATAGTTGATAATACTACCTACACAAGTATCTCTATCTCTGTCATGTACATATATATATCCTGCTCGTTTGACACTTGTGTATCTTCAGTGTCATTATGGCCTCGAGCGAGTTAAAAATGTCAAGACTATTTAATTTAGCCAAAAAATTTAACTGTTTTTATTTAACAGGTACGTATGAATTACTTAACATCGACATAAATTGTAAGAACAATAGTAAATAAGTGTCTATTATTAATAGATGTTTGTAGCTATTTTTAATAAGAAAATATTGATTTCTCTTATAACATTTTCTAGCTGTCAAAATGTATAAACAAATTATTAAAATGCATTTTAGGATTAAAGAGCGGGGAATGTCGCCCTTTTATTATAGAAGGGCATCAAGTTGGTTTAATTAGACCCGATGTAATGAAACAACTTTTAAGATATCCAGAAGTATGTAGTACTATACTTTCATATGCACATATATTTTCTATAGTGTACATATAGCACATTCAAATACAAATTAATTTTTAGATTTTTCATATAAATGATAATTGTGTAGAACTAAATCCTGCTTTTCGTGATTATAAAGAACGAAGTGAAAACATTGATAGGGTACTACAAAAATTCCGTGAAGAAAAAACATTCATTACCTTAAAAGGTTGGAGAGATGAGGTACTAATATTATTTATTAGTTATAGTTTTAAGCTTATTACATTGATTTTTAATTGGATATATTATTTCAGTGCTATGAAGTACGTGCTGAATTCATAACAGATAGTTTGCTCAAAATGGACCGATCTGCTACATGTATATTTGGTATAAGAAACTATGGAGTGGACATAAATGGTTATGTATTACATCCGAGTAAAGGTTTATGCATATGGCTACAGCAGAGATCTGCTACTAAACAAACTTGGCCAAGTAAGTGTGTTCTTCACAGTTATTATGTTATCTTGTTGGCTTCAATGAATCATATATAAAAAATGCACTTACGTATATATATTGATAAAAAATAAATAAAAATCAAGTTCTTTGTTTATTGTTTCAATTTTGATAAGATTTTATAAATTTATTAATTTAATCAATTGAAATATCTAATATAACAGATATACATTAGGGTGGGCCAATTTTTTAACCTACCTCGGCTAACCCACTATGTGAAAGTACTCTCAATTCTAAGAAAAAACGCCAATGGAACTATACCTCTACATTCAACTTTAGTTTACCGCATTTTTGATTGAAAATTTTTAATTTGAGTCCCTTGAATGAATAGAGGTTAAACTAAGAAAAAAATCCCACCAAGCTGAATTTTGGTGGAGACTTTTATTTTCATTTTCTAAACATACCCTAAAAAGTACCCTTAGTTTGGGCCATGGGTTTTAGTTTTTTAGGGGGTAAAGGGAGGCAAATTCTATTTTTTTGCAAATATCTAAAAGATTATCAATTTTTCGAGGACAATAGTTATGAACAAAATTGTAGCTTATAAAATTCTACCCAAAAAAGTTATCTATACTTTTTTCGTATAATGAATACTTTTCAAGTAAAAAGTTTCAACCCCCTTTTTAAGGGTGTTGCACAACTTTTCGCCAGTCCGGGTTATTTTTTTCGAATTCTACGCCTGAAAATCTATAATAATCAACCATAAAATTGATTGCTCCAAAAATTGGTATTTTGTTAATTATTTATAATCATTCAAACAAATTTTCACATGAACACATTTGTAAAAATTGCAAACCGGTACTTTGATCAATAATAAATTGATAATTGAAAAAAATCAGCTATGCATCAAAGGCCTAACTGCTGCCTTCCTAGGTCCTGATGTATGTCTTGGTGTTGGTCACCCCCTTACACCCCTACTTAAGTTGCCCTTATCTATGTCTACTGTTTAAAAATGAAAACTCTTACATAAATTGAAATATAATTTTTATTAAAATTAAATTTCTAACTATACAGCACTTTAAGATAACAAAAAATTCAGATAATTGAGAGGAGAAAAATATATTTAGCTTCATATAATATATGCAATAGAAAATTATTGTTTTGTGAAAAGACATTGTCTCTCATGTTTTAGAATTCTAAAATTTGTATAATCTGCAATTTTTTTATCCATTTTGTACAATCCGGATAGTAAAAAATCCGGGTAATTGGGGTTCTAATGTACTTTAAAAAAACTAGTTATTAAATATGAATCGTATAATATGCCTATTTCTATGACTATTATTCTGAAATGGTTTTAGAAAAATTCTCGTGTCAAAATTTCTTCGCAGTCTATCTTTGCCATTATTATAATAATATTTGTTTCAGATAAATGGGATAACATGGTTGGTGGCGGTTTATCTGTAGGTTTTGGAATTCGAGAGACTGCTCACAAGGAAGCAATGGAGGAGGCTTCTATACCACCAGAACTGATGAAGAATCTCACAAGCGCAGGATGTGTATCGTAAGTTAAAGTTGTATATGTTTTTGATTGAGTTATTCATGTAAAACATTTGATATCTATAGTAGCAGCATTTTTGTATACTTACGTCAAGAAAACAAATATTCAATCTCATAGCAGGCTATAAGATACGGCAGCAATCATGTACCTCTTCTCAATTTTGGCAACACAAAACGATAAATGTTTCTCACTGTGAAGCGAAAATAACTGTGAAAAGTTTGTAAGTGAATATCTCCAGGTTTTTGGATGATCATCTTTATAAAAAATAAACAGAAGTTAAGGCCTTATAGCTTGGTAACAGGGAAAGATATTTTAAATACGCAATAAATTACATTAAAGAGCAATCCAGTGGTTTTAAAACAGTTAAATATTTACTACAATTAATCTAAATTTGAGGATGTTTTTAATTATGTCCACTTAATTAACCAACAGATAAGAAAACTAATTTATATTTATAAAAGTCTTTACTTGCCCGTTCACTTACTGACACACAGCCTAATCCCTTGGGTCTAGACTAGGGATGTACCGGAATTCACAATTTTATTCCGGTTCCGGCCGGAACTACTAAATTCCGGCCGAGTTTGCCGGAATTTTTAAATTTTGTTATTTTTTTCAACTAAGAAATTCATAAATAATATAATTATGAATAAATAACATTTTATTAATGAAAAATCATTTCGTAACACAAAGGCAGTTTTTTATTATTTGTTTTATCATAATATGATTGAAATTTTAGCATTAATTGATTTTAAATTTATTAATAAAAAAGTCATTATATTACGGACTACGGACATTGAACTGTTCAATAATAAACTAAAAATTTTCGAAAATTTTGGGATATTAACTGTAAAATAAGACTTATTCTGCATTTTTTAAATAATACTGTAGTCCTGTTTTTTCAAAAACATTTCCCGATTGAAACTAAAATGTTTTTTCGGCGAACTCACCCATATAAAAATATATCTTTAAATAATAATATTCAAAATAGTGGCCCGAGAAACATTTGTTACTGTACAAATTTATGCTATTGGGATTAGCTATAAAATCAGAAAGACTCACATAGTTATTTCTCTAAATCTATCATTATATTTATATTTAGTTAATAATTACTACTTAACTAGCAGTATTTATTAATACTGCATTGCACTAGAACTAAATTAACGCATATTGGTGCTTTAATTTCGACTTTTCGAGTAATTGGTATTCGATACTTTATACCAGTGGTTCTTAAACTTATAGGGTATAGGGACCCCCTTTTTGAACAATTATTTTTCAGGGACCCCCATCTCTGATAGAAAAACAAAAAAGGTCGTTAGATACTAATTAATCACTGATAAATCGAAATATAAAAGTACTTTAGTAAATTAATTTTTTGCCAAAAATGTTTCACGGACCCCCGTAAAAGTTTGGCGGCCCCCCAAGGGTCCGCGGACCCCAGTTTAAGAACCGCTGCTTTATACGATTTTCTCTTTTATGAATTTGTTTAACTGCTGTTTTGATTTATCATACATATTTACTTAAATAAATTTGACATACTTGAAATTTAATTATATTTGATAAAAAAGAACGTATGATATATAAACAATTTAAAACACCTTATAAAGCTGTAGAAATCACAGGATATGTAGAAAATACTATGTTTTATAATATAATGTAAGACTGTACCCCCCTAATTTTTTAGAAATACCATATAAAATAATGTTATATTAATTTATGATGATAATCTATGTATATAAAGCATATTTATACCATTTTAGTTATTTTATTATCATTATTAACTGAAATATAATTTTTTGAAAAAAATTCCGGTTCCGGCCGGAATTTTTTTGTGAATTCCGGTAATTCCGGTTCCGGCCGGAATCGAAAATTTCGGTTCCGGTACACCCCTAGTCTAGACACATGAAAAGGTATAGATGTCTTCATTTTATGACATAAGTTTGCTGTAAGGAGGGGTTTTCTGGAATTCAAAAAAGGGTGTTTAATTTTAATCCATTTATCTGCATAATGGCTTTTATTATAAAGGTGAATTTCAAGCAAAATATTCTTTCAAAATGAAAATACATGCGTATCATGATTTTTTAAGTTCAATCCTAATAGGGGGAAAAAGTATTCCATACTAACAGCACAAATGATTTTAGATTTATAAATTATACAAATGGTCATTAAAAAAATACAACGCGAGCAGGTTGCTAGTGTTTTCGTAATAGACTTAATAAATAGTTAAATAGTTTTTGACAACTGAACCTTTGATATATTTTTAAATTTTCTTAATTTGATTACAGTTTCTTCTTTGAATCTGAACGTGGCTTATTTCCAAACACGGAATTCGTGTTTGACTTAGAATTGCCGATTGACTTTGTTCCGTCTAATCAGGATGGAGAAGTGCAAAATTTTGAGCTGTTGCCTGCCAATGAGTGTCTGCAAAAGGTTTTATCACCTGATTTTAAAACTACTAGTGCTCCTGTCGTTGTTGATTTCTTGATAAGACATGGACTAATTTCACCAGAAACAGGTTAGTTTTATCATTTTACCCAAAGGTTCAAGAAAACAATCGAATTTTTAAACTTTATATACAATACACCTATGGTGGATCTCTTGTTTGAGTTTAATAAGAGGGCTCGAGTTTCACTTGAAAAAAATTTTATTGCTAATTTGTACATGTTCTCTCTCTTCAAACAGATCCATGATAAATAAACAACACAAATTAGATTCCTAATTCAAGCTGTCAATACTTTAAGTAAAATATGTGAAAAAGTACTTCAAGGATTTTTTGATACTTGAAGAACTTTACTTAAAGTACATTATAAAATAGAAATAGTATATTGTGTAGCAAGGGATGAAACAAGACGATTTCTGACGAGGGCTGTCATCGCCCTGGTCTGAAATCGTCTTTGTTTCATCCCGTGCCACACACTGTATTTTTCATATCACATGTAATGAAACAACGAGTTTTGATTTCTGTAGCCAGTCGAAGTAAGACTATTTCAGACAAATAGCGCAGTAATATCTTATACTATTTTAATAATAGAATAATTCAGAAATAAGATTCGCTTTTGTTTATTACAAATGCGATTCTGACAGACTTGATATAAAGACATAAATAATAAATAAATTAATGTGCCGGGCAGAAATAATTCCCTAGGGGAGAAATAACGTTATTTCTGCCCGGCACAGTCGCATTGGTCTGAAATTGTCTTGTTTCGACTGGCAAAACAGGGTTCAAAACTAGTTCTTTCAATGCATGTGATATGAAAAAGTACTTAATACTTCAAATATTAACCCATTAATTCCCAAGGGTAGAAAATAAAATTAATTTGATGTTTTAACTGCATTTTATTATTAAATATGTATATACACAAATAACTGTTTTTGAAGTTAAAAAAATACATGTTTTTTTTGTGTTTTCAACAAAATGTTGCGTTTATGAAACGTTGGAGAAACAAAAGTTATTACTTAGTGTGGAATAGTTTAAAACAGTTTGTGTGACGATGTTAGCAGCAAAAAAAGTCATTTCATCAATGAGATATTTAAAAAAAAACAATTTTAAAAAAATGAGAATTAATGGGTTAACAAGTAAAAGTACTTCAGTAATTGAAAAAGTAATCAAAAAGAATCAAATTTTGACGTTTCATTCCGGTTTCTGTAAAATTCCATATACACCGCTAATAGTTTCATTATGTTCAATTATTGTTTTTTACTTTCAAGCAGTCTGAAATCCTGAAATAGTTTGCAGTGCTGCCAACCCACATTACTTTAGTTTTTTTAGTTGTCAATTTTCATATTGATTCCATCTGAATCCGGTAAACGACATTCAGATTGAAAATTCCTATATCTTTTACGTTCAGATTCCGGAATAAAACAGAATGGTATTTCATTGAAGTACTACTTGAAGTACTTTTATAGAATACTTGTTATTTGTACATCAAGTACTTGTGACAGCTCTGTGGATATTCTGCATTTTAATAATGGTCGAATTGGTTTTGTGATTTTAGAACGTTACTACACAGAAATAGTTGAACTTCTCCACGTGCCATTACAATCAATATACAGAACAAGGAATCAATATAATGTTAAAGAAAACGGTCAGGTAATTAACAATCTAGGAGATCAATGAGTATTTCAAATTGAAATATTTCTTACTCTCGTACTTAATTCTGTTAATTATTATCATAACGTTTTAGTTAATTTTTCATATTTAAGTAGCACAATTAAAAATAACAAAATTTTTCAGAATATTAGCCACCATTTTGTAAGAAAAGAATTAGAATATAAATACTGAAAAAAATTATATTAGTTTATAATAAAGTAGAATTATTAAAAATTAGAAAATTTTAACATGTATATAAATATTATATGACAGCTATAAAAACAAATAATATTTATTTGGATTCATGTTTGCGTTTAAATGTTTCATTTATTTATTGAAAAATGTTCTTTGTCTTTGTAAAATTATTGTAGAAAAGACTGATTTAATTAACCTGAAAATTAGGGAAATTTTATTAATTTTATTTTAAAATATATGTGTTAGAACAGTCTTAAGGCTGTGGTAGATTTTTTTTCATTGATACACGTGTTTTCTTTATTTTATTGTAACATTTTTTTTAAATAATAATATACAGTGTTACCTAGTCAGTGGAATTGTAATTATTAAAAATTATTGTATTGAAGCTTATGTTATAATAGTATTTATTAAATATATACAATATTAATATAGTTTGTCGTTACGAGGCTAGATATACTTAGGGAGATAGAAAAAAAATATGTTGCGGTGTCGTCAGTATCTTTTTTCAGTCATCAAAAATTTATATTAACAAAAATTCGTTTTTTAATCATAAAAAAACTACAGCTCTTTAAAAAAAATGCATGCCAAAGACTAAACAATGGTGTAGGGAACAATCATAACAGGCTCATTTAAACCAGTCTAATAGTTTTAGAAATATCATTGCCGCTAATAATAATTTTTTTATACGCTCTACAGACTTCCATTGCTCTTTTGTAATAGGATCGGTTCATTACACATCAAATTTTACAAATTAATTCTATTGTTTACCTGTCACGTCTGTTATTTTGTCAGTTTTTAGAGTTTTGTAATGAAATTTAATTTAAAATTTAAATGTATTGAATAAAAATACATTTAATTTTTTCAATCTCTCTAGGTGTATTCAGCCCACTAAAATAATGATTTATTATTTTCATATATGGTTAATCCATTTTAGAAACAGAACCAAAGCAATGAGAATTTAATAAATATTTAATTTAATTTTAAATAAATATTACATGGACACAAACAATTTCTATTTACTGAATTTACTTATATTTATTATTCTGTGAATTTACTCTGGGAGAGTTGCAAGTAATTTCCAGAAATAAATGGTATTATTTGCTTTTAAAATTGTAAAAATAAAAATTAACAACAAATGAAGATTTTTCTTGGCCAGGAAGCACTGTTCTACTTATAATGAAGTTTTTAATAATTAATTCTATTTTTTTATATAAATGAATATATTTTTTTATTTGTGTTTATTTATTATTATTATAATGATATGGAAATGATTATAATTTAAGTAATTTTATGATACTAATCGTATTTATTATATAAGTAATATACAATGTCAACACTGAACCTTAGAAAATGTTTTAAATTCATAGATTTTTATTTTTTGTTTAAAATAAATTAAAATTAATACTTCAAGCTGGTTATATACAAATAATGTAATGTAAGAATACATATCCACTTTATTTACATATTGATAATTTTATTTAAAAATTAAATACATCATCTGATTTTCACATTCAAAATAAAATTATAAATGTATAAAAATTAAGGAAAAATTGAATATACTCTTACTAGCTTGGAACTTCATCAAAAGTAAATTGGTAATTAAATTTGTTTGTCAAATCAAAACTTTAAAATTCAATTGAAAATATTTCTAGTAGAAATTCATCAATATTTTAGACCAGGAGCCAAATAGATATCTCTTTCTCCATATAATGGTTCTTTCGAGTATCATTAAAAAATTCCTTGGTATCGGAAAAAGATAAAAATCAGTTTTTGTAAATTTTTCGACTTTCTTTCAGTTTTACAACAAAAATAGTTGTATACAAAATTAAAACTACTTAAATTCTCTACAAAAAAAGTTCTATGCATATTCTTCGTCAGATTCATACTTAACCGAAAAATGACCATTATAATTTATTAATATTGTCATTTTCAATTTTAATAAATTCATTTGATCATTATATTCGGTGAAGTACAAATCAGATAAAAAATATTTATAGTAAGTTTTTGTAGAGATTTTAAGTAGCTATAATTTTGTATGAAACTATTTTTGTTGTAAAGTTGAAAGAAAGCCGAGAAATTAGCAAAGATTGATTTTTCTCTTCCGCGTCTGTGGAGGAGGAAAATTTTTCCTACTAGTTCCTGGCCTATTTTGAAATATTTATTTAGTTTTGCAAATAAAATATGGTTTTAAAAAATATTGTATAAACTGATAAATATAAAAACCAAACAATTATAATTTTTATCTCCATTTTATTAAGAATTCACATGCACTATACTTTTTAAAATGATATTTTCTTACAGCCCATTTTTCACCTAATAGACAAAACACAAACGTGGTGTTTTTAAAATAAAACCTAACGTTTATGTTTTGTCTGGTGTAAAACAGGCATTAAATTGTAAAATAATCAAACCGCAATAACATTTTGTTTAATTTCAATCGTGTGAATTCCATCATGGTGACTAATTAGTAAAGAAATTTATTAAGTTAATGGAATTAGTTTCGGGAGAATTAATTTTTTTTATAATGTCATTTTATCATTCACAGTATTTCATTTGCTTATTTATTACATTTTGTATATTTGATTTTTACATATTTACTTAACAGACATTGTTTCATCGATATATTTTGTGTTATAAAATTAATATGGTTTTATTTTACGAGTCACAATTCAGAAAGATATAATATTTAAAATAATCATACCAGAAGCATCAATAGACATAATAGTTATTAATTAATATATTTATTAACTAAAATATCTATTATTAAGGTGTTTACACTTAAACCTAAGATTGTTTATCTTTCTCTTCTGAATAGCTATTTACATAATTAAAAACAAACATCAGAAACAGTATAAACTTTATTGGCTTTAGCGTGACTTACTGGTATTGCGGACGGAGCGGCACACAACTAACTTATGTAAGTAAAGCCTGTGTTACATTGGTAAAATTTTTTGTTTGATGGCCTTAAAATTTTTTACCGGGCTTTTTACACATCAATTTTTTCAACAGTTTATCTGTTCTAATCAGCAGTACCAACTTATAGAAATTATATGTAATAACAAAACTTTAAATAAACTCTTTCCTTGTTGAAGAAAAAAATGCAAATAATAATACAGTAGTAACCGGTTATAACGATCTCAAAGAGACGTAAAAGCTGATAGTCGTAATAACCGGAATACAATTATATGGGATTCAGTTGGACTTTTATTTTGAGTCGTTAAAACCGGTACGTCGTATTAACCGGAGTTGTTATAACTAACCAGTTTCTACTGTAATTAAAATCATTCAAATTATCAAAGTATTATCTTGAATTGTAAAAATATCAGTCGGTGAACATTAATGTTCTTAGAAATTGTCAATTTTAATTAGGTACTTACTTAAAATTCATGAAAAAAAATTGACAAGTGTAATACAGGCTTTATATAATTATCATTTACATGTATCTGTTGCCTGTTTCATATTTTGCATTATCAAGGATTGATTTAACCACTTAACGTGAAGACCGTAACTTCCACGATCTTACAGCTTGACCGATTTTTGCAAATCCATAGTTTTTTTTTAATGTGTGTTAAATTTCACACAGCCGCATGAAGCACTAGCAATTTTTGCAAAGGCTGTAACATTAGGTTTTGTGGTAAAGTTCAAATATACATTTTTATTTTATACAAACATTTTTTTATTTTTTTTTTGTCTGTAAATTAAGTGGTTAATATTATCTCAGAAAATTCCAGAATGTGTCCGATTTTAAACACAATATTTAATATGATTTGATATACTCCCAAAAAAAAATGATCAGATTTAGTTGGATCAAAATGACCAGATCTAATTAGATCCAAATGTCTATCGGTTATTACATCAGAAATTCAATCAGGTCTAGCTGGATCTAGTTAATCTGATTGGATCTGATCAACAGAAATATTTCAATGCTAATCAGCAAATATCTATAGAATTTGTCACGAAAATTTTTATTAAATATGGCTTTTTACTCACCTCTGAACCCTTATTCTTGAACTCACTCGAGAATATGTCGAGAATACGGAATAATTTACACAATCGAGATTCTAGTAAATAACTTAGTGACTTTTAGTTTTAGTATAGTAATCTCGAATGAGAAAAAGTTGAATGAACTCGAGAATAGGGGCCCTGTACTATTTTATTTAAATAAATTTATATTAATTAGAATGTGAAATTATGCTGTTAGTGAGAGTTAAGTTATCCTGATTGGATATAGAATTATATCTTACTAATTCTAATGAAACCTTGCCAGTGTCCATGAAATATCCAGATGTGATTAGATATGGCATCAGATCTAGATCCAAGTAAATCTGACAGGATACAAAGTTTGATCTTATTTAATCAAATTGGATACTCTACATTTTAATCTATTCATTTTCCCCGGGCTTTTATTATAATTAATTGAGTATAATATGAATAATGACTTATACCTATATGTTTTTAAGTAAATATAGTAATAGTTTTATTTTTGTGAAAGATTATATTTTTATGTTCATTTAATTTATATAAGAATAATCAAACATTATTTTTATTTGATTCACTCTTTGAGTATAGAGTAAATAAAATAAAAGTCTTGAAAAAGAACAAGTGTTTTAAAGTGAACACTTTCCAATAGTGTACAAAATATTACTATCGATTGTAAGTGTAAGATAAAAGCTAAAATATAATAATTTATTTTATTTATTAATTTAATTATATATATTTGAATATAATAATTACACAATGTATTTTGTATCATTTGAGTGTTTATAATATAAAAAAATATGAAATTCATTCAGTGGGATTCGAATTTAATAAAAAATATATAACTACATTAAATAAATTTGTACATAACGTTTATTATTTTATAAAATCTTTCAAAATTGATTTTTTATATAAGTTGTTACAAAATTTTGATAATTGTTTATAAAATCATTATACATATAAACATATATATAAATTTTTATAGAACGTGTATTTATATTAAATAAACTTTGGTTTATAATTCAGTCAATATATTTTTTATTACATGAAGAAATAGTAAGCAATATAAGTAATATATATATTTTTTATTTTATTCGAACATCACTATGGCAGAATATTATATTGTTGATTATTTAATGTAACTAAAAATATATCACTATTCCGCTTAAGAATTTTAATGCTACCAATTGATGTTAAAAAATTATTTATTATCAATTTTCAAAATATTCAAATTAATAAAGAAAGTATTCTTAAAATAATTGTTGATTTTATATATTGCACATTACCCATACATCCTAGTGCGGGTCCATGGGAGGAAGTCATGGGGGGACATGACCCCCCAAACCTAAAAAATTACAGCAAATTAAACCGAAAAATGCTTATTAAATATACTAAAATAACGTTTTTTGCCCATTTAACAAACCATGACCCCCTCCAAATAGTAGGTCTAGATACGTGCCTGCCACTCCTGCCAGTATCGCTTTATACAGTAGGCACCTAGGTAATTGCCTAAGGATCCAAGAAAAAAGGGTGCCCGGACAGGGATCAGTAAATAAATAATAAAAAGCAATAAAAAATAAAATTTGCTTTTCATTACAATTTTTGTTACAAGAGTGATAGGGCCCTCAAAATGTATTATGCCTATAGGGTTCTACCAGGGCCGGCCTTTGCAAGATCGGCGCCCCGGGCGAAATATTTTTTTGCCGCCCTCCCGACCTTTTTTTTTGATGACTCGAATATATAATTAATTTCTACCGCAAAAAAAAACCTGATGAGCTTTTTTTTTCGTTGTTGCATCTTTCTTTTCTCATTATTTTTATGTTTTTCATTCTTTTGCGCTTCTTCGCCGCCCCTACTAGCTTGGCGCCCCGGGCGGTCGCCCAGGGTCGCCTCCCTTAAAGCCGTCACTGGGTTCTACGGCAAAAACTGATAACAGTAACTGATGTAATATTGAATACCGTTTTTTTTTGGTAATTTTTATTGTCAACTCTTTTGATAACTTTTTTTTTCGTTGTCATGACAATTTTGCCTCCACACTGTCGGTTTCGCCTTCCAGTTAGGGGCAAGAGTTAGGGGTAGGGTACAATGGCGTAGAAATAAGGCCCGCAATGGGGACGGGCCCCGCACGAAGAGGGGCCTCAGAAAAAAAGACGCATACCGTCTTAAGGCCTTGGGTGTATTTATTGATACATAGTATGTAACATGAATATACTAAAAATATTAATTTGGACGAAATAATTTCGGAGTTTTGTGTAAAACAAGACGACGTGGTTTAAAGATAAATTTTAATCTATAAAAGTTTTCATTTAAACAAATACTAAATTTTATATATAATTTGAGTTTCATTTTTAGAGAGCTCCCGAAAATATTTTGCGAGCGGGCCTTAATAATCGTTATCTAGGCCATAGGTGTCCAACCTTTTGACCCTCGTGGGCCGCAGAGCGCAAAAAAATAGCGAAAAATTTTTTTAAGGGCCGCAAAAAAATTTGAAGACCTTTTTTTTACGTGATTAATTTATTTATATCTTTGTAGTATGTACACTATCTATACTACTTTATAACACAAAAAATCTGAAGACCTTTTTTTACTTGATATCGTTAATTATTTTCATATTTTACTTTTTTTTTAATCTTTATATTTTATATTAAATCTTATACGGGCCGCACGAAATGTGCTCGAGGGCCGCATGCGGCCCGCGGGCCGCGGGTTGGACAAGCCTGATCTAGGCCACTGGGTAAGTATCAGTTAATTTATCAATTTTTAAAGATTAACGGATGTCAATAGTCAAACAATACATATTTTTTGGCAGTTATTATAATGTATAAATTAATGTTGAACTACAGAATAATAAATATAAAATACGTTATTTTATTTATATTTTGAATCTTTTTGCCACACTTTTTGTAAAAAATCCCTGAAAAATCCATTACACTCATCGCTTGAATTACCGGCGTTGTTGGTAATTCAACCGCTTGAATTGCCAATGTAAAGAGGGGCCACCACCACCGTACCAACCTCAACGTTGATTGGTGAATTGAAATTTCGCGCAGAAACACAAATCACGGTAGTATTATGGAGGGGATAGGAGAAAGCCGGTAAATCGCGCGTTTGGCCCGCCGGTAAATCAAAGGTTGGTAAATCAAGCGATGAGTGTAATTATTTTACTTATTTTATATTGGCTACCCTGCCGCAGCTAGCTTCGCAAACCTGTTTGACTTCTTTAAATTGTTTTAACGGTCGTTTCCGTCAGTTTTGTTATTTATACCAGATCAGTGTATATTTCTATATTTTATAATTTAAATTTATATAGTTTTGATTACTTATTTAGTACTTATTATTAAAGGTAATTTCATATAATTCATTTAAGTATCATAATTTACAAAATCTAAATATGTATTATAAAATATGTAATTTCAGATGCCTCGTACGCGGCAACGAAAATGTTCTAATAAAAGCACTGTTTTAAAATCTGTAGAAAATATTGAAAAGGAAGAAAAAATAAATCAACATAATTTTGATGAAAATGGTTGGTATAAGTTTTAATTTGTGTAATTCTACATTCTAATGACAGTACCTAAAGTTTTATTATTTGGTATAAGTAAATACTTTTGCTGGATGAAATTGATTCAAACAAACGTTAATTGATTCAGAAAAATGTACTTATATATGAAATGGGAAGCACCGTTCTACAGGAATTCATTGATAATTAGAAAATAATACTTCATAATGCGCAATACACTATTTCAAAGAAAAGGCATATTAGGTTACATAAAAATAAACACGAATACACATTATATCAAATGTCCTTTGTTAGGACAATCTCTGTCAGGATTTAACTTCCTCCACTGTTTACAAAAAGGGTAAATGTTTCTTATACTGTGTGTCAACGTTTTTCGCTTTAAAGACATGCGTTGTAGTACAGTTGATATATAATTATCCTCATGATTTACTACTTATTTTAATAGAATTTCTAAACTTTAAACCCTTACAATACTATTATTTTCATAAAATTCCACAACGTATATTATGTAAATTTTTCATTGAGAGCTTAAATATTGATTTAAATCACGTTTGTAAAACACCAAATTTACTTTAAAGGAGCATTTAGCGCTAAAGGAGCTTTAAATTGGTTGATAATACCGGGCATGAGTGTTTTTTTTTTATATTTATTATAGCTAGCATGTAAGCGCGCATTGTTTTACACAATGAATAATATTATGTTATTATAAAACAGAATTATTAAATATTTTTAAAATTTTCTTTATAATTATATTAACTAAGGCGGATATCGAATCCCCGTTTTTTATACTATATTTATCCCCTTTCGCCCCAATAGATTGCCCTAACCAAAGCGGAGATTGAATCCCCGTTTTTTATACTATATTAATCCCCTTGCGCCCCAATAGATTGTCCTAACCAAGGCGGAGATTGAACTTCTGTTTTTTATACTATATTAATCCCCTTTCGCCCCAATAGATTGCCCTAACCAAGGCGGAGATTGAATTCCCGTTCATAACCTAACAGAAAAATTTACCTGCTTATTTAACCCCAAAAAGATTGCCATAACCAAGGACAGTTAACGTCTATATTATTAGAGCATCAACTTTTTACAAAACGGCTAGGTAAAGCGGCTAAATTTACAATCTGCCTGCGACATATCAATATAATATAGCTTCTATTCTTATAAAATAATATATATTATAAAACATTGCGTCTATTTTGTACTGTCAATCGCTTTAAATTTTTATTATTTTTTAATTAACAGTGAACTATCATAAAACGCTCCCCAAATTTTGATAATCTGTGTGTTGTAGTGAATCTATTAAAGTATATTCCAATAAAATCCGTCAAATAGAAGTCGTTCCACCTTATAAGAAACAATTACCACAAAAAGTCTTGATATCGTTAATTGCTTCATACATATTCATTATGGCATCCTACTATACATATATTAAACATCGAATATTTTCATGAAAATAAGAGTACATTTAACATTTTTTGTTAACTTTTGAATTGAAATAACAAGTATTTTATGTCCCCAATATAATTTAAAAAAAAAAATGACTATTTTATAGTTGTGATTTTGTAAATTTGAACACCTATGAAAATTTACCCAATTGAAATTTATATTTTCATTATGATGTACAAGCAGAGCTGTCAATATTTCAAATAAAATACTCGAAAAAGTTCTTCATTTCAAGTAAATTTTAAAAAGTAAAAAGTAATTAATTTTTAATATACCTGATTTTAACAAGTAATGTACACTCAGCACTCTGCTATATGACGGCATCGGTAATTCAAAACACGACGGCTAGAGGGGCACCCACCACCTTTAACGTTAATTGGTGAATTTAAACACGCAGAAATATAGCAGTCACGGTGGTGTTATGGTGGGGATGTCGGCACATCGTGTAGCAGAGTGCTGATTGTACTTTGACTAAGTACTTACGACAGCTATATGTACACAGTTTGCAAAAAAACTTTCAATATTTTTTAATCAATAGTATTTTTCAAATGTTTTTTTTTTTAGTTGAAGAAATAAAGAAAAAACTCAAAAGTGAGTATGAACGCCGTTTGTTACATATTGAACAGGACTTTGCACAAATTAATATTAATATGACTAAAGATTTTCTAAATA
Source organism: Sialis lutaria (assembly GCA_949319165.1). NCBI lineage: Eukaryota > Metazoa > Arthropoda > Insecta > Megaloptera > Sialidae > Sialis > Sialis lutaria. The sequence goes on along the minus strand of OX439233.1, from coordinate 7,106,443 downwards.
CGAAGTTAAGCGATTTGGTATGTTTATTTGTTTAAATATTCATTAGTATTCAATTATTTCAATATTTTTTAACATTTCAGTTAGAATCAAGTATGACAAACAGTACAGAAGATTTCATCAATACTCTATCTTTTTCTGTTAAAAAAGCAAAGCTTCAATCTTCAAATGATGAAGGTAAATTATATAAGCAATTTATTAAAATTTTGTTGGCCTGATCATAAGGCAGTACCAACTATACATTTTTTATTAATTTTACATTTTATTAACCCTCCAGCCGCGGGTGATTATTACTATTTTTTTGTTTAAACTGCGGGATACGATGAAAAAACCTCTCCCGATGTTTTAAAATAAAAGAAAATAGATTCAACGTTTCCCGAAGTTTAAATATCATAAAAATTATAAGCAATGCAATAATAGCATACCCCATGGAATTGCATAAAATAAGTAAAATGCGATATCCACGTCGCCCGCGGCTGAAGTGTTAATTGCATTTATATTAAAAATCATTTCTTATATTACTTGAGGTGTTGGCTATATCTTATTTCTTTTTATAATGTTCAATCAATAGGCATGATGACTAATTTAAAAAAATTATTCTATGATGATCTTACGTGTCTCCTATTTCCAAAAAAATACTTATTTCTGCAAAAAATAAAGGTTTAATCGCAAAAATTGACTCTTTTAAAACTAATTTTGAATTTGATGGCAAAACGCTTGCAGGTGACATTTCAGAGTTGTGACGTCACACTCCTTGTCAACAATAATCAAACATTCAGAGTTAGACAATAATTTAATTATTTTGCGTGTTAAAAAATAATATCAAAGTATATAAGTTCTTAATAAGGTATGTAGGTACCTAATAATCTTGTAAGAGGAATTGATATTAGTCTAAAATAAAAGTCAACCACTTTTGATGTTTACTGATGCGTGACGTCATTCGCTCTGATTGGTGTTCCATTTAACATGGCGGATTGTTGTATTTTGCATTTTTATTTTAACATTTATATTAATCTCACTTTCAAGTATAAAAATAAATACATTTTTTAGAATCTGTAGCTCAAGATCTTAAAAATTTAAATTATGTTGATAAAGAGATAAGTTTAGGCATATAAAAAAACACGTATTTTTCAGAAATTTAAAAATATTTATTTTTAATTATTTATTTGACTTTTTTGGGAGTGACATTACTGTGAGTTCATCGTAAAAAAAACACGTATGTCGTATGGCAGGATTTGAAACAATTATTTAGTTTGTTGTAGCATAATGCTACACCGCATTTTCCGCAAATTGTTTGTGAAACACCATACACTGGGGAAACTTACAACGTATTCTTTTTTCTACCCAAATCGGCCAATAACCGGATCTGGTTCTGCCTAACTGCCAATAGTTACGTAATAATATGTAAGTCAATAGGTTATACCATCTGTGAATTTTACTTGATACTAAGTTCTTCAGTGGTATGTTACAGTAGTGTTACACATATTTGAATGAACTCAATATATTTAGTACGTATATTAGCGGGATTGTTGAGGTTTGTTACAGATATGTCACATGGGGATACAAAGGGTTAACCTATTTCATTATTTAAAATCATAATTTTAATGATACATACTTTGTTACTGGCATCATGCCTATTCAACATATAAACGTTATAAAAAGAAACCTATTTTTCTACTGTGAATAATCTACATTTATCATTTCTAACCTGCACATGGCCTTTGTGCGCTTGTCTCTTTACACAGGTTATCTTACCACAGAATCAAGTTCAGAGTCAAGTACAGACAAATACCCCAGCAGTCTAATACAATACAAATCATCAAAGTCGAAACTAGATACGTTCAAAACACCAGCATCACATCTAAGAACTATGGATTCTGCAACAACATTTGGTTTTATTACCCCTAAAGTAAGTCATTCACCTACGTATAATATGTTGTAGAAAATAAATAAACAGGCCCTGTTTTTTTTAATATAAATTGCCATTATTCCTAAAGTGGTAAAACTTATTTCGTATTCTTTTAACTCCCGAACACCATGCTATTAAACCATCCGATTATACCACACGTGGGTTAGCGTAATCTAATATTTTTGTTTGCTTGTGTCCGGGTATCTAATGGACTGATTTTAGTAGTTTTTCTTTATAATTGATACAGTAAGGAAATCGAATATGTAGATGAGAAAGTCATATATCTTGTGATACTCAAGATATCAAGTAAAAGTAAAACAGCCAAATGAGTGTTGGGCGTACATAATGCACATGATGTAGCCATTATCATTAGCATTCTCGACTTGATAATACGTACCAAGAGCTATTTCATGTTGACGAAAAATGTGCGTGTTCTTGTAACCATTTAAAATACTCTTGCCTTGTAAATGCACAGTGCTTCCTCGTGCTAATTTCATCAAAGGTAGTTAATTATTGAACAATTTAAATAAAAACCGATAAAGTATTCAGATGAACTGCCTGTCATTGCTTAACCATTTAACTTGCATACGATTTTAATAAAAAAAATTAATTTGACATTTTTCTTAATACGCGCCTGGTTATTATGTCGTATATTTTGAATTTTTTGATAATTTCAATCAAAATCATTATTTTTCTGCTATACGAATGTCAAAATGACATTTAAAACGTCAAAGTGACATTTAATATGTCAAAGTAAATAACAGTTTTAAAAAAACAAATGACGATTTTCTTAAGTCAAATTGAGATAGATCTTTGTAAGGGAATATTTTACAACAAAAGTAGGTGACCTATATTATAGAGAATTGAATGCTCTACAAAAAAGGTTCTATAAAATTTTCACGTAACATGTGTCTTTCTTGAGATATCTTCAAAAAATAAATCTTTTTGGATGTCACCCCTCCCCCTTACACACAATTTTAATTATTTTGAAATGGGACCGTCCTCAAGCCAGACCCAACCAACCAACCAAGTTTCATCAATATCGGTTCAGTGGTTCATGAGTTAAGCGTGTGACAAGGATTGGGGGACAGACACACACACACACACAGACAGACAGACACGGAACAAAAAATGTTTGTCTTGACCTGAAACGGATAGATCCGGTAAAATTTTTAAAATCCGAGAACAAATTTTTTTTCTCGTTTTAAAACGATAACAAAGCTTCTCGTATCTTCGATATTGCGAGGAAGCAAAAAAGTTATAAATTTTTCATAAACTATTTTTGCTACAGTATTCATTGAAAGTACTAATTAAAAGCTACATTGATAGTTTATAAATTACAGGAGGGGGTGGATCGTTCAAGAATGATACAAATTCTCCAAACAAACCGGGTCAGCATAACATAGTGTGGTGTTCAAGGGTTAATTTAAAAAAAAAAAAAAAGAAAACTAACATTTAAAATTATATAAATATAATATTTACTAATTTTAATTAAATTTATTATTTAGGTACAGCCTAACAGACCTCTCACAGTTTTACGGAGGCCTAAACAAGGTGAATTAGTGATTTCCATGTCCGGAAGTCCTGTAATGACTGGGTCTTTTATGACAGAAGATGCCAATGTGAATATACCCTTACCTGATGGACGCATAATATCTGTGCAGCCAAAGAGAGGTATGCGGCCGTCAGAAATACCTGAAATCGATGAAGACACAAGAGATAAACTTATTACTCTAAGAGATAATTTAAATGCTTTTGTCAACCAATAATAATAATAATAATCTTTTAATATAATTTTTATTAATAAATATTTAATTAATTTTTTTCAAGAAAATCAAAATGCGTTTTTTACTACAATCGTGATTAATTTTAATTAATATTTATTTTCAGTTGTCTTGAAACATCATTGATATAGCAGTCAGGAACTTTGTTATCCCTAAAATCATCGTACCGGTTAGTTTTTAAATTTACGTTAATATTGAGTTTACTTACTTAAGCTCTTTGATTTTCCTAGCTTTAACATTATGTATCATTTTATCGTAATTTTCCATTTCCATTCGTATTGCGAGTCCTTCTTCGAACTTCTGTTTACGAGAAACTATTCGTTCTTTTTCTTTTTCATTGATTTGTTTAAGAATTTCTTTTCTGTGTTGCAAAGCTGCAGCTGTTCTTTGAGCTTTAATATCTAATTCTTTCTAAAATTTAATTAAACTAGAGGTGAGCGATTGTTGAATAAATAAACAATCGAAATATTCGAATAATCATCATTCAAATTTATTCAAAATGTTCTCTTAGTCATTAAACTCCACCTTATTTAACCTTTTAAGAACGGGGATTTTTACGTTGAAATCGACTTTTTTTTTACAAAATTTGTACATAAAACCAATTAATTTCTCACATGGCCCGACTAAATTGCTGGTAAATATATCTACCAGTCCCGTCCGTAACGGAAAGCCCACTGTAAAAAATTCAGTTTGGACGATTTAAGGGGGTTTCCCTACGTAAATTGATGCGCTGAATACGAAAAAAATCTTGGAGGCAAACTTGCCTTGAAAATCGCAAAGAACTACTCCAGCTTTCACTCTTAGCGTAACCCAGTATCAACAACGTGAATGTGACGAAAATATGGTCCCTTTGGAGTGCTTGATTTTCGTGAGTCCCCCCCTTGCTACTCACGTCGAAATACCTGACATAATAGTAATAATAAATCCTCCATAAGAAAGAAACAACCAAGTGCTAAACTGCTGGTAGGAACTAACGATAATTTCAATTTTGCAGCCTTACATTCACCTTGAAAATGACTTTTGTGAGTCGTAATACTGGTTTTTTCATGTTCAGTGCATCATAAAAATGATGTATGCTAACTGTTGGGCTGAAATAGCAAAAATAAAATTGACCTTGAAATGTAATTTTTAAGGTAAAGGATGCCTCCTGAATCATTTTTACTATTTTTTTCGTATTCAGCGCATCAAATAACGTAGGAAAACATAAAATATCTTGTGTCCTATAGGTGGTCGATATTTCGACCACTCCCGAATTTTTTTTGTATATTTTGTATTCATACCCATACCTTTTAGATTTATAAATTAACTTTTCAAAATAATATGTTACTAAATGGGACCCGGACAAAAGGCAGACACCCAAAAGGCAGTCTTACAAAAGGCAGACATTTTTTTATATTAATTAATAATATATTTGAGGGAGGAGGGTTTATGCAATATGCCTCTCCCTAAAAATAATATTGTATTATTTAAGTTACTTAAACAATATATTTTTTTTGAGAAGGTAGGGGGTATTTTATAAGCCCCTCACTCCTTAAAGACATTATTAATTTTATAAATTTTTTGTCTGCCTTTTGGGTGTCTGCCTTTTGTCCATGTCTGCCTTTTGGGTGTCTGCCTTTTGTCCATGTCTGCCTTTCGGGATTCTGCCTTTTGTCCATGTCTGCCTTTCGGGATTCTGCCTTTTGTCATAGACCCTTACTAAATACATCTTGAATGCCTAAACTCATTTGAATGTGTAAAAGCATTTGAATTTATAGTTTTCACAATCGAATATTTCAAATACCGGGTTATTCGAATATAAAAACATTTGATTTCACTCATCTCTAAATTGAACAATTCAAAAATATCTTCTAAAATTATTTAAGTTGAATAATATTAATATATTACTTGATAGAGATTTTTCTGAACTTGTATAACTTTGTGAAACTCATTTTCTTCACGTGCAATTTCAAGTGCTTGAAGCTTGCGTAAATCTTCAATTTGTTTTTCCCGATCTTGCTTAAGTTTTTCAAGATTTTCTTTTCGTCTTAGAGCTGCCGCTTTTTCATCCCGACGCCATTTTCTTTCAACTTCCTCTTGGATTCGTGCTGCATTCATTTCATCAGTTTGAGCTTGTAAATCAGCTGCTCTTTGCTAAAAAATGTTAAATATTTAGAAATTAATATAATAACAAACTAAAGATAATCTACTTGAAGACTTCTTAAACGAGCTATCTCGCGTTCTTTTGCTTGTTCAATCTGCCGTTGTTCTTCTTCATAGGCAGCTGTACGTTCTGCTTTCTTACGCATAAATTCTTGTATCTGAAATTAATTACATCGTTATTCTTTTTATCCTATTGCTATTATAATTAAATATCGTACTCTTAAATCACCAATTCGTTCCTCTTCTTTTTCAATTTGATGAAATTGTAAGATTTGTTTGTTTGCTCTGTTCAATTCATTGCGTATATTTTGTTGTTTTTCTTTCCTATTTCTTTCAGCCTCCGCTTCGTCTAATTGTAACTGAACCATTGCACGATTTATTGTTCTAGCTTCTTCTTCAATCTTCTCCATTTCAAACAACCTTTGTACTTCTTTTTCTTGTATCTGTTGCTGTACTTCTGATACGTACTTTGCATTTTTTATCCTGAAAAGATATGTTTATGTTAAACTTTTTAACCCTTGTGTTGCCACCCAAAAAAACTCACAGCATCTGCCACCCAGGTACCCTCCCTAAATAATTCTTAGAAAAAGTCGACTGTAATTAAAAATAATTATATGCATTCCATCAATATATAATTATTCATATTCGAGGAAGGTATTCTTACCTGAATATAAGGAAAACTCCATAATTTTTGTCCAACAATCACATTGTAAAATGTGATATTTATTATTATTATACGGGGTGTTGAAAAAAGATGGATACACCTGTGTAACTCGCCAGGGAGGAATTATCAGGAAAAATGATCCAGACAAAAATGTTAGCATTTTTTCCCAGCTATCACATGGTGATGCCAGTTATGGAGGAGAACCTGCCCCCCGGGGGGGAACACTCCCCCTTCGTATTTTTTAAATGGGAACCCTCTATTTTTAAAACAGATTTCGATTCCCTGACCCAAAATACTCCAGAAACCGCTAAAATAATTTTTTTTTGCCACCCCCCCTCCCACTCCCACATTTTGTAAATACACCATGTTATTTTCTCAAAAATATCGTTTTTTCCTCCTAAAAACTCCCGAGAATCATCAGCGATGCTTTTTTGTCCCATCTTCACATAGTGGGAAATTGCCCCACCCCGGTAGGAAATGACAGAAACCAAATTCTAATGTCTGAAAAATGTTTCCCCCCACACAGAGACAATGGGGGCAACTGGTATACATTACATTCACTAAATAAACAATTCGAAATGAATATAGTATATTGTTATTATTTATATATTAATTCATATTTACTTATTATATTTTTACAACAAACTTTTTTTTTATGACATTCTATACGAAAATCATGCTTTTTCTATTGGGGTACCCGGGGGTGGCTCATACGTGTTTTTTTTTTTTCAAATGCAAAAGTTTTTAAGTTAAACAATTTTCAAAAATATGTAGAATGCAAATTTCGATAGAGAATCGGTCAAATCATGGGGATTCGAGAAGTTTTTATCCAAGCTTTCTTGGAAAAAAAATTATTCAACAACGCATACGCTGATGGGTATCCGAGTGGCAACACAAGGGTTAACATTCTTTAGACTTACTTTTCAGCTTCTTGACGTTTCATGTCTTTATACAGTTCTTCTTTGTTTTTTTGTAGCATCATAAGTTCTAAACGTTTTTCTTCAGTTTCGATCTCTATTTTCATCTGTTCTTTTTCCGCAACTTGAGCATCTCGAATTGCATGACATTTAGTTGCAAGAATTAAACGATTGGCTTTTTTAATTTCATCTTCTTGTTCTTGTCGTAATTGTAAAGCTTTTTGTAACAAATGTTCGGTTCTTTCTTTTTGATCATTTTCTATCTATTAATGAATATAAATATTAAATTAATATTTGTTAGTCTAGAGAACTATTATTAAACTACCTCTGCTAATTCAGAATCATGTTTCTTTTGATGTTTTTGCATTTTATTTAAATGTATTTTTCTTATTTCACATTCAGTAATCATTCTATTCTTTTGTTCTTCTGCTTCGTCTATAAGTGCTTTTTTTTCTTTTGCTGTCATCACCTAATCGTTAATATAAACAATATGAAAAGTAAATTGAATTTACCCAGGGAAAAATTGTATAGATTTACGTAGATCTAAATATCATGGCTTAAATCATTACTCTCCTTATCCATACTAATTTATTTTAATATATAGGGCCCCGAACAAATGAAAGTGGGGAGATAAAGGACCCCTTAATCACTTACTACCCCGAGGCTTTTTAAAATTTTATGTAATAAAGTGAAATTATGCTGTTAGTCAGAGTCTTTCGTAGATTGAAATTTTGATAAAATTTGATCTATGTAGAAAGATTTAATTTTTTTCTGTATAATTTAATACTTACATAAGCTTGTTTCTTTAAACGATTTAATTCATTTGTATGTACGACTGCTGGATAATTAATCGGTTTTCTTGATGGTACAACGATTTCTCGGATGCCATCATTCATAAGTACTTTTGTTGTTTCTTTGCCTTCAAATGCTTTTTCAGATCTTCGATGAATGGGTTTTCCTTCGAGTATATGATTACATTGTGATGGCCTGTGTAAGTATAATAAATTTTTTTTCAAATGATTTAAATAAAACAATAATATATGTAATTAATTTTTAATTTACCTATGTTCAGTATATATCCCAGATATGAAAACATTTTTTGGGGGACATATTTTTTGTGTAAATTTTTGAATTTTAGGCATTCTTAATTTCTTAAAAAATATAAATGTATATACGGTTTATTTACCATCAAAATTGTAAATATATAAAGATCAAACAAAATAATCAATAATGATAAACTGTCATGATACAAATAAACTGAATAACTTTTCCTTGGATACCTTTAATTTATTGAAAAAAATAATTGTAAATATTTTTTTATATTATGTACATCTGCATATTTACATATTTCTAATGTAGCATTGTAGCATTTCTCATTAAAAATTAAATAAGGCAAATTTAATAAAATAGTATCAATAAAAATATAAATATTTTATACTAATAGTTTTTACACGTATTGTTAAGAAAAGGCGCCATTATTTAAAATACTATTTTTTGTATAAACAGCTGTGAAGTTCTTGCGTAATAAAAAGTTACCACCACTAAAGTTACTAGGAGGAAATTATTCTGTCATACCATCCAATTATCGGATGACGGTCAAGAAGCCTTGCGTTAGTAATGACAAGCGAAAATAAGAACTGATAATTAAAATTATTGTATTTTTTAGTAATAAAAGCATGATTAAACACGTGATGAATGTATATTTGTTGTAATTAATAAAAATTAATCGTTTTTCGTAAAAATGGATTATTGGCAAACAACGATGAAATAAGTACTACTGAAATAAAACTTGTAAGTTCAATAAATATAAAGTACTCACGATTTAGAAATCCACAATTTAGAAAACACAATTTCTATGTTATTTATTGTAATATTTATTTTGCATTTTTTATGTATTGTACACTACGTTTTATTAACATGATAAAACATTAACCATGTAAAGATATTTATCAGATGTGATTTTTTTACTGTACTTATCATATGGTTATATAAATTTAAAAAATTGGATTAAATCATTTTAATTGACACAAATATCGAAACTTTTCAAAATTCATTTACGCCGCGATTAAATTCTATAAGTTCAAACCTTGAACAGGCAATTTCTTTTTGTCATGGTCAAATACCAATGGGATAAATGTTTAATTATATAGAAAAAATAATGAAACATTGGCCTTTAGTCTCAATGTTTTGATTGAAAAAAAATCCATAACCACAATGCATATGCAATTATTTGTAAAACATCATAACACTTTCTCCTCATAATCTATATAATTTTTCCTCGTCGCTGGAATGTTTTAAAGGGCTATTTTTTTTAGATTCCTACAATGGCAGGGCATTGCTCTTGTAGTCATTTGGAGACATCAACAGAATTATCCATAATAGAAATTGTACAAACTAAAGAGGTAAGATTACTCATATAATTCTGATTCTAACTATAGAAATTTATCCACAAAGAAATTCTTTTCTTTATAAATGATTAATACTATATTTTCAATAAATTGCTTTCTTTATCTTATATCAATTATTAAATAATTAAAATACAATAGTATATTGTGTTTTATTTAACATTATTTAATTACCTTTTCAAGGATTTCTATAATTATAATAATAATATTATTTATTTATTCTATTTTGTTCTACACTTATTATAAATAAGACAAAAATAATTCTAGAATTCAATTAAACAAAGACTAATATAATTAATTATATACAATCTTTTTCTAGATTGTAAATAAACCTAATAAATGACAATTCATTAACTTTCATGTATATTTCATGTCTGAATTTGAACAATTGTGAACTTGTGTATACTATTTCAGAATGCCCCTTGTTCGGACTGTTCGTACCATGGCTCTAATATGTGGATATGTCTCTACAAAGACTGTTTATCGGTTGGGTGTTGTGACAATGTCAACGATCACAGCACCAAACATTACCTGGTAAGTTTTTATTATCCTTAACACAAAGAAATTCTTAACTAATTATTTTGTCCCTCATTTGATTATTTTAAAAATTGTATCCCCTGTAACAAGAATAATTGAGGGGTTTGCAGCAACAACGAGTTAACTCCATTTTTAGGCCAAACAGAGTTAACAACCGTTTCTTGGGGGAAAAAAATCATTCTTTCGTTTGGTTCAACAAAGAGTTACCTACCGTTGATAGTTCTCAAGGTATCCGCTAGAATGAGTTAGCTGCTTCATTCGCTTGGGTAAAAATGGAGTTAACTCCAAGAGCTGACTCTTTATTTTTGGGCTTAGAATTTAGTTAGTACACTCGTTACTGTATTCTTTCTTGAAATAAACTAATTTTCTTGAAAATTGTTCTAATTCAATGCTTCCTTACTTTAAAAAGAAAATAATTTTCAATTATTTGGGCCAAAAAGGAGTTAACTCCAGAATAAAATTGACTCTAGAATTGCGAATTTGATGAATTTCTCAATGGAATTAGACCAAAACATGTGGTCGGTGACAAATAATAATTGGACGAAGACAAAGGCGATTTAAATACATTCTCTATTTTTTAAACAGTTTTTTCTATTTTCCCACAAATTATAAAAACTGGAGTTAACTCCTTGTTGCTGCATACCCCTCAATTCTTAACTAATTATTTCGCCCCTCATTTGATTATTTTAAAAATTATATCCCCTGTAACTAAAATGATTCTGTATTTGTAAGTGTGAATGAGAGAAAGTATATGAGAAGATATTAGGCAACAAAATCACTTATCTATATTTACATTTATTATTTAAATGTTACATAAGTATGTTAATTGGAAGTAGTATTATCAAATAAGAATATTTAGATTTAACAAAATAATCCAAATTAAAGAGAATAATTAATTATATTACAGAATTATCCAGTACACTGTATTCACATGAACTTGATGACCCATCGAATATGGTGTTATATTTGCGAAATGGAAGTATTCGTTAAGTCAAAATGGGGCCCTGTCAAGCCAAGTGCATACCAACAAGATAGTGATAATGAAGATGCTACAAGTAGTATCGTTTCTCGTAGCCAACAATTAGATAGGTCATCATATGATTCAGGTATTTAATACATAAAATAATAATGTGCTTTTAAATTATGTCATCAAGGGTTAAAGATTGTACTATAAAAAATGACCGGTCTAAAATGGTAATTGCATTGCCTAATTGGTCTTCTTTGATGATATGGACTATAATTACAATCACATTTATTAAAGGGTCAGTCCGCGGTGACGGGTGTGACATTTCAACTCGGATTAGAGTTCATAATTTCTAAATAATACTATTAATAACATGGTTTTACCATTTTTCTGTAGATCATAATGTAATACATGTATATTGAAAGAATAAAAGGTCTACAGTTATTTTACAAAAAAATGCCAGCATTCAAAGCCCTGAGACGGGTGTGATGCCAACTATTGCAAGTCTTGCAACTTCTATCCAAAATCCCAAAAGTTTAGCGAAAATATTGAAGTTACTTTATAATAATCATACTTTAATATGTTACGAATAAATTATTTCAATAGACTTGTTAAATTTATAATAAATGTGGTCACCCTTAGTCATTAATGTTGGTGAGGGTAACTTTGGTCAAACGTCATGTCTGATATGTAATTGTCAAAGATTTTTAATAGTTTGCCACGATCGTTACTTATTCTTATGTTATTATCTTTTTTGTTGTCTATTTTGAAATATTTTGAAAATTAGCTAAAATTTTTCTAATTTTCTTTTAGTTTATGAAAATTGATGTTAAATAGCCTGTTAATTTTATATTTTAGTATTCATTTTCGTAAAATATTTTTTTAACTATCTGGTATCGATTACCGCGGGCTGACCCTAAAGTTACAATGCTTTGAGTTTGCTGAAAAAAAGATTTCTAAATTTTTGTGTTTATTATTATTTATATATAATATTTTGGTTATTCAGGGAGAGGAAGTTACTCGACATTAAAAATGGAACCGTATGAGAGGCGTAACAGTGCAGCATCGTATGGTTTTGATACGAATGTTGGTTTAAATGTACAAATGTCAGGTGATTCAGACAATAGCAGTGACGCTGATGAAACTAGTGAGCTAAACGGAAAACCTCGAGGTAATTTATGTTATATATTTACTAAACCAGTGTTTTTTAATCTTTAACAAGTCTAAAAGAAACTGGTTCTGAAACTTGCAACTCCATTTAATCCTCACTATATTAGACCCCTACCCCCATACCGAATTTGCAGCTCCTTTGCATTGTCTACGCTTGAAATATCGAACGTTAGTTCAGCAGTTGATTTAGATTGAAGAAATGAAAAAATCACTGGTAAAAATTACGTTCTTTAGAATACTTAATCTTTAGTTTTGTTTTTACTACATTAACGAGTAAAAAATATAAGATGTTAGTATTTTGTATGGCTTTTAATCTTTTAATACCTGCTTTTTACTAATCGATAAAATAATAAACACAATTGCTTATTGCGTTTAATGGTCTGGATAGGTGATCAAGAAGTAAAATATTATCTGTTATATCAGCGGTTCTTATACCGAGTTCAGCAGACCCCCTGGGGTCTGCTGAACTCATACTGGGAGTCGGTGAAACGTGTTTGGCATAAATTAAAATACTTTTACATTTTTATCTAGTGATTAATTCGTATTTAACGACGTTCTTTGTTTTTCAGTCAGGGGGGGGGGGGGGGGGATCCCTGAAAAAGAATTGTTTAAAAGAAATCCCTAGACTATCTAAAAGTTTAAGAACTGCTGTATTATATAATTATCTAAATGCAGTAGAAACTGGTTATAACGACATCGAAGGGACCGGTCATATTGGTCGTAAAAAGCGGATAGTTGTAATAACCGGTCAAAATGCAATTATAAGGGATTCAGTTGGACTTTTATTTTGAGTCGTTAAAACCAATGTCGTTATAACCGGTTTCTAAATTCTTCAAAAAATATTATTCATCAATTTAGGTACGATTCCTTTCAAAGTACTTCCTATCAAATATAATACACTTATGTCATCGTTTTTTCCAATCCTTCAGCTCGTTCAGTGATTTTGCCTTTGTCTCTTACACAGTTGTAAAACATCCTTTCATGATTCTCTTCATCTAGGAACAGTTAAAAGTTGCAAGTGATTATGCCTGGCAAGTACTTTGGCTGAAGTATCACTACAGTGTTGTTTTTTTTACAAATAATTACAAACAAATTTAACAATTTTGAAATAATGGTTGTCACTCGTTTCTTTCCCAAAACGTCAGTAAAAATTGCTTTGCATGAGCTCTATGATATACCAACTTTTTCAGCAACCTCCCTAATAGTAATTCTTAATTTTTTCCTCGTTTTCATTAGTAGTTGACGTCTTAAATGTTTTTCCAACTTTCTTGTCATCTTTCAATTTTCACGGCCCTCTTTGGAATGTTTATACCACTCATAAAACTTGGTCTTTTAATTAAAACACCAGAAACTTTGTGTTTTGTATAAATATTAAATAATTAATTTAATTTATTGTAGGTTTGGTCGGTTTACAAAATATCGGGAATACGTGTTACATGAATTCTGCTCTCCAAGCACTTAGTAACACTGCACCACTGACAAATTATTTCCTTGAATGTAATGCAGCACTCACATTAGCGAGTGAAAACAAAAAACCCGGATTGAGCCGATCGTACCAGCGTTTGATGAAGGACATGTGGAATAAACGGACAAGAGGATGTGTCGTTCCATCAGGGATACTTTACGGTATCAGAAGTGTAAGTAAAATAAAATTTATTTATTTTTGAAGTTATACTTCTTTAGGCACGTCGAGGGTAAAAATTTAGTAATGAAATTTAGTAGTGTAACGGAAATAAAATTTAGTAGTGTAACGGAAATGAAAAGCTATGTAATGAAAATGTAACGAAGCGTTACGCTGTGGAATAGGTATATAGACATGGTCGTAGAAATTGAGTTTTTTACTTAAATAACACAACTGTAAAGAGTATTGCCTATATAAAAATATGATTGCGTCCACAGAATAAAGATACGTCAATAATACATACGTACAAATAATAGTAATGTCATGAAGGTAGTGTGTTAAATATTCTTACTCATGTTTTACCGCCGCATGCTATCTCTTTCTTCTGTGACTATAGTCTATGGTTTATACTGGTAAAAAAGTACGTATCTTTATTGTGTGATAAAGGACCCCGCACATTCCTTATGGGAATTGGCTTTCCGTGAAAATCGCTAAGCTTTTTGGTATGTTGTAGTTTATGTGATGCTGATCAAAAGCTCTCACAGGCACAACCTCGAAAAATGAGCCGTTTCGGCGATAAAAATTTTTGAAAATGAAAAATTTAAATTAAAGTTTTATTTAAGTTTTAAATCTTTTAGCATTTTTAAGGTTACAAATAACACACATTTATAATATATCATTACTAGTTTACATAAATACCTTAGTGAAATTTATTTTTATTATTTAATTAAAATAATTGATGATTTGAACAGCATTTATTTTTTTGTCATCAAAATCTTTGCTATATTATTTCATTTAAGTTTGCAGTGTGATTTGATGGTATGAATCGTGTATCGTACGGTCAAATCACTCGGTAACCACTGCAAACTTAAATGAAACCGAATATAAATCTTAATTTTTCAGGGGTTATATCAATTTTGTTGTTTACACACCATAGCTAAGAAATTAATAATTACATTTTTCATCATTGTAATATCATTAATAACAACTTACCTCTGAAGTAGCACTAGTGAAAAACTAGAGTAGCCAAAAAATCATTAAAACAATAAAAACTTTAATTTCATTTTTTTATCTTGAAAAATTTTTATCGCCGAAACGGTTCATTTTTCGAGGTTGTTCCTGTGAGAGCTTTTGATCAGCATCACATAAACTACAACATACCAAAAATTTAGCGATTTTCACGGAAAGCCAATTCCCATAAGGAATGTGCGGGGTCCTTTACTCGTAATTGGAAATGAATTGAGATTGTAAGTACATACATATTATTAATTTCAAAAAGTATTTTTATAAGATTAGATTATCTGCACTTTTGTATTGTTGATAATTAATATATTATCACTTCTAATATATAATTTGTCAATTGTCGACCAAAAGTCGCCAAGTTGTTTAAATTTGCTTTGTTGTAACAAAATTTAATTGTTTAATTGATTTTTGTACTTTTCTTTAACGAAAACTCAATATTTGTTTAAATCTAACTAATACATATTATTTGTAGTTGATTTTCAATCATGCCAAAGAAGTATAACTTCTAACGCGTGTACATAAGTACACACACTCATTGTTTTTTAACAACAAGAAAAAGTTAATTATATTGTTCTCTGAAGGTACATTCAATGTTCCGCGGTTACCACCAACACGACACACAAGAATTTCTCCGATGTTTCATGGACCAGCTGCACGAGGAGCTGAAAGAAACCGTTGTGACGCTTGCCGAATCCCACCCTCCGGCAAAACCTGCGGCGATCGAGCAGCAGCCGTCGTGCGTCCAGCAACCCGAGGAGGTTTACGACGATGTCTGGAGACGCGACAGCCCGAGCCCGTCGCAGTCGGAGGGAGAGTACGAGACTTGTGACAGTGGTGTCAGTGAGAGATCTAGCTTAAGCGACGATACCGAAAGGCACTCGATAGATAGGGCATTGCTGGAGAGACAGACGAACGAGCAACAGCCGTTTGACAGGAAGGGCGTTTTGTTTCATGGATCTGCATCTTCGGGTATGTTTTTAGAATATTAATAATCATTTTTCAATTTACTTTACGTATGTCCCAGCTTCGAAGAACGTTTTTAAAAACGGTTTATCTAAAAGAGTTGAAATAATGGCCAATTTTCATATTTTTTTACCTGCTTTTAATGATCTATATCAGAGGTTCTCAAATTGTGGGTCACAAACTGGGTTTTGGTGAGTCACATAAAAATTTCTAATAAATAAATAGCTAACTAACTAACTAACTAACTAATAAACTAAGTATCAAATTCGTTGCGTTTGAAAGTGACTAATATAGATGTGAACATTAAGGAGGATAGCCACTGTGAGGAGTCAAAAAATATTTTTCTCTATGGTTGACTCGAAATTTTGAGAAGGGTTATATGAAAAAAATAAATAAAAATTTTATCAATAGCTATATGAATGTAACTATTGTTGCACGTAGCTGTTTTATTTTATTTTATTTTTTCACAAAATGGCGATCATTTTAAATTTTTTTTCATTTTTAAGACCTATTTTTTTTATTAGAGCGGTTTTAAAAATAGTAATTATCAAAATTTCAAAAATCGGCTACGTGCAACGAATAAAAACCCCATAAAACCACCTTTTTCTCTCACAAGTTGAATGGGTTGCAAAAAGTTTCCATTTTTTAAAAGTGGGTCCCGGTCTATATAAGTTTGAGAACCTCTGATATATATGAATATTTGTGGGTGCATTTAACATGTCTGGCAGTAGGATTAACTACAGTGAAACCTGGATAACTAGAATCTCAAGGGACCAGTTATTTTATCCCACTTATAGAGGTGTCCCATTTACCCAGTTTCCCAGATATATTTCCAGATTTGACGGGACTCCAGTATGAATTCTAATTATAGAAGTTTCCCACTTATCCAAGTTTCACTGTATTTGTATAGATTATATTTTGTCCCTTTTAAACATCATCGGAAAGATAATTTTATGCTGAAAACAACTGTGCTAATAAAATTCTAATCTAGCTATCAAATTGAAGACATTTTATCTCAAATTCTTAAAACAACAACATGAAGATACAATATTACTGGAGTAATAACCTAAAAATGTTTTATTATAAACCAATCAGAGTTCACTAGACAAAGAGGTTGCAGTACGCTGACTTATCTATTTCACAGGACAGATTTTTAACATTGAGTTATAACTCCAGTAATATTTTATTTTTATGGATGACAATTATTTTTATCAAACCGTAGTCTCATCTTATCTTATCCTGACTTCAAGGTTTAACTTAGTGGTTACACAGTGGCTGGTAATGAAATAACATAAAAAATTTATTTGAAGTCAGGGATTTTGTAAATTTATTATTATTTAATGTGTGTATGAGTATTTTATGTTGCGTATGATTTGATTAAACTATTCTGGAATGTCGTTATCTGTTTCCAGACAAAGAAAGGGCAATAGCGACAACAGATGATTTAAATAATACTTGCAATACTACTGATAAAAAGCAGGAAGAGTCTGTACCGATAACTCGAAGGTTTTCTGGGAACAGAAGTCCTGTTTTAACTTCACATTGTGTTATCGGTTGGTACTTAATATTGCAATAATTTGTATCCATCCATTAACTTTGTAAATTCAAATATATATAGTTTTTTTATTAATCTAATGCCCAGTGTTATAAAGAATTTGGTCTAGATCAAAACCAAACCAAACGCTTTCTACAAGGTGGCAAATCGTTATGAATTTGATTTATATTTGGAACAATGGTGGTAATCTATATTAATACTAGCTGCCCCGGCAAACGTTGTTTTGCCAAAAGATAATTTGCATGCTCTTTCTTTCTTATTGTTATGGTGTTAAATTTGTTAGGGTTATTTTGTGTATTTTGAGTATTTCGACCGATGTTTAAACGTCGTCGTGTATGCATTTTATATAATTTCTCTATATTTTAAGAATATAAATAAACTGTATCGTAGGTTATGTTAAAAACACGTGTCCCACGTACCGAATAGATAAAATAAAATAATAAAATTATGTAGTATACCTGTTTAAATTGAAAACAATTAAATTATAGAAATACAAAAAAACATACTGATTTCAATTCGGTTATCACCAATAGATATATAATTTTTCAGTACGTAGCTATTAATATTTGATAAAAACTTTTTTTTTACGTCAAAATACTAAAAAATATTTTATTTTAAAGTCATGTTTTGTTTTCATGATGTCACTGTTATTTATATAAATATGTACATAGTAGCTATCGAACGGTTTTTCTCATTTTCGTAAATATCTCAACCCCACAGTCACCTACCGGGTTAAAAAAAATCTATAAACCTTCCCGATCACCAAACAAATATATGGTGTGAATATGGATTCGATATGTCCAGTGGTTTAGGCCTGATGATTACTGGTACATACGCACCAAGAGTTTTATATATTAAGATATAACGAGAGAAGTGTTTGTGAGTTTAACCAAGGTATAATCTCAAAAACTACTGAACCGATTTTCATGAAAACTTTAATATTTAAATCGCTACAGATGTGTGTTGTATAAAATTATAAAACGCAAGCAATGCCAAGTATAAAGTTTATTTTCAACCTGCATTATCACAGCAATGGTATAAACTACATAAAATCAGTTTTCAGATTTGAATAGTACATTTATTACGGATCATTTTAATGTCTGAAACATCAATACCTCGAAAAATAACCAAATATCTGAGTTTAAATATATAGAAATATAGACAAGCTACATTGTCTGCTGCAATGGCAAGGGAATTACGCAGGGCAGGGCATGTGTTTAAATAGACGCATTGCCAGAGAGGAGCAACAAACAACAATGTGTACATATACTGATTTTAAAATAAACGTGAGAGAACCACGGTGAACTGTTGTTATCTTTTCTGTGGTGTATATCAATCATCAATGTTTTTAGATTGCCGGTTTCTATTTAGCGTACATTAAAATGCCACATAACGTGCATATATCTATCATTTAAATATGATATCCTAAAACTCTGCTAAAAACGTTTAGTTAGATTTTGGTCTAGACCAATATCCTTATACTACTGGACATCGATTTTTTTTTCTTGTAAAATCCAACCCTGTGAAGTATTAACAACCATCAGCTTATTCTCAGAATAAATTTACTTGATTGTTTCTGTAGAATTTATGCCTGCTATTACAAAATACTTTTTCCAAATAAAAGAAAAAGAAAAACCTTTATGAAATGCTGACAGAATATTTTAAAGTTACGTTGTTGTTTTTTTATTCTGCAGTTCCTTAAATTTTTTATGATAACAGGATTTTAAAAAATAAATTCATTTGTATTTCAGAATCACAACCTAGTACAAGTAATATTAACAGTACGTCATCAACATATAAAAAAACACCTAAATATCGTTCCATCATTTCTGATTTGTTTGATGGAAAATTATTATCTTCAGTACAATGTCTTACTTGTGATCGTGTAAGTAATAAATCGCATCAAATCGAAGTTTTTTTTTTTAATACACGCATCATTTTCAATACAGATATCAACTCGCATAGAAACGTTTCAAGACCTCTCTTTGCCGATACCAAGTCGAGACCACGTGACGATGCTACATGCGACTACGGGCGGGGGCGGGGAGCCATTGGCTACATGTGCGGACACGACACGAGATGCGGCTGGGTCTTGGCTAGGCTGGCTTTGGGGCTGGCTACGGTCGTGGTTCTACGGGCCATCTGTCTCGTTACATGATTGTCTGGCTGCTTTCTTTAGTGCTGATGAATTAAAAGGAGATAATATGTATAGGTATTTATTTGCATTTAATTTAAGATGTGTTAATTACAATAATAATAATTATTATTGTTGTATTTCAGTTGTGAAAAGTGTAACAAACTTCGTAACGGAATGAAATTTTCAAAAGTAATGGAACTTCCTGAAGTACTTTGTATTCATCTTAAACGTTTCCGACATGAACTTATGTTTAGTTCAAAAATTTCAAGTCAAGTGTCATTCCCTTTAACTGGTTTAGATATGCGTCCGTATCTTCATAAAGGTAAAGATTAGTTATGTTTACTAAATATTCTATATTATTGATTAATGTTTCATATACCGGGTGGACCATTTTAACCTTTAATGGAGAATAACTCGACCGGTAAGTGAAATAATAAAAAAAGTTTTCAGATAAAAGTTGTACGGTTTAGAGGGGGACATAGACGTACTTGGATGAAATTTTTTTAGGTGATGTTTTCAAGGTGGTATGAAGGTCAACATCATTTTTTAAATAGGAACCTATAGTTTTTATCAAGTAATTTTATTTAACGTGAATAGACACGAATCTTTAATTGAAAACTTTTTTTTTAACAACTTCCTTTCCAAGATATCTAACAAAATAATTCAAGATTTTGAAATTTCATTATTTTTTTACTCAGAAACCATAAATTTTAGAGAAAAGGTACAATAAACAATGTTTATTTTGATCTAACAAAACTAAAGAATTATTTTTAAAATTTTAAAACTTCGTTAATTTATTTTATTTAAGCAAAAAAAAAACCAATGTTAAAAAATTTTTAGAATAAGTTTTAAAATTTTTAAAATGATTCTTCAAGTTTTATTAGACCAAAATAAACATTTTTTGCTAATTGTACTTTTTCTCTAAAATTAATGGTTTCTGAGTAAAAAAATATTGAAAGTTCAAAATCTCAAATTATTTTGTTAGATATCTTGGAAAGGTTTAATTTGTTCAAAAAATGTTTTTAATGAAAGATTCGTGTTTTTTCACGTTAAATAAAATTACTTGATAAAAACTATAGGTTCCCATTTAAAAAAATGATGTTGACCTTCATACCACCTTGAAAACACCACCTAAAAAAATTTCATCCAAGTACATCTATGTCCCCCTCCAAACTGTACAACTTTTATCTGAAAACTTTTTTATTATTTCACTTACCGGTCGAGTTATTCTCCATTAAACATTAAAACAGTCCACCCGGTATAACAGTTGAGGTTATACTAGGGATAAAAAATGTCTTCTGTTTAGCAACATGGTATTCTGTAATTATAAATATGTATTAAAATTTCAAATCATTCCG
Organism: Sialis lutaria; assembly: GCA_949319165.1. NCBI lineage: Eukaryota > Metazoa > Arthropoda > Insecta > Megaloptera > Sialidae > Sialis > Sialis lutaria. The sequence continues at coordinate 7,085,297 of OX439233.1, read as the reverse complement.
AACATTACTTTATTCGTAACTAATAAAATAGTTGTCAGAAAGGGTGGCCAGTTTCTGGAAAACCGGGAAAAGTCAGGGAATTTTGATAGATAAGGAAATGTCAGGGAATTTGGTTGGAAATCAGGGGATTTTTTGTAAAAATGCAAAAACCACACAAATATTTAAACAATTATCTATTAAAATTTAAACGAAAACATGCAAAATTTTCAATAAAGTTCTATTGTCAACAAATAATTATGTTTTATCACGTGATCTATTTTTAGTACATTAAACCACATTTGATGCAAAGATTTTTGATGTATATTAATTATTAATGGTTTTTAACAGTGGTGATATTAATATATTATGTGATTTATATTGGAGATAATATTTTTATTAAACACAATTTCGTGAAATTTGATTTAAAAGGACGTCTAAAAATAGCCTGTTTTTAATGCTTGGTCAAAAATTAACCAATTTGAAATCTTTTTTTCTGAAATGATGGAAATTTACTCTACTTTATGATGCTTCAATTCGTTTCTCAACATATTTTCACTTTTTAACGTTTTTATGTAATTTAAAAAATAAAGTAAAAATGCATCTTTTAACACATTATGGGGCATGGGTGTATTTATATAAAAAATTGAATTTTAAAATTACCATTTTATAGATAATTTTGATACTTTGAAATCAGTATGTTGGATATAAAATATTAAAGTTTGTTTTCAAAGTTATGTATTCTTCAATATAACAAGTACAAATGCTTGAAATTTAAAAAAAAAAAAAAACAGGGAAAAACGTAAAAATTCACCTGGAAAACCGGAAAAAATCAGGGAAATTTGTTCCAAAGAATTACTGACCACCCTGTTAAAATAATTTAATTTTGTTTCAGATTGTGTATCGACTGTCAGTCAGTACAGTCTATCTAGTGTAATTTGTCACCATGGTACAGCGGGTGGTGGCCATTATACATGCTACGCATTAAATAATGGTGCGTGGTTTGAGTTTGATGATCAATATGTGACTTTGGTTTCGCCAGAGACTGTACAGGCTTGTGAAGCTTATGTGTTGTTTTACAGGTATTGTTTTAAAATATCAATAACTTATTTTTTTTAGTATAATGTTGTAATGTTAGAGATCTTTTTTTCAATTTTGGCGAAATAGTGACCTATTTTATGAAAAAGTAGAATTTTTACTCAAATTTATTTTTTTATACAGAAAAAATCCCAGTCACATAATGCACATCCGGCAGCGGTACCTGGAGCTAATCCGGCAGTACCCAACCCATACAATCAACCGCAGTCGGACGGACGATGCCATACGCTTCTACATATCGCGCCAGTGGCTGAACCGGTTCCAGGGATGTGCCGAGCCAGGCCCCATCGATAACACGGACTTTGTCTGTGCGCACGGTGGCGTGTGTCCTGCACGAGTGTCTCAAGCCAGGCGGCTGTCTGTGGAACTGTCCCAGCCGGTCTGGGAGTACTTGTACGATACATTCGGAGGGGGTCCCGTGTGCAACAGGCTATACGAGTGCCCTGTGTGTGAGAGGCATGCCGACGCTCTTGCCAGGAGAATCAAGAATGAACTGGATGCATTTATTCAACTTAATAAAGAGTTCCAGGTATGACGATGGCAGTTATTAGAGTTATTGTTGGATTAAGTTAATTGTAACACTAATATTTCATTTCGACTGATGCCAAACATGATTAAATTGTAAATACAGTAGACGTTCCAAAATGTGAACCCTGCTGAGCATACCACCTTCCATACTGTGAACTCCCATTCCTTAAAGCCCCTATATATATATATTTTTGCAGCTGTCATTTATAATAGAACTGATTGCGCCAGCGCGGTTCACAGTATGGAACATCTACAGTTCAGTTGTGTTTGTAGAAAGAGTACACGATCTTTCAGATTTCATCATTCAAATGATTATTAAATGATTTGTTTGAATAATTCAATTAAATGAATCATTCTAATGTATTTTCAGTGTTTTCTTGGTATGTAAATTTCAAACTTTAGTTGTTGTATGTATTATTTTATGGCTGAAAAATTTAGTGTCACAAATTTTCATAAAATTGAATTAAGTTGTCAAAGCTTTGCAAATATAGGTAAGCCTCATTGATGATTTTTGAAAATCGTTTGAATCTCTAAAATCAAATAACTCGAATAGAATTTTCACAACCAAATATTTCGAATGGTCATTTGAATTTGCCCATGAAACTATTTATCACATCAATTTCAGTTAGGGTGACTAGGTCTCAGTTTTTGACCCGGAGTCTCAGGGTTTGTATACTGTTTCTCCGGGCTCCGGGTTTCGTTAAAATTTCTCCGGGTTTCATCCAAACCAAAAATTTGCTAGGTATATTAAAAAAAAGTACTTTTTTGTATTAACGCGGGCGACTTTTGTTTCTCAGGCTTTGTCAGGGTTGGCGTAATCTAAAATCAGGGTTTAAATGATCTGAAATCTGGTCACCCTAATTTCAGTTTAGTTTTAAAATTATCGCTAATAGTCTAATCTTTTATATTTTATAAAAGTTTAGTTATTATTAAATAATAATATGTTCCAGTCCTCCGATGCATCTACCGGGACAATCTATGCAATCAGCATGAACTGGTTCCGACAGTGGCAGTCGTTCATTCGAGGGTACACTGACGAGCCTCCGGACCCTATCGACAATTCGAACATCGCTCGGGATGGAGTCATTCGCGTCGGCTCTGACTACGCACAGATCAGCGAGCAGCTGTGGTTGTTCTTCCACAGGATCTACGGCGGCGGGCCCGAGGTGCGACTGAGGTGCATCAAGAGCAGCGGGCGGGCACAGCCGGTCGTGACGCAGGTGCAGGCGAGTGTAGTCCAGATGCCTGTAGTCGCAGCGCAGGGTGGCACTGCACAGGTGATTACTTTAACTTTCCGAAATAAAAGGAATATAGTTTTAAAGCAGTCATAACTACTTGATCTGTCAAGAAAAAGTATTATTTTCTAATTATTAACAGTATATTTATGAAGCGTGTGTACTTATGTACACGCGTTAGAAGTTATACTTCTTTGGCGTGATTGAAAAACGACTACGAATAATCTCGATTTTAACTTGATTAAATTAATAAAATAACGTAATGCATATAAATTTATAAAGAACACTAATATTTTATTTAATAATTCATAACATTATTTCACTATACTATTTAATCTAGTTAAAATTTAATTGTATATTATTTCAAAGTCCATATTTATAAATCATGAAATTTAAATATATTATGATGTAATAATCAACCAATCAGATCAGAAGGCAGATACTGTTTGACCAATCAAATGTCAGATGACGTCACAATATCCATAGAGTGTATGTAAAAACGGTTGCCAGTTTTTTTAACAAGAAGTGTCACTTCTGTATCTTTATTCTGTGGTAATGTGTAAAATGTTTAATTATGTCTACCTAACCATGACTACCTAACGCTCGTTACATAGCTTTTAATTTCCGTTACATTACTAAATTTCATTTGCGTTACTTTACTAAATTTTTTCCTCAATGCACCTAAAGAAGTAGGTATAACTCCGAAAAAAAATTTCCTTTCGAACACATTTTCATCTGAACAAATTATTTTCAAACAAATTATCTTTAGACAAATTACTTTCGAACAAATTATCTTTATACAAATTATTTTAGAACAATCCAATATTTTAAATTTTGGATTAATAGAAACAATATTATCATTTTGACTTGTAAAGATATTGGACCTTACTTCCATAGATTTTTTCTTCTGTGGGATTACTTATATTAAAAAGTTCATTTATAGTAAAGTGCCCACTACATCTGAAAATATAAGAAATGTATTGAGTACTTTTACTATTTTAAATGTACTTGAAGTATTGAGAGCTCTGGTACACGATAACTCAAATGTATTTTTAATATTCCAGGTACCTTTAAATCAGTGTGTTACAAATGAAAATCATTTTGCATCTAATGTTCCACAAAATGAAAATACAACCCAAAGTTCAAAGGAACCTGCAGCTAACAATGCTACTGATGTTTCAAGCAAAGATACTGTGGTCAATGTTTCAGAAGAACATTTTGTCGAATCGAAACCAGAAATTAGGAATGCACCTTCTCCTTCAAATTCATATCATGGTCGTATAAATAACAGCTATACAAAAATTCCAACCAGATTTGTTAGTTTATATGAGCTTGATTCATCGAGAAATTCGACAAGTGTTAACGACAATGTACCAAATGTTCCGAGAGGTTCGATTGGAAATGCAGTGACGCCCGGTCAAGCAAGACAAGTCGGTAATTCTACATCATCAGTTCAAGAAGAACAGGTTCCAAAGACTTTAAACTTACCAAAGAAAAATAGTAGTGAAAATAATTTAGTGAGAAATAAAATATCTGCATCGTCTTCTGAACTGAATACGGAAATACCGTCTACGTTTACGAGCAACGATAAGATACCAGAGTTTGTTATTCCAGGTTCGAAACGGCCTCCAAAAGTTTACACCGTCAACAGACCTAATGGCAGAAAACATTCTCCTGAAAGAGATCAATCAAACCAACGTTACCCCAGCTTAAAAAATGCAGTTTCTATGACGGACACAATCAATAGATCGCTCTATTCTGAAGACGATAACTCTCCCGAGGATCTTTGCAATGGGATAAGCGTGCAATCTAGTTTCAGTACATCCGTTTCATCCAACGAAGACTTCGTAGTTAATCACGATGAAGTAGAAGTGGCCGGATCAGTAAAACGTAAAATTTCGAATCCTGGAAATGATGACATAATGGAAAATGGGTTTCCTGTGGTTCATGGTGCTGGGAAATTAAAGAAAAACAATTCGGAAAATGATACTAGGCCTGTGTATGCGTCCCACAAGGGGAAGAACAAATTTAAAAAGGGAGGAAGCTACAAAGCGAGGAAGAGTTTGCGTAAATATGAGAACATTCATGGAGACAATGTAAATATCAATAAAGACACGGGTGAAGCTGCAACCGGCAGTTTAAAATAATCGAGTTAGGTCGTTTAATTTAGGATTTTTACTTCAGTCTTATTTAATCGATGAAGGTATTATAGATTATTTAACAAATATTTCTTGTTATTTCTTTGTTATTTTGTAATTGTTAGTTATAAAACAGTTCTGTTTAATATATATGGTTTTAAAAACTGTAAATAAAATTTGTTAATAAATTGAAAATTTAATTTTATTAGGGTTTTGAATTAATAATCTAAACAGTTTACTTTATAGTTGAAGTTATATGAGGGACGCTGAAATGATCTCGGCCTCGGGTACTTCTTATTATTGTAATTGCTTTGCTTTACTAGTTGCGCAACAGAGTAAAAATCATGTCATTAGTTTAATTACGTTCTTGACCAAAGCCAGAAAAATGTCAAAATAAATTTTTGTGAGATATTCCCTGTTTACAGATAATTTCTTCAGAGCTCTTTCACCCTCTTAAATTCATTGTTTGGATTCTGAATCATACTGCCAATGTGTGTGAAAAAATATCTTTTACTCATTCCTTATATAGTCTCAGATATCTGTCATATCTTAATTCTGTTTATTAACTTGTTATTTTCGTTTTTAATTGACTTCTTTATTGAAACAGTCAGCCCGATTTTTCTACTGTAATATTAGACAGTCCAGATTTTCCATAAACAGCAGACATCTCTTCAAAAACTTGTTTTGGCGTGTTCCCCGTTTTTGTCAGAAACTTAACATTTTTGTATAAACATTTATCGCTTAATTTCTAAAGACAAAATTACTCTTATGATCTAATTTTTACCCTATATACTCGTAAAGAGTTGCGCAACTAGTGACCATAGTACAAGCAATTACGATAACTTTTCAGTCTCCTTTCATTTCTAAGGAAAATCTTTAAAAACAGATTAAATAGTATTCATTGCTATCACATCTAACACAATGAACTAATTTTCATTTTTACGGCTTTTAACAGCATTACGTTAAACCATCTGAGAATATAAAATAGTAACATAATTAAAATGATGTAACTTTGGGGTATGACTGTATATTATTTTCATATTTGTCGAGATATGTACTATTTTATAGCTTACGTAATGCTTACGTAATTGTTTCAAATCCCTGATATTTATAGATAATATATATTTACAACGAACTCATAATTTATTATATTGTAAACCTTAGTGCTTCTATTAGACATTAAGGTGCTTATGTATATTTATATATATTTTATTTGTATAAATTTTATGTACCATTATTTTTATATTGTATTTAATAACTGATGAAATCAGTTTAATTCTTAAACAGAACTGTTTGTTAACTGTTTTTTAATTAAGAAATTTATTTGTGGTCCAAATATTTATTTGTTCATAATTATTAATACATTTTGATTACTTTTTACAAAATGGTTGAAATATTTTATGAATCTGATTATGAATGATGTATGTGATTTACATGAATAATATTTACGGTTTTAGAATGTTATAGTGTTATTTTTTATTTTATGTATTTCATTTCAAATTGTAGGTTTTTATTGAAATCAACTAGAGTAATAAAAAGTAAGTATGTATATGATAGGCCAGCCATAATAGGTGGGCATAGTTAATCGAAAAGTTAACTTTGTTAATAAAAAAGTTAATCGTTAAAGCGTTAAAATTCCGAAAATTTAACGGAAGTTAAAGTTAACCGATAAAAGTTAACCATCCAAAATGTTTGAAGACCTTTTTTTTTTGTTTGTTATTTCGATAACTTTCTTATGTACTTGTCATCGAATAAATAATGTAACGGACTAAAGTTAACAGAAGTTAACTAAAGCGTTAACATTTTTTTGAGTTAACTTAAAATTTAATCCGTTAAGCATTTTGTTAACTTCGTTAATTAACGATTAACTGTGCAGTTTACTTGCACAGGTAAACCTGTACAGGCGACGAGCTCACACACGTAACAGTTTGACCATCAGTTAAGCTCATGGCATTCACACGACGAGGTAATGCGATTGGTTGTTGAGAAGAAATTGCTACACTCACGTTAATTTATTACGGCTACAATTGAACTAAAACCTGTGCAGGTTAACTTAAATTAATAAAATTCCAAAAACCTAAACCATGAAGAATATAATAAGAAGAGTGAACTCTGTATCTCTGTAATACAATTTTTTGAGTCAAAATATGATCCCTGAAGTGGGTGGTCTCTTGTGCTCAGATCCGTGCGTAGTAATTGACTGTACAAAGTAAATTTCTTACTTCTGCGCAGATGTCCACCATCCAATCCAGGTTTTTATAATTTTTTCCAAACAAATGGTCGAGTGGATTAATATTGATTGCCATATTATGATGGCTGGTTATCGTAACATGATGCAAATGTAAGTTAGGCTAAGTAGGTCTTAGGTTTTCACCTCGAGTCTCAGGGTTTGTATACTGTTTCTCCGGGCTCCGGATTTTGTTATAATGATAAAAAAATGTCATAAAAAATAGCAGGGAGAGGATATTTAGGTGACGATGAAAATAAAATAAAAGTCTAATTTCTCTGAGCATTTACATGTAGTTCCAGCAACTTAAAAATTTTCACTGCTCTACATTTATCTGTATTATATGTTAGTGTTGGCCTAGTGTGAATGTTTTTGAAACAGAATGTCGTACTGCTAATAAACACTATTTACGCCAAACTAGTCAGTAGTCGTTTAAAAAATTGTATTTAATGTTACTAAATTAAATATTATATAATAAATGTCCACTTACTTTGGCACCCAGATTAACAAAAAATATAAAATTGCCTCGGGTAAACAAAGGTCTAGCTGCCGCCCCCTATGCTCTGGTGCCCGGATGCCGTGCACATTTTGCACCCTTGCTTTAGACGCCCCTGAGACTAAAGTAGCATTTGAAAAATTCTACATTCTCCATCTTTGTCTTTCATACAGTGTTATTGACTTGCCACATGTTTTGAGACAGTGAGCTAGTTAGTAATTTCAACAGTTTTTAATTATATATTTGTATATTCTTATTAAATTTCCAATGTAAGTACATCCCACAGTGCTTATCATCCATAAAAGTAAAAAATAATTAAAAAAGTTTTATTGATTCCAACTATTAACTTAACAACTGTCAATGAAATTTTTCTAACCTATACATTATTAGTGAAAAGAAGTTATGGTTTAGATAAATTATTATTAATTTAATATTTGCAGTCAAAATGCCTCTTTCGTGCCGGTTTTATAAGGAAAAGTATCCAGAAGTGGATGATGTAGTTATGGTAAATGTACGATCCATAGCTGAAATGGGTGCGTATGTCCACCTTTTAGAATACAACAACATCGAGGGTATGATTCTTTTGAGTGAATTGTCGAGAAGACGTATCAGATCTATAAACAAACTCATCCGTGTTGGTAAAACTGAACCTGTTGTTGTCATTCGAGTTGACAAAGAAAAAGGTAGTTTTTAAATTTAATTTCGAGACAGAATACTTATTAAAATTCCATAAATTTTAGGTTATATTGATTTATCAAAACGTCGTGTATCAGCCGAAGATGTTGAAAAATGTACAGAGCGGTTCTCAAAAGCTAAAGCTATAAATTCTATTTTAAGACACGTAGCTGAATTATTACATTTCGAAGATGATACACAATTGGAAGATTTATACCAACGTACGGCCTGGCAATTAGAAGAGAAACACGGCAGTGCCAAAGCCAGTGCTTATGATTATTTTAAACAAGCAGTATTGTAAGTACATAATTTATTTACGAAATATAGGTTTAGTTATACAATAAATAAAAACAACTAAATTGTCTAAACGTCAAAAATGTATTAAGCAAATATATAAACTAAATCGTCTCCAAGACATTACTCTCACTAAAAAAATTATAGAAGAACCTAAAAACTACATTAAACTCCCGTTTGACAAGACCACCAAAGGGTTGTCCCGAATATTTAAGAAATTTGATTTTCAATTAGCTTATTCCATGGCTTATTCTAATAATAATAACATTAAAACTCTCCTAGGTAACCCCAAAGATAAAATAGAAGTAAATGATAAATCCGATATTTATAAAATCAACTGTTTAAATTGCGAAAAAAGTTATATAGGACAAACTAGGAGATCTATAAACATTAGATTTAAAGAGCACATGGCTCACCTTAAATACAATCGGGTGGATAAATCTAGCATAGCTCATCATATAACTACATTAAATCATAAAACGGACATTAATAATTTAAAATTAATTAAAACATGTAATAATAATCAATTAGACACAGCAGAAAGCTTAGAAATCTTGAGGGATAAGAATAGTATTTTTAATGGAGGTACTGGACCTATCCCAGCTTCAATCCTTCTAGACCTTGCCGTTGATTGGTCTGAATCATTGAAGCGTGATAAGTCCTTTTAGTATATATATAGGTTCTGACCAAGACTGTATCAGTCTGGAATCGTTAGGCTCCTGATGAGGACTTCTTGTGAAGTCGAAACACGTGTCAAGTGACATAACTTTTGTGGTTAAGGTGCAATTTTAGTTTAAGTAAGCAAATATATGTAGCGAGCTTTCGATTTACAAAATCATCTTCAGGCTATTAAAAGGGAGAATGCGAGAACGATGTCGTAATCTCAACAATATTTCATTATATATTATTTAATTACAGAGATCCAACAATTCTGGCTAAATGCGGTTTAGACGAAAAAACAGAAGCCGTTTTATTAAGTAATATTAAACAGAAATTAACATCTCAAGCTGTTAAAATCCGTGCTGATATCGAATGTGCTTGCTACGGCTATGAAGGCATTGATGCAGTAAAGGCGGCTTTAAAAAGTGGACTGGAATTATCCACGGAAGAAATGCCGGTCAAAATTAATTTAATTGCACCACCACTTTACGGTGAGTTTTATTTTTATTTATTTATTTGACGTGTTCTTAACTTGTTTTAAAATTGCAGTGATGACTACGTCTACACCGGAGAAACAAGAAGGATTGAAACTTCTTCAGGATGTTATAGAGAAAATTAAGGAAACTATAGCTAAACTTGGTGGTGTTTTTACTGTTCAAATGGCTGTATGTATTTTAGATTTTATTAAAAATAATTAAGTCGTAATTAATTTAAAACAATGAACTTTTCACTAAATTGATAAGAAGTTATTTTCTTCCTTTACGGATGGTTTTAACTAATAGTGGAGTAATATTGCAAACATTTTCTTAAACATTTAAAAAATCTGATTTTATTAGTCACAAAAAAATTATTTTCTTCATTATGAAGACGCCTACAAAACTGAATAGTTAAAAATTTAATATATAAATGGACCGCACATTCTGTATTAACATAATAGTATTTAGTGTAGTATTTCTTCAAAACAGTAAGAGAGGTGGTGGCGTTTGGGATATATCTACCTCTTTTTATGAAAATGAAATACACTTCTGTGACAGGACAAGTATATCCCGAACTATTTTCTATCTTTTTCTTTTGACATGACTTTGTTTTCGAGTCAGATGTATGGTCTATGCTCTTTGTCTATGTAAAAACCGCAGATAGTATTTTTTAGTTTTTGAAAACATTTATAGAATTTTCTTTAACGTCATTGTAAATTACATAAAAAAATACTCTTTTACCATATTGTCGCCTTGGAGCTAGAGTGGCACAACTAAAAAAATATCGAATTTGTACTAAACTCATTAGAAGAATAGTAAGATGGTATAGATTTTTATGCAAGAGTTTCACAACTGTTAATTCCATGTGTGGCCACCAGGGAGCAAAATTTGATCAAATTTTTTTATGAAAATCTGTCACAAGTCAAAGCCTTTAAGGATTTTAAAGGGTTGTAAGATGGTGAAACATAGGTAAAATTTGCTCAAACGTTAGTACTATTAAGCGTGTAAAAGTTGGATTCACTAGCACTTTTCTAAATCATCAAAATAAAGTAACATTCAATTATATATGTATGTTTAAAAACGCGATTTCCCAAAACTTAGTATTTTTTAGTTGTGCCACTCTTGCTTCGAGGTGACGATATGTTGCTCACTGGTTATCAAGTTAATTTTGCCTGAACCGGAGATATTTAAAAAAATTTACAAGAAAAACTGTAAAAAGACAAGAAACTGTAAAAATGGTCCAAAAAAAACTCAATAAAAAAAATTGCTCCTTCAATAAATTTTTTCCTGATCATGCGTGTGCTTGGTTTTAGCCAAAAGTGGTAACAGCAACTGATGAAGCTGAACTGGCTCGTCAATTAGAGAGATTAGAACAAGAGAACGCCGAAGTGGCCGGTGACGATGACGACGAAGAGGATGAACAAGACGATAGCCAGAACTTGGACGAAGAATCGGGAGCGCAACAAAACGGCCAAGCTGATGATGACGATGACGATGAAGAATAAATATTGTCACATCTGTTCAATAAAAATTGATATAAAACTGTTAACATCTGGGTGAAATTTGACCCACTCATAAAACGTATGGGTTCCAAAATTTCCGTGTATGATCGGACTTAAAATAATCACCCATGTTGAAATTCATTTTTTTATACTCTTAAAAATAAGAATGGATTTCAATGTGTTTTTTTTAGGTTATTGTACACAAATTTAACCCGTTTTTTAACTCTTTAAGTACCAAAATATTAATATTTTGGGTCGAATATCAGTTTATTTCTTATGATATTGAGAGAAATATTAATTTTTTATGTAAATTCCAAATTAGCTTGGAAACTAATATGAATAAAACAATATATAAAAATTGAAATACGGTCGACGTTCCATACTGTAAACAGATTTGGGCACGGACCTTACATATTCTAAACTCTACTCTTTAAAAAGTCCATTCCTCGTGTATAAAATTGATTGCGCTGGCGCTGCCGCGACTATCATTATGAAACGCAGTAGGTTAACAATATGGAACGTCTACTCTATATAGGTCATAAATACACTGGTAATAAATAAGTTATTTTATTATGTATAAATCTAATTATAAAAATACATAAGTTTAAATTGACATGGATATTTTTTGTTCAGGTTATTGATTGAAATAAAAATAGTATCGTTTTTGTAATACATTTAATAAATTTCATAAATAAATACAGTTTGATATAATAAGTTTAGTTTTGTATTATTTACAAAGGTCACACCATTCCAACATCTATACAAAGAAACTACGCATTTTAATGTGCTCGTAAAGGTAAGTAAAAATGACTATTTATATTGACTAAAATAAGAATACTTCGTTCCGTGTTATAATACACTTGTCAAAAGAATTTTAATATTTTTATATTCTTAATGTCCGGTATAATAAAGGACCTAGCAAATTTGCAATCACTCGATACATGAGGTATTAATTTTGTGATAGTATCTATGGATTTGTTATGGAATTTAGAGCAGTGACATTTCAACGTATTGTAACACAGTTGGCGACTGACCGTATAAAATAATTTTCATAATAGCACAACTATTTTAATATCGTTGGTTTTTACATACAACGCTTGTGTGAAATCTGTCAGTCATCAATCAGAACTGTCATATAAGTTTGGTATCTCATTTGAGAATGTTAGCAAGCTTGCAAATTTGCTAGGTCATTTATAATCCCGGACATTAATGTTTTTCATAAAAAAATTGCAGTGAAATTTTTCAAATTTTTCTTCAAAACTTTTTTTGAGCAATTTAAAATTGATTGGTTTTTAGCAATATTATACTTTGATAAATTAAAATATCTGCAAAGGGAGCCACGAGACTTTCTTATACATAATACTGAAATTAATAAAAAGACAAAGCTAATATATGATAGAATAAAATAAATGCGACATAAATTAATTTTAATATTCTCTACAACATGTATCAAATCAATTTTTTTAAACGTAATTGCTTAACCAGAAACAAATATTTACTCTTCTCAATTTTTTGATTTTCAAATTATTTTTGAAATGGTGTGAATAAGAAAAAAATATTTTAGATAAAAATTATCGAGTATATTATCATTTATAATTATGTTCAGTTCAATTTATTCCATCATTTATTATTTAACCAGAAATAATTAATTAGAATCACCCACACTGTTCACTCTCAATATTACGTATACGAAAGTCCCATGGTATAAACAAATACTATTCAATCTCTCTAATACGTATAAGAAAGTCCCACAACTCTCATAGCAGATATTTCTTCTCTGTTATGAACCATTTGAAATATAATTTTAACCCTTAGCTGCTCCACTTCTCCAGAATAACATACCTGCCACACTGGGGTCACCTCGTACCCCAGATACTAAAATGCTTACTGCTCGTAAGTTATTGAATATATATTTTAATTCAGTAAAATTCCTCTATCATCTTCAAACGATACGGAATGCACTTCAATCAGTTATTTAAAAGTATATGTTATATTTAATATATTTAAAAAATTGAAAACCTTGTAACATTACATTGAAGTTGAAACAATGTGGGGCGCCTGGTACCCCACAGTGGCAGCTAAGGGTTAAATTATTTAAAAAAATTTTTTTTTTAATGAATAGAACATAAATTATAAATACATAATAATATTACCTACAATTTTTCTCTTATAGCAATGTTTTAAAACTAATTCGAAAAATTCCAAAATTAACATCCGTAACCGGTTGAAAGATGGATTCAGGGAAAGTCAGAATGGATAAATCCGTGAAAATCTGGATTTAAAAAAAAATCGACTTCACTACACTTACTTTAACTTATACTATATGTATATTTCATTTACACGGGTATAAAGATTAACGTTTTAAGTTACGAATAAGTATTATAAAAATTGAAGCCGATATTTTTTTGGAATTTTAAAGTTTAATTAACTTTTTGTAAATTTCTATTGTTAGTTATCATTCATACCAATATAACAGCTATTTGAATTTTTTTAATATTACACAATTTTTCAAGAAAATAAAAAATAATTTTGACAAGTGTAAAAAAATAACAATTATATAATTTTAAAGGGGAATGTATATTTTGTATTCTCAACTCTGTTAAACAGGAGTGGATTGATTATTACAAAATAATTCATATACTTAATCGTAGTAAATTAGTAAGTTTTCATCAAGGTTAGTAAATACACAGGTTGTCTCATTGCTTTTGACCAAACGGCTCGGTTACCCTAGACGAGGCTACATTTATTATGATTGGACACATCATTCCCCCTCTCCTCATTTGGGCACCTCAGATGATGTATTTCCCTCTCACGTGCTGAGTAATGAGACTACCTTGTACTTTACATACCTTGATTTTTCATAAATTTTTTCTCAATCATTTTTTCTGAATCAATAATTCAAATTATTCCTCAATCCGCCCCTGCTGCCAAATATACACACACTTTAAAATAACAAATGTATACTTTTATATAAAATAAAAACTTTTTTCTTTCTAAATAATATTCCTTCCTTTGAGCCGCTTGTGTATACAATAATTTTTATTTTACAATAAACTATATATTTCTCTATAAAATAATACAATATTCAAATAAAAAACTAATTTTGAATAAAGGATTCAATTGCCAAATCGATTAAATCCACAAAAATGTCCAGAAAACAGAAAAAATCTTTTGCAATTGGTATCGATTAGTAAATTTAATCGTTTTGGATTTTGAACAACTAATATGTGCTTTGACGGTGGATAATTGAAACCAAAGAAGTGACATTTTGGCCGATATTGAATTATATATAGTAGAAACTGGTTATAACGACTTCGGTTAATACGTCATTAATAATGACTCAAAATAAAAATCCAACGAAATCTTATATAATTGTACTTTAACCAGTTATTACGACCTAATTTGACTGGTCCCTTCTAGGTCGTTATAACCGATTTCTACTGTATACCATTAAAATCATAATTTCAAATTGCGCTGAATGGTATATTCAACAATGCTCTATGATGAATAATGTCATTTTGACAATTTAATTATTTCATTTTAAATAAATCTAAAAAATATTAAATATGACTAATTTTAGTTGATCCATTTAAGAAAAAAATGCTGTTTTTTGTCTTGATGTAAAATTTGCTGTATGTCGTTTATTTGGTTTTAACTTTCCACGATCAATATATTTCTTAAATAACTTATTTATAAATATTCCAGAAAAAAAATATATTTCATAATTGTATTTACTTATTTACATTTAAAATAATATTGTCATTCACATATTTTTGTGCAAAAAAATCTAAGGCACTGTTATTTTTTAAATATATTTATAATTAAAAATCTACATTTCTTATCATATTCTCTTATTTATATTATTTAACAGAGTTTTGTCTTTTAGTATAAAATTGTATAATAAATAAGTACTTGATGCAGTGGTTCTCTGTAGTTACGTTTGAGGTATACATAAGGAGAAATAGAGATTAAAAGGCAAACACCGGTTAAAAAAGTGTAAATTTTACACCTGTAAAAGATTCGCAACACACAAAATATATTAGGGTAAAAAAAAATTACATTCGTTCTCATTATAAAATAAATTAGTTTAGGATTTAAAAAATCCTCATGCAAGGTGAACAATATTTCAGGATATTTTGTAGAGTTTAATTCTTGACAAAAATGTCAAATGACAAAAAAATCAAGCCCCTTAATTCAACAGGTCAAATGTTACAGGGGTTCAAAGTGAAATTTTTGTTAAAATTTACATTTAAAAGGTTCCCACGTCTAAACTTTTGTCTCTATAAAAATAAGTGAAATGATAATTATGTAAGGAATTTAATTTTCTATAAAAATAGCCTATATAGAAAATAATATATTATTTACAAAAATTAACATTTTATAGCAATATAGCAACTAGCAACTTATAACTAGCGATATTATTGCTATCCGTCAATATACATTGAATCGGACATATTGTCTCACACCAAAGCAATATGATATTGCTATATTGCTAGTTGCTAATTGGTAGTTACTTTATTGCTGTGTTGCTATATTGCTCCGGTGTGAGAGCCCACTAAGAGATAGAATATTATAAAATTATTTTGTTTTTCAATAAATAAAAAATTTCAGTCGATATTTACAGAGAATTGACTTTAAAATGTTGCTTTTTGTAAAAAATAATTTTTAAATGTTTATAAGTAAACTTCTTGCAAAATTGTTATTTTACTTATTTTTTTGTAAAGAGTACTAAAGAATCATTTTCCTATGTTATTAAAATGGGAAACTGGATCCCCCTTTGCAGCTCTTAACATTGAGCTAAAGGGTAGTCCTTGTGTGAAGTTTTTTTTTAGGTTTTACTTATTTACCAATGAGAGCAAATGTTCTTTTTTGGAACACCATGTATATTGTATAGGTATTTATACCGGGTGGACCATATTAACCTTTAATGGAGAATAACTCGACCGGTAAGTGAAATAATAAAAAAAGTGTTCAGATAAAAGTTGTACGGTTTGGAGGGGGACATAGACGTACTTGGATGAAATTTTTTTAGGTTGTGTTTTCAAGATCAACATAATTTTTTTAAATAGGAACCTATAGTTTTTACCAAGTAATTATATTTAACGTGAATAGACACGAATCTTTCATTGATAACTTTTTTTTAACAACTTAACCTTTCCAAGATATCTAACAAAATAATTCGAGATTTTAAACATTCAATATTTTTTTACTCAGAAACCATCAAGTTTAGAGAAAAAGCATAAAATACAAAAAATGTTTATTTTGGTATAATAAAACTTTAAGAATTCTTTTTAAAATTATTCTAAAAATATTTAACATTGTTTTTTTTTTGCTTAAATAAAATAAATTAAAGAAGTTTTAAAATTTTAAAAATAATTCCTTAGTTTTATTAGATCAAAATAAACATTTTTTGTTTCTTGTACTTTTTCTCTAAAATTTATGGTTTCTGAGTAAAAAAAATATTGAAAGTTCAAAATCTCGAATTATTTTGTTAGATATCTTGGAAAGGTTAAGTTGTTAAAAAAAAAGTTAATAATGAAAGATTCGTGTCTATTCACGTTAAATAAAATTACTTGATAAAAATTATAGGTTCCTGTTAAAAAAAATGATGTTGACCTTTATACCACCTTGAAAACACCACCTAAAAAAAAATCATCTAAGTACGTCTATGTCCCTCTCCAAACCGTACAACTTTTATCTGAAAACTTTTTTATTATTTCACTTACCGGTCGAGTTATTCTCCATTAAACGTTAAAATGGTCCACCCGGTATATTCAAACTCAAAAAAACAAAAATATGTATAAATAATATAATTCAATGATAAAATTAATTTAAGAAATGACTAACACATTTTTTACGTCCAACGAAAATTTATATTGCACTTAAATATATTGAAACGTTCGAAAAATAATGCAAAATAGTATTTTTTTAATTGTTTGGCCTATTTAATCGAACGCAGTTCAATATTATATAACTACTTAAACTTAATAATTGTATTTCCTATCGCATCTGAAGACAGTTTATGCATTATCGCTATTTCAATTTCTTCTGGAGGGTATATGTGATCAACAACCGTTTGTAACTGTTTCATTTCAATAAATCTAGACAAGTTGTCTAGCGTTGAATAATGTAAAAATGGTCCACCCAAATTAGACAAATGTCCAGTAAATATATTCTACAAAAATTAGTTAGATAAAAATATTGTTTACTAATACAATTATAGTTCAAAACTTTATTAGTCTATTGCTAGATAGGTAAAGAAAAAATTATTGTTTGATTAACTAACTGTACAAAATCGGTTAGATATACAGGGTGACCCATTAGAAGTGCACACATCTGATAACTTTTTATGGTGAAGTGTTATGAAAAAACGGTTGGAGGGGGACATAGACATACTCGGATGAAATTTTTTAAAGGGGATATGAAGGTCAACATCATTTTTTTAAATAGGTACCTATAGTTTTTATTAAGTAATTTTATTTTACGTGAAAAAACACGAATCTTTCATTGAAATTTTTTTCTTTAACAAGTTAACTTTTCCAAGATATCTATCAAAATAATTCGAGATTTTGAACTTTCAATATTTTTTTACTCAGAAACCATCAACTTTAGAGAAAAGGTACAAGATATAAAAAATGTTTATTTTAATATAATAAGACTTGAAGAATTATTTTTAAAATTTTAAAACTTTTTCAATTTATTTTATTTAAGCAAAAAAAAAAAAAAAATTAGAATCATTCTTTGTTTTATTAGACCAAAATAAACATTTTTTGTATTTTGTACTTTTTCTCGAAACCTGATGGTGTCTGAGTAAAAAAATATTGAAAGTTCAAAATTTCGAATTATTTTGTTAGATATCTTGGAAAGGTTAAGTTGTTAAAGAAAAAAATTTCAATGAAAGATTCGTGTTTTTTCACATAAAATAAAATTACTTAATAAAAACTGTAGGTTCCTATTTAAAAAAATGATGTTGACCCTCATATCCCCTTTAAAACACCACCTAAAAAAATTTCATCCAAGTACGTCTATGCCCCCCTCCAAACCGTGCAACTTTTATCTGAAAAGTTTTTTGATAACATTTCACCATAAAAAGTTACCAGAGGTGTGCACTTAAAATGGGTCATCCTGTATATAGCTGTATGCTCTAGGGTTCTGTAGATATCTATTAAGTACGTGAACTTTTTAGATTCATTATTGAGTTAGAAAAAAAATAAAGGGACAAATTTTGACTTTAGTATTTATGTGACTAAAATCCTCTATAAATCGAATAAAATGTCCATTCCCTTCCCTTCAGATCCAACCTCTATTACCTCGAAGTATGAACCCTCTATTACTCAAACTAATTACGGTTTCTCTTAGAAGTATTTCTTTAACTTTATCATTTTGCGACTTCTGTAACTCAAAGTGATCCATGTTTTATTTTGACAACTGTACGTTGAAGTTATTTTACTGGAGCCTTTATAACTTGAAGAAAAAAAATACTAGATAACTTTAAATATTGCTTGTCTTTTGAAAAGTTGAAACCTCTTTACCTCGAACTTGTTAGCATTTTCTTAGAACTTCAACTTATAGAGGTTCTACTGTATTATGAAAACTCTGTTAGCAAATTTTTTTCAGATTTTCTGAGCTAATAGTTACCGAGTTTGGTAGTTACCCATTGTTAAATTGGAAAAAAATAAACAATAAGGTCAAATTCTAATGATTGAGATCTACATTTTGACACCCACATGCCCTGGTATTTTTTTTTACCTAGTTTAGCTTATAGAGCTAAATTATTTTTTCAAAATTTTTACATCTCTATTTTGGATGTTATATCCGATTTAATTTTCTAGCTTATACAGGTTCATGATGAAAGGAACAAATTTGTTTAAAATTCAGGTAATTATTTTGTGGAAAAGCGCTCGGACACGTCTATTAGTATTTTTAGTTGCGGATTTTCTGACATAAGAAAATTGTATACAGGCTGTCTCAAAAAGAACATAATATGCAGTCATCATTGATTTTTAAAAACGGAACACCCTATATATTATACCATTTTTGAATTGTACGATAAATTATGAACACTTTTTGTACAACATACCATAGCTCTAAAATCAGCAGTTTTTGGAATAATGCGTTTGAAATGTGATAAATAAATAAAAAATTAATGAACTTTAATAATAAAACATACAAAAGAAATAAAATTAGTCATGATGACTGCATATGTTCTTTTTGAGACACCTTGTATACAATTTTCTTATGTCAAAAAATCTGCAACTAAAAATACTAATCGACGTGTCCGAACGTTTTTCCACAAAATAATTACCTGAATTTTAAACAAATTTGTTCCGTATAGTTAACAAGATATTTTGCTGTGACGTACAGATGAACAGAAAATAAAGTGAGTTTAATAGGGTTTCTACAGAACCCTAAAAAATTGTATAAATATGTACAAGTAATAATAACAATTAAATAACATTAATAAAGTTTTGAATCAATTAGAAAAAACTTTATAAAAATATCCTTACCTGCATAAAACATTTCGACCGCAACCACATAGAGAAAAATGTTCCCAATAAGAACCCAAAATTATCTGACCTCAATTTTTCTTCCATTGCACAAACGACAAAACCATTTCTTTTAACATAATTCCTGTATTCCTTCATCGTAATACCTACATCTTCAGTAATGAATATTCCATCAAACGTATTCCTGACTTCCAGTTCTTTAAGTAAGTAAGCAGTCTTTTGATTAGTCTTATTTGGCACATCGTCATGATTTGATTCGCCGATGACACCGTTTGGCGGTGAATTCAATTTTATGCTCTCTTCGTACAGAAGAGTTATATTATCGGAACTACCAAGTGCTTTTGAAACGGGTAAGGTTCGCGTTGTTGTTGTTGTTGAAATTATAGCGCCCCATAGTTTGAGAATTTGGATTAATATACATCCTACTGGAGTACAGCTTCCTTGTATAAATATTCTAAAAAAATACATGTACTGTCACGTTAAAGGGTTTTGATAGTGCATAAAATGCCTATTGTATTCTTTAACTCATATTTTATGTTCTTTGTGCCTAAAATGAACTTATCAAATCTTAACCGCTGAAATATCGTAAGCGACAAATTTTCCAAAATTGAATTTTGTATCGTAGAGACATCATCATACATATAGAATTAAAAAAAATCCTTGAAACTATTTTTTTAATATTAAAAAGTTAAAAAGGGTTAGGACTGGGCGCATACTAATGACTTTTGTTACAGTGACTATTTTGTCTCTGTCACCAATAATTTTCAGAGTACACACACCGAGTGACTGCAATAAAACTGTCACTCATGATTTTAGTTTATTTACAAAGTAACATAAATTTCACAATTAACGCCTACAGTTCTGTCACGTTATTGTGGCTGGTCGGTGGAATCACAAAGTTACCTTACTGCCATGTCACATAGTGCAGGTGCTTTTATATAACAAGTGATATCGGCAGACTTGTTTCTAGTCAGTAGTTTAAATTTTTAAATACTTATTGTTGACGATATCAATAATTTTTGGTATTTCTATCATAACTGCTAAAAATTGCTAAAAATTGTAACTGAAAGTATTACTAAAAAAATACCTCTTATGTAAAATTATCTTTTTGTCGTTTATAAAAATTCAGCAATTGTAAAAAAGAGGGAGGATCACCTAAACCTTACATATCCTTACAAGAAGAGAGGGAGGGTAAACATTTTTGAAAATCATTGTTATGCAATTATTAGACACTCCTAAAGCAAAAAATTCATTATCTTTTATAAATTTAGTTGAAGTTAACGTGAATTTTAGGGCCTATACTAGAAAATTATTATTGTTTTTGTAGTGAAAGCATTGTTTCTTACCTTTTTCCATTAGAATTCTCTTCATTCAAGCCAGCTTTCTTCAAAGCGTGACAAGCCATACTCCCACTGTACGGAATACTTGTAGCTCCGACAAATCCGACATCCTTAGGCTTCTTACCCACGTAATGTTCTCTCACCGCAATCATTTCCGCAATAGTGCCTGGGTGCCAAAACGGCACTGTTACCCAAACCTCATCACCGATCTCAAACCTCGTTACTTTCGGTCCAATTTCAGTAACAATTCCAGCGCAGTCACGGCCGAGAATTATCGGAAATTCTCCGTGGAAGTTCTAAAAACAAAAAACAATCTCATAGTAGTTAGATATAATTAATTAGTTCTGTATATTTTACTTGAAAATACTTTGTAGTATGTTTTCTTATATTTCTTCCGTAACCTTTACATATTTCTGTGTCGATTATTTGTATCGAAGCAGCTTTAACTTGGATTAAAACGTCATCGGATTGTTTCACAGAGGGCATATATGCATCATCTGTGCACGTTATCGTCTGAAAATTAATTTATTGTTTATTTTTTATTAATATGTAGGTATATTTAAATGTACACACGTCTATTCCATTGTAGCTATTGCAGATGATTGCTTTGACATGAGGATAAGAGTAGGGAGACCTACTAAAAGAAATTCCGAAGGAAAATCCAATCAATGCACCTATGACAAGTCCGCAGCATAAGCAATATAAATTTTGTTTCGTCCCTAAAATAATAATAATAACATTATGTAAGTCTATAAGAGCATTGTTAAAAAAATATATATTACAAATAGCGAAGGTACAGCCGAGACTTCAAGCTATTCTACATTTGAAATTGTTTTATTTTTTCGCAAATAAAAATATCCTATATTATACAATAGTCAATTCTTTAAATTTTATGCTGTCAACCAGATAGAAAAACACTGCTTTGACAAAAATGCATTTTATGTTTATGCATTTTTTATATATGGGCGCATGTATCCTACAGATACATTGTGATTTTATATTGGTTGTAACGAACACGTTTTAAAAGCTAGACCTTCCTCCTCCCATGTATTTTCCTAGCTCCCGTGGTGGTTTGTAACAGTATGCCAAGTGATTACAAAGTAGTCGGTGGTTTTTATATATTGCTGTTTTGAATCTCACAGATACACGCGCCTTCTCATGTAAGTTTTTTAAATTTAACTTTTAAATATTTTTCTCGCGTGTTCTTAGATACGAAACTAATTTATAATGTTTGCTTTCAATAAGTTTTTCTAATTTCATCATATGAACAAAAAAACAGTATATGTATCTGAGGTTACATCGTCAATTAGTCATAGTGTTAGTCAGTAAGATTTTTGCTTTCATACATACAGTATTGAGTAAGCATTTTGCTCTCGTACATATACATTATATATAATTTTTGTGAATTTTCAAAGTATTGTTGTATAAATTGTAAAGTGTTTATGTCTTCAATATTGTTCAGTAATTTGCACAGATTGTATTTCTAAATAATATTTTTTTAGTTGAAATTTACCAAAGTATGCATTTTTTTCAGTTTTGTTTCAACCAGTTTTTCTTTTCAATTTATAGAATAGAAATACCATTTATTTAATTTATATGTATTTATACCTGATATTTCATAAAACTAAATGCAAATAAAGTATTTTGAATTAATAGGTGTTTAATATGAAAATATTGAAATGTATCTGTGAGATACATACGCGCCCATTCATGTAACTTTCCATGCGCCCCCATCGGAGGGTTAAAGCTTAAAATATGTGTACTTTTTGGTGATACAATTTTAAAAATATAATTTCATTAAGTGGGGTGTGACAAATTTCAGACTTTATTTTTAAAGTGGATCCCTCTACAGGGGGTAATAAAAAAATATTGTTGGGACTTTTTAACATTAACTTTAAAAAACTTAATGGATATTTGTCACAGAGTCCCTAGATTTTTGCCAGTTCGTCACTCTAAATTTAGTTGTATTCTTACAACTTACTACTTAAAAAAAATTAAATGTGTACTTACATTCTCCAGTTATAACGCCTTTAAACTCGTGGAAGAATCGTCGTGGACTGTGAATGAACATAACCGACTTGATATGGACATTTTCAGCTATTGTCAATATCACTTCTACTAATTCTTTTAAAGCTTCCCGTACTTGTATTGTTTTAGGACTGTTCCATGTATGAATGACTAAATCACGGCCACTTTCAGAGTACTGTAGAAATAAAGCTTTACTTTGTTGAGCTGCTAATGATAATTGTATCTAAAAAATAATTATATAACTTTATTAAAAAATTGTATTTTATATTATATTTGTGAATAAATGTTTTAAAATTATTATTTATAATAAAAATGTACATAACATACTTGAAATGTTTCTAGACGTTGAGATGTTCTGAAAAATATTTCATCCATTTTCCCGCACAAATTCGAATTAAGTGTGTTCGTTTAGGAAACGATTCGAAGTATTTCGTAATTAATTTTTCACACACATTTTTATTAATTATTTATTGTAATTAGAACAGGCCATACTATATTTAATGTAGCAGCGTAACCTAAATGTTGTTTGCAGTACTGATATGCAGTTCATCTATTTTGGTTGAAATTCAAATGTGTCAAAGGTCATTTTATTTCGAAATTGCAATTTAGGACATCTTAATTTAAATTTACCTGGTTTATAGATTTATAATCGTGCAATTTGAATTTTAATGCTATGTACATAAATTTTATTACTCATATTTGCGTTAAAACATTAATAATTGCATTTAATTAAAAAAAAACAAGATTTTGACAGTTCTTACTTTAATTTAAGAACCAAATGTTGGTAACGATCACATGTTTAAACTCAATATATTGGCAAGCCTGTAAAAAATATACACTCATCGCTCGATTTCACAACGTTGTTGGTAATTGAACCGCTTGAATTGACAACGTCGAGAGGGGTCCCCACCACCGTGCCGACCTTAAGTTGATTGGTGAATTTAAATTACGCGAGGAGATAGCAATCACGCAAGGTATATAAATATAGAGGTATGGCAATGCGGTCGTTGACCAATCAGCGTTGTTGACGTCACTGGTGGAAATATTCAAATGTTATAAATGTATAATTGCAAAAACATTCTTTAATTTATTATTGTTTTCGAATTTTTTTACATTTTAACAATACATACAATCATAGAAGTAAAAATTTAATATTACAAAATCATAAAAAGCTGTTAATACGATATAGCCCAGTTTTTGTATTGCCAACTTAAGAACAGTAAAAGTAATACTTCTCGAATACACCAAATTGTAAGGTATGCAAAGTTAGCAACGCCAGCGACGAAAAAGTTTTACCAACGTAAAATAAACAAATTCAACAAATTAAAATTGTTAATAAAACCGAAATAAAGCATCGGAAGTGTAATTAATTAGTGTAATTATAATACACGGACGATTATCTTTCTAATTAAGTGATAATTATACATAATACAACTGTTTTAAAAAACATAACCTCAACATTTGTCTTGTCAAAGATTTAATGGAAAAAGTACTCAAACAGTGTTGTTTCAAAAACATAAGGTGACAAATGTTATTAAATATAATATTTAATATCTAATTTCAATAAAACAAGTGCGTCGCATGCCTTACTTATTCTGTACTATCGTAAAATTAACGAAATGTGTCAACAAAGATCCGATCGGCTGACTAAAAAAAATATTTCTGAAAGACTATAACCGTTACAGTTGTGAAATTTTTACATAATGTAGAGAGAACCCTAAAGTTTTCAAAAAAAAATTGTCCTTCTTTACATACCCCACTGATTTTAAATAAAAAAATGTTTATTAGCCCGTCTAACAATTCGACGGCTTTAATTGACTACGGTATTAAAACGAACGAACGGAATGACATGAAATTTTTATCCGAAGTTATGGAAACATACATAAACATCTCAGAGTGAGCAGCGTTTCATAAAAATGCATATAAAAATAAATAAATAAATAAAAATGACAAATATTATTTCGCAAATATTAACAATGTGAAGACATCTGATTATGGAAACAGTCACATAATAGTCCACTGATTCACATAAAATAGAAAGTTCTTTAGCAACCCCCAACAATTTTTCACAATTAATTAATAATTATAAAAAATTAATTGTTTACTCAAAATGAATAAAGTTGGTACGCCGAAACAGGACACGCCTACTTTTCTGACAGATTATGATATGGCTTACATAACCTCACATTTAATATAAACAAGACGGACTGAGGTACTTCATACTTGCAAGTATAATAAATATGATTTGAGTTTATATTTTTTTATTGTTATTTGTACTTAATGATAAAATATACAACATACATTTATGTGATTCTGACTTTTATTAATTTATCTTTTATTATTATACATACCTATACCAGCAATCAATGTTCTTATTTTCAGGTAATTGAAATAAAAAAAAATATCAGGTAAGTAAAATCTTTATTAACAGATTGTGTTATTGCTCACTACATTTATTGTATAACAACATAAACATAAGCATAGTTAATATTAACATACATGCATATGACTGTCTCTAATTCTAATTAAATGTTCTTGTCAAATTTTCGGTACCTGTCAGGCATAATTTTTCTCAAAATTAATATTTATATTCATTTTTAGTTATTCAATAGATAAATTATCGAATCAAATGTATTTATATAAAACAAAATTATGTCTAATGAACTTTCCTAAAAAAATCATTTTCAAAGGTTAGGTTCATTATGTTTATATAAAAATTTGTGGTCAATTTTAGTATATTATGTATATTACTTTTATTAAAATCATAACGTCATAACCATGCATCAAAATTAAAATTACGACGAAATATTAAATATTTATTTTATTAATTATCGTACCTATGTACACGTAAGAAATGGTAGTTTGTTCTTAGATACATCGTATAGTGAAAAAATAAAATTTTAATCCTAAAATAACCGTGAAAATGATGAAAATTACAGATAATGTAGAAAAAAATACGTACTTTTCGATGTACGAGAGGGAATTTTTAAAACCGCCACCGATTTTTCACAAATCGATTCGTCGCTGGCGTTTTTTAAACATCATTTTCGTATAAATATTGTCTACGTGACGATAAAAATTATATGGGAGTGTAAAACGAATTCGTATTTTTCGATGTACGAGAGGAATTTTCAATTAAACGTTTCATATATAAAAGTTTTATCAAAAAATATGTTTGAATTTTTTTCTATTGTAGATAAATTCATTATTGACTTAAAGTTTATGAATACTCGCTATGATTTAATTAAAACTTGTTTTCAATCACGTTTAATTATTAAAATGACGACGAGTCATTAAAATTTTGAGTTTAATCACACAAAAAATAAAAATGCACATTGCTACCGGACTACCAACTTTGGGGTCGTGTGAAGAATTAAGAACAGACACAACGATTTGTGAAAAATTCAAATAATAATATTATTTGTAAACTTATCGTGAAATTTATGAAAATCACTGAGAATGTAGAAAAAAATACGTACTTTTTAATGTACGAGAGGGAATTTTTAAAACCGCCACCGATTTTTCACAAATCGATTCGTTGCTGGCGCTGTCAGCTGTCAAACTAAGATAATGCCAGGTGTACCAACGTTATATTCATAACATAGATTCATTATGAGTGAATATATCGTTGGTCCACCTGATTCGTTGTCCGTTCTTAGACTTGACGCATGGACTAGTGGAAAATTAAATTTCATTCGAAATATAACCGTGAAAATGATGAAAATTACAGATAATGTAGAAAAATATACGTACTTTTTAATGTACGAGATGGAATTTTTACAAACCCCACTGGTTTCACACAAATCGATTCGTCGCTGGCGAATTATCTTAGTTTGACAGCTGACAGCGCCAGCAACGAATCGATTTGTGAAAAATCGGTGGCGGTTTTAAAAATTCCCTCTCGTACATTAAAAAGTACGTATTTTTTTCTACATTCTCAGTGATTTTCATAAATTTCACGATAAGTTTACAAATAATATTATTATTTGAATTTTTCACAAATCGTTGTGTCTGTTCTTAATTCTTCACACGACCCCAAAGTTGGTAGTCCGGTAGCAATGTGCATTTTTATTTTTTGTGTGATTAAACTCAAAATTTTAATGACTCGTCGTCATTTTAATAATTAAACGTGATTTAAAACAAGTTTTAATTAAATCATAGCGAGTATTCATAAACTTTAAGTCAATAATGAATTTATCTACAATAGAAAAAAATTCAAACATATTTTTTGATAAAACTTTTATATATGAAACGTTTAATTGAAAATTCCTCTCGTACATCGAAAAATACGAATTCGTTTTACACTCCCATATAATTTTTATCGTCACATAGACAATATTTATACGAAAATGATGTTTAAAAAACGCCAGCGACGAATCGATTTGTGAAAAATCGGTGGCGGTTTTAAAAATTCCCTCTCGTACATCGAAAAGTACGTATTTTTTTCTACATTATCTGTAATTTTCATCATTTTCACGGTTATTTTAGGATTAAAATTTTATTTTTTCACTATACGATGTATCTAAGAACAAACTACCATTTCTTACGTGTACATAGGTACGATAATTAATAAAATAAATATTTAATATTTCGTCGTAATTTTAATTTTGATGCATGGTTATAACGTTATGATTTTAATAAAAGTAATATACATAATATACTAAAATTGACCACAAATTTTTATATAAACATAATGAACCTAACCTTTGAAAATGATTTTTTTAGGAAAGTTCATTAGACATAATTTTGTTTTATATAAATACATTTGATTCGATAATTTATCTATTGAATAACTAAAAATGAATATAAATATTAATTTTGAGAAAAATTATGCCTGACAGGTACCGAAAATTTGACAAGAACATTTAATTAGAATTAGAGACAGTCATATGCATGTATGTTAATATTAACTATGCTTATGTTTATGTTGTTATACAATAAATGTAGTGAGCAATAACACAATCTGTTAATAAAGATTTTACTTACCTGATATTTTTTTTTATTTCAATTACCTGAAAATAAGAACATTGATTGCTGGTATAGGTATGTATAATAATAAAAGATAAATTAATAAAAGTCAGAATCACATAAATGTATGTTGTATATTTTATCATTAAGTACAAATAACAATAAAAAAATATAAACTCAAATCATATTTATTATACTTGCAAGTATGAAGTACCTCAGTCCGTCTTGTTTATATTAAATGTGAGGTTATGTAAGCCATATCATAATCTGTCAGAAAAGTAGGCGTGTCCTGTTTCGGCGTACCAACTTTATTCATTTTGAGTAAACAATTAATTTTTTATAATTATTAATTAATTGTGAAAAATTGTTGGGGGTTGCTAAAGAACTTTCTATTTTATGTGAATCAGTGGACTATTATGTGACTGTTTCCATAATCAGATGTCTTCACATTGTTAATATTTGCGAAATAATATTTGTCATTTTTATTTATTTATTTATTTTTATATGCATTTTTATGAAACGCTGCTCACTCTGAGATGTTTATGTATGTTTCCATAACTTCGGATAAAAATTTCATGTCATTCCGTTCGTTCGTTTTAATACCGTAGTCAATTAAAGCCGTCGAATTGTTAGACGGGCTAATAAACATTTTTTTATTTAAAATCAGTGGGGTATGTAAAGAAGGACAATTTTTTTTTGAAAACTTTAGGGTTCTCTCTACATTATGTAAAAATTTCACAACTGTAACGGTTATAGTCTTTCAGAAATATTTTTTTTAGTCAGCCGATCGGATCTTTGTTGACACATTTCGTTAATTTTACGATAGTACAGAATAAGTAAGGCATGCGACGCACTTGTTTTATTGAAATTAGATATTAAATATTATATTTAATAACATTTGTCACCTTATGTTTTTGAAACAACACTGTTTGAGTACTTTTTCCATT
Organism: Sialis lutaria; assembly: GCA_949319165.1. Classification (NCBI taxonomy): domain Eukaryota; kingdom Metazoa; phylum Arthropoda; class Insecta; order Megaloptera; family Sialidae; genus Sialis; species Sialis lutaria. The sequence goes on along the minus strand of OX439233.1, from coordinate 7,056,202 downwards.
AAATCTTTGACAAGACAAATGTTGAGGTTATGTTTTTTAAAACAGTTGTATTATGTATAATTATCACTTAATTAGAAAGATAATCGTCCGTGTATTATAATTACACTAATTAATTACACTTCCGATGCTTTATTTCGGTTTTATTAACAATTTTAATTTGTTGAATTTGTTTATTTTACGTTGGTAAAACTTTTTCGTCGCTGGCGTTGCTAACTTTGCATACCTCAAATTGTATGTCTGTGACAGCTTTTTATGATTTTGTAATATTGAATTTGTACTTCTGTGATTGTATGTATTGTTAAAATATCAAAAAATACGAAAACAATAATAAATTAAAGAATGTTTTTGCAATTATACATTTATAACATTTGAATATTTCCACCAGTGACGTCAATTTCCCGCACCACCGCTGATTGGTCAACGACCGCATTGCCATACCTCTATATTTATATACCTTGGGTTGAACCAAGGTATATAAATATAGAGGTATGGCAATGCGGTCGTTGACCAATCAGCGGTGGCGCGGGAATTGACGTCACTGGCGTACATATTCAAATGTTATAAAAATGTATAATTGCAAAAACATTCTTTAATTTATTATTTTTTCGTATTTTTTGACATTTTAACAATACATACAATCACAGAAGTACAAATTCAATATTACAAAATCATAAAAAGCTGTCACAGACAATTTGGTGTATTCGAGAAGCATTACTTTTACTGTTTTAAGTTGGCAATACAAAAACTGGGCTTATCGTGTTAACAGCTTTTTATAATTTTGTAATATTAAATTTATACTTCTGTGATTGTATGTATTGTTAAAATGTCAAAAAATACGAAAACAATAATAAATTAAAGAATGTTTTTGCAATTATACATTTTTATAACATTTGAATATGTACGCCAGTGACGTCAATTCCCGCGCCACCGCTGATTGGTCAACGACCGCATTGCCATACCTCTATATTTATATACCTTGGGGTTGAACCCAAGGTTAGTAAATACACAGGTTGTACCATAACTTTTGGCCAATCAGGTATTCGCGCGGGAAATACGTCACCTACGTCACTATGAGGAACATTTTAAATGTACTAAAGTAATCTCGCTTGCAAATACATATTTATTTAACATTGTTTTCTGTATTATTTAAATTTTTTGGACATTTGTAACTATAAAAAATAAATTTTATCGATCACAGAAGCACAAAGCATTATAAATAATCATGTATTAAACATACTAGTTTATTAGTATCACTAAAATAATAATAGCACTTTGAAACATTTTTTACTAGAGTATGTACATTTATTTATGTATCTAACTTAAATACAAATAACTCCGTTCCTCAGGGGATACATTCTGGTCATGGTCGCGAAGATTTAAAAAAAAATCATTTTAAAATTCAAAAAAACTTTATTAATAATATAGAAAAAAATTGTCAATGTTTGGGAATTTTTTTCACAGATATAACTAATTATTTTTGAATCAGGTAAATGACATTTTATTAAGTATATATTCAACTTATTTAATATCAATTTTTATTGAAAAATATTAAATATTTACAAAGTTATGAGCCTCGATGTGACGACCAAAAAAAATATTTTTCTCTATCTTAAACAAACACTTGCTTAAAACTATAATTTATATGAATAACATAATAAAAACGTATTTTAAATTCAGTACACTATCAATATCAAATGAAAATATTTAATAATAGTTTAAAAACAACTTACAATGAATAAACTTACATAATAAGTACTAAAACAATAACTTAATATGCGAAAAATAAATATCTTAAATATACTCTGACAGTTTTAATACTGACAGCCATTTATAACGTTGTAATGTTCCTCATGATGACGCGATCGACGCGATCTCCCATCTGTGTTTCCCCTCGGTGTCTCCTCTCATGCCATCCCCTCCACCTCACAAACAGAGTTATGGTACAACCTGTGTATTTACTAACCTTGGGTTGAACCCAAGGTATATAAATATAGAGGTATGGCAATGCGGTCGTTGACCAATCAGCGTTGTTGACGTCACTGGTGGAAATATTCAAATGTTATAAATGTATAATTGCAAAAACATTCTTTAATTTATTATTGTTTTCGTATTTTTTGACATTTTAACATTACATACAATCACAGAAGTACAAATTTAATATTACAAAATCATAAAAAGCTGTTAATACGATATAGCCCAGTTTTTGTATTGCCAACTTAAGAACAGTAAAAGTAATACTTCTCGAATACACCAAATTGTCTGTGACAGCTTTGTTTGATTTTGTAATATTGAATTTGTACTTCTGTGATTGTATGTATTGTTAAAATGTCAAAAATACGAAAACAATAATAAATTAAAGAATGTTTTTTGCAATTTTACATTTATAACATTTGAATATTTCCATCAGTGACGTCAATTCCCGCACCACCGCTGATTGGTCAACGACCGCATTGCCATACCTCTATATTTATATACCTTGGGTTCAACCTGTTTATTTACTAACCTTGGCAATCACGGTTACGAAATCGAGAGATGAGTATACACTCATCTCTCGATTTCGTAACCGCTTGATTTCGTAACGGGCCAAACGCGCGATTTGCCAACCATCTCCAATCCCCTCCATAATACTACCGTGATTGCTATCTCCGCGCGTAATTTAAATTCACCAATCAACTTAAGGTCGGCACGGTGGTGGGGACCCCTTTCGACGTTGTCAATTCAAGCGGTTCAATTACCAACAATGTTGTGAAATCAAGCGATGAGTGTACACTCATCTCGCGATTTATCGACCTTTGAATTACCGGCAGCTTGATTTACCGACGGGCCAAACGCGCGATTTGCCGACCTTCTATCCCCTCCATAATACTACCGCGATTGCTATTTTTGCGCGAAATTTAAATTCACCAATCAACGTTGAGGTTGGCACGATGGTGAGGGGGGTGAGGGCCCCTCTCGACGTCGGTAATTCAAGTGATGAGTGTACATACAGCAGGACTTCATTAATTCGAATCAATTTAACAATAAAAAGAAATTAATGATTAATACTTTTGATTTTATGATTAATTAAGGTTATAGAAATTAAATAACAGTTAAATAAACTAATAAACATTATATTTAAATAATACTTTTACAATTACAAAGTTTAAAAATGATAACTTAATATAAAAATTTACAAATAATTCCCTGATATATATTACATACTTCATACAATTTTAAATCCAATAAAACATCTTATTTATAAACTCACATATTTTACTGTTACAAAATGTTTTCTGGCATATATAAATCAATAAAAATATTACACCAAACAAATGTAACAGAAAATTTTGTCTACAAATAAGATTATATTTATGTTTAAAAATTACTATTAAATAATATTAACATCATTTAATTTATTTGTTGAAGTTACAACATTGGCTGTACTGTTTGAAGATACCATCTGAATATAGTTTTGAGGCACGATACCACGTTTTCGTTGTTTGTTAATAACTATTAACCATCCCGAGTTTATTAAGTTGTGTTTGCGTTGATACGATTGATCTAATACACATACGATTTCACCTTGTCTCATACTAAGTTCTTCGGTAGAACTAGCTGTAAAGTCATAGAGAGCTCGAGCAGGACAAACCTTTAGGTTTTTATCTGAAATTAAAAGCGCGATGTCAATTTTTCAATATAAATATTTATCTATAATAAATTTACCTGCTTCTAAAGTATCAGTCATAGCTCCGAACATTTTTGAAATTAGATATGGAGCTGCAACGACGACACCTAAGAACAAAGCGACAGGCCAACTAGATCTTGACGCTGTGTTTTCTAATCCTGCTGATACATTATCTGCAAATAAAAGATAATATTATTATTATTCCATCCATTCCCATTATGACAAATAGTTGTCAGTTAAACAATACCTGTGACGGCTTCTTTCCAAGCGTCGCTTGCGACAGCTTGACCACTTCCAAGTCCTATCAATGCTAATAGTTTCCTAAGAAGCCAATTCAGTGCTCTGAATATAGCTAACGATGTCCACATCTGGTGAAACAGTGATCTCAGACGTCCGAAATTATCAGCTACGCCTAGAATCGCGTGGAATGATGAGGTCATTGCAAAAAATGTGTTATCGAGCATTGATGCAATCGATCCAAAAGCTCGAACGACTGATTCTATTGTGTTGAAAGCTGGACGGGAACTTTCTTCAGCTAGTTGAATGAAACTGTAATGTGGACATGATTGTTTAGAAAGATTTATAAATAATAATAATAAGACAAAAAATTAATTTTTTGATCCGAACAAATATTTGTCTTTTTTTACAATTTTAATTGTAATGCGGTGTTTACACCTAGAAAACAAAACAGAAACACAAAGTTTTTTTGACAAAAAAGCAATAAACCCTATACATTTTTAAATATGAAGTATTTTAAAGACACGATATTTCTGTTTTATTTTTTCGGTGTAAACACTGCATAAGATAATTATGTTCTTACATATTTTTTGTTTATTCATTTATTAATTAATAAATGTTGCAATTTTGTCACATATACATGTTTGCTTTTTTTCATAATTGAAGAATTTTAAATATTTTATGCTGCAACCAGTAACTAGTTTTTAAGATCTTTCAAGATTATCAAGATATGTACTTTGTTTCACAATTACAGTAGACCCGCAGTAATCTGACAATTGTTTTGCAAAGTGGCGTCGGATTATTAAATTTGTCGGACTATAGAGTACTGCCGACCCCGGAGTACCTTATAGGGTTGCCAGGTCTGCTTCCAAAAAATAGCGGACAAGCGGGGGGGGGGGGGGGGGGGATAAAAAAATTATACAATTGAGTATGATTAGTATTTTTTTCGAAGAATCGAGTTCAATGGATATTAGATCTTTGTCTCATTCTAACTTATGAAAAAAAGACAAAACGCGATTCTCCTATCCTTATTCTCTTAGACTGTACAGCTTTAGATTACGTACCATTTCATCATAAAGCTTTTGAATAAAAAAATGTCCACTATTTTGTGGAAAAAAATAGTGAACATAATGTGAAAAAAGCGGACTGTCCGCTCAAATAGTGGACACCTGGCAACCCTAGTACCTTATAAGAATCTTTCACCTTTTATAAAATTCTTAATTTAAATGGTTCTACGCAGGATGTTAATATAATTGGTATGTCGAATAATAGGGGGTGCCGGATTAGACAGAGGCTGGATTTCCGAGGGTTTACTATAATTATATTAATTATAGTATATTGATTTAACCCTCTGATGGGCGCGCATAGAAAGTTACATGAATGGGCGCGTATGTATCTCACAGATACATTTAAATATTTTCATATTAAACACCTATTAATTCAAAATACTGTATTTGCATTTAGTTTTATGAAATATCAGGTATATAAAACACTTAAGGGGGATGGCCACTGTGACGGAAAAAAATATAATTTTTTTTTTTAGATTTTTTTCAAGCTTACATATTCATAAATATGTATACAAAAAATTGAGTTTAAATTTTGAAAATTGACGGAGTTATAGTCAATTTAGTGAGATGATGTAGCACGGCCGGTTATGACAGAACAAAAACATTAAATACGTTTGTCTCGGAATGACATTTTTCGACCTGGTCGACACGATTCCTCAAAGACTAATGAACCGATTTCAATTTTTTTTTAAAATAATTTTCGTAATTGTAGCACCTATTGTTGCACATAGCCGATTTTTGTAATTTTGATAATTACTATTTTTAAAACCGGTCTTAAAAATGAAAAAAACTTTCAAACAATCGCCATTTTGTGAAAAAATAAAATAAAAAAAACGGCTACGTGCAACGATAGCTACATTCATATAGATATTGATAAAATTTTTATTTATTTTTTTCATATCACCATTCTCCAAATTTCGAGTCGACCATAGAGAAAAATATTTTTTTTTGGTCGTCACATCGAGGCTCATAACTTTGTAAATATTTAATATTTTTCAATAAAAATTTATATTAAATAAGTAGAATATATACTTAATAAAATGTCCTTTACCTGATTCAAAAATAATTAGTTATATTGACCATCCTCCTTAAATACACATAAATTAAATAAATGATATTTCTATAAATTGAAAAAAAAAAAAACTGGTTGCAACAAAACTGAAAAAATGCATACTTTGGTAAATTTCAACTAAAAAAAAAAATTATTTAGAAATACAATCTGTGCAAAATACTGAACAATGTTCAAGACAAAAACTTTTTACAATTTATACAACAATACTTTGAAAGACGGGTATGTTTAGCAGGTAGTAGTATAGCAGGCGTGTATCTGTGAGATACAAAACAGCAATATATAAAAACCACCACGGGAGTTAGGAAGATACATGGGAGGAGGAAGATCTAGCTTTTGAAATGTGTCCGTTAGAACCAATATAAAATCACAATGTATCTGTAGGATACATGCGCCCATCGGAGGGTTAAGAGGGGATTCAATATTAACTAAATAAACAATGTTTATTAGGTACTTGATGAAAAATGTAAAATATTGTTTCAATTATGATAACTGCAAAATTTTATTTTGTTTAACTTGAAGTTCAAAACTCACCGACTTTCTATATCTGACTGTCCTGGTCCCATTCCACCATATCCATATCCTCCGTAGCCCCCCATACCTCTATACCCTCCATAGCTGCTTCCATAATTTCCATACATAGATCCACCATAACCTCCATATCCTCCTACTGATCCAATTCCGCCATATCCTCCGTATCCAGTTCCGTAACTTCCCATGCCACCATAACCTCCATAAGTTGGCATTCCTCCATAGGCCGCAGTTCTTAAAATGGGGTTAGCTATTCGAGGAGGTACAGGAGGCGGAGCGCTGACAGCTGATGCACTAGGAAGTATCGAAGGACCTGATGATATTGTAGGTAATGCAGATCCGATTGAACTGTTAAGTTGTGGGGCTTCCCATGGTTTCAAGGGAGCACTCATTTTTGGTACTGCAATGTTGTGATTTTTATACTTTTACAAAATGATTCTTAATTTAAATAATAACACAGACACTCATGCTTATTTAATTATTACAGGTTATATTTAAATAAGAATATTATGCAGAATAATGTGAAATTAGATGTGTAGATCTTCTTATCTTGATTAAACAGTACAATCAAAATAATTTATGATTATATGTAGATATTTCTGTCATACTCACGATGTTTTTCTTATTTCTATTTATCTTTAACCTTTTAAACTCTATATTTTTATATTACATTTCTATATCGTATCAATGCATTGTTTTTATTTTAAATTCACACAATGTATTTCATTATTTACAAAAATTACTTGAAGAAAAAAATAAATATGTCAAAAACAAGGATATTTGCGATATTTGGCATTTGATATTGGGGTGGGGGAAGAGGAACGTCTACAAACAGTGGCGCCATTAAAAAAATATAATTTGTAGTTAAATATATTTAGAAAGTAAAATTATAACATTCTTATTAGTAATATTTGAACAGATTAGAGCTAGTTTTCTTACCTGTATTAATTAAACAACGCACTACTATTATTTACAATAATATTTTAATTTTATTAAAAATATTACATAGCATGATGCCTACTTTAAACACCTATGTAATGATTAGTGGAATTACATGTATATTTGGCCATCAAATAGTATTACGTATTTTTATTATTGCGGTAAAAAAAGTTACATTGAAATTTGGACTTTGATCGAATTTATAAGGGACAGGTAAAACAATGTTTTTTTAGAATAAAATTAACAAATAACATATATTTCACTAATCGTCGTTCGGGTATTTTCATGTATATTTTTAAAATTAAAACTTATACTTACTGGCTACTTATTACTTACAAATAAATAATTGTAAATTGTAAATATTATAATATTGTCAGTTTTTACTTAATATTAGTGTTTGTACTAGTTTCAATGAATAGAAATAATAATAATAATAATTAAATGACTACATGTTATCAGTAGCGAATTAAGGCGGGAGGGCGGTCTGTCCCGGACTCCAAGTGCTAAGGCAGTTTAGGGAGAGCCTGGGCGGCATCGTAAACTTTTGGCAGGTGATGAATATTATTAGAATCATGATTAGTATATTCTGTGATGAAAATTAAAAAATAAATCATATGAAGACCTTTCTTTTGCTATTAAAATAATTTTAGTGGATAAAGAAGTAAAAAAATTAATTGGAAAACACATAAAAAGGTGTGTATACAGTATATTATAGTATGTGTATAGGTACTATACAAATAGTAAAGTTTTTGAATTTTTCGAATTATTTTTGAAACGGTGCAAATTAAAAAAAAGAATAATATTAAAAATTGTATATTTTTATCTATAATTTATATTCTATTCATTTATTCAAAAACAGGCATTTTTGAAAAAATAAAATAAATGGCTCATAACAGAGATGGGACTTTCTTATACGTAATACTGAGAGTGAACAAGTGAACAGTGTGGGTGATTCTAATTAATTATGTAAAAAAAATCTGGCTAAAACATGTGATAAAAAAATTAATAGGGTATAAATTATAGATAATAATACACTCGCCAATTTTTATCTAAAACATTTCAAAAATTGTAATTCGAAAATTCAAAAATCGATAAGAGTAAACATCCGTTTCCGGATTATTAATTACGTTTAAAAATCATTTGATACACGTAGATTAATTTTGTAGATTAATTGTTAATTTGTTCACTCTGTCAGTCAGGCCCGGATTTAGAAATTTGCCGCCTCTAGGCAGTTGCGAAAATTGCCGACCCCTCCGTGTGGTACAAAAAAGTTTTTCAAAAATTTTTTGATTAAAAAAAAAGTTAAGGTTTTTGATATCGGTGACCTTTTTTAGGTTTTCATGTAAAACGTTTACATGAAATTTTTATTAAAAAGAAAGTATGAAGACCTTTTTTTAAGTTTCCGCCAAAAGCCGCCCATTAATTTTTGCCGCTCTAGGCTCGTGCCTACACTGCCTGCATGGTAAATCCGGGCCTGCTGTCAGTATTACATAAGTTCCCGTGGCTCCCATTCTTCCCATGGTAGATATTTTAAAGGGTTATACAGTAGAAACCGGTTATAACGACATCGGTCAATACAACGTATCCAGTGCCGTAAATAGAAGCTCGGGGGCCTTGGGGCAGAATGTGTGTAAGGGAGCCCCTGCTGAAAACTGAAGATCTTTTTTTTTTCGTTGACACCTATCTACTTTTACATTTTATTAATTTTAACCTTTTTACACTGCTGTGGGGGCCCCGGGGCACTGCCCCGGTGGTAGTTACGGCTCTGAACGTATCGGTTTTAACGACTTAAAATAAAAGTCCAACTGAATCCCATATAGTTGCATTTTTACCGGTTATTACGACTATCCGCTTTTTACGACCAATATGACCGGTCCCTTCGATGTCGTTATAACCGGTTTCTACTGTATTTAATTGCACTACATATTAGATAGTATTCTCTTTGTACTACGAACATAAATTTCATTACTTTGCACTTAAAATTTTATAGTATGCACTTTTATACATCAAACATATAGATTTGAATATTTTGCGCACTTAAAAACTTTTTTTAGTGCATAAGGCTAATATTTAATCGATTTAAAATATAGAAAATCACAAAAATCAAATTAAAAATATCAAATCTATTGGGGCCAAAGGAAGAGTTTAATAGTAGATCGGTTCAGTGCCGGATTTACCAATAAACAAAAGAAGCAATTGCTTAGGCTTAGGGCATCCGCTGTTTGGGGGCACCATAAAAGTGATTTGTGGGGGCAAGAGCGTAAAATATAGAAGTTAATTGTGAGAAATGCGAATGAAAATTTTGGTGTCGACTAAAAAAAAGGTCGTCAAAATTACAAAAAGAGGGCCTTTACATGATTAGTGCTTAGGGCATCACATAGGGTAAATCCGGCACTGGGTCGGTTAGATAATAAAATACCTATAGAAAATCACAATGAATACATCTGAATTTTTAAATCTGAAAGGTCAAAATTTTGGTTACCTATAAGTGAAAGCAGGCCCGGATTTATCATGCAGGCAATGTAGGCAGCTGCCAATAGCGGCAAATTTTTGGGGGCGGCAAATTTTGGTATGGAAAAAACAGAAAGAAATAGACATGAATTTGAAATTTTGAAAAAGGTCTTCAGAATTATTAGTAACATTTTTTACTAAAAAAGCTAAAAGATTTTTTTTGATATCGAAATCTTTTTAATCGAAAAGGGCGGCAATTTTTGCAACTGCCTACGGGCGGCAAATTTGTAAATCCGGCCCTGAGTGAAAGTATTATTTTTTTAATGCAAAGTACGTTTTTTTTAGTGATTAAAAAAGTGCATTTAAATACAAGCCTATTTTAAATAGTAAGTAGACTACATAGGTACCTATTTAATGATGTAACAAAGATAAAAAATACGACAGTAATTCTTAATATTTTATTAATTACAAAAAGTTATACATACATAGTAATACATTAATAATGATTACATTGTCATAATTCTTCATTTAAATTATTATCCTATTAAGAATAGTACATGAATATAAATAAGTAAGTAATTTTCGCATTTTTGATTAATTTATTGTGTGTTTTTGCAATTTAAAATTACATTTTCGTTGGATAATATGTGTACTTGGGCAGCATATAATTTGAAAATATTTAAATTTTAAAATATATTTACATACAATTTACAATTAATTGTTACATTTGTAGGCGATTATTTTGATTAGTCCTTTATATCACTTTAATGTTTGCATAAACATTGCAATTTAGTAAAAATAATAAATATCAGAATGTCTTTTAAAAATATGATTGCGACCAGTGGTTTAGGAGCCATACCTCATCCGTATTTGTTAATATACTTTAATTAATTTAACAAATACCGGGTGTCCCAGATAACTTTTCCAGCATGGAGATCTCAGTATCTATAAGAGATACAGGTTTGGTTAAATAAGATCAATTATTTGTATGAAAGGAGTGAGTATTATTACACAAAAAAATATTCATAATTATATGTGGTTTAGACGGTATACCCAAAAAACTGAAAATTCGGAATTTCTTTAAATGGCTATAACTTTTTTGTTAAAGTAAATAGGTACCTTTTGTTTGCGGTTTCTTAAAGCACTTTTTTGTGGAGAATTGATTGGTGTATTTAGAATTTTTATATCACTTTTAGTTTCCGAGATACAAGCTCTAACTTTAGTTTTTCTTATGGGCCACTTAGTTGAATATATCATATTTGAACGTGTTTTTTACTCTACTTTACAACGATATGTCACTTGCCATATTTATTATCGATAAAAAGTCGAAATACTAAATATCAGTGATATTTATAAAGTATTTTATTACTAACTTTTAAGTGAGCCATGAAAAAAGAAAATTGTAAACAAAAATCACAATAACAACAATCAAAATAACAAATGAATATTTGAAACAATGAACTACATATTTGAAAACATATATTATAATTTTTTTTTAGATAATAAATATGGCAAGTGACATATCGTTGTAAAGTAGAGTAAAAAACACGTTCAAATATGCCATAGCCAACTTAGCGGCCCATAAGAAAAACTAAAGTTAGAGCTTGTATCTCGGAAACTAAAAGTGATATAAAAATTCTAAATACACCAATCAATTCTCCACAAAAAAGTGCTTTAAGAAACCGCAAACAAAAGGTACCTATCTACTTTAACAAAAAAGTTATAGCCATTTAAAGAAATTCCGAATTTTCAGTTTTTTGGGTATACCGCCTAAGCCACATAGAATTATGAATATTTTTTGGTGTAATAATACTCATCCCTTTTATACATATAATTCATCTCATTTAACCAAACCTGTATCTCTTATAGATACTGAGATCCCCATGCTGGAAAAGTTATCTGGGACACCCGGTATAGTAGATAAAATAATATTAATATACAGGGTGTCAATAGGCTCAATATTTCATTTATTATATGAATTGGAAAAAAACTTTAAATGCAAAAGTTGTCAACCCATAACTGCGTTACAAATCTAGCTTGACAACTTTTGCATTTAAAGTTTTTTTCCAATTCTTATAATAAATGAAATATTGAGCTTTGACACAGTCCTGGGACATCCTGTATATAATTACAAAAAAATCCCCTCACTCCTTTTTTCTGGTTGCGCCGCTGATTGCGGCATTCATTTATCAATTAAATTATTATTGTTATTATTATTTTAAATAAATTCAACCCTTTTCCTTTGTTTTATTTGGCATCTCTCTTTTGAACATCGAGTATTCGAAGAAAGATCTCTTAAAACAATATCAGAATCATCATCTAATTTATTCACAGCATCATTTTCGACATTATTCTTCTTCCTTTTAAATATTAAACACAGTCGATTCTGTTTGGGCGCCTTTCGTTCCGTCACTTGTTTCATTGTTGTGAGTGGAATCATTCGTCGGTTCGTGTTGTCTCGAGACGATAGCTGCCTCTCTCTCTGGCTGAACGCATTGTCGTATGACCACATCTTTGTCGGTGTTGGTGCCATCGAGTGGCACGAGTCGTATCCACTGCTGCTGCGGCGGCCGCCTCCCCGAACCACGCCATTTGTAGACAGAGCACTGCTGCTCGACCGAGCCACCGTGTTTGTGTGCATGCTTGTCACATAGCCGTGTAGATGGCACCAGTGGTCCAGTACCTATGCAAATTTACAAGAATTAATTGAAATATCAAACCCTTCGTTAGCAGTTGAGGATTAATTTTGATATATTATTTTGTTTAATAATACTAGAAAATAGAAACAGAAACAGTATGCAAAATTCATATAGAATAATTTTGGCTAAATTTTTGAACTTCTTTAGGCGCGTTGGGGGTTAAATTTTAGTAATGTAACGGACAGAGGCGGATTATCCATAAAGCAAACTAAGCACGTGCCTAGGGCGCGAGGTTACAAAGGAGCGCGCGAGCGTAATTTTTGAAAAATAACAAAAAAATAATTGTCTGTAAATAGTACCCTATGCACCTACTTACCACAGAATAAAGATACTCTACTTACTACTACTTACACAATATAAAAAGATTATTGTGTGCACAAAAAGATGATGTGATAATTTTTAACAAAATATAGACGCAACAATAAGAAAATATTTGAATTTCGGAAATTTCATTGTTCTATTTAATATGAAAAGTTACGTAACAGTGGAAGGGAGGAGTCAAGCAGAATGTCATATGGCCGATGGCCGCTAGAGGGGCGCCGATGAGGTGTTTGCCTAGGGCACTCTCGACATTTAATCCGCCTCTGGTAACGGAAATGAAATGCACATTGAGGGTGAAATTTTAGTTATATATTATATAACAGAAATGAAATACAAAGGAACGCGCAAGAAATGTGGTAGACTACATTGTAACGGAACGATAACATGATGACGTTAAAAATTTAACACATTACAGCAAACTGTAATTTTGATTATTTATCAATAGTATTTATTTCAAAAATGACTAATAGTTAATAGTTTTGTAAAAGATCAAAACAAAACTAAAAAATAAGACATTTTTTGTGAACATACTTCCATTTCCATCTCCGTACTTCTGTTGGTCGATGCGGTTGTTAGCGACGTTCCCGATCGGCGGGCGCACGCCGTGCAGAGAATTGCCCCCGCGTCCCGAGCGATGTCGCCACTGCATGCGCGTGCCGTCGCCATTACGGGAGCATCCGCTGTGTATTTGGTCGTGTTGAAGCGAGCTATTAGCCGGATCTGACGAGTTTTGAGATGCCATTTGTATGAAACGAGAACAAAAAGAACAGAAAGAACATACACACAAACAATAATCGAATGTTGAGCGCATGAAGTTGAGCGTAATTAAGTATACATATGTACAAATATTTGCAACAATTACTAAAGTATTCAAAATCAATTGTTGCAAGTTCAAATATAAAAATTATTTTCATATTCACCTACACAAATAATAATTGAATACTAGTTAAAATACGTACCTATAGAATTTTAGAAATATGTATAATTCAAAGTATTGTTGCAATGTAATGTTATACTAAAAAACTAATTAATTATTTAATGAGCTTAATTAAATAAATTAAATCTCGTAATTATTTTAGTTGAAATTGGGGTTTTAAGTGATAGCAAACAATTAAGAAAAAATCACTAAAATTAAATCGTTTGTTTGCTCGCCGCACTAATTAAATTTCTATAGAATTACCATTTTTTTCCTTTATTGTATCTTTATATTATTTTAAATATTGCGTAATGGTATTTTAAAATTAATATTTACTAAATGAAATTGATATAAAAGTTAATATAATAGAAATTTTTTATAAAGGTACTACAACCTTTTAATTTATAACTGCCTGTAATTTTCAAATACAATATGTACCTAAGTCAGCGTTTCTCAACCTTTTATTATTTGCGACCCAATTTTCAATCACAATTCTCATCCCCCCCCCCCCCAACCTCCTACAGTAATTTTCACTGTAAAATAGATCTCAGCTAAATATAAAAATGTTTAGAGTGTCAATTTCCAATATTAAACCTTCTTTCGAAAAATTTAGCTCTGCAAGACAGGCCCAAGGGAATCACTAATAATTATAAATCTTGTTTTTAATTTAATATTGATAAGTTAATTATTAAATACATTGTGCAGTACTAATACAATCCTATTTATAAATGTAATATATCAACGTAAATGTAAACGTGTATTTTATTTTTTATTATATCACTAAATTAAATAATTTTTTTAATAATATTTTCTCATATAATATATTCTTATTTTTTCTTGATATGCTCGCGCCCCCCATTCAGTTTTATCACGCCCCCCTAGGGGGCGCGCCCCACAGGTTGAGAATCACTGACCTAAGTTAATCGTAATCGAATTAAAAAAATAATTTTAACAATGAAAGTTTTTAATTCATTATAATTGTAAGTTGTAAGAAATTGTTTATGAAATATGATAATTACTTCTAATACAGTTTTTTGTATAGCCAGTTTCATTGGTGTACAAAGTTGTTTCGTTTGTTTTTTTGCTATAAAATATAAATAAAATTAATTTATACCATAGTTATTTTAAAAGCAGTTTGCTTTATAGTTGTAAACTGTTTTAACATAGTTAGTATCTAATTAAATTAATAAAAATGAACAACTTTGATGTATATATGCACAACAAAAAAACTCTGGAAAAAATTGTTAACCTTTGGTATTAATAATAATGACAAATCTTAAGTAAATTTTTTATTAGCTCATAAATTTTTATACCTAGGCTGCTAGGCATGTGGTGTCAAAATTAGTAAGTACCTACATATGTATATGGAACCTTAAGGGCGTTTTACCACACACCGGGGAAACATCAAAAATTAATCTATTTTACCCTTCAAAATTTAAAAATAAAACTACAGGGAGGGGGGGGGGCTAATATTTCGCCCGAGCCCCAACCTTCCTTAATCCACCAGTTCGTAAATGTATCGATATAATAACATATTAACATAAACTTCATTCATAAATATACTCCAATTAACCTTTACTATAATTCCACTTGCTATTTTATTTATTGACGATATGTTCCATTATTACAAGAAATCTAAAATTAGAAACACTGTGTGAATGAATGTACAGTAAGTTGGAGCGTTAATTTGTATTTATGTGGTTAGTCTAGTCTAGGTTGTCTTACAAATAAACAGACAATGGGGCGACGCGATGGGGACGATGGGGGTGGAATTGATGAAATCAATATATAGTACATATTAAAGTCTATAAACTTTGTATAGGGGGTTTGTAATCGTGGAAAGAATTGTTAAATTTGAATTAAATGTTGATAATATTATTGATATTTTTTTGGATACAATAGGTACCATAGGACTTTCTTATACGTTTTACTGAAAGTGAATACAAATTAATTATGTAAAAAAATTTTTTTTTGGTTAAATCATAAATCAGAAAAAATTAAGTAGGACATAAATTTAATGATACACGGAAAAAATATTGTAATAAAAATTACTATGTTATTATGGTACTGGAAGGATGGTTCTGTATTATGGTAAAAATTGCAATGTTCATTAAAATTTTTATTAATATTATAGTAAAATGTAATTTGTAATCTCTACAATTTTACTAATATTCTAATAAAAATTTTAATGAACATTACAATTTTTACTATAATACTGCATAATAACATTGCAATTTTTACCATAATACTGAACCGTCCTTCCAGTACCATAAAGCATAGTAATTTTTATTACAATATTTTTTTCCGTGTATTCTCAACACTTCTTTTCTAAAACATTTTTTTCTTATTTCAAAATTATTTCGAAAATTCAAAAATTGACAAGAGTAAACATATCCAATTTGGTATAGTTACGTTTAAAAAAATAATTTCTTATATGTTGTAGAGCAGCGGTTCTTAAACTTATGTGGTCTGGGGACCCCAGTTTAAGAACCACTGTTGTAGAGAATATCACTGTAATAATTTATATCCCATTAATATTATTCTATCTTTTATAACTTTATCAGAAATATTATTTAATAAAATAAGAATCACGTACACTGTTCACTCTCAGTATTACGTATAAGAAAGTCCCGTGGCTCCCATGGCAGATATTTTATGTAGAAATGTTTTTGTGTGAAACTTTTTCTTATATTGTTTCTTTTTTGAGTTATAAGCGAAAAATTAACTTTTTATTAATATTTTTCAAAAACAGTTCAAATGATTATTTTGAAATTTTAAAGTTTCCCATTTATTTTACTAAGAAAGGAGAAATGGGTGCCCAATATTTGTCTTACCATAAAAGTTTCCTACGGTTAGGGTTGCCAGAAGCTTAAGGTGTGAAAAGAGGATTAGTTCATTAAAAAAAGAGGACAAAAAGAGGACAGATTGAAAAAAATAAAAAAGTGTATGTCAAATTAGATTTTTGGTCTTGGAGACCTTTTTTTTAGATTTTTACATTTTTATTTCAAATTTATTATTAAACATAAAGTGAAGACCTTATTTAAGTAATTTTGACGACTTTTTAACATAGGTAAACTTATTAAAAACTCCAGACGCATTTGAAAAATCCCCCCGGACGCCCTCTAAAAAGAGGACAATGTCCGGGGAAAAGAGGACGGATAGCAATCATAGAGATAATATTACATATTAAAAAAAAGTCAGCCGAAAATCACAACTGTCAGTAGAAAGAGAAATAACAATGTGAACCGCTATCTATCTTTGTCAAACAAATCAGTTTCCGTAGAATTACGAAAGCGTCAAAAGACAAAGACATAAGTAGGTACACATTTTTCTTTCTCTTATTATTTACGATTAACGTCAGGGCCGCGCCGACCCTTGAAAGCGCCTGTGTGCGAAACGTATGAAGCGCCTCTTTGTCAGGGTTCCGTAAAAAACTAGGAACTTTTAAAGTTTCGCTCTATCCGTCTGTCTGTATTTAAAAAAATATCAGACCCCCCCTCTAATTTCTAAGATAAAGAAAACGCGAATTAAATTATTTAATTTTTTTGTATAAAATTTTACAAAATAGTTGTCATTGAAAATTTTTAAGTATCAAATAATACATATATATATTATATGAGTCATGTTGATTGATAAAAATATTTCAAGCAAAATAATTCATATAAACATGTCTCCGGAAACTCATCGTGAGGGAATTACAGACTCCTATTGAGATTTTGTCTAAAATTAGGTTTCATTTAATATTTTGAGAACACGTTGTGATATAGTAATTAAATTTGATACCCGGTTTAGTATTAATACATATTATCAATTTCCAGTATCAACTAATGATTTTTTTAGACTTTTATAAGATTATATGACACAAAATACATAGAAATATACTTTGAAATTTGTCATGGGATCAACCTTTTACGAAAAATACGATAGTAAAAATAGTATTGGAGAATTTGACTTAATGATTATTCGCCGCCCATTCTGAACTGACACCCCGGGCGGTCGTCCAGTTTTCCTCCCTAAAACCAGTATTGCTGTTATATTATAGATTAACAAAAACAAAATAAGCAACGAATTTTAACAAATATAAAAATTTCAAACATCAACCATTCTTTTTTCCAAAGCTTACTTGACTTGAATTTAATATTGCACTCGAGTGAATATTCTAGTTTTCGCTGACGTATTTTAGTTTTCCATGGCAATTGTGATTTTTATTCAAAAATGAATAAAATGCGTTGTATCTTTGTTATGAGTTGTTTTATTATCGAAGATACGAGAAGTTTTGCGATCGTATTTTAAATGGAAGAAAATGTTCTTCGATTTCTAAAATTTCACTCGATCTTTCTGATTCAGGTCAATAATCGTTTGAATTCTCAAAATATTAAATAAAAATCATTTATATGAACTTTTTTTCTTAAATTATTTTTCTCAATTAACTGTTTAAGTTTGTTCCACCTGATACGAGTCATTCTGTATTATATGAGACGCTCAGTGCCAAAACAGCCTAACCATTCTCAAACCGAGAAAAATAGGTTTTAATAAATGAGAAAAAATTGACAAAAATTACTAGAGTAATTTTTGTCGTATTGCATTCGATAGGAATTTTTTGTTCACACGCAGCTTTTTAGTTTCTAAAATGAATTCTGGCTAGACCAGTGTTTCTCAACGTGGGGTCCGCGCCCCGCAGGGGCGCAATTCGATTGTTAAGGGGGGCAATTCGAAAATTTACTTACTGTGTATGCTCAATAATTTCCTAGTGATTTCTTTCTAAAACCTATAATTCAAGTTTCTTTAGTGAACATTTCAATTTTTGAATATTAAAATTTATGTATATGTTGAGGGGGGTATAAGAATTTTAGAAAGGTTTAGGTGGGGCATAGCACAAAAAAGGTTGGGAAACACTGGGCTAGACAATATTGATATACAAGTTTTTGTGAATATCTTGTAAGAAAAAAAATGCTTTTGGCTGTCATAGCGTAATGGTAGCTTGAAACGCTTATTAGGTCACTTTAGTTTCTTAAAAATTGTAAATTTTCGGTTAGAACGGTAAAAAAATCCGTTTTTTTAATGTGGGCTAGGCAGTTTTAGCGCTGAGCGCCTTATATACGTATGTTAAATTTTTGCAAAAGAAAAGCAAAAAGAGTAAAAAAATAATAATTGTATATTTACGTGCTCAATATTATATGTTCTATAGATATTGTTACTAAGTTTGTTAACCTTTTTTTATTCATAGTTGAATTTTGTATCGGTTTTCGTTTAGAAAACGATCTTTCTGCGCTTGCTTCTATAACTTTTCACTACATCATTGTTTAATTTTATTTTAAATACTGATATGATATAATTTCTTGTTCGACTATGATGGATGTTATTGTTTTGATTAATTTTTAATTTTAATGATTGGCGCTGATATTTCATTAAACCCAAAAGGTGCCTCGCGGCGCCCCTGATGCTCTGGCGCCTGTGTGCGCCGCACACTTCGCACATATGGGCGGCGCGGCCCTGATTAACGTTCACTTACAGAAAGTGCTATGGCTCACTGACTCTATGTAATATCATCTCTATGATAGCAACACTATATCTAAGGTCCTTTCTATTCTATTTTGTAACATTTACTATCGATGTTGTGTAGGAAGATTTATCAATTTTATATATAATATATAATACAAAGTTCAAAGGTAGAGGATAAATTTTGATATTTATGATGAACCGGCACACTCAGCAATATGTAAAATGATACAGGATGCCAATCCTTTTGTCAATATTGTATTGGAATGTAAAGAATATTAAATGAACCGTTCAACTCTATAGAATTCTATGTATTCCTGTTCATATTGTATATTGAATGATTTTGTGGAGGATATACTATATATTTTTTCAACACGTAAAATTTTTCATCAAAGGGAAGTAACTTGGTAATTTTAATACGTATTTTGTATTTTACATGTCAAATTTGCTTTTCAACACCCACTGTGCCCCCCCCCCCCCTCTTCTTTGCTACCGTTGAATTTAACTTTGAAATACTTTTAAAGTATGTCACAAGATATAGGTTTTCATCGTTTGATTGAACTTGACAAGTGAAGGGTAAAAATCTTTAAAGGGTATAAAAAGTACAGTATTAGGAATCGTTTACATCTTTTTTTTAGTTTTACAAGCTATGGATCCAGATATAAATATCTGGAAGGTTTATTTTCTGTATACAAAAAAATAAATTAAATGTTTTGTACACGGAGAAAAAGAAACTTGGAGAATTACTGTTTCTTAGGGTTCCGTAGAAAACTAGGAATCCTTATAGTTTCTCCATGTCCGTCCGTCCGTCCGTCCATTTTGACATAATAAAATGAATTTTGGTATACGGTCGTAGATTGATGCTCCAAAAACAAAAATGATAAGATTTTTGAAAAAAATATTTTTTTAGACCCCCTTACAGAATTAATGTTAAGGGGATGTTTATATGAACATTGCACAAATCAAAGTTTCAAGTACTTTAATATCATTGTTATGCTTCGTGTAAACAAACTATTTTATTGTATACTTCTTGAATAAATTAAAATAGTAATATTACCTAATTAAACAATAACAAAAGAGTTATTTAATAAAGTGTAACAAAACTGTACTTAACACGATTTTAAATTAAAAAAGTATATTTTATTTACAGAACGATCCTATAAAAACTTTATTTAATGGTTTTTACTTTTATTTTTTGTGAATTACGTAAAAGCGAACGTAGTTTTTCAAGTTACGTTTATAATGTCATTAAGTTTAAAAGAAAATGTCGTAAAAAGTAACCGGTAAATTACAAAACACAAAAGGCAGAGTGCAAACTTTTTGTAATTTAATCCTATTAAGTTAACCCTTCATATACATTACATTAATAGTGTTATATACAGGATGTTCGCGGAAACCGAGTGATCATTGCTAACTTTGTTATTACAGGAGTTAGAAGATCGGTTAAATGGGCAAAGTATCAGTATTTTTTCCGGGATGAATAATGGCGGTGTCAAAAAACAATTGAATGTCGAATTTCAGAGATATATTGAAATATAACATTTTTTTAAATGGAAACCCCTGTATAATATTATTGGATGTTATAGCTGAGAATGTTCTCTTTATAAAAGTGTTGTACATGTATGATGATAAAGTTGATAGAAAACAAGTTATAACAATTATAAAATTAATAGAAAATATCTAAAAATAGTGTGCTATGCAGATTTAATAAAATGCAAACAAAAGATTAAATTATTTAAAACAATAGTTTCAGGTTTTTATGTCATTTGTTTGCAAATTTTTCATGTTTTTGAATTTAATTGACAAATAAAAAAAATATTTATTATAATTTATTATTTTTCTTATGAATAATGCTCAAAAATGTTAAAAATCTGCGAAATAAGGCACAAATACCTGAAATTATTGTTTTAAAATTTTTTATCTTTTGTTTGTATTTTATTAAATTTACATAGCACAATATTTTTCAATATTTTCTATTAATCTTATACTTGTTATAACTTGTTTTCTATCAATTTTACCATCATACATGTACAACACTTTTAAAAAGAGAACATTCTCAGCTATAAAATCCAATAATAATATACAGGGGTTTCCATTTAAAAAAATGTTATATTTCAATATATCTCTGAAATTCGACATTCAATTGTTTTTTTGACATCGCCATTATTCATCCCGGAAAAAATATTGATATTTTGCCCATTTAACCGATCTTCTAGCTCCAATAATAACAAAGTTAGCAATGATCACTCGGTTCCCGCGAACAACCTGTATACCGAAATTCTTAAGGAGGTTAATTGACAGTATTGACACCATAGAAAAATAACAAAAAGATTTCGATGAAACTTTGAAAAATAACAAGACATTTATATTTAAAAACTTGCAAAATTTTAAGGTCATTAGGAAAATAGTTTAAGAAATATTAAATAAACAAATTCTTATGAGAACTACATAATTTCGAGACATGACACGACTTTTTATAGTGATGTTACAGAGAGAATTTGATGAAAATTTGAGCATACATTCTTTAGTTATTTACAAAAATATCTGTACATTTTTAGAATGATAAGTAACCGTGTTTTTTAATTAAAAAATGAAGTATGTGAAACAAGTGAGAGGGAGACGCATCTTACCTTCACTACTCTAATGTCCGGTATTATAAACGTTATAAAACGACCTAGCAAAATTTGTTAGCTTGCAAGCACTCATAAAAGAGGTTATGAATTTTGTTATAGTATCTATGGATTAGTTATGGAATTTAGAGCAGTGACACTTCAACGTATTGTAACACAGTTGGCGACTCTGACCATATAAAATAATTTTCATAATAGCACAACTGTTTTAATACCGTTGGTTTTTACATACAACGCTTGCGCGAAATCTGTCAAAGTCATCAACAGAACTGTCATATAAGTTTGGTATCTCATTTTAGAGTGCTTGCTAGCTAACAAATTTGCTAGGTCGTTTATAATACCGGACATAAGTTTATACAGTATACAAAAGCACCGCCTGCCCTGTACCCTATAGTGTCAACCTCCTTAAATAAAGAAATATCTTTAGTTAATATCGCATTGTAGTAATTTGGAATCATTCTACATATTTATCTCAAATATGACACTTTTTTGCGGGGGTACGATATTTCTTAAGAAACCTAATGAATATAATGTACTATGCACAGAGCTCCCTAAGAGAGTTTGGTATTCTGGATGAGATCCCCCCCCCCCCCTCCCTTTATTGTAGAACATTACAGAAATTATAACAACGTATAATTGGATAAATAGAAAATGTTAAAATAGTAAGAGATAGTAAGAAAATAATAAAATTAAAATATAATAGAGAACACACAAAAAAGCATTGCATAAAATATAATAGAATAATGCCGAGTTTACATTTGCTGTTACACTCGGACGATTAGCAGCACGGTGATACTAGCGCTAGTACTTTTCTGTCTACATTAAAATATGATAAGCATGCTTTCTGGTTTGACGTTTCTCAATTGCTTTTAACTTCAGTTCAAAATGTAACTACTGTGTACTATAAACCAAATTGTTACAGATGCGGTAATAAACACATTAGTTAATGTAATAAGCTGTAATAAGTAATTATTTTATTTTTAACATCGTAAATGATAAATCCACTATTACAAATCTCCAATGATTTTTTAAAGGGCGTATCTCTTGAAAAAATTCATTAGTTTTATTTTCATTCCACCTACACCTACTAATGTTTTTAATTGTTATAATAAATATAATAATATTGTCGTCTTGCGAGATTTGAATTAAATAACATTGTTGACAGCATGATGTATCTGTTTACACATGCTTTTTTCTCGCACCAGTAAGCCAATCGCACGAAAAAGTAGACCTGAAGTCGAGTCGGAACGCATGCGATCGGGCTGGCACTATTACAAGTTGACGGGTGTTGACACTTACGAGTACTCGTCCGAGTATCGTATTCGGCCGAGCAAAACAGCAAATGTAAACTCCCCATTATAATTATAAAAATCATTCTGTTGATAAGATAATTTTTTAAGTCAGTCATTAAAATTAAAAATACATTTACTTTTTTGTTGTTAATTGTGACTTTACCGGTGGCAGTAGAATATATAGAGGGGGTGGGAGTTGTTGTAAAGTTGCCCGATATGAGATCCATTAGTCTCCAGGATTCTGTGTAACTTGTCAGAAATATATGAGACTAATAGAGCACGTTAAGAAACTATACCTACACTAAAGAAGTTTATGTTATTTTGGAAAACATATGTGCTGTTCCATGCATGTTACTATAAGTACTATTACACATATGCCCGGTATTATCAACTAATTTAAAGCTCCTTTAGCGCTAAATGCCCCTTTAAAGTAAATTTGGTGTATTACAAACGTGATTTAAATCAATATTTAAGCTCTCAATGAAAAATAGACATAATATACGTTGTAAAGAAATACTGCAGATAATTTAAAATTTATTTAATTAAATGTATTATGCTTGGATCTGTTGATAATATGACAGTTAGTTAAAGGAGAATTTAGTTAAAGTTGATAATACTGGGCGATAGTATAATAGTATAGTCTATATGTATATAGACTCTGTCTTTATAATGTTGATATTTTTGAAGTTATACTTCATTGAGGGCCAAATGTTACTAATGCAACGGAAATGAAAATTTAGTAATATAACGCAGTGCGCGGTAGACAGTAGACAGTAATTGCAGTGGCGTAGTAAGAAAAGTTTTCGGGGGGAGGGGGATATGTACATATGTGTTAAATTTTGGAAGGTATTTAGTCAGGGCCGGATTTAAAAATTTGCCGCCCGTAGGCAGTTGCGCAAATTGCCGCCCTTTTAGATGAAAAAGTTAAGATTTTGTTATGAAAAAAAATCTGAAGACCTTTTTTTTAGCTTTTTTTGTAAAAAATTGTTACTAATAATTTGGAAGACCTTTTTTTTTTTAGCTTTTTTACCTTTTTTACTTTTTCATACCAAAATTTGCCGCCCCAAAAAATGTGCCGCTATAGTCAGCTGCCTACATTGCCTGCATGGTAAATCCGGGCCTGTATTTAGTATTTTGAACTGATGTTTTCTCAAAACATACGTTTTTCTTATATCACTGAACATTTTGGGGATGGTTCTGCACATCCCGGGGGAGGGAGAAAGGAGCAATTAAATCTTAAATGATACGTGGGGTTGAGTGAGGGCTCATTCGAAAGGACTTACCAAGACGAAAACAACGCGGGATCACCGAGGTATTTCCGATTTTTTTCGAAGAGTTATGATTATTTCAACATTTCTATTGAGATTAGGTTAAATGCATTTTCAAAAGTGTTATAGAATAAAAAAAACAAATCCAGTTGAAAAACTGACGTTTAACAGCAAGTCGTGTCTTGCTTTTTGTGTTTTTTATTTATTTTATAATTTTTTTTAAATAAAAAAAATTAAAAAAAAAACAGAAGAGTTAAATATGGTAAAATAATCGTTGTTATTGTTTTATTTATTTATTCAAATCAATTCGTTTTGATTCATTCATGATATCGTGATATACGAGTATAATTAGAAATGAATCGATTTCAAAATGAGAATACCATAGCAAATTCTTTAAACTTCGATCTCAAAGCTCGCCGTAGCGTGAAAACCTTCAGCTAACAAGGGTAAGACTTTGATACAGTAGCCGGTTCCGGTTTCCGGCGGTGCACGCGACATCTGACGGCAACGACGCACGGTTAGGCTCCGGACACATGTCGCGACTTTTAATTAGTATCGGAAACAACACCGGAAGGCATATCCTTTGTCATGATGAAAACATTTATATTATAATAATGAATAGGTAAGTTTTATATACAGGGTGTTAAAAATAGGGTGTAAAATATTTAAAGAGGTTATAGTATGGAACAAATAAAAGTCTTAATAAACATGGGTCCGCAAAGTATCGGTTTCGGAGATATGGAAGGTTATTCTTTTTTGAAACATTTATTTGCAATTATTTATTACTTATTTATTATATATAAATAAATAACAGAAGCTTCTAGCAAAACCAAAAAATAACGTTACATAAGGTGTTCAAAGTGTCCTCCTTCCATTTCCAAGCAGGCACGACATCTTTTTACTTGCAAAAGCTCGCATTTTCTTATCATAGTTGGCTGATGTTTTGTGAAAGAAATATTAAGTATTTACACCAAACTTTTCTACGTAGATAGGTAGGTAGGGGCGGACCTGTATTTTGATCTGCAAGATCGCTTGATTTAAACCATTTAGATTTCATTTTTTGTGAATATTTATATGTATTGATAGTCTTTCCTAATCTAAGATTCATATACTTCCCGAGTAAAAATGAACACACGGCCTCACCTAGATCGATATGCTTGTACGGCCGCACCACGGCTGTAGCAAAGTCGTCGTGCCTTTTTGTCATGTACCCGGTGCGGTCCTTAAGATGTTACATACTCGGTGCAACCGTGTTGCGGCTCTCTAAAACCGTACGACCTTGTTGCAGTCGTGGTACAGCCGCGGTGCAGCCATGTTCATTTTTTCTTTGAGCATAAAATGTATTGTTTTTGTGCAGTAACATTTTGCAATTTGAGCATTAAAATTCTCCTTTGTGCAATAATATTTGTGTTTATTTTAAGTCTCTCATGTATAATTTTTTAACAAATAATAACAAACCCAAACTGATTTTTTATAATCTTTAAAAATTTCGAACTTTTTATTACATTTATTATATGTACAGTTATTATTTTTTATAAACGTCTCTTTTTAATTTTTAATTTAATTTAATTTGTTTTTATTTTATGTTATATATTTCAAAACACACATCGTCCCCCTTGTTACATTTTCTTACTTAGAGTTAGTAAGAGTATTCCTTAAACAAGTTGCTGAAAATATTCTGAAATACTTCTGAGGAAGACTCCGGCATGAAAGTTGAAACGTCAACTAAGAAAATACGACAAGTATTTATTAGGTTATATTTTCAACAAATAAAATGTATTAACTTAATGCTATTTTATATTTACAATTACAAAAACACAAAAATAATATTCTTCAATAATTTTAAACTGTTCTGATCAAGGGCTGCCAGACTGGAATGAGTTTTAAATTCGTAAATATCATTCAATTAATTTTTTTGCTCATCGCACCGAGCCCCCTTAACCCTACGACACCAGGTTAGGTTAGGTTAGAGCCCTGTCAGTTCCTCCATGTGGGGGCCATGGAGTTAGGTTATATATTCGTATGTATATAGAGTAAAGTCGGTATATATGGACCAGGCGGGTAATATGGACACCGCCTTCTGTTGCTCCATTTTACATTTTATAAAGACAAAATTAATATGTATCTAAGCTTACACCTCTAAATAACTGCGTCAGTTGACATGACAGTATTTGGAGTACCGGTATGTCATTGTGGGCAACTTTGTCATTTTTGATTATTTTTGTTAAAATTTTTATTGTATTAAATTGTTTAAATTAATTATATTGCTGTTTAAACATGTAGGTATAAGGATTGGACGTATGGACAGTGCTTTTAATCCATGTAATAATTATTGCCTCGGCGATAACAATTTTTTTGATGTACGTGGTTTGTTGCGGGTATTATGGACTATGGGGTATTATATGGTTCTGAAGTGTAATAATTAATTAATTAACCAGAATCGTGGCGAGACAAATAGTATGAAAAATATTCACTTCCATAAAAATCCTTTTTTTAGTACAAATCTTCATGATGATGCTCACTAAATGGGGTGATAATAAGGAATTTCTACCCGCGCACTCTTTGCTACGCCACTGCTATTTTTTTACAGTGACAACATATTAGTTGGAAATAAAAAATATAAAAATAACAAAATAAATTTTAAAAACAAATGCTTCGACCATCTAATATAGATAATCCTGCATCCCTCACTATAATATAAACCCTAATATATATATTTATATGTCTGTCCGGTCACTATAAATTTATGGATTCATAAACGTTTCACTGGATTTTTTTCATTTCTTCACAATATCTAGATTCGTCCTTGATACAGTGCTTAGGCTATTAATTTTCCATAACATTATAATAGTTTTTGTGATATGATTTTTTTCGCGAGACACTACGTGAAAAAGTCACAAAATTTATCTAACAGATTCAATTTAGGAATTTCGACCATAGGCTTTTGTTTCAGAATTTCTAGCATTTCGTCACTCTTATTGGTCGGAAATTGACATTTCGTTTGAATTTTTGATTACTCCACGTGGGTATGACAAGTCGCTGTCATAATCTGAAATAAACAGCTGTTTTTATCTTAAATACGTCATGAGCGTGTATAGAAATGTTTTAAATTTGTACATTTTGATTAAATTGATTATAAATTAAAATGTTACCAAAATTGGTTGGTGTATTGATGTAATTAGTATAATTATCTATATTTGATACCAAAAAGTTTAAATTTGTTAATAATTACGTCAGGAGCGACGAATTAAAAAATATTTAAAATCTTTTTTTCTAATTAATTTATGTAGAAATTTCGTAAAGTTTGTAAAAAATTAGATTTTTTTTTAATTTTTCAAAAATTATAAATTTCAGAAAAATATGAAAATTATAATATTGATCAGTAGTGCCTCAAAAAGAATTATTTAATGAATTGTTATTTTTTTTTAAGTTTTGAGATTGATATATTAATAAAAAATTGTTTTTAATAATAATTAAGTCAGGGGCGTCGTATAAAAATAATTAAAATTCGTATTTTTAAAAGCGACGTAGGCATTAATTTTGATTGAAATTGAACAAAAATTTAAAACTTCAGAATAATAATAAAAAGTCAAAAAGTTTACTATAACTATTTTCACAGTTTTATAACAAAATAGCTAATAAATAATATTGAAAATGTTTCAATGTATTCTTTGAATATGAAAAACATCAAAAATGTGTAAATTTTAATAATAATAAATGTGTTCAATGATTATTTTTAAGTTTATAATATTAATATAGTTATGTACATGTAACATTATTGAAAATTGTAATAATGATAAATGATTATCACCGCCAATTTAAGAAAAAAATGAGCATCAGCAAAAAGAATGGAAAATTATTATAATATACACATTCGAGGGTCGCAGACCCGAGTAAATCTGTGATTAGGTAATTTATACATGTAAGATTACTGAAAATATAATCAATAATATTGATTATCACCGCCAAATTAAAAAATGAACTATCAAAAAATTGTGGTAGGAGTATGATATATACACATACGAGGGTCGCAGACCCGAGTAAATTTTGTATAAAAATATGGCGTGAATGGGGGTTGGGGCGCGAAGCGCCCAGGGGCACAGCCCCTAGTTATGGTAATAAGAGTGTAATATGGATCACTGTGGCCCATATTACACGCACATTTTTTAAGAGACTGGATTTTCGATTGTTTTAGATTTATTATTTTTATTTTGTTTCTATATTTGCCTATTCAATCTCATTAAATGATTAAATTCTATGTCCAATGAAATGATAAGTGCTGATGTTAAATAATATTATCATATTTTTGTTCTTAAACTTTCGCGGTTATCAAACAATTATAATATTATCATAGTTTTCTTACTTAAAACTTGAATGGTGTTTCATATATACCGAATTTACTCTATCTTTAATAAAGATATAGGTACATATTATCATAGTAACGGCACACATTAAATTAAATTGGTTCTCATTGCGAGATTTAAATAGCACATTTATCACGAATCGTTTTAACGTCGAAGTAAGTAATATATATATAGAGCCTGAGGAAATAGCTAAATATCTACGTAAAAAATAAAAGTACGAAGTACGTGATGAGAATTTAAGTTAGAAACGTTGTGAAAGATCTTAAGTAGGTATACTATATAATCACTTGCATTAATTCTAAAATTAAAATAAAATATAGGCGAAAATTTCACAAAGCTGAAGACTTTTTGTTGATTTTTATTTCAAAGGTTTTGAGTATTTGACATTTTGTTATGATTACATAGTATGTTTTTGATCTACTTTACGTATATCAAAATATGCTGTCAAAATAGATCACAAAATAAAAAAAATACTTTATTCCTATATTTATATTAATTTATATTACTATATCACTTCCCGTAGGAGATAGAAAAAAAAGTTTGGTACATAATATTATTGGTTTGAAAAGATCAACGTCGTAAAATTATGTTCAATAATACAGGGTGTCCCATTTTTGCACTGTAACAAAAACAAACATTTTTTTAAATGGAACCCCCTATATTTTTTTCAGTATTCCGATGTCATATTTTAATTTAACCTCCTCATTATCATCTATTCATTTGTTGATTTAATGACAGTGTTGCCAAATTATAATTTTTTTCCGAAAATTAATCCATAAACAGGGTCACCTTTAAAAAATCATAACGACCTCGTTTTTTTTTGAAGCAATTGATTTTTCAAATAATAATATTAGTCCTGATAAAGAGTAACATTTTGATAATAACCAATTTGAATTTAGTTATCCATAAAAATAATGTCAAAATTTACAAAGTTTGAAAAATTATATTATAGGTATTATACTATATTAGTCAGTGTTAATAAATCAAATTTACGTTTGATTATTATCAAATAAATAAAATAACATTGAAAACATTTCATTTTGAACAATTCATATAAGTTAAACTTTACTTATATTATTGTTAGATTAAAAACTAATGAACGTATTTATTTTGATGATACATACAGTAATCCCAAATATTCTTTTACAATATTTTAAATATATATTGGGGGGGGGGGGGGGTTGTCAGAAAACACTAAACCGGTTAGGATGAAATTTTCACCAACGTGTTCCTTATCTAGAATATTTTAATTATAACAAAAAGTTTACATACCTATTTAAATTCCTTTCATTTAATACCCCACTATACGGGATTGGATAGACATTTTTTTGGATAATTTACCCCCCACAAAAAATTATTTTTATAACTCAGGTTTATTATTGGTTCATTATTAACTACAATTACACCAAATGTCAGCACGTTCAGTAGCTACTTAAGGCTTACAATTAGTGGCTTGTGGATAAAATTCGCTACCTATGTATATGGTTCGATGCAAGGTTCGATGTGAATGAACTTCAATATTGAAATTCATTCACAGGGAATCAGGGAATGTTTGTTATCACAGAACTCGTTGATTGTTTTGTAGTAGAGCAACCTTAGGAAAATACTAATATTAAACTCAATAATATTTGCTATCGTCCTAAACATACAAAGTTAACTTCATATTAAGCCCCGAAGCTAACGACCGGAAATTATATCATAAAGATTTTACTGAATCCACAACAATTTGATTCCTGCTAATTGCTTATGGAGTTTTATGATTATTTTTCTCAGGCATTCGTGGCATTATTTATTGTACCCCGACGACTCCCCCCCCCCCCTCCGAAACATTCAGTGTGCTCAAAAAAATATGTTTTGAGAAAACATCAGCTTAAAATATCTTCCAAAATTTAAGTCATATATATTTAACCTCCCCTCAAAAGTATTTACCCCCACCCCCCGAAAATTTACAATTACGTAAGTTTTTTTAATATAAATACATATGTACCTATTACCTATGTGTAGAAGTAGCAAACTAAATTGATTTTTTGTTTGAAATTTTGTTAACCTATATAGTTATGTTGAAAAAAATCGGAGATTAGGTTTTTAAAGAGAAAAAGTTCTATCACAATCGGTTTAGCAGTTTTCGGCCAAGTTGAAACAGCCAGACAAAAATACTAAAAACCATCAAATTACTTGTGAAACGACGCGACGTTTAAATTCAGATTTTTATATTATTTTTATATTTATTTTGTAGACGCGTTTTAAATTATTTTTTTTAAATTACCCCAGTAATTTTTTTATTGAAAATACATATATTTAAAACAAATACACATCACTGCCTTATTTTTTACGTGAAAATTAGTTTTTGTACATAAAAATGATTTTCTTATTTAACAACTACTAAATGATTAAAAATTAAGTAAAAATATAATTAATCATGCTTGGATAAATTATAATTAAGTACAAATTACGTAACATAAAGTAATATGAACTTTATACAACTTGAAAAATTTCAAATGTAACTTTAATTAGTGTATTCATATATATGTAAAAAAAGTATCTACAAAGGAAATATTTTTTGTAACACATTTTTTGTTATATACACGGAATACATTTTTTAGTCACTTACTCATTAAACTTAGAGTACGTTTACACAGCGCTGTTGTTGCGGTTTTACTGTAAAGCTACGGTTTCCTAGAAAAACGGTACTGTTATCTAACGGATTATTTTGACGGATAAATCAAAATGGCGACTGAAAAGTGTTATATATTATATAAGTGTTATATATTATCAAATCTTTGTCAAAGATCTTTGACATATTTATTTGATAGTGTAATAGCCGCTTTACACAGGTAGCAGAGCATATACGCACCTAAACTAAACCATAATGAATTAAATTATACACTTAAATTCTATCTTTAAACCTTCCTCATGCCTATTTGACTTACTATACTAATATGAAATATGGAAGAAAAAGAGAAACTCTAAATGAAGTCGGTTAAAAATGGTGCAAACGCTAAAAAGTCAGGTAATAATAACTTCACTGCCACATAGCAACTAATCAACAGGGCGGCTTTATTTTTAAGAGTTTCTCGGCTCTCGATTCTTGCTCTTTTGAGCAACAGCGCCGCGCCGCGCCGGTGTGTCCGCGTGGCGGGTAATTCAAACAAATAATGACAACATACCAACAAATAACCAATGTAACGGACTAAGGTTAACGGAAGTTCAATTTAACGGAAGTTAACAAGAGCGTTAATATTTTTTTCAGTTAACTTAAAAGTTAATCCGTTAAGCATTTTGTTAACTTCGTTAATGTCCACCTATGGATGTAATGTACTATTTACACGCATTTTTAATGGTTTTACTACATCGGTTACACTTAAACTAAAAATACACCTTAACCACAAAATTT
Source organism: Sialis lutaria (assembly GCA_949319165.1). NCBI lineage: Eukaryota > Metazoa > Arthropoda > Insecta > Megaloptera > Sialidae > Sialis > Sialis lutaria. Next base: position 7,023,861 of record OX439233.1, on the reverse strand, counting down.
ATGTCACTCGACACGTGTTTCGACTTCACAAGAAGTCCTTATCAGGAGCCTAACGATTCCAGACTGATACAAGTTTTAAATTATTATTGTCCGTTGTGTGATTTAATGTAGTCATATGATGAGCTACGCTAAATAAATCCGGCATTTATAAGATTAACTGTTCAAATTGCGAAAAAAGTTATATAGGACAAACTCGGAGATCTATAAACATTAGATTTTAAGAGCACATGGCTCACCTTAAATACAATCGGGTGGATAAATTTAGCGTAGCTCATCATATGACTACATTAAATCACACAACGGACATTAATAATTTAAAACTAATAAAAGCATGCAATAATAATCAATTAGACGCAGCAGAAAGCTTAGAAATCTTGAGGGACAAGAATAGTATTTTTAATGGAGGTACCGGACCTACCCCAGCTTCAATCCTTCTAGACCATGCAGTTGATTGATCTGAATCATTGAAACGTGATAAGTACTTTTAGTATATATGTATATATATATATGTTCTGACCAAGACTGTATCAGTCTTGAATCTTTAGGCTCCTGATGAGGACTTCTTGTGAAGTCGAAACACGTGTCGAGTGACATAAATTTTGTGGTTAAGGTGTATTTTTAATTTAATTGACTAAGAAACCACAGTTTCTCCGTTTTTCAAGTAACATCGGTTACAGTAAAACCGGAATAAAAGCGCTATGTAAACGTACTCAGTTTTTCATCGTAAGTGTGAAATATTAACCTCATTAAATATACATTTTTTACACACAGAGGAAAAATTTGTGATGCATATGTACCTACTTACTGACAATGACAATTGGGCTTCTAAAATTTTATTGTACAGTGCAATATTGAACGATATCAATGAACTCTTTTTTTCCGGGAATGGCACGTACAAATTCCTTCAATGCTCTCTGTTATTTGATAAACATTTAACCCCCACCAAAAAGGGGGTAAACAGGCTTTATTTTCTACTCGACTGCGTATTAACATATATGAGACGGGTGTCATCCTCTTGAAGATGAATTGGATTTCTTTCTGAAAAGTATTATATTCCTATTTAAAATTTCATTTTTAAACTTTCGTATAGGCCCCTGGTATAGTTATTGGATAAAACAAATCTGAATATTCCATTTCATTCGTGTTTACGAAGTTACCGTCGAATACCGCCGGGGAAGACGTAGTTTTACGTCAAAATTTCTAATTAGCATATACTGGGTGTCCCAGATAACTTTTCCAGCATAGGGATCTCAGTATCTATAAGAGATACAGGTTTGGTTAAATGAGATTAATTATTTGTAAGAAAGGGGTGAGTATTATTACACCAAAAAATATTCATAATTTTATGTGGTTTAGGCGGTATACCCAAAAAACTGAAAATTCGGAATTTCTTTAAATGGCAATAACTTTTTTGTTAAAGTAGATAGGTATTTTTTGTAGACGGTTTCTCAAAGCATTTTTTTGTGTAGAATCGATTGGTGTATTTAGATTTTTTATATCACTTTTAGTTTCCGAGTTATGAGCGCTAACTTTAGTTTTTCTTATGGGCCACTAAGTTGACTATAGCATATTTGAACGTGTTTTTTACTCTACTTTACAACGATATGTCACTTGTCACATTTATTTTCGAAAATAAGTCGATGTAGTAAATGCCAGTGATATTTATTAAGTCTTTTATTAGAAACATTTAAGTGAGCCATGTAAAACAAAAATTGTAAACAAAAATCACAATAACAACAATCAAAATAACAAATGACTATTTTAAAACAATTCTATTTAAAAAAATATATTATAATTTTTTTTCGACAGTAAGTATGGCATGTGACATATCGTTGTAAAGTAGAGTAAAAAACACGTTCAAATATGCCATAGCCAACTTAGTGGTCCATAAGAAAAACTAAAGTTAGTGCTCATAACTCGGAAACTAAAAGTGATATAAAAAATCTAAATACACCAATCGATTCTACACAAAAAAGTGCTTTAAGAAACCGTCTACAAAAAGTACCTATCTACTTTGACAAAAAAGTTATAGCCATTTAAAGAAATTCCGAATTTTCAGTTTTTTGGGTATACCGCTTAAACCGCATAGAATTATGAATATTTTTTTGTGTATAATACTCACCCCTTTCATACAAATAATTCATCTCATTTAACCAAACCTGTATCTCTTATAGATACTGAGATCCCCATGCTGGAAAAGTTATCTGGGACACCCGGTATCCGATAACCAACCCTTCCAGAGATACGAATCTGTCCAGCTTTGTTAAATTTGAATTGAATTATTAAAGGAATTTGTTTATTACTGCTTAATCAAGTTTGCTGTAAAATCTCATTAAACTTTTCAAGTTTCGGAATCATTCATGTACCTAACTGAAAGGATTGGTTTGAAGACCCATGTTGATGTTAATTAAATCTCTATTTTCTAATTTTAGTCAGTATCTATCTTTTTTTACAACAACTTTTTTTAAAATAACAATCATGATAAGATAAGCATCTGGAGAGTTACTTATGTTAGTTTTTCTTTAATTAATTGTTTTTAAAATACGTTACATTAAAACCTCACTAGAACGTTTTTGAAAGGAGTAAGGGGGCACGTACAAACGAAATATTTTAACATGGGGTCTTATGGAAGAATTCCGGGACTTAAAATAAACGTACTATGGTGAAAAACGCATTAAAGTAAACCGTACTAACGAGGTTTTACTGTATCTGAAAGCTAAAAGTGCAATGTTGGTAAAAACCGCACTTAAATCGGTTCAGAAAAGATACATATTTGAGGTATATTATACACTACACAAAAATTGATTTTTGTACAATTAATTAACTACATATATGTATACGTAAAAGAAGCTTATTTTTGTATTTTTATATTTTTTATCGCTAATCTCAAAAACTATTGAACTGATTTTAGTGCGGTTTTCACCAGTAAAAAAATAAATTTTCAGAGCAGGTTCTTGGCTATTATTATTATTATTTATTATTACTGGTTCTATGAAACAATTCAAATATAGTTTATAATAAGTGCAACAATAAGATGTAAGTGCTACCATTTGCCAAAGAATTGAAACATTGTCTTTTTATGGTGAAAATCTATTATACAGACTGTCCAAGATAAGCGTGCAATGCATGGGGATATCCTAAACGGTAAGAGATACAGATATGGTTAAACGAGATGAATTATTTGTAAGAAAGGGGTGAGTATTACAACATCAAAAAATATTAATAATTTTATGTGGTTCAGGCGATATACCCAAAAAACTGAAAATTCGGAATATCTTTAAATGACTATAACTTTTTTGGCAAAGTAGATAGGTACTTTTTGTTTGCGGTTTCTTAAAGCACTTTTTTGAGTAGAATTGTTTGGTGTATTTAGAATTTTTATATCACTTTTAGTTTCCGAGTTACAAGCTCAAACTTTAGTTTTTCTTATGGGCCGCCAAGTTAGCTATATCATATTCGAACGTGTTTTTTACTCTACTTTACAATGATATGTCACATTATTATTATTATTTTATTTATACATCTATTTGTATCCTCGACTAGATTTTTTCTAGGTAAGGTTTTCGAAAAAAAACATTTCTCCTGTACGGTAAATAGTACATATTTGCAATCAGGCCTAAATAATGCAAAATTAATCTGTGCACACAAAACAATAACATTTCTTTTTAATTGGGGCCCGATAAGTAGGTTATATTTGAAGATGGAATTATGTATATTTTTAATGTTTAACTACAAATTAGGTGTACTTATCGAAAAAAAAAATGATCTTATGGTATGTGTATAATAGGCTATTTGACTAATTTTAGAAAATATTTTTAAATTATTCTTTATTACATAATAAGCACACTACATTGATATTTCGGGGAGATCTACTGTATTATCAATAAAAATCAATGTTAAAGTTTAAATTTCCAAAACTGCGTCAGAAACGCTGTTTCTATCATGGCGCTGGTCATATGGCGCGTGTGACGTCACACGCATGTAAATAAGTCATTACCTTAATAAAACAGTGCAGCTGAAGTGAATTTCATCTTCAAATTTAGTGGATAGAATGGTGTATAAATGGTGTGTAATGCCACAATGTATAAATACGTCTATAAAAAGTCCACACAAACTGTTTGTTTCTGTTCCAAAGAATCCCAAAAGACGAAAAATGTGGTTACAATAATTGAAAAGATCCAACGAGTATTTTATTGAATACAAATGTTTTTATGTGTGAAGATCACTTTGATATAATATAAGTAATATTTAACTAGATAGTAGCTAAAAATATCGGTTCTTATAAAACGAATTAACATCTTTTCTGAATAACTATACACGTGATTTTTGACAATTCTGACAGCGGCCACCCGTACACTCCGTATTAACCAACATCTTTAATAGGTACCTAACCTCTTAATATGGTTTAATCTTGCAGCATATAGGATTTCAAATGTTTTATGTGGTACTTACACTGCTGTTTTCACATTTTTAAGTTCCGCAGCACAGTAATCAGCGTTATTCTTAAAAAAAAAGTACAACCATAAAAGCGTCTACCTTAGATAGGTTGCTATAATCAGCTCGCACAAAATTTAATTCCATTTTGAAATTCGAAATGAATATTTATGCCACTAGTAATAAAATTTATCTAAAAACTGCTTCAAAAATAGCTGAAAAATCGAATATAATACTTTGATATAATATACAGAAAGCATAAAACGCGAACTCAACATGCGTGTGACGTCACTAGAGTTGCAACCAATCACATAGCGTGCCCGTCATAGATAAAATTTCAAAAACTATATTTTTTTTTTCGTGTAATTTGCAAAAAATATACATAATTTATTTTAAAATAAAGTGAAATATGTTCTTTTATGCTATTATCTGATAGGATGACCACAATTTGTAGTATATTTTCAATGTTGTCAAATAGCCTATTTAATTCTGCGTCATTTGAATGTGATTGCAAATTGGTTCTACATATATACCGTTCAGGTGCTATTACAATTTTTATAAAATCTTAAATCTGTTTCTTTCAACCCTGATTGCAGGGGTTGTTCAACACATAGGACTGGGGACTTTTCAGAAAATACTCTTCATAACTATCTCTAAAACCCCGGAAAATTTCATAACTCTTGGAATTGGTCCAAATTTTTACACAAGTTTCCTGAACTATATTGTTCCGACTTCATGAAAACACAAAATATCTACAAATTTGTGAAACACTGAAACACTCTATTTATTAGTGAAAACCAAAATAAAATCTGTTCACTAGTTACTGAAAGAATCGTGCACAGACAGACAGATGCGGCGAGGGATTTTGTTTTATATACAGTAGAAACCGGTTATAACGACATCGAAGGGACCGGAATTTTTGGTCGTTATAACCGATTGTCGTAATAACCGATAGTTCAATTTTTTAAAGGTATTTATCGGAAAAACTAAAAATTTCATGAGTATGCTGAAATTTTGAAGATATACAGAAGCGACACTCTTTACTGGAAATTTAGTTTGACATTATCTTTCCACCAATCATGTACCAATATACGAATATTTGAAATCCACATTTGTTTTCTGTTTATTAGAATTAAACCTAACTTTCACAATCCATGATGTATGTATTACATATTATGTCAAACAATATTTTTTATTGTACACAAAATTAAATGCACAAATTATGTCAGACACAATAAAACATCACGGATTATTAAAGGATAAACTTAATATTCTTACGTTAAGATTAATGAAATAAAAACACAAAATTGTTTTAATTAATGTGAAATAACACAAGTGCAAAGAGTATTGCCTGTATAAAAAATACTATATTTAAAAAAAAAATGGAAACAAAAGTCGGTCCGTCGCCAAACAGATTAAAATTCTCCTAAAATATTGTAAAGAGAAAGTCGTTAAAAGCGGTATTTCGTTGTAAGCGATGTCGTTATAAACGGTATATTACAACAGGCAATTAAATGGGATTCAGCCGGGACTTTTATTCATAGTCGTTATAACCAATACGTCGTATTAACCGATGTCGTTATAACCGGTTTCTACTGTAGTAATAAAGTAAAAAAGATTATGTATCTTTATTAAAATTAACGAAGTGAAATAAGAACAAAAATTGTTTGGATTTTAAATTCTGATTTTTTCGGGTGAATTTTAAGCATGTTCATGTTTAAGGGTCTTCAAGTAAACGGTTTTGTAAATATCTATTGGAATGCAATTGATATCCAGGCAACAGAAGTAATTTTGGATATTTTCTTTGATCTAACAAAATGTAAAATATTTAATAATAGGTAATACATAATGAAAAAATGAGATCAATTTATATTCCCTTTTTTGATGATTACACAGGGCCAGGGCTCGAATAAAATATGATAAATAATATAAATATATTTTTGTAATATACAGGATGATTTAAAACGAATGTAAAAGAAATTGCTGTTAGTACGAAAACTATGGAAATTAATAACAATAGTATCTGCAAGTTTTATTTCATAATTTTCATTCACTGTTTTTACTTCTTTATACACATACAGCCGCGTGCAAAAGTATTAGGCACCCCTAATATTTGTTACTGTCTGCACAATTAGTGCTCAGAAAAGGGTTTTATTGTTTTACTATTACATTGGCGACTTTTTTTGATATAAATAAGACAAAAACAAATATTTATGACACCCAGGTGTGCATTAAGACAGTATTTCTTATATTTTTTTAAGAAAAATTTAAAGTTTGGCCGCCATTTTGAAAACAATTCGTAAATTTTTAGTTAAAATACTATCAAAATGTTTGTAAAAAAGAATTAACTGTCTTATATGTGAAAGACGATGTTGATCGGACATTCCGTTTATTAGATACAGTCTGTTTATAAAATCCTTATACAACGATATTTTGGGTTATTCGATGAGGGTGATCCGGGGCCTAGGTACTTGACTAGGGAGTTTGCAGAAAATATACATCTTTGTATGTTCTAACTACTGACAAAATTTGGCACCTCACACATTTGTCATAATATTTATAATAGCCAAAAAGTATATGTTATATTAATATAATATAGGAAAGAATTTTGATTAAGATTTATTTGGGAATTTTTTGACAAAAAAGTATAAAAATTTTTACTATAGATTTTTTGTATTTACTTTTATATAAGTTTAGACAAGCTATACAAATTAAAAAAATAAATAATAATAAGTAATTATTACGCTTGTACAGGAACCACGTACAACGTGAAAAAAACATCTCCAAATGATTGCCATGATCAGGCCCTGTGAGAGCTTCAACGGGGCCCGGGCCAACCCACATTTTGGAGGCTCCATTACCCCCCCCCCCACCGAGCATAAGGACATCCTAAACAAATTTCGTACTGGTAAAATTCTAATAATTTTCTGATATTATTTTAGTATTAAAAATCAGGGGTTTTTAAGAAAATTTTGCTTTCTACTTGAACTTTTACCACAAGGTGTATCTTTTTTGCAGTATATGTATTTATGTTTTTTAAATAACCTCTGTTAAAAATAGTATAAGTATCAAAAAATATGTAAAATACAAATAATTTTCAAGGCGCCGGGGCCCCTGAGACACAGGGGACCCGGGCCATGTGGCCCTCCTAGCCCCCTCTCTATCTGGGCCTGGCCATGATTATAGCTTTTCTGTTCATCCGAAAAAACAAAACCAATAAATTTCTTTATCTATATAAGTGTGGCTATAGCGGGTGGCAAAAATTTAAAAAAAATTTGAAAATTAATAAAATGGCAGTGTTCAGAAATGTGGTTATAGAATTTTTGTTACTATTTTTTTCAATCTTTCATTGCCCGTAAAACAAAAATATTTGATTTACTCAATTTTGTTACAGATAGTAATAGCTTGTGTACACAGAAAATTTGAAGTCAATCGGTTCAGTAGATCTTGAGTTATTATGGCTGCCAATTTCAGTTTTCAGTTTCGAGAAAAACGCGTTCAAAGTTTACGTTGTATTAAGCGAGAGAAAGGAGGTAGTACTCTCCCGCTATCAGTGCCGGATTTACCAATAAGTAAAAGAAGCAATTGCTTAGGGCACCCGCTGTTTGGGGTTACCATAAAAGTGATTTATGGGGGCATGAACGTAAAATAGAAGTTAATTGTGAGAAATGTCAATGAAAATTTTGGTCTTCAGAATTTTGGCGACAAAAAAAAAAAGGTTGTCAAAATTACAAAAAGGGGGCCTTTACATAATTAGTGCTTAGGGCATCACATAGGGTAAATCCGGCACTGCCCGCTATCTCTCTAGCACTACTCTAGCACACTTATTCGCACGACCGAGCGGCAAGGCTGGCTCTAGTAGTATATTCTCTAAGGTCGAACCCTGCATAAATGTAGTTGGCACAACTGGGAATTTATATAATTCTTGAGTGTTTTTAGCATTAGGTTGGTGTTGTTTACAATTTTTCTATGCTATGTTCACTTGTTTTACGAAACCGATTGTTATATTTTTTGCTACAATTGACTTTAATAAGTATTCTGTGGCGAGATTAGAATATCAGTAAATCAGTATAGATACATACTAAAAGTACATAGTGTAATAGTGTTACATAGTTTCTGTTGATTGTGAGTTTATTACGTTCTGATTGTTAGGAGTTGCAGTCTTGTTTATTTAATTTTAATATTAAGTGTGTAAAAATGTTTCACGTGAAACAAGAAGATGTAGAACTATTACAAGATATTGAAATTTATGACGAATTTTCAATACATTATAAGCAAGAACCCAAGGTACTTAATTAAAAATATGGTTAAACTGAAGAATATGCGGGTACTACCTCACAATTTAGTTATTCAGAATTAGAGTTGATACTCTAATAGCAATTTATTGGTGCGAAATCAAATAGAATACTCTATTCTAACACGTAATTTTTGACAAATGTGACGTAGTGCCTGCATATTCTTCAATTTAATCAGAGTTTAAACATTGTTATTGTTAAAACTGAGCATGATCCAAAAATTGGAGGTTATTTATTGTTTTAGTGCTCCAAATTATTTCATTGTAAATCTATGTTTTTTTTTTAACTACTCAACTTATAGATTATAGCCTATGGGTTCAATAATTAAAAAATGTTTGAATGTCAAGATAAATTGTAATAGAGATGATCTTAAAGTCTATTTACGAAAATTTATTTATTTCTTTATTATTATAAATAAACAAATATTAATATTAATAATAGGTGTCAAACTGCCTGTGATGCATACGCAATTTTTTTCTAAATTTTGGCACTCTAAACAGCTGCCTAAATTGCTTAAAATCTGTAAAAAATAATTCAATTAAAATGAAAAGACTTTTCGACCGCCTTATAATAACAGCTTTAAGCATCTGTTTAATCCAGAGATTAATGTCCGGTATTATAAACGACCTAGCAAATTTGCAAGCTAGCAAGCACTCTCAAACGAGATACCAAACTTATATGACAGTTCTGTTGATGACTTTGACAGATTTCGCGCAAGCGTTGTATGTAAAAACCAACGGTATTAAAACAGTGCTATTATGAAAATTATTTTATACGGTCAGAGTCGCCAACTGTGTTACAATACGTTGAAGTGTCACTGCCGTCACTGCTCTAAATTCCATAACTAATCCATAGATACTATGGTTATTTATCGTTTAAGCGTCCCAAATTATTTTGACATTTGTGTTTACTACTCCACTTATAATCTATACTATAACAGTGCTTGCAAGCTAACAAATTTTGCTAGGTCGTTTATAATACCGGACATAAAACTCTCTAAGACCTAAGAAGTTGAAAAAAATATGAAATAATTTGGAGCACTAAAACGATAAATAACCATATTGGATCATGAATACCGTGTAATACTTTTATAAAGAACTATTAGCCCAGGCAATAGACTCAAAAAAACGGTCAAACTAAGAAAAAATTCCGACCAAGCTGGATTTTGGTGGATATTTTTATTTTGATGTCCTAAACATACCCTAAAAAGTTCCCTTAATTTGGATGGCGGGTTTTTATTTTTTAGGGGGTAAAGGGGGGCTAATTCTAGTTTTTTGCAAATATCTCAAAAATGATTAATTTTTCGAGAAAAATTGTTATGAAGAAAATTGTAGCTTATAAAATTCTACACAAAAAAGGTATTTATACTTTTTTCGTATAATCAATACTTTTTAAGTAAACTGTTAACCCAGTCAAGGGTGCTGTGAAGAGTGCCCAAATCCGAACTTTTAGGGGCAAACAATTTTATGGTAGATTATTATAGATTTTGGGGCGTAGAATTCGAAAAAAATAACCCGAACTAGCGAAAAGTAGTGCAACACCCTTAAAAAGGGGTTGAAGGGTCAAAAACCCCGTTTTCAAGATTTTTTAAAAAATTTCTCAAAATCTAAATCGATGATGGGGTGTTTTTATTGTTGATATTTATTGGGGATACTTAGACGAATCGATTGGGACCACAAATATTGAATTTGTCAGAAAAATACTCTTTCTAGAGGGTTTTAAAAAACGTAAAAATGTTTATTTCGAAGAAAAAATTTAAAAACTAATAATTTTTGTTCAAATCAAAATTGATCTTAAATTGTTCCTGAAGTTCTAAAGAATACTGATCAACCATAATTAAAAAAAATATTAATATTTTAATCAATGAAAATTGATAAAAAAAATTGCGTTACCTACCCTTAAACATTAGCGATTTTCATTGGTTAAAATACATATAAATATTTTTTAAAAATATGGTTGATCAGTATTCTTTAGAACTTCAGGAACAATTTAAGATCAATTTTGATTTGAACAAAAATTATTAGTTTTTAAAATTTTTCTTCGAAATAAACATTTTTACGTTTTTTTAAACCCTCTAGAAAGAGTACTTTTCTGTCAAATTCAATATTTGTGGTCCCAATCGATTCGTCTAAGTGTCCCCAATAAATATCAACCATAAAAACACCCCGTCATTGATTTAGATTTTGAGAAAAATTGAAAAAAATATTAAAAACGGGGTTTTTGACCCTTCAACCTCTTTTTAAGGGTGTTGCACTACTTTTCGCTAGTTCGGGTTATTTTTTTCGAATTCTACGCCCCAAAATCTATAATAATCAACCATAAAATTGTTTGCCCCTAAAAGTTCGGATTTTGGCACTCTTCACTTGACTGGGTTAACAGTTTTCTTAAAAAGTATTGATTATACAAAAAAAGTATAAATACCTTTTTTGTGTAGAATTTTATAAGCTACAATTTTCTTCATAACAATTTTTCTCAAAAAATTAATCATTTTTGAGATATTTGCAAAAAAATAGAATTAGCCCCCCTTTACCCCCTAAAAAATAAAAACCCGCCATCCAAATTAAGGGGACTTTTTAGGGTACACGGAGAAAAATGAAGCATGAAATTTATACAAACTTTGCCGTACCATTTGATAAAAAGTTACTAAAAATATAGTAATTCGAAAACACTTTTGAAATCTAGCGAAACATCCGAAGCACAAAAGATAAATTACTAACCGACGTAAAGTAATCGTTAAAGATAGCCGTGTTTGAATGTCTACTATTCAGTTAGTAAAAATGATTATACTTTGTATAATAATATCTTTCAACACTCGATTTATAAATATTTCTTATTTGCTTGGTAAAACTTATTATTATTTAATGTTAGATTTTCTCAATTTTAGAATTTAATTTTGATTATTTTTTTTATTATAATTATAATGTATATACATCTGAATTTAGTAATTAATAGTAGATTTAGCTTGTAATCTACTATATACAGGGTCCTCCAATAGTGCGTCCGGCATTGTTTTACGCCCAAACTATTGAAGCTAGAGTTTTAGGATAAAAAATTTACTATATATATCGACCCTAAAGAATTTCAGGAAAATATTTTCAGCCCCCTAAAACCGCTCCTTGGGGGGTAGTTTGAGGGGTACATGCCCGTTTCTCAGTAAAATCAAATGGAATGGTATATCAAAAAGTACATATTTGCAAAGATCATAAAAAAATAAGAAACTTCCGTAAAACAAAAATTTTCATACTTTCAATTGTTTAAAAAATATGGCGACTTGTTCTCAAATTTTAGGGTTTTACTAAAAGTGCTCTAATTTCGTTAAATATTAATGGAATTTTATTATTTTTACAAATTTAGAAAGTAGAAATAATGAACTTTGTAAAGATGTATGACTATTTGTGATTTTGATAGTTTAAAGTGTCATACGCGATATATCAAAAATTCAAAAGTTCAACTAGGGATAATTCAAAATTTTCAAATTCAACGGTATGTCAATTAGTACTTTTTCTCAAAAAGGATATGTAAATAAACAACTTTTGTTAAGAAAATTTAAAATTTAAAATTATAATTTTAAAATTGAAAACTGAAAATTAAAATTTTTAATTTAAATTTTTTTTATCAAAAGTTGTTTATTTACATATCTTCTTTAAGAAAAAGTACTAATTGATATACCATTGTATTTAAAAATTTTGAATTATCCCTAATTGAACTTTTCAATTTTTGGTATGTCGAGTATGACACTTTAAACTATTAAAATCTCAAATAATCATACATCTTTATAAAGTTCAATATTTCTTCTTTCTGAATTTAAAAAAATAATAAAATTCCATTAATATTGAGAGAAATTAGAGCACTTTTAGTAAAACCCTAAAATTTGCGAACAAGTCGCCATATTTTTTAAACAATTGAAAGTATAAAAAAATTTGTTTTATAAAAGTGTCTTATTTTTTTATGGTCTTTACAAATATATACTTTTTGATATACCATTCCATTTGATTTTACTGAGAAACGGGCATGTACCCCTCAAACTACCCCCCAAGGAGCGGTTTTAGGGGGCTGAAAATATTTTCCTGAAATTCTTTAGGGTCGATATATATAGTAAATTTTTTATCCTAAAACTCTATCTTCAATAGTTTGGGCGTAAAACAATGCCGGACGCACTATTGGAGGTCCCTGTATATAAGTAAGTGCCCTGACTCACTCACTCACTCACCTATCAAGATTTAGAGCATTTCCACTCATCGCAGAAAGTTGAAATTTGGCATACAGACTCAAAGTGTGATTATTAGGACAACTAGTGGGCCTTTTTTTGGATAAGTTCAAAAATGGGGTAGATAGGGCCCCCCAATTTTTCAAATAAAACGCCAGATTTTTTTAATTATTTTTTTCGTTTTCTTTGGGTGATACAATGTACAGATCAAATGTTTGCCTTTTTTTAAAAGGGCCTTTAAGGGGGGCCCCAACTTTTGAGATGAATTACTATTAGAAGGAAAATCGATATTAGATTTATTTATTTTTTATCAAATGCTTCGTTTAATTGACAACCATAAACCAGTGTTTGATTTTTGAAAAAGATCCATTAACGGGGGCATAATAAATAAATAAACGCCCCATGTTTACATAAAAACCGTTTAATTCGTCTATTTAATTAATTTCATATTTTGTTACCATGGAAACATATATTTTTATTGATTCGTATTTGAAAATTTTTTGGCAGGTCGCCATTTTTAATTTACTGTTTTGAATCACATAGTAAAGAAATACAAGATAAAATAACTACTAAAAAAATATTATAAATCATTTTAAACTGTTATAATCGACATTAAGGTTAGTAAAATAGTTTCAGATTAAAACTGACGTTTGTGGTATTTTCTATTATGTAGTTTTAAATATGTAGCTAATATTCTATTCAAATATTACAAATACAAAAACATGTAAACGATTTAACTAAGATAATTGTTAATATATATCAACACAGTTCAAATTTTTGTACGTACGATTATTAAGAAATACAATATGTTATAAATGTTATTGTTGCAATAATATTGCAAAATCAGCTGTCAATAATTGTAACTGTAAATTGAAAAAATGCTTTTAAATATTATAATTTTGAAAAAAACTAGAATAACTGTACGAATAAGGTTTTTAATTAAATAAAGTAGACATGGAACTAATAAATAATACAAAAACCCATATTGCAGGTTTGTAATATGTAATATTTTATACGACAAACAGTTTTTGAAAAAAGTATTCAATTTCAGAACTATTAATGTCAAGTATTCAAATTATGAGAAATGTGAATTGAAAATATCAATATATTTACATACATAGAGGAATTGATTGTTATAAGTTTTTGAAATACATGAGCAGAAAAACCAAAAATGAAATTATTTCTACTAATATTCATAAAATGTTATTCCAAATCATGTAAGTGCATAATGTTATTCAATATATTTAAAAGATTTATTCCATTAGGTATTATAAAAAAGTAATTTCCATCTGTAGGCTTTCTTTCATATATGAACTTGGTTTCCGAAGTAATGTCAAATTTAAAGTATACGATAGCTAAGATTAAATATTTGTAATATGAGCGTTTGGCCGGCAATATGAAATACGATGCAGTTCGTTGAGTGAAGCGAAGTTCTTTGTGTGAGTCGCGTAATGAACGAACAGATTGTTCGTTGTGCGCAGTGCAGCGTTCGTTATGCGAAGCGTTCGTTGTGCGAGGCATCGATGTACATATCACATTTACTTAAATATGTATAAGACAATATGCACCTATTAGATATTGGATTTAATTTTACTTTTGGTTTGCGCTCAAGCTAATCTTCCTGCAACTAAAGGTTTGTAGTAGGTTATTTGGAATATTTTTAATTTATGAATACAGTGGAACATTGTTACTGGCTGTTCATCATTATTGTCCGACTCCTAATCTCATTATTGTATGATTGTTTACCACCTTCTGAATTTTTATTTTGTTTAAAATACACTAACGTATACACTATATGGATAGAAAATGGGAAAGTTTGACACGTTTGTGTGCATGTTATTAATAATTGTAAACAATAACAAGTTTTCCGATTACAGAGTAAAAAAATGCTCAAGTATGAGGTTGACGACAGTACCTACTATATGATCGGGTAACTTTGATATTAGACATTAGCGTTTATAACACTAATACGTATTTTGTCCTTAAGTACCAAATTTTCTAAATAAATAATGGTTATTTTTAAGTTAGCGAGCGTGAACATATACCATAAATAAATTCAGGTGTAAGTCCCTGACTTAAACAATATGATTGATAAATACTTTAAATACAAAAAAAGAGAAAATTGATTCATAAAGTGCTTTTCTTATTTCCTGTCATATTTTATGTTTCATTCTGACCTTTTTATAATCTGAATTATTCAGATCAAATAAATTGAATATACAATTTCACCAAATCTATCAACTTTTCTATGCATATTTTTGTAGACGGTTTACGGTACACGGTGGTCAACATTTAATTATATCGCTGCAATACCGAAATATCTCTTATGTTATTAAATATCGTAGTAGCACTATCGCTACCTGTAACGCTCTGGTTTGAGAGGACCTTAACCCTTTCGCTGCTCAAACAGTATATATTCGTAAAATTAAAATGTGTCCCATACGCTTAACACGACTATTTGCCCTGTGTTTACTTACTTTTGAGTCACGTTATACACATTTTTATTATATAATAAACTGAATATACACAGGACCGAAAACTGTTAACTGTTTCTCACGAATAAACTTACAATCATAAAAATACGTGCACACAACGATCACGAAATCTCACAAGCGTATTGCGCAGTGAAAGGGTTAATGCTGACAATGCATAATTATATTTTTTTACAAAAGTGGCTATTTGCACTTACAGTATGTAATTTGTATTGGTATTTGCACATACTGGATATATACCAAATTAAGTTAGGTTGTTAAGTTAAGGTAAGTTAGTTAACGCTAGGTTAGTGATATTTCCAAATAGCCAATTGCATGCACATACTGTATTTGCCTCATCTATTTTTTACATATCGTATGTGAGATAGCATTATATGAGGTCTGATATAGATTGCTTTTCGAAGCAGACAAAATATATTAGTTTTTGGTTTTAATTTCTTTTATATATTTTGCATTTTTAAAATTTTTTGTTTTTATTATATATAAAGTTTTTTTTATTTTATTCATTACTAATAATAATATTAGTTGTACAAAAAAAAAGTCAACGACTAACAATAATTTGTGAGATTTATAACTTCTATGTAAAATCTAAAGCAGTGGCGTAGATAGCTTTTTGCGATGGGAGAGGAGGGGGGGGGGATGAAGACCTTTTGAATTTTTTTTAGTCATTGGCAATTTTTAATATCTTTTTTTTTTAGTCGTTCATTCGTATTTCTTTATAACACACCACGATCAATCTCATGGGGGGGGGGGGGGGATATGACAGTATTAAATCATCTTTTATATGGTCGAAAGTAAAAAAATTGGACTCATGGGGGAGGGATTGATCCCCTTCATCCCCCCCCCCATATCTACGCCACTGATCTAAAGCACAGATATTAATGAATTTTAAAATTTAGCTACTTCTGTCACCGATTGTCTTTCAAGTTATTACTAAAACCTAGAAAATATTATTTTCGAATATAGAAATAATTTAACTAAAAAAAATATTAAGTATAACATGATTGTATGTCAAACAGGGTGGCCAGTTTCTGGAAAACCGGGAAAAGTCAGGGAATTTTGGTATACAGGGAAAAGTCAGGGAATTTGGTTGGAAGTCAGAGAATTTTTATAAAAATGCAAAATCACACAAATTCTCGCAAATATTTAAAGAGTGACTTTTTTAGGTTTTTAATCTAAATTTTTTAAATAAAAACAGGGAAAAACGGTAAAAATTCTCCTGAAAAATCGGGAAAAGTCAGGGAAATTTGTTCCAAAGAAATACTGGTCATCCTGTTAAATATAGTTTAATTTAATATCCCCGGGTAACACCGGGTCATATGGCTAGTTTAGTATATATGTGACATGAATGTATATTTGCAATATTTTTAATGCCTCATATAGTAATAAACAATTGCACACCCAAGCAGGCTCTGCTTGGAAGTGTGTTCTATTATCGTGCTAAAATTTTTTTTCGTATATAAATTGATAAAATGAGCATTATATCTTAAATTTCTTCAGTATTCCACTTACATTTTTACATTTTCTGATAAAAAACATTACAGTCTGCATTTATACTTAGTTTAATATCGATCGGTTTTAATTTTCTGTTATAAAAATATAAATAAAGTTCAATTTGTTGATTTAACCCCCTTTTTTGATAAAAACGCCGAACTGTAGGCTATATTTCGAAATAAATTTGCACCAATCCTTTTGAATTCACTTCATCTATTATCAGAATAGAACCCTATTAAAACTCAACAAAATTGGATAACTAGAAGTAACGAAATTTGCAGTTTATTTAAACAAAAATTCATATTTTGACAAGAATTATTTTTACAAATAGAGTAGTTACTCGGTAGTTCATAGACTAGTGCCAAAACGAATTTTGAAGGCTGAAAAAAAATAAATTAGCAACAGGCAAGAACCACCCGGAAAATTTAGTTTAGGTTATAATTAAGAGAAAAAACAAAAATTAAACAGTAAATAAAGTGAAATAGTGAAATGGGGGTGCTATTTAGGGGTTGGAAGTGGTTTTTCGCAATTTTCGGCGAAACATGACCTCCTACTCGAAAACGTAACACACAAAAGTTGTAGATAATAAAAAATCTAAAACTTTTATATAAAGCATTTTTCAACATAACCTCAAATTTTTAGAGAAAATGGCGGAAAACTGATTTTTCGGTTTTTTATTTTTTTCTCTCGTAAAAATAATTCAATCAACATGAAATTCGGTGATACTATACCTTTTCTTTAACTATATAAGCATGATTTTTTTGAAATCTGGAAAATAATTAGTTTTCAAGATATTTACATTTTTCGAAAAAAAAACCAATATCTTCCACGGAAAACTCTTCTGGTGTTTTTTTCGATTTAAATATTCTATCTAGGCTCTTTTTAACCGTTGGAATGTCAACTTTAAAATGGTATATTAAAGTTGATGGTTTATTTTTCATTAAACCCCTTGAAATTGAGAAAAACTGAAAGTATATAGATACTATTATTTTATTTTCTTACGTAATATTAATTTTCATAGCATACTATTTATATGATTTTTTAAAATAAAATTTGATTTTTGACTATCTAAAAAAGAAATATCTATTAAATATTCACACTTTTAATATTGTACTTTACATAAAAAAATATGTAAAATTTTATTCTCTATAACTTTTGTACAGGCTATTTATTTCTATTATCAGTTTTAAGAGCTAAAAAATCCATTTAAACATTTTTTTTATTAAACGTGGGTTTTCATGAAAAATAAACTATACATATTAACCCATGTTAATACGTTTATACGTTTGTACACAAAAGTTCCTATCTATAGGCCTTGTGGAATTTTTTTAGAGCCGTTTTAAGTTTAAATTAGTTAATTTTGAATAACTTCAAGACACAAAAAGATACGGAGTCGTCAAAATTTTCAAAAATGTTTGCATTACAACAATATTTCAAAATTTAATCTAATGTATGCATCTAAATTGCTGAAAAGTTGCCACGAATCCGAAAATTAAGCGCGTTTATTCAAAAAAAATATGTTTAAATGGATTTAATTCCACAAGGCCTATAGATAGGAACTTTTGTGTACAAACGTATAAACGTATTAACATGGGTTAATATGTATAGTTTATTTTTCATGAAAACCCACGTTTAATAAAAAAAATGTTTAAATGGATTTTTTAGCTCTTAAAACTGATAATAGAAATAAATGGCCTGTACAAAAGTTATAGAGAATAAAATTTTACATATTTTTTTATGTAAAGTACAATATTAAAAGTGTGAATATTTAATAGATATTTCTTTTTTAGATAGTCAAAAATCAAATTTTATTTTAAAAAATCATATAAATAGTATGCTATGAAAATTAATATTACGTAAGAAAATAAAATAATAGTATCTATATACTTTCAGTTTTTCTCAATTTCAAGGGGTTTAATGAAAAATAAACCATCAACTTTAATATACCATTTTAAAGTTGACATTCCAACGGTTAAAAAGAGCCTAGATAGAATATTTAAATCGAAAAAAACACCAGAAGAGTTTTCCGTGGAAGATATTGGTTTTTTTTTCGAAAAATGTAAATATCTTGAAAACTAATTATTTTCCAGATTTCAAAAAAATCATGCTTATACAGGGTGTCCCATTTTAATCTATCACCCCCCTAATTTTTTTTATCTATCAATTAAATCAAAAAATGCTTCAAATAAAAATTGTTTGGTTTTGAGGGGGACCCAAAATGGCGTTATTAATTTTTTATTTTTTGGACGTCTTCATGGTCAAATAGGCCCAACTTTTTTTTTTTCAAATGGAAACCTATATTTTTTATTGCAATATCTTATTGTTTGGAAAAAAACAAGTAGCTTTTGTTTCAAAAAAATTTTTGTATGACTTCATTTTTTTCTAAATATTAAACAAAATAATTTTAGATTTTAGTTTTTTAATAATTTTTTACTCGAAACCTATTAACTTAAGAGGAAAAATGTAAAAAACAAAAAATGTTTATTTTAATCTGATATAACTAGGAAAATTATATCAGGATTTTTTGTTAACTTTTGCTCTTCAAAATATTAAAGCAAATAAAAAATAAAATAAAAAATCTGAAATAATTTTCCTAGTTATACCATATTAAAATAAACATTTTTTGTTTCTTACACTTTTCCTCTAAAGTTAATGGGTTTCGAGAAAAAAATTAGTAAAAATCTAAAATCTAAAATTATTTTGTTGAATATTAAAAAAAAATGAAGTCATACAAAAAATTTATTGAAACAAAAGCTACTTGTTTTTTTTCAAACAATAAGAAATTGTAATAAAAAATATAGGTTTCCATTTGAAAAAAAAAGTTGGGCCTATTTGACCATGAAGACGTCCAAAAAATAAAAAATTAATAACGCCATTTTGGGTCCCCCTCAAAACCAAACAATTTTTATTTGAAGCATTTTTTGATTTAATTGATAGATAAAAAAAATTAGGGGGGTGATAGATTAAAATGGGACACCCTGTATAGTTAAAGAAAAGGTATAGTATCACCGAATTTCATGTTGATTGAATTATTTTTACGAGAGAAAAAAATAAAAAACCAAAAAATCAGTTTTCCGCCATTTTCTCTAAAAATTTGAGGTTATGTTGAAAAATGCTTTATATAAAAGTTGTAGATTTTTTTATTATCTACAACTTTTGTGTGTTACGTTTTCGAGTAGGAGGTCATGTTTCGCCGAAAATTGCGAAAAACCACTTCCAACCCCTAAATAGCACCCCCATTTCACTATTTCACTTTATTTACTGTTTAATTTTTGTTTTTTCTCTTAATTATAACCTAAACTAAATTTTCCGGGTGGTTCTTGCCTGTTGCTAATTTTTTTTGTTCAAAAAGGTAATTGCACTAGTCTATCATAAGATTACCGTAAGGCGCTATTTCTTCATACGTCACTTCAAATTCCAAGTATTACAATTATTATATTGTGTTAATTAATATATAAATACATGTACACCGATACGTGCTGTATTTTAATTATTTTATTCAAAGCCAATCAATCTTTTTAATCAAGATAAAGTCTGGTAAGTTTGCATTTTTAAAACAAATATATAATGTACATATACATATACCTAACCTATAAACGTTACATTGTTGTTTCATTTTAAATGCTCTGCTAGACATCAGGTGAACACAGCTGTTATCGCTGAAATATGTGGATGTATTTATCTTTCTAATTATTATTATTAATTAATTAATTTACTTTATACATTTTACAAAAAAAATATTATAAATAAAAATTGTAAATTAAAATGATTGTTGTTTTATTACTATACATCCTAAATTTAAATAAAAACGGTAATAATCAATTGATATCAAGATTCATTGTTGATTTTCTAAAAAATCTTAATGAGTGATAAACTTCATATTATATATTTATATAATATTAATTACCTCCAATATTTTTTTCAAACATCCTTTTAAGTTTCACCAATTATATTGTATCGTATTTATTTGATATTATAAATTAATACATTTTTTTATGTTTAAGGGGTGTGCATTTTATGGCCTAGCCATAGTATTTAGTATTATTGGCTACTGTTTATTTATTGTAAGTAGATAACAATAAATAATTTATAGTCAATGAAACCAAATTGATTAATACTGTTTGAAACATTGAAAATATTGCAAATATACATTCTTGTCACCTATATACTAAAATACAAGCTAAATCTACAATTAATTAAAAAATACAGATATACATACATTATTACATACAATAATTTATGAGCAACTTTATGTATTTATAAGTGATGTACATATTTTAAAATAAATAATAAACAAAGGTTAAATGAAATACAATATGTAGGTTATACAAATATATTTTATTAAGACTATTAAACCTAATTAATGAACAAATAATAAAAATAGAAAATTTAAATATAATGAAAATTTCACTTATGTCAGATGAAAACAAAAATTTAATTTAGTGAAATATATTTTCTCTTAAATATAAATTATCTTTATTAAAAATATTATTAATATCTTTTCGTTTAGTAGATATAACAAAAACGACAGAAGTAAGTGGCATTAAAATTTTCCACCAAACTAAATAAGTACATATAATATGGTTTTTCACTTATTAATATATTTCTACTATTACAGAAAAATATATTTGTAATAAACTATATATTATGCGTTTCAATTACTAAAAAAGTATTTAATTATTAATAAAACGATGCAAATAATAAAACAGGACTTATATTATTTGTATGTTTTAATTATTAAGTAATACAACATAAAGCAAAAATTATATATTTTCAACAGATAATAAGCATATTACTTACTGTTTGCAAGTATGTGTGTCCATCTCTTTCTAGAACATGCGAAATCACTTAGACGTGTCTCTCTCATTCCAATTACATGAACGCTTAATGATTACCTTCAAATTATGGAATTAAATGTGATAAATCCCATGACTTTAATAACTTTATATCAACTTGATTCATAGTAATATTAGTCAAAATCACTTTATTCTTATTGTAAGAAAAAATGACCGTTGAAGCTTGAAGAACGTGATGCAGACAATATATAAGAATATAAAATATTATAAATATACAATAACACTGTTACAACATTTAATATTCGAAATCACTTTCATTAATGACCGTTAAATCACGCTATATTGATAATAAAATATAAAATTTTTATAAAAAAAGTATTTTTTTCGAAACAAACGAATACATCGCCAGTCGAAACAATAATGTTTTGTTGCTATGCAGTGCCATGCGTGGTGTACGAAATTTAATATTACTAACTAGATAGTAATAAGAATTTATTAAACGGTTAGTAAAATTTCTAGCACAGTTTATGAACCGTGCTGCGGCTTGCTATATCACAATATTTAATACATATTTTGACTATACTCTTATTTGTACTTTTTACTATCTGCTGTATAGTAAAATTTATGTACTGCTGCATACGAATAGTTATTATAACTTTATTGTGGGATAAGAAAAATTACTTAGCCTTCAAGTAATTATTAAAATTTTGAATTGTGAAAATTCATATTCTATAAACTTTACTATCTTTATTGCAATAATTTACAGACGAACTGTTATTTTTAATTAAATATTATAATTTATATTTAGGAATTGTAATTTATCCTAAAATCTGAGTTCCAGTTTTCTCCGTGTATGTTAAGGACATCAAATTAAAAGTCTCCACCAAAATCCAGCTTGGTCGGAATTTGTTCTTAGTAAAAACCTTTATTTCCTGGGCTATATAGTTTTTTTAGAAAAATAAGTTAATTTCCATTCTGTTCGTGTTGCGGTACGCATTACGCAACACCGAACTCGATTTTAATACATTATAGAGGTATGTGACGTGCATCTATGGTTTGTTTAATCAGTTGTTGAATTTAGATTTGATATTTAACAATAATATTAATTAAGATTTGATAAATTAAAGTAAATTTCACGTATTCGCGTGTTAAATAAATGTATTGTATAACCTGTTAGCGAATATTCAATTTCAGTCAAGATATCAAGGTATACCGGGTGTCCCAGATTCCAGATAACTTTTCCAGCATGGGGATCTCAGTATCTATAAGAGATACAGGTTTGGTTAAATGAGATGAATTATTTGTAAGAAAGGAGTGAGTATTACTACACAAAAAAATATTCATAATTCTATGTGGTTTAGGCGGTATACCCAAAAAACTGAAAATACGAAATTTCTTTAAATGGCTATAACTTTTTTGTCAAAGTAGATAGGTATTTTTTGTAGACGGTTTCTCAAAGCACTTTTTTGTGTAGAATCGATTGGTGTATTTAGATTTTTTATATTACTTTTAGTTTCCGAGTTATGAGCCCTAACTTTAGTTTTTCTTATGGGCCACTAAGTTGGCTATGGCATATTTGAACGTGTTTTTTACTCTACTTTACAACGATATGTCGTATGCCATACTTATTGTAAAAAAAAATTATAATGTATTTTTTTTTAAAGTTAATTGTTTTCAAATAGTCATTTGTTATTTTGATTGTTGTTATTGTGATTTTTGTTTACAATTTTTTTTTCATGGCTCACTTTAATAAAATACTCACTCTAATAAAATACTTAATAAATATCACTGGCATTTAGTACATCGACTTATTTTCGATAATAAGTATGGCATGTGACATATCGTTGTAAAGTAGAGTAAAAAACACGTTCAAATATGTTATAGCCAACTTAGTGGCCCATAAGAAAAACTAAAGGTAGGGCTCATAACTCGGAAACTAAAAGTGATATAAAAATTCTAAATACACCAATCGATTCTACACAAAAAAGTGCTTTGAGAAACCGTCTACAAAAAGTATCTATCTACTTTAACAAAAAAGTTATAGCCATTTAAAGAAATTCCGTATTTTCAGTTTTTTGGGTATACTGCCTAAACCACATTGAATTATGAATATTTTTTTGTGTAGTAATACTCACCCCTTTCTTATAAAAAATTCATCTCATTTAACCAAACCTGTATCTCTTATAGATACTGAGATCCCTATGCTGGAAAAGTTATCTGGGACACCCGGTATGTGATTCAATACAAGTGGCATTTTAGCAGCGGCGTTTGTTAAAAAATATACGCGGTGCTGGCAAGTTAGAACGACGCGCGTTACGACCTGGAGGATATTATATTGAAATCAATGAGAAATAAACTTTAGAGAAAGCGCGACCGTTGAACGCGCAAATATCTGTTCATTTGGATTTTATGCAATTTTTTTTCATTACCACCCGTAAGTGCAAAAGAGACAGAAATAGGAGTTTCAAATATATTTGAAGTCCAGAAATGAACTATATATACATACTTATATACATAGTTATATGAGCTATGAGTGTGTGCGTATAATAATTAATAATGTACAAATTTGGATTTTATACAAATTTTTTGCACTCGGTAACCTGACGTTATTATTTAATACACAATTTCAATATATGTATACTTAATTTTAGATTAGTAATATCAAAATACAATTATTTATAAGTATATATAATATTTTACTCAGTGGCGGCTTTAGGGGGGGGGGGGGGGGGAGGGGGGGAGCCAGGGCAACCGCCCGGGGCGCCAAGCCAGCAGGGGCGGCGCGCGGATGGCCACAAAACTGATAAAAATAATGAAATGAAGAGATAATAACGAAAAAAAGGTCATGGGTTTTTTTTGTTAGGAAGGGCGGCAAAAAAATTTACGCGCCGATATTGCAAAGGCCAGCCCTGATTCTACTGACATTCAACATAAATAACATTGTGTGTGTATGTGTGTGTGAATAATTTATTATCGTACACTTTTAGTTGACTCCTTTGTTTATTAATTACACACAATAGATTTTATTTTCAAGGTTTTAAAAAGCGCGATGAAGTCCGGCGTTTCTGCCGTCGTTGGCGCTCAACGCGCGCGCTTCTCTAAGATGCCGCGGCTTTAGAATTGTACAAATTAAATTTTCCAAGCAAATTGTTAACAAAATATTCGCATTTAGTCATATCAAATTTCTTTTTCTGTGTCATTTTATTTTTCAAATGAACAAAATATATTTATTTGATGCTAGTTTTTATTGAATTTTACAAAAATAATGTTTGATAACTTTGAGAAATGATAAAATAGTTTTTGAGTGCTTAAATATTTTGTTTAATACTTTTCATTATTTTCATTGCAATTAAAATATTGTGCGTTTAAATTGTACTGATTAAAAATACAAGAAAATACTATACCGGGTGTCCCAGATAACTTTTCCAGCATGGGGATCTCAGTATCTATAAGAGATACAGGTTTGGTTAAATGAGATGAATTATATGTATGAAAGGGGTGAGTATTATTACACCAAAACATATTCATAATTCTATGTGGTTTAGGCGGTATACCCAAAAAACTGAAAATTCGGAATTTCTTTGCATTGCTATAACTTTTTTGTTAAAGTAGATAGGTACTTTTTGTTTGCGGTTTCTTTAAGCACTTTTTTGTGTAGAATTGATTGGTGTATTTAGATTTTTTATATCACTTTTAGTTTCCGAGATACAAGCCCTAACTTCAGTTTTTCTTATGGGCCGCTAAGTTGGCTATGGCATATTTGAACGTGTTTTTTACTCTACTTTACAACGATGTGTCACTTGCCATATTTATTATCGAAAAAAAAATTATAATATATTTTTTCAAATAGTTCATTGTTTCAAATATTCATTTGTTATTTTGATTGTTGTTATTGTGATTTTTGTTTACAATTTTTGTTTTTCATGGCTCACTTAAAAGTAAGTAATATAATACTTCATAAATATCACTGATAATTAGTATTACGGTTTTTTGGATAATAAATATGGCAAGTGACATATCGTTGTAAAGTAGAGTAAAAAACACGTTCAAATATGATATATTCAACTAAGTGGCCTATAAGAAAAACTAAAGTTAGAGCTTGTAACTCGGAAACTAAAAGTAATATAAAAATTCTACATACACCAATAAATTCTCCACAAAAAAGTGCTTTAAGAAACCGTAAACAAAAAGTACCTATCTACTTTAACAAAAAAGTTATAGCCATTTAAAGAAATTCCGAATTTTCAGTTTTTTGGGTATACCGTCTAAACCACATATAATTATGAATATTTTTTTGTGTAATAATACTCACCCCTTTCATACAAATAATTCATCTGATTTAACCAAACCTGTATCTCTTATAGATACTGAGATCCCCATGCTGGAAAAGTTATCTGGGACACCCGGTATAGTTACACTTACAATATACCTGTATTTCTAATTTTGTATTGTTAAATAACTTACATTATATTGAGTTATAAATTGACGTTTTCCAGGGAGACTCGGAAGTTAATGAAGAAAATCTGACAGACACCGAGATTGCAAATAATCAAGAAGAAAATTATATTAGTGAAGAAACAAATAACAGTGATAAATATTTAAATTCAAGAAATGATAATAAAACAATTAACTTTAAGTCAAGATCTACTAAACAGAGTGTGAATTTGAAAAAATATAAATGTTATCTATGCATCAAATACTTTAAACTGAAAGGCAATTTACTAAAGCATATATTAATACATACTGGTCAACGACCATTTAAATGCGACAAGTGTGAATATAGTTGTCTACGAAAAGGAAATTTAAAAACACATAAATTAACACATTCTGATAAACGACCTTTTAAATGCAACCAATGTGAACACACTTGTAGACATAAATATAGTTTGAATATACATAAATTAAATCATTCTGAAAAACGACCTCTTAAATGCGACCAGTGTGAACACACTTGTAGTCAAAAAAGTGATTTGAATAGACATAAATTAATACATTCTGATAAACGACCATTTAAATGCGACCAATGTGAGCACACTTTTAGACAAAAAAGTGATTTGAATAGACATAAATTAATACATTCTGATAAACGACCTTTTAAATGCGACCAGTGTGAATACACTTGTAATCAAAAAAGTGATTTGAATAGACATAAATTAATACATTCTGATAAACGACCATTTCAATGCGACCAATGTAAACACACTTTTAGACAAAAATGTCATTTACATACACATAAATTAACACATTTTGATAAACGACCATTTCAATGCGACCAATGTAAACACACTTTTAGACAAAAATGTCATTTACATACACATAAATTAACACATTCTGATAAACGACCATTTCAATGCGACCAATGTAAACACACTTTTAGACAAAAATGTCATTTGAATAGACATAAATTAATACATTCTGATAAACGACCATTTAAATGTGACTAATGTAAATACACCTGCAGAAAAAAAATGTCATTTGTATAAACATAAATTAATACATTCTGATAAAAGACTTTTTTAATTTGACTAGTGTGAATATATAGCTGTTGACGAAAACATTATATTGAGTTATAAACTGATGATTTCCAGGGAGACTAGGAAGTTAATAAAGAAAATCTGGGAGACACAGACATTCTTCAAGAAGAAAATTATCTAAGTGAAAAAAAAGTAACAGTGATAAATATTTAAATTCAAGCAATGTTAATAAAACAATTGACTATAAGTTAAGATCTACTAAACAGAGTGTGAATTTGAAAAAATATAAATGTTATCTATGCATCAAATACTTTAAACTGAAAGGCAATTTAAATGCGACCACTATAAATGCACTTGTAGATAAAAAAGTAATTTGGATTCGCATTAATCTACATAATAATTAAATATAGTCGAGTCAATGAAGGTTTTTACTTCGGAACCCTCAGAAACAGCACCGATTTTGATGAATTTTTTTTTAAATGTTCGTTATACCATACTATTTGAAATCAGAAATATTCCAACCGTCGGACTCAAAAAATAATTTTTTTTGCTCAAAAAAACTGTATATAAATAAATTTTTTTTATAAATTTTAGCCCTCTAGGTTCATATTTTAAATGGTACAATGTTATTTATTACAAATTCAAAATTTTTGAGGAAAAATTGGGAAATTTCTGGAAAATTCCTAAAAAATTTTGTATAATTCAACTTTATTTGTGAAAAGAAACACCGCGAATACACATTTCTTTCAAAATTTTCAATAAATTGAGACTAAAATAAAAAAAAACTTTTGGAAAATTTCGGGAAAATCCTTATTTTGACAAAGTATTCTTATTCAGCGACCCTCAAAACCCCTACAGGTAAAAAAATTTCGTCGAAAATCGGACTTAATATATGAAACCAGTAAATTATACAAATATTCCAAATTCGGGGGAAGGGGTAAAATCCGATGACTAGAATGTTTCTGATTTCAAATAGTATGGTATAACGAACATTTTAAAAAAAATTCTATCAAAATCGGTGCTGTTTCTGAGGGTTCCGAAGTTTTGGACTTTTTCGAGTTTCATTGACTCGACTAATATTCATAAATCTAACTAATTTAATAAACGACTTTTTAAATGTGTTCATTTATAAATAGCTTTTTAAGCGTGACTGAAAAATGTTATAAATGTAGAACCATTCAAAAATAAAATTAATAAATATGATCAAGTAGAAATACAAATATTTTATCAATTTATTTATGGACGAAAATATGTATTTAGTTAATGCTCATATTATTTACCTTTAGTGAGAACTATGTAGCTGCTAGTGTCCACTATTACGCGGTAATTAAAGAATATCAAGGAGGAATGGGATTTCTATCAAAACATTACTTACCAAATGCATGAAAATTGGTGAGAATGTTCTCGTTAGCATTTTAATGATTTAAATTTAACATGTAGTATTCTTATAGAAAATTGATATTTTTTAAGTAAAGTCATTGATAAAACATTACCAATTGTCTAATTTTTTTGGAGGGAGTATAGTATTTGATTAGTTGAACATTTATGCAAAATATTGTTAGTATTCAACAAACTGTTTCCGGGAAATTAACTGTAATACAACAATATTTTAAATTTCCCGCTCTGCGAATATTTGTGCGTTATATTTCGCAACAACGTATTTTTTGCAAATTAATTATGAAAGATCTTTGTTTTTTATAATGAGGTTATATTTTACGTTTCTTATAGAAAATTAAAAATTACAATTTTTGATTTAAAAACTGCAAGAAAAACATATTTGTGAGGCAAATAATAAGAAATTGACTTGTAAAATAACGAATTTTATTAAAATAAGAAATTCAATCACAACCAAATTTCAATTTTTTTCTCTTGATAGAAGAAAAAGAAGGGAAATAATTAACTACTCATTAATTTTGATTATTAATTAATACTTCACAACACAATACACAATTTACTACTATCTATACTCCATACTCTATTTCATTTAAGGGGTTTTGACGGTACGAATCGTGCATTTTACCGTCAAAACAGGTCGGATGTTCGGCCGCCGAATATCCGGCCATTCGGCCTTACAGCTCACCGGATATTCGGTACTCGGTATCCGGCCAAAACACTATACGTTTCATCTCTAATTTTGGGAGTCACTAAGTAAGATATCATTAAGCCCCTCTCGTCAATAGGTATGATGTCAGTAACAAAGAATCATTGAAATTATTTTTTTAAATAATGAAATAGGTTAAAAAGATTCTAAAAAATGTATTTATTTTTATATTAAAAGCGAGATTCATATAATTTTTGCTAAAATAAAATAGCAAAATACAGCAATCCATCGTGTTAAATGAAACACCAATCAGATAAAATGACGTCACGCATCAGTAAACGACAAAGTGATTGACTTTTATTTTAGATAAATATCAATTCCTCTTACAAGATTTTCGGTACATACCATGTATGCTTCTATGCTTCATGGTACACACCTTATTAAAGAACTTATATACTTTTTTAACACACAAAATAATTAAATTATTGTCTAACTCTGAATATTTGATAATTGTTGACAAGGAGTGTGACGTCACAATTCTGAAATGTAATTTGCGAGTGTTTTGACGTCAAATTCAACTTTAGTTTGAAAAGAGTGAATTTTTCCGATTAAACCTTTATTTTCTGCAGAAATAAGTATTTTTTGAAAATAGGAGACACATAAGATAATCATAGAATAGTTTTTTAAAATTAGTCATCATGACAATAAGACCGGCGCGGGCGGGCGTTCCGTAACTAAATGTATATGTATAATGTATATGTATTTTAAATATATGTACATAAAAACATTTCCTTTGTAAATTAAATGAGTTTTCAAAGTATGAAAATATTTAAAAAAATATTTAAGCAGTTTTAAACTAAATAAAAGTAAAAGTACCCGGAATAAATATTATTATTAAAACCTACTGAACTAAATTAAGTTATCATTTAGGAAACATTTAAAAAAATGAGAAAGTGAAATTATGCATGTAAATATTTTGTGCGCAATTTTCGGAAATAATTATATTTTAAAAAATCTTATACATTTCTTATAATTCGGTTTCTGTTTATTTCCTTTGCAGTGACACAGTTAGTCTCGTTGAAAAATGTAACGCTAAAAAATAAAAACACGAAGTATTACAATTATTTTATTTTAGACCAGTATATAGTGCCGCGTTACATAATAGGGACTTTAGGCAATTGCTTGGCGCCTCGAGGTAAAAGAGAGGGCTCGTAGTGATAGTTGTGTACACATATTGGTACCCTTTTATTCTATGTACAGCCATAAATTTTACTTTATCGTCAGGCCCGGATTTACCATGCAGGTAATGTAGGCACGTGCCTATAGCGGCAAAAATTTAGGGGCGGCAGATTTGAGCGTGAAAAAAAGTTTTGGTAAATTTTTTATCTGAAAACCTAAAAAAAATAAAAAATTTACTTAAGGTAGTTGGTCCATCATAATGTGATCACATTAGGCCATGAGTACATATTTTTAATTTAGAGAAATGATCATGGCAACGCTGTACATTATCTACTATTAACTACTTGTCAAATGATTATATTTTATCATCTAAACTACCACAGAATATATTAATAATTAATAAAATCGATTATAATTCCCTTCAATCCACTTATCATATTTTGTAAAAAATTATTTCATTATTTCGTGTATTTTTTACTATAATCAAATGAATACGTTGTTGCCACATTGTCAACAATACTGTAATTTATGTGATGGTTTGGTAGTTAAATCTGGTTAAATCTTAATAACGGGATGGTCAATAATTCCAATTTTTTGTATAATGTTTTCATTCATATAAATGTACAACATGTCAGTTTTTTATGAAAATCTAACGCTACGTTTAAATTTTATCTAATAAAACGTTACGTTAGTGTACGGTTAGTCCATATAAGCTATGTTAAAAATATAAACTTTGAGATCGTTTTTCATGACTTTGAGATGGTCAAATTAATAAAAATGGGCTATTTTTCAGATATTAATCTAGGGAATATTCCTGTGCAATTTAAACAAAATCTGACGAAAACATGTTTACGGACCAACTACCTTAACAACGAAAAAAAAAAAGCTCATTGATATTTTATTCAATGAAAAGGGCGGCAATTTTCGCAACTGCCGGCGAATTTGTAAATCCGGCCCTGTTTATCGTTATACATATCTAATGGATAAAAAAGTTATGTGATCATTTCTGAATGCAGAAAAATGTTTGCTTCCGATTTCAAAATTTCCACTTAATTTTTCCATGTGAGAAAAAAAATGCACTTTTCGATCCGTACCACACAATGAAGTGGACAATGGACATCTTTATATTTTTCTTTAAATCTAAGTGGTTTTTATTATAACTAAAAATAGGTAAGTATACCGGGTGAGTTTTTTTATCTTGAGACTGCTTACTATCTGAAAAACTATGAATTTTTACAGAAAATGTTTGGTACAAAAGTTTCAAGATTTGGAGGGGCAAAATCAATGGAGATAACAATTTTGATCTTGAGTGGAGGTTTTAAGGCCATTTTGGGGTCAACTAATTTTTTTTAAATGGAAACCTATTTATTTTTTTCGGATTCGTACTTTGCAGAAAAAACTTTTGTCTAAAAAGTTTTAAAAAAAACATCAATTTTAAGGTCATTTATTTTTCCTTTTTCACATTAAAAATTTTTTTTTTTACTTTCAAAATTTTGAAATAATTATACAAGATGTTTTAAGAAAAAATGCACATTAAAAAATGAATTGGAATGTCTTTTATCTTTTTTTGCAAAGAAAAAATTTTTTTTTGCGTTTAAAAACTCAAAATTTCACAATTTTTTAGTCTGCCCGTTCTTTAAACATTGTATAATTATTTTAAAAAAATTTAATGCAAAAAAAAATAAAAATTTACGTAAAAAAAGGAAAAATAAATGACCTTAAAATTGAAGTTTTCTAAAAAACACTTTAGACAAAAGTTGTTTCTTTTTTATGCACAGTACGAATCTGCAAAAAAATAAATAGGATTTCATTTGAAAAAACTAGTAGACCCCAAAATGACCTTAAAACAGGGTGGCCAGTTTTTGAAAAACAGGGAAAAGTCAGGGAATTTTTTTATAAAAATGCAAAATCCATACAAATTCTCGCAAATATTAAAACAGATTTTTTTTTAATCTAAATTTGAAATAAAAAACAAGGAAAACGGTAAAAATTCTCTTGGAAAACCGGGAAAAGTCAGGAAAATTTGTTCCAAAGAAATACTGGCCACCCTGATATACGATTCTTATAAAAAATAATATAATTAAATGAATTACCGGAAAGCCTTTTTTATTTTTATTCATGCATTCTGGGTTGTCTATTTGTTCTCCAATTATTGAAATTGCACTTTAATGTTTGTAACTAATGTAAAAAAGGTTGTTTGTTTTAAGTCATGTTTTTTTGCAGATTTAGATAATGTTTGTTTTGTTTCAGGTCGCTGACTTGGCAATCCACAACAATGACCTTGAACTTTCTTTGGAATCCTTTCTGACTCTCCTTTCCGGTGGCAACTCTAATATTAAGTCTACTAATAAGATGCAATCTGTGAATGTTAATTATAGTTTAGCCACTAATAATGTAAGTATAAACAATAAGGATAATGATTGGAAAGAAACTGGTGTTACCGTACCAAATATTGAACCACAACGTAATACTGAGCGCTGCACCACAGCAGAGCCAAACAATAATAGCGTTAAGTCCTTAGAATTAGTCAATGTTAATAATCATGGTGCTTTAATCCTTTTCCCGAGTGACTCAAATCGACAGATTCCTGATAATGACATTCCCGTCGTTTTATTGCCAACTGTCCAGGGTAAAAAGTACAGTAACTACTACCCACCCAAGTCTAGCTTTAAACAAACAACTGATACCGAATACGCTTCTTTGTATATTGAGTCTGAGAGCAAATCAGGGATTGTAGAGGACAATACCCGTGATCGTTTGATGTACTGCGGACCGCTGAGACTCCGCGGTGGCGGCGAGAGTTCGCTCAATACTGGCTCAATTGGCTGGGGCACTCCACCGGCCGCCAACAATGACAACGGTAAGTATTCGGGCTTCGTTTGGTACGTTCATTTAGTTTAAACAATCAATCAGATAGCACTTTCGAAGTTAAACGCTGGAAAAAACCTTGGAAATAAAATTAAAAGCAATCATCCCATTTGATAAATGTTAATGCGTTAATTTTTATATTCAAAATACCATATTTCACAGTACAGTGGTACCTCGACATACGAGTTTAATTCGTTCCGCAACCTTGCTCGTATCTTGAATTACTCGTATCTCGAAGCAAATTTCCCCATACAAAACAATTGCTCATGTTTTTCTATAATTTCACGTTTTAATTCAATACTCATCATCTTTTTCTTAGCACTTGACTTTTCACAAACTTTCTTCCGATCCATGGTTATAAAAATAAATGAACTACCGAACTCGTATCTCGAATTTCGCTCGTAACTCAAAGCAAAAAATCACTCGCTCGCCGGCTCGTATCTCGAAAAACTCGTATGTTGGGGCACTCGTATGTCGAGGTACCACTGTATATTTAACCTTTGCAAAAAAATACCATTTCAAGTTTTAAAATATTACTAAGGGGGATGGCCACTGTGACGGGTCAAAAAATTGTCAATGTTTGGGAAATTTTTTCACAGATATAACTAATTATTTTTGAATCAGGTAAAAGGCATTTTATTAAGTATAAATTCAACTTATTTAATATCAATTTTTATTGAAAAATATTAAATATTTACAAAGTTATGAGCCTCGATGTGAAGACCAAAAAAATATTTTTCTCTATGGTCGACTCGAAATTTCGAGAAGGGTTATATGAAAAAAATAAATAAAAATTTTATCAATATCTATATGAATGTAGCTATCGTTGCACGTTGCCGTTTTTTAAAATTTTATTTTTTCACAAAATGGCGATCGTTTGAATTTTTTTTTCATTTTTAAGACCTATTTTTTTATTAGAGCGGTTTTAAAAATAGTAATTATCAAAATTTCAAAAATCGGCTACGTGCAACGATAGCTACTACAATTACGAAAATTATAAAAATTAAAATTGAAATCGGTTCATTAGTCGAAAAATGTCATTCCGAGATAAACGTGTTTAATGTTTTTATTATGTCATAACCGGCCGTGCTACATCATCTCACTAAATTGACTGTAACTCCGTCAATTTTCAAAATTTAAACTCAATTTTTTGTATATACATATTTATGAATATGTAAACTTTAAAAAAATCTAAGAAAATATTTTTTTTCCGTCACAGTGGCCATCCCCCCTAAGCGACTCTTCTATGATTTTAAAAAAGAACACATTCTTATAAAAATAAGACAATTATAAAGTCCTTTAATTTTTAACTTTCAACATGATGAATATTTATTTAACCAATGGATCCTTCTGACTCTTGATGTTAAAATTCTTCTGACGTAATCAAAACTTGATTTAAAAAAATGACAAATACCTTGGCAATCATCAAACGGTTTATTTTATAACAGGAAACTCAAGCAAATCAAACAATCAAAATCCAAATCAACAACAAAACCAAAATCAAACACCCGCAACTCAATCCGGAAATAACCAGAGCTGGAACCAGCCTGGTAGCGGAGGGAAGCAAGCCGGTAACGGGCCCAACGGAGAGAGCGTGGGTCTCAGCGGTAATCCCGCAGTGAATCAAGCGTCTGGGCAGCCGACGAACAATAGCAGCTCATCTGCAAAGCAGCTGCTTGAACAACTCAACTCTATGCGTGAAGCCCTTTACAGTCAGGATGGATGGGGAGGGGTATGTTAAATATATTTATGTTACAATAATTCAAAAATAATTGCATAAATAAATTCCATTGATAAAATCTTTACTTACAAGGGAACCTTTTCAAGTCGAAAATTCGTATCGAGTTTAAACTTTGTATATAGTTAGAGGAGGTCAAAATAAGTAAGAAAAAAATTATCTTAGCTGCGGTAAAACGGTTTAAGGGGGTGAAACACCCCTATGAAACTGTGTAAAATAATCATATTTTTTCAAATAACTCTGAAATTAATGAAAATTTAAAAAAAATCTATAATAAAAAATCATGAACATTTTGTATTGTAGATTTTTTAAAATTAGTAGAGTTATTTGAAATAATACTATTTTGCACATTTTCATAGGGGTGTTTCACCCCCTTAAACCGTTTTACCGCAGCTAAGATATTTTTTTCTTACTTACCTTGACCTTCTCTAACTATATACAAAGTTTAAACTCGATACGAATTTTCGACTTGAAAAGGTTCCCTTGTTAGAAATACTTGTTAAGTTTAAAATATTGCTCTCCTTCTAGAAATATTTTGATAACATAGTTATTTTGTTTTTACAGCAACACGTAAATCAAGATACAAATTGGGACATCCCGTCGTCGCCTGAACCTGGCCAGAAAGAGGGTCCAGGAGGTGCCCCTTTGTGGAAACCACCTGTTAATAACGGAACAGAACTGTGGGAAGCCAATCTGCGTAATGGTGGACAGCCAGTGAAGAAAACTCCGTGGGGCTATACTCCAACAACCAATATCGGAGGCACATGGGGAAAGGATGATGACACGACCGATTCATCCAATGTGTGGACAGGTGTTCCTAACCCACCTCAGTGGGGTGGCGCCATGACTGGAAATGGCGCAGGTGGAGGAATGTGGGGTGCAGGTCCAAAGAAAGAGGAATGGGGAGGCAACACCGGGGCCACTGTTGCAGGGTCTGTCTGGGGAGACCCTAGAGCTGATCCGCGCACTGCAACCACAAACATAGATCCTAGAGAGGCGATGCGCTCTGGTACAGCTTTGTTGGATCCTCGAGGTACTGCAGCAACTGCTGTAGTCGATCCCAGAGAATCAATGAGGATGCTGAGTGGTAAGTTAAATGCATACACATATAAAAAACAATGAGTGTGTACTAATGTACACACGTTAGAAGTTATACTTCTTTGGGATGATTGAAAAATAACTACGAATAATCTTAATAACAATAATCTGCCGTTTGCTTTAAATATACACTCATCGCTTGATAAACCGACCTTTAATTAACCGGCAGCTTAAATGACCGGCGGACCAAACGCGCGATATGCCGACTTTCTCCAATCCCCTCCATAATACTACCGTGATTGCTATCTCTGCGTGTAATTTAAATTCACCAATCAACGTTGAGGTTGGCACAGTGGTGGGGACCCCTCTCGACGTCGGTAATTCAAGCGGTTCAATTACCAACTTCGTTGGTTTATCAAGCGGTGAGGGTAATTAAAAATTTAATTTAATTATAATATTTAATTAATATAGGCAATACTCTTTACAGTTGTGTTATTTAAGTAAAAATCTTTATTGTTTATGTACACTCATCGCTCGATTTCACAACGTTGTTGGTAATTGAACCGCTTGAATTGACAACGTCGAGAGGGGTCCCCACCACCGTGCCGACCTTAACGTTGATTGGTGAATTTAAATTACGCGCGGAGATAGCAATCACGGTAGTATTATGGAGGGGATAGGAGAAGGTTGGCAACTCGCGCGTTTGGCCCGTTTCGAAATCAAGCGGTTCCGAAATCGAAGGTTTCGAAATCGAGAGATGAGTGTATATTAATACGTCATAATTTTTTTGATATAGGCAATACTCTTTACGGTTGTGTTATTTAAGTAAAAATCTTTATTGCTAATTTTGTCAATAGGCCATAATTTTTTTGATATAGGCAATACTCTTTACAGTTGT
The DNA here is from genome assembly GCA_949319165.1 of Sialis lutaria. Classification (NCBI taxonomy): domain Eukaryota; kingdom Metazoa; phylum Arthropoda; class Insecta; order Megaloptera; family Sialidae; genus Sialis; species Sialis lutaria. The sequence continues at coordinate 6,986,907 of OX439233.1, read as the reverse complement.
GTTATTTATTCTGTATTTTCAGTCCCGGGCTAGATATTTCACCGCATAAAATTTTGTTACATTACTAATTTCATTTCTGTTACATTACTGATTTCATTTCCGTTACATTACTCAATTTTTACCCTCAACGTCCCTAAAGAAGTATAATTTCAATAATGATAATGCTTTGTCCTAATGATATTTGAATTACACAGATCCAATGCGTGAGATAGTCCGAGACCCTAGACTCACACTGACAGACATGAGGGGTGATCTGAGAGGTATCACGGGTCGCTTGGCCATCGATGCCAAGTGGGGTGCTGGCCTTCCTCCTCCGCATCACATGGGTCATCACCAACCCCCAGCCAAAATGAGACCGGCACCAAACGGAGTGAACCAGTGGGTAGGACCACCTGGGATGAGCAACAAGCCCTCCGGGTGGGAAGAACCTTCTCCACCATCTCAAAGACGTAACATGCCTAATTTCGATGACGGTACTTTGTTCTGGGGTAATCCGAACCAACAACAAACTCGCATGTGCAGTAAGTGTCTATTGAAATCTTCTCACATATTTTGTACGTAAATGACATGTCAATAGTTCGCTTTATATTGGATTTTTATTAAAGTGTATGGATATATTTATGATCCAGTTTTAATTGAACTTTGACATTGTAAAATATATTCCTGCGAACTATTGTTGCGAATCACTGTCGTGCGAACTACTGTTGAAACTATGGATGATTGATTGTATTAACCTATTAATCCCCAACGTTGCGTAAACGAAACTTTTAAAAATGTTTTTTTAAATATTTCATTGATGAAATGACTTTTTTTGCTGCTAACATCGTCACACAAACTGTTTTAAACTATTCCACACTAAGTAATAACTTCTATTTTCTCAACGTTTCGTAAACACAACATTTTGTTGAAAATTAAAAAAAAAACATGATTTTTTTACTTCAAAAACCGTTATTTGAGTATACAGTAGAATCCGCTTATAATGACATCGAAGGGAAGTGACAAACACGTCATACTAAGCGGACGTCATACAAAGCATAGTCTTAGAAAATAAATAACTTTTTATTTTTGAATATTTTTTATTATTATATTTAGTTTAATAGTAATTCATATACATATAATACATAATACATATACATAATAGTACATACATTACATATTTTTTCATGTTTTGCATAAAAAATAATCAATTTTTGTCTGCTTTTGTCACTATAAGCGACATGTCACTAAAAGCGAAGTCATTATATCCTAACTTTAATATAAAGAATTTTATATGAAACCCAAACTTCACACTGCAATTACTTCATATTAAGCGGTTGGTCAATATAGGCGGAGTCATAATAACCGGATTCCACTGTATATTTAGTAATAAAATGCAGTTAAAACATCAAATTAATTTTATTTTCTACCCTTGGGAATTAATGGGTTAATGCTGTAATGTGATGACAGGTTCCACCAAGCTTTCTCACTGGACAGATATGCCTACAGGAGGTCCAATGGGTAGCGGCCGAGGTGGCAGAGTTGGCGCAGGTGGAGGCACTTGTCCTTCGTGCATGGTTGGCTGTAAGCCTACCGATGCTCCACTGTGGGGACGCAATGGTTCGTGGACCGGCGAGGGCATGCCTCAGCACTGGGGTGACGATGCTTGGGGTAAACCAAAAGCTCAAATTGCTGGTGTTTGGGAACAAGATATTGAATGGCACAAGAGTTCTGCAGGTCCCAAATCCATTACCAAAAAAATGGTTTGGGGAAGCAAACAGTTCCGAACGCTTATCGAGTATGGTTTCAAGGTAAATTGAAATAATGTTACTGACTAATTGTTGTAAACGGACCTCTATGTCGTGATTGCAGAAAGAAGATGCAGAAAACGCTTTACGGTTGAGAGACATGAATCTGGACGAGGCTTACGAGCTACTCAAACCGGGGATAGACGCTTGGCAAAGTGGAACTGCTTCTCAAGGCCGCTATGACGACCACACGTCATACGATCACGCTACTGGCATTGGTCCTTATGGAGCGCAGAGATTCGAGCCCGGATCTTCTCAGCCGATACCGTTCCCGCAGGTAAGATACTCGTATTGGGTGTTATCTTGTTTGTTGCTGAGTTCATATTGATTGTTGTCCAACAGAGTCCAAATGCTCCGAATTTAATGAACAATATGGGAAGTAGCAATAATAATTTGACATCTTTAACCAATATGTCTTCAAACGTTATGCAGGAAATGCTAGGAAGCGGCAATGCAGGTGGTGGAGTAGGCACTTCACAACTGTTGTATGCTGCAGAGAGGATCGTTCAGCCACAGCAACCTCCGCAATTTCAACCCATTGCCCAACAATTACGAATGCTTGTGCAGCAGGTACAGTTAGCCGTACAGCAAGGGTATCTCAATCACCAGGTAATGACAGTTGTTGCATTTAACAAGTACAAGTTATTTATTTGTATTTATTCCAGATCTTAAATCAGCCATTGGCACCTCAAACGCTCTTGTTATTGAATAAGTTACTACAGAATATAAAAATGCTGCAAACATTAGATCAACAGCAGAACATGTTCCAAGCTCAACTGCAACTTTCTGTACAAATCACAAAAACTAAGCAGCAGATAGCAAACTTGCAGGTTCGTATTCATTTCATTTTGGTAAAGTCAATGTTTTTATAATGCTTCTCTTTTAACTGCAGAATCAGATAGCCGTCAACCAAGCTTCATTCGTTAAAACTCAAATGGGCGGAAGTGGTGCAGGACCCGACTTCTTAAAAACAAATCTGTCGGATCCCATGGCCACACTTCAAACTAATTTCGGTGACTTAATCATCAACAAAGAACTTCAGGTAAATAAACTGATAGCAACTAACAATAAGAAATAGAAACACTTAAAATGTTTACTAACTTTGTTTATTTTATAGACAGCGTACATAAACCAACAGTCGTGTTTGAATCAGTGGATGAAACCAGATAAAGAAGAATTGACAGGAGCTGATTTCAGTCGTGCACCGGGACCTGTAGCTAAACCACCAGCACCCCACGCTTCTCCCTCTATGAATCTCGGACTGGGCCCGAGCGATGGGTACGTTTATTTTCACTGATAACTTAAGTATTAATCTTTTTCACTTTTTACATGATTATAAAACACGGATCCAATTTATGAAGTATATGATTCTGTCAACTAGTATGATTAAAAATTATATAATGAATTTTTAATGCGGTATTTATAAAAAAAATTAATTATGATGCATATTTTATTTTAAAGTCCATGGTCTACTGGTCGTTCCGCTGATACTGGAGGTTGGCCAAATTCTGGAGGTGAAGGACCCGATACTGGTAATAAAGATGCATGGCCATATGTACAACAGTCGACTGCATACACAGACCTGGTTCCAGAATTCGAACCTGGCAAACTTTGGAAGGTGCGTTTTACATATTGTCACGTTGTACATTTGCTTGTGCAGTGTAGAATTAAAAATTAAATTAAAATTAAAATTAGCGAACAAATGCACTGCTTGATTAATTCGTGAGTTGTATGTAAAATGAAATAGTTTACTGTACGTTTTATAGGGTAATCAGATTAAAAGTATTGATGACGATTCAAGCATCACTCCAGGCAGTGTAGTTCGCTCACCGTTGTCTATAGTGACAATTAAAGACCCAGATGTGTTCAGTGCAGCCCCGACTCAACAGTCGACAGTGTCCCCTCTGGATGCTGATATGCAACCACTGAGCTTGTCTTCTTCTACTTGGAGCTTTAACCCACCGACATCTACTACTACTACATTAACAAGGTGAGTTTTATCTGTACATATTACTTAATACCTATCTGATCTTAATTGAAGTAAACAATACAGGGTGGCCCGTTTCTGGAAAACTGGGAAAAGTCAGGGAGTTTTGCTATACAGGGAAATGTCAGGGAATTGGGTTGGAAGTCAGGGAATTTTTTATAAAAATGCAAAATCACACAAGTTCTCGCAAATATTTAAAGAGTGACTTTTTTTAGGTTTTTTATCTAATTTTTTTTTAATAAAAAACAGGAAAAAACGGGAAAAAATTCCCCAGGAAAATCGGGAAAAGTCAGGGAAATTTGTTCCAGAGAAATACTGGTCACCCCGTAGTACGTCCCTAGAATTTTTATACCACTTTTAGTTTCCGAGTTACAAGCCCTAACTTTTGTTTTTCTTATGGGCCGCTAAGTTGGCTATATCATATTTGAACGTGTTTTTTACTCTACTTTTTTTAAAGCAAGTTGAGATAAATCTTTGTAAGGGAATATTTTACAACAAAAGTAGGTGACATATATTATAGAGAATTGAATGCTCTACAAAAAAGGTTCTATAAAATTTTCACGTAAATGTGTCTTTCTTGAGAAATCTTCAAAAAATAAATCTTTTGGGATGTCACCATTGAAATGGGACCATCCTCAAGTCAGACCCAACCAACCAACCAAGTTTCATCAATATCGGTTTAGAGGTTCATAAGTTATGCGTGTGACAAGGATTGGGGGACAGACAGATTGACACGGAACAAAAAGTGTTTGTCTTGACCTGAAATGGATAAATCAAGTAAAATTTAAAAAATCGGAGAACAATTTTTTTTTCTCATTTTAAAACTATCACAAAGCGTCTCGCATCTGCGATATTGCGAGGAAGCAAAATAAATTAAATTAATAAAAATAACTTCTTTACATTTCACATACCTATGTTAGAAAAAATATTCACTAAACGATTTCATTCCGACGATCACTTTTTATAGAAGTATGTATATTCAAATTCCATCATAGTTATTAACGTATGTAAATATTTGATTTGTTGAACACACTTTTAAAAGTGTATATAAAAACGTGATACTGAATATATTAATACACGAATAATATCATAATTTAGAAATATTCTGATGCAGGTGTTTAATTTGGAAAATATATTGAATAGTAGCGAATTAATGTTCACGAATCGATTATGCAAATTGCAGAAGTGCGTGACCTAGGTTAATCATTTTATTTTGTTATTTTACTAATTTGAAATATGATATAAAAGAAGGGTTCCGTTGCCAAAACAACTAGGGGAAAGTATCCATTCAATTTTTACACTTGTAGAAGATACGTAATTAACCCTCGGAGTACACACCTATTTTTTCGATCATCGAGTTCACTCTGGGTCAATCTGACCCTGCTTATTTTTCATCGCCTATAATTCCGCAACTACGAAACCTTTTGACTTACCAAAATTCAAAGGTATACTTTGATTCATGGTAAATGAATTTATAAGTATTACAAATACCTTTGAAGTATTCAACATTCTTTAAAAATCACGAAAAATTTTGTTTAAAAAAAATGTAATTTCATGAAAAAAAAAATTTAATTTTCAATATTTTTAGCTAAAAATTTATTTACATTCTCTCGAAATATGCTAGAATAATATATAAAAATAGGTCTATATTGTACCTTAAAAAAGGTATTTATTTTGCATACTGACGGAGGTGGATTGTAAGGTGTAAAAAATCAAGGTTTTTTCATATGAATGTGTGGAAAAAAATATTTTTTAGTATACAAATTGAAGGAAAACAAAATAATTCTGTGTACAGTGACCATACTGTGAAATACAGACAGACGGGCGGATGGACAAAAACGAAACCATTTGGGTTCGTATTTTTCTACGGAACCCTTAAAAGTACAAATTCATCTTTTGAAGAATATAAATAATATTTAATATACACGGTGAGTCATATCAGGTGGAACAAACTTGAACAGTGTATTGAGAAAAATATTTTAAGAAAAAAATTTCATATAAACATGTGTCGGAAATTCTTCCTAAGGGAGACTACAGATCTCCAGAAAGCTCGAGTGAAATTTGAGAATTTTTTTTCCAATTTAAAATACGATCGCAAAACTTCTCGCATCTTCGATAATAAAACAACTCATAACAAAGATACAACGCATTTTATTCATTATTGAATAAAAATCACAATTGCCATGGAAAACTAAAATACGTCAGCGAAAACATTCACTCGAGTGCAATATTAAATTCAAATCAAGTAAGCTTTGGAAAAAAGAATGGTTGATGTTTGAAATTTTTATATTTGCTAAAATTCGTTTTTTATTTTGTTAATGTATAACAGCAATGCTGGTTTTAGGGAGGGAGACTGGGCGATCACTCGGGGTGCCAGTTCAGAAGGGGCTGCGGACGGTCACATGGAGAAAAACATAGCTTAAATTTTAGTATAATTTTTTTCTCTTTAAAAATGATCATCATTAAGTCAAATTCTTTAATACTATCATATTTTTCGTAAACGGTTGATCTTATGACAAATTAACAAAGTATATTTCTATGTATTTTGTATAATATGACCTTATAAAAGTGCCAAACAGGAAATTTTTAAGAATACTACTGATACAAATCAAAAGACCCACTGGCCCCACACATCCTTGGTCTGAAAAATCATAAGTTGATGCTAGAAATTGATAACAAATGTTAATACTCAACTGGGTATTAAATTTAATTAATGTATCACAATGGGATCTCAAAATATTAAATAAAAACTAATTTTAGAGAAAATCTGTGAGAGTCTGTAGTTTCCCCACGAAGAGTTTCCGGACACATGTTCATATGAACTTTTTTACTTGAAATATTTTTCTCAATCAACAGTTTATTCCACCTGATATGACTTACTCTGTAAAGGTAGCTGAGAATTATAAAACTTTTATTTTTAAATTAAACATTTGTTAAAATATGAAGAAATTCCTTTAAAATGATTTTAAATAAGTAAATATAAGGGAATAATTAATATAATTAGTAGTTTATTGAACAAAATTTAAATTCGCTTAACAAATTTAAAATTTCCTAGAATTATCTTGTAGGTAAAGGACAACTTAATGCGAAACATTCTTTAAATATTTTTTCACTCAGGATTCAACATCCTTTGCATTATCTTATATACTCTCCTTCCGCATGAAATGCCTTTCATGCGAGCGAGATATACATATTTGACTTCCTCTATTTTACCATCCATGCATATAGGTATCTATGACTATGTATAGGGTGTTTTCTAAGAGATTGTTCAGATAGATAGGTATGGTATAAATGTTAAAAAATTCTATATATCTTAATATATATAAATTACGTGTCACATGTTTGTCCGCGATGGACTCCTAAACTACTTAACCGATTTTAATCAAATTTGTACACCGTGTGTAGTTTGATCCAACTTGAAAGATAGGATAGCTTACATCTCAATTTATGATCGCAATATTATTTTATTGCAAATTATTTGTCTTTATCTGTTAGCTCCAAACGATTCTAACATCTGTTGACTGCATTGAGTAAGTATTCAATAGATGGCGCTATGTCAAACTTCCAAACGTTTCATATAACCTTAAATTGTAGGTTATATGAAACGTTTGGAAGTTTGACATAGCATAACCACCACATGTACTATAGGTTAACCACAGCAACGCGTGGCCGGGTCAGCTAGTAATATATAGAATATTTTTGGTAATTAATAATAAGGGAGTCACATTACAAGTTATAATAAAATTATTGTAGAAATTGGGGAAGAGGTTACCATTATATTTGACAAATAAATTTAATGCTCCATCTTACCCCATCCATTTTTATATCAAAATATTTTTATATTATTTTGTTTCTGTTTTTCAGCAATTTGAGGTCAACAATCTACTCAAATTTTATCTTACACTCATCTCGCGATTTACCGACCTTTGATTTACCGACAGCTTTATTTACCGACGGGCCAAACGCGTGATTTGCCGACTTTTTCCTATCCCCTCCATAATACCACCGTGATTGCTATATTTATGCGTGAAATTTAAATTCACCAATCAACGTTGAGGTTGGCACGGTGGTGGAGACCCCTCTCGACGTCGTCAAATCAAGCGGTTGAATTACCAACAACGTCGGTAATTCAAGCGATGAGTGTATTTGATATATAAATGAGAGAATAAGAAGGCTGACATTCGGACAGACTGAAACTATAAGGGTTCCTATAGTTTTCTACAGAACTGTAAAAATACAAATGAAAATATTTAATTTTGTAATTTTCCTGCAAATGAAAATGAAATGAGAAAAAAAAATTAGCAAAATAATAATTGTGAAATGGTTTACAATAGAACAAAATATTTTTAATAAATGTTATAGAGAATATTTTTGTCTGTTATTTATATCCTATTTATTTTTCTAGTGTAACGAATCGTTTCGATGATATAAGATTCTGTAAAATAATGTAGGGGAGACCAGGGATTTTGTGTACAGCTATGAAACTCATAATTATTTCTTAATATACTTACACTTTCTTCTTCCTTTCGGCATATATACAATTCTTATAAAGTTGATGGTTTTTACAAAAATAAATAAATAATGAAGATCGCGATTTGTTACAACCATCCCGACCCATAGGGATAGTTGTAACACGGGGTAGGGATATATTATGTAACGTGGTCAATAAAAACGAAATATAATAACGTACATATATTTTAGTGTTTTATTCAATCTGAAATCAACATTTATTATGATTACCCTTAAATAAAAAAGCACATAGTAGTATTAAACATAATATATAGATAAGTATTAAAACTATATTATGTTTATACTACTATGCGCCATTTTATTTAAGGGAATCAATAAAAAAAATCAGAATTATTAAATTATAAATTATGACAAACATAACTAATTTCATTATTATAAATAAAATGATTATTAAATAGTTTTTAAAACATCTATTTAGGTACATACATACTACTGCAATCGGGATGAAAGTAACTTGATTTCTCAAAATCAGACAAACATGTACCTCTATACAAAAAAATAATTAAGAAACGAAGTTTTTGTAAAGCAAAAAGTTAAAATAGATCATTATACTACAATATTGATAATAAAGATTATAGTTACCTTTTACTAATAAAGAAATATTAGCCACAAAAAAAATATAACAAAAATTAACTTTCGTCGTATTTTTCGAGCACCGATACGTTGTACACATAACCAATTGTCGTAACGTTGTGATTGTTACTGAGGTGAAAGGGGAGTCCAAAAAACATATAAAAATCATTGACAGGTTCATACAGGTATTATAGTTTGCTCGAAATATCGTTTGTTACTTTCATCCCGCGTTACTTTTATCCCTGGTCTCCCCTTTACAGTAATTTATTTTAGATCATTTAACCTAACCTCTAAATTTTGCGATAGTACAATTAAGAGGCGCCATAACAGTTTCGAAATAACAATCAATAATTTTCCGACAGTATCGGGTACAAAAGAACAGTATTTAATTATTTCTGTTTTGATTTACACCCACGAGTAAATGAGGTTTGAAATTGTGCAGACAATCTGGCCGCAGCGTTGCCGATATTAATCATATTTATTAATCACGAGCACGCAGAGAACTGCCACTTGTGTAAACACGTCTCCAAAAATATACGTTTCAAACTGTTATAAACAATTTCATAAAATGACAGTGAATTTATTATATTATGCGGTATATGTTTGTTAGGTAAACATTAAACATTGATATTTTGTTTATATATTTACCGGTTTAATCTGCATTGTTTAAAGGAGGTTGACACCATACATGGGCGTACCGAGGGGGGGGGGGGGGCAGCTGCCCCCCCCCCCCTGGACCTGACCTGCCATATATTTAGCTGGTTAATTATGTGCCTACGTCTAAGTACTAATTGTATTTATGAAATTGAAGAAGTAAAATAGGTTTTTCAAATCATTGAGAACTCACGTTTGAGTCACGTTACGAGTTATTATTAAATGAGTTAACTTTAAAAAAATCGCGCTACGCGCCATATCAATTAAGATAGTTATTTTATTATTATTATTTGATGTACATTTGATTTTCAATCTATATTTTTGATCCAGAAAAAACATATTTTTTTAAAATACAATCTCTTGTAACGTCATGCTACGCGTGTTGTCATTTTCCTTTTTATATAAGGCAAAAAAGTGTTAATTTTATTTTTTTACATTTAAACTATTTATATATTTATCGAGTTATAGACCAGTCAAATTAGATCGATTTTTAACCTAAAATAGAAAGAAAAAATAGAATGAATGAAACCCTCTAAAACCGACCTATATAGGTGGAGTACATTTTTGTAGATGATTTTGTCTTCTATATGATAAATATAAATTTACAATTGAAAAAAAGTTTGTGACCAAAATTCAAGAAGAAATGAAAAAGTTAACATTTTTTGTTATTACTTTTGCATTTAGAGATAGCTAAAAGTTGCAACAGCGTAGCACAGAAACGATAAAATATTTAAGAAAAAAAGGATTACTCAATGTTTATTTACAATAATGCCCATTTATAAGGACATTTTTTTTTGCACTTCAATATCTAAAAAGGTTAACCCATCTGTTCGATCCCCCCCTATTTTTGCGGGTTTCTTGGTGAAACACACCGACTAAATAGGTTTATAATAAAATGCACCCCCCCAACAAAATGCTGGGTACGCCCATGACACCATAGACATATAGACATGGACCGTGCATCTGACACGAAAATAGAGCCGTGTCAAAAGAAAGAGATAGAAAGTAGTTTAGAAATATACTTGTCCTTACTTATACAGGAGTGTAACTGTTTCATTTTTGGCTACGAACATTAAAAAATATTCATTTATGTAGATAAAGAGGTTTTTAAATGACAAAAAATAACTAATGTTATAAAATATTTTATTTATTAATAAACGGGCAAGTGCGTGTTGGGCACGCACATGATAGGGTTCCGTAGTCATATTCACTACGATTTATAAAAAAATAGTTATTTCAAAATTTTCGTGACTGAAGGGTTAAAATCAAAAAGTCATCTGACTTTTATTTTTGCATTTTAGGAGACCTATCAAAGGGTTCCTAGTTTTCTACGGAACCCTAAAAATTATTACTGCTTTTAAATAATATCAGTTCATCTTTTTTTGTTCCTTCATAGTGTATCCTAATATAAAAAAATTAAATCTTATTAATTAAATATTGTCTGTGATTGTTAGTGCAATTCACCTCATCATTTTTTAACAACCACATGGGAATTGCTTTAAAACTATTTTTTATTAATAAACTATACCAAAAATATTACTTTCTCGGAAAATCCGTTCACTAATTTTACAAATTTCTATGAGATCAGTTCACAGTTTTTGTAAATTGCCTCGATTTTTTATATTTAGTAAAAAATATGATAACTGCGAAATAAGCAATTTGTTGCAATTAAAAAATTTGTTTGTTTTTAGTATATTCCTTGCTATAAATCCTGACATATAACTAATTACATATTTCAATAATAATAATAATAATAATATAACAAAAATATATATGACAGAAATACTACTCTGAACTGTAGTAAGCTACCAAACAGATTCTTAGTAAAAGATAAAGATATTTTCCAAATTAGACTGCATCTATATCTTACTTTTAGAACAAATGTTACACCATTATGTACATACAAATGCGCTGTCCATGTCTCTATGTCTATGGTTGACACTATAATTTGCTAGGTTGGTGATGCGGGGTACGGTGTGGGGAAAACCCCATGTGAATATGTATAAATTGAAGGCAAAATGTGTCTCTCTCTGGAGCATGTGAAATTATAATTTTTTAATAAAAAAAACCGCGGTTCCTAATCATCCTGAAAATTTACAGATGTATTTGTAAATGAATAAAGAATGTATGTTCAAATGTTCATCAAATTTTCTCTTACATCACTTTGAAAAGCCCTGTAATGTCGCGAAACTATGCAGTTCTCGTAAAAATGCATGTTAATTTGTTTATCTAATATCTCTTATGTCCGGTATTATAAACGACCTAGCAAATTTGCAAGCTAGCAAGCACTCTCAAATGAGATACCAAACTTATATGACAGTTCTGTTGATGACTTTGACAGATTTCGCGCCAGCGTTGTATGTAAAAACCAACGGTATTAAAACAGTTGTGCTATTATGAAAATTATTTTATATGGTCAGAGTCGCCAACTGTGTTACAATACGTTGAAGTGTCACTGCTCTAAATTCCATAACTAATCCATAGATACTATAACAAAATTCATAACCTCATTTATGAGTGCTTGCAAGCTAACAAATTTTGCTAGGTCGTTTATAATACCGGACATTAAACTATTCGAATGATCTTAAAATTTTGCAAGGATTTTTTAAACATAAATGTTATTTTTAAAGTTTCGTCGAAATCCTCTATCATTTTTCTATGATATCAACCACCCTAATGATCAGAAACTAAAACGACTAAAATATGAAGATAGAATTACAAATTAAATGAAATTGAGTACCTACATCCTTTTTAGATAAAAAACAGCAAATCAAGTTTCCCCCAACCCCCTTATACTTTATGAATGTTTATAACAATACTGGTTTCACTTTACTTCATGAATAATTTGAAGAAAAAATCATATGAATTAAGATTAAAAAAGAAATATATTAAGGAACTTTTGGATCGCCTCTACAATGAACATATTTGATGCCAATAGTTGCGTGTATACATTTTCCCACATAACACACCCACTACATAACTACAAGTTAACCTCTTCAGTTTTACGAACATGTTTTCGGTAAGTACTTTTGTCTTTTTATATTTCTCATTAATTTGTCCGTCCTCTTTTGCTTTATTCACAGTCCATGGATACCATTTTATTATTTGTTTGTTTATTATTATTTTTATATTTGACTGAATAAACCCTAGTCCTTTTGAATTTTTATAACATATTTCCAGTGCCGGATTTACCCAATGTGATGCCCTAAGCACTAACCATGCGGAGGCCCCCATTTTCAATCCGAAGACCTTTTTAACTTCTCAATAGGAAGTTATTGTAATTGGTCCGAAAATCGAAATCAAAAATTTTAACATATTTTCATGTTTCAAGGGCATTAGAGTATATTTACACTATTTTCAGAAAAATGTCCGTGTGTGTGTGTGTGTGTATGTACGTGTCCTTTTTTTCCGGGACGAAATCTCGCCAATGCTATTGACTTCGTTGGGGTGCTAATCGAAGCATCTTGAGGTGAATATGATCTGAAAGAAAGAATTTTTCGAAATTCAACCCCTACGGGGGTAAAAAAGGGTGTTTTTTTATTTTTTATTTTTTTCTTGATCGGATTTAGTCGAAACTAATAAATATTATACAATACAAATAATGAAACGTGTATTTCAGTATTTATTTTTTATATGGGTCCAAACAGCCATTAAAGGGATGAAAACCACCATCAAAATTTGAATTTCATACTAATAAATGCGTCTAATAATTCATGTTACCTTGGAAACAAACGCAATTCAAAATTCAAATTGTCAGATTAGTTATTCTCAAGTTATTCTAAAAATGTGCATTATATTATTGACATTATTAGGATATTAGAAAACTAATATTCATAATACAAAGGTGAGTTTTATTTCTGACAAATTCTATTAAAATGTTTCATATACATATTAAAAAAAATAAAAAAATAAAACTTTTTAAAAAACAAGCTTTTACATATAATAATATATTAATTTACATATGCACTAAAAAGTAAAAAATAAATTTTCAAATTATCGCAGTATTTCTCAGCTATTACAAAGTATTCCAGAAATCTAGACTAAAAAGCTTGTGGCGTTCATTTCATATTTAATTTAATATTTAGAAATTCTATTTTGAATCTAGAATTAAAAATATTTTTGAAATGTACCAATTTAATTAATGTGATTTAATGTAATATTTCGAAATATAAATTTAAGGTGGATAAGATATTTTCTTTCTCTTTGCCTTTTTTTCTATGCTGAATTTAGAATTTTAAATATTTATGTATTCTATTAATTTTAACTTGTAATTGAATGTAATATTTTTAAATACTAATTTAAAGTAACAAAAGGTATTTTTTCCTTTCTGAAAATTATTATTTGAATCTAGAATTCCAAATATTAATGTAATGTACATTTTAACATAATATTATTTAATATCTACAATATGTATTATTTGGAAATATTAATTTATAGTAGAAAATGTAGTTTTTCCTGTATTGACCTTTTAAACATTTATATTTCTATTTCTAAATATTACATTAATAATTAAATGAACGCCACAAGCTTTTTAGTCTAAATTTCTGGAATACTTTGTAATAGCTGAGAAATACTGCGATAATTTGAAAATTTATTTTTTACTTTTTAGTGCATATGTAAATTAATATATTATATGTAAAAGCTTGTTTTTTAAAAAGTTTTTTTTTTTAATTTTTTTTTTAAGAATCTTTTTAATTTCAAACAAATAAATATTTTTAACGTCACTAACAATAAATCATTATTTATATATTTGCATAAGCATCAGGTTTTAAATACATGAACATCGTTTACGTAAATTAAAATATAATTTGTGAGTTTTAAATCAATTTTCATTGAAAATAAAGTTTACAACATTATAGAAAATAGTTATGGATATTAAAATTTTAATAAAATTATTAATATCTAACAAAAACACTTTCTGCCAAAAACAAAGTGGTTTAATTGAAGAGAAAATTATTATAAAAACACAATATTTTATACAGAACTATCTAATTAACCAACCAAACGGCTAAAAAAATAAGAATTACTTATTAAAAAAAAAAAAAATTCAAAATTACAAATAAAGAATGAATTAGAACTATAGTTAAAGAAGTTCTTAACAGTGGATTGAGGATGTTATTTTAAGCAAAAAACTTCATATGAATATGTTTCCGAAAATTCTTCGTGAAAGAGCTACAGCCTTCCAAAAATTGTACCAAAAATTTATGTTTAATATCTAGAGAACCCATTGTTGAATTTTTTTACGTTAGTTATTAATCCCGTACATTTTTCTTTGCGAACATTAAAAACGTTGATATCGAAATCAGCTTTAACTGTAAAAGTGTCTATGAATTCATAAAAATCTTACCTTACAATAAATTTCCAATGTTTCATTCCCTCGTATGTGGATTTCTTTTAATACAAGTGTTATTTTGCCAAATTTTTATTTTAACTACACTAAAAATTGACATTATGGAACTCAAGTCGTAAATTAAGTATTTATATTTTTTAGCACTTCATAAAGTAACTTTTAAATTTAAATTTTAGAACTACACAAACAATTTAGGGCTACAAACTAAAATAACCACTACTTTTAAATTCTATTTGACATTCGACATAATTATTTTTATTATAAAAAATAACCATGGCTACGAAAAATTATAAACGCAAGCATATTATTGGATGTATTAGATATATCAAAAAAGACCTTATAATAAAATAACATAGCTATAAAAATGATAAAAAAGTGCATTGTCACGGAGAATACACCATATTTGAAAATTTGACGAAAATCGTACGATGGGAAGTTCGTTAAAAATCGGTCGCAAGATTTGTACCACGGGACATACATGTGAAGTTAAGTAAAAGCTTGTAAAAAAAATGTACAAACTATAACATAGTAATATTAATTATGGAAACAATAAATAATCAGTATTCAAGTATTGTTAGTCATACCATGTTGGGAAGTGGATTGTGTGGACCTAAAGGATCGCATCCCACGGCATTATACGTTATATAGTTTAATTTTATATCCCCGGGTAAAATTGGATCCGGCAGCTAGTTTTTTTCGTCACCAAAATTCCGAAGACCTTTTTTTTCAGTCATCAGCAACAATTTTTCGCTATTTAATGCACTATGCCCCCAAAAATCACTTTTATGGTGCCCTCAGGGATCGGGTGCCTTAAGCACTTGCTTCTTTTGCTTATTGGTAAATCCGGCACTGCATATTTCATTTTTGATTTGAAATGTTTATATTATACAGGATGTCTCATTTTAATCTATCCCTTTTTTTGCTCTACAAAATATTAAAGCAAAAAAAAATTTAAAGGGGCAGACCCAGTTAGAATTTTGAAAAAAAAAAATTTATTACATTTTCTCAAAGTAGAATATTTCAAAAGATGTTCGATGTACAAAGTGAATACTATCTAATATACAGAGTGGGGCATTTAAAGTGTTTCAGATTTTTATCTCAGAACCACCGCATATTTGAAAAAAATGTTCAAACCAAAAAATGTATGGTTTTGAATAGGTAATCGAATAGTAATATTTATTTGTTATTTTAGTGTGACTTTCAAGGATATTTGAAGGTCAGCATCATTTTTTTAAATAGGAACCTATAGTTTTTATTTAATAATCTTATTCTACGTGAACAAACACGAATCTTCCATTCCAAATTTTTTTTGAACAACCTAAGATTTCCAAGATATCTAACAAAATAATTTCAAGATTTTTGAATTTCAAGAATTTTTTACTCAGAAACCATAAACTTTAGAAAAAAATATAGATAAAAAAATGTTTATTTTGGTCTAATAATTCTTGAAAAATTGTTTTAAAAAATTTTAATTTATTTTATTTCAGCAAAAAAAAAAAATACGAAATATAAAAAAAAAATATAGAAAAATTTTATTAGAACGAAATAAACATTTTTTGTATTTTGTACTTTTTTCTAAAATTGACGATTCCTGGGTAAAAAATTATTGATTTTGCAAATTCTCAAAATTATTTTGTTAGATATCATGTAAAGCTTAAGTTGTTAAAAAAAAAATTTTCAATGAAAGATTCGTGTTTTTTCACGTAGAATAAGATTATTAAAATAAAACTATAGGTTCCTATTTGAAAAAAATGATGTTGGTTTTCAAATAACCTTGAAGGCCATACTAAAATAAAAAATATTATTAATATTCGTTTACCTCCTAACAACCAAACATTTTGTGGTTTAAACATTTTTTTCAAATATGCGATGGCTCTGAGATAAAATTCTGTAACACTTTAAATACCCCATCCTGTATATTGCAATTAAATATAACTTTTATATTATGGGAATATATCCACAAACACAAACTAAAAAAAGCTGTGCCAGGACAAGATACCACCATTTCTGATAACCCCCTATAATGCCATAATAATCATTTAAAATAATATGTTCATAAGACATGGAAAGAAATATTTAGAAATCAGATAGGTAGATATACAGAGTGTTCACGGGAACCGAGTGATCATTGCTAACTTTGTTATTATTGGAGCTAGAAGATCGGATAAATGGACAAAGTATCAGTATTTTTTCCGGGATGAATAATGGCGGTGTCAAAAAAACAATTGAATGTCAAATTTCAGAGATATATTGAAATATAATATTTTTTTAAATGGAACTTCCTGTATATTATTATTGAATTTTTTAGCTGAGGATGTTCTCTATAAAATTGTAATACATATATGATGGTAAAATTGATAGAAAACAAGTTATAGCAAGTATAAAATTAATAGAAAATATCGAAAAATAGTGTGCTACGAAGATTTAATAAAATACAAACAAATTATAAAAAAAATTAAAACAATAATTTCAGATATTTGTGCCTTATTTCGTAGATTTTTAACATTTTTGAGCATTATTCATAAAAAAATATAATTAATTATAATAAATATTTTTTTTTGTTATCAGTTAAAATCAAAAACATTTAAAATTTGCGAACAAATTACATAAAAACCTTAAACTATTGTTTTAAATATTTTAATCATTTGTTCTCAATTTATTAAAACTTCATAGCCCACTGATTTTCGATATTTTCTATTAATTTTATACTTGTTATAACTTGTTTTCTATCAATTTTACCATCATACATGTATTACACTTTTATAAAGAGAACATCCTCAGCTACAAAATTCAATAATAATATACAGGGTGTTCAATTGAAAAAAATGTTATATTTCAATAAATCTCTGAAATTTGTCATTCAATTGTTTTTTTGACACCGCCATTATTCATCCCGGAAAAAATACTGATACTTTGTCCATTTAACCGATCTTCTAGCTCCAATAATAACAAAGTTAGCAATGATCACTCGGTTCCCGCGAACAGCCTGTATATAGATACTTCATGATATATTTATCAAATGAAACCATCTATAATCTTTTATGTCATATACATAATATGTTTTCTTAAGAGTTGATCTAAATCACAGCATTTCTTTGATAAATATGTAATTACTTTCATTATGTGTGGAATGTGCAAACATCAAACAGAGCGTCTTTGTTATACAGAAATTATCGTTGGTTGAATTTCATTTAGGATTTCTAATTTAATTTAATTTATCAGAGATGAATATTTTTATGATTTTTTTGAAAATTTTTAATAAAACATAACGAATTTGGATAAAATTTCGCATCGCATAATTTCAAAATCGTATAAAAAAGATTCGCATAAAAAGAGAATGTACACAGAATCTTGTTTCTTAAAAATCTATCAATCGTCAATTGTTTAGACCAGGGGTTCCCAACTTTCTTTCTACATAGACCTCTTTTTGAAAGAAAGATTTTATTTATAAACCCCTCTAGAAAACATAAATATACTTCAATTTTAGGGCTTTCGCGGTGATCTTGATATGGATCTTCACTTCTGCGTGTAAGCCGCGTTGATTTGCTCGTGTTATCGACCAACGTTTCGTCACACATTGCAGTGGACATCTTCAGAGCTCTTCTAAGAGCAATGTGTGATCGACGCGGCTTACACCCAGAAACCAAGAGCATACTACAATATTGTTGAAAAAGTACAAATAGAAAAAAAAATCATTGTAGGGGAGAACGGGGTAATGAGAGCCATCGGGTAATGGGAGCGATGGTGATTGAACTGAAAGTATGCACATTTGCGCGATTGTAAGCACTCCCCCGCTTCCATCAACCATCGAGAAACTTCGCCTGATGCGCATGAGTCGTTAGTGCCATGCGTTAAGTCACGAGGGATGGTTTTGTATTTTTCGCTCCACGCTTATAAAAAACTGCCGATTGCCAGCGCCAAAAAAAGCATGAAGTTATGTTCTTATTTTATTATGTTTTGCTTATTACATTCCTAGAATCATTTAATAACAAGTCTAATTGGTTAAATTGTGATTGAAAGTAGAATTATATATTTATGTTATTATTTTTCAAAATGGTGGTCAGCGGGTAATGGTAGCCTCATCTTTATTTCTTTGTTTTGTTTGAAAAGTAGCTTTTTTATTTGTATTACAAATAGTTAATTGCATTACTAACTAAGATTAATTATTATTAAAAAATTAATAATTAAAGTATGTTTAGTTCAATTTAGTTCATTTTATGGCTCCCATTTCCCACATGAGCGTTAAATGGGCTCTCATTACCCGCATGTGTCGGGTAATGGGAGCGACTGACTTTTTTTGTAAAATCTTTATTGTACCTTAATACATGACTGTAAATTATTATAAATGTGATTAAAATATACTTCAATAATCAAGGTAAGAGTTCCTAATTAAAAATTATAAGAATGTTAACAAATGTGGTTTTTATCAAAATTTTCCCTTAGTAGGCTCCCATTACCCGGTTCTCCCCTAATATGCATGATGCCAGTAACAAAGTATCATTTAAATTATGATTTTAAATAATGAAATATGTAGGTTAAAATGAAATGTGTTAATATCAATTCCTCTTACAAGATTATTAGGTACATACATGGGCGTAGCCAGGATTTTATTTAGGGGGGGGGGGGCAAAAATAAATTCACATGTTAAACTTTTTTTTTATGTAACATACTTACAATTACTTATTTTAACACAAAACAGTTTTCACTGTTGCCAACGCTGCAATTTTTGTCTTTATACAGGTGTCCAAGATAATCGTGAAATGCATGGGGATATCCTAAACGGTAAGAGATACAGATGTGGTTAAATGAGATGAATTATTTGTAAGAAAGGGGTGAGTATTACAACATTAAAAAATATTAATAATTTTATGTGGTTTTGGCGGTATACCCAAAAAACTGAAAATTCGGAATTTCTTTAAATGACTATAACTTTTTTGGCAAAGTAGAAAGGTACTTTTTGTTTGCGGTTTCTTAAAGCACTTTTTTGTTTAGAATAGTTTGGTGTATTCAGAATTTTTATATCACTTTTAGTTTCCGAGTCACAAGCCCTAACTTTAGTTTTTCTTATGGGCCGCTACGTTGGCTATAGCATATTTGAACGTGTTTTTTACTCTACAATGATATGTCACATGTCATACTTTGATATTTGATTTTCTGGATCCAAAATATAAATTTACGTTCAAAAATCTAATGGGCATCATAGAAATCTAGAAATATCCCTGTTTAGACAATGTACTGATTTACTTATTACTTTTTGTCCACAAACTAGGGGGGGTGAGCCCCCCCTTATATACTTTGGAATTCATTTTTAACACACAAAATAATTAAATTATTGTCTAATTCTGAATGTTTGATTATTGTTGACAAGGAGTGTAACGTCACAATTCTGAAATGTCACCTGCGAGCGTTTTGACGTCAAATTTAAAATTAGTTTTAAAAGAATAATTTTTTGCGATTAAACCTTTATTTTCTGCAGAAAGAAGTATTTTCTGGAAATAGGAGACACGTAAGATCATCATAGATTAGTTTTTTTTAAATTAGTCATCATACCTATTGGAAAGGAGTTAAATTAATTTTAAAATTTATCATCGATTATAGACTCCTGGAATATTATATACCCTTTTTAAACTGGAAATTCCTGGTTAGGATGCACGTGTTTTTCGGTGTATTTATAGCAGATAAAATGTAATCTAAAAATTATAATCAGGCACGTATTACGATAAATTTAGAATTACCTATAGCTGTGGGGATAACTCTAGTAAGGTATGAAATATTATTAAAAATAAAATAAATATTCAGTCATAAAAAAATAAGGTAAATAAATTACAAATACCCAGAGGGTCGATCTTAGCTGACACATTTTTATTAAAAAACACGCAAAAATGTTTTAAAATCATATGGGAACATGTGTACAAACGATAACAATTTATCATTCTTTATTTAGCAAAAATTAAAACAGGGTTTGATTGGTTTTGCAGCTAGATATATTTTCATATCACGTATGTTGTTTTTCCATTCATACGAAACGGTTTTTTATCTCTCGTATTGAATGTAGTGCACATTTAGTATCATTTGAAGTCTATAAACGTGGGGTGATAAATCATCCAGTTTAAATCTACATATATAACTATCTCTCTTTTACTATCATTTTCTCTCTCTTTTTTGTAATTTTGGTTTAACTATGTAGGTTGGCTGTTCGTTAGTGCGCTTTTACGTATAAGAAAGTCTTAAAAACGGTATGGAGAACCATACATGACTTCCATGTTCTATAATATATTTTACAATAATTTTTAATATAAAACTTTTTGAGGGTGATTTTCACACCTTCAGTAGCTATTTATTTCGGCACGTTTATGAAATAAGTGTCCCTTAGATTGGATCGAACCACAAGTGTACCAAGTCTTATTAAAATTGGTGAGTTAGTACTCACTTTTTAGACGATAATAGGTACACAATTTCGAATATTTCATAAACCCCTGATCTGATTAGCACCAAAATCAATAGGTCTGGAGTAGTCACTGAGATAAACATTTCTCCCAAAAAGAATTCAAATCGGTGAATATTTAGGTACAGTAGTTATCGTGAACGAAAGAAAATTCTACATCCAGACATACAGACACACACGTCATGCGGAAATCAACTTTTCTTTACGTTTTGAAGTTAGTATAATCAAAATCCGCTCTTATCTCGGACACGATTTTTCGACGGTATTGAGACAAACCACGTCAAGTGGGCACCCTAATTTCCACTTGGTGATGAAATTGAATTCTAATAACATGAATCTGATGTCTTTAATATTAGTAAACATTCCCTAGAATGATTTTCAAAAATTTCAATTATAACCATATTTTTTTTTGTTTAAAAAAAATTTTTTTTACTAAAAATTCGTCATACTAAAATTTTAAAAATTTATTGTGTGAAAACTATTCACCAAAACTTAATGAAAATTTAGAGACATGTTAAGTAAAGATCAAATTTTCAAATAATATTTTTTTTAAATTGTTATTTTTTTATTTTCTATTTTTTATTTATTTTTAAATAAACAATTGACTTTTTTCGTGCTTTCTCAATCAGGTAATTTTTATTTTTTATTTTTGTTAGAAGCGTATGACATTAAAGTTTTCATTTTTGAAATAAAATTTCACTGCCCGGAATTAGTTAGAACAAATTTAATTTTTTCATTACGTAGTGCAGCATCGTACCGCTGTAGTGCACTATCGAGCTCGGACAATTTTACCAGTGCTTCGGTAAAACTGCATGTTTACACAATAGGGAGTTAAATATTACAGGATATAAATGAAGAATTCCTCTTTTATTTATATTATATATTTGATTTTATATTTTTTTTGTCAGCTAAAAATGTGCTTTAATAAATATGACTAATTCACAGTGGCGGATTTAAGGGAAATGTTATAGGTGGCAAACGTACCGAGGGGCCCTTTTATTGAGTAAAAACATTTCATTTAAATAATTATTTGGTTGCACCAATTCACAAATTGATTGATGTGAAAAAACCATTAATTCATTGAGAGCTACAAATTAATTATTAATTATATTATTAATACATTAATAATTTTTAGTTGTCTTTTGACTTCCTAATTAATTTTTTTATTGCTTCAACCAAACATTTTGTTTTGTTATTTAATTATTATTTATTGCATGATTCGTTATCGACAATTTCACTTATAAATTTCGACTTATACATTTAACTCTTGTTTACACAAATAGTTCATGTTAGGTTACATTGTTTTAAAACCTTGTTTCGCCTTTTGTTGTGCAAATATTTCGATTGTCGAATTCAGATCTATTTTGTTACCTACGTCTCTTTCGATGTACAAAATATTGAAGTTATTAAGTGTTTCCTCAGATAAAGTGGCACGCAAAATTATTGGATGGAATCGAAATTTTTTTACACAGCAGAATTTGAACAGGCTCACATACAAGGGCTCTTATCTGGAGGGGCCCTTGAGAGCATTTTCAGACGGGGGCCCAGGCGGCAACTGCTCATTTGCCACCCGTTAAATCCGCCACTGCTAATTCAATATTATTTAAACAAGTATCAAACTTGTTCTAACAAGTTTAAGATACAACAGGTTGCAATTATAAAATCAAAAGGAATAAAAAATATATAATATATATAAATAAATATATAATATAAATAAAAGAGAAATTCTCCATTTATATCCTATAATATTTTCCTCCCTATTGCGTTCACAAGCAGTTTTACCGAAGCACTGGTAAAATTGTCCGAGCTCGATAGTGCACTACAGCGGTACGATGCTGCGCTACGTAATGAAAAAATTAAATTTGTTCTAACTAATGCCGGGCAGTGAAATTTTATTTCAAAAATGAAAACTATAATGTCATACGCTTCTAACAAAAATTAAAAATAAAAAATATCTCATTGAGAAAGCACGAAAAAAGTCAATTGTTTATTTAAAAATAAAAAAAAATAGAAAATAAAAAAATAAAATTTTTTAAAAATTATTATTTGAAAATTTGATCTTTACTTAACATGTCTCTAAATTTTCATTAAGTTTTGGTGAATAGTTTTCACACAATAAATTTTTAAAATTTTAGTATGACGAATTTTTAGTAAAAAAAAATTTTTTTTTAAACAAAAAAAAATATAGTTATAATTGAAATTTTTGAAAATCATTCTAGGGAATGTTTACTAATATTAAATACATCAGATTCATGTTATTAGAACTCATTGTCAATTTCATCACCAAGTGGAAATTAGGGTGCCCACTTGACGTGGTTTATCTCATTACAATACTTCCATTTCGTCGAACATGGAAGTTAAAACAAAATAATTATAATTCCATTTCTCAAACATTTACAATAGATTTATTAAATAAAATCAATTAAAATCAATATTTGAAACCCGATTTTGTCCGTAATATTATAGGTTGTGCTATTATTTTTCTTTCCTTTTGATAGCATGGATTTATAAAAGTAATTTTTTTGTACTTAGGAATACTTCTTCAAACTAAAGCTACTAACAATGAACAATAAATCAAGTCCGGATAAAAAAACACTAGGCTTTTGTCTACAGAAAAAAAGTTACTTTACTTCATGATGATTTGTATTTCCCATGTTACATAATTGATAAAAAAGATTGAAATATTATGATGGGTAATATTTTTCACTTTAGAATATAACTAACCATCCGTATCAATGAAACTTTGTTACTCAGAGAAAATGACTGTTGTCCTGTAGTATAAAGAATACTTTAGAGTGCAAAAGCAAATTACACTCAGCACTCTGCTATACGACCATCCACTACACGACCGCTCCGTTATAAAATGTGCCGACAGTTCTTATCAACGTCCTTCCCCCATTACCACCATAAACCATAATACCACCGTGACTGCTATATTTGGTAGGTGGTGGGTGCCCCTGGTAACCGTCGTATAGTGGAATTTTTGAATTACCGATGCCGTCGTATAGCAGAATGTTGAGTGTAGCTTCCAGTTAATGTGATAATCTTAACGCATGCGCGATAAGTAGAAATCTGCGACTTAAAATAAGTGCTGCCAAATGTATCTCATAAAATGTATTAGCCCAAGAGCTGACTGCAAAAAAACTGGCCTATCGAGTAACAGCATGAAATGATCTTGAAAGGCTAGTACTTATACAGACTATCAATTAAATCTTATACTGCCTGGACGGAACCTGTGCAGAAATGTTTTTTAGGGGGTAAAGGGGGTCAAATTCTAGTTTTTTGCAAATATCTCAAAAATGATCAATTTTACGAGAAAAATTGTTATGAAAAAAATTGTAGCTTATAAAATTCTACATAAAAAAGGTATTTATACTTTTTTCGTATAATCAATATGTTTTAAGTAAACTGTTAATCTTGAAAACGAGGTTTTCACCCTTCAACCCCTTTTTTAAGGGTGTTGTACTACTTTTCGCTAGTTCGGGTTATTTTTTTCGAATATTACGCCCCAAAATATATAATAATCAACCATAAAATTGCTTGCTCCTAAAAGTTCGGATTTTGGCACTCTTCACTATTGACTGGGTTAACAGTTTACTTAAAAAGTATTGATTATATGAAAAACGTATAAATACCTTTTTTGTGTAGAATTTTATAAGCTACAATTTTTTTTATAACAATTTTTCTCGAAAAATTAATAATTTTTTGAGATATTTGCAAAAAACTAGACTCAGCCCCCCCCCCTTACCCCCTAAAAAATAAAAACCCGCCATCCAAATTAAGGGGACTTTTTAGGGTATGTTTAGGACATCAAAATAAAAGTCTCCACCAAAATTTGTATGATTATTGTTATTATTAAACGACTGACGAGGCGGCTTTTTGCCGCCCGTGTGCGGTGCACTCTCTGTACCTTCGATTTGGCGCGCCACTGATTTTACATATTTATATTATGACTAAAACTTCCCATAGTGACTTCAAAAAATTTAAAAAAATCATGTGGCTTTACGTGCTTGATTAAATTCTTTAATTTATTATATTTATTAGCTGTTATCCGTGAATTAGTTCGCGTGGAATTTAGGTTATTGAAAACAACATCATAAAGTTCGGTTAGGTAAATAATACAGATATACGATACATAGTTCTGTTATGGTTATGATATAGTCTATAAAACAGGTTTTTAGTTATGCATTTGCACGCTAGATGTCTGCGCATAAAAGATAAAAAATATAATTTTCGCGCGTACCCATTTTTTATTTAATACATTTTTCAGGATACAAAAATCTGTCTTTCCTAAGCATGCAATCTATAGCCATACCAAATTTCATCAAGATCGGTTCATGCACAAAATGGCATAGTTTATTTTTGAATTATTAGTGAACGGTCTTAAGATCAATTGAAGGTCAATATAGTTTTTTAAATAAAAACTTTTACTTTTTATGGCTCCATTGTATTTTTGTTGTCAAAGTAATGTAGTTCACAAAAAAATTAAAAAATCTTCAAAAATCGTTTCATAAAAATGATCATTTTTTTCAATATCATAATTATAGTATAAATATCTAGTTTTTATAATTTTCCCAGAAGAGAAAATTAAACTAAAATTTCTCAAGAAGTATATATGTATAAGAGCTGTGCAGATCATATATATGTGTATGGTCTCATGTCCTAGTATTAATAATTTTAAAGATTTTTGCATAAGACAATATCTTATGCAAAAGATAAAAAGAATTTTCTTCATATGAACGAAAACTTTATTATACCTTTACTATATATGTATGAAAAAGATCAAAAATTGAAATACTACTTTCAGTTTGAAAACTGAAAAGCAATATTGGGTATATTATTGAAAGTTGAACTAACAATATGGTATTGTTTTTCCGCTACAGACTTTATAAAGTTCTCTGGAAGAACAAGATTGAATGAAATTCAAACTAATGAAAATAACTTTTTTGTCGTCGTTTTTAGATAGCACAAATAAAAATTTACTGTTTCAAATTATTGCGTTTAAAATAATAATGTTTTTCAATTGTTGTCATGATATACGATTAAATAAAATAAGTATATATTACTATATATGTATTAGTTCAGTTAGTTAGTAATTTTGATATCAGAGTTTCACACATATACGGTTCCATTCGGCGACAAGTGTGAAACGGTGTTTCAGTTTGTATTCGGTACCTAATAGAAACCGTAGAGCACCGAATACTCCCTCGACACGAACAGTTTTCATCAGGTTTCTATTAGTGTGCAGGGAACAGAAAGCAATCAACGCGTTCATACACACTCGGTTTAGTTTCGGTTTTAACCTGATAGCGAGTGTTATTTTTTTTAAGTTTTGTCGCGACTTTTCTAATAAAATGAGCGGTTTTCCAGATGTTGATGTGGATCGTCTTCATGCTCTTTAGCTTCGGTAAAATAGTGTAGAATGCTTCAAATTCCTGATGTAAAGTGATGAGAGGGTGCTCCCAATGAATTATAGTATTCCTCCTTCGTTTTTTAATTTTTTATAGAAAAACAACATTGCAACAACTTGTTTTCTCTCCATGATAACTACTGAGTGTACGGAAAAAATAAAACCTAATATGAACCGTATGAGAACAGTGTATGTGTGAAAGGGTTTGATTCGTTTTCGGCTGCAACCGAAAACGAACCGAACCGAATGGAACCGCGTATGTGTGAAACAAGGCTTAAGTATTTATTTTAAATAAAAGTATATATTATTTTTAAAAAGTGCATTTAAAAAATATTGTACAATGATAAGTTGTCGCTTACTATCCGGGATGTACAGAAAAAACTATAATTCTTAAGTTTTTTCCGTGTACACGGAAAAAAGTATTTTTTGAACATAAGCAAAAATTACAACTTCGTCTTGTAAATCAAGTAAATACAAGGAAAATAAGCAGTAGATACTGTAAACATTGTAATTTTAGCTAATTTTCCTAGCACTTGGCCGGATTCATTAGTAATAACTAAAATTTACAATGCAGTGTTGTAACAATAGATGTTACTTTATATTGAAGTAATTTTTCATACCGAGATACGATTTTTTTACATTTTTAGTACGGAAATTTTACAATAATCCCGATAATGTATTAAATACAATTTTACATTGTAAATTTAAATAAATTGGCACGTCTATTGTGAAATAATTTTTTTTTTAACTTTTTCATTAGTAAGCTTTACAATAACACACTGTAATTAATAGCATTAGCATTAATAACGTATTACTTTTGTTTGAATTACAATGCAATATTGTAAACTTTTTCTTTGTAGTTGTATTTGTAATTGGGTACTTATAATAGTATAAATAGGTTTTATTTATTTATATTTATATTTATCTCTTCAACTGTTTTAACAGTTTTATTGGCGATTTGTATTAATATATAAAACGTAATACGCAACCTCATGAAATACATTGGCTGCAAACTATAAAAATAGTGAACATAATTTTCATAATATTATAATAATTTCAACAATAATTTTCATAATAGGTGGAATTGAACATTATTTTTTCGTAGAACGTCCAAGTAATTAATATTCAAATTTTGTTTATTCAGCGAGTATTATTTTTTCTACATTTGAGTTTTTTTAATTCTTATAGGTAATATTTGTTTTACGATGCCTGTCATTTGTTTACTTTAGAAGACCGAGATTTATTATACAGTGATAAAAATTGTTTATTTTTAATTGCTGTTACAATTGAATTTTGCCCAACTCTGTGTGCAGTATATAGTAACTGATTGAACGATCGGTAAATTTTACAATGTGAGAAATCGTTTTTAGCTAATTCAAATGTCGCTCTGGAAAACTTACAATGCAGAATTGTAACTTATAACGGCTTTCAAAAAACGTACAAGTCTGTACTTGTCAGCCAGCCACTGAGTCATTCTATGATTGTCTGTTGCGGTGATTACGTGATTTTGTGCAGTTAATCAGTGATTTTGAAAAACTATACCCAAATTGTAAAAATTTGGAAGAAAAGTGGATAACCCTAAGAACGCGTTTAGTGCGATTACTACTAGGCATTCGCAAACCGAAAGATCCCGACTTATCCAAGTATGTGGATAATTTTGCTAATGTCACATCATGTAAGTATCTACAGAAGATAAAATTGTTTATTCTTTGGGTTTGCTTTCGCCGGGGCCTTCGAGATGTTATTAGCGGACTGTATTTTTTGGCTGGTTTGAGAAACCACAAATCGGCTCCACATGGGATATTATAATACAAAAAAGACTCACCTTTTGAAGTTCCACGGCGGGGTTTGCCCGGCCACGATCCCTGTAAAAGGATTGGTTTGAAAGGAACAAGGACGTCGCGGGGTTTACCTCCCAGTTTTAACTTCCAGGTGTTTTCTTTCCTGTACACCGTTGTGGTACTCAGGATTTTCACAACACTCACTGCATTTTCAATACGCACAATTTTCAATGTTTGATAGGTAACTAACTTTTATTTGATAGGTAACTAACTTTATCAATCGCGTTTATAAGTACCACGTTTTTGGTAATTAAAACGTGGTATTTATATCTATGATATAAGCGTCCATATATATGTTGGTCTTACCACAGCCCTAGAGCGACTCTTTTCCTTCGCAACGATCGGCTGTGTCGTTGCATTTTGACTATGGTCAGCTAAATTTTATCCTATTGTTAATCAGTATTCGATTTCACGCCTACGGTAAACTAAATCAGTGGCTCTAGATGCAGACGAAACAGGAGCGGCGTCAACATTCCCCCCGCCCTGAACAATAGTTTCAGAACCCACTTTTCGATACTGATACTAGTCCTTGGCTGGTCGCCGTACAGGGGTGGTAACTAAATCCAAAGGCTATAGGGATCTGGGCCCTACGGTAGGTAAATAAACTAACAAACTAAATCCAAACAAAATTGAGCCCGCTGATCGGTGTCAGGCGGGATCCAATTTATCCCCAAAACGGAATAAGTTATACCTGAACGAAAGGTTATCGACAAGCATAAGGTAAAAGTAATTGTTCAACTAACAAACTTAATCTAACCAAGATTGAGCCCGCTGATCGGTGTCAGGCGGTATCCAATTTATTCCCAAAACAGAATAAGGTATATCTGGACGAAAGGTTATCGCCAAGCATAAGGTAAAGGTAATTGTTCAACTTACAAACTTAATCTAACCAAGATTGAGCCCGCTGATCGGTGTCAAGCGGTATCCAATTTATTCCCAAAACGGAATAAGGTATACCTGGACGAAAGGTTATCGTCAATCATAAGGTAAAGGTAATTGTCCAACTAACAAATTAAATCTAACCAAGATTGAGCCCGCTGATCGGTGTCAGGCGGGATCCAATTTATTCCCAAAATGGAATAAGGTATACCTGGACGAAAGGTTAGCGTAAGCATAAGGTAAAGGTAATTGCTTCCGAAAAAATCAAATAAAAAAATTAAAACTAAACCTAACTAAATATACACTAACTAATTGTAATTTGTAAGAAAACAAAAAGTTACTGAAATGGTAAAGGGCAGGGCTTAACTAACGGTTGTTTGTACAGCCATGTCCTGGTCTTTACGGTGGCTACTCTTGAGATTCCTTGGAGTTCTATATCGATTATGGCTCCAATAAGTCTCAATAATTCCTTTTTTCTGTCGCCCAAAGTTTCATATCTTGCTCTAACTGTCTCCATCTTGAACTCCAAGGGAGTATAAAGTCACAAATAATTTCTAAACTAATTCGTGAATACAAGCCAAGGGTAGGTATATATATTAACTGAACAAAATATTAAATTAACTGCGGTAGCAATTAAAATAATCGAAGGTAACAACAAAAACCAATTCAAAATGGTATGATAAACAATTATAAACTCTGGTTTACGAGTGAAATAATTTTCAAAAAAAATCAAATAAGGTATTTTCCAAGCCAATATACCTCTAAATGATTGAACAAAATATTAAATTAACTGCGGTAGCAATTAAAATAATCGAAGATAACAAGATTAACAACAAACTCTAATTCAAAATGGTATGATAAAGAAACAAATAATTTTAATGTTGATTGTAAACGTACTAAATTTATTTCTTGGTAACGGAACAAACTCAAAAACTAAAATGGTATTTTTCGAACTAATATTTTTAACCATAACTGCAAAAAATGCTATATTTACTACAAAACTATAAATATAAACATAATTTCTAAACAAAATCAAAATGCCGATGTAAACGCAACACATACAATCACGCTTGTAAACGCGGTAAATGGTCAACAAATATATCTCGCGCAATCGGCGTGGGTCGGACCACGACAAGCATATGGTAAGTATATGCGACTGAGAGAGATAGCGTTATGTGTATGTATATTCATAAACAGTTATTATTTCCAAATACAATTAGGTATGATAAGTTTTTTAAACTGATAATGTGATAAATATTTAAATATGTTACAGGTATTGTAAACTTAAATTTTTCCCCCAACAATGATATGATAGGTCGCCTCGATGGTAATATTTTCTAGGACTGTGGTATTTTCAAAAATACAATTTGACGACATATATGGTACTTACTTTGCGAAATTCCAAGACAACAAAAATATGATAGGTATTGTTAAACCGATTTTAAAACAAGGCAGATATGTTTTTAAAAGGTAATTTCGGTAGACACAGGTGTGCATTAAAAAATTCTAATTCTCAAAATAATGCCGGTACAAAAATGGCTGATGGTTCAAAACTATTTATATTGTTTCACCGATTCTAAAACAAAGTAGATATGTTTCAAAGGTAATTTCGGCAGACAATAGAAACAGGTGTGCACTAAAAACTATAATTTTCAAAATAACGCCGGTACAAATTGGCTGATGGTTCAAAACTATTTAGGTATATTGTTTTACCGATTCTAAATCAAGGTAGATATGTTTCAAAGGTAATTTCGGTAGACAATAGAAACAGGTGTGCACTAAAACTATAATTTTCAAAATAACGCCGGTACAAATTGGCTGATCTTTCAAAACTATTTATATTGTTTACCGATTTTAAAACTAGGTAGGTAAGTTTTTCAAAGGTAATTTCGGTAGACAATAGAAACAGGTGTGCACTAAAAACTATAATTTTCAAAATAACGCCGGTACAAATTGGCTGATCTTTCAAAACTATTTATATTGTTTTACCGATTTCAAAACTAGGTAGGGAAGTTTTTCAAAGGTAATTTCGGTAGACAATAGAAACAGGTGTGCACTAAAAACTATAATTTTCAGAATAACGCCGGTACAAATTGGCTGATCTTTCAAAACTATTTATATTGTTTACCGATTTCCAAACTAGGTAAGTAAGTTTTTCAAAGGTAATTTCGGTAGACAATAGAAACAGGTGTGCACTAAAAACTATAATTTTCAAAATAACGCCGGTACAAATTGGCTGATCTTTCAAAACTATTTATATTGTTTTACCGATTTCAAAACTAGGTAGGGAAGTTTTTCAAAGGTAATTTCGGTAGACAATAGAAACAGGTGTGCACTAAAAACTATAATTTTCAAAATAACGCCGGTACAAATTGGCTGATCTTTCAAAACTATTTATATTGTTTTACCGATTTCAAAACTAGGTAGGGAAGTTTTTCAAAGGTAATTTCGGTAGACAATAGAAACAGGTGTGCACTAAAAACTATAATTTTCAGAATAACGCCGGTACAAATTGGCTGATCTTTCAAAACTATTTATATTGTTTACCGATTTCCAAACTAGGTAAGTAAGTTTTTCAAAGGTAATTTCGGTAGACAATAGAAACAGGTGTGCACTAAAAACTATAATTTTCAAAATAACGCCGGTACAAATTGGCTGATCTTTCAAAACTATTTATATTGTTTTACCGATTTCAAAACTAGGTAGGGAAGTTTTTCAAAGGTAATTTCGGTAGACAATAGAAACAGGTGTGCACTAAAAACTATAATTTTCAAAATAACGCCGGTACAAATTGGCTGATCTTTCAAAACTATTTATATTGTTTTACCGATTTCAAAACTAGGTAGGGAAGTTTTTCAAAGGTAATTTCGGTAGACAATAGAAACAGGTGTGCACTAAAAACTATAATTTTCAAAATAACGCCGGTACAAATTGGCTGATCTTTCAAAACTATTTATATTGTTTTACCGATTTCAAAACTAGGTAGGGAAGTTTTTCAAAGGTAATTTCGGTAGACAATAGAAACAGGTGTGCACTAAAAACTATAATTTTCAAAATAACGCCGGTACAAATTGGCTGATCTTTCAAAACTATTTATATTGTTTTACCGATTTCAAAACTAGGTAGGGAAGTTTTTCAAAGGTAATTTCGGTAGACAATAGAAACAGGTGTGCACTAAAAATTATAATTTCCAAAATAACGCCGGTACAAATTGGCTGATCTTTCAAAACTATTTATATTGTTTTACCGATTTCAAAACTAGGTAGGGAAGTTTTTCAAATGTAATTTCGGTAGACAATAGAAACAGGTGTGCACTAAAAATTATAATTTCCAAAATAACGCCGGTACAAATTGGCTGATCTTTCAAAACTATTTATATTGTTTTACCGATTTCAAAACTAGGTAAGGAAGTTTTTCAAAGGTAATTTCGGTAGACAATAGAAACAGGTGTGCACTAAAAACTATAATTTTCAAAATAACGCCGGTACAAATTGGCTGATCTTTCAAAACTATTTATATTGTTTACCGATTTTAAAACTAGGTAAGTAAGTTTTTCAAAGGTAATTTCGGTAGACAATAGAAACAGGTGTGCACTAAAAACTATAATTTTCACAATAACGCCGGTACAAATTGGTTGATCTTTCCAAACTATTTATATTGTTTTACCGATTTCAAAACTAGGTAGGGAAGTTTTTCAAATGTAATTTCGGTAGACAATAGAAACAGGTGTGCACTAAAAATTATAATTTCCAAAATAACGCCGGTACAAATTGGCTGATCTTTCAAAACTATTTATATTGTTTTACCGATTTCAAAACTAGGTAAGGAAGTTTTTCAAAGGTAATTTCGGTAGACAATAGAAACAGGTGTGCACTAAAAATTATAATTTCCAAAATAACGCCGGTACAAATTGGCTGATCTTTCAAAACTATTTATATTGTTTACCGATTTTGAAAACTAGGTAGGTAAGTTTTTCAAATGTAATTTCGGTAGACAATAGAAACAGGTGTGCACTAAAAATTATAATTTTCAAACTAATGCCGGTACAAATTGGTTTCTGTTTCAAAATTTTGAATGCGTGATGTTGAGTGAAAATACAGTGAGAAATCGGACCAAATATCCGGTTGTGAAGATCCGGTTCGAACTCCGGACCAAATGCTTTCGCCGGGGCCTTCGAGATGTTATTAGCGGACTGTATTTTTTGGCTGGTTTGAGAAACCACAAATCGGCTCCACATGGGATATTATAATACAAAAAAGACTCACCTTTTGAAGTTCCACGGCGGGGTTTGCCCGGCCACGATCCCTGTAAAAGGATTGGTTTGAAAGGAACAAGGACGTCGCGGGGTTTACCTCCCAGTTTTAACTTCCAGGTGTTTTCTTTCCTGTACACCGTTGTGGTACTCAGGATTTTCACAACACTCACTGCATTTTCAATACGCACAATTTTCAATGTTTGATAGGTAACTAACTTTTATTTGATAGGTAACTAACTTTATCAATCGCGTTTATAAGTACCACGTTTTTGGTAATTAAAACGTGGTATTTATATCTATGATATAAGCGTCCATATATATGTTGGTCTTACCACAGCCCTAGAGCGACTCTTTTCCTTCGCAACGATCGGCTGTGTCGTTGCATTTTGACTATGGTCAGCTAAATTTTATCCTATTGTTAATCAGTATTCGATTTCACGCCTACAGTAAACTAAATCAGTGGCTCTAGATGCAGACGAAACAGGAGCGGCGTCAACAGGGTTATTATTAAATAATTATTTCTACATCAAAATAGCTACATTGGATACTTTGGTATTATGGATAATACCAACATTATTTAAAAAGCCATTTGCAATACCTCCGTCAACTGCAGATGGTCCTAGACGAAAATTAAAGAACGGGTATTCGTGGTGGAATCCGACTACCTCGGAAGTTCAACGAGGATTCTTGTTCCACATTGAAGTGAGTACTATATCATAAGTCGATATAAAAGAATTTATATTTATTTTAAAACTATATATTCGTTCAATGTTTAAACTGGGTTTTATATAATCTAAATTTAAATTCCATAAAATATACATTACTTTTTATTTTATAATAAAATTATTTAATATACTATATACATCTAACATCCCAAAATTTTTTTTGCAGAGACTAAATGATAAAAACGAATCAATAGATCGATTGCAACGCTGGATGTTCCAACATAAAATCGCATGTCAACCACGTCCATTGTAGGACCATTGGAAGACATAAGTGAATCATATGTGAGAGTAAATGACATTTCATATAGTGTTAACAGCCCTATAGAGGCCGTATTAACAGTATTTAAAATATACTTTACACTTAATATAAAGTTTCCGCCTGAAGCGCGTGCCCCTTGGTTATTAATTCAAAAAACGTTGTTTAATATAGATACAACAGAAGATATATCTTTATCTTCTTCATTAACTGCCTTACTAGGTGATATTAAAGCTACTCAAATGTCTCTTAATTAATTTAAATTCTTATATATTTATTACAAGTGCTTTTTTATATTTATTGTTTAATAACGTTTCTTTACAATTTAAAATAATTAAAAAAATATAATTATAATCAATATGGCACACATTAGATGCTCATGCTCTACAATTTTTACTCATTATACTACTTTTAATTCACATATTAAAAGTGAAGAACATCAAAGTATAATTTCAGGTTATTTTTAATGCTTATCTAAATGCTATCAAAGATTTAATAAATTAAAATCATTTCAAGCTCATTTAAAGAAACACAACTTTGATGGACAATCAATTGAAGTAAATTGTACCGAAGCTTCTTCATTTGAATATGAAGTATATTCTGGAAATACAGAAAATAATTTTTATTAAATATCTATAGAGTCCATTGTGAAATTTGAATTTTGGAAAAAATCTTTGGAGGGATGCAACTCCCTCATGAAAAATTTCCGGACATAGAATTTTTTGTTTAAAATATTTTTCTCAATTTACTGTTCAAGTTAGGCACAATAGTGCTGAATCAGCCTGTATGTAATGTAGTTTTAAAATTACTCATTTATTATTAGTTTAATAAAAGTATTTTGTATACACAATAATTATTAGTCATTTAAATTTAAGAACTTAATTAAAATTAATATAATTTGTGTAATTAAATAATTTTTCAATAATGTAATTAAAATATTTAATAATATGAAAATAAAAAAAAATATTTTTTACCATTGTAATAATGTTTCATTTTTTTATATTTTTTGTAATTTTTACCAAATTTCATTAAAATCAGGATGTGGCACCCAGGAACCTTTCATGTGAGTACAAATTTCCTGTAGAAGTAAGTATTATTTCATAGTAGTATTAGTAATTTCAACAAAATGAAATTGTAATTTTTGCAAATATCAATAGTTCCACCTGTTATTTTTATGATTTAAAATTCCTATTTCTAATAAACATCTTTCGCAACGCTAACCAGTAATAAATAACGTATCGTATGTAACAAATTACAATTTTCTTTAGTAATAATCACTCTATTGCATATCTATTCATGCTGGCCGCATTACAATTTCTTACTGTGAAATATACATTTTTATTTTGTAAAACTTACTAATTTTTCTCAAGTTTGTAAATTTTACAATTTGACGGTTCGAAGCGACTTTGTAACATGCCGCACTGTAAGTTGTACTCGTATATTCAATCAATACTTACTAATTTCTTTTTTGGGTGTAGTCTTTCGGAAGCATTAGCACATAACAGTTATACAGACTGTTAGATCGCATTGTTTCCAACGTTTGGCCCCTTAAAGTTATTACATCGAAAATGTCACATAGCAGGTTTTGCACACGCAACGACGATTTGTTTATTTTCATTACCTTTATCGAAGGAAAATAAACTGGAGAGCCGTGTTATTTTCAATTATACTAAAAACACATTGTAATGATAATATTCTCAGAATTCTGTATGAACATATATTAAAAATAAAATACATGTTTAGCAAATTAATATTTTGCATTGGTTTAATTAATATTTGTATTTACATACCTATACAGTGCCTTCCAAAAGGCTCCACCTAAATAACTTTTGAATGGTTTGAAATATAGGATTGAAATTTATAGAGATATAATGTAATTACCAATTCTATTATTTAACCATAAAAACATCCACCGGGATATCCCTGGGTGGTGGTGGGGGAAGGGAGCAAAGAAATCTTAAATGATACGTGGGGTTGAGCGAGAGCTCATTCGAAAGGGCTTACCAAGACGAAAACAACGCGGTATTGCCGAGGTCTC
The DNA here is from genome assembly GCA_949319165.1 of Sialis lutaria. NCBI lineage: Eukaryota > Metazoa > Arthropoda > Insecta > Megaloptera > Sialidae > Sialis > Sialis lutaria. The sequence goes on along the minus strand of OX439233.1, from coordinate 6,950,180 downwards.
TACGATTTTGTTATGAACATTTGAACATTCCTATTGAGATTAGGTTACATGCATTTATAAAAATGTTATTAAATGAAAAAAACAAATCCAGTTGAAAAACTGACAGTTATCAGCAAGTCGTGTCATCATTGGGTCAAAGAATTCAAGTCTTCTATATTTTTCCTTTTTTTTCATTTTCAAAAATGTACTTAAATGAAAAAAAAACGGAAGAGTGGAATTTTTTGACGCAATGATGAAACAACTTGTTGACAAATGTTAGTTTTTCAACTGGATCTGGTTTTTCATTTTATAACATTTTTGAAATTGTATTTAACCTAATCTCAATAGAAATGCTCAAATAATCATAACTCTTCAAAAAAAATCGTAGAGACCTCGGCGATCCCGCATTGTTTTTGTCTTGGTAAGCCCCCATTCAACCCCATGTGCCATTTAAGATTTTTTTGCCCCCCCCCCATTTCATTTTTAAGAATATCTTTGTAATTTTTGATTCGGATCAACCGACTGTCAGTAATTCTAGGAACCACATCGGGGTGGGGGATGTTTTATGCCGGCCATGACAGCAACGCTCCCGGTCGATATACAGGGTGTCCAAGATAAGCGTGCAATGCATGGGGATATCCTAAACGGTAAGAGATACAGATGTGGTTAAATGAGATGAATTATTTGCAAGAAAGGGGTGAGTATTACAACATCAAAAAATATCAATAATTTTATGTGGTTCAGGCGGTATACCCAAAAAACTGAAAATTCAGAATTTCTTTAAATCACTATAACTTTTTTGGCAAAGTAGATACATAGGTACTTTTTGTTTGCGGTTTCTTAAAGCACTTTTTTGAGTAGAATTGTTTGGTGTATTTAGAATTTTTATATCACTTTTAGTTTCCGAGTTACAAGCCCTAACTTTAGTTTTTCTTATGGGCCGCTAAGTTGGCTATATCATATTTGAACGTGTTTTTTACTCTACTTTACAACGATATGTCACATGACATACTTATTATAGAAAATAAGTCGAAGTACTAAATATTGGTGATATTTATAAAGTATTTTATTACAAACATTTAAGTAAGCCATGAAAAACAAAAATTGTTAAAAAAAAATCGCAATAACAATAATGAAAATAACAAATGCATATTTAAAAACAATAAACTACTACAAAAAAAAGGTTTTTACTTTTTTTTAATAATAAGTATGACATGTGACATATCATTGTAAAGTAGAGTAAAAAACACGTTCGAATATGATATAGCCAACTTGGCGGCCCATAAGAAAAACTAAAGTTAGGGCTTGTAACTCGGAAACTAAAAGTGATATAAAAATTCTAAATACACCAAACAATTCTACTCAAAAAAGTGCTTTAAGAAACCGCAAACAAAAAGTACCTATCTACTTTGCCAAAAAAGTTATAGTCATTTAAAGAAATTCTGAATTTTCAGATTTTTGGGTATACCGCCTGAACCACATAAAATTATTAATATTTTTTGATGTTCTAATACTCACCCCTTTCTTGCAAATAATTCATCTCATTTAACCACATCTGTATCTCTTACCGTTTAAGATATCCCCATGCATTGCACGCTTATCTTGTACACCCTGTATATTCATTAAAAAATTGTATATGTACTATGTACCTCAATATATATACTTTAGAATAAAATAAAGCTGGATAAAATCGAACAAATAGTTTTTGAGTTAATAATTCCCAAAATTCACCTATTTTTCCCGCTGTCTACTCGTATGTTTCCCCTTAAGGAAAATGTACTTACAGTTAATATTTATATTCAAATGTAGATATAAAATTGAATTCGCATGATTTAGAAAAACATGTGTGCAGCATTATTATGAAAATACAATTTTATTTTTTGAATACACATTATACAGTGAATGAGTTTTACATAAAATTTTGTGTGGAAATGTTTGATATTTTAATATCTTTTTTAATATTCATATTTTATTATTTTTCCATTAACTCTTTTTTTTATTCAATAAAATATACTTTAACTTTAACATTTCAAATGATTCTTTTGATTTCAATTCCTTTAATTTGTTATTTATGAAAATTAACTTTACAGATTTTTGCGTACATTTTGTATAAAAAAATTTTTGAAAATAAATTACCTATTAATGTACAATATCAGTGGGCAGGAAGGTTGAAGAACCAAGCTTTGATCTTACATTGATTGTATTTTTTATGTAAAAAAAACATATTGTTTTACGCAATATGTGGGTTTTTCTTTTAAAATTAGCTACAAAGAAAATAAATAATTGTTTTTATATAAATTAAAAAATAACAGGAAAAAATTCTAGCTTTTTATATATTATATTAAATGATATGCAATAAGGACTTTTTAATACAATGCGGCATGGGCAGCATTCACAAATTGAGTCGTCCAGATGCAAAACCTGCTATCCACATATTTTAAGATTTTGAGGTTTTTGTATCTTTGGATTCTACTCGTCTCAGGCTACAAGTATTATAATAAATGTATAATTGAATTTGAAAGATTAAGTCGGTTTCAGAAATTGCTATATTTTTGGTGAACTAACACACAAATTATTTTAATAAAAGTAATAAATTTTGTATCGAATTAAGATAAGAAAAAAAACATGACAGGTTTTGCATCCAGACTCATGAAAAAGGCATAAGGATATTTTACCTAGACGCTGCAAAAACAGTTTATGTTATTTTGCTAGAAATCTGTTCAAACACACATAGCAGGTTTTGCATCTGGACTACTCAATATGATATGATTTATGTTTTTAGCAGATATTTCCATGGACACAGACACATTGTTACGTTTTTTTACATAATAAAATTAAAAAGATTTTTTAAATTATATAAAAAATCAAAACAACACATCTTGGATAAAAATAATTACAAAAGCATTTTGAAGATTGTTATCTGCAATTAAAAAAATTCAAATTCAATCAATTTTTCGAAAAGTATGATTACAATGATCAAGTGCGTGCCAAACACACACTTGATAGGGTTCCGTAGTCATTCTCACTACGATTTATAAAAAAAGAGTTATTTCAAAATTTTCGTGACTGAAGGGTTAAAATTAAAAAGTCATTGACTTTTATTATTGCATTTTAGGAGATTTATCAAATGACACCCCACTCAATGGGGTAAATGAAAAAAATGTGAGTTTACTTTTCAATCTATGAAAGGGGATCCAAATTATTTTTGACAATCTTCTCTCTTAAACTGAATCAGTGAGAATTCCACTGATTCCCTCAGTGAAGGCAGAACTCACTGGTTTATCAGTTGGAACAACTGGTTTATCAGTTGGAACAACTGATAAACCAGTGACTTTTTTGCGCATGCGTCGTAAATGACAGTTGTTGGCTGGCATCCATTTTACGATTACATTGTGTGAGTGCTTTTATCGTGCGTGATTAATAAGGTAAGTTTACATTTGTTTTTCTAATTAATATCATGATATGGTTTATATAATATATAGCTTTTATTCATTTATTTATTTTTTATTATGAGAAGGAAATTTATATTAAATGTAATCATCAGTGGACATTATTTATAGGTTATAACCAATGATTTGTAATGTAAATATAAAATTAAATCATGATTTTTATAAAACATAAAACTAATTAAATTTTGTGTAAAATAATTAGCATTTATAGTTCATAAATAATTTATTTTTTGCACTTCGTGACTAGCTCGATATAATACACTATCATAGATTACTGTCGAAACAATATTCAATTGTTTTTATTTTCAGAAAACTATGTCTGGCGAATACGTTGATTTATCGATTGATCAATTAATGGATAAACTTCGGTCATCCATTGATGAAGCAACTTTAAATGTGTTAAAGGGTAAGTTACTATTAATTTAATTATGTCTCAAACCATATTTTATGATTGCTAAGATGTCTAGAATTGATTATATTTTCTAATTTGGAATTTGTCGCTTTATTGTTTGTACAACAATCACTGTTGTAAATACAATAATCCCAATAAAATAAAGATATAACATACTAATGATTTAAACGCGAAAATAGATTCTAACCTCATTTGTGTATTTCAAAATTTTCCATACTATGTTTATGAAAATTATATTAGAATTAATATTAAAAATTATGTTAAAGTATTAAAATTTCTGCCTGCTCTTCAATGTAAATAAACTTTTAGAATCTTTTACCATTCCATTAAGAAGAATTGGCAATTTATGTGGGCTAATAAACAACCTAACCTCACTTTTATTCTAATTGTAAGTAATATGCATTACTTACAACTTACAATGACTCTCAGTAAGCTTATATCTTTTTACCATACTTTTCTATTTTGTTATAGTTTATATGTTGTTTTTAGATAAATAAATATTAATAATTATTTTCAGTTATCCACTCTCTAAACCTGAAATAGCGAATTATCACTAATTCACAGTGTATATTCACTATTTGCCACAGCTAAAAGTCGGCCACTTGGAATTAGTGCATATACACTTATGTACCCAGTGAAATGATGCACTTATGAAAACAGTGAATTTCACTGGGTACATAAGTGTATATGCACTAATTCCAAGTGGCCGACTTTTAGCTGTGGCAAATAGTGAATATACACTGTGAATTAGTGAAAATTCACTATTTCAGGTTTAGAGAGTTCGTTATAATTTTCAGTGAAAGTACTAATTAAAAGCTACATTCTGGATTTTTTTTTCAGATTTTTGGAATTAATAGTTTAGAAAATAGAGGGGGGGGGGCGCTTTTATAATGACTTTGGAGAGAAAATATCGTGATTGAAGGGTAAAATCAAAAGGTTTTGATACATTTTTTGTTGCTTCTTAGGGACCTTTCTAACGACACCCCACTCAATGGAGTAGGTGAATTTTTGTTTTTTAAAACACTTTTCATTTTATGGAAAGGGAGTCTAAAAAAAATTGTATTTTCAAAAATCTTATCATTTCTTTTTTTGGGTCATCAATCTATGACCATATACCAAATTTCATCTTATTATGTCAAAATTTTTCAAGACGGACGGACGGACATGGAGAAACTAAGTTTTCCTGGTTTTCTACGGAAACCAAAAAATATATGTTCTGGGCCATCTGTCGGTTTCTTTTTGAAGTGCGTGTTCTTTCGACACTGGCAACATTGATGGAGTCACATATTGACCGATATTTAGTGGCAAACCTCCGTCGTAAGAAATAAACATTTACATTTATATAAAAACAGCGGTTTTTATTTTAGACGTAGTTTCTAAATTCTAAATTCAACGAGGCAAGGTGATTTGTTCGTATGCCAAGTCAATAATAGTAAAAAAAACTAAAAACACTTTTTTGTTCGATAAACCTATTTTATTTTAAGTTCTCATTCTTAAGTTCTACTAATTAAAATCTATATTTTGACACTCCACATGCCTAGATATTAAAAAAAAAGTTTTAGTATAATTTCAACTTTGAAATTTCCTATTCGACGGTTAAAATTAGAGATGCCACGAATAGTGATTTGGCCGAATACCGAATACCGAATACCGAATATTCGGCTAGGCTCTCGGCCGAAGCGCCGAATATTCGGTGACAGTGCATTTCGTGGGCATATTTGTTTCATTTGCGAGTAGGTCGTGCCACAACACGCATTATTTATTTGTTGATTGTTACAAGAAAAGTGTGTAGGTACATATATTGATTGTTTGTTTAAGATATAATTAAGGTGACTAGAATTATAAAAATAAAAAAGAGGATAAAATAGGAGTACCCTCGCTACCATTCAGAAAACTCCTCGGAAAAAGGTCATATTATTTTTGGACCTTGAACATTTTATAAAAATTTAAAATTTAATTGATAGGACTTTTTTGCAAATTTGTACTCGTATATATTGTACAATATACAAAAACAGAATTATATATAATTTTGTGCAGTTTATAATTAAAATGAAATTATAAACTTTAATTCGGGTTTATTTTTTCAATTCCAGACAGTTAAAAATATTAATATATAATTAATAATCATTATTGACGAAAATTTTGAGTCAATAATGATTAATTTCAATAATTATTATTATTTTTGAGAAAAATAAAATATTTATTTTTTTGTAATTTTATGGATAACATCTTTACCAAATAACAAAAAAAAGAGGACAAAAGTTTCGAAAATAAAAAAAGAGGACAAATGGTCACCTTAATATAATACACTGTTTATCTTAAAAAATATTACTGTTTGTTCGTGAAAAGCTTTACGAAATGGCACCATTTAATAAAAAATCACCTATTTGGGAATATAATGAAATTTTTAGTGAAGACAATAAACTGGCAGTTTGTTTGTTGTGTAACAGCAAGATCTGTGTAACAACAAATGCTAAAAAAAATATTTCATTCATCATAACTGACCACTGATAGATTTTAAGTATTAAATATGCTGAGTTTTTGTAAAAAAAATTTCACGATTTGGTATTCGGTATTCGGCCGAATATTCAGAACTATTCGGCCGAATAGTAAAAAAAGTAGCCGAATAGGCCGAATACCGAATAGTAGCCGAATATTCGTGGCATCTCTAGTTAAAATTAATAAATACCTGATATTATAATAACGCCATGAAAGCATTCTCTGAAGATATCTTACCTGGCAGCGCCTGCGTCTCCTAGCCGACCATTGCGAATGTATGACGGGGGGCGCGTGTCTACGACGCCACAGGTCCCTCACACTGCGTCGGAAGTGCTTGGTCATGAAACAGTAGAGTAACGGGTTCACAGCGCTGTTAGCGTGGCCTAGCAGTAGCGCGTACCGATAGGGTCTCACCCCGCGACTGGTGTCCCCGCCCGTGTCCAGGAGAAGGTTCAGTACGCTGTACGGCAACCAGCATACCGCAAATAGCACGGCTAGTAGCAGTAGAAGCCAAGCGACACGTTTGCGTTCACGGACCAGCCGGTAGCTCTGTGAATCAAATAAGGAATTTGAGAATGTTTCGAACAATAATAAGCGATAAGGGAAAGACGGGTAAGATATTGATGTATAATGTACTGCACCAGCGATTTCCAAACTGGGAGGTGCGAACTTTTTCATAAAATAAAATTAAGGTATATAAAAATAAAATACACCTAATTCTGTTTTTACACCCCATTACCAATTTTATTTTAGATTTCTTGAGCTAGTCGTTTCCGAGCTAGAGGGGGGGGGGGCAATTGTCTTTTCTTGAAGCCCCCCTGCAGGCGCCATTTTTGATTTAGAAAAGAAATAGTGTCATATACTACTCATTGAGATCTACATTTCGACACCTTCAAAATTTTATATGATATTGGTGACCTTAGTAATCTTATTGTTAGTATTTGTCGTTGGTAGTCTCACCAAAGACTTATGACCTAATTTTTTTCAGAATTTTCGAACCAGTAGTTACTAAGTTAGACGGAGAAGGGACAGAATAAATTACTGCTTGGAGCCCCTTGCTGGCGCCATTTTTGCGTTAAAAAAATAATAAAAATATGGTCATAATCTATCAATTGAGATCTACAATTTGATACCCCACACGCCTTGGAATAATTTTTTTTTTAATTTGCTTTAAAGCCCCCTGCAGGCGCCATTTATGATTTAGAAAAAAAAAAAGAATGATGGTCAAATAACACTAGTTTGGTTACACATTTTGATGTGCTACATGCCTTGGTATAAAATATTTTTTTTGCCTGGCTTTAGCTTCTTAGCACCTCCCATAAAAAAATATTTTAAAAAAATATTTGTATATACAATTGTACATATTATTTTACTGGTGACCGGAAAGAAGCCCACAGGAAAAAAGCCCATAGGAAAAATACCCACAGGAAAAAAGCCCACAGGAAAAATACCCACAGAAAAAAGCCCACACGGAAAAATGCTCACGCGGAATAATGCTCACACGGAAAAATGCTCACACGGAAAAATGCTCACACGGAAAAAAGCCCACACGGAAAAATGCTCACATGGAAAAATGCTCACAGGGAAAAAAGCCCACACGGAAAAATGCTCACACGGAAAAATGCTCACACGGAAAAATGCTCACATTAAGAAATAAATAGGATACAGAATATGTTTAAAAAATATATAGAAAATCACAAATATTTAATTTTGCTAACAAAATATTGGGGCGAATGGGGATTAATCTAGTATAAAATACGGGGATTCAATCTCCGCCTTGGTTAGGGCAATCTATTGTGGCGAAAGGGGATTAATCTAGTATAAGAAACGGGGATTCAATCTCCGCCTTGGTTAGGGCAATCTATTGGGGCGAAAGGGGATTAATCTAGTATAAAATACGAAAATTCAATCTCCGCCTTTGTTAGATTATAACCAAACCGGAGATTGAATCCTTTCTGGGAAATTATTAAGTAAATATATTTTTAGATTGAATATTTCATTGATAATGTAACAAGCTGAACAGGTATTTATATTGTAAATATATAAGGTCAATACAGTAGCTAACATACATGAAATATGTTAAACATCTGTATCCTATTTATTTCTTAATGTGAGCATTTTTCCGTGTGAGCATTTTTCCATGTGGGCTTTTTTCCGTGTGAGCATTTTTCCGTGTGAGCATTTTTCCGTGTGAGCATTTTTCCGTGTGAGCATTTTTCCATGTGGGCTTTTTTCCGTGTGAGCATTTTTTCGTGTGGGCTTTTTTTGTGGGTATTATTCCTGTGGGCTTTTTTCCTGTGGGTATTTTTCCTATGGGCTTTTTTCCTGTGGGCTTCTTTCCTAGAACCTATTTTACTAGAATGTGTCATTTTACATGTTCAGTAAAAAATTCAAGGTTCTAGGTTATAATAATGTAGTTTTTGAGCTATTGCGCTTTGAGTGAAAAGGACGGACGGACGGACGACAAAGTGAGATTAATAATAGGGTTTCTTCGGAACCCTATAAGCCAATTATCCGGTTTAATAGTAATTTCCATAGGCAGATAATACTACACTCATCTCGCGATTTAACGACCTTCGATTTAACGATCGCTTGATTGAACGACGGGCCAAACGCGCGATTTACCGACCTTCCCCTATTTCCACCATAATACCAACGATTGTTATATTCTTTGTTACATTTCTGCGCGAAATTTAAATTCACCAATTAACGTTGAGGTCGGTACGGTGGTGGGGGCCCTTCTCGACGTCGTTAAATCAAGCGGTTGAATTACCAACATCGGGATTAAATCGAGCGATGAGTGAAGTTGGTAGTGTAACAGGGAATTTTATATTTTTTAGGGGTTTTTCTACTGGGTTGGTAGTTTTAAACACTTTTTCTCTGCTATGTTCACTTTTTTTTAAAATTGATTGTTACATTTTTTTCTACAATTGTCACTTTTGTGGTGTGATTATATGGTTGTGATCAGAATATCAAATTTCATACTACTTAATTAATACATAGTTTGTATTTATTATAGTTTGTTAGTACTTGCAGTTTTAATTATTTGATTTTAAAGATTGGACATCAAGAACGAAGTCTGTAAAAATGTTTCACGTGAAACAAGAAGATATAGAAGAAGATATTAATCTTCTGCAAGATGTTGATATTCATGATGATTTTTCAATACAATATAAGCAAGAATACGAGGTAATTAAAAACATAGCTAATACTGACATAGTTTTATAGCAAAAATAGCTTATTTATGTGCTGGTAGCACTGTGAATCCGTGTAAACAATGGCGTAGATAGCTTTTTGCGATGGGGGGGATATGACAATATTAAATCTCATAAAGTTATATTTGTCAAAAAATGTTTAAATACATGTGACTGCAAAGTATCTTCACAAAAAATAAAAAAACAAATAGTTACAATTATTTATTTAAAATATTTTATCGGTGTATTTTCAAAAATTATTAAAAAGAAAATATTGATAAACTATCAAAAATAAATAATATAATTTGATTGTCTTATTTTAAATAACAACTTTTCGATCAACGTAAGTACTATAATAAATATCGACATCTGGAACATTGACTGTAACAATGAGACTTAAAAAAACATATGCCCGGTATTATAAAGAAATTGCATGCAAGCAATTTGTTTCCATGGAAATTTGCGATTTGCAAACGCTATCTACTAGGAGTCAAATTGTCTTGATATTTTAAAGCTACAATCTGTGATTGGTTGTCATTTACATTTGACTCCTAGTAGATAGCGTTTGAAAATCGCAAATTTGCATGGAAACAAATTTGCTTGCATGCAATTTCTTTATAATACCGGGCAATAGATTCACTATAAAATAATTTGGGACGCTAAAATGACAAATAACCCGTATATTATAATCATCTTATAATTTTTTGTAGACTCGGGAGGGATTGATCCCCTTAATCCCCCTCTCCCCCTAACTACGCCACTGCTTGTACGTATTACCTATTTTGGTTAGTTATTTGTTATTATATCTAAATAATTCTGTGTCTAGTAATTCATTTGGTTAAATATCGTTTTTGTGGTCCAAATTATTTTATGCAAAATCCATTTTTGTTTTAATGTTTAACCCAGCGATTCTCAACCTGTGGGGCGCGCCCCCCCTAGGGGGGCGTGATAAAACTGAATGGGGGGCGTGAGCTTATTGAGAAGAATATTATTAAAACATTTATTTAATTTACTGAATGAAAAGCAATAAAATACATTCTGACATGAATAAAAAATAAAATACACATTTACATTTACACTGACATAATACACTTATAAATAGGTTAGTATCAGTACTATGCAATGTATTTATTAATTAACTAAACAATATTAAATAGTAAATATTAAATAATAAATAATAATATTAGTGACTTCTTTGGACCTGTCTTACAGAGCAAAGTTTTTCGAAAGGAAGTTTAATATTAGAAATTGACAATTTAAAGCATTTTTTGTATATTTAGCTGAGATCTATTTTTCAGTGATAATTATTGTATGTGGTTGGGGGGAGGGGGGCGCGATGAGAATTGTGATTGAAAATTGGGTTCGCAAATACTAAAAGGTTGAGAAACGCTGTCGAAATTTTTATTTTAATAGATGACTATTTTACCCGAATTTACCTTTATAACTAAAGCAGGAACATACAGATAAACATATCTGAAACCATCCTCGCCCCCGTCCAATGCTATTAGGGGTTGAATGTCGAGCTTATATTTTTAATTGAATATTAATTTATCCGAATTTACCTTCAAATCATAAACAGTTATGAATATATAAATATATCAAAATTATACCCCCTCCATTCCCATAGGGGTTGAATTTTCGTGAATGCTATTTGTCTTGTAGAGTCTTACTTATGCCATGTTTCATTAGGTGAATACAAAAAAAAAATATCTTACAAATATTTCTACCCCCCTAACACCTTAGCTGTTAAATTTTGGAAAGTATTGAAATAACTGTTTCATTATTTGTATTGTAGAGTATTTATGATAAGTTTCAATTAAATACGAACAAAACAAATATTTTTTTATACAAACTTTGACACCCCGTTTTAACCCCGTAGGGGTTGAATTTCGAAAAATCCTTTCTTAGTGGGTGCTTACTTCATAAAAGGAAGGCACCTACGAAATTTCACGTTTCTAGGTCCAGGGGTTCGGGCTGTACGTTGATATATGAGTGAGTTAATGGTTAAGGACAAACTCTTTTATAGATATAGATAAAGGAGTGAGAAATAGCACAGAAAAAAATGATATTTTTTTTCATTTTATAGGGCCCTTTCGCGATTTAAACAATATCCGACCAAGGTTTTTATCTGCACCTTGCACTTTTATAATCACCTCCCTAATAAGATAAAAACAAAAAATTCAATCGGAATAATTTTCCGAACCACTGCGCTGTTATGTTCTAGTCTTGTAATACTTTACTAATTTGACTCGTAAACGGTTGATCTTATGATAAATCAACAAATGATATTTTTGTTTATTTTAAAATTAGGAACAAAAAAATACTTGGTAAAAATCTGGCCCCATACACCCCTGGTCTAAATAATCATTTGTGGATACTAAATATTGATTATTTTAGGCAAAATGTTTGGGTGTCTGTAGCTCACTACGAAGAGTTTCCGGACACATGTCCATAAGAACTTTTTTGCTTGAAATATTTTTCTCGATCAACTGTTCAAGTTTATTCTACCTGATATGACTATTACCCTGTATAGTTACAATATACATGTGTCATAACACAAAATACACATAAATATACTTTGTCATAAGATCAACCGTTTACGAGAAACACGATGGGGAAGATAGTTTTGCAGAATTTTACTTAATACGGATTCTAAAAATTACACAAAATAAATTTATATTCTTGTTCTATAATTAAAAACAAGAATAAATGTGTATGTAAATATACCTACAAAAATGCATCCTTAACAACAGATAACAAATTTTGTTTTCTTTTTAGTCAATTAATAAAGCACGAATTAAAGTAATAAAACTGGCTATAATTCTATGAGGAGTCATATTAAGAATAATATTTACACCAACTATTTTTCTTATTTTGAGTACTAGAACAAGAATATAAATTTATTTTGTGTAATTTTTAGCATCCGTATTAAGTTAAATTCTGCAAAACTATCTTCCCCATCGTATTTCTCGTAAACGGTTGATTTTATGACAACCTAACTGTATATTTATGTGTATTTTGTATCATATGATCTTATAAAAATACCAAACATAAGAAAAAGGTGAAGAACAAAAAAATACTAGATAAAAATCAGAGGGCCCACAAGCCCCATACATCCCTGGTCTAAATAACCATTGATACTGGGAATCGATAACACGTATTATTACTAATCCATTAATTTTCATTGCTGTATCACAATGGGTTCTCCAGATATTAAATAAAAACCAATTTTAGTCAAAATCTTTGGGAGTCTGTAGCTCCCTGACGAAGAGTTTCCGGACACATGTTTATATAAACTTTTTTGCTTGAAATATTTTTCTCAATCAACGGTTTAAGTTTGTTCCACCTGATATAACTCATATACCGGGTGGTCTATTTAAATTGAGACGAGCAAATATCTCGAAAATTAAGGTTTTTCAGGGATAATGTTTGGTACAAAAGTTTCAGGGTTCAAAGGGGGAAAACCAATGGAGGTAAAATTTTTGACTTTGAGTGGAGGTTTTAAGGTCATTTTGGGGTCAACTTCATTTTTTTAAATGGAAACATATTTCTTTTTTTACATATTCGTATTTTGCAGAAAAAAAGAAACAACTTTTGTCTAATAAGTTTTTTCAAAATCCTCAAATTCAGGGGCATTTATTAATCTATTTTATTATTTTTTTGTTTGTTTTTATTAAAAAAATTCGAAATTATTATTTATAATTATTAATTATGCATGTTTAAGTTACAATTAAATTATAAAAAAATGATTTTTTTTAATTTTAGGATTTAAAAATTTTTTTTTTTTATATTTTGAATATTTTTACTAAAAAAAAATAGGTGTAACTCGAGGATTTTGAAAAAACTTCTCAGACAAAAGTTGTTTCTTTTTGTCTGCAAAATATGTATATGTAAAAAAAGAAATAGGTTTCCATTTAAAAAAATGAAGTTGACCCCAAAATGACCTTAAAACCTCCACTCAAAGTCAAAAATTTTACCTCCATTGGTTTTCCCCCTTTGAACCCTGAAACTTTTGTACGAAACATTATCCCTGAAAAACCTTAATTTTCGAGATATTTGCTTGTCTCAATTTAAATAGACCACGCGGTATAATATGAGTGTATATAAATGTGCGTTAATTTCTAATTTTGTCACAATGTTAAATAACATAGGTACATTATATTGAGTTATAAATTGTCGTTTTCCAGGGAGACTCGGAAGTTAATGAAGAAAATCCGATAGACACCGAGATTGCAAATGATCAAGAAGAAAATTGTCCTAGTGAAGAAACAAATAACACTGATCACTATTTAAATTCAAGAAATGATAATAAAACAATTAACTAAAAGTCAAGATCTACTAAACTGAGTGTGAATTTGAAGAAATACAAATGTTATCTATGCATCAAATACTTTAAACAGAGAAGTAGTTTACTACAGCATATATTAATACATATTGATCGACGACCATTTCAATGCGACCAATGTGAATACTCTTGTAGAAAAAAAAGTAATTTAGATAAACATAAATTAACACATTCTGACAAACGATCATTTAAATGCGATCTATGTGAATACAATTGTAGACAAAAAAGTCATTTAGATACACATAAATTAACACATTCTGATAAACGACCATTTAAATGCGACCAATGTGAATACGCTTGTAAACTAAAAGGTTATTTAGATAAACATAAATTAACACATTCTGATAAACGACCATTTCAATGCGACCAATGTGAATACAGTTGTAGACAAAAAAATCATTTAAATACACATAAATTAACACATTCTGATAAACGACCGTTTAAATGCGACCAATGTGAATACGCTTGTAAACTAAAAAGTTATTTAGATAAACATAAATTAACACATTCTGATAAACGACCATTTCAATGCGACCAATGTGAATACAGTTGTAGACAAAAAATTCATTTAAATACACATAAATTAACACATTCTGATAAACGACCATTTCAATGCGACCAATGTGAATACGCTTGTAAACTAAAAAGTTATTTAGATAAACATAAATTAACACATTCTGATAAACGACCATTTAAATGCGAACAATGTGAATACACTTGTAGAAAAAAAAAGTAATTTAGGTACACATAAATTAACACATTCTGATAAACGACCATTTCAATGCGACCAATGTGAATACGCTTGTAGATTAAAAAGTTATTTAGATAAACATAAATTAACACATTCTGATAAACGACCATTTCAATGCGACCAATGTGAATACGCTTGTAGGCTAAAAAGTCATTTAGATAAACATAAATTAATGCATTCTAATAAAATACCTTTTAAATGAGATCAGTTTGAATAAAGTAATAGAAACAAATAAGTTTTTAATAGACATAAATGAACACATAACTAATAATCTTTTAAAAGTGATTAGTGTTAATCTAGTAACAAAAATAAATCAAGTTTGAAAAGACTTAAATTTATATACCTAGGCCCGGTTTCTCAATATGAGTTTAAACTTTAGATTACGTTTATCAGTTAATCTTCACCCTAGATATGAACCTCACTCAAAATGTGTTTGTTGACATAAATTGTAAACAATCAAAAATAAATAATGTTTCGTATTATCCAACTTCTTTTACATTCTATAGTAGCACTATATTCTTTTATTAATTCTAGTAATGTACCCTGTTCTCTTTAACTGAAATTAACTCGTTTTTTATCACATTTAATATAATAATTTCAGGTTAATTTTTAGTTTGACACATGAAGGTTTGACATAAAAGCCGCCATTTTAACTTATATTGAGTGAGGTTCATATCTACGGTGAAGATTAACTGATAAACGTTAATCTGAAGTTTAAACACATATTGAGAAACCGGGCCTTATTCTAATTAATAAATAACTTTTTAAATATGACCAAGATGAAAGTAATTGTAAATGAAAAACTATTAAAAATGTATTAATTTAGTATGAATTATATGATCAAATAGAAATATAGTTACTAGCAGTTTTTTGTACAAAGGCCATAGGGAGATAAGGATGCTAAAATTGCCCCCGGGGCTTTTCTGAACGATACTTTCAGGGCATGTTTATACTATAATAGTACATCGATTTTGAAATTTTTAGATCTCAAAATCAATGGGGTTCCGAGTAACAATTAAAAAAGCCGAAAACAGAAAAACATTTTTTTCTCTTAATTGGCTGCACCGATTTGAATAAAATTTTTATGGTAGTCTGATATCTATATAAGCACTCTTTAAAAAAATAATCAACTGTATAGCTCTGCATTATCATAGGGAAAAAAATTATTTTTTCAGAAAAATATTTTTTTCTATTGTTTTCCTAAAGAGTACAATTCTGAAAATATTTTTTTCGAATTCTTCATCAAAAAACTAGTGTCCGACCGAAACTGGTTTTTACGACCGAAACCGAAACCGAAAACGAATTTCGGCAACAGTCTCAGTTTCGGCCGAAACCGAAACCGAAACCGAAACTTCCTTACAAGGATCATGTTTTGAGGGAAAAATAAATAAAACGTTATTATAATCAGTCAGTCTTTATTTTTTTATCTTTAAATCACATAGCTATGCAGTCTTCGACATTTTTACTTATTGGTATGATAATAATCAACATAACAACCCCTCATTTAAGAAAAAAATATTAATTGCGCCTTAAAAATACTCAAAATAGGTGAGGTTTTTATTTGAGTAGTTAGATTCTTCTTTTGAATATTATTCATGTTTTTTTTTTAATATTAAACATAAAATTACCTATTTTTGATGGAATTTAACGCGCCGAATTTGACCGATCACAGCGCGAGAACTCCCGAATGCAGTTTCGGTTTCGGTCGTAGTTTCGGCAGGTTTGCCGCCGAAACCGAAACTAAACCGAAACTCGTTTTTTTGCCGAAACTCGACCGAAATCGAAACCGAAACCGAACATTCGGTCGGACACTACAAAAAACACATAAAATATATTTTTTTCATATTTTTCCTAGAGGTACGCCATATCGAAAAAAAAATAAATACTGCGAAAAAGTTGTATTTCCCGTTCATTTAACTACAGTGCCCGAACACTATGTCAAAGTTCAATATTTCATTTATTAAAACAAATAGAAGAAAACTTTAAATGCAAAAGTTGTTAGGTTGGAGAAGCAGCAAATTTTGAAAATAGTTACATTTATACAGTGTGTCCCATAAGTGCGTTACAAATAAAAGTTGTGTTTTTTTAATACACAACATACTTTCTTAATTGATAATCTAAAAATACGATTATGAAGTTATTTTTTTTCGAGTTTATCCTTAAAAAACACATAAAATATTTTTTTAATGTTACGCCACAATGAAAATAATAAAAACTGCGAAAAAGTTGTATTTCCTGTTCTTTTAACTATACCTATGCATTATTATACATATACAGTTAAGTTGTTTCAAAAAAAATTCGCCCTCGTTATAAAAAAGGTAAAATAAATCTACACCGAGGGATTATCATGTAGTTCAATTTTAAGAGGTGCCGCAATTAAATAACAATTTCCCAATTAAATAACATAGAAAAATGATTATTTAGTACTAAAGGTATTATTACTAATTCATGATAACTGAATATCAATTACCATTAGTCAGTAATAATAACTTTAGTACTAAAGAATCATTTTTACAGGTTATTTGAATGGGAAATAACCTTATCATTGTTTTTCCGGAATGATGATTTAATCTATGAAAAAACTTTTTTTCTAATGGAAATAAAAATAAATACTAATTTTATTGTGAAAAATTGACCTTTTTACAACTTTTGCAATAATATTTTTTTCTATTTGATTCTGTTAATGTTGGTATATTATAATTTAAAAATAACGTTTTAATTGTTCATTATGGTGTTTAAAATATGTTGTCATTGTGATGAGGTCGTTAGAGTTTGTAGGTGTTTTCATCCATTTTTGTTGTTAATAGACAATGTAAAACATATTATTTATGTAAAAATATATGAGATGTTGTATTTGAAAATTTTGAAAAAAATTAGGTTCAGAGTTTTGATACATCCTGTACGCAGACTATAATTTTGCACATGTTTGATGTAGGTAATATCACAATAATAGAGCATATGCTAAAATTACTTCTAGCAAAGAACAAAAAAAATAGTTGTAATTAGAAAAATACGTGTTGAAAATATTCCAATTTTCTTACAAAAATGGTCAATATTTCTAAACCGCTCTGTATAATTCCACATATGCTTGTATCAAAATACCCAGAAAAATTAATACTTTTAGATTATCAATTAAGAAAGTATGCTTTGTATTTTGTATTAAAAAAAAAAAAACTTTTATTTGTAACGCACTTATGGGACATACTGTATAAATGTAACTATTTTCAAAATTTGCTGCTTCTCCAACCTAACAACTTTTGCATTTAAAGTTTTCTTCTATTTGTTTTAATAAATGAAATATTGAACTTTGACACAGTGTTCGGGCACTGTAGTTAAATGAACGGGAAATACAACTTTTTCGCAGTATTTATTTTTTTTCGATATGGCGTACCTCTAGGAAAAATATGAAAAAAATATATTTTATGTGTTTTTTGATGAAGAATTCGAAAAAAATATTTTCAGAATTGTACTCTTTAGGAAAACAATAGAAAAAAATATTTTTCTGAAAAAATCATTTTTTTCCCTATGATAATGCAGAGCTATACAGTTGATTATTTTTTTAAAGAGTGCTTATATAGATATCAGACTACCATAAAATTTTTATTCAAATCGGTGCAGCCAATTAAGAGAAAAAAATGTTTTTCTGTTTTCGGCTTTTTTAATTGTTACTCGGAACCCCATTGATTTTGAGATCTAAAAATTTCAAAATCGATGTACTATTATAGTACAAACATGCCCTGAAAATATCGTTCAGAAAAGCCCGGGGGCAATTTTAGCATCCTTATCTCCCTATGGCCTTTATTTATAAGTAAATAAATATAATAATATAAGTAAGTCGTAAACGTCACTACTATACGTTAGTTGAAATTAAAAACAATACAATATTATTTAATATTGGATATACGAAAACACATTTCCTATCTATTTACTATTTATATAATATTTATGTATCGTACAAAATTCAATACTTTTCAATTTCCTGGATATTAAATATTTTCATGTTTCCGCCACTGTACCTATATTCATTCTATTACGTGAATCTCATATTTACATTAATTAGCAGATCCTTCTGTCTACTCTCTACGTTTCAATCACTTTTACGAATAGCTTATCTTTGTTTTATTATAATGTAAATAACTGTATATCTCTATACATATTTATTTAAACAGCGTTTAAATTAATTTTCTAATATATGTACAATATGTACATACACATGGGTGTTCAGAATTAAACATTGATAGTTTTTATTTTTTAAAATTAAGCGACTTATTACAGAAAAACTTGAAAAACAAACGTTACTTATTGTTAGTAGAGTTAAAGCGTAATTTAATCGTGTATTTTGGGTAGGCAGTAGTTTTTTTAAAGGGATTCGTAGAGGGGTCATCTTTGAATCTAAAACTCATTTTCCGGGGTTCGGAACGATATTGTTTTTCCGCAATCTTGAAAATAAGGGTGCAATTAGTTTTTTTTATTTATCACCGTAACCGTCAGCTTAACAAAAAATTTGTAAAAAGCATTTTTGTAAGTAATCAGATTATCTGTAACTTTTATTTATAACGTTTTGCGTAAAATTAAAAATAAAAATGTTATGAGCAAAAAAAGATAAAAAAATATCCTTGTCACACGCATAACTCAAGAACCACTGAACCGATATTAATGAAACTTGATAGTTCGGTTGGGTCTGGCTTCAGGACAGTCCCTTTTCAAAACCATTAAAATCGTGTGTAAGGGGGAGGGGTGATATCTAAAAAAAATATTTTCAAGATATCTCAAGAACGACACATGTTACGTTAAAATTTTATAGAATTTATTTTTAGAGCATTCAATTTTTTATAATATAGGTCACCTTAACACAATGTTAGTTGTAAAATATTTCCTTACAAAGATTTATTTCAATTCACAATCACTGCTAGTCCCCGGTCCCCCATTTAAACTTTTTTTTAAAATATACTCCTCTGAAACTTCGTGGGTGGACTAATTTTAGCGTAACCTACACGCTTTATCTCGGAAAATTCTGAGGATTGGGGCGTTTTTGAAGAGGGATGCATCAAACATGTCAATTTAACGATGTATGGAAAATTTACGAATAACCATTTCCTTTTTGCTTGAATTACAAGATTTAATAACGCAAACATCGGGAAATATGTTGACTTACAAAAATATTGGGGCATTTAGCGAGACCTACACCCTCAACATGTCAAATTCAGGACGTTATGTAATTTATAAATAACCGGCTGATTTTTGCACAATTGCTAGATAAATAATAATAAAATGTTATGGTTATATTGGCCTACAAAAATCATGGGTCTTTTGCCCTGACCTACGCCCTAAACATGTCAATTCCACGGGGTGTTGTTTATTTAAAAATACTTGTAGGTCATGAAAACCACATGATCTTTAACATATTCCATGATGAAATAATGGAATGGCCTACAAAAATATTGGGTCGTATAGCGTGACCTACAAAAAAAAGGATAAAAATATGTATAGTCCAGTCATTATAATATTTGACCTAGAAAAAAATGACGGAGTACGTTTTTTTTTCAAGAAATTGGTAGATTTCAATGTATAGAACATGGTGCTAACTTTCCTCCCCTTCACAGGGGGGTGCATAATTTTTTAGGGGCTTCCAAAGCTGTCTAAAATCAGTTATTTGGGTATACCACTGGGGCGGTCAGTTTTAGAAGAAAACAGGTTTAATAAATATTAAAGCTGATAAAAATACGAATAAAATAGTATTTTTAAAAATTATGTATCGTAAATAGCAGAGGTCCGGAATTAGTTCCGGAATTAATTCCGGAACTTAATAACAGCTAATCGTTCCGGAACTTTAAAAATCTATCCGTTCCTTACGTTAAAAATTCCGGAACTTATAGATTTAATAAACTCCGAAGAGAAATCGTGCCGGAACTTTAAAATTCTATTCGTTCCGTGGCTTATAAACTCCGGAACTTATAGATTTTATAAGTTCCAGAGGGAATTAATTCCGGAATTTATTAAATCTATTAGTTCCCTGACATATAAACTCCGGAACTAATAGATTTTATAAGTTCCCTGGCTAATAAACTCCAGAACTAATACAATCTATTAAATTCCGAGCGGCTATCGTGTCGGAACTTTAAAAATCTATTCGTTCCCTGACTTAAAAACGTCGGAACTTATTAAATCTATTTGACTCCCGAATATATTATCAGTGGAGCAGATAGATTTTATAAGTTCTTTAGTGTATCCGGAACGATTAGAGTCTATACGCTCCCAAATTCTACATTAGATTGATTGTACAATGAAGTCATATAAGTAGTTTAATTTAAAATATATACCTGTGTATGTAATTACTTAAATATGCAAATTAATATTATTGAATTTCTTATTGATCAGGCTTCCGCGGTCTATAATTTTATAAATAAATAACATATCTTTTATGAATTTTTTAACAAATATTTTATTTAAATAATTTGATATGTGATAATTGTGATCAAAAACAAATTACAACAAATACGTATTAAGGTAGATTTAGAGCCCTTTTATATAAGATAACGTTATTTCAGAAAAAAAATAAAATATACTATCTTACTTGTAATCATTTATATAATTAATTAAGTCAGACACGTATTGAGGAAAATTGGGGCCTGTTTTCTAAATATTTTTAATTTTCGGAAAAATAAAAAAACAACACGAGAAAGTAAGTTGTATCAAACATTACTATATAAAATTAAAGTCAGTCACGTATTAAGGTTGATTAAATGCCCTTTTTTAAATACAATGTTATTTCAGAAACAAATAAAAATTATGTTATCTTATTTGTAATCATTTATGACAATTTATGTAATAATTAAGTCAGACACGTATTGAGGAAAATTTGGGTCCCGTTTTCTAAATATTTTAAATTTTCGGAAAAATAAAAAAATTACACGCGAAAGCAAGTTGTGTCAAACATGACTATATAAAATTAAAGTCAGTCACGTATTAAGGTTAATTTAATGCCCTTTTTTTAAATATAATGTTATTTCAGAAACAAATAAAAATATATTATCTTATTTGTAATCATTTATGTAATTAATTAAGTCAGACACGTATTAAGGAATATTTGGGCCCCGTTTTCTAAATATTTATAATTTTCGGAAAAAAAATAACACGAGAAAGTAAGTTGTATCAAACATTACAATACAAATTTAAAGTTAGTCACGTATTAAGATTAATTTAATGCCCTTTTATTAAATATAACGTTATATCAGAAACTAAGCAAAATATACTATCTGATTTGTAATCATTTATATAATTAATTAGGTTAGGCACGTATTGTGGAAAATTTGAAACCCATTTTATTAAGTTTTTTTTTTTTAACAAATAACACGAGAAAGTAAGTCGTCTCAAAAATTAACTATATAAAATTAAAGTCGGTCACGGTTAATTTAATACTCTTGTATGAAATATAACGTTACCAAGAAACAAAGCAAAATATATTATCTAATTTGTAATCATTAACATGGTTAATTAAATCTGTCACGTATTACAGAAATTTTGGGCCCCGTATTTAAGAGATTTTATATTTTCGCAAAAATTAAAAAAATAACATAACATAGTAAGTTGTATCAACATTAACTATATAAAATTAATATCAGTTACGTATTAACATTAATTTAATATCCTTTTACCAAAATATTGTAATGTCGGAAATAAAATTAAAAAATTAAGATTATTATCATCTATTACTTTGGTTTTCATTTATTTTTTTGCTATCGTTAAAATACCTTAAATAAGATATATTATATGTATAATATCATAAAATTGGTTTCCAGATTTAAGAAGCACATTTATTACGGATCATTTTAAATGTGTGCATACCATCGATATAGGTAATTATATAGACCTCAAGAATAATAAAATGTTATTTGAGTTAAAAATAAAAATGTTTATACTTTTTAAGGAACAAGTTGGTGCAGGTTTCATCAAAATATGAAGTATAGAAATTTGATTTCATGCTTGACTTAATTTCTATATGTTTGGTTTAACACGCAGCCGCAGTATGAGAAGAGGTGTTATGCATAGGTTGCTAATTAACAATATAATTAACTATATAGTTTTGTATTTATCGATGGTATGTACCACAGAATAAAGATACATAGTACATGCACAAAAAAATGATACGTGATAAATGTTCTTATTAAATCTAGGAATCAATTTTATAATTATATATAATATTATTATAAATTTAATAATTATTTTTTTATAAGAAAACTTAGGCTCCGTTTTGTAAATATTATTAATTCTCGAAAAAAAAATGAAATTATGATAAATTACATAATTAATCTGAAACAAAATTAAAAAAAACATTGTATACTAGTATAAAAATTAACAAAAAAACATTTACAACTTAATATCACAAGGGTTTTTAATAGTTATTAGCTATAGAATTAAATAATCAATTATTAAAACTGCACTGTATTGTAAGTGACAAGACATATTTGTCAGGTTATATACTGTTTATTTACAATCAGTGTAAAAGAGATGTGTTCATCTTTTATTTCGTTAGCCATAGCAAGTTTCAAGTTGAAACTTGCTATGTCTTTTAAATAGATTGTAGTTTAAAAATTTCTAATTGTTGAAAAATGTACATAACAAGATAACTGATAAAGTCTCAGAGTAGACAAAACGTTTAACAAATAGAATTATGTTATATTTTATATAACTATTTTAATAATCTAATGACCGAAACCTCGAAACACTAAAATATAAAAAATATACATGTACATATTTATATTATATTGTATGACGTATTGTCAACCTACACCAATGGCGAACACAATAAATAAATTATTATTATTGATTATTATTAAGTATTATTATTATTGTTCTATTATCAAACTACCTACGTGACCGACTTTAATTTTACATAGATAATTTTTGATACAACTTACTTTCTTATGTTATTTTTTTATTTTTCCGAAAATGAAAAATATTTTGAAAAAAGGGGCCGAAATTTTCCTCAATACGTATCTGACGTAATTAATTATATAAATAATTACAAATCAGACAATATATTTCACTTAGTTTCTGATATAACGTTATATTTAATAAAATGGCATTTAATTAATTTTAATACGTGACTGACCTTAATTTTATATAGTAATGTTTGATACAACTTACTTTCTCGTGTTGTTTTTTTATTTTTCGGAAAATTAAAAATATTTAGAAAACGGGCCCAAATTTTCCTCAATACGTGTCTGACTTAATTAATTATATAATTAATTATAAATAAGATAACATATTTTTATTTGTTTCTGAAATAACATTTTATTTAAAAAAAGGGCATTTAATCAACCTTAATACTAGACTGACTTTAATTTTATATAGTAATATTTGATACAACTTACATTCTCGTGTTGTTTTTTTATTTTTCGGAAAATTAAAAATATTTAGAAAACGGGGCACAAATTTTCCTCAATACGTGTCTGACTTTATTAATTACATAAATGATTACAAATAAAATAATATATTTTTATTTGTTTCTGAACTAACATTGTATTTAAAAAAAGGCATTAAATTAATCTTAATACGTGACTGACCTTAATTTTATATAGTAATGTTTGATACAACTTACTTTCTCGTGTTGTTTTTTGATTTTTCGGAAAATTAAAAATATTTAGAAAACGGGCCCAAATTTTCCTCAATACGTGTCTGACATAATTAATTATATAATAATTATAAATAAGATAACATATTTTTATTTGTTTCTGAAACAACATTGTATTTAAAAAAAGGGCATTTAATCAACCTTAATACGTGACTGACTTTAATTTTATATAGTAATGTTTGATACAACTTACTTTCTCGTGTTGTTTTTTTATTTTTCGGAAAATTAAAAATATTTAGAAAACAGGCCCCAATTTTCCTCAATACGTGTCTGACTTAATTAATTATATAAATGATTACAAGTAAGATAGTATATTTTAATTTGTTTCTTAAATAACGTTATCTTATATAAAAGGGCTCTAAATCTACCTTAATACGTATTTGTTGTAATTTGTTTTTGATCACAATTATCACATATCAAATTATTTAAATAAAATATTTGTTAAAAAATTCATAAAAGTTATGTTATTTATTTATAAAAGTATAGACCGCGGAAGCCTGATCAATAAGAAATTCAATAATATTAATTGGCATATTTAAGTAATTACATACACAGGTATATATTTTAAATTAAACTACTTATATGACTTCATTGTACAATCAATCTAATGTAGAATTTGGGAGCGTATAGACTCTAATCGTTCCGGATACACTAAAGAACTTATAAAATCTATCTGCTCCACTGATAATATATTCGGGAGTCAAATAGATTTAATAAGTTCCGACGTTTTTAAGTCAGGGAACGAATAGATTTTTAAAGTTCCGACACGATAGCCGCTCGGAATTTAATAGATTGTATTAGTTCTGGAGTTTATTAGCCAGGGAACTTATAAAATCTATTAGTTCCGGAGTTTATATGTCAGGGAACTAATAGATTTAATAAATTCCGGAATTAATTCCCTCTGGAACTTATAAAATCTATAAGTTCCGGAGTTTATAAGCCACGGAACGAATAGAATTTTAAAGTTCCGGCACGATTTCTCTTCGGAGTTTATTAAATCTATAAGTTCCGGAATTTTTAACGTAAGGAACGGATAGATTTTTTAAAGTTCCGGAACTTTATCGGAGCGGGAGTCAAATAGGCATTAATTCCGGACCCCTGGCTAAATAGTATTTGAAATAGAGCCCGCGAAAAAATCACTTAGCGACGTCGAGTTTAGAGATTATGCCAGAAATGTAGAGTTACGTTCGACCGCTGTGTTTAATATGTCTTTAATTGAATTTCAAAATGAAATTTAAAATTATTATAGAGAAAAGAGTGCCCTAAATAATGCTCGGCATCGAATGTCGAAATCTCGAAAAATGTTTGAGTTATAAGCACTCAAAATTCTATAGATATTACAAAAATTTAAAGAAAATTATTCATGTTTTTCGACGCCCGCATAGAAGACCTTCTACACCGAATAAAATAAATTCCATTTAGGAATCCATAGAAAATTTAATGCCCTAATTAATGGTTTCTGTCCGACCATGATTACTTTAAAATTGTTCAAATAATGGGAAAATATATAAAGCACATAATTTAAGTTGTAATAATCACAATTGTATTCAAAAACAGTGTATATTTAAAGTTTTTGTTATAAAAATTTGTCTTTAGATAATGACCTATAACTTGAATAATTTAAAAATAATCGTGGTCAGACAGAAACCATTAATTAGGGCATTAAATTTTCTATGGATTCCTAAATGGAATTTATTTTATTCGGTGTAGAAGGTCTTCTATGCGGGCGTCGAAAAACATGAATAATTTTCCTTAAATTTGTGTAATATTTTTCGAGATTCCGATATTTTTTTATACATTATATTATATATTATGAATGTGTGTAGAACATTGTTATATCGGCTATTAAAGATGTTTTTAAAACCGGAAATGGATGTTTACTCTTGTAATTTTTATATTTATTAGAATTATTTCTGAAACGGTACGGAATATTGCGAAAATATTGTTGTTAAACACTACTTGTATAATATTTTGATATTTTATTATTTAATAATTTATGCACTTTTAATTGCATGTATCTGCTAAATTTTCTTTGTTTTATTATAAAAAAATAACAGTATGGAGAACCATACATGACTTCCATGTTCTATACTATCTTTTTCTAATGTCAGTTGTATAATACAGATTTTTGTAGAATAATAATTATCTGACATTTGAATTTAACTGCGCTTGTTTCCATGGCAACATTTATTTGTATTTAAAATTTAAATTTTGAGGGTGATTTTTACCCCTTCAGTGGCTATTTTGGCACGTTTATGAAATAAGTTCCCCTTAGATCGGATTGAACTACAAGTGTACCA
Organism: Sialis lutaria; assembly: GCA_949319165.1. Taxonomy (NCBI): domain Eukaryota; kingdom Metazoa; phylum Arthropoda; class Insecta; order Megaloptera; family Sialidae; genus Sialis; species Sialis lutaria. The sequence goes on along the minus strand of OX439233.1, from coordinate 6,923,617 downwards.
AGTCTTATAAAAATTGTTGAGATAATACTCACTTTTTAGACGATAATTGGTATAAAATTTCGAATATTTCCGAAACACCTAATCCGATTAGCATCAAAATTAATAGGTCTGGAGTACTCACTGAGACAAACATTTTCACCAAAAATAATTTAAATCGGTGCATATTTACAGTAGTTATCGTGAACGGAAGAAAATTCTACATCCAGACACAAAGACCTACATATATACAAATATGACCTGTTTACCTTGTAGGTCACATGTTTAACTGTATTCTATATTTCATTTCAAATAAGAAAAACAAAATCACAAATGAGTATATTTAAATAAACAACACCCCGTGGAATTGACATGTTTAGGGCGTAGGTCAGGGCAAAAGACCCATGATTTTTGTAGGCCAATATAACCATAACATTTTATTATTATTTATCTAGCAATTGTGCAAAAATCAGCCGGTTATTTATAAATTACATAACGTCCTGAATTTGACATGTTGAGGGTGTAGGTCTCGCTAAATGCCCCAATATTTTTGTAAGTCAACATATTTCCCGATGTTTGCGTTATTAAATCTTGTAATTCAAGCAAAAAGGAAATGGTTATTCGTAAATTTTCCATACATCGTTAAATTGACATGTTTGATGCATCCCTCTTCAAAAACGCCCCAATCCTCAGAATTTTCCGAGATAAAGCGTGTAGGTTACGCTAAAATTAGTCCACCCACGAAGTTTCAGAGGAGTATATTTTAAAAAAAGTTTAATGGGGGACCGGGGACTATGCGTTTTCTTGGCAGAAAAATTTAAGACAAAATAACCAGGTACGTATTAAAAAAATACTTTATCGATTTTTATTTAAATTGTTCAATAAATAACTAGCTTTTATGAATTTAGCATGAGGAAGCACTGTGCATTTACTTGGCAGATATTTTTTGTTTTAAGGTTCTGATTCTATGTGGAAAAAGAGGCATTTTTTTTTTCATTTGAGGCGATTATTATTATTTTTTTGTAAATGAATTTAACGAATGAGTTTTTTTCATTTAAAATAAAATACTGTCCACTCCAAACAGAGTAACTATTGCTTGAAAAACTTTTTGTAAACAGTTTTTTTAAAATAAAAATTCGTATTTTTTTAATATCCGTTTGATACATCACTGCTGTTCGGACCGAATTATTTCGGAGCAAAACGGTAACAGTTTCAGGTCTAGTCTTATTTTTTTTCACGGTTTATCCTTGTTCTATTATATAAAAGTAGGTACATTGGTACATATAAATGTTGAACGTGAAGACTTATTTTGTAGTATACTATCAGCCGTATTCATAATCGTTCCTTATCTCAAGGGCTCCTCAGATATTTAAGCCTTCCTCAAGGAAGGTAGCGACCTGCCTTGAGATATAATCTCTGAACTCTGAAGACTCGCTATGTAGTTCCATTAGACTTGAGAGTGTTGTGGTTAGGGAACCTATTCCAGGCCGGGGAAAGTAAAGTGAGATAAATCGTCGGATTTTTTTTCAGATTTTTTGAACCTGTAACTAAGTTATTGGGGGGGGGGGGGAGAATAAATTACTGCTTGGAGCCCCTTGGTGCCGCCATTTTTGCGTTGTAAAAATAATAAAAATATGGTAATATTCTATCAATTGAGATATACAATTTGATATACCTAAAGTGACCAGAATTCTAAAACCTTGATGCGGGACCCCCCCCCATACAGGTTTTTTTGATAATTTTTTTATTAAAAAAAAATGAAAAAATTTTTATAATAAAAATTTTGACGACCTTTTTTTTTCTTTAGTCATTAAAATTCTGAAAACCTTTTTTTTTTTTTTTTTTTTAGTCCAAATTATGAAGAGCTTTTTTTTTTTAGCTCCTCACCAAGAATTTTTTTTCCCTCCAACAACACACAATAATGATAATAATATTGATATAATATTGTTAATGTCTAATCCGGGACGATTTCCGGGACAATTTGTTATGCGGGACAGACTACTCAAATCCGGGACTGTCCCGCACAATCCGGGACGTCTGGTCACTTTAGATATACCCCACATGCCTTGGAGTACATTTTTTTTGCTTTAAAGTCCCCTGCATGCGCCATTTATGATTTAGAGAAAAATAAGAATGAGGGTAAAATTACACTAGTTTGGTTACACATTTTGATGTGCCGCACGCTTTTTTATAAAATATTTTTTTACCTGGCTTTAGCTTCTTAGCATCCCCCATAAAAAATTATTTTTTCAAAACATTTGTACATATTTTACATGTTCAGTAAAATTTTCAAGGTTCTAGGTTATATAGTTTACGAGCTATTGCGCTTTAGTGAAAAGGATGGACGGACGTACGACAAGGTTTCTTCGGACCCCTAAAAATTAACTATTCGGTTTTGTAGTAATTCCATAGGTATTCACTATCTAATTAAATAATACCAGATCAGTGGATCAGAATATCAGAGAACAAATTTTATACATAGTAGTTTCTACTGATTGTATCACAAGATTGTATACACTCAGCCCTCCGAACAGCGACGTCATCGATAATTCAAAAGATCCTAACAACGACATCTAGAGGGGCAGCCACCACCTTTTCAGTTAATTGGTGAATTTAAATTTCGCGCAGAAATATAGCAGTTAGGGTAGTATTGTGGTAGTAGTTAGGGATAGGAAAGGTCGTTACATGGAGCGGTTGGCCAATCGTTCCTCGGAGCGTACGTTAATAGGATGGTCGTCGTTTAGAGATTTGAGTGTACACTCGTCTCGCGATTTAACGACCTTCGATTTAACAACCGCTTGATTTAACGATGGGTCAAACGCGCGATTTAGTGACTTTCCCCTATTCCCACCATAATACTACCGTGATTGCTATACAGGTTGACCCATTTTAAGTGCACACCTCTAATAACTTTTTATGGTGAAATGTTATCAAAAAACTTTTCAGATAAAAGTTACACGGTTTCGAGGGGGACATAGACGTACTCGGATGAAATTTTTTTAGGTGGTGTTTTAATGGTGATATGAAGGTCAACATCATTTTTTTAAATAGGAACCTATAGTTTTTATCAAGTTATTTTATTTTACGTGAAAAAACACGAATCTTTCATTGAAAACTTTTTTTGAAAAACTTAAACCTTTCCAAGATATCTAACAAAATAATTCGAGATTTTGAACTTTAAATATTTTTTTACTCACAAACCATCAGGTTTAGGGAAAAAGTATAAAATGCAAAAAATGTTTATTTTGGTCTAATAAAACTTAAAGAATTATTCTAACTTTTTTTAACATTTTTTTTTGCTTAAATAAAATAAATTGAAAAAGGTTTAAAATTTTAAAAATAATTCTTCAAGTCTTATTAGATCAAAATAAACATTTTTTGTATTTTGTACTTTTTCTCTTAAGTTGATGGTTTCTGAGTAAAAAAATATTGAAAGTTCAAAAGCTCGAATTATTTTGTTAGATATCTTGGAAAGGTTTAATTTATTCAAAAAAATTTTTCAATGAAAGATACGTGTTTTTTCACGTAAAATAAAATTACTTGATAAAAACTATAGGTTCCTATTTAAAAAAATGATGTTGACTTTCATATCACCCTGAAAACACCACCTAAACTAGCTGTCGGATCCAATTTTACCCGGGGATATAAAATTAAACTATATAACGTAAACTGTGGGGTGCGATCCTTTAGGTCCACACAATCAACTTCCCAACATGGTATGACTTACAATACTTGAATACAGATTACTTATTGTTTCCATAATTAATATTACTATGTTATAGTTTGTAATTTTTTTTTTAATATGTATATGAAAAATTTTAATGGAATTTATCAGAAATAAAACTCACCCTTTGTATTATGAATATTAGTTTTCTAATATCCTAATAATGTCAATAATATAATGCACATTTTTAGAAAAACTAATCTGACAGTTTGAATGTTTGAATTTTGAATTGTGTTGTTTCCAAGGCAACATGAATTATTAGATGTATTTATTAGTATGAAATTCAAATTTTGATGGTGGTTTTCATCCATTTAATGGCTGTTTGGACCCATATAAAAAATAAATACTAAATACACGTTTCATTATTTGTATTGTATAGTATTTATTCTATGTTCCGACTAAATTCGACCAAGAAAAAAAATAAAAATGAAAAAAAACACCCTTTTTACCCCTGTAGGGGTTGAATTTCGAAAAATCCTTTCTTTCAGATCATATTCACGTCAAGACGCTTCGATTAGCACCCCAACGAAGTCAATAGCATTTTTTGTTCGCGAGATTTCGTCCCGGAAAAAAATGACACGTACGTACGTACGTACATACACACACACACACACACACACACACACACAGACATTTTTCTAAAAATAGTGTCAATATACTCTAATGCCCTTGAAACATGAAAATATGTTAAAATTTTTGATTTCGATTTTCGGACCAATTACAATAACTCCCTATTGGGAAGTTAAAAAATGTCATCCTCATACGTCTATGTCCCCCTCCAAACCGTGTAACTTTTATCTGAAAAGTTTTTTGATAACAATTCACCATAAAAAGTTATTAGATGTGTGCACTTAAAATGGGTCAGCCTGTATATTTCTGCGCGAAATTTAAATTCACTAATTAACGTTAAAATGGCATGGTGGTGGGGGCTCCTCACGAAGTCGTTAAATCAAGCGGTTGAATTACCAACAACGTCGATAAATCGAGTGATGAGTGAAGTTGGCACAGTAGGGAATTTATATATTTTTTAGGGTTTTTTCTACTGGGTTGGTGGTGTCAAACATTTTTTCTCTGCTATGTTAACTGTTTTTACAAAATTGATTGTTATATTTTTTTCTACAATTGACTTTCTGTGGGTGTGATCAGAATATCAGAGTTGTTCATATTTAATTAATACATAGTTTGTACTTATAAGTGTTTGTTAGGACTTGCAGTTTTAATTATTTGATTTTAAAGATTGGACATCAAGAACGAATTAAGTGTGTAAAGATGTTTCACGTGAAACAAGAAGCTATAGAAGAAGATATTAATCTTTTGCAAGATATTGATATTCATGATGATTTTTCAATACAATATAAGCAAGAATACAAGGTAATTAAAAACATTAATACTGACAATGAGTAATCAGAGTTATTTTATGTGTACATAGTTTTATAGCAAAAATAGGTTAAGTGCTGGTAGCACTCTGTGAATCCCATGGTGAATCCGTGTACGCAGTGGCGTATATAGCTTTTTGCGAGGGGGGGGGGGGGTGACAATATTAAATCTCATAAAGTTATATTTGTCATTATGAAAATCTTATTTTATGTGGAAAATATTCTTGTATATTATAATCATCTTATAATTTTTTGTAGACTCGGGAGGGATTGATCCCCTTACCCCCCCCCCCCTAACTTCGCTACTGCGTGTATGTATTTTGGTTAATTATTTGTTATTATATCTAAAGAATTCTGTGTCTAGTAATTTATTTGGTTAAATATCGTTTTTGTGCTCCAGATTATTTTATGCAAAATCAATTTTGTTTTAATGTTCGTTTTAATCTTTTTAACTACTTAACCTATAGCCGTATAGTCTATGGATTCCATATTTAAAAAAATGTTTGAATGTGAAGTGAAGATATATTGTAATAGAGGTGATCTTAAAGTAAGTACATTCAGAACAATTTAAATATTAATATTTATTAGTAGCTATCAAACTGTCTGTGTTGCATTTATGATTTTTTTAAATGTTGGCGCCCTAAGTAGCACAAAAATAATTATAACAATCATAAAAAAATGATTGCTTAGCTTTGTTTATTTAAAGTTGTATACCACTTTTATCATTAATATTTTTTTTTTGTACTTGTCAATTATGGTCCCAATTTTTGAAAAAACTAAAATCACTAGGAACGAAACAAAATTCGTCTATAGATAGGTAAATGTCATGTATTATATATACACGTATTATGAAATCAGCGCCAATGTGACTAAAGTTTGTACTATTAATTTCAATATTTTTAAATAGGTAATTAAGGTAATTATTATAATTTTGGGGCGAAATCGTGTTGTTTACTTAGGGTAGGTTATTAATACGGTTAGGGGTTAGGTGGGTTAGTAGGGTTATATATATTTCACTTCCTACCTCAATTATTATTTAAAAATTTAATTGTCGTATTAAAATTAATAGTGCAAACTTTTGTCACATTGGCGCTAATTTCATCATGACATATGCCTATCTACGCACGAATTCTGGTTCGTTCCTAGTGATTTTAGTTTTTTCAAAAATTGGGACCATAATTGACAAGTACCTTTTTTTTAATAATAGTTTAAAACAAGCAATATACAATTATTTTAATGTTAATTTAAGTGTAACGACTTTTCGACCATCTTTATAGCAACTGTTCAATACATATGTTTGTATTTTATACATAGATAAGAACATATTTCGATATCATAAAAAATACATTTTTCATAGAATAATTTGGAGTTTGGAGCACTAAAACCTAACCTAACCTAAAACGATAGATATTTATTAACCCTAAATACAACAAAAAAATTAAAAGAATTTTTTTCAATGCTGGTATAATATATTCAATATTTTATGTATATGAAAAATTAATTTGAATCTTATGATAAAAAAATGTGGGTCTGTACTTACACACTCGCTTTAGAATTCTTCTTTGACGTAGTTGAAAAACAACCAAGAAAAAATTACATCACTTACTTTTAGAATTTGATGAGTTAAATTTTTTGTTTCTTTCAAATATAAGTATGTACGTATATATTTTTTGAAGCAATATACAGAATAAGCGTAAAATGCATGGATATACACTAAATCAGTGATTTCCAAACTGGGAGGCGCGCCTCCTTGGGGAGGCGTGGATTAGTGCAAAGGGAGGCGCGAAAAGTTTAACAGAAATTTAATTTTCATAACATCACATTAAGGTGCATAAATAAAATATATATAATTATAAATAAACTTTTATAACAACATTATTTTTGTATACATATATCTTACATACTATCTGTTTCGTAAAGGGACGTTACAGTGTAGTTTTTGACTGACAACTATTATTGAAAAAGCAAAACTGATAGAATTATCATAAAAAAACTCAGAGTGAAATCTCAAATCACATCCCTTAATAAGACCTAGATTTAATGAAGTTTGTACTAATAAACAAGCATATTCATCGCATCAAAAATAAATTTTATACGCAAAAAAAAACATTTTATACCTTTTTAAAATATGTCTGTATAATTTAATGAAATAAAGAGGGAGGGGGGCGCCAGAGATTAATTTTTTTAAAGGGAGGCGTAGTTACATAAAGTTTGGAAACCACTGCCCTAAATGGTAAGAATTATGCGCAAGGAAGGGGTGAGTTGTGAGTATTACTATATCAAAAAATATTAATAATTTTTCGTGGTTTAAGCGGTAAACCCAAAAAACTGAAAATTCGGATTTTCTTTAAATGACTATTTTTTGTAAAAGAAGATAGGTAGGCACTTTTTGTTTACGATTTCTTGAAGCACTTTTTTGTGTAGAATTGATTGGTGTATTTAGAATGTATGTATCACTTTTAGTTTCCAAAACTTTGTTTTTCTTATGGGCTACTAAGTTGCTTATAAAATATTTGAACGTGTTTTTTACTCTACTTTACAACGATTATGTCGCATGTCATACTTATTATCGAAAAAAAATAAGAAAATTTTTAAAGTGAAACTTTTATTACATCGTCTCAAACTTTTTGGTCTGTGAGTTGCATGTCGCGTCGCGGAGTAGGGATAAATACGTCAGAGCCATAAACATAAAGAAATGGACAGTGCATCTGACTCGAAAAAAGAGCCGTGTCAAATGAAAGAGACAGAAATTGTTTGGTTGGAAATATCATATATGTAATACTGTATTACATATATGTTCCAAACAACTTGCATCTCTCTTTCACTTACAGAACAAATGTTTTACACCATTATGTTAAATACGAATGCGCTGTCTATTTCTCTATGTCTATGGTATATGTTTATTTTTTACACGCATAACCTAAAATAGTAAATGTCATTTATAAAAAACATTATATTCAGCGACTCTATAACGGTAATAATGAGAAAGGCATCCAAAATTTACTCCAAGAGGATTTATGTGTTCATCCACGAGTCACTAATTCTAAGAAAATATTTTCTACATAATATATTTCATCGAAAATGTTTTGTTCTGTCACAGTTTAGTAGGTACTTATATTATTTGATAAAATGATATTGAAAACTAGTCTTTCGTTAATGTAAAGAAACATAGCTTTATATGTTTAACATATATAAGTATGTTATTATTGTTCGGTTTAAAAAAAATATTACAAACATGAATACATAAAAATATATCTGTTTATTTGAAGTAGGTATTTGTAGTTTTTATATGGTTATATTTTGCTGGTGCATGTTGTTGTTTATGGATTTATTTCAATTTTGAGTGCTTGAATTTATTATTCCGAAAATTTTTAGTTAAATGTCTATAATTTGAAAAAAAGTTTCACTTTTACCGTGGTTTCATAAAACCACACAATCCTTTTTTTGTAATAGTTTATTGTTTTCAAATATGCATTTGTTATTTTGATTCTTGCTATTGTGAATTTTTGTTTTACTGGCCTATTAAAATGTTTGTAATAAAATACTTTATAAATATCGCTGGCATTTAGTACTTCTACTTATTTTCGAAAATAAATGTGACATGTGACATATCGTTCTAAAGTAAAATATAACTTAGCGACCCATAAGAAAAATTAAAGTTAGGGTTTGTAACACCAAACAATTTTAAACAAAAAAGTGCTTTAAGAAACCGCAAACAAAAAGTACCTATCTAGTTTAACAAACAAGTTATAGCAAAATTTAAATAAATTTCGAATATTCAGTTTTTTTAGTATACCGCCTGAACTTCATAAAATTATTAGTATTTTTTGATGTCAGTAATACTCACCACTTTCTTACAAATAATTCATCTTAATTAACCATATCAGTATCTTTTACAGTTTAGGATATCCCCATGCAATTCACGCTTATCTTGGACAGTAGCTTATTTCCAAAAGCCCGTCTAGTACAGAGCAACGGACGAAAATTGTGCTCTTTAAAGCACTGGAGTTTGGAAATCGTTTCATTGATATTTGCACTACAAACCCCAGTCGAGTACAGAGCATACTCAGACTGATTTGAGTCTAATGTTAGATGCGTTTACAACATTCAAATATGTTTTATTAATACATAATTGTATTCTTTACAGATACAATTGATAGGTTTTAATATTAACACGTTCGCGGACACATATTTCTTATAGGATCCACTAATATAGTCACATATGATAACTTAGTTATTTTTTGGAATATTTAATTTTGAATACAACCTTTGTATAATCGCTCTTATTGACTAATATACTGGGACATTTTATTGCAGACATTTTTCTATATGGACACAATACTTCCTACTCATATAATTATATTAGTTTCAATACGGCTATAACAGACTTTTTACTACAAATGTCTTTTTGACTTACGGTTATAGCCGTCATTTCCCGAATAAGAGATTCAGTTTTGACGGCTATAACAGTCATAACCGCGAACGTGTTAATAGGTTTTTTATGAAAGCTAATATTGAAAAATTAGGTCAGGCACGTATTAAAAAAAATCAATTGGTACTTGTCAATAAAATTTATACAAATGGAACGGATTACTTTTTGCTTTAATTATATAATAATTATAAATTTTGCATACATACCTAGATAATAATATATATTTTACTGATTTACTGAATTTTAAACACTACAGTTTTTAGAACCGTGGCAAATTAATTTATTTACTTTTTTATGTTTGTGTCTAACAATGTAAGTTATTTTGGTTGTTTGTGTTCGACAAAACAATAAGGCATCTGTTTGCTAGCTGAAAAAATACATGCTGTTTTTATGGGCAACATGAACATTCTGTACACGGTGTTTTAATTTATTTGAAAAAAAAATATTTTAGTAAAAAAATGTCGAATTTTGTATTTTTTTCTCATTAAAACAAAAGTGGTTACAAATAGCCATGAAAATGTTGTATAAAAAATGTATGTTATTCAATTGTATATATCACCGTTAAAAATATATAGGGTGTTCTATTTGAAAAAGTTAAGAAAAATAACTTTGTAGTTATCAAAATTTGAAAATTAATTTTGAACACTCTGTACATGGTGGCTCTACGATATTTAAATAAGAGCACCTTACAACCTCCTACAATAAGTTCCTTACTTAATTTCGTCTTCAAAGCTGTGGCCGCGAAATTGGTAAATTGTTATGTGGAGTAATATGAAAACCATTTTTGTTGAAAAATATATTATTTCTTCTATACCGGACATTAGATGGGGCTAATATTTTAGATATGATTAAACATCTTAAGAGAAGTGTAAAATATGCAAAAATATTCGGGGCATTCCATTTAAAAAATTAACTTAAGCGTGTCACACTTGATGAACAACCTGTATATTTAAAAATAATTTCTATGTATGAGCATTTACTAACAGTTTACTTCTGCAATAGAAAGATTTTTTTATCTGTTACGGTGTACAAGCTATCGAGCAACCGAGAACTATTGCCCCACCCTGTATACCTCTATGTATGTGCGTTAATTTCTATTTTTGTAACGATGTTATATAACATACATTATATTGAGTTATAAATTGTCGTTTTCCAGGGAGACTCGGAAGTTAATGAAGAAAATCAGACAGACATCGACCATACAAATAATCAAAAAGAAAAATATATTAGTGAAGAAACAAATAACAGTGATAATTTAAATTCAAGCAATGGTAACATAAAAACTAACTATATGTCAAGATCTACTAACCAGAGTGTGAATTTGGAGAAATATAAATGTTATCTATGCATCAAATACTTTAAACACAGAAGTAGTTTACTACGGCATATATTAATACATACTGATCGACGACCATTTCAATGCGACCAATGTGAAGTAAGTTGTCTACGAAAGGATAATTTAAAAATACATAAATTAAATCATTCTGATAAACGACCATATAAATGCGACCAGTGTAAATACACTTGTAGACACAAAAGTAATTTAGATAAACATAAATTAACACATTCTGATAAACGACCATATAAATGCGACCAGTGTAAATACACTTGTAGACAAAAAAGTAATTTAGATAAACATAAATTAACACATTCTGATAAACGACCATATAAATGCGACCAGTGTAAATACACTTGTAGACACAAAAGTAATTTAGATAAACATAAATTAACACATTCTGATAAACGACCATATAAATGCGACCAGTGTAAATACACTTGTAGACAAAAAAGTAATTTAGATACACATAAATTAACACATTCTGATAAACGACCATATAAATGCGACCAGTGTAAATACACTTGTAGACAAAAAAGTAATTTAGATACACATAAATTAACACATTCTGATAAACGACCATATAAATGCGACCAGTGTAAATACACTTGTAGACAAAAAAGTAATTTAGATAAACATAAATTAACACATTCTGATAAACGACCATATAAATGCGACCAGTGTAAATACACTTGTAGACAAAAAAGTAATTTAGATACACATAAATTAACACATTCTGATAAACGACCATATAAATGCGACCAGTGTAAATACACTTGTAGACAAAAAAGTAATTTAGATACACATAAATTAACACATTCTGATAAACGACCATATAAATGCGACCAGTGTAAATACACTTGTAGACAAAAAAGTAATTTAGATAAACATAAATTAACACATTCTGATAAACGACCATATAAATGCGACCAGTGTAAATACACTTGTAGACAAAAAAGTAATTTAGATACACATAAATTAACACATTCTGACAAACGACCATTTAAATGCGACCAATGTGAATACAGCTGTAGACGAAACGCAGCTTTGAATAGCCATAAATTAACACATTCTAATAAACGACCATTTAAATGAGATCAGTGTGAATAATTAATATAAATGAATATTTTTAATAGACATGAATTAACACATTCTAATTAATGATTTTTTAAAAGTGATTAGTGTTAATCTAGTAACAAAAATAAATCAAGTTTGAAAAGACTAACCTTTAATGGATAATAACTCGACCAGTAAGTGAAATAATAAAAAAGTTTTGGTGGAGGACATAGACGTACTTGGATGAAATTTTTTTAGGTGGTGTTTTCAAGGTGGTATGAAGGTGAACATCATTTTTTTAAATAGGAACCTATAGTTTTTATCAAGTAATTTTATTTAACGTGAAAAGACACGAATCTTTCATTGAAAACTTTTTTTTTAACAACTTAACCTTTCCAAGATATCTAACAAAATAATTCGAGATTTTGAACTTTCAATATTTTTTTATTCAGAATCCATAAATTTTAAAGAAAAAGTACAAGAAACAAAAAATGTTTATTTTGATCTAATAAAACTAAAGAATTATTTTTAAAATTTTAAAACTTCTTTAATTTATTTTATTTAAGCAAAAAAAAAACAATGTTAAAAAATTTGTAGAATAAGTTTTAAAATTTTAAAAATAATTCTTCAAGTTTTATTAGACCAAAATAAACATTTTTTGTATTTTATGCTTTTTCTCTAAACCTGATGGTTTCTGAGTAAAAAAATATTGAATGTTCAAAATCTCGAATTATTTTGTTAGATATCTTGGAACGGTTAAGTTGTTAAAAAAAAAGTTTTCAATGAAAGATTCGTGTCTTTTCACGTGATGTTCATTTTCATACCACATTGAAAATACCACCTAAAAAAATTTCATCCAAGTACATCTATGTCCCCTTCTAAATCGTACAACTTTTATCTAAAAACTTTTTTTATTATTTCACTTACCAGTCGAGTTATTCTCCATTAAAGGTTAAAATGGTCCACCCGGTATATGTATTCTAATTAATAAATAGCTTTTTAAATATGACCAATCTGAAAGTAATATTGTAAATTGTAAATGTAAAGACTATTAAAAATGTAATAATTAAGTATGATATATGATCAAATAAAAATAGAGTTATTAGTGATTTTTTGTAAACTTTTTTTTATTATTTTATAAGTAAATCGCTGCTCCGTTAGTTGAAATTAGATACAATATTATTTAATATTAGGTATACAAAAACACATTTCCTATGCATTTATATAATATTTATGTATCGTACAAAATTCAATACTTTTCAATTTCCTGGGTATTAAATATTTCCATGTTTCGGTCACTGTACACTGTACGTGAATCTCATATTTACATTAATTAGTAGATCCTTCTGTCTACTTCAATTTTCTATAATATAGGTTACCACAACACAATGTTAGTTGTAAAAAAATCATTTCAAAGATTTATTTCAATTATTAAAAAAAATCGTCATTTGTTTTTTACAACTACTGTTTACTTTGACATACTGAATGTCATTTTAACGTCTTCATGGCAGACAAATTTAAGGGGTTAGGTGTAGTCAGAATTTTCAAGAAATCGATTTTTGTTTTTTGCATTTTTGGAAGCTGCTACAACGGCTGAAGAACTATTTTATGACCCAGGAATAGTTGACTCGGTGTAAGTAATTAAATAATAAGTATAGTACTTTACGTAAATTGAGTGTAAAACTTTAAATACGTTTTTCTCAAAACTATGTTTTTTGAACTGGTGACCACTGTAGCTCGAAAACCGCTCGGTAGATTTTAATGAAATTCATACAGCTTTTTGAAAACATGAAAAACTAGTGCCTGATCGAAGGATTTTTTTTAAAATTTTGATTTGTTATTAACTGTTGGTTTTTTCCCCGAAAATCTTGAAAAAAATTTCCTGAGGCTGCCATTTTGTTAATTTAAGAAAAAAAAAGCTTCGATCAGGCACTAGATTATCTATTAATAAAACTAATTTTTTTTGTCCGATTGAATTTGAATGAATCTCCAAGGATAAGTGATGGTCACCGCAAGGAGCTTCGGTTGGAACTGGATCAACACAAACAGCCATTACTTTTAAAATTATTAATTTTTTTTTCTAAAATTTCTGCCAAGTCAAGTCGAAACCTTATTTAATGATGCTATGTTTTTACTTTTATAAAATAAAATAATTTACTGGCAAAAAAAAAATTATTTAAAATTGTCACTTTTTCATGTCTCTGACTACACCTAACCCCTTAAAACAAAAAAAAAACCAGGTACGTATATTAAGAAAAATGTCGAATTAATATTTTTTAATAAAATTTTATGAAAATCAAATGGTTAACCAATGGCAGGTAGTTCATCTGAATAATTTGTGGATTTTTATTTAAATTGTTCAATAATTAACTAACTAGCTTTGATGAAAACTAGCATGAGGAAGCACTGTGCATTTACTTGGCAAATATTTTTTGTTTTAATGTGGAAAAAGACAAAAAAATTTTCATTTGAAGCGATTATTATATTTTTGAAAATGAATATAACGAACGAGTTTTTTCATTTAAAATAAAATACCGCCTATTCCAAACTGAGTAACTGTTATTTGAAAAGTTTTTAAAATAGAAATCCGTACTGTTTTATTTTTAAATACCCGAATGATACGTCACTGCTATTCGGAGCGAATTATTTCGGAGCTAAACGGTAACAGTTTCAGGTCTAGTCTTATCTTTTTCACGGTTTGTCCTTGTTATATTATATAAAAGTAGGTATACAGATAAATGCTGAAAGTGTTGAAGACTTATTTTGTAGTATACTATATCTCTGAACTCTGAAGACTCGCTATGTAGTTCCATTAGACTTGAGAGTGTTGTGGTTAGGGAACCTATTTCAGGCCGGGGAAAGTAAAGCGAGATAAATCGTCGGGTTGTATAAAACGAAATTACCGAGCTATCTATCCGTTGTAATTCAGAACTTCGTAGCGTATGAATGATGAAAATTATATATACAGGTGGTCTATAAGTATTATAAAAAACTGTTTCGAATATAAATTGTTTTGTGTCGAGTGGCAAACTAAATAATATTATTGATTTTCAATTTACTGGGTACTTTCACGTTAATTAAATGTCAAATTTGTTCAAATATTTTTTTATAAAATTTTTACATTGTATTCAGAGCTGTGAAGTACGAGTATTCGTACTTCACAGTGGGTTGGCCCAAGCCCCGTTGAAGCTCTCTCAGGGCCTGCTTATGTATATTTCTAAAAAATACCTCTCTCTAACTTTTTGTAGCTTATGATAAATCGGCAAGAATTATTTTTTTTAAATACCGGTATCCCGGTTTTGAACTTAAAAAATACCGAAATACCGGTAATAGGATTTTGGTCCGGTATTGTATTCACTAATTATGTTATTACAATACTTACAGGTATGTATGTCCGGTATCATAAAGGAGCTATAACAAAATTTGCTAGCTAGCAAGCACTCTCAAATTATGTACACTCAGTTTTTTATACAATGACCTTCTATTTAAAGTCCGTTTCATACAACGACTGGCCAACCGCTCTATGGAACGACCATTCCCTACCCCCAGCATGGCTAGTACGTACTAGGCATTCCAAAACATTGGTGATGGTGGGGGCTCTATTTAGCCGTCGTTGTATGGAGCGGTTGAGTTACCGATGCTGCCGTTGTATAGAGCGATGAGTGTATCAAACTTATACGACAGTTCTCTTAGAGTTTCATGAAGACTTTGACAAGTTTCACGCACGCGGTATGTACCATAAACACACAACGGTATTAAAACAGTGGAGATATTATGAAATTATTTTGTCAGAGTCGCCAACTGTCTTACAATACGTTGAAGTATCGCTGCTCTAAATTCCATAGCAAATCCATAGATATTATCATAAAATTAATTTATCATTTAAGGGGCTATACCAGTGTGAACGCTGGAAATTTGGGTGATTTTCGGAAATTTTTTAGAAGAAAAATACTCAATGACATATTTTGGAAAATTGAGAATATATTTAGCTATATTAGAGGTGTATTCTATAATTTTTTCACGTAAAAATATCGATATATAAGCGACTTATGCGCCAAAAAAAAATCTCCTACACTGCGGCCATGATTCCGGACGATGGAGTAGTTGAAATTGAAAAATGGAATAATGTCGTTAAACTGGAAGGTATTCCCGGTACGATGAACTCAGATATTCGAAAAATATCAAAATCTAACAAAATGACGTAGTTATGAAAAAATTAGAAAAAAAAACTTTTTTAAAAAACAAGCTTTTATATACATATAATATACATGTGCACTAAAAAGTAAAAAATAAATTTTCAAACTATCCCTTTATTTTTTAGCTCACAAAGTCTTCCAGAATTATTATGACTAAAAAAGCTTGTGGCGTTCATTTAATATTTAATGTAATATTTAGAAATAGAAAAAGTTATTAAAAGATCAACAAAGGAAAACTTGCATTTTCTACTGTAAATTAATAATATATTAAATTGTACTTATTTATATTATGTCAAATTGTACATTATATTAATATTTGGAATTCTTAATTCAAATTATAAATTTTAGAAAGAAAAAATACCTTTAGCTACATTAAATTACTGTTTCAAATATTACATTAAATTCCAGGTTTCACTAACAATCAGTAAAGAAATATTTAAAATTCGCTTGATTCAACATAGGAAAAAGTGTAGGAGTTAAAAAAGTATATTATCTACCTTCAATTAATATTTCAAAATATTACATTAAATCATCAAATGTTAAATTGGTGCATTACATTAATATTTGGAATTCTAGATTCAAAATAAAATTAAGTGCTAAAAGTTTCTCAAAGAAAAACTACATTTAGCTACTTTAAACGAATATTTCAAAATATTACATAAAATTCCAGGTTAATTTCTTCTAGATTCTACATGGATAGTTACCGAAAACAAACTACCATATATATTTTCAATTAATTTGTCAAAATATTACATTAAGTTCCATTTTGATTTGCTACATTACCTTCATACTTAGTATACTAGATATTTCTAAATATTAAATGAACGCCACAAGCTTTTTTAGTCATAATAATTCCGGAAGACTTTGTGAGCTAAAAAATAAAGGGATAGTTTGAAAATTTATTTTTTACTTTTTAGTGCTCATGTATATTATATGTATATAAAAGCTTGTTTTTTAAAAAAGTTTTTTTTTCTAATTTTTTATTTTGGGTATTCATTTTTAGCCATAGGTCATTTAATTCTTTTAATTATACTTATTACATATTCATTACATCAGAAGACTAAAAACCATATTTTGTTTTTAAAACCTCATCGGAATAAATTCATTGAAATATAATAAAAATTACATTTTGATGAAAATTAAAATATCAAAGTTTATAATGATTACTATTTACTTATTAATTTTTCTTATTTTAAGAATCTTTTTAATTTCAAACAAATAAATATTTTTAACGTCACTAACAATAAATCATTATTTATATATTTGCATAAGCATCAGGTTTTAAATACATGAACATCGTTTACGTAAATTAAAATATAATTTGTGAGTTTTAAATCAATTTTCATTGAAAATAAAGTTTACAACATTATAGAAAATAGTTATGAATATTAAAATTTTAATAAAATTATTAATATCTAACAAAAATACTTTCTGCGAAAAACAAAGTGGTTTAATTGAAGAGAAAATTATTATAAAAAACAATATTTTATACAGAACTATCTAATTAACCAACCAAACGACTAAAAAAATAAGAATTACTTATTTAAAAAAAAAAAAAAAAATTCAAAATTACAAATAAAGAATGAATTAGAACTATAGTTAAAGAAGTTCTTAACAGTGGATTGAGGATGTTATTTTAAGCAAAAAACTTCATATGACTATGTTTCCGAAAATTCTTCGTGAAAGAGCTACAGCCTTCCAAAAATTGTACCAAAAATTTATGTTTAATATCTAGAGAACCCATTGTCATATAGTTATGAAATTTAAATTTTTTTGCTTAAAATAACATTCTCAATCTACTGTTGAATTTTTTTACGTTAGTTATTAATCCCGTACATTTTTCTTTGCGAACATTAAAAACGTTGATATCGAAATCAGCTATAACTATAAAAGTGTCTATGAATACATAAAAATCTTACCTTACAATAAATTTCCAATGTTTCATTCCCTCGTATGTGGATTTCTTTTAATACAAGTGTTATTTTGTCAAATTTTTATTTTAACTACACTAAAAATTGACATTATGGAACTCAGTCGTAAATTGAGTATTTATATTTTTTAGCACTTCATAAAGTAACTTTTAAATTTAAATTTTAGAACTACACAAACAACTTAGGGCTACAAACTAAAATAACCGCTACTTTTAAATTCTATTTGACATTCGACATAATTATTTTTATTATAAAAAGTAACCATGGCTACGAAAAATTATAAACGCAAGCATATTATTGGATGTATTAGATACATCAAAAAAGACCTTATAATAAAATAACATAGCTATAAAAATGATAAAAAAGTGCATTGTCACGGAGAATACACCATATTTCAAAATTTGACGAAAATCGTACGACGGGAAGTTCGTTAAAAATCGGTCGCAAGATTTGTACCACGGGACATACATGTGAAGTTAAGTAAAAGCTTGTAAAAACAAGTCTGTTTTCTTGCCTATAAAATGGTTGTATTTTTAATGCCAAATCGTCAATTTTCATCCAATCAAAAATATCCTAGTTCATCGTAGAGTAAATATATTCAAGAGTACTCAGTTCAAATTTCAAGTAAATTGGATAATTGCTCGTTGAGTTACAATGTCAGCAAATTTGAAAAATTTCATTTCGAGAAAAACGCATTTAACGTCAGCTCCTGGGCATTTCATATATGCGAGCGATCGCTCTTTAGAAGGCTGCTGTTTAGAGAGTATTAGAGATACGGCCTTGAAATTTTCACAGAATATTCTTGAAACTATAAACTCTCCAAAAAGGCAAAAAAAGATTTTTTTTAAATTTCACACTGGTATGGCCCCTTAACGTCAGCTCCTGGCCATTTCATATTTGCGAGCGGTCGCTCTTTAGAAGGCTACTGTTTGGAGAGTATTAGAGATACGGCCTTGAAATTTTCACAGTATATTCTTGAATCTATAAACTCTCCAAAAAGGCAAAAAAAAAATTAATTGATTTTTTGAAAATTTCACACTGGTATGGCCACTTAAGAGTGCTTGCTAGCTAGCAAATTTTGCTAGCCCCTTTATGTTACCGAACATCCATAAGTATTGTAATAACATATAGTACATCGAGATAGCTTTAATGATATTGATGAAAATAAAAGCTGGTAACGTTTTACTCCGTGTCTCCATCTTGCTCCTTCCCCTTTTCTCTATACTGGGAAAATATTTTCTTGTAGAGTATTGATATTATTAAATCATAAAAAATAACACAAACATTATTTTATTTTATTACTATATATCATACAAAATACTCTGGTATAATATCAAATTTTTTGTTATTTTACTCATTAATTTTTTTACTCGATGTCAGAAATTTTTTTTTCTTTTACAAACTTCTGTAAGAAAACTACCCAAAAGAAAAAATATATTATGACAATATGAAATTATATTTTTTTCTACAATATAATAAGATAAATAATAAGTACTGCATGGTACCGTGTACAAAATAAATAAACAGCTAAAAGCAAACTTTATATTCTAGGAAAGTAATAACGTCAGTAACAGAAATTCATGTCACGTCCTTCTAATAAAAATCACAGAACCTATCCTTCGCTAATACAGGACATTCAGTCAATTATTATCATCCATTAAACCCCAAGACAAATTTAAACAACACCCTGATCGTAAGGACGGGCGTTAATAATAATAATAATATTAATAAAGTTGAAATTATTTAAATTTCATACATGTTTTACATTTATAGAACATCGATGTATAATGGAGTTGAATTTTTTAATAAAAATTACAGTTTCCGATTCAAAATTTCAACTTTGTTTCAAAAAAATACTATCAGTTTTAACATGTACTGTCAATAGGCATGGTGCCAGTAACAAAGTATAATTGAAATTATGATTTTAAATAATGAAATAAATTTAAAAAAATTCTAAAAAATGTATTTATTTTTATATTAAAAGGGAGATTAATTTTTGCTAAAAGAAAAATGCAAAATACAGCAATCAACCATGTTAAATGAAACACTAATCAGACAGAATGACGTCACGCATCAGTAAACGTCAAAGTGAATGACTTTTATTTTAGACAAATATCAATTCCTCTTACAAGATTATTTGGTACACACCTCATTTAAGAACTTATATACTTTGGGATTCATTTTTAACACACAAAATAATTAAATTATTGCCTAACTCTGACTGTTTGATTATTGTTGACAAGAAATGTGATGTCACAACTCTGAAATGTAACCTGCGAGCGTTTTGGCGTTAAATTCAAAATTATTTTTAGAAGAGTCAATTTTCGCGATTAAAACTTCATTTTCTGCAGAAATAAGTATTTTTTGGAAATAGATCATCATAGAAAAGTTTTTTGTTTAAATTAGTCATCATGCCTATTGAGTATCTTCTACAATCTCCATGGTTAATTTTATATAACGCAATTTTACATAGTCGTTAATATCATTTATGATTTATTCAACTAATTATTCTTAAGTTGAATTATTTGTTTAGTGATATACAAATTATTTCATTTCAATTAAAAACAATACAAAAAATACTACGATTGTGTAAAATTAATTATATAATTTTTTTCTTTTTGGTAAAACAAATTAAACTATACCAATAATATATATCGATCCTGCAGTCAAACTATTCGTATTGTAATTTTAGTAACACGTGGCTTATTGTTAGCAAGAATTACAATATTTTGTACCGATTCAAGTTTAAATACGTCAAATAGTAATATTTCTTTAAAAATTGACTGTTATGAAATATTTTGGTGGGCAAAATTTTATTTAAATATGCATCTCAAAGTTTTTTTTAGCCCCCCTCCCCCCTTTTTGAAGTTATACTTCTTTAAGCGCGTTCAGGGTGAAATTTTAGTCATGCAACGGCAATGAAATGCGTATTGCATGCAACGATACGTGCGTACCATGTAACGTAAGCAATTTAAAAGTATGAAGTTAGGTTAGGTGCAGATAATACAGATTTCTGTTATGATAGTCAGTAAAACAGTCACTATACGCTAAAAGGTATAACTTCTAAAGCGCGTACATTAGTATACACTCCCATATTTTTGAGATACTCTATTTAAATAAAGGTGTCCCAAAAGTTTGGAATCAGTTGATAAACATGTTAAATAATTTTTTTTATTACATAACATTATTTTTTTGAGCCTGTAGCCCAATTTTTAAATAGTTACCACCACTTTTCACTGCATTTTTTGTTTCAACACAAACTGCTACAACTGACAACAAAATACATTGTTGCAAATTCTGTAGATGTTTAATGTAATAGTGTAAAATGGATAGCACAAGTTTGATGTAAATACCCTTAATTTATTTTATGCAAAATTACAATCGTTAATCAATATTTACTTTAAAGATCAATGACTCATGTTTTCTACCTGATATTATGTTAAATCTATACTATAGAAACAATCTGCATCAATTGTACAAATGACAATGGCAGTATGGTTAAAAACATTTAAAATTATGAAAAAAATTGTGTCTAAATAAAGATTTGTTTTTGGGGCACGTTGTGCATTATTGGAGAAAAAATATAAACAACATTAATGTGTTATGTTAATCTCCAATGTAAAATATATTTTGAATTAAATTAAAAGGAATTAAATATAATTAAACTAATATTTCTACAATTTTCTGGTTCGAGTTAAAAATACTTATTTATATTTAATTTGTTGATGCCTGGAGCATGAAATGACCTTTTTTAAATTAAATGTAAGTCTTTGTTGTTATCTGCAAAACCTTCCCAATCTGCGCAGTCCTCTTGTCAGATATTTAAAAGTTCAGTTACAACATTAGATTCACAATTTGTGTATAGAGTAAAGTCGGTATATATGGACCAGGCGGGTAATATGGACAACTCCTTTTGTTGCTCCAGTTTACATTTTATAAATACAAAATTAATATGTATCTAAGCTTACACCTCTAAATAACTGCGTCAGTTGAGATGTATCTGTTTGGTCATTGAGGGCAACTTAATGAAAGTAATTTTTGATTTTTTTTGTTAAATTAAGTTAGTTTAAATTTTTATTGCATTAAAACATACAAAACATAGATTTATTGTAAATATTGAATTTTTCTTTGTTCGCTACTTATCCATTACAGAAAATCGTAAATATCTCGACTCTTGTGCGAGATTGAGGGTTGTTGTGCCCAGCCCCCCCCCACACTCCTAAAATCCCGAAGTATTTTTCCCACCGGATCGAATGAGATCAATTACAACCTTTCATCTGTGACATAATAATAAGATTGTACACAAATAATCAAATGTGTACATGAATATATGCGTGCGTATGTGGAAAGTGAGCATAAAGAATAGTTTGGATAAATAATTTCTATGAAAAACTAGAAAAAAGCCAGGTAGAATGACAAAAATATATCACATTCTATGCGTTTTCCATGCAAAATGTATAGGGGTCCAGCCAGACACCATGTGTCGGTCCGAAGGTGTACTTTTTAGATGTCCTTATAGCAATCCTCTCTAAGGACTTTTCGTGATAATTGTTTTATAAATCGATAGCCAATAAAATTTTAGGAAGCTACCTGGAAGTACAAGTCGCTAGCTCAATTAGAAATATATTTAATTTACGATTGAAAACGAAAAAGGTCTGGCTGGACCCGGGTGTCGCACAGTGGTTCGAAAACATCGATTTTCGGAAAAAATTCAATAATTAAAGAATCAATGAAATTATAAAAAAATTGATTACTGAATATTGATAATATAATAAATATCGTTATTTTTATACTATTTAAGACAGGGCTGAATTGACCCAAAAAATTTGAAGGGCGTTTTTTCTCAAATTGGTTTGTTCAGTTTATCGTCTCTTGAAGAATAAAAGTCTCTATACATTATTTCTGTTTTAATTTTGCTCAAAATGTGTAAGGAAACACATTTCTTAGTATTTATAATATTTAAAGCAGAGTCGGACTAGCGAAACTATTTTTTCAAGCACTTTTTTTCGGTGTCTTTTGAAATGAAATAAATTTGTATTTTTTTACATATAGTATTGTTTGGACAATTTTCTTTAAAATTATATTATTTAAAGCAGGGCCGGACTGGCCCATCGATGTTTAAGAACTTTCATTCAATGCCACGTATTTTTAAAAATTAAATAAATATCTTAGTCTTTTTCTAATTTTGTTTGGAAATTTTTGTTTAAAATAATAGGTATGTAAAACAGGGCCGGACAGGACCATTGATTTTAAAAGGTTTTCGTTTAATGTAACGCCTCATTAAAATCAATCATTATAAAAAATTGTTAATATCTAGTCCTTTACGGAGATAAGTGATTGTACCCCACCCCCATAAAATCCCCATCCCAGTGGTATTTTCCTGCTGGATTGAATAAAACTAATTACAATCCGTCCTACATAACAGGGAATGAAATACTAAATTTTTCGTTTTTTCTTTTCATTAATTTATTTTTTTATATTTAATTTCAACCGTGTCACATATGGAGGGTTGTAATTATTTTTTTTCGATTCGAAAATAACACGGAGGTGGGGCTTTTGAGAGTAAAATAACCTCCTATCTCTCATACGAGCCGAGATTTTTTTAAGATTTTGTATTAAGGATAGAAAGCAAAATTAAAAAAAATCTCCCCCTGTCACGTGTGGAGGGTTGTAATTAGTTTCATTCGGTGGTTATGTTTCAAAATCTACGTATGCGAAACCGCGGGTAACGGTTAGTTAGTTTGAAATTTAATGGAAAATAATTACCGTGATTGGACCCCCACCTACGCCCCTTGATACGGGCCTGTTGTAATTATTAGTTCATATTTTAAAAATTTAATAACCATTTATGTTAATTACTAAAAAAATACTTGAATAACAAAATCTAAAGAGTGGAACAGAATATTATGTGCAGTACTATATATTTTTGCATATATGACGCCCAACAAAAAAAATTATTTACAAGCAGAGTCGCAGCAACGCGCAGCTAAATGTGGTATTTTTTGAAAGAGGACATCCCTATCTATATAATATATATAATTTCATCGTGACGCTTTTTGACGCAAAAAAGATATGTCTTCAAAAAAATGCATTTTCGAAAAAAAATCCTTATTACATAGACACGTTAATAACAGGGTTAATAAAATTTTTAAAAATCCAAATATTGTTAAAATTCAAAACTAAATACTAAAGAATCTAACTAGTGTTCATATTTTGATAATTCTTCAAATAATGTACTTAAAAATCAAGAACTGGAAAAAAAACAAATAATATTGAATTTATGATAATTTTAGAATCGTCAGTTTTCAATAAGCTGTAATAGTTATATAATGAATATAATTTTGATTTTAATAGTCAAACATAATGCCTAGGGTCATAAACAACAAGTCTACATACAAAAAAAATCAGTTTGTAACATTTTCAAATTATAGTTTTTTCCGCTCTTAAACCACTGTGTGTCGGTCCGAGGGTTAAGAGACTGATTTTCGATTGTTTTAGATTTTTTATTTTTATTTTGTTTTAATTTAAGAATTCTATATTTGCCTGCTCGATCTCGTTAGAAGATTAAATTCTCTGTCCAATGAAATGATAATAGTCCAGCTATGGAATACATATAGTATATGCTATGGAAAAGTGCGCTGAGTTATTAATAACTCTTTGTAATTCATGAACGGTTTCTCCTACATAAAAACCCGTAGGTTCGTTTTTGTAGTAAGTTATCTCAGCTACAAATTAGTAAGATAAATTTTTGTTCGAAAAGGTCACCGTTTTCGTAATATTTGAAAAATACTGTTTTCGTGAACTTTGACCCCACATAATTGACACTTGCACACATCAAATCGATGAGGAACTTTCTGATTTGTTGATTTGAAATAACATTATCATAGTTTTCTTACCGAAAACATGAATGGTGTTCCATGTAGGTATACCGATTTTACTCTACATTAATCTTTTAAATAAATTAGTTCATACAAATGATGCAATTAATGTTTAAAATTTCCATTAAAACATAAATCCAAGAACATACGAAAATCACTCATGTGCATCTGCAATAAATTAATGTTCGAATATAACTTCTGAAGTCTGCACGTACTTTGCAAGTAATTAACAATAATTTACGAGTATAATTGCAGTAAGCGCATTAAGGTGGCTGCGGTTAATCTTTGAGGTGCAAGCGGTAAGAGGGGATCGTCTGTGTGAAAACACCAACTATTCAGAAATAAATTTCTGATTGAAAATTTAGTATTGGTTAATTAAAAATAGTATAAATTTTTTTGCTACCATTTAAATAAATAAATTCAAAACATTTTTTTAAAATGCATTATTAGTCAACACTGAAATTGTGGCAACAGTGTAAAAAGGCATGGTTAGTAAAACTATTGTTCTGTGAGGATTTTTTTGTTATTGAAGGCATACGTACTTAGTCCAAATTTGAAAAATATTGAGGTAATCAAAGGAAATTATTTTTTTAATAAGATATTTCTATTTAACTATTTCCACTATACCTATACTGTTCAAATCGCAAGTAAAAGTAAGGTTAGGTAGGTATTAACTATAATTGTTTGAATAAGTCCGTATATCTAAAAATATTTGATTTTTGAATCATTCAAAGTTTATTTTCCACAAAAAATAATAATAGTCATGACTTTATTACTATTTTATAATTAAAGTTTAAAAATAGTAGTGTTCTTTCATCATACGAGCATCTTAATATATAAAACTCTTGGTGCGTATGTATGTATGAACGTGTTTTCATCAGACTTAAACAACTGGACGTATCGAAGCCATATTCACACCATATGTTCGTTTAGTACTCCGTTAGGTTTATATATTTTTTAGACCCGGTAGGTGACGCTGGGGTCGAGATATTTAGGAAAATGTGAAACCGTTGTATTTCTTAAATTGAATTGTGTTCAATTTAAACAGGTATACTACGTAATTTTATTATTAAATTTAATTTTATCTATTCGGTATGTGGGGCACGTGTTTTTAATATAACCTACACACAAAAAAAACGGTACTGGACCAAGAAAATCTTGTTTTGTATATAACGAAAATGATATTTTCTTTTACTCTTAATCCAACTACATTATTTCTTCGTCCAAGAATACTATAGTTGGTTTAAGAATATATTTCTTATCTTAAGAAAATATTGTTTTCGTTATATACAAAACAAGGTTTACTTGGCTCAAGTAAACCTTTCTACCTGTGTACAATACAGTTTATTTTTATTCTTAAAATATAGAGAAATAAGAAAAAATAATACATGCACGACGACGTTTAAACATCGGTCGAAATACTCAAAATAGTCGAAATACACAAAATAACCCTAACAAATTTAACTCCATAACAGTGAGTACAAACACGAGAAAGAGCACGCAAATTATCTTGTGGCAAAACATTTGCCAGGGCAGCTAGTATGTATGTACAATGATTGTACATATGTACCTACATAGTACATATATATAAGAATCCAATTTTTATTTTTCTTTATTTAAACGAGACAGAGGAAAATTTTATTTTGAAAACAATTCCATGGAATCTCATTTATACATGCACTATATTTTGAGATCGATTTTTGTTTCGGTATCAAAGCTCCTTAATGTTGTTTATGTTTCGTTGAGGAATAAAGCGGAAGATCAATATTTAATGTAAATATTAATTATTTCTACGAGATGTTTCTAGTACGATTAACAGCTGTGTTTTGCTGTCATTTATGGAATTTAGTTTCTACACAGATAAATTCCATAGATAACATAATCAAAGATTTTGATTTGATTTTGTTTGTGAGAAACTTCTTTATTATTATACTGGGATATAGGTATTTATTAATATTAAATAGATGGAATGCAAAGGCTAAATTGTTTCAGAAATGACTAGATATATTTCCTTAAATGTCCAGCAATTTAAAAAAAATTGTTTAATTTTTTTAATGATCTTTTATTGTTTTCCTTAAAAAACGATCTGTAGTGTAAAATTGTGGGAACAGTTGAAAAAAAATCTTCATTTCATTTTGATAATGACTACGGAATTTTTAGGAGCAATAAACGTGTTCCTTTAATTATTTTCAAAACTTTGATCATTTGGAACAGAAAAACGGTTCGATGGATCAACTTGTTTTACAGAGTTATTGTGGGTACATTGAACTGTAAAAATTACGCTCAACATTAGTCGTTTCATCAAAATTAATAAATACGCCGTAGATTTTCTAAAAAATCATAAAAAGTCCTTTTTCAGGTTTTTTAAAATTAGTGTAGAGGATCAAAAAAATGTTTTTCTTTAAAAATCATGGTATATCCTTGTAGAGAATTTATTCAAGTTTTCAAAACCGTCCTTAGATTTTTTGTGCGATTATTAGTTGCTGAAATATCGATGATCAAAGACAAAAGGATCATTTTTCATTTAAACTCGTATATCTTAACGATAACTCGATGTAGAGTAAATTTAAAAAAAGTAAATTAAAGCTAAATTAACAAGCTAATTGATCAATACATTAGTTTAACTGAGAAAAATTTTCCCAAAAAAATGAACAAAATTTTTTTTTTAATTTTTGTCTTGTGCTATTTCTTATGATTGCGCAATAACTGCAACTCACAATAAAATTTTGTCAAAAGATTTCAAAACTAGAAGCTTCAAAATCCTTTTTTTTTAAATCTCAATATGACTATTTTTCATAGAGTTACAACCTTTCAAAAATCACTAAAAAATTTAGGAAATTTTTTGTTCCTTTAATTTTTTCCAATAGTGTATAATGAGGGGGGGGGGACTGATAACAAATTATAATATTATAAATACCTGATATTACTTAAATGACTTGAATTTTGCGTATTAACTAACATAAATACATTGCCGTGCAAAAGTCTTTGGACACCTGTGCAGTGGCGGATTTGCCATAAGGCCCAGTAGGCCCGGGCCTAAGGCGGCCAGATATTAAGGGCGGCAAATCGTGCCAAAAAAAATCACTGATGATAACAAGATTAACAAGAAATAACTCAAATGCAAAGGCTCGCGTACCGTATGATTATAATCTTCCTAAATCACTATTGCGTATCAAAGTATAAATAATTTCGTACATCGTACATATAAAATATGTACACCCGCCAGTAACTGTACAGGAGAAAGATCGTTTTCTTGTTTGCGCAGAGTTAAAAACTATTTACGCACAACAATGACGGAGCAGAGGTTAAACGATCTTGCTTTGCTTAACATAGAAGCTGATTTTTTTAAGCAAATTGGATTGCGAAGATTTAATTAATGATTTTGCTGCGCTGAAGTGCAGACAAGTTTTGTAACACATTGTAAAACATTTATTTTATTAAAAACAAAACCTAAAACCGTTTTAAATGTTTTATTTAAATGTCCAATCATCCCTGAAACCTCGGAAAATATTATAAACTAGCTTTATAAGCTAGCTTTTAGTTAAACAATTTTCTGAATCAATTAAAAGTGGGAATAAAGTAAATTCATGAATTATGTATCTAGTCTATAATAGGCTATTTGACAACATTGAAAATATACTACAAATTGTGGTCATCCTATCAGATAATAGCATAAAAGAACATATTTCACTTTATTTTAAAATAAATTATGTATATTTTTTGCAAATTACACGAAAAAAAAATATAATAATTTTTGAAATTTTATCTATGACGGGAACGCTATGTGTGTGATTGGTTGCAGCTCTAGTGACGTCACACGCAAGTTGAGTTCGCGTTTTATGCTTTCTGTGTATTATATCAAAGTATTATATTCGATTTTTCAGCTATTTTTGAAGCAGTTTTTAGATAAATTTTATTACTAGTGGCATAAATATTCGTTTCGAATTTCAAAATGGAATTAAATTTTGTGCGAGCTGATTATAGCAACCTATCTAAGGTAGACGCTTTTATGGTTGCACTTTTTTTAAGAATAACGCTGATTACTGTGCTGCGGAACTTAAAAATGTGAAAACAGCAGTGTAAGTACCACATAAAACATTTGAAATCCTATATGCTGCAAGATTAAGCCATATTAAGAGGTTATACCTATTAAAGATGTTGGTTAACACGGAGTGTACGGGTGGCCGCTGTCAGAATTGTCAAAAATCACGTGTATAGTAGTATAGTTATTCAGAAAAGATGTTATTTCGTTTTATAAGAACCGATATTTTTAGCTACTATCTAGTTAAATATTACTTATATCAAAGTGATCTTCACACATAAAAACATTTGTATTCAATAAAATACTCGTTGGATCTTTTCAACACAGTTTGTGTGGACTTTTTATAGACGTATTTATACATTGTGGCACTACACACCATTTATACACCATTCTATCCACTAAATTTGAAGATGAAATTCACTTCAGATGCACTGTTTTATTAAGACAATGACTTATTTACGTGCGTGTGACGTCACACGCACCATATGACCAGCGCCATGATAGAAACAGCGTTTCTGACGCAGTTTTGAAAATTTAAACTTTAACATTGATTTTTATTGATAATACAGTAGATCTCCCCGAAATATCAATGTAGTGTGCTTATTATGTAATAAAGAATAATTTAAAAATATTTTCTAAAATTAGTCAAATAGCCTATTATGGGTGCTGAGAAAGGGGTGGCACATGGCCTGGGGCCTAGAGCGGCTAGGACTGCAAATCCGCCACTGCACCTGTGATTTTGAATGTAAATAAAACAGATTTCAGTCAATAAAAATCCCTAAAATAGCGAAAAGAATATGTTTACTTGCAGTCAAAATAGTAAAAAAACAGTTTTTGTTAGCTTGAAAAACACTGTACGTCAATACTTTCAACTTGAGTAAATCTGACATTTCAGGCGCATATAATTAAAAATTTTTCCTTAACATGGAAAAATTGTAAATGCTGTATTTATAGATATGGTAGGATTATTACAAAAGTTGAAATTAAGTGCTCTTATCAACATTTAAGATTTTTTATCAACCATTTTTGCAGTTTTATATTTACAATACGTAAAAAAATGAGTGTCCAAAGACTTTTGCAAGACATGCAGTGTATACTGTATAAAAGTACCAATAAAAGCGCGGGGTACTATAAAGGTAAATGTATGAATACAAATTTTTATGTAAAATAAGAAATGAAGTAGGTATAAATTGTTAGTTCAAATCTATATCTATAAAAGAGTTTGTCCTTAACCACTCACTCATTCACTCACTCACTCACTCATATATCAACGTATAACCCAAACTCCTGGACCTAGAAACGTGAAATTTCGTAGGTGCCTCCCTTTTATGCTCTAAAAACCCACTAAGAAAGGATTTTTCGAAATTCAACCCGTACGGGGTTAAAACAGGGTGTCAAAGTTTACATAAAAAATATATTTTTTTCGCATTTAATTGAAACTTATCGAACATACTCTACAGTATAAATAATGAAACAATTATTTCAGCAATTCCCAAAATTTTACCCCTAAGGTGTTAGAGGGGTGAAAAAATTTGTAAAATATTTTTTTTTGTATTTACCGAATGAAACATGGCACAAGTAGGTACTCATATAAGACAAATATCAGTTACGAATAGTCATCTATTAATATAAAAATTTCGACATTAAGCCCCAAATGGCGGGGGTAGACAGGGTCTGTGTTTTTGATATGTTTATCTGCATAGCTGCTTACGTTATAATGTTGGAGTCGGGCAAAATAATCTGCAATAAAAAAAAATTATATTCAACTCCTAACGGCGTAGGTTAGTTTTTACAATTTTTAACTAATTGAAGATCCGAGATAATTACGTTTTGTTATAGGTAATGAATGAAAATCAATATAAAAAAAATTAATATGTCATCCCCTATCACGTATGGAGGGTTCTAATTAGTTTCGAAGCTTACGCGAGCGAAGCCGCGGGATTCCGCTAGTAAATATATAAAATAAAACAAATTAACAATTTTATAAATACAATAATGAAATAATTAATTAATAAAAAGCTATACATTTGTCTTTATCAGCGCCCCGCGGGGCTTTTATTGGTTTTAGTCATAAAAGCCTTAAATATTTGTGATAGTTAAAAATTTATTTTTTACTTTTTAGTGCATTTTTAATAAAAGTTTGTTTTTAAAAAGTATATTTTTTTGTAATTTTATTTCATCAAATTTTGTTGCGTAGATCATAAATGAAAATGTCCAAAATCTTTATTCTTCAATAAATAATACAAAAATGATAAAATTGATTATACCAAATTAACGACAATTTAATAGTTTTCAAATATATAAACTTTTTTAATAAGCGTTTTTCTGGGTGCGCCGTTTTACTCACCGTGCCTTTTAACCACTTTTCTCCATAATAACAAGGTTCCACTGTAATTAATAGTTACATAAATAAATCATTCATTTCCTACGTTAGATTTATCCTGTAAAAAGGTCTGTAAGTACATTTTTATACTCGATTACATGCAATGGTAATACGTAGTACGTACGTATATATTACGATGCACGATCGCACAATAATTTAGTTTAGTGAATATAAACTCTCCTCCATATCCAGTAGTAACGGTTTGAGAACAACAAATAAAAATACAAAATAAACAGAATGTGCACGATTGCATTAAAACCTCATTGCACTTTAACACATTAGTGGCCGATAAATCACATGGTGTAGGTGTGACCGACATCAAAAGGAAACTTGGTAAAATGTTTTATTAATAGAATACAATAGTATGTACAACATGTGTGTATGTACTTACTATATACCTGTTTTTATATAGTTTGGGTTATGTGAACAAAAACATGGAGGCTGTAGACTTTTAGACATATTATATTAATTTATATTTTACCTAAAATAAGGTAAAAACTTTGGGTTTATGTTACATTTTCCTCATGACTTTTTAAGGCAGCTGTAGTTATGTAAATTACTGCGGTACGTTTAAAATATGTAAAGGTCTGTATGTGTATGTACAGGATGTTCCAGAACACCCGTCCACTATGTTTTACACCCAAACTATTGAAGGTAGAGTTTTAGGATAAAAAAATTACTATACAGGCTGTTTCAGACCACCCGTCCACTATGCTTTACGCCCAAACTATTGAAGGTAGAATTTTAGGATAAAAAATTTACTATACATATATATCGACCCCTGAGAATTTCAGGCAA
The DNA here is from genome assembly GCA_949319165.1 of Sialis lutaria. Classification (NCBI taxonomy): domain Eukaryota; kingdom Metazoa; phylum Arthropoda; class Insecta; order Megaloptera; family Sialidae; genus Sialis; species Sialis lutaria. Next base: position 6,891,489 of record OX439233.1, on the reverse strand, counting down.
ATATTTTCAACCCCCTAAAACCGCCCCTTGGGAGGTAGTTTGAGGGGTACATGCCCGTTTCTCAGCAAAATCAAATGGAACGGTATATTCAAAAGTACATATTTGTAAAGATCATAAAAAAGTAAGAGACTTTCGTAAAACAAATTTTTTTTATACTTTCAATTGTTTAAAAAATATGGCGACTTGTTCTCAATTTTTTATCCTAAAACTCTATCTTCAATAGTTTGAGCGTAAAACATAGTGGACGGATGGTCTGGAACTTCCTGTATATACATACATATGTGACATTTAAAATGAATTAAGTGTTGTTAAATTTAAACGGGGAAATATGATGTTAATATTTTTGTTTGATTTGGTGGACGATTTCAAATTTATTTGAAGGTTATAATTAAAATTTTTTAAATCTGTATTTTTAATTCGGAATCTACTTAAAAAATTAAATATATTTTGTAAGATACAATTTAGGACATCCCCTATTCAAATTGAAAAGGAGAAAAAAAACCCATCGAATAGCGAAATAAAAAAAGGGTAGTTACATTTGAAAAAAATGAGTTTTATCATTTTTAAGTTTGCAAATTTTGACATTTTTTTATGGACAACCTGTATAACTAAATTTAAATTGGTTATTCTCAAAATGTTACTCTTTATCAGGACTAATATTATTATTAAAAAAATCAATCGCTTCAAAAAACAACGAGGTCGCTACGATTTTTTAAAGTTGACCCTGTTTATGGATTATTTTTCGGAAAAAAAATTATACTTTGGCAACACTGTCACTAAATCAAAAAATGAATAGATGATAATGTGGAGGTTAAAATATGACATCGGAATACTGAAAAATTTATAGAGGGTTCCATTTAAAAAAAATGTTTGTTTTTGTTACAGCGCAAAAATGGGACATCCTGTATTATTCAAAATAATTTTACGACGTCGATATTTTCAAACCAATAATATTATGTACCAAACTTTTTTTTCTATCTCCTTCGGGAAGTGCGCTAGGAATGCCGGACCCATTATTGAAGGAGCCTGTATATGCCGATGTTTATTTGATGTTTTAAAAAAAAATTTTAAGTAATGTAAGATTACATATATATTATATTATTATATAATATTTTAGATGTTGTGCCAAGGGATCCAATTACGAATAATTTTCTACCCTACTCTTCTTATATTATAATTGTCAATTTGTGCAGATTTGAGTAATAAGACGCAATTTCTGTTTTGTTTTAAAGTAAACGTGATTTCAGTGTTTTTATAGGATATAAGAATTATAAGATATTTAAAATTATGTCAAGAGAAAAGTTGAATTAAAATCGTTTCTCCTTAAAATAATATCAAGTGTGTGTACTTATATACACGCGCTAGAAGTTATACTATTAATAACCTCAAATAAGGTTAAGAATACAAGGTGAGTTACCCCAAAGATTTTGCCTAAAATTAGTTTTTATTTGTTATCTGGAGAACCTATTGTAATACAGTTATAATATTTGACATACAATTTATTATTAATATGTGATATCGATTACCAGTATCAACCAATGATTATTTAGACCAGGGATGTATGGGGTTAGTGGGCCCTTTGATTTTGATCTATTTATTTAATTTTTTTCCTATATTTGGCACTTTAATAAGGTCTTATGGCACAAAATACACGCAAATATACTTTGTTGATTTATAATAAGATCAATCGTTTACGAGAAATACGAAACTTTTATTGATTTAATATGAAAATAGTTTTGATATTAACATTGAAAAATTAATCTCACTTATCATTTACCATGGACAGAACTATGAAGCAAATAATAAGGAGGTTAAACTCGAGTGGGCCGAAAAGCGGAACCTGGAGTGGGCAGTCCGTCTCTGCGCAGAAGTAAGAAATTTACTTTGTATGCAGTCACCGCTCTGTTAATTTGTACTGATTTGTACATTGTGGTACGCATACAACTATACGGTTGCGCAGTCAACTACTGCGCACAGCTCCGAGCACGAGAGACGACACACTTCGGGGGTTATATTTTGACTCAAAAAATTATATTACAGATATATAGTTCATACTCCTTATTATATGTTTCATGGACAGAACATAGAGCATCTGATTCAAAATGACTTGTCACAAAAGAAAATGAAAGCATGCTTCGGATACACTCACCACTAGGGTGATTCATTTCCGCAAAACATTTTTTTTCAAGGTCCTCAAGCAAAATTTTAATCTACATATGTATAGAAAAAAAAATTCTCACCAAGATTGAGCTCTTAATTCCTATGTTAAGTACTTGCAATTTAAATATGAAGTTTTCCCATTTAAAATGCATGTAAAAAAAATATTTTTTTTTCAAATTTCTAATGCTTAGACACCTTTTATCATATTGGGAATCGGTTTGATGGACCTTACGGGAAATTTCACGCTCTTTAAAATTGCCTTGGTGTTTTTTACTGTAACACACACTGGTTCACCAGTAGGAGTCATCTAAATACTAACTAATAATGCAGCATTATTAGTTAGTATTTATCAATTTCTTACGTTTTAAAGCCTAAAAATGGCTGTAAATTCATTAACTATTGGTAAAAAAACTATTTTTTTACGAGTCAGCTCTTTTTTTCTCCCTAATTTTTGCGGTTTGCTAAAAAAAAATGGAAAAAATATATATTCCAAAAACTGTATTTAGATGACTCCTACTGGCGAACCAGTGTGAGTTACAGAAAAAAACACTGAAGCAATTTTAAAGAGCGTGAAATTTCCCGTAAGGTCCATCAAACCGATTCCCAATATGATAAAAGGTGTCTAAGCATTTGAAATTTGAAAAAAAAAACAATTTATTCCAAAAACTGTATTTAGATGACTCCTACTGGCGAACCAGTGTGAGTTACAGAAAAAACACAAAGGCAATTTTAAAGAGCGTGAAATTTCCCGTAAGGTCCATCTAACCGATTCCCAATATGATAAAAGGTGTCTAAACATTAGAAATTTGAAAAAAAAAATATTTTTTTTACATGCATTTTAAATGGGAAAACTTCATATTTAAATTGCAAGTACTTAAAATAGGAATTAAGAGCTCAATCTTGGTGAGAATTTTATTTTCTATATGGAGATTAAAATTTTGCTTGAGGACCTTGAAAAAAAAATGTTTAGCGGAAATGAATCACCCTACTCACCACTCTACAATACGACGGCATCGGTAATTCAATCGTTCTACCGAACGACGGCTAGAGGGGCACCCACCATCGTGCCGACTATAACGTTAATTGGTGAAATTAAATTTCGCGCAGAAATATAGCAGTCACGGTAGTATTGTGGTGGGGATGTAGGAAAGTCGTTGGATAGAACTGTTGGCCAGTCAAGGCATATAGTGGTCGTTCAGTAGAGGGTCGTTTTATAGAATACTGAGTTTATTTTGGTTAAACATTAGTGAGAAAATTTTACAGGTTTATGTCTCTGGTATAAAATATTATGACATCAAGTTTCGTTGCATTACTAACATTTGATCCTCAACGTACCAGATGAAGTATAATATAAAAAAATTATTTTATAAAGTTAAAAATAATGATTGAGATATTTTTGTGAATAACAAATTCACTGAATTTGTTACTAAATAAATGAATTTTTCAAACTGTTTTTATTGTTATATTATTATACGTAATTAAATAAATTAATGTTGGCTATCATAAAGGGGCTAGCAAAATTTGTTAGCTAGCAAGCACTCCCCAATGAGGTATTAACTTTGTGATAGTATCTATGGATTTGCTATGGAATTTAAAGCAGTGATACTTCAACGTATTGTAACACAGTTGGCGTATAAAATAATTTTCATATCATTCAAGGTTAGTAAATAAACAGGTTGTACCATAACTTTGGCCAATCAGCAACCGCGCAGGATTACGTCATCCTGAGGAACCTTTATATGGTAAATATAGTTTGACAACTATTTTTAACGTTAGAGGATTCCTCATGATGACGCGGTCTCCCCTCTCATGCCACCCCCCACCAGAGTTATGGAACAACCTGCGTATTTACTAACCTTGCATATTTTAATACCGATAGTGTTTACATACAACGCGTGCGTGAAACATGTCAAAGTCTTCAGAAAACTTTATAAGAACTGTCAAATAAGTTTGATATCTCATTTGAGAATGCTTGCCCCTTTATGATACCGGACATAAATCTACAATGACGCCACTGATAGCTTTTATGCAAAATTTAACTGTAAGCTAACACCAAAAACAATTTTCCAATGTTCCGTGGGAAACATGGTCCAAACCATTTATAACATGAATTTATTAACATCTAATTTCCATCCCCTTTATAAAATTGAAATTGTGGTGTTTGCTATTAAAATTTTCGTTCCAAACAGCGTGTAAAGGTTATAAAAGTAAAACAGTAAAAATTATGAATGCGGTCAGTGCAGGCAAAAAAAATTATAACAGTTTAAAAGTGCACTATCTAAATATACTTACATGTTATAAAACAAAGTCTTTCGTCGTGTTTGTCTGTCTGTCTGTGTACAATTTTCTAAGTAACTACTGAACGCATTTCATTTCGGTTTTCGGTTAGATGGATATAGTATTTCATGTTTGCGCTGCATAAATAGGTAGCAATAAGTGAAAACAATGTTTAATAGGTTAATTGCAGATTGAATTTATATTCTTGGGCAACATCGAGTCCAATGGACGAGTTTTAAATAGAGCATTAAACAAAATATTCAAACACTCATTTTCAGTAAACTATTCTACCAATATTATTGAACAGTTTTTTTTTAATTTTGGCAATAGTTAATATAAACTAACATTAAAATAATACATTTTGTCCATTAAAGAAATAAAATGACAAATAGAAAAAATACTTGTTCCCTAAAATGACCAAAATTGCGTTAGGTTTGTACAATTTATATTTGAGCAAAAATTTATATACACTCACCATTCTATATAACGACAGCGGCGATATTTCAGCCGCTCCATACAACGACGGATAGAGGGGACCCTCATAACTACGCCGACGAGTGAAAAAAGTTTTTGTAATGCCTAGTACGTTCTAGCTATAGTGGAGATAGGGGTAAGTCGTTCCATAGAGCGGTTGACAAGTCGTTGTATGGAGCGGTCGTTGTCGTTATAACCGGTACGTCGTAATAACCGATTATCGATTTTTTTAAGGTACATAATTTATCGGAAAAACTAAAAATTTCATGAGTATGCAGAAATTTTCTGAAATTCACCGTCTGCGAAGATATCGTTAAAATAAAATTTTAAGCAGAGAATAAGAAAATATAAACATTATACGATATACAGAAGCGACACTCTACGTTATTTTACTGGAAACAAACTCCACCAATCATATACCGTATACGAAATATATCACATCTGTTTTCTGTTTATTTGCTTATCTATAAATTAAACTCAACCTACAAAATATGATGTATTATGTATTATGTCAAATAATATTTTTTTATTGTTCAAAAAATTAAATGCAGAAATTATGTCAGACACAATAAAACATCACGGGATAAACATAATATTCTTACGTTAAAATTATTGACATGAAAACACAAAATTGTTTAAATAATGTTAAATAACACATGTACATTGCCTATATAAAAATACTATATTAAAAAAAAAACTGAAACAAAAGTCGGTCCGTCGCGGTCGTACAAACCGATAAAATTATTCGAAAATATTGTAAACAGAAAGTCGTTAAAAGCGATATTTCGTTATAAGCAATGTCGTTATAAACGGTATATTATAACAGGCAATTATATGAGATTCAGCCGGGACTTTTAATTTGAGTCGTACGTCGTATTAACCGATGTCGTTATAACCGGTTTCTACTGTATTTCATAAATTATATTACCTACCTACAATAATTATTAATTCCTTTATTAATCAAAATTCCTATCACGTAACTAAATAATTGATAAGTTACCACCTATTTGTATTATTATACGCATTAATAATTGCATAAATTAATATTAAAAACCAAACTGCATTTGCATATCAACATCACTGTATTTATCCAATAGTCCAATCAAATTATCAAAAAAATGTAGTTCGTAAGACATTGTTCTACAGAGTCATTTTTTTTAATTCAAATTGTTAAGGGGTGTATTCTGAGTACTACATTATGTTGGCGTGGTCTATGACCTTGAGCGTTATCCGCCATAAGCACGAAAACTTTAAACGTAATTATCTCGTAAACCTCTCATTCTACGAAAAATTTTTTAAAAACATTTCTTATTCGCCACGGTTGAATCTACAATTTTATTCACAGGCTCAATTCTCTATTGTCAGTTGGTGACGAGATATATTGTAAAAAAGTTCACAAAAAATGATTTTTTGCATTTATTTCGTAAAGAAGCGATTGTATTGAAAACATTTAAATCACAATCTTTTAGAACTCTCAATTTGCAATATTTTTGTTATCAGATGCCATTTTTCAAAATCGATAGTTTGCGTGTTATAGCCCGCAAAGCATTGCAAAAACACATTTTTTCATTATATTTCAAAAACTATAATAAAACCTACAAAATCTGTAATAACAAAAGTCAAGATCATAAAATTCTACACATTTTTTGTTTAGAGAAAAAAATATTTTTTTTTGTAAATAAACAAAAAAAATTTTTTAACGAAAAAAAGTTTTTTTTTCATTAAACAAAGAAAGTGTAAAATTTTATTATCTACACTTTTGTCATTACACATTTTGTAGGTTTTATTATAGTTTTTGAAATATAATGAAAAAATGTGTTTTTGCAATGCTTTGCGGGCTATAAAACGCAAACTATCGATTTTGAAAAATGGCATCTGATAACAAAAATATTGCAAATTGAGAGTTCTAAAAGATTGTGGTTTAAATTTTTTCAATACAATCACTTCTTTACGAAATAAATGCAAAAAATCATTTTTTGTGAACTTTTTTACAATATATCTCGTTACCAACTGACAATCGAGAATTGAGCCTGTGAATAAAATTGTAGATTCAACCGTGGCGAATAAGAAATGTTTTTAAAAAATTTTTCATAGAATGAGAGGTTTACAAGATAATTACGTTTAAAGTTTTCGTGCTTATGGCGGACAACGCTCAAGGTCATAGACCACGCCAACTTAATGTAGTACTCAGAATACACCCCTAACATTTTAAAACAAAAAAAATGACTCTGTAGAACAATGCAGACCAAAAATATAAATTGATTGGACTACAACTGCGGTACGCAAAACAAGGTGATGTGTTCAGCACTCTATGTATAATGTATGTAAGTCTATTTATTTGTTTTCATCAAGAATTCTAGAATCTAGCTAGACCTTCTAGCTGCTAGAGTCTAGACTTGTAGAGCTTTACAACTATATATGATCAAACAATCACTAAAATTTTATTTTTTCCTTATAAGGGGTCGTCCATAAGATACGTACGTGAAAAGGTGGAACGTTAGGAGGGGAGGGGGCAATTGCTTAGCGTGATGATATGTGACGAAGAGGGGAGGGGGGGGGCGAACAAACACGACGTTTGAAAAATGTACCTGCATCAATTTTATTCCTATTTAAAAAAAACTATATGTTTTATTTTTCAGTCGCGTTTAATATAAAGGACATTGTTCTTTCATAAAAATAAACATTCGTTTGGAAGGGGGGGGGGGAGTCCAGGTTTTGTAACGTAAAATTAGGTAGATGGATAAACACATGTTGATATGAACTTTTTTGCTTGAAATATTTTTTTTAATTCATTGTTCAAGTTTGTTCCTCGTGATATGATTCACCTGTATATGGATAAAAAGATTAAATGACAAAAAATAACACGTTATAAAATATTTTATTTATTAAAAATGATTACTGATTTTTAAATAATATCGGTTTGGTATTTTTTGACCTAATTCTAATTTCTTGTTCATCTTTTATTGTTGCTTCATAGTGTAACCTTATATCATATCAAAAAAAAATATTTAAAATCTTATTAATTAAATCTTGTCTGTGATTGTTAATACAATTCACTCATCATTTTTTAACAACCACATGGGAATTGCTTTAAAACTATTTATTAATAAACATTTAATTTATGCACTACCAAAAATATTACTTTCTCGGAAAATCCGTTCACTAATTTTACAAATTTCTATGAGATCAGTTAACAGTTTTTGTAAATTGCCTCGATTTTTTATATTTAGTAAAAAATATGATAACTGCGAAATAAGTAATTTGCTGCAATTAAAAAATATGTTTGTTTTTAATATTTTCCTTGCTACAAATCCTGACACATAAATAATTATTTCAACAATGTAATCATAATAAGTGCTTCAATAATTACTCGGAATATTGTGTTCGTGTTCATATGAAATAATTACACGATGATTTTCGTTACCTATATTTTTATCATTACAAATATTAACTGTATGTAAATAAATAAATATACAGCAGAAATACTACCGTGAACTGTAGTAAACTACAAATCAGATTCTTAGAAAAAGATATAGATATTTTCCAAACTACACTGCATCTCTCTCTCACTTTTAGAACAAATGTTACACCATTAAGTTAAATACGAATGCGCTGTCCATATCTCAATGTCTATGCTAATTATATATATTTTATTGTATAAGGTTATAAATTATTATTATTTATAATTAATTTAAATATTTACTAAACTTGTTGATTAATATTTACAATTAATTAGATATTTAAAACGGGTTGTTTACTTACGTTGAGCAAAGATACAATTTTACTTTCAACGTTCTTAAATGATTTGTATAAAATCTCATCCGTATAAACGATCGGTGGTGCTATATTTATACTTATTTACACAATTTAGGTGGTAATCTTTGTAGATATAAGTGTCTTGTTTATACGTGTTAGAATTTCGTTGCGAAAACGTCCTATTAAATCCTCATTGTCCTTACTAATCCAAGAGGATGAGACCATACAAGCCGGTTGAATAAGATGAGCACAATTTTAAAGGACATCAAATGTAAAGATAACATTTTTTTATCTTTAGTTCGTTGCTTTGTTCTGTGAAAGGAGCAATTATGGAAGAATATATTTGTATTGTTTGGAAGGATTTTTGTTTTATTTTTTATTCTCAGTAAAAATTGGAGACGTCAAACATTCACTACAAAATAAATATTTGTATTATGAATTGACGAATATAGAAAATAAAAAAATAATATAATAAAAAGAACCTTCTCGTTAATTTTTATTTTATTTTTTATCTTTTATAATCATGCATGTTATCCCCGCAGTTTAACTCTTTGAACGCCTGGTATAGACTATAGTCGATTATATATTTTTTCCTTTGATACAAAAATCAACTACAGTTCAAGACTCGAAGAAATCATCGCAGCACGTGGAAATCTAGCTTTATTTTAGAAAAAAATGTTAATGTCAGTGAAATATTCAGTAAAATCCTTCATTATACCTTTTGTTTATTCATTTTTGTACATTATTTTTTTATTTATGTAAAATAAAAATCATATGTATTTATTTATTTTTGTTTTACTAAAACATTAATCCTCAATATACTACACACGAATATAAACTTCATTATATTCAATTTCATGCATAATTGAGATCATGAACAGAGAATGTAAATAAAATAAAAACGGGCAAGTGCGTGTTGGGCATGTAGTCATTCTCACTACGATTTATAAAAACAAGAGTTATTTCAAAATTTTCGTGACTGAAGGATTAAAATCAAAAAGTCACTTGACTTTTATTATTGTATTTTAGGAGACCTATCAAATGACACCCCACTCAATGGGGTAAATAATAAAAAATGTGAGTTCTTTTTTCAGTCTATGAAAGGGGGTCCAAAATATTTTTGACAATGTTCATTATAATTTTCAGTGAAAGTTCTAATTAAAAACTACATTCTGAATTTTTTCAGATTTTTAAAATCGATAGTTTAGAAAATAGAGGGGGGGATGCTCTGATAACGACATTAAAAAGCAAATATATCGTGACTGAAGGGTTGAAATCAAAATGTTATTTAACGTTTATTTAACACAAGGGGGGTTAATTTTTTTTTTTTTTAAATCTTATCATTTCTGTTTTTGGGTCATAAATCTACGACCGTATACCAAATTTCATCTTCTTATGTCAAAATTTTTACAAGACGGACGGACGGATATTGAGAAACTATAAGGATTCGTAGTTTTCTAAAAATATACCACTTTTATTTTATCGAAAAATGTGCACATTTTCACGAATAAGTTCCGCGACATAATCATGTCCAAAGGGTTAAACTGGTGTTCATAAAAAATTGCATTTAAATTGGGGTCCACGATAACTCAGAAACGTAACTTCATAGAGGACTCAAATTTAAATATTTTTGAGAATTCTCTCTATAAGAAGACACAAGGAGATCAACTAGAAAAAATCTTAATGTTTGTTAGAAAATAATATTCATGTTAGTTTATTGAAAATTGTCATTTCTACATAAAAAAAATTGTCAAATGCGTACCGAGCCTCCTGTATTAGTGTTCCGTAAAGTCATAAAAAAATACCACGCGGAAAATGGATTGGTTCACAAACTCAGATATGTATGTACAATAGAAACCGTTTATAACGACATCGAAGGGACTGGTCATATTGGTCGTTAAAAACGGATAGTCGTAATAACCGTCAAAAATGCAATTATATGCGATTCAGTTGGACTTTTATTTTGAGTCGTTAAAACCGATACATCGTATTAACCGATATCGTTATAACCGCTTTCTACTGTATATACTTGTCTTGATTCCTAAAACATTTTAAAACCAAAAAATCGACTCCACTATGTTAGAAACATGTTTTTGAAATGGTTTATAATTGATTTGGTTCGCAAAACGTAAACACATTTTTCTTCTAACTTTTTTATTAAATGAATTTGTTTAGCAAAAGTATATCCATTTTATCTTAGTTAAACAAATTAATTTAATAAAAAAGTTAGATGAAAAACCCTGTTATGTAATGTCAGCATATGATGCTACCCTTTCGGAACATCTAAAATAGACCCAATTTGCAATAAAGGGTTCAAATAACCCGAGAAAATTCTCATTAAAACTAATATAAAAAGTTTCAATATACAATTAAACAACTATACCTACAAGGCTAAATATCTAAATGATATTTAATTTAATTTACCCTAAATTAAACATCTGCCATGTTGAAAGCTAGTCTAATAATTTAAGTGCACCTAATCTCAATTTAAATAGACATAAATACTCGCCAAAGCTTGTTTAGTTTGACGGAACGGCACGGGTAGCGCTGCAACATAATGCCACAACTTTGTACTTTCAGAAATGTTTATTATCTGAGACCTAACGGTTTCAAACTTAGTCTATGCTCTATATAAGGGTTTACTAAAATATTTATGTTATTGCCAACGGCGACAAAAACGTCAGGTATTTTCAGGGTACGAAATAATAATATTTATGATTATTTAAATTTATTATGATAGAATCCAGATGCGTGAAATACACTCAGCGTTCTACATAACGTCGCCATCGGTAATTCAATAATTCCACAAAACGCCGGCTAGAGGAGCCCCCAGCACCACGTCTAAAAGTTGACAGATACATAATAATAATAATAAAAATGGCGCTGTTGGTGAACGAGATCCTATGTATGTAGTTTGTTGGCTTTTTCAATTACATATGTACACTCAGCGTTCTATAATACGACCATCCACAAGACGTCCGATCCATAAGACAATGTTCTAACAGTTCTATAATACGTCTTTCCCCAACTCCCACCTAATACCACTGTGACTGCTATATTTCAGCGCGAAATTTAAATTAACAAATTGACGTTCAAGTCTTCTATGTAGTTGTAGATTTTACATACAAAACTTGTGTTTTGGTGTGACTCAATGTGGAAAAAAATGAAATTCAATACAAATTTTCGTTGAAATTGAAATATAATAAATAGTATAAAAAATGTGTAAGGTACATACATTTTATTTAAAATTTGATAATTTGAAAACGATTAAAAAAGGAAATAACAAAAATAAATTATTGGCATATGATTGTATAGAAATCTATACATTTTTCATCCAGTATTAAAGCAACGAATAACAATTGTCTCGAGTTCAATCCTAAAAAGTCAACAAACCAGGATCTCGTTCACCAACAGCGCCATTTTTATTATTATGTACACAGAACATTATGTATCTGTCAACTTTTAGGCGTGGTGGTGGGGGCTCCTCTAGCCGGCGTCTTGTGGAATTATTGAATTACCGATGGCTACGTATTATAGAACGCTGAGTGTACATACAAATACCATAAGATGGACTCAGTCAACTGTATACATTATGTATTATTTTTTATAATAAAATGTTAAAATAATTGGTATTACGTGTATATTTAACTTTTTCATTTCTTTCATAAATTTATCCAATAAAAAATTAATTTTCTTTTGCAACTTTGATACTCTAGAACTCTAGACAATTGTTATTCGTTGCTTTAATACTGGATGAAAAATGTATAGATTTCTATACAATCATATGGCAATAATTTATTTTTGTTATTTCCTTTTTTAATCGTTTTCAAATTATCAAATTTTAAATAAAATGTACCTTACACATTTTTTTTATACTATTTATTATATTTCAATTTCAACAAAAATTATATTGAATTTCTTTTTTTCCACATTGAGTCACACCATAACACAAGTTTTGTGTATAAAATCTACATACAAGACTTTACGTCAATTTGTTAATTTAAATTTGGCGCTGAAATATAGCAGTCACAATTGTATTATGGTGGGGGTTGGGGAAAGACGTTCTATAGAACTGTTAGAACATTGTACTATGGAACGGTCGTACTGTGGATGGACGTTTTATAGAACGCTGAGTGTATTAACTTAAATTACTAAGCCATGACGAGATTTCCCAGACCGTCTGTGTTTCACCCATAGCAGGGAATTATTTTTTTCACACTTTTGATTATGACAGTTCGGTAATCAAGTTTCTTTTGTTTTTATTTCTTTCTCTCTTGCTCAGCAACATCAGCACGCGGAGCGAAAGAGAAAGGATGTAGCGTTATTGCGTTTTCTCTCTCGCACACTTGTTCGCACGGTTTTACTTATTGAACAATATCATTGTTTTTTTTTTAACCTGTGATTTTTTTAGAACTCCACCAAAATGATTAGTCTGGGGGCCAGACGACATATGACGCAATTTAATAATATCCATCTATAACTTCTTGTGTTGCTTAATTATGCCTAGTCTACCACTTTTTTCCTCTGCGAAAATTTTTGTAATCGCGGAGAATTGTGACGCCGATTTCCACACGTTGGACTGGAAAATCGGAAAATATATTTTGTCCGACGGTTTTAGTTATTTTCATTAAAAATCCTGAAAAAATCAGCTTATTATGAATACATTTTCAGAAGTCATTATTTTGACAGGTTTAAGGCGGCTATTACAGTATCAAATAAATATGTCAAAGGTCTTTGACAAAGATTTGAACAAATATAAAGACTGTCATTATCTGTTCTATGATCAGAGAAATATTATGAATATTATAAAAAATGACTTATTACACTGTCATATTTATTTGATTAAAGAAATAATACCACATTCAACATAGGCGGATATTACACTATCAAAGAAATGTGATAAAATTTGTGAAATATGATATTTATTTGATAGTGTAATAGCCGCCTAAGGTGGTAGAGACCCTAAACTTACTAAAAATTTGAGCGGACAAATTTTTTCTTGCACATTTATCAAATTATCTTATAATTACAGTTTGAAAAAAAATAATAATAAATTTTCTATACATCAAATGCACGTGATTCAACAACTTATATTATCACTAGCGGAATCCCGCGGCTTCGCTCGCGTAAACTTCGAGACTAATTAAAACCCTCCATACGTGATAATCAATATTACATTTTTTAAGATTGATTTTTATTCATTACCTTTAAAAAAAACGTAAATATCTCGAATCTTCGTTAAAAATTGTAAAAACTAACCCCCTGTCTACTCTCGCCATTAGGGGCTGAATATAGAATTCTTTTATCGCAAAATTTTGCCCGACTCCACCTTTGTAACTTATGCAGCTATGCAGATAAACATATCAAAAACACAGACTCTGTCTACCCCCGCCATTAAGGGTTGAATATCGAAATTTTTATTTTAATAGATGACTATTCTGCCCGAATATACCTTTATTGTAAAGCAGGTATGCAGTTAAACATATCTAAATCCATCCTCGTCCCCGTTCCATTCTATTAGGGCTTGAATATCGAACTTTCATTTTTAATTGAATATTAATTTGTTAAACACTTTAGGGGTTAAATTTTGGGAAATGCTGAAGTAATTGTTTCATTATTTATATTGTAGAAAGTATGTTCGATAAGTTTCAATTAAATGCGAAATAAAAAAAAATTATATAAACTTTGACACCATGTTTTAACCCCGTAGGGGTTGAATTTCGAAAAATCCTTTCTTAGTGGGTGCTTACATCATAAAAGGAAGGCACCTACGAAATTTCACGTTTCTAGGTCCAGGGGTTTGGGCTGTACGTTGATATATGAGTGAGTGAGTGAGTGAGTGAGTGGTTAAGGACAAACTCTTTTATAGATATAGATTTTCATTACATTTATGTTTTAAAGAGTGTTATTTAATATTATGTCTTGTGTTATTTAATAGTATTTTCACTTGTGAAGTCATTTATAATAAAAAAAAATATTTGGGGTTTTTTATTTCTGACAGATGAATTTAAATGATATTCACAAACAAAATTTTTCATATCATTAACAAATATATTCAATTTTTTTGGCTACAATAACAGTTCAAAATACGAAATAAGGTTTTAAACATAAGTACTAATATTGTTTGTGTAGTTTAAAAACGAATTTAATTTTCCTACAATCATTTAAAGTGAATAATTTAATTTTGTACTTTCATTTCATTTAGATTTATATTATTTTTGCCTCAGATTGTACGACCAGAACATCGTTAAAACATTATTATGATACAGATCGTTTCGCATTCTGAAAATTATCTCTCATTGCAGAATTTAGCACGAGGAAGCTCTGTGAAATCACTTCCGCGCCCCCGTGCAGCAGGTTGAGAAACTATTTAAAACTTTAAAATTAATTCTTAAATAATGAATTGAATATATATAAATTTTGCATTTATTTGTTAAGAGTTAAGAAGGTAAATTACATACCAGACACTTATACTTACATAGCTTAATTCAAGAATTTATAATAGGGAACTGATTATACACTTTAATTTCAACAACAAAAGTATTTTGCTGTGAAATTTAAGACAGGTAAATAATTAATGAGTGTAAAGTGTAGAGGAAATGGTAATTGGTAAAATTCTCCTCAAAGTTCATAACCATTTACGATATGTCTTCGTAACGACATTAAACTTTTCTCTAAAAACCTTCATAGAGATGTACTTAGGTATCTTTGAAAACTAAATTATTTAGATTCTTTGAAATTCTTGTTACGTTAATTAATTAATAAGTTTTATTATGTAGGTATGTTTACCCCTATACATACATATATTATATTTGTAAAAAGGTTTTTAGTGCAAACCAGGGTTAGGAAAAAATGTTTATCTTAAGACCATTTTTGAATAAGTAACGAAAATCTCATTAAGCTGCATAATTTAAAATATAGATACTTTGGAATATTTTTTAGTGCGTCACCTACAAAATCCTTATTAATATTTGATGTATATTACACACAATGTTCACAATGTTTACATAAAAAGAAGCTTATTTTTGTATTTTTACAGCGAATCTCGAATACTACTGAACCGATTTTATTTTGGTTTTCACCAGTATATAAATATTTTTTCAGAGCAGGTTCTGGGCTATTATTATTTTTTAATATTTCTGGTTTTATAATAAAAAAACGTAACATTAAGATTTAAGTACTGCCAGGGCCGTCTTTAACCTATTGGGGGCCCTGGGCACATTAGGACAATGGGGCCCCTATGACCTTGACAGAGCTAAAGAAGTTTTCACTTCAAAAATTAAGAATATGAAAAACTAGTTTACTGATAGTACACCATTAAACGGGTGGCCAGTATTTCTTTACAACAAATTTTCCTGACTTTTCCCGGTTTTCCAGGTGAATTTTTACGTTTTTTCGTTTTTTATTAAATTTTTTTAAGCATATTTTACACGATATATTAAAGTTTACCGAACTTTAAAAATTAACTTTAATACCATTGCGAATTTTGTTGCATTTTTTTTTTCAAAATACTGATTTTAAGGTATCAAAATTCTCTACAAAATGATTATCTTAAAATTAAATTTTTTACATAAATGCACTCCGTGACATGTGTTAAAATACGCATTTTTTATTACATAAAAACGTTAAAACGGGAAAAATGTTGAGGAACGAATTAAATGCACCATCATAAAGTAGAGTAAATTTCGATCATTCCAGAAAAAAAAAAAATTTCAAATTGGTAAATTTTTGACCAATTTACAAACATTTGAAAACAGGCTATTTTTTAGGTACCCCCTTAATTAATGTGTAGAGGGTACGTGTATACGTAAAATAAATCAAATTTCAAGAAATTATTTTTAATAAAAATAATATCCTCAATAACAAATCACATAATAAATTAATATCACCACTGTTAAAAACCATTAATATATTCAACGATTGAACAAATTGCATGAAGTGTGGTACCTATTACCTATACACTTCTGATTGATTAAAGTACTAAAAATAGATCACGTGATAAAACAGAATTATTTGTTGACAATAGAACTTTTTTGAAAATTCTGCATGTTTTTTTTTTAATTTAAATAGATAATTGTTTAAAAATATTTGCGGAAAATTTCTTGACGTGGTGTGGGTTTTACATTTTTACAGAAAATTCCCTGTCTAGCAAAATTTCCTGACTTTCCCGGTTTTCCAGAAACTGGCCACTCAATATATTTTTATATATTAAATTTTATCCTAAACATGCTGAAATCGGAAAGCCTGATTTTCGGGCGAGAGTAGAGGGGCTTCGCGCATGAAAAAATTAATAAGCAAGTAGGTATTGTAGTCAGTTATTAATGTCATTATCGTTTGATTTTTTTCAAAATAAATATCGTATGTTTTTCGGTAATAAATATCGGTTATTGTTTGGTGATATGGGGCCCCTATCAATCACGGGGCCTTGGGCACGTGCCCAGAGTGCCCAATGGGAAAGAGGGGCCTGAGTACTGCCATTTGCCAAAGAAATGAAAAATTGACTTTTGTATGGTGGCAGTCGATTGTATAAGTCTTTTGGAACACAAACAAATAGTTGTGCGAACATTAAGATTCTGCAAAAAATGTATTGTAAATTAAAAACAAGCATGATCTCCAACTTCAGAGGGTTGTATATTGAAAGTTTGAGTTTTTAGCCCATTGACACTTTTGATCTATACTCATCAAGGACTATCAGTTTCACAGAAAGCCTTTTTCCATAAGGATTCTGCGGGGTCCTTTGTCTCACCTATTCGAATGGTAATGAACATTTGGAGATAAGAAAGGGTTCTAGGAGTTCTCCCCCGGATAGAAAGATATTTTAAATGAAATTACGTATTCCAAACTTGGGCTATACTGATATTGGGAGTTATTTTGACAGACGTTCCATACTGTCAACCGGGTTGGGTACAGTATTTTCCATAATGTGAATTTTCTTTCCTCAAAACTCCTATCCTTTACAATTAGAATGCGCCGCGCCGCGCCGGCGCGATTTACGCTATAGAACGTCGACTGTATCAGACTTTACAGTCTACAATTGCCATAGGCCATAGAAGATTGATAGGATATGTATCAAGCCAAGCATCATTCACGAGGTCCTTAGATTCACTGGTAGATCCTAGGATCAACACATTAGATATTAGATATTTACAAATAACTAAATACGGTATTTTCTTAATTGAAGTTTTCATGTAACAAAGTAAAAATATAATAACACAAACCATGAATATAGGAAAAAAATGCAACGTCGTAGTAAAAAAGTGTAAATTGTTTTGTAATCTACGAAAATTAGTTCCAATAACAAAGTCAATGTGAAGAAGTTTGAATCCTTATGATTAATTTTAATCCGGCATAATATTGGGATTCCCTGGATTATTTAAATTATATTATAACAAACTTTACAAAAGTTACAAATAATTAAGAAGTAACAATGTTGGCATAATAAGAAAAAGTAATACGTGCTCTATCTATTCTATTCTGCAGCACAAAGAAGATTTAATAACGTTTTGAAGTTTGTATGTAATATTGCTGAAGAGAATTACAAAAAAATATTTTTTTATTGATATAATGTAGGTATAAGGAATACTAATTACGGAATTTTAATTTTTTTACAAAGCCGTTACCGAGATCACTGTGCTACTTTACTGGACGGACAGACAATTTTTCTAAAAGCGCATAAATATAAAATGTATATTTTGATAAATAATTCAGTATTTTTGCTAATCTACAAACCTATAGCTATTAAGAATGATCCAAGATTTTTTATTATATATTTGCATCTGAAGTATTTTATAACATTAAGTTTAAGGGAACATCTGTGCCAGGACCAAAATTTAGATAGTATACACAGTTCTATAGTAAATATAAATGTATTGTTAGCGACATCGGAGACGCCCCTGTCTTCAGGAACAACGCAGTTAGCATTGAATATTTCGTGAATGTTTATTTTAACATTTGAGATAAAGATTATAGAAAGATGCGTATAAGCATAATAGAGTTATCAATAGGATCGATTATTAGATCAGAGTGTATTAGATGAGAGATAGTCATAGAGACTCTTTGTCCGTTGTTAGATATCGATGAATATTGAAAGAATATAATATTGTATTGAATTTGGAATATTGTGTATTTTAATTATTGAGATCCTGATAATATACTATTTGTAATGTGGTATATTGTGTTTTATTGAACTGAAATACCTGCGCAAATCCGTGCCCCCTAACAGTATATACATATTTAAATTGATTTTATACATTACCTGGTGATTTTAGGTATTTTATATAGAATGTATGTTAAAGTAATTGCTGGATTTCATGCATAGTCGGTAACACTATACACTATACATATACAGGATGGTCCGGTTTGGGAGACAGATATTTTAGGAGCTGATTCCCTAACTCATTGTAAATAAAAAATTACACGGGAAGGGATGGTCTATCTTAAACATCCTATGAGCTACAGGATGTTTAAAAAAGTTCCTTCAGAGTAATGCATCAAACAAAGATTATCTTATAACTTCCAAAGTATAAAAACAAGTTCAGAACTCATCACACAAGATCATTGAACAAGATTTAAAATTAAGAAAAAACGATTAAAAAATACATTTTTTTATTAAATGAAATTTACATTTAAAGATGTTCGAAGTGTTAATAACATATGATAGAGGAGCTGAAACAACATGATTGAACAAGATTTAAAGTGAAGAAAAAACGATTAAAAAATACATTTTTTTTTATTAAATGAAATTTACCAGTGTTACATCGATAATGATGGCCATCACTTCGAACATCTTTAAATGTAAATTTCATTTAATAAAAAAATGTTTTTTTAATCGTTTTTTCTTAATTTTAAATCTTGTTCAATGATTTTGTGTGATAAGTTCTGAACTTGTTTTCAGCTCCTCTATCATATTATGGAAAAAAATGTACCGAATCAATTTAAAAAAATGATGTTGACCTTGATATCACCGAAGTGCCTCCCCCTGGACAAAAATTATTATCGCTATATGATAGCCCCCTTCGTACCGTACAATTTTGGTTCCACTAATTTTTCTCTGGGCCTTATAGATTCGAAGATATTTAAGGTGGTAATAGTTACTGCCTCACCCTGTATAATAGATACTTCTTTAGTATTTTTTTTTTCAAAATAATGCCAAAAAAGGCTGTAAATAATATTTCTAATCAAATGAAAAAATTCCCGCCATAACGCGCATTTAAAGTCACGTGGTATGCATGACGTAACTGTTTACTGAAACAAACTGAATTCAACCAATATGGATTCTGACGTTTTTAGTAAGTAACTACGTCATACCAGTGACAGTTCTGCTAGACGCGTTTGCGATCACGTGACAAATAGATTAAATATTACATTTTAAAATTAGGTTTATTATTAAAATATTTATTTCACGTACTTGATTGTAAATTATAGTAATTAATACTACACTATTTAAAACGTTTTAGTCTTTATTATTAATAGTTTCAAATATCCTATTGTTTTATTACTAACAATAAATCATTATGGTTGTTCTAATTACGTTACTTTGGAAGTTATTCGATAATCTTTAGTTTAAGTAGATACTGCCCTAAAGGAACTTTTTTAAACAGAACTTTTGTAGCCCAGAGGGTGTTGAAGATAGACCCCCCTTTCCGATTTTTTTACTTACAATGATCCAGGGAATCAGCTCCTAAAATATATGTATCCCAAACAGGGGCGGATCTACTTAAGGGCTTTAGGCCCCCAGCCTCTATTGAGAACAATAGACGATATTGTGAAGAAGAAAAAATATATAAAATTTAAAAAAAATCTATTATAAGGTAGGCCCCTAAGTAGTATTAGCCCAGGGCCCCACAAATTCACGATCCGCCCCTGACCCCAAACCGGACCATCCTGTATATGCGTTTCTTCGTACGCATTTCAGATTGCAAAACATTGCTTTAAAAGTAAATTTTCTTTTCATAATCAGTGGGAACTTTTATTAACTCCTTCTTTTGGATAAAATTACGTTTATTGAATATGTAATTAGAACTGACAAAACTTATTACAAAACCGAAAATACTAATTATAAAATCTTATGATTCTATAAGCCTACCTCTTTCTCATATTTTCTTCTTTATGAAAATTGGTTTCATTGAAAAGTATGTCGTTAAGTTGAAAAGTTGCAAAATGCTGATCTAATTTATAACTTTTTTTTTGATGTAGAAAGAACTCTGATGATGAAAAATAAATTTGTGATGAATTTAATGAAAATTAATAAGCTACATGATATTTTTAGAAAATAAAAAAAGTGATAGTTAATTAATGGTATAATAATTAAAAAAAAAAACTTTTATGTTTATAGCCCACGAACTGATTTGTCATGTTTTCACATTTATTTAAAAAGTTATTGTATTTCATCATATATAGTTATAAATAATTTTTCACAAATTCCGGGAAAATTTTAATGATGCAATTTCAAACTTAGTAAACATAAAGCTTTGAATAAATGACAAATTCATATTTCACACGTTTGGAATTAAATGAAAATGTATTTGTATGAACAAATAGTGACTATAAATAACGAAAATAATACATATTAGAGTAGTAAATATGTTTTATAATGAAGCAATGATGCTATTTCAAACTTTTGATATATAAAACTTTGAATAAATGAAAAATATTGCCTAGTATAATACACAGTGCTTTCACGTATTAAATTCACCACATGTAGTTAATTATCGAACAATTTAAATAATTTAAATAACAACCGAAATAGGCATGATGTCAGTAACAAAGTATCATTGAAATTATGATTTTAAATAATGAAATAGATTAAAATGATTCTAAAAAATGCATTTATTTTTATATTAAAAGCGAAATTAATATAAATTTTGTTAAAATAAAAATGCAAAATACAGCAATCCGCCATGTTAAATGGAACACCAATCATAGCGGATGACGTCACGCATTAGTAAACGTCAATAGTGATTGACTTTTATTTTAGACAAATATCAATTCCTCTTACAAGATTATTAGGTACATACATTATTTAAGAACTTATATAATTTGGAATTCATTTTTAACACACAAAATAATTAAATTATTGTCTAACTCTGAATGTTTGATTATTGTTGACAAGGAGTGTGACGTCACAACTCTGAAATGTCACGTCAAAATGAGGTCTTCAAGGTACGCGACCCTCGCGCGATGTTTTAAGCACATTTTACACTTATCTATTTTTTTAAATCGAAATCTATTGCGATACAATCATTTGGTAGACATCCGTCTATAAGAATATATACATTTATATATGAAAAATATTAGTGCCGTTTTCTTTATTTGTAATAATATTTTTCGTATATAAATGTATATATTCTTATAGACGGATGTCTACCAAATGATTGTATTGCAATAGATTTCGATTTAAAAAAATAGATAAGTGTAAAATGTGCTTAAAACATCGCGCGAGGGTCGCGTACCTTGAAGACCTCATTTTGCTCTGTTCCGACGTAGTAATTTTGGTTAATTTTTGTTCAAAGCATTGTCAACTAATGTACTTTTGATTCCTATGAAACAGAAAGAGTTATCTCGATCTTGCTGGTTATGTGGAATATATATGTTTAACCGCAGCTCTATATTACATTTTACATAGAACGATATCGTATATGGCAGTATATGCTATGGAAAAGTGCGCAGAGTTATTAATAACTCTTTATAATTCATGAACGGTTTCTCCTACATAAAAATCCGTAGGTTCGTTTTTGTAGTAAATTATCTCAGCTACAAATTAGTAAGATAAATTTTTGCTCGAAAAGGTCACCGTTTTCGTGATATACTGTAAAAATACTGTTTTTGTAAACTTTGACCCCACAAAAATGACACTTGCACACATCAAATCGATGAGGAACTTTCACACATTATTAAGTACCTTTATACTAAGGTGTATGCAAAAATTTAGCCAGTTACAAATTTTTTCCTATCTTCTATATTTTTATGTCTATTTTTCCTGGACTAGATCTATATTATAAGATATTGAATACTCTATAAAAAAAGTTTGAACTATGTTTTAATTTAAAAATGATCACAAAGTTTCTCGTATTTTCGATATTGCGAAGTAGCAATTTATTGTTTGAACAAACAGTGACTATAAATTTCGAAAATGATACATATTAGAGTAGTAGATACCTATTTATTAATGCACTACTAGCACCATATGTCATAGAAGGTTAAATTACCTTATATAGTAATCTAATATTACCTGTCAGAATGTAAAATATATTCTTCAAGTGCACCTCAGAGAATATTAGAATAGTAGTACCAACTTTATAAAATATGATATCCACATACATTGATTTTGACATGTTCCATATATTCATGTTTTTGTCGGTAAACTATTCCCGATTTTTATAAAATCATACAGTTTTTAAAACATATCGGATGGTTATAAATTTTGTTTACTGAATTATATTTTAAAAAAATCTGACGTTTTATTGTTGATCGTTTTATTTTTATTTTTTAAATTCATTTTTAGTTCTCATTTTAGAAATATGTTCGAGTTTTATTTTTTGACGAGTGTGTATTTCCCCTCTACCCCTACTTTTAAGTATTTATTTGTATAACAATAAAATTGTTTGAAGTTGTCGAGTTGTGAAGTGCCAGGTTCATTCATTTAGGTACATGGTTTCAATTATTAACACAGCCAAGTTTCAACGCTTTGATATTTGTCAAGACTGCTTGTTTTTGATTTATCATAAACCAGCTGTTACTCACGGCTTCGCTGGCATGAATTTCGAAACCCCAACTCTTGTGGTATTTTTCCCGCCTGATCGAACGAAACCAGTTACAATCCTTTATATGTGACAGTGGGTGAAATATTTTATTTTTCTTTGTTTTTCTCTTAGTTAAAAATTGTAAAAACCCATCTTCTATCTACTTCGCCATTAAATCTTGCCCGAATTTACCTTAATAGCATACACAGTTATGTAGATAAATATATAAAAAAAATTAACATCATCCCCTCCCTCCACCTCCTCTTGAATTTTCGAAAATGCTATTTGTCTTGTAGAATATTTGTGCCAAGTTTCGAGTAAATACAACCCAAAATAACCCTTCTCGTTTTTTTTGAGTGAACCATAGAGCAAAATATTTTTTTAGGTTGTCACATCGAGGCTCATAACTTTGTAAATATAAAATATTTTTCAATAAAAATTGATAATAAATAAGTTGAATATATGTATACTTAATAAAACGTCCTTTACCTGATTCCAAAATAGTTATATCTGTGAAAAAAATTCTCAAACATTGACAATTTTTTGACCCGTCACAGTGGCTATCCCCCTTAAGTTAAACATAACCTAAACCCTAAAACTAGCATCTAATAGCGCGAAGAGAAAATATAATAAAATTATTAAATAAGATATTATACTTTAAGAGAAATTTTGCTATAATTGTGGTAAAAAGAATGTAAAATTTATTCTCAACTCCATCGAGTTTTTTTTTTAAATTTATTTTCTATTGTTAGTTTTTAGTGCTCATATTTTGAACTTCGGAATAAATTGGAATCGTATTAACCACTTCAATTTTTTAAATAGGTAAGTGATTTTATAATCACACATATATCTATACTTTTTTATTGCATACGTGTTTTGATTTGATGTTTGAAAAAAGTTTGACAGCAAATTTCATATTGATGTCAATGTTTTTTTCATTATGAATCACAACGGGAATTTAGATATTGCAAACTACATACATTTACATACATAAATATATATTTAAATTGGATGAAATTGTAATAACATAGGTATAATGATACATTCTGGTTTTGTAAACATTTTCGAAAAACGTTTATTTTATAATTTACATTTTGATGGTATTTTTTTTTATTAAAATATTTTTTTAAATAACAAGTTACCAAAAATGAGAAATGCGCTATTTGAATTTTTTTTCCATAATTCAATTTATTCATTTATTTTTTATGAACAGTTCTGCGAAAAGATTTGGACAAACGAAAGCAATAAATAAATTCAAAGCATAAATAATATTTATAAAGGAATTTTAGAATGAAATTAATTTAAAAAAATCTGCTAAGTGATTGTTCAGTGCTTCTTCATACTAAATTCAGCAAAAAAACGATTTAATTATCGAAGAATTTTAATAAATACTGTTCAAGTGAATTCGGATGCCTACTTATTGTTAGTGCTTCAAATAGATATGTAAATAATTTGAAGAATGAAATTTAATGTTTCTATTTTCTAATATTTGTTTTTGTTGAGATATTTTTAAAAAGAACAATCCACATGATTATGATGATTTTTATAGGGGACCATTTACTAGCCAGATTCCACTAACAACCAAATTTTCATTGAAATCGGTTCAGTAGTTCATGAGTTATGCATGTAACAAAGATTAAGAAGCAGACACACATGCGAAATGTGTTTTTTTAACTTTTAAATGGACTTGGACGTGACAAGGGGTGAAATATTAAATTTGTCTATTGTTATGCTTTTTATTCATTAAACAAAATCGTAAATATCTTCGGTTCCTATGCAAGATAGGGGGTTGGTTTTCATCCTAAAACCTCCACCCTCGTGGTGTTTTTTTACGCCGGATCAAATGAAAAGTAATTAAACCCTCTAAACGTGACAGAGGTCACCCCCTACAGTTTTTATATTGATTTTTATTTATTACTTGCAACCCCTTAGCGGTTGAAAAATGCTTAAATATCTATTTCAATATTTGAGTCGTCCAGATGCAAAATCTGCTATCCACATATTTTAAGATTTTGAGGTTTTTGTATCTTTGGATTCTACTCGTCTCAGGCTACAAGTATTATAATAAATTGGGCTGAAAAGCCGACAAAAATCTCTTAAAATTAAATTTGAAAGATTAAATCTGTTACAGAAATTGCTATATTTTTGGTGAACTAACATAAAAATTATTTTAATAAAAGTAATAAATTTTGTATCGAATTAAGATAAGAAAAAAAACATGTTAGGTTTTGGATCCAGACTCATGAAAAAGGCATACGGATATTTTACCTAGAAGTTGCAAAAACAGTTTATGCAATTTATAGCTAGAAATTTGTTCAAACACACATAGCAGATTTAGCATCTGGACTACTCATTTATATTGTAGACATTGTAGAGTATCGATACTAAGTTTCAAGTAAATCCGGTGAAAAAAAATTTTTTTTAATACAAACTTTTACACTCACGTTTACCCCCTTAGAGGTTGAATTTCGGGAAATCCCTTCTTAGTGGGTGCTTACATCGTAAAAGGAAGATACCTATGAAATTTCACGTTTCTAGGTCCAGAGGATTGGGCTGTACGTTGATGAGTGAGTGAGTGAGTGGTTAAGGGCAAACCCTTATATATGTATATAGAGATTTGCTCTATAGCAAAAGCTAAGGCTAACGGGAGATGTCAAATCTAGATATATCTACTAAACATTATGAATACTATAAAATTTGTTATTACATAGTATCTAAATAAAAAAATAAAAGAGTTGAAAATTTTAAAATATCAAATTAAAATTATAATTAAAATTTTTAAACTAACTTTGATTTAATTAAATTCTGCTATAATTGATATATTTTGCAAAAAAAGAGTTTTTCATTGTTTGCAACTATTTTTCTTCAATTTCGTATTTTTGTGTGTTCAGTTTAATACTTTGAAAGACACTAAATGAAATTCCAAAACGAAGTTATTGGTAATGGGAATTGTATGTTAAAAATAATGAGTGATACTTTTACAAGTCTTGAGGCGAATGATACTTTTATCCACGCGAAAGTTCTTATAAAATGTCAAGTAAAAGTTAGATACCTATTCCGTAATATAATATTGTTAATGAACTTAAAATAAATTGTTTTATTAATTGTTGAACTTTATTCAGAAAATCTAAAATCTAATATGTTATTTTGTTTAAATAAAATGAAAAATATTTTTTAAGACGAAAACTGTTTTTTTTTTTCATTAAATATGATACCGTAATAAAAAATACAGGTTTCTATTAAAAAAAAAATGTTGACCTTATTTGGTCTTGAAGACGTCCACCGAATCAAAAATTAATAACGCCATTTCGGTTCTCCCTCAAAATTTTTTATTTGAAACATTTTTTTTACATGATTTTTTTATCTTGAGACTGCTTAATAACTCGAAAACTATGGATTTTTACGGGAAATATTTGGTACAAAAGTTTTAGGATTTGGAGGGACAAAATCAATGGAGGTAACAATTTTGACCATGAGTGGACGTTTTGTGGTCATTTTGGGGTACCTAATTTTTTTCAAATGGAAATCTAGGTATTTTTTTTGCAGATTTGTACTTTGCAGAAAAAAAATAAACCTTTGTCTAAAAAGTTTTTAAAAAAACTTTCTGCATACAAAAATTTTGAAATGATTATCCAAGATGTTTTAGAAAAAGTGTAGATAATTTTTTTTTTGTAATTTCAGAATTTTTCAACGCAATTTTTTTTATGTAAAACAAAAAAAAATCACATTAAAGTTTCTTTCTTTTCTTCTGCAAAATATGTTTTTGCATTAAAATAAATAGGTTTCAATTTGAAAGAAAATAGTTCATCCCAAAATGACCTTAAAAATTCAAGTCACGGTCAATCTTCCATTGGTTTTATCCCTCTAAATTCTAAATCCTAAGACTTCTGTACCAAATATTTTCAGTAAAAAGTCTTAGTTTTACAGATATTATGCCATAAATTTGGCTAGACTAGACATACCGAAAAATAGATGTAATTTCGTCACGTCTCACGTTTAGCCTTAACTAATTGTAAATGATTTTTTTAGGAGACGGTTTGTCCAGCATAAATCATATTCAGTAGAAATAAAACAAAAAATAAATACTTTAAAAACGTGTGACATATTTTTTATTCAGCTAATTTTCTCTTATTTTTTCCCACAGAGATCTTATAATCAAATAAGAATATAAAGTAGATTTAAATTCTGAGGAAGCAGATATTTATTAGATTTATCTTGTGAAAGAAACTACGTGCCTCGACCTTACTTTAAATTGATTTAGTATTTAAAATTCAAAATGCTATAATTACCTTTGTGTTATATATCTACGACTTGAAGATCTTTTTATTTCCGACAAAAGAAGAAATCTGTATTAAATTTAATAACCTTACGTTTATTTGGCAGATATATAGGTCACATAAAATTCTTGATTATAAATAATGTTTCTAGTGTTTGTGACAATTCAACAAAAAAATCGTTAGTTAAAATTAGGAATAAAAAAGTGTGTGTGTATTTTATGTGTACCATCGGCATCATAAGTCGTCTGCCACCCTAAAAGTGAGAATCGCTTATAAGAAATTCGAAAATATATGACAAAAATATTATATAGTAGGGTGGCCATTAATTTTCTTATTTTCGAATTTCTTTAAGATCACCTCCCATATTTCTTAAAGATAAAAAAAAATGTATACAAAATTTTAAAGTAATTGGGTATTATTAACACGTATCACCGAGCGATCTAATATTAACACGTAAAATGCATTTGATTTTTTCAAATTTTCTCTAAGCAGCTGTATCTTTGTGAAAATTAAATGGATTTTGATGCTCTAAAACGCATTTTAAAGCTGACACTTTCTAGTTTCTGTACATTTTATTCGATTTTGTATCGCTTCCCACTACTCTTTGAAAGATTTCAGATAAGTGAAAGAAACCTAAAATTTAATAATTCAGGATAGTTCAAAATTGGCGTAAAAAGGAATTATGAGCAAAAAATTTTCGGAGAAATGTTTAAATAAAGTTTTTTGAAATCTCTCAAGAAGTAGTGGGATGCGATAAAAAAAATCGAATAATAGATACAAAAACAAGAAAATGGCAGCTTTAAGATGCGTTTTACAACATCAAAATTCATTCAATTTTCACAAAGTTACAGCTGTTCAAAGAAAATTTGAAAAAATCAACTGCATTTTACATGTTAATATTCGATCGTTCGATGGCATGTGTTAAAATATCCAATTACTTTAAAATTTTGTATACATTATTTTTTTCTTACCTTTAAGAAATTTCGGGGGGGGGGGGGTGACCTTAAAGAAATTCGAAAATAAGAAAATTAAATTAGGTCACCCTGTTATATGCTTACATAATTTTAAATAAAAACACATAAGGTAACGGCACCAGTCTTGGATACGACCCCAGTGTTGGATAATGTTTAATGAAATGTATTGAATTAAAAATATTTGTTGATATTTGATTACTTTCATTACTGAATATTAATCTATATATATTTAACTGTCTTACAGCGTGATTTGATGACAATCGACCAATGGATGTCAAAATGGTGGAAAATTTAAACATCGCGGATCAGTCGGCATCCACGAAGTGTGTTTTTTCTTATAAGAATGATTAGTGAAGCGAATTAGATTATTAGTGATTTTTACGCTGCTTAATTTTTTTTGAAGTGAAATTAAAATATTTCATTCTTGAACATAATTTAAAGATAGGTTCACCACCAAAATTAATTTTATTGTTCTAGGGGGGGGGATTGTGTTCAATATCCATTACTGGGTATTAATTTATTACTAATATCCAGTAATGGATGCGATGTTTATAAATGCTGTTATTATTACTAGGTGTGAAAAATATTATGCAAGCGGGTTGAAATTATTAGTATATAATGAATTATACGTATAAAGGTAAATTTGGAATTAACATATTTAAATTGGTCAGGTCCGTATTATAGTCAGTTTAGCATTTATATTATTTTATGCAAAAAAATATATAAATATAAAGTCAAATTTAAGGTAATTGTTATGTTTGCTTGAATAGCTTAATGAATAAAAAAATACTGAGTAATTAAGGCAGATCCGTATTAAGGAAGTAATTTAAATAATATTTTCTAAAAACTATATACTAAGGTAAAAAATGGAAGATAGTTGTTCTATTGACTATATATTTTAACATAATATAATATTGCAAAACTAAGACAGGCCTGTATTAATGAAAATTTATAAATATTATTTTATATTAAAAACATACAAAAATATAAAAATAAAATAAAGTAGTTGTTATGTTAACATAATTCAAGCAAATTACAATATTGGTTATTTTGGACAGGCCCGTATTAACGAAAATTTAAAACTAATATTTTATATTAAAAATATACAAAACAATAATGGAAAAATTATACAGTAAAAAAAATTGATGATATATGGTGTTGGGCCTACTCGCTTCGATCCCGTCAGTGACATAATAAGGTGGGGGGTTGGGGAACTCCCTCCCCCCAGAAATGCACAATGTTCTAAAAAACGAATGTTTTGAGAAAATATCAGTTCAAAATACCTTCCAAAATTTAACACATATGTAAATATCCCCCCCCCCCCCCCGAAAATTATTCTTACTACGCCAGTGGCTCCCATTATATATTTTGTTATAGCAGAAATAATAATTACAGATTGGGATGAAATAAGGTACCTACATACTGGCATTAATTTGAAAATTGATTTAATTGTTTGTTTAATACTTGCTTATTATTTGTGATTTAATTTTTTTTAGATAATATTATTTGTACATTTTTCTTAATACGCCACTGACAACTACGGGTGGTAAACATGTTCTTTTTTATATAATTTTTATGAGCAAAAGTATAAATTCTTCTTAATCCGTACCTGAGTAAAATATTTATATACATATTTTTGGTTTAATTACACCAATATCATAGCTGAAATAAAAACTGAAATCACTAAACAATTATAAATTCTTCTTAGTACGTGCCTGACTAAAATATTCACATATACATTTTTGGTTGAATTACATCATTGTCATAACTATAATTGTTTAATATTTTCTTTTTTTATTTGAAAATATTAATAATAAATTCTTTTTAATACGTGTCTGACTTAAATATCCAATACATATTATTGATTTAATTGCATAAATATAAAAACTCTCATTGGTTAACATTTTCATTTTTAAACAAATTTTATGTTTAAAGACAAATTTTAAAATCTTCTTAATACGCACCTGACTAAATTATTCATATACACATTTTTGATTTATTTACATTAATGTCATAACTGTAATTGCTTAATATTTTCATTTTTATACAATTTTTATTGGAAAATATTTTCTACCTAATTATAAATTTTTTCTAATACGTGCCTGGATTAAATATTCAACATACATTATTGTTTAATACATGATGTTACAACTTTCATTGCTTAATATTAAATTAAGTAGTCAATTATTTATTATTAAATATTAACTATAAATTTTACTTAATACGGCCCTGTCCTAAATAATATTGGAATCTATTTATTAATTATTATATTATCATAGCATCGATTACGATTCATTATTATATACATTTTGTGTCGTAGTACTTATCATTTTGTAATTATCCATTACTGGGTTACCATTACTGGATTTACTTTATCCATTACTGGAGAAAAAACATAAGCAAAATAAAAGGCCATAATTTTAAAAATAAAATATATTAACGGACTTTGGTAATTAAATAGGTTGAATAAAGAGTTACTTGTTATGTTAGTAGCATGAGTTCATTAAAATTACAAAAAAGTAGCCCATCAAACCAAAAAAACCGAATATTTGCTGTTATAGTGGCCATAACTGGTGCCGTTACCTTATTCCCATCCATTTCATTAATTACTTTTTATAAAAGTTCAATATATTTAAAAATACAAAATCTCGGAATATAAAATATTCATTGCCACAAAATTTACTTATACAAATTGATAATTGACTATTCGCAGCGTGCGCGATGACAGCGCCAACTAACGGGTGGATTTTAATAGCAACTTGGGTGGACTTTGGCGTACTAACAAACAAATAATTTCAATAAAATATCGTAATATATACATTTTAGACGATTATTTATGACTATTGGCTATGTGTACGAAGTCTATTAGCGCCGCTAGCGGGTAATAGAGAAGGATTGAATGGATACAACTCTCTTTTTATCATTGTTTAATATGTTTAATACCGTGAAATTTTTTATTAAACAAATATCATTTAATTTAGCTGTTTGCATATAATATAAATAGTATAGCATAAAAGGTACGTGAAAATTATTTATTTTGGGTATCTTCTTCTCTTTATTATGACGTATAATAGAGAAATAATTAATTCGTTTACATTGACAGCATAACCTCAAATTTTGGCGCCAATAATCTTACAATATTGCTCACCACGAGCACTCGCATCGACATTATTTCTAACTCCACCTCCTTGCATATAGTTTATAGTGGGATTAACCATGTTGACCTTTCTATTTTCAGTTAAAAACGAGCCTATTAAAAATGACAGTTAGTCCACCCAAAGTGTTATTTTTTGCCACGTTGTGCGCTGTGATCGATTTCGTGTCCCCCCTACCTACATTGCACCCAGCGAATAATGGATCCATTTAAATTGAGACAGCTAAATATTTAACAAAAATCATTTAATAGAAAAATTGTTGATGAACAAAAATTGTTTTGTTTCGAGGGGTAAATAAAATGGCATTATTTATTTTCAATTATGTGAACGTTTTCAAAACATTTTCAAAGTTAATTGAAGGTTATATTTGTTGTATCAAATTGAATTTTATATTACAGAGATGTATTTTACCCACAAAAACAGTCAATTTTTGTTGGTATGAGATTTTCATCCGATTTTGATTGTTTCAATTAAGTTTTTTGAATATTGAATTTTTTTAACTTTATAAAATTAACTTCGAATCTTGCAATTGCATAGAAAAATTTCAAGATAAAAACTACTTATTTAAATATTAAAAAAAAAACTGCTGTACGAGTTGGTGCATTTTTCAGGGAATTTTTCTGAAAGAGTATTTTTTTTAATTAAGGGGACACCTAAAAAATAGCGTGTTTTCAATAGCTTGTAACTTGGTAAAAAATAAACTTTTTTCAAAACTTTTTTATTCTTCAATGGAGCAAATTTACTCTACTTTATGATGGTCTAATTCGTTCTTCAACATCTTTTCATTTTTTAACTTTTTTATATAATTATATAAATTTAGAAAAAAACTGCATATTTTGAAACTTGACGCGTAGTGCATTTATGGTATGTAAAAAATGAAATTTTAAAATAACCATTTACAGAGAATTTCAATTCCTTGAAATCGGTATCATGGAAATTTTTTTGCAACAAAAATTCGCAAAGGTATCACAATTTTAGTGAAAAATCAGGAAAAAATAATTTAAATGAACAAAGCCGGAGTAATTTTGGTGGTATAGTAAATAACAAAAAGTAAAATAAAGCTTACTCTCTTAAACTGAATCAGTGAGAATTCCACTGATTCCCTCAGTGAAGGCAGAACTCACTGGAAAATCAGTGGTTCTCACTGATAACCAGTGACTTTTTTGCGCATGCGTCGTAAATGTCACCTGGCATCCATTTTACGTTAAGAACGATTACAATGTGTTATAATGGTAATTGCTTTTATCGTGATTTATAAGGTAAGTTTACATTTGTTTTTCTAATTATTAATATCATGATATGGTTTATATAATATACAATAATTCCAATAAAATAAAGATATAACATACTTATGATTTAAACGCGAAAATAAATTCTAACCTCATTTGTGTATTTCAAAATTTTCCATATACATGACAATAGTATCTATGTTTATGGAAATTATATTAGAATTATTATTAAAAATTATGTTAAAGTATTAAAATTTCTGCTTGCTCTTCAATGTAAATAAACTAGAATCTTAAGAATAATTGGCAATTTATGTGGGCTAATAAACAACCTAACTTCACTTTTATTCTAATTGTAAGTAATATTCATTACTTACAACTTACAATGACTCTCAGTAAGCTTATATCTTTTTACCATACTTTTCTATTTTGTTATAGTTTATATGTTGTTTTTAGATAAATAAATATTAATAATTTTTTTCAGTTATCCACTCTCTAAACCTGAAATAGTGAATTATCACTAATTCACAGTGTATATTCACTATTTGCCACAGCTAAAAGTCGGCCACTTGGAATTAGTGCATATACACTTATGTACCCAGTGAAATGATGCACTTATGAAAACAGTGAATTTCACTGGGTACATAAGTGTATATGCACTAATTCCAAGTGGCCGACTTTTAGCTGTGGCAAATAGTGAATATACACTGTGAATTAGTGAAAATTCACTATTTCAGGTTTAGAGAGTAACTTAACATCTTTCAGATCATCTATTGTAATGAAAGACTTTTGATGAATTTCATAAAAATATTCTAACATTAAACAGAGTATAGAAGTTAAGTAAATAAACAGTAAAACTACACCAAACCGAAGTTACATTTCAGGTGGCCCGAGCTAAAGTTCATATTGACAAGACATACTCTTATTTTTTTTGTAATTGAAACATATTACGCGAAAATATTCAACATTGAAGTCTCAACATCAGAAAAGCCATTTAGTTTCCAATTCAGTTCAGAACTTTGATAAATATTTTTTAGTAATTTTTCAGTATAGAAAATAAATAAATAAAATATTTTGAAATAATTTCCTGTTGTCTATCTCATTTTTGATTTATTTATTGTTATTTTTGTGATTTTCTATATTTTTACCTAACTTTACTTCCTTCCTTTAGCCCAAATAGATATGACATTTTTAGTGTGATTTTTGTGATTTTCTGTATTTTTACCTAACGTAAAAATTAACCTCCCTCCTTTCGCCCCAATAGATTTGATATTTTAAATGTGATTTCTGTGATTTTCTATATTTTCAAACGATTAAATATTCGCCTTATGTGTAAAAAAAGTATTAAAATTTATTTTCACATGTATAAAGTGGATACTATAAAATTTAAAGTGCAAAATATTAAAATTTAACTTATCAAAATTTATTTAATAATTATTTAATTACGTAAGGCTCCGAAGGAGGGAAGGGGTGTTGGTCCAAAGAGTTTCTTACGTAAGTGTTTATTATTAATAAATTTTAAAATACATTTATTTAAAGTACCTTTTTCAAATATTAATGTCCGGTATTATCAACCAATTTAAAGCTCCTTTAGCGTTAAATGCTCCTTTAAAGTAAATTTGGTGTATTACAAACGTGATTTAAATCAATATTTAAGCTCTCAAAATGTTATGCTTCGATCTGTTGATAATATGACAGTTAGTTAAAGGAGCATTTAGTTAAAGTTGATAATACTTAAATCATTTAAATTTTTTTAATAGAAAAATACTATTCAAAAATTACACATAAAACGGATTTGCTAGGAATCTCGATTAATAAGTTTTTATACAGGGTGTCCCAGGACTGTGTCAAAGCTCAATATTTCATTTATTATAAGAATTAGAAGAAAACTTTAAATGCAAAAGTTGTCAGGCTAGAGCATCGCCATAGTTTGAAATTAGTTACATTTATACAGGTTGGCCCATAACTGCGTTACAAATCAAAGTTATGTTTTTTTAAATACAAACTATATATTTTTATTTGATAATCTAATAGCATTCATTTTTCTGAGTATTTTGATATATCATCATTGGATTATAAAGAGGGGTTTAGAAATTATGACCAATTTTGCAAGAAAATGGGAACATTTTCAACACCTTGTAATTTTCTAATTACAAAAAAAAATTGTGATCTGTTTGAAGTAGTTTTGGCATATTCTCTATTATTGCGATATTATGTCAAACATTTACAAAATTGTATTATTTGTACAGGGTGTATCAAAACACTAAACCTAGTTTTTTTCAAAATTTTCAAATAGAATACCCTATATATTTTTACATTTTCGAATTGCCTGTTCAATTCTCAACACATTTTACAAACCATGTTCTATACCTAAATCCAGACGTTAAAGAGTTATTTATTTTATTTTAAAATCTTAAGATGTTTTATAAAAACAATACAACTTTAGTATAATAAATAAAACAGTTCGCTTAAAAATAACTTAGCAAACTAGTAGAACTTACAAACTTTAACAACATAAAAATTTAATTATTTTGTGGAATGTAATAAAGTTGTATTGTTTAAAAAAAATATATAGGGTATTCTATTTGAAAATTTTGAAAAAAACTAGGTTTAGTGTTTTGATACACCCTGTACAAATCATACAATTTTGTAAATGTTTGACATAATATCGCAATAATCTATATCTATAAAAGAGTTTGTCCTTAACCACTCACTCATTCACTCACTCACTCACTCATATATCAACGTACAGCCCAAACCCCTGGACCTAGAAACGTGAAATTTCGTAGGTGCCTTCCTTTTATGATGTAAGCACCCACTAAGAAAGGATTTTTCGAAAATCAACCCCTACGGGGTTAAAACAGGGTGTCAAAGTTTATATAAAAAAAATATTTTTTTTGTTCACATTTAATTGAAACTTATCGAACGTACTCTACAATATAAATAATGAAACAATTATTTCAGCATTTCCCAAAATTTAACCCTTAAGGTGTTAGGGGGGTGGAAAAAATTTATAAAATATTTTTTTTGTATCCAACGAATGAAAAGTGGCAAATGTAGGTACTCTACAAGACAAATAGCAGTTACGAAAATTCAACCAGTATGGGAACGGTGGGGGGGGGGGAGTAAAATTTTGATATATTTATCTTCATAATTGTTCATGATATTAAAGTAAATTTGGACAAATTAATATTTAGTTAAAAATGAAAGTTTGATATTCAAGCCCTAATAGCATGGGACGGGGACGAGGATGGATTTAGATATGTTTATCTGCATTCTTGCTTTACTTATAAAGTTAAATACTTATAAATAGTCAGCTGTGATATGCGATCACTACAAAGGTAAATACTATTACTATAAAAAATGTAATGTCATCCCCTATCACGTATTGAGGGTTCTAATTAGTTTCGAAGTTTACGCGAGCGAAGCCGCGGGATGCCGCTAGTAGAGAATATGCCAGAACTACTTCAAACAGAAAACAATCTTTTTTTGTTGTAATTATAAAATTACAAGGTGTTGAAAATGTTCCCAATTTCTTGCAAAATTGGTCATAATTTCTAAACCCCTCTGTATAATCCAATAATGATGTATCAAAATACTCAGAAAAATGAATTCTATTAGATTATCAAATAAAAATATATAGTTTGTATTTAAAAAACCATAACTTTGATTTGTAACGCAGTTATGGGTCACCCTGTATAAATGTAACTAATTTCAAACTATGCCGATGCTCTAGCCTGACAACTTTTGCATTTAAATTTTTCTTCTAATTCTTATAATAAATGAAATATTGAGCTTTGACACAGTCCTGGGACACCCTGTATAAGGATAGGAAAAGGGAGCACTTAACGAATCGTTTCAAGGGGAATCGATAATATCGAAAATCATCCTTACGTAATTAAAGTGTATTTTTATAAAATGATAAATTTATTAAGCATCAAAATAGATGTTGTATTTATTTAATTAATTAATTAACTAAACGTCAATTCAAATCTGTGATTCAAATACCAAATACATGTATGTATAAATAAATATTGAACATAACATATTTGATAGTAAATGGTTTTAATATAATATTGAAATCTGCAAAATTTCATTCATAATATGTACTCGTATGAAGTCGTGTGTATGTAATATGTAATACTGTGAAACTGAAGTTAAACATCATATTACAAGACTAAACATTTCTATTAATCTCTCTAGAGCAGCGGTTTCTAAACTTTATGTTACTACGCCTCCCTTTAAAAAAAATTAATATCTTGTGCCCCCCCCCCCCTTTTATTTTATAAAAGTATACAAAAATATTTAAAAAAGGTATAAAATGTATTTGTAAAATTTATTTTTAATGCGATGAATGTACTTGTTTATTAGCACAAACTTCATTAAATCTAGGTGTTATTAAAGGGAGTGCTTTCACTCAGAATTTTTTTTAGAAGTATCGCATGATAATCATCAGTTTTGCTTTTTCAATAATAGTTGTCAGTCTAAAACTTCACAGTAACGTCCCTTTCAGTATACAAAAATAATGTAATGTTATAAAAGCTTATTTATATGTATATATTTTTTATTTATATAACTTAATGTGATGTTATGAAAATTAAATTTCTGTTAAACTTTTCGCGCCTCCCTTTGCACTAGTCCGCGCCTCCCCAAGGAGGCGCGCCTCCCAGTTTGGAAACCACTGCTCTAGAGTTTAAAAAGACGAACCGAGTGAGATCATATCTCTTGGGTTTGAATTTAATGTTTATACAGGTTGAGTAAATAGTGTGTATTTATTCGTCATCTTCTCTTTTTGAAGAGGCAATATTTTTTTATTATTAATTTTATCTATAAGTAATATCAAATTAAATGGAATATAGTGAATAATGTGGTTTCGAAATAGGTGTTCAATAAATCATAATTTTTTTAAAATGGTATGTTACACAAGGTCTCATAGTAGGACCTACATCGATACAATATCTTTGAAAAACATTGAGTGGTTACTTTATATTTTTTTAAATTTGTTTTTGGAATTTTATACAATACTTTGGAAAATCGTTTTCTGCTTAATTCTTGCGTTATAGTCCAGGAAAAATAGACGTACAACAAGGAAATAATTTGTAACAGGCCAAATTTTAGCATACATCTTACTATAAAGGTAGTTAATAATGTGA
Organism: Sialis lutaria; assembly: GCA_949319165.1. NCBI lineage: Eukaryota > Metazoa > Arthropoda > Insecta > Megaloptera > Sialidae > Sialis > Sialis lutaria. The sequence goes on along the minus strand of OX439233.1, from coordinate 6,853,296 downwards.
GAAAGTTCCTCATCGATTTGATGTGTGCAAGTGTAAATTTTGTGGGGTCATAGTTCACGAAAACAGAATTTTTCAAATATCACGAAAACGGTGACCTTTGCGAACAAAAATTTATCTTACTAATTTGTAGCTGAGATAATTTACTACAAAAACGAACTTACGGGTTTTTATGTATTTTTTTATAAGGTTCACATTTTTCACACAATATTAATTAATAACGAAAATTTTCTTTAAAAAATCTCCAGAAATCATCCTTTAAGTGCCGTTTTCTTTATTTGTAATAATATTTTTCATATATAATGTATATATATATATATATATATATATATATATATATATATATATATATATATATATATATATATATATATATATATATATATATATATATATATATATATATATATATATATATATATATATATATATTCTTATAGATGGATGTCTACCAAATGATTGTATTGCCGTGTAGACTAGCCTTTAAGGCTAGTCTACACGGCGACATTTTAATGTCTAGACTAAGTCTATACACTAGTATACACTGAGTGTCATCGTGTAGACATCACCTAGAACAATGTAGCTACATTAAATTTGCGGTGTCTGCAACTAGAGTCAGTGTCGCCTTAGTTACCGTGTGGATATATTAAAAAAAGTTTCAAACGATTGGAAATATATATGTGTCACATAAAATTATCTAATACCATCGTCAATTGTTTGTCGATCGCTGATTAATAAATTTCATCGAGTGTCTAATTAGTTAAATAATTTCTAAATATTAACAAAAAAGCAAAATAAACACAATAATTTCTTCATCAACGATAATTGGTACAGACCGATTGAAGTATTGTAAATGTGTTTTTTTTTGCATGGGCTTTACTACATCCTGGACCTTATTAGCCATAAGTACTTAGTTGACAAATGGGTCTAGAGATAGTATTGCAGGAGATGAAAGGGATTCCAGGCAAAATATGTTTTTGACATAAGAAAATTGTATACAGAGTGTCCCAAGAAGAACATATCCAGTCATCATTGATTTTTTTAAATGGAACACCCTATATATTATACCATTTTTGAATTGTACGATTCATTCTGAACACTTTTTGTAGGGCATACTATAACTCTAAAATCAGCGATTTTTGGAATAATGACGTTTGAAATGTGTTTCAAGAAGAACATATTTAGTCATCATTGATTTTTTTAAATGGAAAATCCTGTATATTATGCCATTTTTGAATTTTACGATAAATTCTGAACACTTTTTGTACAATTTAGCATAGCTCTAAAATCAGCAGTTTTTGAAATAATGACGATTGAAAAGTTATAAATAAATAAGAAATTAATTAACTTTATTAATAAAACATACAAAACAAATAAAATTATTCCAAAAACCACTGATTTTAGAGCTATGGTATGTTGTACAGAAAGTATTCAGAATTGACCATACAATTCAAAAATGGCATAGTACACAGGATTTTCCATTAAAAAAAATCAATGATGACTAAATATGTTCTTTTTGAAACACATTTCAAACGTCATTATTCCAAAAACCGCTGCTTTTAGAGCTATAGTATGCCCTACAAAAAGTGTTCAAAATTAATCGTACAATTCAAAAATGGCATAATATATAGGGTGTTCCATTTAAAAAAATCAATGATGACTGCATATGTTCTTCTTGGGACACCCTGTATACAATTTTCTTATGTCAGAAATACCGCAACTAAAAATAATAATCGACGGGTCCGAGCGTTTTTCCACAAAATAATTACCTGAATTTTAAACGAATTTGTTCCTTTCATCGTGAACGCACTGTATATTACGTATTCATGAATTTTTGACCTTCTAGCATGTTTCATTGATCTTAAAAATGCCCATAAAGTAGTATATTTTCCAGTAAAAAGTTAAAAACATTACAGTTATTACGGCCAGTTGTACGCGTTTGTTCATTTCGACATAATCAAATTGCGAGTGTCAAATATTACTAATACCACGTGTAGACACATGAGACACTGATCTAGCAACACTCGCTCTAGTCAAGTGTCCTAGATTGATCTAGAGTTGAAAAAATGTCTACATGTGGACAATAACGACATTTATCTAGACAAAAATGTCGACATTAAATGTCTACGTGTAGACCGGCCTTTATGCAAAGAATTTAAAATAAGAACTTGAAAATTAAAAAAACTGAAGTTATAAAGTACATGATGCAATTTTCATAAATTTAAATAAAAAAAAAAAAAATAACGACTTTTGAATTAAAATAATTTTTAAAATACCTTTTTGTTTCTTTCAATTTTATTTTAAAATTCATAGTTTACAAGTAATAGTTCCTAAAACTAAAAATCTTTTTTTATTTTGCTTAAAAAAACATAAAAAACGGATGTCCCAGAAAAAAAATTCTTACAAAAGATAGATAATTTTTTATAGTATTATAAAAAAGTTAAAAAAATAAATTTGACCATCAAATAACCTTGAAAACGTCCATCAAATCAATGAAAAATTATAACATCCATAGACATAAAGAAATGGACAGTGCATCTGACTCGAAAAAAGAGCCGTGTCAAATGAAAGAGACAGAAATTGTTTGGAAATATCATATATGTAATACTGTATTACATAAATGTTACACCATTATGTTAAATACGAATGCGCTGTCCATTTCTCTATGTCTATATGATAACATCTTATTTTTCCCTTAGAACTATGTAAACAACATTTTTTTATACAGCCTCTTTTATTCGAGTTATTTGCTTGTCTCTATTTAAATACCGCACCCTGTACACCTTGAAGATTCAATGGTTAAAAATTAAAGAATAAAATTTACAAAAAAATATAATAGAATATAAAAAACGCGTAACATTTGGTTCCTTTTTGTTTTTCCCCAAGCAAACGATCGTGTAAAGTGTCACACATATTTTATGCTTGTTCAATATTTACTTGGTGTATGAACAAATAACAGCCACATGTTCGTGAATGGAGAAACGTCTTTACCATCTATAAATGGTAAGAGTTGAAACGTTGTAAGCTTTATTAAAGTAGAGCATTCTTATTCTTTGATGTAGATATGCAGAAAACTGGTTACAATTTATTTTTTAGTTTATAATTGTATCAATGTTCAAGTATAATTGAAACGTGTCTTTTTTGTTTCTCTGAAGTAGTTAGTCGTTTGTTTTCATGTTTGTTTACTGAAAATAATAACCTTTGTCACGTAACGTATGAAGTTTGCTATACAGTGTGTTGATAAAGTAAGGAACAAAATTCATAACTGCGTCATTTAATTTTTTCAAGCAAAACGCTCGGACCCGTCGATTAGTATTTTTAGTTGCGGATTTTTTGACATAAGAAATTTGTATACAGGATGTCTCAAGAAGAACATACGCAGTCATAATTGATTTTTTTAAATGGAACACCCTATATATTATACCATTTTTGAATTATACGATAAATTCTGAAGACTTTTTGTACGCATACCATATCTCTAAAATCAGCGGTTTATGGAATAATGACGTTTGAAATGTGTCTCAAGATGAATATTATGCAGTCATCTTTGATTTTTTTAATAGGAACTTCCTGTATATTATGCCATTTTTGAATTATACGATACATTTTAAACACTTTTTGTACAGCATACCACAGCTCTAAAATCAGTGGTTTTTGGAATAATGACGTTAAAAATGTTATAAATAAATAAAAAATGTTATAAATAAATAAAAAAAGAAATAAAATTATTTCAAAAACCACTGATTTTAGAGCTGTGGTATGCTGTAGAAAAAGTGTTTAGAATTTATCGTATAATTCAAAAATGGCATAATATACAGGAAGTTCCAATTAAAAAAATCAATTATGATTGCGTATGTTCTTCTTGAGACATCCTGTATACAAATTTCTTATGTCAAAAAATCCGCAACTAAAAATACTAATCGACGGGTCCGAGCGTTTTGCTTGAAAAAATTAAATGACGCAGTTATGAGTTATGAATTTTGTTCCTTACTTTATCAACACACTGTATAATAAATAATTGAAAGGTTTATTTATCTGCAGGGTTGCCATGGTGGGGCATTGTCTATGTACTAATTACAAAAAAATATACATATATATTTTTAAATAGAGTTAAATTTATTTTTTTAAATTGTTGCCTTTAAAGATACAATATAACTATCAGGTCTGCAAGTCTAAATTTAACAAAAAATCAATAGTGTAAATTCTAGATAATTTAGTCTGGTGGAGAAAAGAAATTATCTTGCATTTTGGGACAACATAATATTTTTCACTGGTTTTTGATCTGTGGAGGCTTGCAAGGATCTACAATGACTTAAAAAAATCTAAAACGATCTACAGAATGACCAGTATTTCTCTGGAACAAAATTCCCTAACTTTTCCCGGTTTTCCAGGATAATTTTTACCGTTTTTCCCGGTTTTTTTATTTAAAATATTTAGATAAAAAACCTAAAAAAAACGTCACTCTTTAAATATTTGCGAGAATTTGTGTGATTTTGCATTTTTATAAAGATTCCCTGACTTCCAACCAAATTCCCTGACTTTTCCCGGTTTTCCAGAAACTGGCCACCCTGATTTACAAAAATCTCTAAAGATTGTTGTAAATCGTAACAGAGATTGAAACTTTGAAAATTCATAAATTTTCAACGTTAATATTCAACGTTACAATGATCTTCAGAGATTTATGTAGATCGTTGTAGATCTTTGTAGATCATTTTAGATCTTTATAGACCGTTGAAGATCTTTGCAAGTCCCCACAGATCAAAAACCATCTGAGTGAATCTCTGTAGATAGAATTTTTTCCCGAGACTGTAGATTACTGTCTTAAATGCTTGAGCGGGACAGGAGATAAGCTAATCCAAGGGGGGCCATCTGGCAACCCTGTCTTAAAAAATGGATTCTTTATTAATTGTTATACCAAGGATTCCCGACGGGGTCTAGGTGGACCCCTTGTAGGTCTTTGGAAGTTTAAAAAAGGTCAATAATATTCCAGGCATCTACTTGTACTTTTTCCATAAGATTGTAGTATAATATATTTATGTTTCTAGAATTTAAAAATGTAAAGAAGGTCTATAAAGAAAATAATTCTTTTTAAAAGGGTCGATGTAGGAAAAAGGTTGGGAACCCCTGATTTATACAATAAAATGAATAAAGTAGACGTACCCTACTGTTATTCGGTTGGGGCATGATACTCTCTTAATTGTAAACTTTTTTTTTGTACTTTTTGGTTACGTAATTCTTGCCATTCAATCATAACGACTTAAAACAATTAAAGAAAAGAAAAAAATACAATAATAACGTACAGAAAATTTAAATTAATAAGAAAACGTACATTTTTAATTAATTTCTTTATACAAGACTATATAGAATATCAAAAGTATTAATGAATGCAAAGAAAGATAAACAATAAAAAGGAATTATATAAAAAATTGTCGAAAGGGCAAAAAATAACATTATTTTTCATCTGAAACAAAATAATATGGTTAAGATAATAGCAATTAAAATTTGGTTAAATAAAAAATTTCTTTTAAAGAAATTATATCAATTTGTTAGTTATGGCGCTCTTAAATATTTGTTTATAATTTATTAAGAACGTGCTAAATACCAATTAGAAATGATGTCATATTTGTCCAAGGATAAGAAAACGGATTCTTTGATGTATAATTATGTAGATCTATTTGCCGTTTTTTTTTTAAATATTTAATTTGAAGAATTGTTGAAGTAACTTTAAAAGCTAATTGGAAAATAATATCAATCTTTATAACGAAGTTTTAGAAAATAATGTGAATATCTAAACAGTAATGTATGTATGTAGTCAGATAGAGAGGGGCTAGGAGGACCATATAGCTCGGAACTCTGAGCTTCGGGAGCCCCAAAAATTATTTATATTTTACATATATGTATAAATTATATTATCTTTCATAATATGAGTTCAAACTATGTAAATTAAAGGATAATACGGAATTTGTTAGAAATTTCCTGACGCCATGAAACGGAGTATGCCCTCTCCTCTGAAATGTTTTTTGGCTCGAGCCCCATAGAAGCTCTCTCAGGGTCTGTATGTAGTACATACTGGGTGTTTTTTAAGGACTTTCCATCGGAATATTTCCAAAATAACGAATTTTCAGAGAAAATGTCCCAGACAAAAGTTTCATGGATTTGAAGGGACTAAATATTGACAACATGGGTTAACCTTGAAAAGGTCACCATGATGGGTTTTCAGGTTCTACTTTTTTTTTCAAACTTAAACTCATATTTTTTGCTGAGCCTGAAAACCTATCATGGCGACATTTTCAAGGTAAACCCTTAATGTCAATATTAAATAATTAATATAAAAATCCATGAAACTTTTGTCTGAAAAATGTTCTCTGAAAATTCGTTATTTTGGTAATATTTTTTTAGAAAGTCTTTAAAAAACACCTGGTATAAAATGATTGTGAAGAGTTGAAAGCAATATATTTCTAATTGCTTTGTGATAGTTGAACTAGAGCCGAGCGCGTTAGTAATTTTTGTTCACATGCTCACGAAGTTATTTTTAATCATACCCGTCTACTTACGGTTACAGAAAAAAAAATCACGTCCATACTAGCTCACGAAATGTATTGTTTTACTTACGCCCGGAAGATTCAAGGTCCGCGGCCATCTCTAAGTTGAATGTTAAATTTATGTGATAATGACAATAAATCAAACACGGAAAATTATCTATATAGGTATCTTATGTTATAATTATAAATAATGATTCTAAGGAATTTGATTTTATATACATTTTTAATATATGAATGTTTTTACCCTTTTATTTTTGAATATTTATTTTTCTTAATAAATATTCATTTAATCGATGTCTAAAGAATTACAGATAAACTGTAGGTTTGACCAATTAATTAATAGTTTAAAATAAAGTAGTGGCACCTGTCTTGGGCACTACCCCAGTGTTGGGAAATTTTTAATTAAATGTACTGAATTATAAATATTTGTTGGAATTTTATTACCGCCATTACTGAATATTAAACTAGATTCATTTAACTGCCTTATAGCGTGATTTGATGGTAATTGATCATTTTGTTTAAAAACAATGGATAAGTAATTATCGCGGTTCGGTACACTATCAAGAGTGTGTAATTTTTATGTAAATGCATTACATTGTTTCTAAATTTTATGACTCTTTATTTTATAACTTTTGTGCCGTAGTTCATATGATTTTGTAATCATTAGTGCCTATTACTGGAGAAAAAACATAAACAAAATAAAAGGCTATAATAAAAAAAAATTAATAATTAAATTAATTTAATAAAGAGGTACACGGAGAGAATATTCTTTTAAAAATTAACAGAAAATGCTGTGAACCTGAGGACAGAATCAACTTCTGAAAAAAATTAACAGAAAAGTCAGTAGAATTTAAAATAAAGTAAATGAAAAATTACAATGAAATACTGGTAAATTTTAACATAGTACCTATTAAAATTTATTTACTCTGAAAAAGTAATATACGCTATTCTTTAATTTAATTTCTTGCATATGAAATTTTACGTACATTCTCTATAATTTTACTATGTCGGGTGTTAAAAATTTCTAGGATCAATTTCCTTCTCCCGTTAACATGGTTTTTATGTTAAAAATTAACATTAATTTTTTTCAGTGTACTTGTTTTATTAGTAACATGGGTACATGAAAATTACAAAAATGAAGCCCATCAATCCCAAAAAACAGTAGGTATACCTTGTAATTTAAGTGCCCATGATTGGTGTCAGTACCTTATCTCTTAAGAGAAAGAGAGAGGATTTTAATCGCACCCGATCGAATGGTTTATGAATAATTTAAATATTTTTATAACTTAAATACAAAAGTTTAAATTTTTTAAATCATCATTTTTTTGTTTGGAAACGTTGTTAGATAACTGTCTGTGTATTGAAACCGGGCATTAATATTTCATTCATGACTGATCCAAATCTAATTGCTTCAGCGATCACAGTTTTTCTGATAGGATCGTATTCAAGTCGCCAAACACAAGATAAAAACAAACAGCAAAAACTAAATCTGATGGATGAATAAAAAACGATATGGACACATCACTTGCAAACACTAGATTTGCTTTGGTGATTTATAGCGACAATCTCCGTACATGTATCACTAGCATAGGGACATTCCAATTACCATTTTCCGATTTAATTAAAACTCTGCTAGGGACTTAATCTAATTCAGTTGATAGATCAACTAGCACTGTTAACACTTGACTATGTAGTTGTAGGAACAAGGGTAAATAATTGCTGTTACACTGGGGACCGAATTCTGAAAAAGCTGTTTATTAATTAAAAATATATAATTATAATTTAAACGAGATGTGAGTTAGGTAAGTTTTGTCTTGTCTCGGTTTTAGTAAATGCAATTTCGTCTCGTGGTAATTGAAGCTATTTCGTATCGATTAGATAATTTAGTCGGTCTCGTAGTCTCGTTTTGTACACGTAACCTAAATATGACGATTTTCATTATGTATATATCATTTTAATTATTGAATCTAAATAAATACAAATATTTTTGTACTAAATATCTAAGTATAACTATAATCGAGTTTCTATGAACCGATTTTTGTGAAAATTTTGCATTTGGATTGTTTTGATGATTAGGTAAAATAGTTTAATCAAATTAAACTTTTTCCCGGAACTAATTTGGACCAAAATGATTTTTGGTGGAAACGTTCTACTAGTGTTCCTGATCATTCCACAAAAAGTCCGATCTGATCCGAGTTGTGCTACCGCCGCCATCTTGAAAAAATGGCAGACAAGTACGTTTTTCCATAGTTTTTCGTGTTTTTCTCTGAAACCGTTCATTTTAGTATGAATACGGTGCAATGGATTTTTTTTGTAGAGTATAAAATTTTCTTTAAAATAAGTCCAAAGTCGTTTAGATCGGGTTGTAAATAACACAAGAAGTACCGGTTTTTAAAATCACAATAAACGGAGAAAATAATTTTTCGCATTTTATTTCAATGCTACTGCGAAAATTTTATATAGAATCTTTATGAAATATCATAAAGTGCATATAATAAGACCAAAACCATGAAGATAAACGTGGGTGTTGCCGTGCAACCCACTCGGACACAACTAATACCTTGCCAATCGATTCCTGAATCAATCCGAGTCAAACGAGGTACATGAAGTCATATATGAAATATTTTATATAAAAAATGGACATTATGCCTGCCCGTGACCAGATGAAGGGTCATGACCGGAAAAATTCCTAAAAAGGGTGCAACTAGAACCACAGACCTACCATTTAGCGAAAACCCGAGGTCTCTATGTGGTCAGGGGGGCGAGATTTCGCTGACAGACGAACGGAAAATCGAGCTTATAAGAGCTACCACTTCGAGGGTTGCGCTAAAAAAGCTATACAGTGACCTATTTGACTTTGATTAAATTTTCACATGTGATGAAAACTTTTGCGATCGGACACGTCGTTTGTCCATTGGGAGTGAAGTGACAAAAGTCGCCGCGCGACATTTATTACGACTTCTAGAAGTCCACGTTCCAGCTCCCTTTTAACCCCCCCCCCCCATTAATTCAAAGATCCCAAAAACGTTTGTCGCATCTGTTGAACAATACCTTTTTTCATGTGCCTGTGTAATTAATAAAAATTAAAGTAAAATATACATAAGAGTCATTAGAAGGTATATTTAATATTTTTTCTTGCATAAAAATAAATTTAAATAAATATTTATTATACAGGATGAGTCATATCAGGTGGAACAAACTTAAACCGTTGATTGAGAAAAATATTTCAAGCAAAAAAGTTCATATAAACATGTGTCCGGAAACTCTTCGTCAGGGAGCTACAGACTCCCAAAGATTTTGACTAAAATTGTTTTTAAAAATTAAACAAAATAAAATATTCTTATTCTATAATTAAAAACAAGAATAAATGTGTATGTAAATATACCTACAAAAATGCATCCTTAACAACAGATAATAATTTTTAGTTTTGTTTTTTTGTCAATTAATAAAGCACGAATTAAAGTATAAAAACTGGCTATAATTCTATGAGGAGTCATATTAAGAGGAATATTTACACCAACTATTTTTCTTATTTTTAGTACTAGAACAAGAATATAAATTTATTTTGTGTAATTTTTAACATCCGTATTAAGTTAAATTCTGCAAAACTATCTTCCCCATCGTATTTCTCGTAAACGGTTGATCTTATGACAACTTAACAATGTATATTTATGTGTATTTTGTATCATATGGCCTTATAAAAATACCAAATATAAGAAAAAAGTGAAGAACAAAATAATACTAGATAAAAATCAGAGGGCCCATAGGCCCCATACATCCCTGGTCTAAATAACCATTGTTTGAAACTGGAAATTGATAACACGTATTATTACTAATCCAGGTATTAATTTTCATTGCTGTATCACAATGGGTTCTCCAGATATTAAATAAAAACCAATTTTAGTCAAAATCTTTGGGAGTCTGTAGCTCCCTCACGAAGAGTTTCCGGACACATGTTTATAGAAATTTTTTTGCTTGAAATATTTTTTTCAATTAACGGTTTAAGTTTGTTCCACCTGATATGACTCATCCTGTATAAAAATTTTCGATATGGATTCTTTTTTGTTTCATTCACTTATACGAGACGAGACGGTTTAATTTTAACGAGACGATACGATTTTGATCAGAAGGTTTTTTATGTGGATTGAAAAAGAGATTTTAAGGGTTCCGTAGAAAACTAGGAACCTTTATAGTTTCTCCATGTCCGTCCGTCTTGAAAAATTTTGACATAATAAGATGAAATTTGGTATACGGTCGTAGATTGATGACCCAAAACAGAAACAATAAAATTTTTGACAAACACAAACACAACCTTTTGATTTTAATCCTTCAATCACGACGTATTTTCTCTCCAGTCATTATAAAAGCGCCCCCCTCCTCTATTTTCTATACTATCAATTAAAAAAATCTGAAAAAAATTTGAATGTAGATTTTAATTAGTACTTTCACTGAAAAATATAACGAATATTGTCAAAAATATTTTGGAGCCCCCTTTCATAGACTGAAAAGTGAACTCACATTTTCCCCCATTGAGTGGGGTGTTATTTGATAACTCTCCTAAAATGCAATAATAAAAGTCAAATGACTTATTGATTTTAACCCTTCAGTCATGAAAATTTTGAAATAACTCTTTTTTATAAATCGTATTGAGAATGAATACGGAACCCTATCATTTGCGTGCCCAACATGCACTTGCCCGTTTTATTTTTGTAAATAACTGCATTCTTTTTTATCGTCTTAAACTCCATTATTTTGATAAATTTTATCAGATATCAGCCCACTGTACAGTCAGTAAATTTCATCTCGAATTGGTTGGTTTGTACCTCGATTACTAGTTGTATTTTAACCGCTTCCCCTCTAATGTTAACGATTGATTTATATATTGGTGGGATTTATCAAGTCGCGCGCTAAACGCAGAAACACGTTCCAACATGTGACACGAGGGCCCTTTTATGCCAACAATAATCTGGTTGAAACTTACTACGTGCGTTTCCGGTGATGGATACATTGCTGTGAGTCACTCGACCGTGAAATTGTATCGATGCGGTTTTACGTTGGTATTATGGTTTTTGTTCATGAAAAAATACAAAGGAAACCAATCTGTTTGAACGCGGTTTAAGATTTTTTTTTTGTAAGTATCGCAAAAATATTTTGTTATGTATTCACTGAATTGGTACTTGTCTATTATAACCTCCGCGGTTTGAAAAAACTAAAATCACTAGAAACAAAAAATAATCAGTCTGTAAATTATAGATTTGTAGTTGCAAGTATCATGATGGAATCAGCGCCAATGTGAGTAAAGTTTGTACTATTAATTTCATTCTGGAATCGTTAGGCTCCTGATGAGGACTTCTTGTGAAGTCGAAACACGTGTCGAGTGACATAAATTTTTGTGGTTAAGGTGTGTTTTTAGTTTAAGTGACTAAGAAACCACAGTTTCTCCGTTTTTCAAGTAAAAATTTCATAATTGTAATAACAATACTGGAAAAAATTAAATGAACAAAAAAAATTCCTAAATTTTTTAGTGATTTTTGAAAGGTTGTAACTCTATGAAAAATAGTCATAAGGAGATTTCAAAAAAGGGTTTTGAAGCTTTAAGTTTCTAGTTTTGAGATCTTTAGGCAAATTTTTTTTGTGAGTCACGGTTATTGCGCAATCATAAGAAATAACGCGAGACAAAAATTAAAAAAAAAAAAAAAATTCTTGGGTCCATATTTTTTGGGATAATTTTTCTCAGTTTAACCAATACATTGATCAATTATCTTGTTCTTTTAGCTTTATTTTGCTTTTTTTTAAATTTACTCTACGTTATTGATTAATCGCTAAGATATTCGACATTAAATGAAAAAGGATCCTTTTGTCTTTGATCATTGATATTTCAGCAAATATTGATCGCACAGTAAATTTAAGGACGGTTTTGAAAACTAGAACAAATTCTCTACAAGGACATACCTACCATGATTTTTAAAGAAAAATTTTTTTTATCCTCCACATTAATTTGAAAAACCCCGAAAAAATTACTTTTTACGGTTTTTTAGAAAACCTGCGGCATATTTTCTAATTTTAATGAAACGACTAATGTTGAGCGTAATTTTTACAACTCAATATACCCCTCTTTTTAAATCTTCATACTACTATTTTTCAGTCACAACATTTTAAAAATCACTAAAAAAAATTTATTCCTTTAATTTTTTCCAGTAGTGTATTATACATATAAGTATTCTGTTGCTAATTATATTATGAAAAGGTGAAGATTTTATCGTTTTGAGTTACAATTTTGGTAAGAGTAATATATTGTGGCGAAATAGGGAGGTTAGTTTTTTTATTAGGTTAATATATAGTATACCTAAGTATTATTTATACCTGCATCTTATTTATGCATTAATAAACAACAAGAATTTTACATGAAACGTATTTCTTAATTTATATACCATCAAGAGCAGAAAGTGATTGATAAATACATAATATAGAATATAGATAATAGATATGTTATTCGAATTTAAAATTCTTATTGTCGTATTTAAGAACTTATATTAATATTTATTGCCCTAACCAAGGACAGTTAGAAGTTATCATTAAAAAATAATGAAAAATGTAATCTATATCTATATAAGAGTTTGTCCTTAACCACTCACTCACTCACTCACTCACTCACTCACTCACTCACTCACTCATATGTAACAACGTACAGCCCAAACCCCTGGACCTAGAAACGTGAAATTTCGTAGGTGCCTTCCTTTTATGATGTAAGCACCCACTAAGAAAGGATTTTTCGAAATTCAACCCCTACGGGGTTAAAACAAGGTGTCAAAGTTTATATAAAATAATTTTTTTTTTGTTCGCATTTAATTGAAACTTATCGAACATACTCTACAATATAAATAATGAAACAATTATTTCAGCATTTCCCAAAATTTAACCCCTAAAGTGTTTAACAAATTAATATTCAATTAAAAATGAAAGTTCGATATTCAAGCCCTAATATAATGGGACGGGGACGAGGATGGATTTAGATATGTTTATCTGCATACCTGCTTTACTTATAAAGGTTTTGTGCAAAATAGTCAACTATTAAAATAAAAATTTCGACATTCAACCCTTAATGGCGGGGGTAGACTGAGCCTGTGTTTTTGATATGTTTATCTGCATAGCTGCTTACGTTATAATGGTGGAGTCGGGCAAAATTTTGCAATAAAAAAATTTTATATTCAGCCCCTAATGGCGAGGGTAGACAGGGGGTTAGTTTTTACAATTTTTAACTAAGATCTGATATATTTACGTTTTTTATAGGTAATGAATAAAAATCAATATAAAAAAATATGTCATCCCTTATCACGTACGGATGGTTTTAATTAGTTTCGAAGTTTACGCGAGCGAAGCAGCGGGATCCCGCTAGTACTTATAAATATTAATATTGAATTTAATAGTACAAACTTTACTTACATTGGCGTTGTTGATTTTATCAAATAATATATGACACTTTCCTATCTGTAGACCTGGTTATGTTATGTTCCTAGTGATTTTGTTTTTTTTTGAAACTGCGAAGGTTATAATAGACAAGTACCCTGAATTGTAATACATTATCAAGTAAGTTGAATATAAATAAATGTGGATACTTGATATGTATAGTGTATGAGTATTGAGTATAGGTTATACTGATAATGAGTTACTTTAAAGTTCATACGGACCAGGTGATTTATTTGTTTAATCAGTTAATTAAGCCTCTTTCTGACGATAAAACTAATGTAGCGATAGCGATGTCATACAATTACCGTGTTCTTTTGTCTCTTCATTTTGAAGAATGGCGCATGCGTACAACAGATTAAAAAAGCATGTGTCTCATTTTTCAAATTTTGCACAGAGAAAGAAAACTTTAAATTGTAATCGAAAGAGCGTGGAGACGAACCGAAACCAACAGATAATGGGGTAAAACGAAAACATAAAAATTGTCTGAACTTTCATTCGCGAAATAATTTAACAACTGGCTCGCCAATTTTCAAAAATCTTAACAAACGGTTCGCGCGAGCCGGCTTAAGAACACTCCTGGTCATATACATATAATAAATACAGTGGTGCCTCGCATAACGAACACTGCGCACAACGAACTTTCTGTTCGTTCATTGTGGGACTCGCTCAACGAACTTCGCTTTGCACAACGAACTGCATCGTGTTTAATTTTGCCGCCCGAACGCTCTTACGTATCACGAAGTCGCCCGAGCTTCCAAGGTCGCAAGCAGTCGATGCTCAAACTTGCATGAACATGCATCAACGCGCGTCAGTCGTTCTTTTCTGTGCTTAACTCACACACCTGTTTGTTTTAATAAATTTAATTTTGTGTGTCTATATTATGAGTTCTAAAAAAAGCAGGAAGGTGATTTCTGTTGAAATGAAACAAGAAATAATTAGAAAGAGGATTTGACCCTGCAAGCCTCGGTAGACTCTCCTAAATCTGATTCTGACTAAAAAATAAAAAACGTGTGTACAATCTTTTTTATGTTACAGTACCATATTTTATGCTACATAACGAATTAAAATTTTTAACATGTATTGTTATGGGAAAATGCGTTTCACATAACGAACTTTTCGCATAACGAACTTGCTCTCGGAACGAATTATGTTCGTTATGCGAGGCACCACTGTATGTAAAATAATTTTTTACCCTTCTCTCGAAAAAATCCTGGTTACGCCACTGCACTGGCACGATATGATGGTAATCATAAAAACAACTGAAAATGTGTTAGGTTAAGGGCATGGTAAGGTTTTAAAAATTTTTTTTTTGCTTTTTTTAAAAAAATTTTTCTGAATGTACAACATGTCGAGAGTATTGTGTCAAAATTTCAAGTAAATCGGAATAAAAATAACAAAGATACAGCGTTTCAAGCGACCGCCCCTCATGCTCGATTTTTATACCTACCTGGCAGGTATAAAAAAAGAGGGTAGAATCCAACGTAGGCAAGAGCAAAAAGATGCATTGGACATCCTGAATGACAGTGTTTCACTGTACGGAGCTGGCATTGATGATTCTATGTAAGTATAAAAAATTATACCCTTTTATTGATGCTTAATTTTGGATGTTCGAGTATAATAAACTTCAAATCGATTTTCTCGCAAACGTCATTTTTGAAGTTCGTGAACATTATAACTCAAAATCTACTTAACCGATCCTTTTGAAATTTTAAACACTATTTCTACACATAAATCAACAGGTAATCACGGAGAGTTTTTTCTTTTTTACCATTTTTTTCCATTTTATAATAACAAATTCACCGAATTTTTTAACGAAAATCACGTTTTTCACTTTCAAATGCTGCAAAAAATAAAAAAAAATAAAAAAACTCTCCGTCACTACCTAGAGAAACATATCACCTTTTAAGCAAATTTCGATTTTTTTGTTTCAGATGATCTGGTAATGAGTTCACCGCATAACAACTTTTTTTCGAGGCGCGTCCAGAGATTCGCTGTCGTGGACATATTTTTGGATATTTTTAATTGAAAATTTTTCCAAAGATACTTTAGATGTCATACTATAACGTGTATATAAAAAAAATCATGAAAATATACCTTTTTTTCGTCTTTAAAACCTTACCCTGCCCTTAAATAGTATAGAAGAGGGAATGTTATAAGTATATACATATGTATATAGAGGAGAATTACAGAAGCCACTGACATCAAAAACAGTTAATAATTAAAAAAAAATTCAAACACTTCAAAGAGTTCTCAGAATTTTATACCATTTTAAAAGTTATTTTTTGTGTCTTTAATAATGTTTATTCATGATATAAATTATTGACTTACAAAGTGTGACATTTTTTACAGACATTGCTTCATTTGATGAAAAAATGAGTTTTACTATATAACATTTTTTTTAATTTGAACAAAATTGTAATTACGTCTATCAAAAAGCTCGAAATACGAAAAAAACAGAAAAATAGAATTTGATAAAAAATCTAGACTTTATATAATTTAACGTAGGTACACAAGAAAAAACATTGTAATTTCAGGATAAGAAGAAGACAATTATTTACTCAACAATTTTTGTTTTATTGGATTTACCTTTTATATCAGTTGAATTAATAAAATAAATTTTATATAAAAGTTCGTAAAAAATTTGTATTGGAAAAATTACTACAAAAATGTAGTTAAGTATGTAATTGACAAATCGATAGTTTGAAGAAAGTAATAAAATGAAAGAAATTCTAAAAAAATAAGAAATTAATATAAATAAAATATTTTAGGTAATAATAACTACCAGTGTGTAGAACAACCCTTTTAAATCACAGCTCGATCAGTTGATTAGAATTTCAGTTCTACTTCCCACCAATCGACAAAAAGTAGAATCGATAAAAACGTGTTTGAAGATTTAGTAACAGATGTTACACTAAAACAGTCCGTTCTCTTCTATGTGCTATAACTTCGTAAATACTTTAAATTTCGGTTTACAATTTTACACAGTATACTCCCAATATATTTTACTTTCAAATTATGTATTAAAAAAATCGAAAATTTAAATCGTCACACAACAATACTGCAATCAATGTTTGGTTAAAATATTAATTAACTAGATATTAAAAAAAAAAATTACAATAGATGAAACTGGTTTTAATTAATTTTAAAATAATTAATTCGAAAATTGTTTTAGGTAACTAACGTTTTTGACCTTCTCTCCCCCATGTAAGGATTTATAAGGTTTTATGGAAATGGAAACCCTCTCAAGCCTTACGTAATTAATGGACACTTCCTAAAATAAAATATACAATATACATTCACCGCTCTATACAACGGAGGCGACGGTTATTCAACCGCTCCATACAACAACGACTAGAGGGGCCACCACCACCACGCCGATGAGTGATGAGTGCGAAATGTTTTTGAAATTACTAGTACGTTCGAGAAAGACCCCTACCACCGTGTCGACGACTAAGAAATGTTTTTGAAATTACTAGTACGTTCTATCCATAGTGGGAATTGGGGAAGGTCGTTCCATAGAGCTGTTGGCCAGTCGTTGTATGGAGCGTTTGTTAAGGGGGATGGCCACTGTGACGGAAAAAAGAAAAAAAAATGTTTTGTATATTTTTTGAAGTATACATATTCATAAATATGTATACAAAAAATTGAGTTTAAATTCCGAAAATTGACGGAATTATAGTCAATTTAATAGGACGAGGTAGCGCGGCCGGTTATGACATAATAAAAACAGGGGGATGACAACTGTGACGGAATTTTTTTTTTTTCTTAGATTTTTTTTAAGTTTACATATTCATAAATATGTATACAAAAAATTGAGTTTAAATTTTGAAAATTGACGGAGTTACAGTTAATTTAGTGAGACGAGGTAGCACAGCCGGTTATGACAACAAAAACATTAAACATGTTTATCTCGGAATGACAATTCTCGACGTGGTCGACACGATTTCTCAAAGACTAATAAACCGATTTCAATTTTTTTTTTTATAATTTTCGTAATTGTAGTAACTATCGTTGCACGTAGCCGATTTTTGAAATTTTGATAATTACTATTTTTAAAACCGCTCGATTTAAAAAAATAGGTCTTAAAAATGAAAAAAAATTTCAAACGATCGCCATTTTGTGAAAAAATAAAATAAAAAAAAACGGCTACGTGCAACGATAGCTACATTCATATAGATATTGATAAAATTTTTATGAATTTTTTCATACAACCTTTCTCGAAATTTCGAGTCGACCATAGACAAAAATATTTTTTTTGGTCGTCGCATCGAGGCTCATAACTTTGTAAATATTTAATATTTTTCAATAAAAATTTATATTAAATAAGTTGAATATATACTTAATAAAATGTCCTTTACCTGATTCAAAAATAATTAGTTATATCTGTGAAAAAAATTCCCAAACATTGACAAGTTTTTTACCCGTCACAGTGGCCATCCCCCATAAGTAGAAGGTCGTTGTATGGAGCGTTTGTTAAGTAGAAGGTCGTTGTATAGAGTGTTGTTGAGTGTATAGCAATCTAATGTATGATAAAATTTTAAAAGCTATAAAAATAGAACTGCCATTGAGTATTTCTTAAAAACATAATTGAAACTTTATAATGTATGTAGGTATTTCTGGAATTTTTTAAAAGAACTTCAGAAAGTTTTACGTACTGCAATGTTCAGCATTTATTTTATTACGCTGGATGTTTTTTTTTATTTTTATTTTTTTATTTGGGTGTATTTTGTATAATAAATGTAAATAAAGGTATAAAATGTATGCTGCTCTATAGGAAAAACTTTATATTGCATACTTATGTAATTTTACTATGGAATTTATACGTTATTGGCAATTATAACGACAACGACATTACCTTGGGGTTATGGCAAAGTATGGAGATTTTTCTAGAATTTTTTGTACTTAACGAGGTACCCAAGAAAAGTGAAATTGAAAATATTACCCCCAAAACATACAGACATCAAATAAAATATAAAAAATAAATTTATAAAATAAAAGTTTACGGCAGAATTTAAACTACAATTTCAAACCAACCCTGGCAGCAAAATAAACCTCGACAGTAAATCATAAAGAGACTTAACTTTAACCATACCATTTTTCCACAATTCTGTAATCGTATTAGATGGGGAGGCAACAACCAAATGTGGTCATCATAGCAGCCCGCCAAATTTGTTATGAAATTTGTTAACTGGGATATAGGGAACTCAGCTAGATAGGTACTAAGATCAAAGGACGCTGCCTTTAGATAGGACTGCCCGTCAGATATGTAAAAAAAAATGGCGAAAAATTCATAGCAACCCGTCAGATATTTATAAAATTTGTTAATTTTGATTTTTTATAAACTGCCATATAAACATCTGACGCATAAATTGTTGCTTTATTTTTTTATAATAATTTAAACATGTAAAAAAATAATGACCGACATATTTATAGCCGCCCGTTCAAAATCTTTTTTATTCAATAGATTTAAGTTTCTTGAACAAGAAAATAATTGTATCTGACGCCTCAGTAGTTGCTTTATTTTTTAATAACAATTTAAACATGTAAAAAATTAACCAATTAATGAATGTATTTATTTTTATTATTATAATTATTATTATGTATTTCCAAAAAAAGGTCAAAAAAATTAAGCCTAACCACTAAAAAAATTGTTTTTACAACAGTAAAAAAAAATCATGTTGCCTGAGCTACGAAATTGTCTGACGGGCTCTCCAAATCAAATGCAGCACTTTACGCGTCAGATTTATATATTTTTGCATAAGGGGACATTATTCTACAAGATGGTATGAAAATCTGACAGGCTGCTAAAAATTAGTTGCCTCATTTTTTTAACATCTTTGTCCCGCTATAAATTAAAAACGCAGCGGTGAGCACGTCAGATATACATATTCTGTTCTTGTAATAATCAAATCAACCTAAATCTTAAATATCTGACGGGCTGCTAAAAAAAATTTTTTTTGGGTCATTTTTTTTTCTTTAATTCACTCTAATATATTTAAACAGTGGCTTAGGCGTCAGAAAACTATATTTTCTTGATCTGGAAAACATGTATCTACTAAAATGCATTTATCTGCCAGATTGCTATATGTCACCCTAGGTCAAAAACTTGACGACTTTGACAGCCTATCAGGGGTAAAAGCAACGTATTTTATGACTGACAATTTACTTTTAATGTACAGCTATACTAAATTAACAAATATCGTAACAAATTTTGCGGGCTGCTATGATGACGAAATTTTGGTTGCTGCCTCCCGGTCTATATGGTTTGGCAGCAATTTCTTACTGTATTACATAATATCTAATATACAAGAATTAAAATGAATCACTATGAAAATATATCAGCCAAGTGAGTTAACTATAAATTATTTTTGATATTTCAAACTAAAAATTTTCACGTAACATGTGTCGTTCTAGAGATATCTTAAAAAAATATATTGGGGTGTCACTCCTTCCCCTTACACACACAAAAATTTCCGACTTGATTTACCATTATCGTCACTGCTTAGTTGTTATGTTATGTTCCCTAACGTATATAACAAAATATATCCTATAACCTATAACCTGGATAGAGAATATATCTATGAATTAAAAATGAACCATGTAAATCGGATAAGTGGTTCTCGAGTGATAAGCGCACTAACGGACAGACAGAGAGACGTTGAGCTATTATATATATTAAGGATGTTATTACATTTTTTGATATAATTTTTTACTTTGAAAATATATATTTCTGTTTGTAAAATATTTTACTTCAATATAATATATGTACTTGGAGATTGATATTGACTATAGGTATAATATCTACTAAAGGAAATCATTGTCAATATATACATAAAGAACCTTTATACTTACTCCATATATCCTTAAATGTATACATATATTTATTTGAAGACTGTCATCAAACATACATTCAAAAGATTAAAGTATCTATTGAATTTATTGGAAATTAAATTTGAAAAAGCAAACGAAAATTCTATTGAAGTATAATCCTATAAGTGTACGTCAAATTTTATAAAATATTATATTACAATGGCGTATACAGGATGTCTCGTAAACATGCCGACAAACTTTTAGGAGTTGTCGAAGACATTATAACAGATAAAGCTTATTTAAAAAATAAAACGGGCAAGTGCATGTTGGACACGTACATGATAGGGTTCCGTAGTCATTCTCACTACGATTTATAAAAAAAGAGTTATTTCAAAATTTTCGTGACTGAAGGGTTAAAATCAAAAAGTCATTTGACTCTTACTATTGCATTTTATGAGACCTATCAAATGACACCCCATTCAATGGGGTAAATCAAAAAAATATGAGTTCACTTTTCCATCTATAAAAGGGGGGTCCAAAATATTTTTGACAATGTTCGTTCTAATTTTCAGTGAAAGTACTAATTAAAATCTACGTTCTGGATTTTTTTCCTTTTTTTTAATTGATAGTTTAGAAAATAGAGGGGGGGGGGGCGCTTTTATAATGACTTTGGAGAGAAAATACATCGTGATTGAAAGGTTAAAATCAAAAGGTTCTATTACAATTTTTTATTGCGTTTTAGGAGACCTTTCTAACGACATCCCACCCAACGGGGTAGGTGAAATTTTTTTCCAAAAATCGTATCATTTCTGTTTTTGGGTCATCAATCTACGACCGTATACCAAATTTCATCTTATTATGTCAAAATTTTTACAAGACGGACGGACGGACATGGAGAAACTATAATGGTTCCTAGTTTTCTACGGAACCCTAATAAAAAGTGTTTATTATTAAAAATAAAATTGCATTTAAATAGAATTATTTATATAGACAATTTTTGAATTCATTGGACTACAACGGAAACCTAGCTCAATAATTATTTAATATTCTATGAGAAATACGTATAATTTTCAAGGCTATAACGTTGGTGCATAAAATTTAAAGCGAGCTTTAGACATTAATAGTCATTAATCTTGGAAGGAATGTCTATAAATGTGACAGAAGACCGCGTAGACATTATTACCAGTAGATACAAGCTCTTACTCGAATGGGTCGAAAGTGTATAAATAGCTCGTTTTTAATTTAACTCCGGAATGCAATTATACTATATAATTATCATCAAATACAAAGTGTATATTAGTGTTTTGCTGAAATTCTAATCTTTTCGCTTAATGGTATTACTTTCTAATCAATTGTACAGATACCATTCGCAATCTTTTGTCCTGATAACCAATTTGTCTTATTTTCACAAATGTCACCTTTGTTTTACTAAATCTTCAGTACGTTGGGGGGTTGGGGGAAGTATCCAGATTAACGAAACATGAGTAGAATATCGTATCGAGAATCTATTTACTAACTGTGTAGGAGTTTTCAGTAGAGAGAATGATATTGAAGCAAACATGATTATCCCTTGTGTGAGCGATGAGAAAAACGTGCGTTTATGAGGGCGTGGTACAAATGTACCAGAATGCACTTTATACAGTAGCAGTAGTTCCCCCCCTCCTATTTTTATTTATATAATAGTTAAGGGGGCAGACCCAGTTAGAATTTTTTTAAAACTAAATTTTTTTATTGCATTTTCTCAAAGTAGAATATTTAAAAAGTATTCTCTCAAATTTCAGACAAATCGGACGATTATTTATGGAGATATATAACATTGAACGGAGCCGTATTTAATGTATTCAAGTAGGCAGGTAGCGGTAACCGGAATGGGACAACTCGCCGCAGGGACATCTCGCCGCAGAGACATCTCGCCGCAGAGACAACTCGCCGCAGGGAAAACTCGCCGCAGAGACAACTCGCCGCGAGAATATATTAGTAGAGGGCAAAGGCCTCCGCATTAATTCTTCTAAAATGTTCCTAAGTTATTACTGGCATTAAAGGGGGTGCAGGGGGGCGGAGCCCCCCGCATAAGTACTAAGAAAATTTAAATATTGATAATAATCTTTAAGTAACAGACAACGGGGGTGGAATCCCCCGCATTAGATCTAATATATTTCTAATAAAGGGGGCTGGGGGGCGGAGCCCCCCCCCACAAAATATCTAATAAAATATTATTTAAGAATATTTTATGATATTAAAGGGGGCAGGGGGCGGAGCCCCCCCCACAAAATATCTAATAAATTATTATTTAAGAATATTTTATGGCATTAAAGGGGGGCAAAATATCTAATAAAATTTTCCGAAGTAATTTGTGACATAAAAGGGGGAGGAGCAAAATATCTAATAAAAAAGGAACTCGCGGCGAGTTGTCTCTGCGACGAGTTGTCCCTGCGGCGAGTTGTCCCTGGGCGAGTTGTCCCTGCGGCGAGTTGTCACTGCGGCGAGTCGGCCGCGGCGAAACGGCCGCGGCGAGATGTCCTAGACCGGCGGTAACTGTGCCCTTTTCTCGAAACCGTGTTTTCGAAGTCAGTGATCACTGTAACTAGAGAACGGCTTTACTTTCAAAAGTATTCTTTTAAAATTTCAGACAAATCGGACGATTATTTATGGAGATATATAACTTTGAACGGAGCCGTATCTAATGTATTCAAGTAGGTAGGTAGCGGTAACTGTGCACTTTTTCTTGAAACCATGTTTTCGAAGTTGTTGATCACTGTAACTAGAGAACGGCTTTGCCGATCGGTTTGAAATTGTTCTGATTTATTCTATACATAATTGTCTTCCGGATGGATGAAGGATTTTTATTTTGGACGATTATTTTTGTTTTTATAGCCGAAAATGCGAGTGAAATTTTAGTCAAATAAAGAAATTTGACCTTCAACATCCGCCATTTTGTGAAAATTCAAAATTTTTAAAATCCCTTCGTCCATCCGGAGTCCGGAGCATTATGTCATTAACTAATGTTCCCTTTTGTTTTTTTTTTATTTCTAATGATTCAGTGACGAGCAGCAGTGATCACGGCAAAACACTTTTTTGGACCCCTCCCAAATTTGCTGTATCCCACTTATTTTTTAATATTTAGTCATCAAAAATTACAACATTTTCTGTAAACACATATCTTTCATATGGAAAAACATTTGTTATTAATTATTTTAATGCGTGGCCAAAAAAAAACTAAAAAAGAGTTTTTTTTGGAAGTCACAACTGGGTCTGCCCCCTTAAATTAAACGAAATAAAAAAAGAAAATTGTAAATAAAATATCTGCTATGGGAGCTACGGGGCTTTCTTATACGTAATACAGAGTGAATAGTGCATATATCCAAAACGACAAATGAAAGAAGCGTTAAAATTTTTGTTATTTTTAAAACGATCACTAAACCGGAAACGGATGTTTACTCTTGTTAATTTTTGAATTTTGGATAAAAAAATGTCGAGTACGTTATTATCCATAATTTATTCCCCATATATTTTTTTCCAACATTTATGATTTAGTCAGATTTTTTTTTAAATAGTTATTTTGAATCACCTACACTGTTCACTCTCATAGCAAAAGTCCCATGATATTATAATCTGTTATGAATACTTATGAATCATTTGAAATACAAATTTTAATTATTAAAAAAAATATATTTTTTTAAATGAATAGAACATAAATTATAGAAAAAAATATTATTTACAATTTTTAATCTTGCCATTTCGTAAATGGCACCATTTCAAAAATAATTCGAAAAATTAAAAATTGACTTGAGTAAACAAGATCGTTTTCAAAATTAAAAGGTTTTCTTCTCAGACAAATATTAATCTTAAATATAAAATTTCGCCCTTCTACGATTTGTCGTATTTGAGTTACAGTGCTTATAGATTTCGAAAAAAATCGGCTTCATTATACTTACATATACAGGATGTCCCATTTTAAGTGTACACCTCTAATAACTTTTTATGGTGAAATGTTATCAAAAAACTTTTCAGATAAAAGTTACACGGCTTGGAGAGGGACATAGACGTACTCGGATGAATTTTTTTAAGGTTGTGTTTTCAGGGTGATATGAAGGTCAACTTCATTTTTTTAAATAGGAACCTATAGTTTTTATCAAGTAATTTTATTTTACGTAAAAAAACACGTAACTTTCATTGAAAACTTTTTTTGAACAAATTAAAATTTAGGGAAAAAGTATAAAAAACAAAATACTCTGCCTTGTAAATGCACGGTGCTTCCTCGTGCTAAATTCATCAAAGGTAGTTAATTATTGAACAATTTAAATAAAAACCGATAAAGTATTCAGATGAACTGCCTGTCATTGGTTAACCATTTAATTTTCATACGATTTTAATAAAAAAAATTAATTTGACATTTTTCTTAATACGCGCCTGGTTATTATGTCGTATATTTTGAATTTTTTGATAATTTCAATCAAAATCATTATTTTTCTGCTATACGAATGTCAAAATGACATTTAAAACGTCAAAGTGACATTTAATATGTCAAAGTAAATAGCAGTTTTAAAAAAACAAATGACGATTTTCTTAAGTCAAATTGAGATAGATCTTTGTAAGGGAATATTTTACAACAAAAGTAGGTGACCTATATTATAGAGAATTGAATGCTCTACAAAAAAGGTTCTATAAAATTTTCACGTAACATGTGTCTTTCTTGAGATATCTTCAAAAAATAAATCTTTTTGGATGTCACCCCTCCCCCTTACACACAATTTTAATTATTTTGAAATGGGACCGTCCTCAAGCCAGACCCAACCAACCAACCAAGTTTCATCAATATCGGTTCAGTGGTTCATGAGTTAAGCGTGTGACAAGGATTGGGGGACAGACACACACACACACACACACACACACACACACACACACACACACACACACACACACACAGACAGACACACACAGACAGACAGACACGGAACAAAAAGTGTTTGTCTTGACCTGAAACGGATAAATAAAGTAAAATTTTTGAAATCGAAGAACAAATTTTTTTTCTCGTTTTAAAACGATAACGAAGCTTCTCGTATCTTCGATATTGCGAGGAAGCAAAATGTTTATTTTGGTCTAATAAATCTAATAATTTTTTTAACAATTTTTTTTTGCTTAAATATAATAAATTTAAAAAATTTTAAAATTTAAAAAAATAATTCTTCAAGTCTTATTATATCAAAATAAACATTTTTTGTATTTTGTACTTTTTCTCTAAAGTTGATGGTTTCTGAGTAAAAAAATATTGAAAGTTTATAATCTCGAATTATTTTGTTAGATATCTTGGAAAGGTTTAATTTGTTCAAAAAAAATTTTCAATAAAAGATACGTGTTTTTCTACGTAAAATAAAATTACTTGATAAAAACTATAGGCCCCTATTTAAAAAAAAATAAGTTGACCATCATATCACCCTGAAAACACAACCTAAAAAAATTTCATCCTAGTACGTCTACGCCCCCCTCCAAACCGTGTAACTTTTATCTGAAAAGTTTGTTGATAACATTTCACCATAAAATGTTATTAAAGGTGTGCACCTAAAATGGGACACCCTGTATACATAGGTATATTTCATATACATAGGCATAGGCATATTTCATATACATAGGTATATAAAAAAATAAAAGCATCCTTATATTATACTCGTCGAATTATCTTTTTAACAAGGTTTTCATATAAAATCTTGTTGCATTTTGTCAAGTAAAAAATTGTTTGGCAATTAAATACACTTCAAAGAATTTGAATGTAAGAAATGAGTTTGGTATTGTCAAAGCTATCAGAAATCTTGTTATATTCTACGAATTTATATATTTTTCGAGAGATGCTACTAATGCACACTTCTTTTCAAGGATATAAACATAATTGGCATATAAATAATAAGTCTGGATGAATTTTTTATGACTTTACCAATTATAATAATTCACATTTTTTTTGATTTAATTTAAAAGTGCAGCAGATTTTTTATAGAACAAAGTACTTTGAAATAAGAAGATTAAGGTCATTGGCTTAGCACCCCTTAAATTGTAAACTATCCGTTCTTTTAATAAAAGAAAAAATATTTGATTTCGAAAAAATTAGTTTTTAATTTTTATATAGAACACATTATGTACATACATTTAATGGAATTGTTTCTTTGTTAATACTTTAATAGTTAAAAGTAAAATATTTGCCATGGATGCCACGGGACTTTCTTATACGTAATACTGACAGTGAACAGTGTACGTTTTATTTTATTGAAAGATTTCTGACAAACTAATAAAAGATAGAATAAAATGAATGGGACATAAACTATAGAAATATTATTTTATACATTATGTATCGAACGAATTTTGTTTAACGTAATTACTAAGACGGAAATAAATGTTCACTCTTGTCATTTTTTTAACTTTCGATTTATTTTTGAAATAAGATAAACATGTTTTAGATAAAAAATGTCGAGTATGTTATTATCTATAATTTATTCCCAATACATGTTTTCCAACATTAATGATTTAGCCAGAAAGAAATTTTAAAAATAAATTATGGCAAAGACGTACACTATTCAGTCTCTATAATACGTATAAGAAAGTCCCATGATACTGATAGCAGATATTTCTTCTCTGTTATGAACCATTTGAAATGTAATTAAAAACGGATACTTATTAAAAAAAAATGTTATTTGTTTTTTCGAAAAAATGAATAGAACATAAATTATAGATAATTATTACTTACAATTTTGAACTTGACTATTTTTCTCTAATTTGCACTGTTTCAATGTTATTCGAAAAATAAAATAAAAAAAAATCTATCAAAATCCGGATTTCGAAAAAATCGGTTTTACAAAACTTACTTATATGTATAACTAAGAAAATAAAAATGATATATAATTTGACGATCTCAGTATATTAATTTATACAATATACGTGAAACTGAATTATTTGATAAGAAAATGGGCCTACTTTATTTGAATTTTAGTTGTAAATGTTTGTTTTCTTGATCAGAAAATCAATTCATTAATGGAATTAAAAATGTAAATAACTTTACTAAAACTAAACAGATTTGAAAAAAAAAAAAAAAAAAAAGCACTTTGTTTTGAATGAAAAAATCTTTCAAATGAGGTATCACTTACCCTATTATGCTATTTAAAATTTTAAGGGTTGTGCTTATGACAATAAATGCTAACCATGTAAAAGGTGCTATATTTATTACAAAAATTATACATGTAGGTACTTGTACATACCGACACGTAATAAACAATAAATAGATTTAGAATATTTAACTCGGATAAAATGGCTAAATCATTATAGATGGAAGGCCAAAAAAAAAACTCGGATAAATGTCACTAACTACATATGTAACACAATAAATACAACTTAATAACAAAAACAAATTATAGTTAATAATTTGAGTTACACAAAACAATTTAAAAAACTAATTAACTGCACAGATCGCTAATAGGGTATTTGACTAAATTTTAAAATATATTGTAAATTGTGCGTATGTATACAATAGATACTTCCATAGTATCTTTTTCCAAAATAATGCCGAAAAAACGCTGAAAATAATATTTTTCTATTTAAATGAAAAAATTCCCGCCAAAACGCGCATTCAAAGTCACGTGGTTACGTGACGTAACATTATGATAAATAAACTGAAATCAACCAATAGGGATCGAATATTCTGACGTTTATAGCATAAATTGACGTCATACCAGTGGCAATTCATTTAGACGTGTTTGCGATCACGTGACAATTATATTAAATATTACAATTTAAAATTAGGTTTATTATTAAAATACTGACTTATTTCACGTAAAAAAACACTTGATTGTTAATCATAGTAATATATACTCCACTATTTCGAACATTTTAGTCTTTATTATTAATAGTGTCAAATACCCTATTACGCGTATATATTATATGTAAAACTAATATTGAACACTAACTACATGTTAGTTATCACTATCACAACGATGGGTACGGAGAATAGGAAAACAGGACTCCGCCCTTTATCGTCACTTTGTAGTCAAAATTAGTACCTACTGATACTGCTGATACGATTGTCGTCAGCGCACTGGCATCGGCTCTTTATATCACAAGTTGCAAAATTATAAAATTATACATTTTTTTCTTGTATAACCCAGAGCGTTAGTTAATAATGTTAGGCGGCCCATAGACGATCAATTTTATTGTGCAATATCACGGATTGTCCAATATTATTGACCGTTTAGGAATCATATTGAAGATTGCACAATGCTTTTAGAAAAGTTTGAGCGAGTTTAAATTTTATTGCGCCATATTTTTTTATTGCGTCGTCTGTAGGGCTTATTGTACAATATTTTTTAGTCTACTGTTCGGAGCGGTCCCGTACGCACGCACGAATATTTATAAATTTATTTTAAAAGACGTTCATGAGTGTACACTGGCCTTCTTTCGTTTTTTTTTTGTTTTGCCAACAAAATCAACAGCATAGCTGCAGCCAAATCTTCATAATCACACATGTTGTTCCGACGAAAATATTGACGCGAATAATTCAAGATTCAATATAATTGAACGTGTAGGCGTAAGCCGTAAGGTATATTTCAATACAATTGTGCAATAATAATATTGTACAGTTATATTGTAGGTGTATGGGGGCCTTACATGCTCATAGTGTTGAGGGTTGATAAGATTCTTGCAAAAATTGTATAGCAAAAGATGTCCCCCTTGAAAGCAAAATCGACGAGCGTTTTTTCAATATCTTATTTTAAATGACCAAAAGCGCGGCCGTTTCGTTTTAGTTGCTCTAATGATGGAATATTCTTAATTTAAAAATACAAATAACAAAAATCTTTAATTGAAAATTAGTATGCTCTTTTTAAAATTGTGATTATTATTGTTGCATATGATGTATTTTCATTGCAAAGTTTCATAACTTTTCAATTTCATTGAAAGTCTCTACTTGCCTATGAAAACTTTAAAATTTTTGAAAAGTTTTGTTTACACGTTGGTTTGGTTGGCATCACTTACTTTAGCTATTGTAATGCACAACAATACACAAATTTGAAAAAGTAATAACATATTTTTAAATTAGTTTTCATTGTGATCGAGAATACATAAGTACCTATAGAAAATTTCAAGATATCAGGAAATGGGTAAAAAATTGGTAACAAGATTTGATCGAAACAGACAAACAAAGTTAATAAAATTGTAAAAAAATATATCAATTGTGTATTTCATTATAATATAGTATTACAATCGGAACTTTTTATAAAAGTTTCCACAAAGTATCTTTTTCATGAAATTTTACATCATTACTTTCATGCATATAAAACAAAAAAAGTTATTTACGTGACAATAAATTTATTAACAATTGTAGTTTATTTAGCTTGCAAACATTATTTATTTTCAACCAATTTTAATAATACAGTAGAAACCGGTTATAACGATATCGGTTAATACGACGTATCGGTTTTAACGACTCAGAATAAAAGTCCCGGCTGAATCCCATATAATTGCCTTTTATAATATACCGTTTATAACGATATTGCTTACAACGAAATACCGCATAGAACGACTTTCTGTTTACAATATTTTTGGAGAATTTTATCGGTTTAACGATTGTACATAGTTTTGTACAATAAAAAATATTGTTTGACATAATAATACATCATGGATTGTAAACGTTAGAAAACAGAAAATAGATGTAGGTTTCAAATATTCGTATACTGGTACATGATTGGTGGAGAGTTATTAATACTCAATCATTCGGAACCGTCGCGTCGCGTTTCAAACTATGTTTCCAGTAAAGTAACGTTGAGTGTAGCTTCTGTATATCGTATACATATGTATGTACCATCGACATCATAAGTCCTCGTTCAGTTTGAAATCATAGTCGCAAAGCAGACACTGAGTAGCCCCGCCCATTTGATTTTAATAATAATTAAATCATTTTTTAATGTACCAAACAAAGACAGATAATTTGGAACTCATTTGCTAGATAAATTGCTAGAATTATTGAAGCTATTCTCACCTTTCGTGTGGCAGATGACTTATGAGGGCCACTGTACATATGTATGTATTTATTATTCTGTGCTTAAAATTTTAATTTTATTTTGACGATATTTTCGTTCACAGATGCTCAATTTCAGAAAATATCATGAAATTTTTAGTTTTTCCAATAAATACCTAAAAAATCGAATTTACGGGTATTACGACAATCGGTTTTAACGACCTAAAATGACCGGTCCTTTCGATTCGTTATAACCGATTTCTACTGTAAATACAATAAAAATTACACTGTACAACAAAATACTATTTAAAAAAAATATTTTTATCGATTGTTTTATTTTAATTGGCTGGTTTCGAATATGAAATTAATTTTTTTTCCAACAACTTTAGTTTTTTTGGGGTTCCGTATCTCAAAAAACAAAATATAATCCTTATAGAATCATTTTGTTGTCCGTCTGTCTGCTTGTCAATTTGGAATTCAACACACAAAATAATTAAATTATTGTCTAACTCTGAATGTTTGATTATTGTTGACAAGGAATGTGATATCACAACTCTGAAATGTAACCCTCGAGACTTTTGGCACCAAATTCAAAATTAGTTTTAAAAGAGTTAATTTTTGCGATTAAACCTTTATTTTCTGTAGAAATAAGTGTTTTTTTGGAAATAGGAGACACGTAAGATTATCATAGAATAGTTTTTTTTTAAATTAGTCATCCTGCCTATTACAAAGCTTATTAAAAAATCAATAGGTACAAGCATTAATTTATTATTGTTTAAAAGTCTTACAAGTGACTTAATTGTTTAATTAATCAATATTCAGGATGTAGTACCTACCTGAATTGATTAAATTACCCGAATAAATTATCTACATGTGTACAGGGTTTGTTGATAATTAATTACTAAATCCCTTGTGGGATTGTGGCTATTTATTATGCATCTATATTCCACATATTGAAACTGTAGTGATATATGTATGCAGTGTCGCACCCCAGGGGGGTAGGTAGGTTAGATTTTGTCATATTATCTTTAAAAAAAACTATTCCATGCATCTATTGTATTCTAAAGTATAAAATTCCGAACACAATTTGTAATTTTTAAATCTTCAAACATCGGAGATATAGGCAGTTTTGCAGTCGGCCATATATGTACGTAACGTATATTATATACAGGATGTTCACCATAATTGAGTGATTATTGCTAACTTTCAGTATTTTTTCCGGGATGAATAATGGCGATCTCAAAAAACGAGTGAATGTCGAATTTCACATAAAAAATCTGCTATGAAACAAAATCTTTTTCAAGACCTTAAATTTTGATTTCATCCATAAAATTAAATGCTTTTTAGAATTTTTACTATAAAAAAATATAAATTTTACTAAATACCCAATAAAAATTCATTAAAATTTTTATATTTCACACAATATTAGAAATATTAACATTCCACATAATTATCCGTATAGAAAAAACTGTGAAAGAAAAAATCAAACTTAAAAGTAACATATTACCGAATCCTCTATATATCCTATAGCGGATAGCCTATATATGTACAATAATGTACATACATAACATATACATATATGTGGATAAAGGTTAATTATATGCCCTATGCTATTTACATTAAAAAAGTGTACGTCGTCAGTATAAAAATCCGCTTTCATGTACATATATTTTTGTAATTTGTAATACAAGTAGTACGTAATAACAAAATGTAACGATATTGAAATACAAGTATATCTGATCTGCATATGTAACTACATAATGTTAACGTCGTATCAACAGTTAACACATATACAAGGCGAATGTATAGGTACTAAAATAAATATAAAAGTAACAGGATACTCTGATAATGTATAACGTATGACGTATAGTAATACTTTAAAATTCTGATAGTAAATGTAGATTTTTCAAGTATAAATGGATTGCTTGGTTGTTTATATCTATTTGAAATTATTGAAAAAACATATAATAAAAATATGTACCTATTATTTTTTTTTTCATTTACCTATTTTATATAGAAGTTTTGATGTATTGGCGTGTTTTAAAAACCACGGAAATACTGACAGCTTTGTATGTTTTTATAATTTTTTAAGCTTTCAATGCTTCCCAACAAGGCCGGCACAACAGATAAATTTTGAGTGTCCAGTAAAAAAGTTGTGGGAGTTGGAGAGAATTTCTTATTTATAAAATCTGACTCAATTATTTCGAAAAGTACGTTAATTAATTCTATTGTTTTCACCTATTCTTAGATAAGGTGAAAACAATCGCACGCTTATTATTTTTAATGATAAATTCGTCCATAAATTGTTCAATGTCTAAATTGTCAACTAATTCTGACACTTAAACTAAAAATACACCTTAACCACAAAATTTATGTCACTCGACACGTGTTTCGACTTCACAAGAAGTCCTCATCAGGAGCCTAACGATTCCAGACTGATATAGTCTTGGTCAGAACCTATATATATACTAAAAGGACTTATCACGCTTCAATGATTCAGACCAATCAACGGCAAGGTCTAGAAGGATTGAAGCTGGGATAGGTCCAGTACCTCCATTAAAAATACTATTCTTATCCCTCAAGATTTCTAAGCTTTCTGCTGCGTCTAATTGATTATTATTGCATGTTTTAATTAATTTTAAATTATTAATGTCCGTTTTATGATTTAATGTAGTCATATGATGAGCTACGCTAGATTTATCCACCCGATTGTATTTAAGGTGAGCCATGTGCTCTTTAAATCTAATGTTTATAGATCTCGTAGTTTGTCCTAAATAACTTTTTTCGCAATTTAAACAGCTGATTTTATAAATACCGGATTTATCATTTACTTCTATTTTATCTTTGGGGTTACCTATATTCTGAATATATGTGAATCAAAGTCACACGATTGCCAATTTCTGATGGGTAATTCGAAACACACTAATTTTTCGAGTGTCTAGTACAACATAATGAAGACTAGACTGATGCCGGCCCTGCTTCTCAAACTTTTTTGGACTACGATCCACATTTTAGAACGATAATAATCTATTATTATTTTTTATTAATTCCCTAAATCTTATGAACGACCTTTTTTAAGTCAAACTATTTTTCTGTATTACTATGAAAATGTTTGGCATAATTATTTGCAGTCGAAGCTAAAACCAGACTTTTAACTGAGCATTCAAGTATAATTAAGGCACAAATAATTATAAAAAATTCAAGAACTGGTTTTGATATAGATGAAAATTTGTTATTCAACGTCATCAAATTGTTTGATGATCCTTTAATTTTGAACTATATTGTGTACTTTTGGTATTTTGTATTTAAATATAATTTCGGAGCTACAATCATTTTAGTTTATATTTTATTTGCAGGGGGTAGTAAACAGATAGGTTACTAGTTCCAATAATTGAAAAAATAAATATAACAAAAATGTTCATACCACTTGAATAATAATCCATTTCGTAAATTGCATTAACTGTCGTTTTCACATACCTGAAAAAGAAAAGAACAAGTATTAGTTATAAAAGATTTAATATCTATACATAAAATAGACTACATAACGCGTTGACTGCCAATGACGAGAAAACTCATAGTTTGCGTATTGCCTAGGACGCCAACAAAATACGAGTTAGGTATCTCGTAGTTTGTTTACTTGCCATATTTGTGCAGCTACGATGAAATTTGTAGTGTATATCAGTGTAAATACGAATCGATAGCCTCAGAGAGGATAACAAAAAATCAAGATTAGCTTACATGAAATATAATTGGACAAAGTTTATTTAAAATCAACAAAATAATACCTATTTAAAAAAAAAACACATTCTTTATGCTTTTTGATGATTATCTACTATTATTATTATTAGGGTGGCCATTAATTTTCTTATTTTCGAGTTTCTTTAAGGTCACCCACCCTAATTTCTTAAAGATAAGAAAAAAATAATGTATTCAACATTTTAAAGTGATTGGATATTATTAACACGTGCCACCGAGCGATCGAATATTAACACGTTAAAACAGCGATTCTCAACCAGTGGGGCGCGCAATAAAACTGAATGGGGGGGGGGGAGGTGTTGTGCATAATGAGAAAACATATTATTACAAAATTTATTTAATTTACTGAAAGAAAAGCAACAAAATACGTTCTGACATAAATAAAAAATAAATTACACATTTACATTTACACTGATATAATAAACTTATAAATATAGAATTGTATCAGTACTGTACAATGTATTTATTAATTAACTTATCAATATTAAATTAAAAACAAGATTAATAATTATTAGTGACTTCTATTGGTCTGTCTTGCAGAGCAAAGTTTTTCGAAAAAGGTTTAATATTAGAAATTGACAATTTAAAGCATTTTTTTAAATATTTAGCTGAAATCTATTTTCCAGTGAAAATTATTGTTTGAGGGTGGGGGAGGGGGGCGCGATGAGAATTGTGATTGAAAATTGGGTCGCAAATACTAAAAGGTTGAGAAACGCTGCGTTAAAAGAATTTGTTTTTTTCAATTTTTCTCTAAACAGCTGTATTGAATGGATTTTGATGTTCTAAAACGCATTTTAAATTTGACAGTTTCTAGTTTTTGTACCTTTGATTCGATTTTTTATCGCTTCCCACTACTCCTTGAGAGTTTTCAGAAAAATGAAAGAAGCATAAAATGTAATAATTCAAAATTTGCCAAACTTATACAGTAAGTTGAAAAATTTATTTTGAGCAAAAAACTTTATTTAAACATGTGTCCGAAAATCTTTCGTAAGCCCCCTAAAAAATTATTTTGGATAAAATCTTCGAGGGGCTGTAACTCTTACGAAAAATTTTCGGAAACATGTTTAAATAAAATTTTTTGCTCAAAATAATTCCTTCAACCTACTGTTGAAGTTTGGCACGCCAATTTTGAATTATCCTGAATTATTTTTATATAAATACTTTTGTCCGAAATAATTTTTCTGAAAATTCGTTATATTGGAAATAATCAGCCGGAAAGTCTTTAAAAAACACCCGATATACAGGGTGATTCAACACTGTCGTGCCAAACTTGAACACTAGATTGAAAAAAATATTTTAAGCAAAAAACTCCCAATAAACATATGTCCGGAAATTATTCCTTAGGGAACTACAGGCTTTCAAAGATTTCACTAAAAATGAGTTTTAATTTAATATCTAGAGAACCCTTTGTGATAGAATTATGAAATTTAGTATTTGGTTTAGTAATAATAAGTGTTGTCGATTTCTAATATTAACCAATTATATTTTAGGTCAGGGCTGTATGGGGCCAGTGGGCCAATCGATTTTGATCTAGTAATTGTTTGTTCCTTAATTTCTTTTCTTGAGTTGGTACTTTTATAAGATTATATGACACAAAATACACAAAAACATACTTTGCTTGTTTATAATAGGATATACCGTTTTCGAGAAATATCGATGGAAATGAAATCATGCAGAATTAACCTTAATACGGATGCTTGAAATTATAAAAAATAAATTTATATTCTTATTTCATGATAAAAAATAAGACAAAAAGTTAATATAAATATACCTCCGAAAATGCATCCATATCAACAAATAACCATTTTTAGTTTGTTTTTTAGTCATGTTAATAAAGTACATGTAACAGTAATAGAACTGGCTATAGATCTTAGAGGATTCATATTAGGAGGTTTATTTATATGAACTTTATTCTTACCTTTAATCATAGAAAAAGAATATAAATTTATTTTTTATAATTTCAAGCATCCGTATTAAGGTTAATTCTGCATGCATTCTTTTTCATTGATATTTCTCAAAAACGGTTTATCCTATTATAAACAAGCAAAGTATGTTTTTGTGTATTTTGTGTCATATAATCTTATAAAAGTACCAACTCAAGAAAAGAAATTAAGGAACAAACAATTACTAGATCAAAATCGATTGGCCCACTGGCCCCATACAGCCCTGACCTAAAATATAATTGGTTAATATTAGAAATCGACAACACATATTATTACTAAACCAAATACTAAATTTCATAATTCTATCACAAAGGGTTCTCTAGATATTAAATTAAAACTCATTTTTAGTGAAATCTTTGAAAGCCTGTATGTTTATTGGAAGTTTTTTGCTTAAAATATTTTTTTCAATCTAGTGTTCAAGTTTGGCACGACAGTGCTGAATCATTCTGTATACATACATACATATATCCAGAAATCCGGATATTCGATTACATTATACTGTTTACATATAGAACTAAGATAAACAACTTTCTTGTGTTTTATTTCGACAAAGTGACATTTCGTATACAATGTAAATATTTATATGTATGAACTTTGTCATATATATTCACTATAACAGAAATTCATCATCATCATAATACTGGTTGAGTGTTTATTTGCTATGTCGTATGTATTAGAAATAGTTCAAGTCTGACATATTCAATGGTAGTAAGTATGAATGTATTCATGGTTTCATATTCAGTTTTCTATTGTTGACTAATAATGCACAATATGACTTATGTATGTATTCTCAATTGTCTTTAACTCCTTTAGTTCTCGGTATTAAGAGGAAAATAGAAATGCATTTATTGTTTTCATTATGTTGTTAAGTACATTTATGAATGCACTTTAATGTTCAAACAAATGAATATTTTTGTTAATCCTATAACTGAAATGTATGTACATATAAATGGTATTCGGAAGCTAAACAACTTTAAAATAAAAATAATTTGTATTATGTACTATTGTACTACTTGTATGTATAATTCAGGGCTGTGGAGTCGGAGTCGGTAAAAAGTTACCGACTCCGACTCCTTTAATTAAATAATGGTTTTTACTTCTTTAAAAACTTATTATTTTTTGTGCCTTTTGAATTTTGGAGTACAATGATTTGAAATTTTTAATTCTGGCCGAAACCAAAATCACCGGAATTCACTCAAAAAAATTTTGCCTGGAAACGAAATTTTTTTCAATAAAAATTTTGTACAGAGTAGGAGTCGAACATTAGAAAAATAAAGGCGTCTGAGTCGGAGTAGGTTTTTGTACCGACTCCACAGCCCTGGTATAATTAATAGGGAAACGGCGGCTAATATGGCGCACTTAGAAATACAATAATAAATAAATTATTTAATCAAATGCGATCGTGTAAAAAATTGCAATTCATTTCATTTTTTTATTTTCTATTTATAAAGATTTATGTCCGGTAGCTGGTAAATTTGCTAACTTGCAATCACTATTAAATAAGGTATCAAACTTATATGACAGTTATTACTGAAGACTTGGACAAGTTATATGTAAACACCAACGGTATTAAAACAGTGGAGATATTATGAAAATTATTTTGTACGACTAGAATTGCCGACTGTGATACAATATGTTGAAGTATCACTGCTTCAAATTCCATAGCAATTCCATAGATAATATACAACAAAATGAATACCTCATTTGTGAGTGTTTGCAAGCTAATAACTTTTGCTAGCCCCTAGGATGTTTTCGTCTATGATTTACTTAATGAACATGAATTAGTTATCATATGTAAATCGCAAGAAGATGAATTTATTTGGACTTTAATAATTTTTAATAATTTAAAATATTTATAAATGTTGAATCGTTGATTAATCAAAAAAATATTTAACTATAGATAGGCGGGTAATGTAGCACATTCAAGCAAGTGTTGAAAACTGTGATAGTATAGTGATGTATTTGTGATAGTTAATACGAGAAAAATATAAGTAATATTATTTGTATTATATAAATACTTTTTTTTAGGAATTAATGCAAGTGGTTTTCATAATTGTATTGCTCTACAGAGGTTTACGTGTTTCGAGTTCTGGAAGTTGTACTGTATTTTAAACCGAAAGGCAAGTTTTACGAGGCTACATACACCTCTAGAATCTTATTTCTTTGGTCCCAAAGGACACAGTTGGTTAAGAGCTTTTGTATTATGTTATTCATAAAAGTGTAGGCATATTAAAATTTAGTTATTAATAAGTATTAAATTTTCACTTCTCTTTGAGATCTTATTAACATACTTTCTTATGATATACTAAATAATTTTTATGACTGATGAAGCAAAATTAATTATTTGTACTTTAATGAGT
This sequence comes from Sialis lutaria, assembly GCA_949319165.1. Taxonomy (NCBI): domain Eukaryota; kingdom Metazoa; phylum Arthropoda; class Insecta; order Megaloptera; family Sialidae; genus Sialis; species Sialis lutaria. Next base: position 6,814,430 of record OX439233.1, on the reverse strand, counting down.
TTTTTTCAAGGCAATTATAAGGGCGTTAATACTGTGGGTCTTATGTCTTATAGTGCTGTTATTAAAAAAAAGACAGACAAGTGCGAGTAGAACTCGTGCCCCAAAGGTTCCGTATCGTTAATCGATATATAAAACTTAATTATTGTTAACAATAGATAGTTATACGTAAAAAATGGACACGATTTCCAAGACATCTTCGTGTATAAGCGACTTCATGTAGACTCTCGCGCTGTATGAAAAAACCGCAAAATTAAGTTTGTCATTTAATAATTCTACATAGAATTAGAAATTAATAATTTTTATTTGTGCTATGAGACCTTCCTTCGTGTCAAATTTCAAGATTCTAATTCAACGGAAATTATCTTTTAAATTTTGACGTATAGAACCCAAAAATTAAAATTTAATTGATTTATCTATATGTGATGTCACGTTTGCTCTGACCTCCCCTCTCGCCCGTCAAATACTGTCACGTTAACCAATATACCTTTCTTTCTCCTTTTTTTCCGTACATATTTTACGTTATTCTAACAAAAAGTTATAATTTGATTCACCAATTATCGAAAAAAAAAATCTTTAGAAACTGAAATGGAAACAAAGAAAGAAAACAGAAAAATGGTTATATCAACAATGAGGGTCAGGAAATTTAGGGCCTTTAAAAGATTTATTATCGCATAATCGATAATATACAGTCCTTAACGATTAAGCAGTTTATTTTGCGAAACCTTCCGGGATGTCGGTTGTGTTGTGCCGGAATATTTATATACTTTCCTTAACCGGATAATTTCTTATCTCCTTTGACGTAAAGAGTTTTTATTTTATTTCGTACCATTTAGGTAAACTAATATACAGCGTGTTTCATTTTAAATAGCTCGATCAAACTATATGGCGTTCCATAATGTTATTATCCGTAATATGAATAGATTCATAATGTCAATCACTTTTTATGAACTTGTTTAACATTTAATCTTAGTTAGTTTTTCGTTAAATCATAAGATGTTCGCGGTTTAAATCTTATATTAGGAAAGATTATAGATATATAGATCTTAATTTGATTGTCAGATTTGTTATTTCCATAGATATATCCCAGAGGCGTCAGTTGAAAATTTATAATATACAAATATACTTTAAGCTACAATTGAATTTGGTATGTTATGAGAGATGATTGTTCCAAATAGACTTTACTTTGTTAATTAATTATCACTGAAATACCTTTTATTAAAATATAAAACATTTATTATTAATTTAATTTATAATTCAGAACAATTGATATTTAATTTAAAATCTGAATGATACGCCAATGATTCGTGGAGCGATATTTTGTGGAGTGATATGGTAACAACACTAGGTATTGTGTGATGAGTCCTTTATCTTTCCTTGTCTAAGGTTTAAATAGACAAAAAAATTTTTTTTATTTCATTTTCGTAAAGTACATATATTTAAGTACACACACAGAAAATTTCAACTCAATCCGGCGATTATTTTCGAAGTTACAGGCATATTTGTAAAGACATCTCAGAGCGTTTGAATGTAGGAGGTCGGAGCGGCAGCGCGTTTTTCTCAAATCTGTGTTTTTAAAGTCGGTGACCACTATTCCTCGGAAACGGTTGAACTGATCAATCTCAAATTTTAACACAAGTTTCTTAAGAATATTTTTTAGTAATTAATCGAAGGTTTTATCTCACCGATAAATATTTATTTTTTTATAAACAATTTAAGGTCAAATTTTTGTCGAAAATCGATATTTTTTTTGAGAAGTCGCCATTTTGTCAAAAACTTTTATTTTGCTTATTCCTTCGACTAAGTACAAGATTATACATTACTTTAAAGAAATCCGTTTAGGTTTTTTATTTTAAAAGATGTAGCAGCTTTCGAAGTTATTATTTTTAGAAATAAAAAATGTTAAAATACAATTAAAAGTTACCATACATATTTGTACAAATTTTTACATTGATACATTATAAAAGTCTTCTCTTAAAAAATTCTTGAAAAAACACTTTTTTTTGGCCTTCTGACTGTATGTAACCCCTTAACTGTAATAGTAGATATAGTTTTAGGCTGTAATATTTGCAGTTTATTGATCAATTTATGTTCAAGAGCTGATAACATATTTTTCTGCCCCATCTGAGCACTAGGCAGACTTACGGAAAACATTAATTCATGTGTTGTACAATAATGGAAAAAAAGTCCCAACCTCGACACCCGGGGATAAATGGGTTAAATTCCTTAGAGAACATGTAAAGAAAAAGTGTATGTTTGCCCCATGTGAGCACAAATAAAATGACTTCAGGGAGTTAGTTTATGAAAAGTTAGATAGTGAAAGTGCAATGGGCAGACGCGTAGGGTGGGGATAAGGGGTAGGCAGACGCACTCAAACATGCAATATTTTTTTTGAAAATTGCCCCATTTGAGCATTGCTGATTTTTTTAGGGATGCAGTTTTTGATCTGTAGATGACCGTAAAACAAAGGCAGACGCGTAGGATGGGGATAAGGGGTCGGCAGATGCCCTTAAACATGCAATTATTTAATGAAAATTGTCCCATCTGTGCATTGCTGAATATTGTATGGATGATAGACTTTGATCTGTAGATGACCGAAAAAACACAATTGTTTGGGATGTACAGGAAAAACTGTAATTCTTCAGGTTTCTTTTTTTCCGTCTACCGTAAAAGAGCATTACCTGATTTCGGGCCATATGTCACCCAGAGTCAGGGTTGGCAAAAACCCGGGTTTTTTTAAAAAAGCCCAGCCCAGCGGGTTTTATTGGGTTTTAAAACCGGGTTTTTTTGGGTTTTATTGGGTTTTTTTAAAATAAAGTAAAGACATATAATATATATTTTAAACACAAAAAAATGTATTCAAATGATGTTGATTGATGTAATTGCGTCTAAAAAAGGAAAATTATCCTCAGTATTTTCGTTATATAAAAAAGGTCCTTCGAATTTCCAAATATAGTTTTCTATAATATATATTTTTTGAATTGCGTAACAAAATTTAAAAAATACCATTTTTAATATGTTAGTTAACTGTTCGAAATGGTTTCCGGTTTTTTCAAGACCTATTTTGAAACTCGACAAACATAATTAAATGTTTATCTGGTAATGCCCAGTACTATTGAATAAAAGATTTAGCAATAAATACATAAAAATATTTAACTAATTTAATTATAATTTAATATTCAAAGTGGAAGACAATAGATAATAAAGAAAACCATACATGACTTTCATGTTCCATAATATTTTTCTTATACTATTTAAAATATTTTTAAAAATATTAGTTCTGTAATATCAAATATGTAATAAAATAAAAATGTAGAATAAGAATCTGAAAATTTGAATTAACTTGCATTAGGAAACGTGATTTAGAAAATGTAATATTTTATTGTTTAAAATTAAATTTTGAGCATGTTTTTCTCTCTTTTTAATAGCTGGTTTCGATCTATAAATAAATAAATATCATTTAGGTTCAATTGAACTATCAGTTTAATATTAGGTACAAAATTTCAAATATTTCCAAAACCCCTAATCCGATAATCCCAAAAATCAATAGGTAGGTACTTACTAAGACAAACATTTTCCTCAAAAGTAATTCAAATTTTTACAATATACTTATCGTGAAAATTCTTCACCCAGACAGACACATGCATAGCCGCCATACGGAAATATCAGTTCTTTACATTGAATTTATATGTAAAGTACAATCAGAATCTGCATTTATTTCGGACACAATTTTTCGACGGTATTACAATACTTCCATTTCTTACAGAGTAAAAAATATTTAAATCCTTTATTCGAGAATGTTGGTTATTTCTAGAGAAATTATTTAAAATATTTATTTATCATGAGTTTTAAAACACACTATTTATTTTTGAGAAATAAATGAACATTTGTCATTACAGTTTTTTTATTAATCCAAAATTATCCATCCTAATTGTAGTAAAGAGGGTTAGTATTAAAAAAATTGGATTGCCGTCATTCTAGATCTTCTGTCATATTGTCGAAACGAGTGATATTTGATAACTTTTTTAGGTCTAGATAAAAAGTTATTTGTTTTAAGCTTTTCAAATCACAGAGTCTGTATGTATAAGTACAAATAGTTATTACCACTGTTATTGTAATTACAAATAAAATATATAGGTCTGGAATGATTGTATTACAATTATTTCGTTACAAAATAAAATATTTCATTCAAATATACTGTAAAATAATGAAATTTAAAAAAAACCCACTGGGTTTTTTTAAGTCAAGTTGCCCAAAAAAACCCGGGTGGGTTTTTTTGGGTTACCCAGTGGGGAGCCAACCCTGCCCAGAGTAAACAAAAACATTAAAAATTGAAATTTTTGAAATAACAAATTTTGAAATAATTTGTCTTAGCCTTAGTTTTTATATAGAATTGCAAGTTAAAAATTTGTAAAGGTTTAAAAAATAAATGTTTAAAAAATATATTTTTATTTGAGAATATACTAAATGCTACAATAAAAACACAAATTTGAAAACGTACACTTAACTGAAAACACTTATATACAGTTTACTTCCATTTATGCGGATTCACTTTTACGTGGTTGTGAAAATTAAAAAAAAAGAGTGGAAAGACTTAAAAACACAACGTAATTTCTATTGTTCCATTTTTCCATGTTTTCATGGAACCAATTAATCGCGTAAATAGAAGTATTACTATAGTACCATTTTGTTTTATTTATTTATTTGTTTTGTCAGTCTTAGTTAAAGTTTTGTTTTCAAAATTTAGAACTGTTTTTGAAGCTCTTTTATTTTTGTTTCTTAAAACAAAACTCTATTGCTTTACTGAAGAATTAACTCAAGATTTAATGTACATCATAAACAGTTAATAAAAGTGATTTAAACTTATTTTAATGTGTGAAGATGATGTAATGTTTATTTTATAATATCTTAATTATCTCATAAACATTTTATGACGCTAATAATAATATTTTTCTTGATTTATGATCATTACATTTTTTGTTTTCGCCTTTATGTATATAAATATTTTATGTTAATAATCATATATCTAATGATATTCTCACATAATAAAAACTCTATCAAATTTTATTAATGTCTGGATTTTATTTGGATTCCTTGAAGTCAAAAAAAGGAGATTTGGATTGTTATGTAATCTCCATATCTATAGCGCGCTGTTTTTAAACTGTCATCAATTTTTAACTATATCGGGTGTCCAAAATAAGTATGAAATGCATGGAAATATCCTAAACGATAAGAGATACAGATATGGTTAAATGAGATGAATTATTTGTAAGAAAGGGGTAAGTATTACTATATCAAAAAATACTAATAATATTATGTGGTTTAGGCGGTACATCTAAAAACTGAAACTTTCTTTAAATAGGTATAACTTTTTTGTCAAAGTAGATAGGTACTTTTTTGTTTGCGGTTTCTTAAAGTACTTTTTTATGTAAAATTGATTGATGTATAATTTTTATATCACTTTTCATTTCCGAGTTACAAGCTCTGAGTTGGTTATAGCATATTCGAACGTGTTTCTTACACTACTTTACAACGACATGTCACTTGTCACAGTATTTTATTGCAAACATTTAAGTAGGACATGAAAAACAAAAATCACAATAGCAACAATCAAAATAACAAATGAATATTTGAAAACATTAAACTATTAAAAAAAATGTTCTTACTTTTTTTCGATAATAAGTGTGATATGTGACATATCGTTGTAAATAAGAGTAAAAAAAAAACACGTTCAAATATGCTATAGCCATCTTAGTGGCCCATAAGAAAAACTAAAGTTAGTGCTTGTAACTTGGAAACAAAAAATGATATAAAAATTGTAAATACACCAATCAATTCTACATAAAAAAGTGCTTTAAGAAATCGCAAGCAAAAATTACCTATCTACTTTGATAAAAAAGTTACCCTTTTAAATAAATTCCGAATTTTCAGTTTTTTGAGTATACCGTCTCAACCACATAAAATTATTAGTATTTTTCGATGTAGTAATACTCACCTCTTTCTTACAAATAATTCATTTCATTTAACCTCATCTGTATCTCTTACCGTTTAGGATATCCCCATGCATTCCACGTTAGTATTTCTAAATCATACTAGATATTTAGAAAATGCTCGCAACTTAAAAATTTATTTAATTTTAGGACTGACATAAATTATCTAGTTCTCTTCACAAAGCTATAAATTTCAATAATAATAGATAATGAACTGTGCAGTTTACAGCAGTCCCTAGTACTTTAAAACTATAAATCATATAAACTTCAAAAAGGTCTAGTATTAACTATGGAAAATTTAATACAATTTGATATATCGTTTTGTAGTAACAACACTTTAAGTAAAGTACATAATATCGCACACCTAGATCTAAACAGGTATTAACTCAAAAAAACACTTTTTTCAGTACAAGCGAAAAACTGATTACAATTACATTATGCACTATAGAGATTTATGCTTTTTATATGCAGCTAAAAGAAAGATATTGTAGGAATTTTGAAATCTGTTTTTTTTTGGTAAGTAGGTATTGAGATAAGGAATTCGATGGTGTGCATAACTCAAAAATTGAGATTTTAGAGTTAGATCTAGGTGTGCGATATATTAATTGTGAGGCATAATTGAAATTATTTTACAGATATAAAACAAAAATAATGAATACAATTAAGGAGCTTCTGGAAAATAAAACAATAAAAGGCTATTTTCTTAAATCTGAGATAATTTGATTTTGTTCAAGTTTGCGTTAGTAAAGATTGTGTTAATAATTTGATTTTGTTAAAGTTTGCGTTAAGTAGTAGGTATTACAGCCTAGCTAACAAAATTTGCTAGCTTGCAATCACTTTTAAATGAGGTAGGTATTAATGTTGTGATAGTATCTATGGATTACTTTTGGAAATTAAAGCAGTGATATTTTAACTTATTGTAACATACATAGTTCGCGACTCTGTCCGTACAAAATAATTTTCATTAACTGTTTTAACCCATTAACGCCCAAAAGAAAACTAAAACATGAAAAAGATTTGTTTTAATGAAATTAAGTGCATATCTATATCTATAAAAGAGTTTGTCCTTAACCACTCATTCACTCACTCATATATCAACGTACAGCCCAAACCTCTGGACCTAGAAACGTGAAATTTCGTAGGTGCCTTCCTTTTATGATGTAAGCACCCACTAAGAAAGGATTTTTTGAAATTAAACCCGTACGGGGTTAAAACAGGGTGTCAAAGTTTATATAAAAAAATATTTTTTTTGTTCGCATTTAATTGAAACTTATCGAACATACTCTACAATATAAACAATGAAACACTTATTTCAGCATTTCCCAAAATTTAACCCCTAAAGTGTTAGGGGGTGGAAAAATTTGTGAAAGATTTTTTTTTTGTATTCACCGAATGAAACATGGCGTAAGTAGGTACTCTACAAGACAAATAGTATTTACAAAAATTCAACCCCTATGGGAATGGGGGGGGGGGGTAAATTTTGATATATTTATCTTCATAATTGTTCATGATATTAAAAATGATAATTAAAAATAAAAGTTCGATATTCAAGCTCTAATAGCATGGGACGGGGACGAGGATGGATTTGGATATGTTTATGTGCATACCTGCTTTACTTATAAAGGTAAATTCGGGAAATAAGTCATCTATTAAAATAAAAATTTCGACATTCAACCTCTAATGGTGGGGGTAGACAGGGTCTGTGTTTTTGATATGTTTATCTGCAAAGCTGCTTACCTTAGTTTTTACAATTTTTAACTAAATCCGAGATATTTACGTTTTTATAGGTAATGAATAAAAATCAATATAAAATAATGTAATATGTCATCCCTTATCACGTATGGAGGGTTAAAATTAGTTTCGAAGTTTACGCGAGCGAAGCCGCGGGATTCCTCTAGTTCAATATATTTAACTAAATATATAACACAAACTTTATTATATTTAGAAAAAAAATAACAGTGTGTACTCAAGCGAGTAAATTGGGAAGATATGAAGTCTATTTTGTATGAGACTGCTTTTCTGATTTCATTTTTATTTAGATAATTTTCATTTAAAAGTCATATTATATGTATATTTAAGTTATTTCATTGATTAAAATATATTAGCATACCACGTACCTCTTTTCATATAAAAATTATTCAGAACAATTAAAACAGGTTTAAACACTTATAAAACTAATAACGTTAACAGATTTTGTTTGTTGCACTTCTACCATCTGATTTTTAAGGAAATATTGTGAATTAATATCCATAATCAGCAGTATTAATTATAAAATGAGGTGTAGAATGTAGACAATCTAGACAAATGTGTACGGCGGGTGTTTATGGGTTAATACCGTTTCGCGAAACTTGTCAAAGTCTTCACCAAGAGAACCAGAGAACTGTCATATAAATGTTGTATCTTATTTGAAAGTACTTGTAAGCTAGCATATTTTTGCTAGTTAGTCTGAAATTCTGTAATACCGGACATAAGAAAATTATTTATTGAAAAAAAAACAATCATTGCCCGGAACAAAAGTTGTTTTACCGAACCTCGATAGAATTGTGGCTGTTTTCATAAAAAACACTTGAACTTTAGACAACTTGTGATAAGGGTTCTTTTTGCAAAAACTAGATTTATAACAGTTCGGGGACTCTGAAAGTATATAATATATATCTCATATTGACATGCAGTAGGTATTTGTAGTAATTCGGACTATGATTATTTTTGCCAGAAACTTTTTTAATTATTGTTGTCAAAGTTATAATAATTATAATTATAATACATACCTAAATAAAAAATTAAATACAAAGTGTTTTTGTCCGGTATTATAAAGGAGTTAACAAAATTTGTTAGCTAACAAGTAGATACTTTTAACAGGGTATTAATTTTGTGATATTATTACAGTTGGTAACTCTGACTGTAGATATAATTTTCATAATATCGCCACTAACAGTATCCACCAGTTTTGGATACTGCATGTAGTTCCCTCACGAATAATTTTTGGACACATGTTCATATAAACTTTTTTGCTAATTTTTTTGTCCAAGTTTGTTCCACATGATATGACTCACCTGTATAATAATAATAATAATTACGAAAATATATGTAGGTAATTTAATTATAGGGTAAGGTTGCTTAAGCCGTACCACCGCCTAAATCGTACCCCGTCAAAATCTCAGCATGTTTAGTGTCAACGGCGCCTCTAGTGATTGTAAAGTGTACTTCCCAGTCGACCATTTTAGTGGATATAGAGAATCGTTCAGTTAGTGTGTTCATTTGAAAAATATATAACAAATAAGTTTTTTTACATGTTTCATCTTATTTTTAAACTAGATTCATTAGATATTTTAGTTGATAATATGGTGATAAAGAAATTTTTAATGTTCACTACGGATTTTGTAGTATTTAGTGAGTTATTTTAATAAAATGAATCGACTTGCAGTTTTTAAGATATGTGATTGTGATTGTTTAAAATTTTAATTAATATGTGTCTTAAGTCGTACCCCTACAAAATTCGTAAGTCGTACCGATAAGACTTACAATTAAGTCTATATGGTAAACTTCCAATTACATTTTTTTTATTTTACTATTCTAGTTACGGAGCAATAATATAGAATTTAATGAAGTGCGTCGATTATATAATATCCCGAAACCCACCCCGCGACGTATAATTTAATTAGATATTGTTTAATATTGATGCCTTCTTTTTCCTGTTTGTTTTCATGGTTGCTTCTACTAAGTTGATTATAATTTTGTTTATCATTGATAATTATAATAGAATTTGATTTAAATTCTTTTATAAACTACTCCATTCTACATAAGTACGACTTAGGCTATAGGTGGTACGAGTTAGGAAACTGGTTTCCTAACTCGTACCGAATGTATATTTTTTTTAATTAATAAATTTATTATAAAAATGATAAAAATTTCGTTCTTTGTTGTAACAAATGAATACATAAATAATCAAATTTACAAATAATGCATACACGTGTTTTTTTATTAATCAATCATTCAATCTATATCTATTTTTCCCTTATGGGGCACGACTTAAGAAACCTTACTCTAATTAATTTGGTAATATTTTAGTTCATGTTCAAATAAGATTGTAATAAAAGTAAATACAGTAGAAACCGGTTATAACGATATCGAAGGGATCGGAATTTTAGATCGTAATAACCGATAATTCGATTTTTAAATGTATTTATTAGAAAAACTAAATATTTCATGAGTATGCTGAAATTTTGTGAAATTCACCGTCTGTGAGCGAAGATATCGTCAAAATAAAATCAATATTTTAAGCATAGAACACATACGATATACAGAAGCGACACTCAACGTTATTTTACTGGAAACATAGTTTGACATTATGAGGTGCGATTCTGATTGGTTACTCTCCATCAATCATGTACCATATATGAATATTTGAAATCCACATCTGTTTTCTGTTTATTATGCGGTGTTTACATCGAGAAAACAAAACAGAAACATGGTGTTTTTATGACAAAAAAGCAATAAACCCTATATATTTTTAAATACGAAGTATTTTAAAGACACGATGATTATATTTGTTTTTTTTCGGTGTAAACACCGCATTAGAATTAAATTAATCTACAAATGTTAAGATTAATGACATAAAAATACAAAATTGTTTTAATCAATGTTAAATAACACATGTGCAAAGAGTATTGCCTATATAAAAAATACTATTTTCAAAAAAATAGATACAAAAGTCAGTCCGTCGTTAAACCGATAAAAAATTTCCAAAATATTGTAAACAGAAAGTCGTTAAAAGCGGTATTTCGTTGTAAGCGATGTCGTTATAAACGGTATATTATAAAAAGCAATTATATGGAATTCATTCGGTACTTTTATTCTGAGTCGTTATAACCGATACGTCGTATTAACCGATGTCGTTATAACCAGTTTCTACTGTATAACAGTTTAATTTATAAGAATTTTTCAATGTTAATAAGTTATCTTAATAACATAAAGAATAACGTATTATCGGAAAACCACAAAACTCAAATAACTTTGGTAATAGGTACTAAGTCGTATATTATTGTCATATGTTTTTCTTCTCTACTTGACCCGATGGCAATTGGCCGTCCATTACGGAACAAATACATCAACGCTAATGGGGCAGTTAAGGCTTCAATGTAATATATTTTCATTGTACTTTTTGTTAGATTGTTTGAGATATGTAACAGCGAATAGATTTTTTTTGAATTTATCTTTTACAAGTTAATGAGGTTGAAATCTTTCTCATTTTTCTTTTTACTCTTACATTAATAAATCACTGAAATTTTCGGAAAAATTAGAATATTATGCGTAATTTATTTATAGTAAACATACATTTCTGCAAATTTATTACCTAACTTATAATGATAATTTTGAATAATTTTATTTGTATTTATTTTGTAAAATATGTATATACGTAGTAGGTCAAAACTAAAAGGTGCAGATCTACTCACAAGGGAACCTTTTCAAGTCGAAAATTCGTATCGAGATTAAACTTTGTATATAGTTAGAGGAGGTCAAGGTCAGTAAGAAAAAAATTATCTTAGCTGTGTTCAAACGGTTTAAGGGGGTGATATTAATGAAATTAATGAAAATAAAAAAAAATCTATAATACAAAATGTTCATGATTTTTTATGCTCTTTCGAATGGCGATAGTCAAAATTCGAAAAAAATAAACCGTTAACCCCCACCTCCCACTCACATTCCATGGGTATAATTTTTTCGAATTTTGACTATCGCCATTCGAAAAAGCATAAAAAATCATGAACATTTTGTAATGTAGATTTTTTTAAATTTTCATTAGTTTGAGAGTTATTTGAAAAAATATGATTATTTTGCACATTTTCATAAGGGTGTTTCACCCCCTTAAACCGTTTTACCGCAGCTATGGTAATTTTTTTACTTCCCTTGACCTCATCTAACTTTATACAAAGTTTATACTCGATACGAATTCTTGACTTGAAAAGGTTCCCTTGTCAGTGCATGGTTTAACACTTTGTTGACCGGTGACGAGTTAACTCGTCTTTTCATGCCCAAACCCCAGTAATTTAGAATGTTTAATTTGAGTTTTAAATTACAAAATAGTAGCCGGTGACATTACATAGTTTCTGTGTAAAATTGCCGATCAACAAAATGTTAACTACAAAAGAGCAAGTCACAAATTTTTAAGGTAGGCCCGTTTAAAAATAATATAAAATAGAAAATGTTACTAGATATCTGTGATGGGCCCCCCTAAGGTCCGAGGTCCCTGCGTTTTTCTACCCTGTAGTACGCCACTGGATCTACTGATCATTTTGTTAACCTATTTAACCCTTTGGACGCGAAAGTAGAATAATGTCGATCAGTGGCGTATATTGCTTTTTTCGATTGGAGGGGGGGGGTATGACAGTATTAAATCTTATAAAGTTATATTTTTCATTATGAAAATCATTATATTATAATCATCTTATAATTTTCCTAGACTTATGGAGGGGATTGCTCCCCTTACTCCCCCCCCCACGCCCAACTACGCCACTGAAGTCGATTGTATTTTTATTTCCCTTCGACGCGAAAACCGACTATAGTAGACGACTCGAAAAAACAATGTTGCCCCCGGAAATCAACTTATATTAAAAAAAAAAAAAAATTTCAGTGAAATATTCAGTAAAATCTTTCACCTACTCTTTGTTTATTTATTTTTGCATATAAATTTTATATTTATGTAAAATAAAAATTAAAATATTCAAAACAAAAACTACACAGGAATATCAACTTCCTAATATGCAGTTTTATATAAAATTGACATGAAAAGAAAATGTAAATACAAAAAAATAATTAAATGTATCGGAAAATGTGCACATTTCCAAGAATTAGAATTTCGCGACATGGTCGCGCCCAAAAGATTAAAAAAATTGATCTCAACAAGTATAAACTTTCTGTACATATTATTATAATTAATTATACATTAGTTTTGAGGGTGCGATATTATAATATTTTCTAACGTTTTCATTTTCAAAATCAAAAGATTTTTTCCGATAGAATCAGATCCATAAAACTAAAATATAAGTTTTTTATTAAAAAAAAATTACCACTAAAAAACAAAAATACACACAAAAAAATCAATATACCCCCTCTAATCTGAGCAACTTTACCCCAAAAAGTTTTTCTGCAAACAGCTTTATTATTATAATAAAACTTGTGTAACGTTTTCTTTTGAACACCCGGTACATATCTGACCCTTGTGTTTTGGCTTACGTAACACGCGTAATATCTTGCAGAAATGTTCTTCAAGAAAAACTATCAACTCAACATGTACCTCACTTAACCTTTGGTCACCATCCTTTACAAAGAGGACATCATTCATTGAGAGTGTATTCTACAATCTCATGATATATTCACGTCACACACACACACACACACACACATACTTACACCCATCAATTCATACATGTATGTGTATATCACGTATCACAGGGATTCTCAACGTTTTTGATGTAAATAACGTCTAGTGTTTCACGCCAGCCAGATACTGAGGGAGTATTTCAGAAACCTGATGTAACGTTTTCAGGGTGATCTAAAACCATTGAATAACTCAGACACTAAAAATCCGACTGGGATGATTTTGGTATCATTTTTACCAGCGTATTGGTATTAATAAATCATTTAGGAAAAAAATACAGTGATAAACTAGATTAATTTTTCTATGTTATGACATACTTAATTTTTCAATTTAATTTTTTTATAAATTAATAAAAAAAATATGAAATTTTTTCTTGATATGATAAAACTCAATATATAACAAAAATTCTTGAAAAATACGGAGAAAAAATATACCACGACATAGATATTTGTTTAAGCTTTCTAATTTTATAATAATTCTGCAATTTTCATTTGAAAATATTGAATGTAAGCCTAAAAACATAAGAACTAGTTCTATCCTTTGTAGCTTCATCTCTGTTTAATTTCGAGAATATCCCATTTTTCATTCGATCGTCAATTGTCACTGAATTACTTGTATCTGTCATTTCCCCTCAGGGCTAGACTTGTGCAAATAATTTTTGTTTTCTACGGTGGCGACATCTCGTAGAATTTAGTTTCGGAAAAATCGGCATGAACAGCCTTAAACACTGAGCCACCTCCGGGTGACGGGGGGGGGGGGGGGGTGAACGCGCAGCAATAGACATGATGTCAATAACAAAGTATCATTGAAATTATGATTTTAAATAATGAAATAGGTTAAAAAGATTCTAAAATATATATTTCTTTTTATATTAAAAGCGATATTAATATAATTTTTGTTAAAATAAAAATGCAAAATACAGCAATCTGTCATTTTAAATGAAACACCAAACAGAGCGAATGACGTCACGCATCAGTAAACGTCAAAAGTGATTAATTTTTATTTTAGGCAAATATCAATTCCTCTTACAGGATTATTAGGTAGGTACATAGTACATACCTTATTTAATAACTTATATACTTTGGAATTAATTTTTAATCATTTGTAGCCTCATGTGACATTTCTGTAACAAACCTCAATAATCCCGCTAATATACGTACTAAATGTATTTAGTTCATTTAAATATGTGTAACACTACTGTAACTACTGTAGCTACTGGCCGATTTAGGTAGAAAAAAGAATACATTGTAAGTTTCTCCAGTGTACTGGCGTTTCACAAACAATATGCGAAAATGCGGTGTAGCATTTTGCTACAACAAACAAAATAATTGTTTCAAATCCTGCCAAACCACATAAGTGTTTTTTTTTTACAATTAACTCACAGTAGTCACTCTCAAAAAATTCAAATGAATGGTTAATAATAAATATTTTAAAATATCTGAAAAATACGTGTTTTTTCATATGACTAAACTTGTCTCATTATCAACATAATTTAAATTTTTAAGATCATGGGCTACAAAGGGTTAACACATAAAATAATTAAATAATTGTCTAATTCTGAATGTTTGATTATTGTTGGCAAGGAGTGTAACGTCACAACTCTGAAATGTCACCTGCGAGCGTTTTGGCATCAAATTCAAAATTAGTTTTAGAAGAGTCAATTTTTGTGATTAAACCTTTATTTTCTGCAGAAATAAGTATTTTTTTGGAAATATGAGACACGTAAGATCATCATAAAATACTTTTTTTAAATTAGTCATCGTGCCTATTATTTTCCACGCTAGCGTAAATTATAATCAGTAGGTATAGTTTGACACTCAAACCAGATATAACGCTGGTTTCAGTTTTAATAAGTGAAATACTTCATAAAATAAAAATTAAAGTACATTTCGTATTTCCACGATTCCAACTGTAAATATTAATTAATTAAATTGAAACATACTACGCAATGAAAATTTTAATTTTAAGTTTTTTAAATATGCATAATTTTTTTGTAAAATTCATTTGTTTTTATGTTCGTACAAATCATAAGGTATAACGTAAACAAAGAACGAATTGTAAAAAGTAAATGCGTTATATCATAAACAAATAATAGATAGGCTTTTCAATTTAATTGAATTAATCTGTTTTAATGAAGTGATCATTTTGCACGCTCGCTAGCATAAATTTACAATCAGTATATTACGACATTCAGAGTAGTTATTATGCTGGTTTTGACCCCAAGTAATAGATCTTAATTAGATCTACGAGGTACAAGTACAACTCAAAACATTTAACCAGTTTTAGTGAGTAAAAATCTTTGTATAAAAAAAATTAATTCAGAAAAGCCAATATGAAATATTAATATTATTAAATGCTATGAAAGATTGTCTCAACTCAGCAGCTGTTGGAAAACATACCATTAGAAATATATCTGATATGACTCATTCTGTTTAAGTAAAATTTTTGGGGGTCTGTAGTTCCCTCATGAAGATTTTCCGGACAGATGTTCATATAAACTTGTTTGCTTGAAATAATTTTCTCGATTATCTGTTCAAGTTTATTCCACCTTATATGACTCATCTTCTACATATAATGATATAAGAGCGACTTAAAATAAGTGCTACCTAGTGTATCTCATAAAATGTATAGTATCTATATTATTATACATCTATTACCAATGTTCTAGAATCCCGACCCAATTCATAACGATTTGACTTCTCGCAGATAGCGTTAGCTCCCAAACAAATTAGCTTTGCTCTCAAGCAAATTCTTTATAATACCGGGCAAAAGAGCAGTTTTATACACAAACGCACACACACACACACACACACACACGCACGCACGCACGCACGCACGCACGCACGCACGCACGCACGCACGCACGCACGCACGCACGCACGCACGCACGCTCACGCAAACACATACACAAAATGTATTTCGCATACAGAGAATATACATTTCATGTCCACCCACGTCTAGCGTCCTAGCGTTTGTAGTGGTTATGTCAAATGACGGCTCATTGTACATAAAAGTTAGATATGTTGTAGGTTTACAGATTGATTCGAGAAAGTCTCATGGGCTGCCCGTGAATGAATTATTTTCATATCATTTTTTGAATTATTTATTATTTTTGAAATAAGAATGTTTTAGATAAAAAATGTCGAGTATGGTATTATTTTTAATTTATTCCTCATACATTT
The DNA here is from genome assembly GCA_949319165.1 of Sialis lutaria. NCBI lineage: Eukaryota > Metazoa > Arthropoda > Insecta > Megaloptera > Sialidae > Sialis > Sialis lutaria. Next base: position 6,797,883 of record OX439233.1, on the reverse strand, counting down.
TTTCCCAATATTTATGATTTTGCCAGAAAGATTATTTAGAATCACCTACACTTACACTGCTCACTCTCAGTATTGTGTATAAGAAAGTCCCATGGTACCTATAGCAATAAGCAATAAGAAAGTCTTATTACACTCGTGACAAATATGATAAAAATGATTTTAAATATTATTTAAAATATTTTTTTATTCAAAAATTTGCTTTTTCGAAAAAATAATAGAACATAAATTATAGATAATGATATTATATACAATTTTTAATCTGATCATTTTTCTCTAATTTGTACTGTTTCTAAAAAAATCGAAAACTTCAAAAATTGACATCAGTAAACATCCGCTACGGTTGAAAGATTGTTTTCAAAATAGGAGGTTTTCTTCCCAAACAAAAATGAATCTTAAGTATCAAATTTCACCCTTCTACGATTTGTCGTTTTTGAGTTACAGCTCTTACAGACAGACAGACCGACACACAGACATTCTGGTAAAAATAGGATTCAGGGAAGTTACAATGGATAATTCTATCAATATCCGGATTTCGAAAAATATACTTTATTATACTAAAGTATATTTATATACATGAATCACATGAATATAAGAAATAAGAAAGTAAAAATATAAGTTTCCCCCTGGGTTGCATAAAACAAAATTAACCACGATTAGTTAATCAGTTGTTTTCAATCCATGATTAATGTTATTTCCAAACTTAATCTCAATTTGTAAATGAATAATTCACTAAATACTATGGCTAGGCCATAAAATGCACACCCCTTAAACATAAAAAAATGTATTAATTTATAATATCAAATAAATACGATACAATATAATTGGTGAAACTTAAAAGGATGTTTGAAAAAAATATTGGAGGTAATTAATATTATATAAATATATAAAATGACGTTTATCACTCATTAAGATTTTTTAGAAAATCAACAATGAATCTTGATATCAATCGATTATTACCGTTTTTATTTAAATTTAGGATGTATAGTAATAAAACAACAATCATTTTAATTTACAATTTTTATATAAAATATTTTTTTTGTAAAATGTATAAAGTAAATAAATTAATTAATAATAATAATTAGAAAGATAAATACATCCACATATTGCAGCGATAACAGCTGTGTTCACCTGATGTCTAGCAGAGCATTTAAAATGAAACAACAATGTAACGTTTATAGGTTATATGTATATGTACATTATATATTTGTTTTAAAAATGCAAACTTACCAGACTTTATCTTAATTAAAAAGATTGATTGGCTTTGAATAAAATAATTAAAATACAGCACGTATCGATGTACATGTATTTATATATTAATTAACACAATATAATAATTGTAATACTTGGAATTTGAAGTGACGTATGAAGAAATAGCGCCTTACGGTAATCTTATGAACTACCGAGCAACTACTCTATTTGTAAAAATAATTCTTGTAAAAATATGAATTTTTGTTTAAATAAACTGCAAATTTCGTTACTTCTAGTTATCCAATTTTGTTGAGTTTTAATAGGGTTCTATTCTGATAATAGATGAAGTGAATTCAAAAGGATTGGTGCAAATTTATTTCGAAATGTAGCCTACAGTTCGGCGTTTTTATCAAAAAAGCGGGTTAAATCGACAAATTGAACTTTATTTATATTTTTATAACAGAAAATTAAAACCGATCGATATTAAACTAAGTAAAAATGAAGACTGTAATGTTTTCTATCAGAAAATGTAAAAATTTAAGTGGGTTACTGAAGAAATTTAAGATATAATACTCATTTTATCAATTTATATACGAAAAAAATTTTTAGGACGAGAGTAGAACACACTTCCAAGCAGAGCCTGCTTGGGGTGTGCAATATTATAGTTTTTAGGGTTCCGTAGAAAACTAGGAACCCTTATACATAGTTTCTCCATGTCCGTCCGTCTTCAAAAATTTTGAGATAATAAAATGAAATTTGGTATACGGTCGTAGATTAATGACCCAAAAACAGAAATGATAAGATTTTTGTAAAAAACAAATTTTTAGGCCCCCTTTCCATAAAATGAAGTGTTTTCAAAAAAAAAAATTCACCTACCCCATTGAATGGAATGTCGTTAGAAAGGTCTCCTAAAATGCAACAAAAAATGTATTAGAACTTTTTGATTTTAACCCTTTAATCACGTTGTATTTGCTCTCCAAAGTCATCAAAAAAGCGTCCCCCCCCTCTATTTTCTAAACTATCAATTTAAAAAATCTGAAAAAATTCCAGAATGTAGCTTTTAATTAGTACTTTCACTAAAAATTATAACAAACATTGTGTGAACTCTCATTTTTTCCCCACTTACCCCATTGAGTGAGGTGTCATTTAATAGGTCTCCTAAAATACAATAAAAAATGTCAGATAACTTTTTGATTTCAACACTTCAGTCACGAAATATTTGCTTTTTAATGTCTTTGTCAGAGCGTCCCCCCCCCTCTAGTTTCTAAACTATTGATTCAAAAAATCTGAAAAAAATTCAGAATGTAGCTTTTAGTTAGTACTTTCACTGAAAATTATAACGAACATTGTCAAAAATATTTTGAACCCTCCTTTCATAGATTTAATAATGAACTTACATTTTTTTCATTTACCCCATTAAGTGGGGTGTCATTTGATAGGTCTCTTAAAATGTAATAATGAAAGCCAAATAACTTTTTGATTTTAACCCTTCGGTCACGAAAATTTTGAAAAAACTCTTTTTTTATAAATCGTAGTGAGAATGACTACGGAACCCTATCATGTGCGTGCCCAACAAGCACTTGCCCGTTTTATTTACTTTATAAAATGTATCATAACTCATAACCCTGATTGTTTTATTAGAATTGACATAATAATGGTTTTAAAACAGTTGATTAACTAATCGTGATTAATTTTATTTTGTGCAACCCAAGCCAAGGTCCATATTTTCATCAACGTGCGTGATCGTGATCAAAAATTACTCGCACGCCCACACTCTAATGCATCTAAAATTAACATCATAATTAAATTCATTGCATACTCGAGTGCACTTTACATTATCTACCACAAGTAAAACAGTAACAAGTTAGAACAGGCAAAAGGTTAACGCGTCAACTTGTTTATTACAGACGCGCCCTGTTCCAGATTTTATAAGGCTCGCTGTAATTATCATTTTGTACGTCAGTTAATTCTGTTATGTGACCGCGGTAATGTACCTACCGCGCTGGAATGTGAGAAGGTTATTTCTGTTGGTTTTTATAACGTCGAGGTTATTTTTAAAGCAAGGGTTGGATTAATTTATCAAGCTGATAATGTGATTTAGGAAATTAATTTAAAACGTTGATATGTTTTATATCGAATTTTAAGGGTTGGTACTCGTATATGAGTGGGGAAGAAGATTAATTATTTATTTAAAACAGTTTTAAACGAGGTTGGTATCATAAAAAAATATATCGAGGGATTTCGATGTTACTTTGAAAATAATAAGACACTAATATTATAAATTCTTACAAATTTTCAAAGTCATAAGGGTCAGTCCGCGGTAATCGATACCAGATAGTCAAAAAAATATTTTACGAAAATAAATACTAAAATATAAAATTAACAGGCTATTTAACATCAATTTTCATAAACCAAAAAAAAAATTTGAATAATGTTGGTTAATTTTCAAAATATTTCAAAAAATTTATAAAAAATTTCCAAAAAGACAACAAATAAGGTGAAATCACAATAACTTACTTAAGAATAAGTGATGATCGTGGCATACTATTAAAAGCCTTTGACAATTACATATCAAACGTGACGTTTGACCAAATTAACAAAAAATTACCCCCACCAACAATAATGACTAAGGGTGACCGCATTTATTATAAATTTAATAAGTCTATTGATGTATTTGATAAATAATTGTTATAAGTATTAGTTAATAATATCAAAAAGCAAATAAACACACAAATAGTACTCTTATTGTATTCTTTTATTCAACGTATCACGACCGTCACAATTTTCTGTCACAACCGTCACAAAGTTTATTGAGAAATAACCAGTTAAATAGATTATGTATTTACCTGATGCTATTGTGTTAGTAAAAAATAATTTATTCGTAACATATTAAAGTATGATTATTACCTATATATAGTAACTTCAATATTTTCGCTAAATTTTTGAGATTTTGAAGAGGTTGCCAGACTTGCAATAGTTGGCGTTACGACCGTCACAGGGCTTTGAACGCTGGCATTTTTTAGTAAAATAACCGTGACCTTTCATTCTTTCAATATACATGTGTTTCATTAAGATCTACAGAAAAAAGGTAAAACCATGTTATTAAAACTAGCATTATTTAGAATTTATGAACTCCAATCCGAGTTGAAATGTCACATCCGTCACCGCGGACTGACCCATAAGAAGAATAGTTTAATTAAGAGATATTAAATAAACAAATTAACATGCATTTTTATGGAAACTGCATAATTTGGAGACATAGCAGGATTTTTTCAAAGTGATGATTTAATGAAAAAAATGATGTGTGTGAAAAAAAGATAGTGAGACGCATCTATGTGATTTCACATCTTGCATTCACTCTATGCTTATCCACAGGCGCTTACCTACACCGTTCCGGGGGGGGGGGGACTGAATTCGACGTTTATTTTGCAATATAGTGAAGCTGATAAAATTTACTTTTGGCACACTTTACAAACAAAAATTTGCTAGAATCAATCATTCACTATAAATGTCAGATTTCAATTTGTGTGTCAAAAGTAAATTTTATCTCAAAATAAACATCAGATTAGGTTTCATCGTGCGAAAAAAATGTACAAAATCTTTATTCTTATAATAATAAAATACCTAAACAAAGACAATTCAATAGTTTTCAAACATACTTTATAAACTTTTTTTATAATCGTTTTTCTGGGTTTGCCGTTTTACCCGCTTTTTCTCTACATTTCATCAGTTATAAATTGTTCCGTACTTTGCAGTCATGTGATATCGCATTACATCAGGTGTTTAGTCAAGTTTATGTACTTTAAAGATCTAACTCGTACCAGCTTTCTGGTCTAGATACTCTTCAACTTGTCCGGAAATAACCGGAACAAAACAAACATAAGATATACCTGAACTTATTCACGTTGGTTTCGTAATCTTTATTTTCACCACTGCCGTATAAACTCAAACCATATATGTATACAGTATACATGTATATACAGGATGTTGATAAACGATAGATACTCCTACGTAAGTCGACAGGGAGGAATTATCAGGAAAAATGATCCAGAAAAAAATGTTAGCATTTCCCCTCCGAGGAGAACGCTCCCCCCTTCGTATTTTTCAAATGGGAACCCCCTATTTTTAAACACAGATTTCGATTCCCTGGCCCAAAATACTTCAGAAACCGTTAAGATAAATTGTTTTGCCCCCCCCCCCCCCCTCTACTTTTTGTAAATACACCACGTTATTTTCTCGCAACTATAGATATTTCCTCCCAAAAACTTCCCCACGGTCTCTGTGTGAGGGGTAAAATTTTACAGACATGAAAATTTGTCATTTCCTACCGGGGAGATAGGATAGAAATAGAACCATCACTGATGATTCTCGGAAAAATTTGGGAGGAAAATCGATATTTGCGAGAAAATTATATGGTGTATTAACAAATAAAAACGGGCAAGTGCATGTTGGGCATGCACATGATAGGGTTCCGTAGTAATTCTCACTACGATTTATAAAAAAAGGGTTATTTCAAAATTTTCGTGACTGAAAGGTTAAAATCATAAAGTCATTTGACTTTTATTATTGCATTTTAGGAGACCTATCAAATGACACCCCACTCAATGGGGCAAATAAAAAAATCTATGAAAGGGGGTCCAAAATATTTTTGACAATGTCCGTTATAATTTTCAATGAAAGTACCTACTAATTAAAACCTACATTCTCAATTTTTTTCAGATTTTTTGAATTGATAGTTTAGAAAATAGTGGGGGGGGGGCGCTCTGATAACGACATTAAAAAGCAAATATATCGTGACTGAAGGATTAGAATCAAAAAGTTATCTGACATTTTGTATTGCATTTTAGGAGACCTATTAAATGACACCCCACTTTTCAGTCTATGAAAGGGGGGTCCAAAATATTTTTGACAATGTTCGTTATAGTTTTCAGTGAAAGTACTAAAATCTACGTTCTGGAATTTTTTCAGATTTTTTTAATTGATAGTTTAGAAAATAGAGGGGGAGGGACGCTTTTATAATGACTTTGGAGAGAAAATACATCGTGATCAAAAGGTTCTATTACATTTTTTGTTGCATTTTAAGAGACCTTTCTAACGACAAAATTTTTTTTTTGAAAACACTTCATTTTATGGGGGTCTAAAAAAATTTTATTTTCAAAAATCTTCTCATTTCTGTTTTTGGGTCATCAATCTATTATGACAAAATTTTTCAAGACGGACGGACGGACGGACATGGAGAAACTATAAGGGTTCCTAGTTTTCTACGGAACCCTAAAAATGGGAGTGTGGGTGACAAAAAAGTTTATTTTGGGCCAGGGAATCGAAATATGTTATAAAAATTGGGGGTTCCTATTTAAAAAAAATACGAAGGGATGAGCGTTCTCCTCAAAGGGCAGATCCCACAACTGGCATCGCTATGTGATAGCTGGGAAAAAAATTTTCTCTGAATCATTTTTCTTGATATTTCTTCCCTATCGACTTACGCAGGTGTATCTATCTTTTTTCAACATCCTGTATGTATATGGAAGCTTTGTAACCACATAAACGTTTAACTGCATTGCCTCGCTTAGTTTCACTGACCACTAATTAAACATTCAGAAAGTATTAAAGTTTTAGAAATAAATTCGCTAACTAGTTCTGTGGTGAATGGAGTGGCGCTCTATGAGAGTTCATACTTTTGAATCTTTGACCAACTATATGACTGTATATAATATTATACATATTATATAATATACTATTTCTCTATTCGTAATTTTAAAAAACCTACCAAAGGAAATTTGTAATTGGATATCATCTTCAGGTACCATGGCCCCCACGATCATCTTTATAAGAAACTGTTACCTGCGACTTTGTCTACGTGGAATTTGTATTTTTTCCAATCTAATTAATTTTTCCGTGATACAAAATAACCTATGCCCCTCCCAGGGCCGCCGAGAGCCAAACCGGGCCCCGATGCAACATGAAAAACAAATTTTTTTGGGCCCCCCTCCCATAGACTGAATAGTGTACTCAATTTTTTCGTCACTTATCCCATCATAAGTCTCCTAAAATGTAACAAAAAAGTTCAAAATACTTTTGATTTTAAGCCTTCAGTCACAAGAAGAAATATAATTCAGGAATTTATCTATTTTATACAAAAAATAATATTATTTAGGGACTTAATAAATTGAATGGATGAAACGTATTTTTGAGCATTAATAATAAAATTATTTTGTAAAATAATGTTTTCATATAATTTGGTTAGTCAGCTAATTAGTTTGTGTATATCAATAATTTCAATTTATCATATAAAATAAATTAGATTTTCTTATGGGGGGCCTCTCGCTTTTTATGATGGATTACCTAATATTTTTCCAGAAAAGTATTTTAATAAAATAATGTAAACTTCTTTGATTCAAAATTTACTCAAATTTAAATTATTTTGGTCAATTTTTTTACCAAAAAGCAAAGGGCCGGGCCCCTGGAGCCCGAATGTTAAATCTTTCTCCATATGGTTATTTCTTCTATATTTATATTTATTTTCTTTGGTTGAAATAAAATTTTCTATATCTTCCGCTCTTTTGTGAAAATTAAATTATTCTCTTACAAGGGGCCTGTTACGTTAAATTTATATTTATATTTAATTATGATGAAGATTTTTATAGCTATCATCAACAGAACTATTTTAAAATTTCAAATAATTTTCAATATTATTATTTACATTTTGTTTTAAAGAATAGTTTCAGCCCGGGCCCTTTGGGGTCCCGGGCCCCGATGATTTGCATCGTCTGCATCGCCCTCTTGTCGGCCCTGGCCCCTCCTCAGAATGTAAGTACGTATTGTTATTTCCCTGCTAAATTTTATCTAGATCGGTGCAGCCGTTTAGTCGTGAAAATGTATCAAACAGACAGATAGAGCTACTTCCGCATATTAGTTCTAATATAAATTTATTTATTTTCTCTTGATTGCAGTAGATATACAGGATGTTCCAGACCACCCGTCTACTATGTTTTACGCCCAAACTATTGAAGATAGAGTTTTATGAACAAAATTTTACTATGTATATCGATTATCGACCCTAAAGAATTTCAGGAAAATATTTTCAATCCCCTAAAACCGCTCCTTGGGAGGTAGTTTGGGGGGTACATGTCCGTTTTTCAGTAAAATCTTAGAAAGAAAATTTTAAATTAAAAATTATAATTTTCAATTTTTCATTTTTAATTTTCTTAACAAAAGTTGTTTATTTACGTATCTTTTTTAAGATAAAGTACTAATTGATATACCATTGTATTTACAATTTTTGAATTATCCCTAATTGAACTTTTGTATTTTTGATATGTCGCGTATGACACTTTAAACTATCCAAATCTTAAATATTCATAGATCATTACAAAGGTCGTTATTTCTACTTTCTAAATTTAAAAAAATTATAAAATTCCATTATCATTTAACGAAATTAGAGCACTTTTAGTAAAACCCCAAAATTTGAGATCAAATCGCCATATTTTCTAAACAATTGAAAGTATGAAAATTTTTGTTTTAGAAAAGTTTCTTACTTTTTTATAGTGTTTACAATTATGTAATTTTGAATATACCGTTCCATTTGATTTTACTGAGAAACGGACATGTACCTCCCAAGGAGCGGTTTTAGGGAATTGAAAATATTTTCCTGAAATTCTTTAGGGTCGATATACATAGTAAAATTTTGTTCATAAAACTCTATCTTCAATAGTTTGGGCGTAAAACATAGTGGACGGGTGGTCTGGAACACCCTGTATATTCTTTATACAAAGTAAGTAGATTAAAAATGACAAAAACAATTTAATACTATCATTTATGATATGAAATTCTTATGATAACATACCTCTGACATGTGTACTTTGATAGCTTATGATATAACTTGATTAGTTATTAAAATACACAATGACTCACAATAAACATGATTTACTTAAAAGGAACTACTATTAACTTGTGTGAAATGAAATGACCTCCTATGACATTATATTATAAAAACTGACCTGCTATGACGTTATGGCAAATACATAATATGACGAGGCCATCAATACTACTTTAGTGACTATATAGTGTACGGGACAAACGATATTAATAAAATTGTAACACTTTTGTAGTTTAGAATATATTTATTTACTGTAAGTTACACTGTTGTATGAATGTTGATGTTATGTATTGTAATGTACGAAGCGCGGGAGTACTGCAGCGAGATGTTTACTGTCAGAAGAGCGAAGACCAAGTGTATGTTTTAGAAAATAAAATATCCTGTCTTAGAATCGGTAGACAAGGATAGCGATAGATATTTAGAGAAGGGGAACATACCGAGTAAACTTGAAATTGGAAAAACCCAAAATACGGTTCGAGCGGCTTGTCTTTGATTACAGTACTATTGCACTTAGGGTAAATTAAACGTTAAGCCGACCGGAAATACCCAAGCGTACGTGTTAATAATAAACTACAGAAGATTAAGAAAGATTAGAGAATTTGCTGAAAAATGTAAAAGTCTAGACACGTTGTAAAAGTATAGAATGCTGTCGGCAAACCGTAATAAAAATAATTCTTGTACGTTAAAAATAAAATTAAAGAAATTTGAATGTCGCTACACTACTTATTAGATTATTAAATAAATCTGAGTTGCTGCAATCAAGAGAAAAAAAGTCATTTGAATATTGACGTTTTATGACGCGTGATAACATGTTATGACGTCATATGACATATGGACGTTTCAGAAATATGATAATATATTTCATCAATTGCTTGTGAAAGTTACGAAGTATTTTCAAACCTCTCTTAACCACAGTAATTCTTACTTCAGCCAACTGTTTCTCAAAATCCTGAAGCTTTAAAATATGCAACATATTAATAAATCAATCAATTTAACAGTCAGTTTCCCATAAGGAAATTGTGAGGTCCTTTAGTTGAAAAAACTTTACAGATTTCAAATTTTTTAAGTATTAGCAAAAAAATAACCACTGTAAGTTATATTTAATAGTTTGTCTATTGCAGTAAATACTGATAACAGGTAGAAAATGCTATTATTAAAGCGTTGGTCATTATTTATACACGGTGAGTCGTATCAGGTGGAACAAATTTCAACAGCTGATCGAGAAAAATATTTCAAGCAGTGCAGTAACTAGAATCTCGGGGGCCCCGGGGCAGAGTGTGTGTTAGGGGGCCCTCGCAAAAGAAAAACTGGAGACTGAATTTTTGTAACCTTTTTTGACACATCTGTGGAGGCTACATCTCGTTCAAACGTTTTATTTTATCGACAATAATATTTTTTTACCTAAATAAATCAACGTTTAACTGAGATACAGCCAAAATATAAAAAAAATAATAATAAAAAGTAAAATTACTAAACCGATATTCGAATTAAACTCCTCAAAAGTCAAGACGATTATAATTAATTATCAATTATAAACAAAAACATCAGAAAACTAGAAATTAAGATTTTGTTTTGAAATAGTTTTTATGATACTATTTTTATTAAATAACTTTTTTATATAGGTAGTAAATAAAATAACTTTTCGCATTAAATAATGCTATCATAAAATAAACTTTGTTATGATTTGATTTAAATTTTAAACTAAAAAAACAAACACACAGAAACTATATAGTGTCATTTTCGTGCAAGCGACGACGCGAAATAACTTAATATAACAAATATCTAGTTACCGTATACGTATTGTTATTTCTCTAGAGTTTCTTCTACTATAATATGTTGGCATGTTTCGTATTATTTGCCGTTTCACGCAGACGTCATAAAAGTTCATCCCTTTGTATTCGTACATCTCGGTGCGGACACGCCTGATCTATGGTTATGTTGTTCACGACCTTTAACCTCCGCGTATACTCGTTCTTTCTGATTGTCCGGATTTTAAGAGCGGTACTCAAAATGTTTGTTGTTTTTATTTGTTTGTATTGTCATCAACACTCATATATTTTGTAATTTAATTCAGTATCTTCATTAATGTGGGAAATAGAATGCATCCCCCCCCCCCAAATTATTTTATTTTTTACAAACTAAGCGGGTGTCATCTTATGTGAACTTGTAGCAACAAAAAAAAAGATCAGTGGACTCAAAATCTGAATTATTTAACACATATTAGCTTATGAAAGCTTTATTTTTTTAAAGTGGCTATATTTGCACATGCAGTATGTGCAAGCAATTAGATATTTGCACATAATGTATATATATGTGCCAAATTAATTTTGGTTGTTTAGGCAGGATAGGTTAGTGTACGTTAGGTTAGTGGTAAGTCTAAATAGCCAATTGCATGCACAAACGGCATGTGCAAATAGCAAATAGCCAATGAAATGCATATATGGTTTGTGCAAATAGCCAATTGCTTGCACATACTGCATGTGCAAATAGCCTCATCAATATTTTTACTTCCATGTTTTACATATAAGGCGGCCCATAGACGATCAATTATATTGTGCAATATCACGGATTGTCCGTTTAGGAATCATATTGAAGATTGCGCCATGATTTTGCAAAAGTTTGAGCGAGTTTAAATTTTATTGCGCCATATTATTTCATTGTGTCGTCTGTAGGTTTTACTGCGTAATATTTTTTAGTCTACTGTTCGGAGCGGTCCCGTACGCACGCACGAATATTTATAAATTTATTTTAAAAGACGTTCATAAGTGTACACTGGCTTTCTTTGCAACCATTTTTTGAACCATATTCGTTTTTTTTTCGTTTCGCCAGCAAAATCAACAGCATAACTGCAGCCAAATCTTCATCATCACACATGTTGCTCCGACGAAAATATTGACGCGAATAATTCAAGATAAAATATAATTGAACGTGTAGGCGTAAGGTATATTTCAATAAAATTGTGCAATAATAACATTGCGCAGTTATATTGTAGGTCTATGGGGGGTCTAAGACGAGTGTCGCTTTGAGGCAGCCCCACCTCAATGTTGGGGAGGTTGATGATCGCAAAACATTTTAGAGGTCAACTAGCTACTAATGAGCTTTAACCGCGGAGTAATTCTAGTAATGAATGTATTTGTTCTAGTATAATCTAGCTTTTTACCACACAGATGAAACACTAAGTAAGAGTTATTACATTAAAATTATGCTTTTCAATCCCTGTAAAGTCTTTCGTGCATGCAAATGGTAATGGTATTTAAATAAATGTGCATAACTATTTACATATTTGTCTGCTTTGTTCATAACTTTTAACTTTCGTACCCACTGTTTTCTGTTTCTGAATTAAGGAGGTTTATTTTTTTTTGGAACCATATAACTAAAAAAACTAATATTTTAATGAACAAGCATTTTTTGTTGTTAAAATGAGTGAGAATACTTTTCATTTGTCAAACATTATAACAAAATCAAATCTGGAAGGGGGGGGGGGTAAATATATAAAAATATATTTTGGAGAGTATTTTGAACTGATGTTTTCTCAAAACATACGTTATTTTTAGAACACTGAATATTTTGGGGTGGGAGGATCTAACTATTATTCCTGAAATTGTGTATATTTCCTATATATGTATTTAATTTTTTCAGATTACTCTTTCAAAGAAATGTGATAAAATTTCTTTGATCAAAAAAATATGACAGTGTAATACATATGTCAACTTTTATAATATTTACGTAATATTTACCTTCATAATATTTCTTTTATCATAGATAATGACAGTTTTTTTATATTTAATCAAAGTTTTTTGATGGATAAATCAAAATGGCGACTGAAAAGTGTTTCGGCTACGAAATTACGTATAATTTAATATATGATCAAATCTTTGTCAAAGACCTTTGACATATTTATTTGATAGTGTAAGGCGGCTATTACACTATCATATAAAATTATACGTAATTGTGTAGCCGAAACCGTCCACGAACATTTTTCAGTCGCCATTTTGATTTATCCGTCAAAAAACTTTGATTAAATATAAAAAAACTGTCATTATCTATGATAAAAGAAATATTATGAAGGTAAAATATTACGTAAATAATATAAAAGTTGACATATTACACTGTCATATTTCTTTGATCAAAGAAATTTTATCACATTTTTTTGATAGTGTAATAGCCGCCTAAGAAGATGGAAGCAGGGAATTTATTTCTTCAAAATTTTTAGTTTATTTTCGGGGGTAAATAATTTTTAAAAGGCTGTTACACATATTTATGTAGATATTTTTTAAAATCAGTTCAACTGACGCCAGGGGCGTAAACAACCTAACTTCTCAGAGGGGGTCATACATTTAACTTTTAGAAAAAAAAACTTTAGTAATAGCAGCATATAATTTGAAAAAACGTAAAATAAATCTAAAAATATTTTATCGTTTAATTTTTGAGCTGTTGTTTGCGAGATATTAGTTAACAAACATTTTCTTGACTGCAAATTTTTTATTTTAAATTTTAATAACTTAAAAATTCGAATTTTGCAATAAAAGGTAGTAGAGAGAGATGCATAAAATGGCAACTAGAAATGATGTCAAATCAATTTCCTATAACTCATATAAAATAATTAGTTAAGAGATATTCAAAATTATTTATATTAAAAATAGTATGTCAATCTTCATTTCTATGTGTTTAAGCAGTTAATAATCAGAATATAAAAAGTTTATTTAAATGTTTTTGAAGTTGAAAATTGATTAAGGCCCTCCGCACACGAGTCGACTGTTTCGCAACGAGAATCTCAAATCAGTTGCGCAAGCGACTATTTTGTAACTGGTTTGCAATCGATTTATTTCCTCGCACCGCACACGAGCGCGACTGAATCTTAATATTTTAATACTATTATGTATGTAATTATAATTATAAATAAAATCAAACATGTTATATTACATAATAAATATATAAAGTTTATATCTAGGTACAATATACCTGCTGTCATGTTTATTTGGACTGCTACCTCGTGCTATGCTTTTTCTGTTATGTCTCTTCTCGAATATCCAGATAGGTTGTAATTATATAAAACTGTACTATTTTCCACCTTCTCGATGAATTTAATGTTCACCACATGTTCACTAGCTGTTCATTCATTTTGAATGAAGTAAATAAGTGACAACAATGAATAATAATAATTTTAATTGTTAATAAACTTTATTTTTACAATAATGAAAATTCAAACAGTATGCAACCACGCAACTGAAACTGAAATTCGACCTGCAAGCACAGTCGCATGAGACCAGTTGGAAACTGATTTCAAATCAGTTTTGTTTCAGTTGCGCCGTGTGCGGTGGGCCATTACACTACACGCGCAAAGTCACCAAACGGTCGCTTGCGCAACTGGTTTGAGATTCTCGTTGCAAAACAGTCGACCCGTGTGCGGATGGCCTAACAGTTAGTGATTTAAACTTACAGATGTTCATCTGACTACAATTAATAACTTTAAAATTACCTCATAATATCTAGTCTATCCCTTTAATTCTTGGGGGGGGGGTCATGACCTCTTGACTCCCCCTTGTATACGCGCTTGCATGACGTATATTATACCTCAGTTGCACATATATGTTCAATAATATTTATTTTTTGTGTCGTATTTTTTTTATTTCGGCAAAGAATAATTTTTCGAGATCATTTATATTTTTCCCAAATCAAACAAAGATATAACCATCATATTTATCCTTTGATTCAAATTGACATTTATTTTAAACATTTTTTCCGTTTAGTACTTTGTTTTGAATTATTTACTTGTCTCAATTTAAATGTCGTACTCTGTATATATTCCAACTCACAAGGGAACCTTTTCAAGTCGAAAATTCGTATCGAGTTTAAACTTTGTATATAGTTAGAGGAGGTCAGGATAAGTAAGAAAAAAATTACCACAGCTGCGGTAAAACGGTTTAATGAGCGTGAAACACCCCTATGAAAATGTGCAAATTAATCATATTTTTTCAAATAACTCTGAAACTAATGACAATTTAAAAAATTCTACAATACATAATTTTCATGATTTTTTATGCTCTTTCGAATGGCGATAATCAATATTTGAAAAAATTAAACCTATGAAATGTGGGTAGAAGGTGGTGGTCAACGGTTTAATTTTTTTGAAATTTAACTATCGCCATTCGAAAAAACATAAAAAATCATGAAAATTTTGTATTGTAGATTTTTTTAAATTTTCATTAGTTTCAGAGTTATTTGAAAAAATATGATTATTTTGCACATTTTCATAGGGATGTTTCACCCCCTTAAACCGTTTTACCGCAGCTAAGATAATTTTTTTGTTACTTATCTTGACCTCCTCTAACTATATACCAATTTTAAACTCGATACGAATTTTCGACTTGAAAAGGTTCCCTTGTCAGTGTTTCGGACGGACGGATAGATGGACAAAAAAGCTTCTCTACCAGTTTCCGTTTTAACGGAACCCTTAAAACATACAAGTACGTATAAAATAGTTTTAGGACTGCAGATTTCAATGACATGTTAGGTATAATTTAGTAGACGGTGCTCGACTGCCGTTCTTTCCGGTAATAATTAATAAATGCTGCTTTTATTTTAGACAAAGTGAAGAATGGGCTGACCTTTCTACCGGTATACAGAATATAAAAACACATATAGTGATTTATTGTAAAATAAATAACTTGCTTCCCCCCCCCCCCCCCCATTTTCCCCACAATACAAATACATCACACCTAAACCGCTCAGTTTTATGATAAACTAACGTTTACCCGTGATTTCGTCCACGTGGAATATATGTTAGGTAATATAGATTTGTGTTATGATGATAGTCGATAAAACAGGTTTTTAGTTTCGCATTTGCACTCTAGATATCACTAACCTAACCTATCGCGCGTACAAAAGTATACACATACATTTTTTTGTATCTAAACAATTTTTCGGTTACAAAATAGCCTATGTTCTTCCTCAGGACGCAAAATATTTCCAGGGTCAGCAGAAAAGATTTTAGAGTTTTGAATAGAAAAGTGGAGGGAGCGAATTGGAGAGTTTTTATTTTTCTTAAATATGGTTTTTGGAACATATCAATGAACGCAGTTATACAAATGAAAATGAAAATTAGCTTTTTATTCATTAATTCTGACTCAATTATTTAGAAATACCACCTAAAAAAATTTCATTCAAGTACGTCTATGTCCCCCTCCAAACCGTACAACTTTTATCTGAAAACTTTTTTTATTATTTCACTTATCGGTCGAGTTATTCTTCATTAAAAGTTAAAATGGTCCACCCGGTATATCAGATTAAAATAAAAAAATTAGTGAATATCTAAAATTATTTTGTTAAATATTAAAAAAATGAAGTCATACAAAAAACTATTTGAAACAAAATCTGTTTGTTTTTTTCAAACAATAAGATACCGTAATGAAAAGTATAGGATACCATTTGAAAACAAAAATGTTGGTCCTATTTGACCATGAAGACGTCCAAAAAATTAAAAAATAATAACGCCATTTTGTGTCCCCCTGAAAACCAAACAACTTTTACTTAAAGCATGTATTGATTTAATTGATAGATCAAAAAAATTAAGGGGGTGATCGATTAAAATAGGACATAAACGATACAAACTCTTGCCCGTATAATAACAATAATATACCATAGTTTTTAAAAATAGTAAATAGTTAATTAAACTTAATTTTTTTTTACTTATTTACAAATTAATCAATTCATAGGAATTTTTTTTTAAATTATTATTTTTCATGCTCGAATGTTCCCTGGTACATTAATCACAAATACAACAGAAGAATAATAGTAATTATTGGAAGATAAAATATAAAAATAAATTATAATATTTAAGATACGCGTACATAATAACTATAATAATTGGAAAACAACGTTTACTAAATATGTATTTACAAACCACGTTATTACAGTATATTTGAAAGGTTCCCCAGGATGACGTAGTTCCCGCGCGGCCGTTGATTGGTTAAAAGTCCGATGACGTCAGAATACTCATAGAGTATATAAGAACGATAACAATTTTTGAACACGTGTTGCCGCATCTAGATTTCTTTATTCTGCGTGTTTGGCTAACGTAATTCAGAGTTTAACTTATTTAATTTATATTGTGAGTTCAGATCTTAAAATTGAAAGTGTTTAAAAATGTTTCACGTGAAACAAGAAGTTATTGAAGAAGATATTAATCTTTTGCAAGATATTGATGTTGATGATGAGTTTTCAATAAAGCAAGAACCTAAGGTAATTAAAAACATTGCTAATATTGTGGTATATAGTATAAATAAGGCCAGGATTAAATGGAATATAAAATCGCTAGGTACTTGTCAATTATGGTCCCAATTTTTGAAAAAACTAAAATCACTAGGAACGAAACAAAATTCGTCTATAGATAGGTAAATGTCATGTATTATACAGGGTGTCCCATTTTAATCTATCACCCCCCTAATTTTTTTTATCTATCAATTAAATCAAAAAATGCTTCAAATAAAAGTTGTTTGGTTTTGAGGGGGACCCAAAATGGCGTTATTAATTTTTTATTTTTTGGGCGTCTTCATGGTCAAATAGGCCCAACTTTTTTTTTCAAATGGAAACCTATATTTTTTATTACAATATCTTATTGTTTGGAAAAAAACAAGTAGCTTTTGTTTCAAAAAATTTTTTGTATGACTTCATTTTTTTTAATATTCAACAAAATAATTTTAGATTTTAGAATTTTACTAATTTTTTACTCGAAACCCATTAACTTTAGAGGAAAAGTGTAAAAACAAAAAATGTTTATTTTAATATGATATAACTAGGAAAATTATTTCAGATTTTTTACTTTATTTTTTATTTGCTTTAATATTTTGAAGAGCAAAAGTTAACAAAAAATCCTGATATAATTTTCCTAGTTATATCAGATTAAAATAAACATTTTTTGTTTTTTACATTTTTCCTCTAAAGTTAATGAGTTTCGAGTAAAAAATTAATAAAATTCTAAAATCTAAAATTTTTTTGTTTAATATTAAAAAAAAAATGAAGTCATACAAAAAATTTTTTGAAACAAAAGCTACTTGTTTTTTTCCAAACAATAAGATATTGCAATAAAAAATATAGGTTTCCATTTGAAAAAAAAAAGTTGGGCCTATTTGACCATGAAGACGTCCAAAAAATAAAAAATTAATAACGCCATTTTGGGTCCCCCTCAAAACCAAACAACTTTTATTTGAAGCATTTTTTGATTTAATTGATAGATAAAAAAAAATAGGGGGGTGATAGATTAAAATGGGACACTCTGTATATACACGTATGATGAAATCAGCGCCAATGTGACTAAAGTTTGTACTATTAATTTCAATATTTTTAAATAGGTAATTAAGGTAATTATTATAATTTTGGGGCGAAATCGTGTTGTTTACTTAGGGTAGGTTATTAATACGGTTAGGGGTTAGGTGGGTTAGTAGGGTTATATATATTTCACTTCCTACCTCAATTATTATTTAAAAATTTAATCGTCGTATTAAAATTAATAGTGCAAACTTTTGTCACATTGGCGCTAATTTCATCATGACATATGCCTATCTACGCACGAATTCTGGTTCGTTCCTAGTGATTTTAGTTTTTTCAAAAATTGGGACCATAATTGACAAGTACCAATCGCTAAAATGTGCACGGAAAAAACAACAAAAAACATGTAACCTTTTTTATAAATCTATTGAATTTTTTGCATGTGACAGCAACAATAAATATTTGATGTGTCACGAATTTTAATAAAATTGAAATATATTGTAAAACTTGAGTTAAAAATAGATCTCCCATCATCAATATTTCAAAATTGAGTATAATTTTGAATAAATAGCAGATTAAAAAAAGTGATTATTGTAAATATATTATAGACCAATAAAATTTCAGGCGGTAAATAAAAAATTTTGTATTTGTTTCTGAACGTTAATCGACTAAAATTGTAAGAAATAATTATGCAGAAAATAGCAGACAAAATATGCAAATAAATCTCAAAACCAAAATAAGCAAATGCATATGAAACTATATTCTATTTCATTTAAGTTTGCAGTGGTTGCTGGGTGATTTGACCGTACGAGTCATGATCCGTTGATCCGTACGGTCAAATCACCCAGCAACCACTGCAAACTTAAATGAAATAGAGTATATGCACAAAATCAGGGTGTCTATAGAGACATGGACCGCGCATCTAACTCATAAACAGCCGTGTTGAGACAGAAAGTAACTAGTTTGGTAATATACTTGTCCTTACTTATACAGGAGTATAAAGGTGCCTTTTCATGTGACGCTGGACGCTACGATTTTGAATTTTGAATGCTTGCTATTGGTCAGCGTCAAGTGAAAAAGCTCAACATGGTTGAGCTCATACTGCGTGACGCTAGAAATCATGTGACACCTAATGTCAGTAGTTTTGATATTATGTGTATTCTTGTTTGTTTTGTGAGTGGTCAGGCCAGATAGAATATTTGGATTTTGTTTTGATTTTACTTTAAATTTGATTGACTTGACGCGGACAAGTTCGAGAGCGTTTGCTTGCTTCAACGGTAGCGGACTTGCGGGATAGTATATATTGACGCAAAGGTCGCATCGCATAACGCATATTATTATATTGTTAATTTTATAATTGTTAAAATAGTCAAAAGATTCGCAATAGAGACATATACGCGCATGTATTGTCTAATGCACGCAATTTCGCATTGTTAATGATTGTTCTGATTTCTTTGACTTATTGTTTTGTTAATTGTTATTGAATAACTGCTAAAATTCGTGTTGTGTTTGTTTTGTTTAAAAGTGTATTGTTTGTATCGCCATCGCAGCAGGCAGATAAAATAGATCTCAAAACACCACCGAGTCTTCGCGACAGGAGCAGTTCCCCCCTTTTCCCTCCTTACCCTAATACCTTTCGGAAGAGACGTCGCCGAGATCAAGGTAGGTGTCCGATAGTTTTTTATCCACCAAACGCCAACTTACAGTCCATTCAAAAATAAATTTTTATCGAAGCAAGGATCATTTGGATCCTTGTAAGCGCCACCATTTTTTGGTCCTTCGAGCCGGATGTGAAGTTTATAGATTTAAAATTATTGATGAATTTATGAAATTCATATTCGTTAAAAGAATCATTTTGTCGCAATTAATTAAACGCATTTTGAACAAAGCAGACACATATATCGGGATTTATTTGTTAAAATCAGTTGATTTTATAGATAACATATTCGCAAATTGTAAATGCATTGCAGGTTTAGACAGAAAACGAATAATCAATTAATTAAATTATGTTTAGATCTTAATTTTGATAAGAAACGATATATGTTCTCACTTTCGCTTATAGACATCTATGCGCATCTATGCTGTCTCGCTCAGACACGTATAATACGTTTGCAGCAAGCAATAATTATTACGTTCATAATTTATGGAATTTAAAATTAAAATTGAATATTTGTTTAATGGGAATAATTTTAGATTTTATTTCTATGAAAATAAATGATTAATTATAGTATGGTAAATATATATGTATTTTATATTTTGTTATAATCTTAAAGTATATTTAAAAATACACCTCGCACCCGCTAGATTGGTTTTGACTGCAAAGATCGTAACACATACCGTCAACATCGCTCCGCTGCCGCAGCGTACACACCATCGCTATTTGGTTGATTTTATTTGTTGCAGTGCTACGTTTGATTGTTGTAGATGATTTGTTCGCTTTGAATTGCATTGTTGTGAATGCAAAAAATATTCTGCTTCGTGTGCATTGTTGCAAATATATTATTTTTCTTACTGATTGTTGTTTATTGATTTGAGTGTATTTTTTTGGTTGAATACACTTACCGCTCCGCATAGGATTAGTTTTTTTTGGATTTAATTGAATTATTATTAATTCGATTAACGCTTTAGTTAGGATTGTTGAGACAATTTTCGCTTCGCTTGGGAGTTGTTTGTTTTATTGTATTGTGGTTCATTATAGCATTACTATTTATAAGTAATCGCTTTGTTTTGATTTGAACCTACAACATTGATTCTAAATCTATTGTTACATATTAGGTGACCTTCATTTATATGTTTATTGATAAGTTAGTAATAGATTTATTTTCGCTTTGGAATTTCGCCCAAATTTTGAATAATTCATTTTATTTAGCATTCGCATTTTTGTTTAATTTTCATTGTTGTTAGTTTATGTATAGATTAGTATTGACCATGTCGCAAACAGTAAAGTTGCAGAAGCAGCTATTACAATTAGAAGCTGAAAAGGAAATGCGCTTCCAACAGCTACAGGAAACTTACGATAAGAGTCAAAATCTGGACAACGATTTAAGTATTAGGATCTTCAAAATGAGGCTAGGATTATTAGATAGGTGCGAAAAGGAATTTCATCAATTAGTTAAGGAAATCGTTCGCATAAATGTTGAATTAAATTCCGAGTATGCTCCTAACTTTCAGCCGTTGGCGGTGGCCGACGAGTTATGCGCACACATTCGGTTAGCTGCAAAGGATCTCTTAGAACCAGCTCAGAGAGATGTGAAACCTGCACCGGAAACTAGAAACGCACTACGTTTACCTAGAATTCCAATCCCCAATTTCGATGGGAAATTGCAAAATTGGCCGGTCTTTTATGAATTATTCACCAATCTGGTTCATGAAAATCGTGATTTAAGCGACACCGATAGAATTCACTATTTAGCGACAAGTCTAACAGGATCAGCACGTGGGGTTTTAACGGGCTTACACGCAGTAGGCTCAAATTATTCCATCGTGTGGAGATTGTTAACTGAAAAATATCAGAATCCGAGGGTTTTAGGTAACACGTACCTTCAACAAATGATCGATTTCAAGGTCGCTACCCACGAATCCGAGGCGTACCTGAATTCGTTCTTGGAAAGATTCGACTCCGCATATTCCGCCTTAAAGAAACTTAATATTCCAGATTTGGCCGATTTTATCGTTGCACATATCGCATTATCCAAATTGGACTCGGAAACCGCTCGCGCATTCGAAATATGGTTTCAACTGTCTGAAGCACCCGAGTATGAGGATGTTATTAAATTTGTAAAATTACGCGCACAAATAGTCGCGAATTCCAGCAGATCGAATAACCACAGCAAACCTTCATTTCGTAGCAATTTTAGTAAGACGACTGTTGTTGATCGTAATACGAAGATTCCGCATTCGTTTGTCACCAACAACAGTAATAATGTTTTAGAAATTTGTATTATCTGTGGCAACGAAGCCCATCAGGTATACAAATGCCCGCAATTTTTGAAGCTCTCACCGCGCGAGAGATTTAAACTCGTTAGGGGGAAAGGATTATGTTTTAATTGTTTAAGTTGGCAACATTCCTTACCCAAATGCGCATCTACTAGCACTTGTTCAACATGCCAACAAAGGCATCACTCATTGATACATCTAACTCGCTCATCGGAACAAGACACTGGTAGTACCAATTGTCAATCGCCAGCAAGGACGAAGGCAGCCGAACCTATTGATAACTCATCAAACACCGCCCCTAAACCGGGAGCTTCACTCAATTTTTGTAATACCAATATCATCTCCAACCGAACCGTATTGTTATCTACAGCAGTAGTTTTTGTAAGAGACAGGTATGGTAATCCACAAAGAGTCAGGTTCTTGCTAGATTCTGCTAGCCAAGCAAATTTTATGACAGTTCAATGCGCTCATAGATTAAGATTACCAATAACCAAGCTCTACTCATCGGTACAAGGTATAGGTTTATCGACTAGCCCAATTAGGGGTCGTTCGGAAATAGTCATTGAATCTCGGATGGATTTATCACGCCAATATTCACTTGATGTTTTCCTAATCGATAAAATCACCGATCGTTTACCAGCCAGTGAAATCGGCTCGCAAGTAGCTTCTAGATTTGGTGGTCTGTTTTTAGCTGACGATCAATTTCACATTCCAGGTATGGTAGATGGTATTATAGGAGCTAGTTTATTCCCATATCTATTAGGCTCACAATCTGTGATCAACCGCAGTGATCCCGATGATCGTTTAGTCGCTTTACAATCCACATTGGGGTATGTTGTAATGGGATCCATAACGGTTAACGCAGAGCCAAATTCCGCACAAACATTTTGTACTTTACTAGAACCGGGTATTGAATCTTTGTTTAGAAAATTTATAGAATTAGAAGATGTACCTGATTTTAGAAAAACGCACACAGTTCCTGAAGAAGAAGATTGTGAAACTATCTTCACGGAAAACTGTACTCGCAACGCAGATGGTCGCTATCAGGTAGCTTTGCCATTCAAAATGAATCCTGATAATTTAGGAAGTTCATATATCGCTGCTCGGAAACGTTTTTTCTCGCTAGAAAAACGGTTTCAGGACGCTCCTGAATTTCGAGCTCAATATAACCAAGTGATGCTTGATTATTTGAATCAAGGTCACATGACTTTGGTGACGGGTGATTCGCATTCACCGTCATATTACATTCCCCATCATGGGATTTGGAAATTGGACAGCACAAGCACGCCCTTACGGGTCGTTTTTGACGCCAGCGCTCGTACGGATAAGAATATATCACTAAACGATGTCTTACATACCGGTTGCAAGTTACAAACTGACTTATTTGGTATGCTGAGTAATTTCAGATTGTTTGAAATTGTCATAACCGCGGACATTCGTCAGATGTATCGGCAAATATGGGTTAAGGAAGAACATCGCCGCTATCAACGAATATTATGGAGATTTTCATCCGACGAGCCGTTGAAAACGTATGAGTTGAATACCGTGACATTTGGAGTCAAATCATCTCCCTACCTCGCTCTGAGAACGGTTCATCAGCTTCTAAAGGATGAAGCCAAAGGATATCCGTTTGTGACTACCTTGTTGAAACGGGATTTATATATGGATGATTTGGTATCCACCGTCTCTACTTTGACGCAGGCCGAATTATTGTACAGGGACTCTGTGAGCTTATTCAAGGCTGGAGGATTTGAATTGGTTAAATGGTCAACAAATTCATCCGATTTATTAGCTCAAATACCCGAGTCTATGCGTTTGACTCAAGCTGTAGAATTTGACTCGCAAGAATTAAAAATATTAGGTTTGCAGTGGCAGCCTCATAGCGACACATTTTCGTTCAGAGTTTCGCATACGCCCATAGACTGTACTAAACGCAATATTCTATCAACGGTAGCTCGCCTTTTTGATCCTTTGGGGTTTGTCGCGCCTGTAACTTTATATGCCAAGTTAATTATAAAGCAACTTTGGGCTTTAAAGATTGACTGGGACGAGCGACCTCCCGCACATATAGTCAGAATGTGGACAGAATTTGAACAAGAATTGCCTCAATTGAGTAATTTCAAAATACCTCGCTATTTATCCACATCTGATTGTTACCCCGCAACTTTGGTCGGTTTTGCAGATGCTTGCGAGAATAGTTACGGAGCCATGGTTTATCTACGCACAAAAAATCGTCATGATACGATTACTTCCACCTTAGTTTGCGCAAAAACTAAGGTGTCGCCTTTGAAAACGCAAAGCATACCACGGCTGGAATTATGTGCTGCATATCTTCTCGCGAAGCTACTTCATATAGTGAAAACCACCTATGAATCGCGCATAACCATTGATGAAGTAGTGGCCTTCTCAGATTCTACGGTGGTACTTAACTGGTTAAACGCATCACCTCATCGATGGAAAATTTTTGTCGCCAACCGGGTGGCTAAGATTCAGGAATTGGTGCCCTATGTTAAGTGGTATCATATTGTTGGTAAGGACAACCCTAGCGATGCGCTATCCAGGGGTTTGACTGCATCGCAATTCCTGAACACCCTGACATGGATATCAGGTCCGAGTTGGATTATTTTGAATCCATCACAGTGGCCTATAAATTCTCTCTCGCAAGACGGTGTGGTTTCTATCGAGGAGAAGATTGTTGCTTGTCCCGTCATACAAGACTTAAACAGTCCTATCGATGATCTTATTGCACGTTGTTCTTCGTGGTCAAAATTGTTACGTTCAATGGTGTATGTTCTTAGATTTCTAAAAATAATTCCTGCCCAAAGGGTTATAGTAGCTTCTGATTTAGAACGGGCAGAATTATATCTAATAAGGCACATCCAACAGAAACATTTTGCTGGAGATATCAACAAAATAAGTCGGAATCAATTTCCGTCGAAGTCTCTTCGAAAGCTTCGACCATTCATTGAGGACGGGTTGCTCAGGGTGGGGGGACGATTGTCTAACGCACGCTTGCCATTTGATAATCGTCATCCATTTCTCTTACCTAAATCAGATCCCTTTGCCAACCTCCTCATCAAACATTGCCATGATACAAATTTGCATACCGGACCCCACCTTGTACTGAGTATCTTACGACAGAGGTACTGGATCTTGTCTGCACGAGGCGTCGTTCGGAAAATCACGCAAGGATGCAATATTTGTTTCCGAAGAAGACCGCAACCGCAGTTTCCCTTAATGGGCGACTTGCCCGCTTGTCGTGTACAGCAAGCTAAGGCTTTTCTCCACACTGGTGTGGATTATACCGGAGCCATACCAATCACAATCAGTAAAAATAGAGGAGTTAAATCGCAGAAGGCCTACATTTGCCTCTTTGTATGTCTCGTCACGAAGGCAATTCATCTCGAACTGGTGTCGGATTTATCCACCGCTATGTTCCTCCAAGCATTCAGGCGATTTTTGGCCAGAAGAGGTCCCTGTTCCGTGATGTATTCGGATTGCGGGACAAACTTTCTTGGTGCGAAAACGCTATTGGATGACTTGTATACATTGTTGAACAGCCAATGCTACAATGAAGCCATTAGTGACGAACTTACAAGGAGGAAAATTGTATGGAAGTTTAACCCTCCAGCCGCTCCACATTTTGGTGGAATTTGGGAATCCCAAGTTAAATGCGTTAAGACACACTTAGCCAAATCTATTGGGATACAAATTTTGTCATACGAGGAACTCAATACTGTTTTGACGCAGATTGAAGCACTATTGAATTCCAGACCACTAAGCGTTTTGAGTTCCGACCCATCGGAACCCTTAGCGCTAACGCCGCGCCATTTTCTCACACTCACCCCGTTAACTGATCTACCTGCTTATGACCTTCAAGATGAACCTATAAATCGCTTGGATAGGTTCCAATTAGTTGATCGGATCGTTCAAGATTATTGGAAACGGTGGAGTCGTGAGTACTTGAATGAACTACAAATTCGTGAACGGCGTAATACGCCAACGCAATCGTTATCGGTGGGTACCATCGTTGTCTTGATGGAACCTAACACCATGCCATTAACTTGGCCGTTAGGGATAATTGAAGAAATTTTCCCTGGCAACGACGGTATTGTACGCGTGGTCACCGTCAAAACCAAGAATGGCACATATAAACGTCCGGTGGTAAAGGTGTGTCCTTTACCAACCCAATAATTTTCTTTGTTTTTGTCCCTTAGTTTTAGTACCGCAACGCTCTGATCATAACTTTGCTCAGAAATAATATTTCAGGGTGGGGGGTATGGTCAGGCCAGATAGAATATTTGGATTTTGTTTTGATTTTACTTTAAATTTGATTGACTTGACGCGGACAAGTTCGAGAGCGTTTGCTTGCTTCAACGGTAGCGGACTTGCGGGATAGTATATATTGACGCAAAGGTCGCATCGCATAACGCATATTATTATATTGTTAATTTTATAATTGTTAAAATAGTCAAAAGATTCGCAATAGAGACATATACGCGCATGTATTGTCTAATGCACGCAATTTCGCATTGTTAATGATTGTTCTGATTTCTTTGACTTATTGTTTTGTTAATTGTTATTGAATAACTGCTAAAATTCGTGTTGTGTTTGTTTTGTTTAAAAGTGTATTGTTTGTATCGCCATCGCAGCAGGCAGATAAAATAGATCTCAAAACACCACCGAGTCTTCGCGACAGGAGCAGTTCCCCCCTTTTCCCTCCTTACCCTAATACCTTTCGGAAGAGACGTCGCCGAGATCAAGGTAGGTGTCCGATAGTTTTTTATCCACCAAACGCCAACTTACAGTCCATTCAAAAATAAATTTTTATCGAAGCAAGGATCATTTGGATCCTTGTAAGCGCCACCAGTGAGTTTATACGTCTTTACGAATAGTATAATGAAATATAAATCAATTTTTAATAACTGAACGTAAATTATTGGTTGTTTTTTCACACATAAACGTCAAACAGTAGTGACAGCTAAAATTCAAAAATTTAAAATCGATCACGTGACTAGATTTGCAGCAGCGTCCAGCGTCACATGAAAAAGCACCTTAACTGTTTCATTTTTGGCTTAAATGACAAAAAATAAATAACGTTATAAAATATTTTATATATTAAAATTACTGATTTTTAAATAATATCAGTTTGGTATTTTTTGACCTAATTCTAATTTCTTGTTTTTGTTGCTTCATAGTGTAACCTAATGTAATATCAAATAATCTGCCGTGTGCCACAGGACTTTCTTATACGTAATAATGACAGTGAACAGTGTACGTGATTATTATTTTAGTGAAGGATATTTCTAACAAACTAATAAAAGATAGAGTAAAATGAATGAGACATAAACTATAGAAATATTATTTTATACATTATGTATCGAACGAATTTTGTTAAACATAATTACTAACAATAAAATGGAAACGGATGTTTACTCTTGTAATTTTTTGAATTTTTTGAAATAAGACAAAAATGTTATAGATAAAAAATGTCGAGTATGTTACTATCTATAATTTATTCCCCATACATTTTTTTCCAACACTTATGATTTAGCCAGAAATATTTTTTTTAAAATCATTATTTAGAATAATCTATACTGGTTGCTGGGTGCTTTGACCGTACGGATCACGACTAATACCGTCAAGTCGCACGACGACCACTGCAAACTAAATGAATTAGAGTATACAGTGTTTATTCTCAGTATTACGTATAAGAAAGGCCCATGGTACCTATGGCAAACACGTACAGTCTCTGTAATACGTATAAGAAAGTCCCATGACACTCATGGCAGATATTTCTTCTCTGTTATGAACCATTTGAAATGTACTTAAAATCGAATACTTAGTAAAAAAAAAAAAAAATTAAATTTGTTTTTTTTCGAAAAAATGAATAGAACATAAATTATAGATAATAATATTACCTACAATTTTCAACTTGGCCATTTTTCTCTAATTCGCACTGTTTCAGTGTAATTCGAAAAATTCAAAAATCGATGTAGGTAAACATCCGTTTCCGGTTGAATGATCGTTTTCAAAAATAGGAGGTTTTCTTCCCAGGCAAAAATCAATCTTAAGTATAAAATTCCACCTTTCTACGATTTGTCGTATTTGAGTTACAGCGTCTACAGACAGACAGACCGACAGACAGACACACAGACATCATGGCGAAAATAGTCAGAATGGATTCAGGGAAGGTCAAAATTAATAATTCCATCAAAAACCGGATTTCGAAAAAAATCGCGTTTACTATACTTATACTATATGTATATTTCATATACATTGGTATAAGAAAGTAAAAATACCTATAACTCCTAAACGACTGATGATGGAAGGGTGTAATTTTATATTTATAATAATCTTTCATCTGGGAAGACAACCACCTTATTTTTAAAATGATCACTAAACCGGAAACGGATGTTTACTCTTGTAATTTTTTGAATTTTTTGAAATAAGACAAAAATGTTATAGATAAAAAATGTCGAGTATGTTACTATCTATAATTTATTCCCCATACATTTTTTTCCAACACTTATGATTTAGCCAGAAATATTTTTTTTAAAATCATTATTTAGAATAATCTATACTGGTTGCTGGGTGCTTTGACCGTACGGATCACGACTAATACCGTCAAGTCACACGACGACCACTGCAAACTAAATGAATTAGAGTATAGTGTTTATTCTCAGTAGTACGTATAAGAAAGGCCCATGGTACCTATGGCAAACACGTACAGTCTCTGTAATACGTATAAGAAAGTCCCATGACACTCATGGCAGATATTTCTTCTCTGTTATGAACCATTTGAAATGTACTTAAAATCGAATACTTAGTAAAAAAAAAAAAATTAAATTTGTTTTTTTCGAAAAAATGAATAGAACATAAATTATAGATAATAATATTACCTACAATTTTCAACTTGGCCATTTTTCTCTAATTCGCACTGTTTCGTTGTAATTCGAAAAATTCAAAAATCGATGTAGGTAAACATCCGTTTCCGGTTGAATGATCGTTTTCAAAAATAGGAGGTTTTCTTCCCAGGCAAAAATCAATCTTAAGTATAAAATTCCACCTTTCTACGATTTGTCGTATTTGAGTTACAGCGTCTACAGACAGACAGACCGACAGACAGACACACAGACATCATGGCGAAAATAGTCAGAATGGATTCAGGGAAGGTCAAAATTAATAATTCCATCAAAAACCGGATTTCGAAAAAAATCGCGTTTACTATACTTACTTATACTATATGTATATTTCATATACATTGGTATAAGAAAGTAAAAAAAAAAAATTAAAATCTTATTAATTAAATCTGTCTGTGATTGTTAGCACAATTCACTTCATCATTTTTCAACAACCACATGGGAATTGCTTCAAAACTATATATTTTTTATTAATATACATTTAATTTTTGCACTATCAAAAATATTACTTTTTCGCAAATTCCGTTCACTAATTTTACAAATTTGTATGGGATCAGTTAACGGTTTTTGTAAATTGGATCGATTTTTTTATTTAGTGAAAAAAGATGATTGCTGCGAAATAAGCAATTTGTTGCAATTACAACATTTGTTTGTTTTTTGGTATTTTCCTTGCTACAAATCCTGATATATAATGTTATCTTAATTAATACCCTCATAAATACTCGGAATATTGTATTCGTGTTCATATAAAATAATTACGCAATGATTTTCGTTACCTATATCTTTATCACATTACAAATATTGACTGTACGTAAATATATAAAATACGACAGAAATACTACCCTGAACTGTAGTAAACTACCAATCAGATGCTTGGAAAAAGATGTAGATTTTTTTCCAAACTCTCTCTCAATTTTAAAATAAATGTTACACACATGTGTTAATACGAATGCGCTGTCCATATCTCTATGTCAATGGGGGTGTCCATAGACATAGAGATATAGACAGCGCATTCGTATTTAACATAATGGTGTAATATGGGTGTAACATATGTTCTGTAAGTGAGAGAGAGATGCATGTCGTTTGGAAAATAACATATATGATTTCCAAACATCTTCTGTCTCTCTCATTTGACACGGCTCTTTTTACGAGTCAGATGCGCTGTCCATTTCTTTATGTCTATGGGGGTGTCCACTTTTTGAAAAGTCAGGGAAGTCTAAAGTGGCCAGGGAATTTATAACATACATATATACGTATATTGTAAAATGGGGGAAAATCAGGGAATTTAATAAAAATTCTGGTAAATCTGGGATTTTTCCAAGTTTTTTTTATCTTATGGATTTATATAACCAAACAGTTAGTGGTCCGAAGTAAGGACAAAAAATGTTTCTTATTAAATTATTAAGGTTGTTGTTCACTGAAAGTCGTGACATCTAGCGAAATTTAGCATGGACTACAGGGTTTTGATATGTCGGTAAAAAAGAACAAATAGATCTGGCAACAATTTATAATATTAGACAAGAATAGAAGATTCATTTTTAACAATATTATAATTATTACTGTTGCTGACAATAGTAATAATTATAATAACAATAGTAACTATTATTATTATAAATAAAAACATTAAATGTAATCAATAATCACTTGATATTTACAACGCGCGTCAGTTTTCAATACCACGTTTTTATATTTCAAAGATCGCGCCGAATGCGCTGTTGCCATATTGTATATTTACGTCAT
This sequence comes from Sialis lutaria, assembly GCA_949319165.1. Lineage (NCBI taxonomy): Eukaryota > Metazoa > Arthropoda > Insecta > Megaloptera > Sialidae > Sialis > Sialis lutaria. The sequence continues at coordinate 6,766,953 of OX439233.1, read as the reverse complement.
GTGTTCGGGAATTTATCAAAGTTAAAAATTAATAATTATTTAAGGAGATGGTAAATCATTCTAAAATTTTATATACACATTCCTTAATTACCAATCTATAACATATCCGTTTTTGGTTAAAATCTGACGTTTAGTTTTAATACACGAATTAAATGAATATCAAATTCCAAGTTGATCCCTATGCTTGCAATGTATAATTGCACGTTTATAATTAATAAACGAAATGGTAAACTGACCTGAAATTTTTTTTACAAATGCGAACTAGCTTACTTAACACAATATTAAAATTTTAACAAATTCTGTAGTGATCGATTTTTGTTGTGAACAACAACCTTAAAAAAATATTTTTATTGGTTTAATGGAGAATAACTCGACCGGTAAGTGAAATAATAAAAAAGTTTTCAGATAAAAGTTGTACGGTTTGGAGGGGGACATAGACGTACTTGGATGAAATTTTTTTAGGTGGTGTTTTCAAGGTGGTATGAAGGTCAACATAATTTTTTTAAATAGGAACCTATAGTTTTTATCAAGTAATTTTATTTAACGTGAATAGACACGAATCTTTCATTAATAACTTTTTTTTAAAAAACTTAACCTTTCCTGATATCTAACAAAATAATTCGAGATTTTGAACATTCAATATTTTTTTACTCAGAAACCATCAAGTTTAGAGAAAAAGCATAAAATACAAAAAATGTTTATATATGATTCTACATGAAACAGTAAGAAGCATTTGTTCTAAAAATGATAAATACCTATAGTCAGGCCCAGATAGGGGGGGGGGGGCTAAGAGTGTAATATGGCCCGTGGCCCCTGTAGCGAGGGTGCTCTGAAAATTATTTATATTTTACAAGTTTATTTGATACTTAAATACATGAGTTATTTTAGTGTGCAGTAGTAGTCAATTTGTGTAGTTCAAAAAAAATTGTAGCTTAGAACAAAAAAAAAGGTAATTGAAAAATGTAATTATATTACAAAAAGGTATATTTTGTAAAAAACGAAATTTGTTTTGAATGTCCTTACGCTCGGAGGGCCCTCCAAAATGTGGTTTGGCCCGGGCTCCGTTGAAGCTCTTTCAGGGCCTGCCTATAGTATAAAGTTCAACCTTCGGCTTCGGTATAATTCGGTTTGATTTTGGCTGAAGAGGCATGTTTGGTCGATGTTGACCGAAGCCGAAGCACTATTGTTCACATAGAGAGTATAGTCAGTAAACACTAGTAGACAGTTTTTGATTGGTGTGACTGTGTATATATTACATATGATGGTTAATTATTTCTTATTAATATGTATATCTAATCAATTTAACGCGTTTAGTTATTTATTTACCCTAAATACAACAACTATAATTTAAAAAATATTATTTTCAACGCTGGTTTATATTTCCCATATTTTATGTTATACGAAAAATTATTTAGTTTTTAATGAGCGAATGAATATTGTCTAATGAAAATAGTTACAATATAAGTAAAATGATATTATACTTTATGATATACCAGATAATATATGTATATATTTACAATATCCCTTTATGCATGTGCCTTAAATTCTAACTTTGTACCTACCATATTGTTAAATAACTTACATGATTTCGAGTTAAAATTTGTCGTTTTTCAGGGAGACTCGGAAGTTAATGAAAAAAATCAGACAGACACCGACCATACAAATAATCAAAAAAAAAAGTATATTAGTGAAGAAACAAATAACAGTGATAATTTAAATTCAAGCAATGGTAACAAAACAATTAATTATAAGTCAAGATCTACTAACCGGAGTGTGAATTTGGAGAAATATAAATGTTATCTATGCATCAAATACTTTAAACTGAAAAGTAATTTACTGCGGCATATATTAATACATACTGATCGACGACCATTTAAATGCGACAAGTGTGAACTTAGTTGTTTACGAAAGGATAGTTTAAAAATACATAAATTAACACATTCTGAAAAACGACCATTTAAATGCGACCAATGTGAATACACTTGTAGACAAAAAACAAATTTAAATACACATACATTAACACATTCTGACAAACGACCATTTAAATGCGACCAATGTGAATACACTTGTAGACAAAAAACAAGTTTAAACACACATAAATTAACACATTCTGATAAACGACCATTTAAATGCGACCAATGTGATTGCAGTTTTAAACAAAAAACAAGTTTAAACACACATAAATTAACACATTCTGAAAAACGACCATTTAAATGCGACCTATGTGAATACAGTTGTAAACTAAAAACAAATTTAAATACACATAAATTAACACATTCTGATAAACGACCATTTAAATGCGACAAATGTGAATATAGTTATAAAAGTAAATCAAGCTTGAAAAGACATAAATTAATACATTCTAATTAAAAAATAGCTTTTTAAATGTGACCAATGTAATAATATTTGTGAATGTAAAACTTAAAATAATAAATATGATAAAATAGTAAGACTTACATATTAGCAATTTATTGTACAATGTTTTTATCAATATATTTATGGACGAAAAGATGTAGTTAATGCTCATTGATAATTTACCTTTAGTGAATACTAGCTGGTAGGGCGCTGGTGTTAACTGGGGGATTTAAAATATATAAATATTCACTGCTCAGATCTTTTAAATGATAGCGTGTACCTTCTTCCTACTACGAATTACTCTAACAAAAAAAAATGTACTAAAAACATATAAAACTATAGATCCTGAAATGAGACAAAATTATATTATTAATTTTCAACCCATACTAAAAAGTAAATATAAACCATGGCCTTAATTACATTAATTGTTTACTTTAAAGTCTATGGAAACGTCCCGACAAGCACAGAGAATCTTCTCGACGTTTCCATATAAGCCGGGGAACGCTAGATTAGCAACAGAATGTTCCCGACACTCAGAAATTTCCAGAAACATAAGAGCGACGATATAAAAACCCCGCCTTATGCAGCGGAGAGTCAGAGTGTATCAGTACGCACACACAGTACGATCGACGCAGAAAACACAAGCACGTCCGACGCGCACCAACCGCTTTAGAAGAGAAGGGAGCGAACAGTGCAGTTACACATCCACGCGCAGACGAGAGAAGACTGCGGTACAGTGTACATCTCCATTGTTACAATATTTACACTATTGTTATCATTGTTATTTGTTCTGTCATATATTCTGCATAATAAATATAGTCTTTGTTGTAACCGTATATATTCTATATATACCTGCAACCCGGATATCCTACATTGGTGACCACCGACGTGATCATGGCAGAACAACAACAACCCGGAGGCGCTCTATATCGTGTGGGGATCCGAGTACCACCATTCTGGCCTGACCGACCTGCCCTGTGGTTTGCACAGCTTGAGAGTCAATTCGAGCTCGCGCAAATCGTCCAGGATGCCACCCGGTACAACCACGTCGTCGGACAACTGGACTCCCAGTACGCGGCCGAAGTGGAGGATATCATCACCAACCCTCCGGCGACAGATAAATATACGACGATAAAAAAAGAGCTAATACGACGTCTATCAGCTTCCCGTGAAGAACGAGTGCGACAGCTCCTCGTCCACGAGGAAATAGGCGATCGTAAGCCGTCCCAATTCCTCCGGCACCTGCGAACCCTCGCCGGCCCCGACGTCCCGGCAGAATTTTTAAGGACATTGTGGGCAAACCGCCTTCCACCCAATGTCCAGGCGATCATCGCGTGCCAGACCGACGCGACCCTCGACACCGTCGCCAACCTGGCCGATAAAATAGTTGAGGTCACACCTCCGCCCCAGGTGGCCAGCGTCAACCCACCGCCGTCGGACCTCGCAGAACTCACCGCCCGCCTCGAAGAATTGGCGCACCAGGTGGCTGCGTTGTCTACAAACCACCGGCCCAGCGACCCCCGCCCACGCCAACGCACCAATCGCAACCGCAGCCGCAGCAGCTCACGCAACAGGACTTCGCAGCAAGGCCTCTGCTGGTACCACTGGCGCTTCCGAGAGAAGGCACAGAGATGTGAACCCCCGTGCACTTTCAAGACGGGAAACTTCCCAGGCAGTCGTTAGCGGCGGCAAACGACTGCGTCCAATCCTCCGGCCGCCTCTTCGTCATGGACAGCACCACGAAGATCCGTTTTCTGGTAGACACCGGTTCCGACGTATGCGTGTATCCACGCACCCGCCTGCGAACTCCACGACCGCGTACAGACTACGAACTCTGCGCGGCCAACGGAACGAGCATCCGCACGCACGGGTTGATCACGCTACGTCTCAGCCTCGGCCTACGGCGGGATTTTACGTGGAAGTTTGTCGTCGCCGACGTCAACACGGCGATCATCGGTGCCGACTTCCTATCCCACTTCCACCTGCTAGTCGATGTTCGTCATCACCGCCTGCTCGACGGAATCACAGGTCTCGCATCTCCTGGAGCGCCGGTACCTACGTCGACCAAACCCGCACCCACAGTGCGCGCCATCAGCGGCGAGTCCAGGTACCACGATCTGCTGCGCGAGTTCCCAGCTATAACCCGTCCAGCCGGCCAGCCTCTAGAACCTCGACATTCCACCGTGCACCACATCCGGACGACACCTGGACCACCAGCAGTCAGCCACACACGACGGCCCACCCCGCACCGCCTACACATCGCCACCAAAGGCGATAGCAAATGGCGCCACTGTGGAACGAATCGATCTCTTGCAAGCACCATCCCTGATCGATGCCTACAAAGCAACCCCGACGCACGCAACCTGTCCCGGATTGGAGCAATCACCGGTCGACAACCAAGAGCCACCCGCGTCGCAGAACCTAGTCGAAGAGCTCCAGGACCCCACCCGTCGTGGAACAACGCACCGCTCCGAAAAGGTGCCCATCCCCGACAGCACCCACGGCACCCCGCCGCGTCCTAGCATCTTCGCAGCAACATTCTCCCAACACGCAACTTCCGACGTTCGGCACGGACCCCAACACGTCTTCACCCGCAACGACACACGATTCGTTAGAGGGACATCGACGACTGCGTCCGCCGACCCCGTCAAGCCCATCCACGTGTCAAAGGAGGATGCACCACCAGTACCCGCAACCACCCTACCCCAGAAACCAGAACCACCACCTGGACCAGCACTAGACCTCATCCGTCCGCCAGAACCTGCGAAGACGGCCCCCAGGTCTACAACAACAAAGTCTGGACGCCACGTACGCTTCCCCGACTATTACGAACCCTGACCTCCGGTCTCAGCAGGGGGGTTATATGGAAACGTCCCGACAAGCACAGAGAATCTTCTCGACGTTTCCATATAAGCCGGGGAACGCTAGATTAGCAACAGAATGTTCCCGACACTCAGAAATTTCCAGAAACATAAGAGCGACGATATAAAAACCCCGCCTTATGCAGCGGAGAGTCAGAGTGTATCAGTACGCACACACAGTACGATCGACGCAGAAAACACAAGCACGTCCGACGCGCACCAACCGCTTTAAAAGAGAAGGGAGCGAACAGTGCAGTTACACATCCACGCGCAGACGAGAGAAGACTGCGGTACAGTGTACATCTCCATTGTTACAATATTTACACTATTGTTGTTATCATTGTTATTTGTTCTGTCATATATTCTGCATAATAAATATAGTCTTTGTTGTAACCGTATATATTCTATATATACCTGCAACCCGGATATCCTACAAGTCTTTGTTAAAAAATTTTAAGTAATAATGAAATTTAGTATATTTAATTTTAATTATAATACATATTATTGTATTGATTCTGAATATTTACTATAATTTAAACTTTTTATTTTCTGCCCAGCGCCTACGGCCTACACAAACATATAAGCATATTAGCTTTCTTTCAAAAGTAGAGTAAAGTCGGTATATATGGACCAGGCGGTAGAGATCAGATCGGGCCTTAAAAAAACAGCCCGACCCGGTCCGAAGATATTTTTTTTTAATTTGCCGACCCGATTTGGTTCCGAAACTTTTTTTTTCGACTCAGTCCAATCCGGTTCGATTTATACTAAGGTCCGATACGACCCTGTCCAAACGTTACAAACAAAAATCAAGCCCAGTCCGGTCCGATCCGAAATTCGGGTCGGGCTAAATTTGGACCGGATCGTGCTGGCCCGGCCCGAATTGATCTATAATGTTTTCTTATATGTTTTCTTGGTTTGAGAATTCTTTCTACCCGTGTATAAATTATAATTTTGTTAATAACTGTGAATTTTTATTAATTTAACATTAAACTATTAAACTAAAAGTTTTGTTTTGAGAAAATAATATTTTTATTTATTCGTAAGGTCCGTCCAGCTCTGTCCGATTTATACTAAGGTAAGATCCGACCCAGTCCGGTCCGATGTATACCAATCCCGGATCGGTCCGAATTGACCCGGTACAAACGTAACAAACAAGAATTAAGCCCGGTCCGAAATTCGGGCCGGGCCGGCCCGGCCCGGCCCGATCTGATCTCTACCAGGCGGGTAATATGGACACTATGGTGTGCCAAAAAAAGGCGATATTTTTTTTTTGCTCTCAGCCCAAAATATCTCAGGAAATGCCCAAACAAAGCTCCTGTTAAAAGCGGAGCTCAAAATTCCAATTTTAAGAGGTCCTCCACGGAAGTTGAAATTTTCCCATCTAAATAACATGGGAAACGGGTTTTTTTAACAGTTTTTTGTCCTGCAAACTGTGAAAAAATTATTTTTGAAAAAAATGAATGAATGGATCTTTTAGAGTATTAAATTTAGTACAAAAAGTCCCGTTGAGTCAAATTTCTATATTCAATATTTGATTTTTGACAGAGCTTTGAAGTTCAAATTTTCGCATTTTTTCGCGTTTTTTGCATTTTTCAGCTAAACTATCCGAGTAAGGGCAAAATGTTAACTAGCAAAATTGTAGTACGGTTGACATTCTATAAAAAAGTCTCCATCTACTTTTTTGTATTATGAATAACAACAAAGTTATATAAATTATTGGGACCAGCCTAAAAGGGATAAAGGCTACGACATTGTGCTTTTTATATTTTAATAATATGTCATGTTTATTGTTAATATATTTAATAATTTTGTGGAAAAATCATAAAAATATGATTAAATAAGTCTGTAACTTTTAACTACTGATAATACAAAAAATCTTATCCAATTTTGTTCCAAATTTGATATACTAACAAATTTGCATAAAATTCTTTGTTCAATTATTATCGATATTTTAGTTCATAAAAGCGAAAATTTAAAAAAATAAATGTTTTTGGGTCTATAACTTTGTTGTTATTCATAATACAAAACAGTCGATGGAGACTTTTTTATAGAATGTCAACCGTACTACAATTTTGCTAGTTAACATTTTGCCCTAACTCGGATAGTTAAGCTGAAAAATGCAAAAAACTCGAAAAAATGAGAAAATTTGAACTTCAAAGCTCTGTCAAAAATCAAATATTGAATATAGAAAATTGACTCAACGGGACTTTTTGTACTAAATTTAATACTCAAAAAGATCCATTCATTCATTTTTTTCAAAAATAATTTTTTCACAGTTTGCAGGACAAAAAACTGTTAAAAAACCCCGTTTCCCATGTTATTTAGATGGGAAAACTTCACCCTCCGTGGAGGACCTCTTAAAATTGGAATTTTGAGCTCCGCTTTTAACAGAAGCTTTGTTTGGGCATTTCCTGAGATATTTTGGGCTGAGAGCAAAAAAAAATATCGCCTTTTTTGGCACACCCTAATGGACACCTCCATTTGTTGCTCTATTTTACATTTTATAAAGACAAAATAATATGTATCTAAGCTTACACTTCTAAATAACTGCGTTAGTTGACATGGCAGTGTTTGGAGTACCAGTATGTCATTGAGGGCAACTTAATGAAATTTGTCATTTTTGATTAATTATATATGTTAAGGTAAGTTAGTTTAAATTTTTATTGTATTAAAATATTTAAATTAAATTTATTGCTGTTTAAAGATGTAGGGTGCTTTTAATCCACGTAATAATTATTGCCTCGGCGATAACATTTTTTTTAATACATGTGGTTGCGGGTATTATGGACTATGGGTTATTATACGGCTATGAAGTGTAATAATTAACCAGAATCGTGGTGAGGCAAATAGTATGAAACGCATATTCATCATCGAGTACCTACTTCACAACTATTCACTTTCGCAAAAATATTTTTTTAGTACAAATCTTCATGATGGTGCCCACTAAATAGGGTGCTAAGAAGGAGGCTCGTTCGCGTATTATTTACTACGCCACTGCTATTTTTTTATAGTTATATCATATAAGTTTGAAATAAAAACAACAAAACAAAATACAAATGTTTTAACCACCTAATATAGACAAATGTTCCGTATACTGACTTTATGTACTGTAAATTTCTAATGTAAGAAGTAGGTGGAGGATTTGTTAAAAAGGCTTGAAAGAATCAGAAATTGATTTTTTTAAATCGCCCCGCACAAAAGCAATAGGGGTCAGTCCGCGGTGACGGGTGTGACATTTCAACTCGGATTGGAGTTCATAATTTCTAAATAATACTAGTTTATAACATGGTTTTACCATTTTTCTGTAGATCTTAATGTAATACATGTATAGAATAGAATAGAATATGTTTTATTTCGTATAGACTGTTTATACAGTGTGAAATATGTCATAATTATTATATAAAGGTTAAACCTAAAAAAACATATTGAAAGAATAAAAGGTCTACAATTATTTTACATAAAAATGCCAGCGAACAAAGCCCTGTGACGGGTGTGACGCCAACTATTGCAAGTTTTGCAACCTCTATTCAAAATCTCAAAAATTTAGCGAAAATATTGAAGTTACTTTATAGTAATCATACTTTAATATGTCACGAATAAACTATTTTTTAGTTACACAAGAGCATCAGGTATATACGTAATCTATTTAACTGTTATTACTCAATATACATTGTGACGGGTGTGACAAGTTGAATAAAAGGATACAATAAGAGTACTATTTATGTGTTTAATTGTTTATTGATATTATGAACTAATACTTATAACAATTATTTATCAAATACATCAATAGACTCAATAAAATTTATAATAAACGCGGTTACCCTTAGTCATTATTGTTGGTGAGGGTAATTTTTTTTAATTCGGTCAAACGTCACGTTTGATATGTAATTTTCAAAGACTTTTAACAGTTTGCCACGAGTGTCACTTATTGTCAAGTAAGTTATTGCGATTTCACATTATTTGTTGTCTTTTTTGAAATTTTTAAAAAAATTTTGTAATATTTTGAAAATTAACTAAAAAAAATTTAATTTTCTTTTGGTTTATGAAAATTGATGTTAAATAGCCTGTTAATTTTATTTTTTACTATCTGGTATCGATTACCGCGGACTGACCTATAGGTAAGTCTTTCTGCCAAACTTCCTGAAAATTAGTTAAATAATAATTTTTATATGAACTTTTTTCTTCAATCAATCTAACGTTTTATACAAATAAAAATTGTTATTGACGTTGTATAAAATATTATTGCAGCTACTTTTAAATTATTATTAGGTACTATTAAATAATCAGTCAGGGATGTTAGCGCTCGTCTTGTTTCCTCTTTTCCTCTTTTTGGGTATGTCGGCCCTAAAGTACTCTTTTTTCAAAAAAACTTATCTTTTTCCTCTTTTTTGATTGATTTCAAAGTACCCTTTCGCTGAAGGTTACTTCACATTCTGATTGCAAAGTAATGAAAATAAACTAATGAATCAAATATATGTATTTAGATTAAATGGTGAAAAATAAAATCACCTTATCCTTAATATACAGGGTGAGTCATATCAGGTGGAACAAACTTAAACCGTTGATTGGCAAAAATATTTCAAGCAAAAAAGTTCATATAAACATGTGTCCGGAAACTCTTCGTGAGGGAGCTAAAGACTCCCAAAGATTTTGACTAAAATTGGTTTTTATTTAATATCTAGAGAACCCATTGTGATACAGCAATGAAAATTAATACCTGGATTAGTAACAATACGTGTTATCGATTTCCAGTATCAAACAAAGGATATATAGACCAGGGATGTATGGGGCCTGTGGGCACTCTGATTTTTATCTAGTATTTTTTTGTTCTTCACTTTTTTCTTATGTTTGGTATTTCTATAAGCTCATATGATACAAAATACACATAAATATACATTGTTAAGTTGTCATAAGATCAACCGTTTACGAGAAATATGATGGGGAAGATAGTTTTGCAGAATTTAACTTAATACGGATGCTAAAAATTACACAAAATAAATTTATATTCTTGTTCTAGTACTAAAAATAAGAAAAATAGTTGGTGTAAATATTCCTCTTAATATGACTCCTCATAGAATTATAGCCAGTTTTATTACTTTAATTCGTACTTATTAATTGACTAAAAAACGAAACTAAAAACTGTTATCTGTTGTTAAGGATGCATTTTTGTAGGTATATTTACATACACATTTATTTTTGTTTTTAACTATAGAACAAGAATATAAATTTATTTTGTGTAATTTTTAGCATCTGTATTAAGTTAAATTCTGCAAAACTATGTTCTCCATCATATTTCTCGTTAACGGTTGATCTTATGGCAACTTAACAATGTATATTTATGTGTATTTTGTATCATATGACCTTAAAGAAATACCAAACATAAGAAAAAAATGAAGAACAAAAAAATACTAGATAAAAATCAGAGGGCCCACAGGCCCCATACATCCCTGGTCTAAATAACCATTGTTTGATACTGGAAATCGATAACACGTATTATTACTAATCCAGGTATTAATTTTCATTGCTGTATCACAATGGGTTCTCCAGATATTAAATAAAAACATATTTTAGTCAAAATCTTTGGGAGTCTGTAACTCCCTCACGAAGAGTTTCTGGACACATCTTTATATGAACTTTTTTGCTTGAAATATTTTTCTCAATCAACGGTTTAAGTTTGTTCCACCTGATATGACTCACCCTGTATATAAAGCTCAACGTCTCTCTGTCTGTCTGTCTGTCTGTCTGTCCGTTAGTGCGCTTATCACTCGAGAACCACTTATCCGATTTACGTGATTTTTTTTTAATTCATAGGTACATTCTCTGGCCAGGTTATAGGCTATATTTTATTAAGTTAGGTAACATAACAACTAAGCAGTGACGATATTAGTAAATCAAGTCGGAAAAAATTTCACCGACGGCACGCTGTTTTGCGATACGCTGCCTAAACCGTTGAATATAGAACAAAATAATGTATTAAAGAATTGTGTAGAATCAAAAGTGCTACAATAAAGTCCGCGACACCATATATCTAACTTTTATATTTAAGCCACAATGACTGCTTTTATGTTACAAAGAAAACATAAAATATTTGGGTTCGGTTTACATGGAGTTTTGACCTGCAAAACTTCAATCCTTATTGAAATAAATGATTTCATCGTCAAAAGTACTTAATGTAGATATAATTTGCCCTTTACAGCATCCAATTTGGTGGTATAGTTTAGGAAATAACATTAAATAAGTTTTATACGGTAAAATATTATTAATAACGCGCGAACTAAATACGCCGGTATTCGATCTCCCTCGGTTCGGCCGTTGTCATTTGACCGTCAGTTTTGTTTCAATAATTAAATTTAAATTTAAGTGTTGTTTTTATTATTACAATAATAACTAATCGTGTTTGTACTTAATGCGAGCGAAGCCGCGTGGGTACATCTAGTATAATATTATAGTGGATAAAACATTAGAGCAGCGGTTCTTAAACTGGGGTCCGCGGACCCCCGGGGGGCCGCCAAACTTTTACGGGGGTCCGTGAAACATTTTTGGAAAAAAATAATTTACATAAAGTACTTTTATATTTCTATTTATCAGTGATTAATTAGTATATAACGACCTTTTTTGTTTTTCTATCAGGGATGGGGGTCCCTGAAAAATAATTGTTCAAAAAAGGGGTCCCTAGACTCCATAAGTTTAAGAACCGCTGCATTAGAGAATGTTTACATTTTCTTAAAATAATATTATTTATATATGAAGAATAAATACCAATATGTAATATGTAGCACATAAACAAATCTCATATAGGTACATAATTTACATGTAAAGCGATGTACATATAAGTAAATAGCATTCAAATAAAGTATGTAAATATATGTATACAGTAATTATCCCGTATGAAATGTTTATTTTTCAAAAATAATGTAATTCTACACAAAATGATTATAAATATTAATTATATTTAAAATGCAATATTAAATTATTTATATGTATAAGAAAATAGCATTACATATAAAGTATGCAAAATAATAAAAAATAAATACAGAAATAAAACGGGCAAGTGCGTGTTGGGCATGCACATGATAGGGTTCCGTAGTCATTCTCACTACGATTTATAAAAAAAGAGTTATTTCAAAATTTTCGTGATTGAAAGGTTAAAATTAAAAAGTCATTTGACTTTTATTATTGCATTTTAAAGAAGTACCAATTAAAAGCTAAATTCTGAAATTTTTTTAGATTTTTTGAATTGATAGTTTAGAAAATAGAGGGAGGTGGGACGCTTTTATAATGACTTTTGAGAGAAAATACATCGTAATTGAAGGGTTAAAATCAAAAGGTTCTGATACATTTTTGTTGCAATTTAGGAGACCTTTCTAACGACACCCCACTCAATGGGGTATAGGTGAAAAAAAGTTTTTTTAAACACTTTTTTCAAAAACATTATCATTTCTGTTTTTGGGTCATCAACCTACGACCGTATACCAAATTACATCTTATTATGTCAAAATTTGTACAAGACGGATGTACGGACGGACATGGAGAAACTATAAGGGTTCCTAGTTTTCTACGGAACCTTAAAAAATGGGTAAAACTCAGTTTCAAGAATCTTGGAAGGAAAAAATTGACATCAATAATTGTAAAATTTCGGATTGGGCAAAAAAACATCCTGAAAATATGCACAAAACTCGGTGTAAAATATGTACTAATGTTACCATCAATGTTGAGAAAGGTTTTAGCAAACTCGAACAACATGTTAAATCAACGAAACACAAGGACAATCAATTCAAGATCAATTTTTCTCACCAACCAGTGCCGGATTTACCAATAAGCAAAGTAAGCAAGTGCTTAGGGCATCTGATCCCTATTCAGACTGACTATTAAAACTAATAAAACAGAATGGGTGATAAAAAACTGTTTGGTAATACTCCAAAATTGGTAATAAAACGGGCAAGTGCGTGTTGGGCACGCACATGATAGGGTTCCGCAGTCATTCTCACTACGATTATAAAAAGTATTTTTCAAAATTTTCGTGACTGAAGGGTTAAAATCAAAAAGTCATTCGACTTTTATTATTGCATTTTAGGAGACCTATCAAATGACACCCCACTCAATGGGGTAAGTGAAAAAAATGTGAGTTCACTTTTCAATCTATGAAAAGGGGGTCCAAAATATTTTTGACAATGTTCGTTATAATTTTCAGTGAAAGTACTAATTAAAAGCTACATTCTGAATTTTTTTCAGATTTTTTGAATCGATAGTTTAGAAAATAGAGGGGGGGGACGCTCTGACATCGACATAAAAAAGCAAATATTTCGTGACTGAAGGGTTGAAATCAAAAAGTTATCTGACATTTTTTATTGCATTTTAGGAGACCTATTAAATGACACCCCACTCAATGGGGTAAGTGGGGAAAAAAATGAGAGTTCACTTTTCAGTCTATAGAAGGGGGGTCCAAAATATTTTTGACAATGTTCGTTATAATTTTCAGTGAAAGTACTAATTAAAAGCTACATTCTGGAATTTTTTCAGATTTTTTAAATTGATAGTTTAGAAAATAGAGGGGGGGCGCTTTTTTAACGACTTTGGAGAGCAAATACATCGTGATTAAAGGGTTAAAACCAAAAAGTTCTAATACATTTTTGTTGCATTTTAGGAGACCTTTCTAATGACACCCTACTCAATGGGCTAGGTGATTTTTTTTTTTGAAAACACTTCATTTTATGGAAAGGGGGCCTAAATTTTTTTTTTACAAAAATCTTATCATTTCTGTTTTTGGGTCATTAATCTACGACCGTATACCAAATTTCATCTTATTATCTCAAAATTTTTGAAGACGGACGGACGGACATGGAGAAACTATAAGGGTTCCTAGTTTTCTACGGAACCCTAAAAAAGGTCATCAGAATTAATTATTGATAAAAGGGACTTGAGATAATTGGTGCTTAGGGCATCACATATAGTCTAAATCCGGCATTGTCAGCAACACATTGCAATATTAACTGGAGGTCCTTCTAGTTCACAAAGCGGATCTTCACCTTTAGTCTTTAGTTGACAACTCTTCAGCAGAAACGAATGCCTACCTAAAATACCTACAGACACAGCTGATCTATGGTTATGTTGTTCACGACCTTTAACCTCCGCGTACTCGTCCTTTCTGATTGTCCGGATTTTAAAAGCGGTACTCAAAATGTTTCTTGTTTTTAATGTCATCAATACTCGTATATTTTGTAGATTTTATTCATGTCTTCATTAATGGGGGAAATAGAGTGGGTGACCCCCTCCCAAAAAAAAAATATTTTTTGCAAACTAAGCGAACGTCACCTTCTGTGAACTTGAAATAACAAAAAAAGATCAGTGGACTCAAAAGCTGTATTTTTTTACACATATTAGCTTCTGGAAGCTTATTTTTTTACATATATCATATAATACGAGTGTCGCTTTGAGGCAACCCTCCCTCAATGTTGGGGAGGTTGATGATCGCAAAATATTTTAGAGGTCAATTAGTTCTAGCCCTTAATTACTCGTGCTGGTGTATTTTGTACACCAGCAATGCATTTTCTGCGATTACTAAATGTATAATTTTTTTGTACACCCCCACCTAACCTTTGTTTAGTCAGTCTAGAGTAGTCTAGAGTGTGATAGGAATCTGGCAGTCAAAATTTTAGGATTGTTGCAATATTTATTTATTTGTTTTTATTTTTCACTTACTAAATATAGGTGGTGTTAATGCACAAATAGCAGCCTTCTAAGCGAAAAACCGCGTTTTTGAAGACATTGACATTTGCGATGCTGTTGATGGACAGACATCATGTCAAAAGAGCAAATTTAGAAAATTTAACAACAAAAATCAAATTTACAAAATTACACACTTTTGTGTACTTTTTTAGAATTATTTTGGTTTAGTTTTTCATTCTTATCCCATATTCTAAGTTGTATTAATTTGATGAAAATTTTCTTCAAATAAATAGCACATAATATGAATTGGGCAAAAAAAAAATGAATATAATATCTTCAAATTTTCTAAAAATTAGCTTTTTTATGTAGTGTATTAAATACACCGCACGAGTAACTAAGAGGCAGCCCTTCCTCTATGTTGATCGCTAAAAATTTTAAAGGTCAACTAATGAGCTTTAACTGCGGAGTAATTCGAGTAATGAAAATATTTGTACTAGTATAATGAGTATTATTAAGGTGACCAAACGTACTCCTTCAGGGAGTTTTGAACTCCATTTTCGTGGACAGTACTCCTTTTTAAACTATACTCTCAAACTACTCCTTTTCGAGATTTTATACTCCTTTCTACTTCCAAAAACATAAAAACTACAACGATTACTATTGATTTTCATATTATTTAAAAAATATATTGAAAATTACCATAGATCATTACAATTAAACGTAAAAAAAAGCTCATTACAATTGGACAGCATTTTTTTAAAATAATCTTAAAACTAGGGGAGCCGGGATGAATGGGAGTCACTTAAGGAAAAATCGTTTTAAAGATCACAAATTATCAGTCTTTTAATTTGACTATTATTAATTTTAATCTAAAACTAATCATATATCTAATAACATAAGTATTTTTTCTTTATTATAATAATTTGTAGGATTGCGTGGGCACCTCATGCGACTGCGCAATATTCTGTCACGTGATTAGTTTTGTTTGTTTTATGTCGACCCCCATCAGCGGCGTAGCGAGGGTACTTGGCGCCCGGGGACAGGACATAAATTTGGCGCCCCCCTCCCATGCATCGAGTGTACTGGAGATTTTAAATAACAAAAATAATGACGCAAAATATATTATATAAAATTAATTAAAAAAAAAACAATAATAATTGCATGCTATTAAATACTGTTGGGAATTTTTTTTCTTTGAATATTTGGCACGGAATAGTGGGGTATAATTTTTTGAATTTATTATTAAAAAAAAGTATTAGCTTCAGAAAATGCCCTGGCTCATTAAAATTGAATTATTTTTAGCGGATTTACGGTAGTTTGAGAATTTTCCATTTCTTATTGTTTTTCATAGCGAAAGAAGATGGATAAAATACTAAATAGTTGCAGCAATTAACAATTTTGGATTTTTTGGGACACTATTAACAAAAAAAACACGTTAGCATTTAAGGTTTCCGATTGCTACCGTTTTTATATATACCTACTCTATGGGTATTCTGACGTCATCGGACTTTATCTGATTGGTCAACCTAGTTTGAATCAAAACTTTTGCCCAATCATCGGCCGCGCGGGAACTACGTCATCCTGAGGAACCTTTAAAATATTTTATACTGTAAATCTGTTTATTATGCTTATAATGTACGCGTTTGCATGCAAGAAATACTTTACAGAGATTGAAAAGCATAGTTTGCCGTACATTTAAATGTACTTTAACTCATAATGTTTCGGATGTGTGGTAAAAAACTAGATAATACTAAGGTGACCAATTATTTTTGGCACAAAAGGAGTAGGGGAGCCGGGGGAATTGAGAGTCAGTGGGTAATGGGGGTCAGTGGCGTAGCTGTGGGGGGGGGGGGCAGGGGGGGACAGTTGTCCCCGGGCGCCACGTGCTAGGGGGCGCCAAAATAAGTAAAACAATATCATAATTTATATATTTTATAGTTAATTTTGCTAACCTGTATATTAGGGTGTCCCGTAATGTATTAAAAATTTTTTTTTTCGAGCTACACTATTGCAAGAGGTATCAAAATTTGTGTAATTGTACACAGATTACGCAAAAAATACAAAAACCAGAATTGCATGTCATCTTTAGGGCTCTACCGCACTTTGAAGTTTTGTAAATTTTACGTTTTTACAGACCTAAACCATATGCCTAAAATAATACAAAAATCAAGTTTAAAAGATATTTTATTATAAAAATTAAATAAACAAAGCACAAGAAAACAAAATAAACAAAATATAGCTTATAATCAATGAAAAAAAACTTAGAATTTAAACTTATTTTTGTGTCCAAAATTTGGCATTTCTGCTAGAGATTGCAATCTGGTTCTAATGAAGCCATCTCTACAAGTAGCGTCAGTTACACTTTGTGAGGCCTCTGTTACCAGTTTAAAACATATTTCCACAGATTGTGTGTGACAAGGAAAGTCAAAATTTTCCAAGCTCTTATTTTTTTACCATGATTCGAAGGTCCTCATTAGAAATATGTTGATGAACTGGCGGTATTGCAACTTGACTGTCGTGCCACATAATAATTTCTGTGTAATCTCTAGCAGAGAAGTTAATTTTCGGTAGTTTAAATATCCTACGTTTAGTACTACTTTTAGCTTCTCTAGCTTTTATTATTCTTTGCAATGCCAGCTCCCGAATGTGGTCTCTATCATCAAACAACATACAAGTAGGTTTTCTGGGTGCGCAAAAAAGCATGTCTTTCGATAACAGAATCCATAACAGATATCAGATTTTCGGGTAAAAAGAGTACATAATTAGTTGAAAAATATGTTTGGCTCCGTCCTTAAAATTTGTCTTTTGCTTGATTAGGAACCAAATCGGAGCGTATACTTTAACC
Source organism: Sialis lutaria (assembly GCA_949319165.1). Taxonomy (NCBI): domain Eukaryota; kingdom Metazoa; phylum Arthropoda; class Insecta; order Megaloptera; family Sialidae; genus Sialis; species Sialis lutaria. The sequence goes on along the minus strand of OX439233.1, from coordinate 6,749,226 downwards.
GCGTAGTTGATAAGCAATTGCAAATTTTCTGATGGATTAAGAGTACTTACGTAAAGTCTGAGTATACGATTAGCAGAAGTAAGCCATCTCGAGCGCACCATTTTTCCAGGCTGACGGTTTGCCAGCTCAGGAGTACAGAAACCAGTTGATACAGCTTGACATATCTCATAATGATATTTTTTATCCGTACTTAGTTCATCGACCACATTTTTCGGCAAGTCAGACAAATTACCAGCCACCGCACAAAAAGACACCGTGGTATTGTGAACCGCACGTGTTGGATAGCCACGCGCTTGGGTTATTATTTTATTTTCGCAATCAGCTGTTTGCCAATAGGTCCAGAATATTCTCTAGGACCCGAAGTGCAACCAACTAAGGTCAAAAATAAATGACGAAGAGGTAACTCATTGGCATGAAGCATACAAACACACCATTGTAACGGTCTCCAAATACTCCTCTAAATATTGAATCACGCCACCCTTCCAACCGGTGTTAGTTCTTCTCTCGTTGATGGGAACTTTCTTAAGTTTTAAACACGAACAAGATTCAAATGAAGTGCATTTACAAGCAGAAACATCGAAAAACTTCTCAGATGACTCCAAAAAACACTTCAGTTTGTTTTAAAAACTATCGTTTCGTTTGATTTTGGGGTATCTTTTCAAAATAGGATTTAAGTAATTGAATAACTCGTTCCTTAGTTACGATTGGAATCGAAGCTTTGGTCCAAATATTGTTAATCTCTTCATAAACAATCGCGTATATATCTGAATTGGATGGATCTTTGCCATTATACTTCAATTTCAGTTCGTACTTGACAAATAAAATAAATTTAATGGCGTCCCTTATAATTGGTAGCTGCCGATCGTCAAGTTCTTTGTATGGTCCCAATATAGCACAATTAGTCTCATTACGCCTCGAATTCATTATTTAAAATTCACAAAATCCGCTTTTAACACTTTAATAATCGCAATTGTACTTTTATAGCATAAAAATTACTTTGGTTACGAAGAAAACACTCGCGAGTAAAATTCTCGAAACAAGATAAAATTTGAGGTAATTTGCAGGTTGAAACCTAACAAATTCGAAGTCGCTGGTAACGTGTTGTTGCATACAAATCGAAACGTCGTGTATGTATTACACCTAAATAGAACAAAAGTATTTTTTTTAATATATATTTAGTTCAGGAGCCGAAATTAAGGATAACGAAATATTACCATAAAAATGAAAAATTTTCAAAACTTTGAAAATCGGTAGAACCCTAAAGATATAGTTTAATTTTATTTTTAAAATTATTTTGGTAATCTACGATCAATTACACAAATTTCAAGAGGTCTTGCGTTAAGGAAAACAAAAAAAAAATTTTTCGGGACACCCTACTGTATACACGTAGAACTGTCCCACACAAAAAAGCTTCAATATATGAGAACGAGGATCATCAAAAAAATATAGGATAATTTAAAAAAAGCGATTTTTTACTAATTTTCAAACAGTTATATCTCCGCGATTGAATTTTCATTATCTATAGCTCATTCGTTAGCTTGTACTTTCTAGTTTTTTAATCAAGAGCCCAATTATTTTTTATCATCCCCTGCCGCTTTGTGATAATGATAAGGGTTAAAACAGTTTGATAAAATATCCCTTCATATTTTATAAGCTTTAAAAGCGTAAGATTTTAGCAAAAATTTGTTTACGAGAAATTCAATGAAAGCGTTTGAAAACATTTTCTTTTCTCTTGCAATTGCAGTTGGCTTTAACAATATATATATTTAGTTTCTACCGCAAAAAAATCTGATGAGCTTTTTTTTTTCGTTGTTGCATCTTTCTTTTCTCATTATTTTTAGGTTTTTCATTCTTTTGCGCTTCTTCGCCGCCCCTACTAGCTTGGCGCCCCGGGCGGTCGCCCAGGATCGCCCCCCCCCCCTAAAGCCGCCACTGGGTGGACGGTATTTCGTTCTTCGACGAGTGCGCATTAGTTGACAACACATCTTCATGCATGGCACAAAGATGGTCGGATTGTGTGAATGCGCAAAAAACTTCTGCGCACTAGGTAATAAAATGCGGATTGCCTACGTCATATTCCGTTTTTCGACATACCACTCAACTTAACTGTCATCTCCAGGTACTACTTCATGAAATATATATAAATAAGCCACGTTATTACAGAATTACAGTATAAAATATTTTAAAGGTTCCTCAGGATGACGTAGTTCCCGCGCGGCCGATGATTGGGCAAAAGTTTTGATTCAAACTAGGTTGACCAATCAGATAAAGTCCGATGACGTCAGAATACCCATAGAGTAGGTATATATAAAAACGGTAGCAATCGTAGCAATTTTTTCACACGGATTGTGGCATCCAGATTTCTTTATTCTGTGGGAACACTATCTTTAATCTTTATTCTTTGTTTATTATCGTTTGGTGTATTCAGAGTTTTACTTATTTAATAAATATTGAGTTCGTCTTAAAATTTAAAGTGTTTAAAAATGTTTCACGTTAAACAAGAATATATAGAAGAAGATATTAATCTTTTGCAAGATATTGATGTTTATGATGACTTTTCAATACAATATAAACAAGAACCCAAGGTATGTAAATAAAAACATCGCTAATATTGTGTAATATACCTAGTATAAATAAGACCCCGATTAAATGGAATATAAAATAGCTAAAATATGCACGGAAGAAGCCATTAAATATATAGTAAAACACAAAAAACGATAAAAATATGTATGTCAAGGACATACAAATCATGTAAAGATTTGTAATTAGTATTAAGTGAAGATCATGTAAATACAAGAAACAAGACAGAATAAAAGTTGATTTCAAAGTAAACACATGTGTTGTGAATTTCAATAATAAAAATAAAATAAAACATGCAAAAATGCGGTAAAAAATATAAAAGAAATATTAAGTAACAGTCCAGTATTAAATTTTTTTAATGTAAATAGGGAATGTATATTATCAGTAGATTCCAGTCAAAATGCTCTAGGTGCTGTAATATTACAGGAGGGACAACCCTGTGCATACGCATCTAAAGCACTTACAGATACACAAAAACGTTATGCTCAGATAGAAAAAGAGTTATTAGCTATAGTATATGGTTGTGAAAAGTTTGAACAGTACATTTTTGGAAAAAGAACGATTGTTCAAACTGATCATGCACCGTTAATCAGTATATTTAAAAAACCATTAGTTCAATGTCCTGCGCGTCTTCAACGCATGTTAGTTAAATTACAAAGGTATGATATAGAAATACAGTACATACCAGGTAAAAATTTAATATTAGCTGATGCGTTATCAAGAGCATTTAACACTGAAAGAAATGAATTTGATAAACATTTTGATACAAAATTAGAAAAAGAATTAAAATATCAAATTTGTTCATTAAAAAAAGATTCTGAAATAAAAAGTAATGTTATTAAAAGAATAGAAGAAAAATCAGCTGAAGATGAAAATTTTAAAATATTAATAGACTTAATTCAAAACGGATGGCCTAAAAATAAAAAATTGGTTCCATCATCAGTTGAAGAATATTTTAAAATGCGCAATGAATTATTTTACAATGATGGTTTAGTTTTTAAAAATGACAAAATAATCATTCCTACATCGTTACGTAAAGAAACTTTACAAAAATTACATTATACTCATTTAGGCATAAATAAAACTATAAGTAAAGCTAAAAGTTTATTTTATTGGCCTGGAATGTCAAAACATATAAATGATTATATTTCAATATGTGAAACTTGTTTAAAGTTTAAGCGAAGCAATTGTAATGAACCCCTTATACAACACAAAATACCTGAACGACCTTGGAAAAAATTAGGCTGTGATATTTTTCATTTTGCCGAAAATAATTATATAATAGTAACTGATTATTTTTCCAAATTCCCAGAAATAGCTCTTTTGGAAAATTTAAATAGTAATACTGTAATAATCAAATTAAAGTCAATTTTTGCACGACACGGGATACCTGAAGTTTTAATAACAGATGGAGCAACTAATTTTACTTCCTCAGAATTTAAAAAATTTAGTAGTGCCTGGCAATTTAAGCATATTGTTACATCTCCAACTAATGCTAGATCAAATGGTTTGGTAGAGAGATCGATACAGACTATAAAAAATCTATTGAAGAAAGCGAGAAACGACAAACGAGACATTTATTTAACTTTACTTCAATACAGAAATGCTCCTATAGCAGATGTAGGATTTTCACCTGCAGAAATTTTAATGTCCAGAAAACTTAACGAAAATTTACCTGTTAAAAATAAAATGTTATTACCAAGAAAAATTGACATTAATCAGATTAAAAATAAACTACTAAAATTGCAAAAAACACAAAAATATTATCACGATAAAAAAGCATCACCTAAAAATTTATCTGAACTTAAACCCAATGATAAAATAATGGTTCAAAGAAAAAATAATTGGGAGAAAGCTACAGTAAAAAACAAATATAGACATCCTAGAACATATAAAATAGAAACTGACAATGGTGAATTAATCAGAAATAGAAAATTTATTGCAAAAATTCCAATTCAGAAAGGGGTAGATATAAGTGAGAAACAAAATAATCCAAACGAAAATAATGTAAATATTAGTCTTGATGAATCATTAAATTCAAATGAAGAAAATAATAGTAGTTTTGAGTATATTCCACCTACTACCACCTCGAGTGGAAGAAATATTAAAATACCAGATAGACTACAATTTTAATTTTAAAATAAAAATAAAATTAACTATTGATATGTTTATAGAATAAGTGTAAATAAAAATGTTCAATACTTAAAATAAAAATTTATGTAAAAAAAAAAAATAATTATCAATAATGTGTATAAATTTATAGTAAAAAGTTTTTTATTTTTTATTATTATAAGAAAAGGGATGTCAAGGACATACAAATCATGTAAAGATTTGTAATTAGTATTAAGTGAAGATCATGTAAATACAAGAAACAAGACAGAATAAAAGTTGATTTCAAAGTAAACACATGTGTTGTGAATTTCAATAATAAAAATAAAATAAAACATGTTACAACTTTTTCTATCTATTGAATTTTTTATATGTGACGTGACAGCAACAATAAAAATTTGATGTCACGAAATTTAATAAAATTGAAATATATTGTAAAGCTTGATTTAAAAATAGATTTCCCATCATCAATATTTCAAAATTGAGTATAATTTTGAAAAAACAGCAGATTAAAAAAATTGATTATTGCAAATATGTATAATATAGACCAATGAAATTTCAGGCGGTAAATACAAATTTTTGTATTTGTTTCTGAACGTTTATTGACTAAAATTGTAAGAAATATACAGGATGTTCTAGTAGACCACCCGTCCACTATGTTTTACGCCCAAACTATTGAAGATAGAGTTTTATGAAAATTTTTGGTACTTGTCAATTATGGTCCCCATTGTTTGAAAAAACTAAAATCACTAGGAACGAAACAAAATTCGTCTGTAGATAGGTAAATGTCATGATACAATTAATACAGATATGGCATTGCGCATATCACCTAACTTCACTCTGTTCGCTGTGACGTCACATGTGACTCGCCCAAATTAATATTATAGTAGTTCATGAAAGTAGTCAATTGTTTAATTAATAATTCACAATAATTATAAACGTCAGTTTGACATTTAATGTATATATACGGTGAAACATGGTTATGTGGGACTTGGATAAGTGGGAAACTTTTATAACTAGAATTCATACTGAAGTCCCGCACATCTGGAAATATATCTGAGTAAATGGATACATATAGTAAAAAGTTCAACCTTCGGCTTCGGTATATTTCGGTTTGATTTCGGCCGAAGGGGCAAGTTTATAGTGTAAATAGTAGTAATCCCCACATATAAAGGCTGATTCAGCACTGTCGTGCCAAACTTGAACAGTAGATTGAGAAAAATATTTTAAGCAAAAAACTTCCTATAAACATGTGTCCGGCAATTTTTCTTTAAGGAACTACAGGCCTCCAAAGATTTAACTAAGAATGAGTTTTAATTTAATATCTAGAGAACCCTTTGTGATAGAATTATGAAATTTGATATTTGGTTTAGTAATAATGAATGTTATCGATTTCTAATATTAACCAATTATATTTTAGACCAGGGCTGTATGGGGCCAGTGGGCCCATCGATTTTTATCTAGTATTTGTTTGTTCGTTAATTTTTTTCCTGAGTTGGTACATCAATAAGATTATATGACACAAAATACACAAAAACATACCTTGCTTATTTATCATAGGATAAACCGTTTTCGAGAAATATCGATGGAAAAGAAAGCATGCAGAATTTAACTTAATTCGGATGCTTGAAATTACAAATAATAAATTTATATTCTTACTCCAAGATAAAAAATAAGAAAAAAAGTTAACATAAGTATACCTCAAAAAATGCATCCTTTTCAACAAATAGCCATTTTTAGTTTCGTTTTTTAGTCAAATTATTAAGGTACATGTAACAGTATTACAACTGCCTATAGATCTTAGAGGATTCATATTAGGACGTTTTTTTATATGAACTTTTTTTTTTACCTTTAATCATATAACAAGAATATTAATTTATTTTTTGTAATTTCAAACATCCGTATTTAGTTAAATTCTGCATGCTTTCTTCTCCATCGATATTTCTCGAAAACGGTTTATCCTATGATAAACAAGCAAAGTATGTTTTTGTGTATTTTGTTTCTTTGTAATCTTATTGATGTACCAACTCAGGAAAAAAATTAACGAACAAACAAATACTACATATTTACTTAAACTAAAAATACACCTTAACCACAAAAATTTATGTCACTCGACACGTGTTTCGACTTCACAAGAAGTCCTCATCAGGAGCCTAACGATTCCAGACTGTGGTTAAGGTGTATTTTTAGTTTAAGTGACTAAGAAACCACAGTTTCTCCGTTTTTCAAGTAAAAAAAAAAAAAAAATACTACATAGATAAAAATCGATGGGCCTACTGGCCCCATACAGCCCTGGTCTAAAATATAATTAGTTAATATTAGAAATCGATAACATTCATTATTACTAAACCAAATATCAAATTTCATAATTCTATCACAAAGGGTTCTCTAGATATTAAATTAAAATGCATTTTTAGTAAAATCTTTGCAAGTCTGTAGTTCCCTAAGGAAAAATTTCCGGACACATGTTTATTGGAAGTTTTTTGCTTAAAATATTTTTCTTCAAGTTTGGCACGAAATATTTTTATTATGAATATGATTCTACGTGAAACGATAAGAAGCATTTGTCCGGAAAAGGATAAATACATATAGTATAAAGTTCAACCTTCGGCTTCGGTATCCTTCGGTTTAATTTTGGCCGAAGAGGCAAGTTTTGTCGATGGTGACCGAAGCCGATGCACTATTGTTCACATAGAGAGTATACGAGTATGTAGTCAGTAGACACTAGTAGACAGTTTTTGATTGGCGTGTATTTATTATGTTGGTTAATTATTTCGTATTATTATATCTAATCGTGTTTAGTTATTTATTTACCCTAAATACAATCCTATCAAAAACATAAATGTGAAAAGAGAGCCAAGTTCAATATTATAATATATGCCTTGGTTGTTGACTTCAACCACAAAATAAGTGATATCTAAATGGGTGCCAAGTTCAATGGTCAGTCCTGAAATTTATTTATAACAACTTAAAATATCATTTCTTCTTATAACTTAGAATAATACATTGAAGCCTAAGGTCTGACTTGGCTAGTTCTTATATACGAATTATTATTAAGTACCTACTAAAACAGTCATGGAAGAGCCCTATGTTCGATGGCTAGTTTCTACCAGAAAGCCAAATTTTCGGAAGAATAAAATAAGAACTTAGAGCTTTAGAACTTGCGAGAGCTATAATATAATTCGTATATGAAAACTAGCCAAGTCAGACCTTAAGCTTCAATATATTATCCTAAGTTATAAGAAGAAATGATATTTTAAGTTTTTATAAAATATTTTATGTTGTTATAAATAAATTTCAGGACTGACCATTGAACTTGGCACCCATTTAGATATCACTTCTTTTGTGGTTGAAGTCAACAACCAAGGCATATATCATAATATTGAACTTGGCTCTCTTTTCACATTTATGTTTTTGATAGGATATTATTACTTTTTGTACAGAAATTATTAGTAAGTACTTATTCATAATAAATAAATAAACATTAATAATTAACTGTTATCTATTCAACTTGACACTATTTGACAGTGCTGCCATAGTTACGATTGTGAAACTTGATAAGAGTTTTGATCTATAGGTACGTGATAAAAATGACGATTTTTGGACGTTAATATCTAAATAACCGTTTGTGGTACGTTTATGAAATTTGGAGCACATATGTATCTCGCAAGTCTCAATATATCAGCCAAATTTGACATGTTTATGTGAAATTGTTTTTGAGTTATGAGGGGGTCAAAAGTGACTCCAAATGGTTCGTGTAAATATACACATGGTGCGTTGTCTTGAACTTGGCTTGACACGCTATCGCGTGTCTGGTAACTTTAAATTTAAAAATATTATTTTCAACGCTGGTTTATATTTCCTATATTTTATGTTATACGAAAAATTATTTAGTTTTTAATGAGCGAATGAATATTGTGTAATGAAAATAGTTACAATATACGTAAGATGATATTATACATTATGAGACCAGATAATATATATTTACAATATCCCTTTATGCATGTGTCTTGAATTCTAACTTTGTACCTACCATATTGTTAAATAACTTATATGATTTCGAGTTAAAATTATTTTTTTTTCAGGGAGACTCTGAAGTTAATGAAGAATATCTGACGGACACCGATATTACAAATAATCAAAAAGAAAAGTATGTTAGTGAAGAAACAAATAACACTGATAAATATATAAATTCAAGCAATGGTAATAAAACAAATAACTGTAAGTCAAGAACTTCTAAACAGAGTGTGAATTTGAAGAAATATAAATGTTACCTATGCATGAAATACTTTAAACAGAGAAGTTATTTACTAAACCATATATTAATACATACCGGTCGACGACCATTTAAATGCGACAAGTGTAAATATAGTTGTCTACGAAAAGATAATTTAAAAAGACATAAATTTACACATTCTGAAAAACGTCCATTTAAATGCAACCAGTGTGAACATAGTTGTAAACAAAAAGAAGATTTGAATAGACATAAATTGACACATTCTGACCAACGACCATTTAAATGCGACAAGTGTAAATATAGTTGTCTACGAAAAGCTAATTTAAAAATACATAAATTAGCACATTCTGAAAAACGACCATTTAAATGCGACCAGTGTGAACATAGTTGTCTACGAAAAGCTAATTTAAAAATACATAAATTAGCACATTCTGAAAAACGACCATTTAAATGCGACCAATGTGAATACAGTTGTAAACACAATTCTAATTTGAATAAACATAAATTAACACATTCTGACAAACGACCATTTAAATGCGACAAGTGTAAATATAGTTGTCTACGAAAAGATAATTTTAAAAGACATAAATTAACGCATTCTGAAAAACGACCATTTAAATGCGACCAGTGTGAACATAATAGCAAACAAAAAACAGATTTGAATAGACATAAATTGACACATTCTGACCAACGACCATTTAAATGCGACAAGTGTAAATATAGTTGTCTACGAAAAGCTAATTTAAAAATACATAAATTAGCACATTCTGAAAAACGACCATTTAAATGCGACCAGTGTGAACATAGTTGTCTACGAAAAGCTAATTTAAAAATACATAAATTAGCACATTCTGAAAAACGACCATTTAAATGCGACCAATGCGAATACAGTTGTAAACAAAAAACAAATTTAAATACACATAAATTAACACATTCTCATAAACGACCATTTAAATGCGACAAATGTGATTACACTTGTAGACAAAAAACAACTTTGAATAAACATAATTTAACACATTCTAATAAAAGACACACATCCTAATTAAAGACCATATTATACAGGGTGTCTAAATACCAGGGGACACCATGGGGATCTCGGAAACTATAAGAGATAGAGATTCGGTTAAATGAGAGAAAAGTTACCTTTAAGAGGGAACAGTTCAATGGTGCATTTACATTTTACAAAACTTTCATAGCTTACTAGATACTAGCCAAAGACCATTTTACTGCGAAATCTTTCATCGTGAATATTTCTTAAGCGACTTGAAATTTAAAAAAATATTTCAAATAAATGCTGTAGGGTTTAGTATTGTCTATTTAAATATATTTTTTTAATTTCCAGAAATATCACTGTTTTTGAGATATGACACTAACTTATGTTTTCTTAAATAGAAGCAATATGAAATTTTGTAATTTTTGAACAGAAGATTTTATTACCTTTTCAATGATATGCAACTTGATATACTTATTTTTCAAAATATCTTAAAAAATGATCAAAAAGTACTTTTTATTTATTTAATACACTATATAATCCCAAGATGGCTATGACAAATAACAATAAGATTAAAAAACAACTGAAAATTTATTTATTAGCTTACATAGCATAAATTAAATATTTTATTTATAGAAATAAAACATATTTTTATTAATTTAATACAAAATACCAGCCAAAGATGGTTATGGCTATCAACAACAATATAAAAAAAACAATAAGCTGTTTTATTTAAAAAAAAAATTATTTCCAGTCAAAAATGGCTATGGCTGTCAACAATGAGATTTTTAAATCAATAGAGAAATTGTTATTTTGCTTTTTTGTAACTTATAATTATTTGTGATACGTGTTTGTTGATAATATTTTTTTACATTTTAAAAATGCAATATTATTCTGTTATACCAAATAAATGGATGGGTGGAACTATATCATGACCAGCACCACGATCACTAGACATAACTTGTATTTTTTTCATATGGGGTATCTATTGTTAAAGATCAAGTTTTTTTTTATAATTTTCCACAAAGACTGGTATTCTATATTAAGAAATAAAAAAAATGTTGTTTTTTTGTTAATAACCATAGCCATCTTTCGCTAGTATTTTGTATTAAATAAATAGAAATATGTAATTTTTTTATAAATAAAATAGTTAATTCATGCTTTGTAAGCGTATAAATAAATGTTCAGTTGTTTTTTAATCATATTTTTAATTGTCATAGCCATCTTAGGATGATACAGTGTATAAAATAAATAAAGAGTACTTTTTGATCATTTTTTGAGATATTTTGAAAAATAAGTATATCAAGATGCATATCGTTGAAAAGCTAATAAAATCTTCTATTCAAAAATTACAAAATTTCATATTGCTTCTATTTAAGAAAACATAAAAGTTAGTGTCATATCTCAAAAACAGTGATATTTCTGGAAATTAAAAAAATATATTTAAATAGACAATACTAAACCCTACAGCATTTATTTGAAATATTTTTTTAAATTTCAAGTCGCTTAAGAAATATTCACGATGAAAGATTTCGGAGTAAAATGGTCTTTGGCTAATATCTAGTAAGCTATGAAAATTTTGTAAAATGTAAATGCACCATTGAACTGTTCCCTCTTAAAGGTAACTTTTCTCTCATTTAACCGAATCTCTATCTCTTATAGTTTCCGAGATCCCCATGGTGTCCCCTGGTATTTATACACCCTGTATACACGCATTTCGACAAATGACCTTTTAAATGCGGCCAGTCTGAATTCAGATTTATATTAAAAAGTGCTTTGATTGCACATAAATCAACACATTCTAATAAACAATCATTTAAAAAAAATTAATCATTAATAAAAGTAAATCAAGTTTGAAAAGACATAAATTAATACATTCTAATTAAAAAATGGGATTTTATATATGACCAATGTAATAATATTTGTGAATGTAAAACTTGTTAAAATAATAAATATGATAAAATAGTAACATAATTACATATTGTCAATTTCTTGTACAATATTTTGATCAATATATTTATGGATGAAAAGATGTAGTTAATGCTCATTGATAATTTACCTTTAGTGAATACTAGCTGGTAGGGCCCTGGTGTTAACCGCGGGATTTAAAATATATAAATATTCACTGCTCAGATCTTTTTAATGATAGCGTGTACCTTCTACCTACTACGAATTTCTCTAACAAAAAAATAATGTACTAAAAACATATCAAAACTATAGATCCTGAAATGAGACAAAATTATATTATTCATTTTCAATCCATACTAAAAAATAAATAGAAACAATGGCCTTTTTTACATTAAATAGATTATTTTTTAGTACTGAATTATTTGAAGTCTTTGTTATTGTTTTTTAAATAATAATGAAATTATGGTAGGTATATTTAATTTTAAATATAATAAATATTTATTATTATTTAACTTTTTATTTTCTGTCCAGCGCCTACACCATCAACCTTTTATTTCATATTCTCATGTATTAATGGCAATGTAGAATCTTAAAGGCAATTTAGCTTTCTTTTAAAAGTATGTACTGTAAATGTTTAATATAAGAAGTTAGTGGTTTTTTTGATTAACCCTTCTGTCAACCACAGTTCTAAAACCTTTCCGTCTACCATATAGGTCTGGTTGGACCTTCATATATTTTGTATGAGAATGAAATAAAATAAATGGAAAAAATTAATAAAACTTTTTTTATAGATTAATTTGAATATAAAATATATATTTTCTCTTATTTTAATACATTTTGAATTTTTTTTTGTATTTTTATTTATCTTCTAGATTTACACATTCGTGACATTTTAAATATTGCCGGCTATGTTGCAAGCATACCGGGTCTGCGCAAGCAATGCACGTGAATCTTGTTTTTTCTTGAAATTTATCATTTATTCGGCAAATCTTGCAGGATTTCTTCTAGTTTGCTGCTGTTTGGCTAGTGGTCGGTTGTGGAATTTTATATTGTAACGGTGCCCCAGTTTAAAGGTACTTAATTAAAGGTATGTAGGTCTGGCCAGACCTATAAGGTAGACAATAGAAATATCATTTTTTTCGCACTCCCACACACCCTATTATTATTTTTTTGGACTGAATCATAGAAAAGAGGTAGATTAAGGAATTCAAGGAATTTGATAAAGATACATAAAATATTTCTATCAAAAACACTTATGGAAAGATCAAAAAGGTCCGACCAGACCTAATGGTTGACAGAAGGGTTAAAACGATAATCAAAAGCTAAGAATCAAATAAGAGTTGAAAATTTTTAAAATATATTTTAGTTAATTAAATCAATTTTTAACATTTCCTACAAATAAAAATTATTATTGACGTTCTATAAAATATTATTGCTACTATTAAAGATAAATCAAATTAATTTGTATAGTAAGTTTTTGTTATGACATAATTTTTTTAAATAACAAATAATTTTTTTTATTAGCAACTCCCGACTTGAACGTGTTTGTATTCTAAGGCCGAATATATATATTTTCACTTATTAAATATTTATAAATGTCATAACGTTATAAGTATATGTGTACTGTGTACAATATTTATTTAGATTCCTTTCAAGGAAGGAATTGAAGTTATAATATCTTTTGAATCTTACATAGTTATTGTCTTGTTTCTGGAAAATATACAGGGTGATTCAGCACTGTCGTGCCAAACTTGAACACTAGATTGAAAAAAATATTTTAAGCAAAAAACTCTCAATAAACATGTGTCCGGAAATTATTCCTTAGGGAACTACAGGCTTCCAAAGATTTTACTAAAAATGAGTTTTAATTTAATATCTAGAGAACCCTTTGTGATAGAATTATGAAATTTAGTATTTGGTTTAGTAATAATATGTGTTATCGATTTCTAATATTAACCAATTATATTTTAGGCCAGGGTTGTATGGGGCCAGTGGGCCCATCGATTTTGATCTAGTAATTGTTTGTTCCTTAATTTTTTTCTTGAGTTGGTACTTTTATAAGATTATATGACACAAAATACACAAAAACATACTTTGCTTGTTTATCATAGGATGAACCGTTTTCGAGAAATATCGATGGAAAAGAAAGCATGCAGAATTAACCTTAATACGGATGCTTGAAATTATAAAAAATAAATTTATATTCTTTTTCTATGATTAAAGGTAAGAATAAAGTTTATATAAATAAACCTCTTAATATGAATCCTCTAAGATCTATAGCCAGTTATATTATTGTTACATGTACTTTATTAACATGACTAAAAAACAAACTAAAAATGGCTATTTGTTGATATCGATGCATTTTCGGAAGTATATTTATATTAACTTTTTTTCTTATTTTTTATCATGAAATAAGAATATAAATTTATTTTTTATAATTTCAAGCATCCGTATTAAGGTTAATTCTGCATGCTTTCTTTTCCATCAATATTTCTCGAAAACGGTTTATCCTATGATAAACAAGCAAAGTATGTTTTTGTGTATTTTGTGTCGTTTAATCTTATAAAAGTACCAACTCAAGAAAAAAATTAAGGAACAAACAATTACTAGATCAAAATCGATGGGCCTTCTGGCCCCATACAGCCCTGGTCTAAAATATAATTAGTTAATATTAGAAATCGATAACACATATTATTACTAAACCAAATACTAAATTTCATAATTCTATCACAAAGGGTTCTCTAGATATTAAATTAAAACTCATTTTTAGTAAAATCTTTGGAGGCCTGTAGTTCCCTAAGGAATAATTTCCGGACACATGTTTATTGGGAGTTTTTTGCTTAAAATATTTTTTTCAATCTAGTGTTCAAGTTTGGCACGACAGTGCTGAATTACCCTGTATACAGTGTGTTGATAAAGTAAGGAACAAAATTCATAACTGCGTCATTTAATGTTTTCAAGCAAAACGCTCGGACACGTCGATTAGTATTTTTAGTTGCGGATTTTTTGACATAAGAAAATTGTATACATGGTGTCTCAAGAAGAACATACGCAGTCATAATTGAATTTTTTAAATGGAACACCCTATATATTATACCATTTTTGAATTATACGATAAATTCTGAACACTTTTTATACAGCATACCATATCTCTAAAATCAGCAGTTTATGGAATAATGACGTTTGAAATGTGTCTCATGATGAATATATGCAGTCATCATTGATTTTTTTTAATGAAACATTCTGTATATTATACCATTTTTGAATTGTACAGTAAATTCTGAACACTTTTTGTACAACTTACCACAGCTCTAAAATCATTGGTTTTTGAAATAATTTTATTTCTTTTGTATATTTTATTATTAAAGTTCATTAATTTTTTATTTATTTATAACATTATAAACGTCATTATTCTAAAAACCACTGATTTTAAAGCTGTGGTATGCTGTACAAAAAGTGTTTAGAATTTATCGTGTAATTCAAAAATGGCATAATATACAGGAAGTTCCATTTAAAAAAATCAATGATGACTGCATACAGGTTGATCCAGACCACCCGTCCACTATGTTTTACGCCCAAACTATTGAAGATAGAGTTTTAAAAAAAAAATTTACTATGTATATCGACCCTAAAGAATTTCAAGAAAATATTTTCAACCCCCTAAAACTGCGCCTTAGGGGGTAGTTTGGGGGGTACATGCCCGTTTCTCAGTAAAATCAAATGGAACGGTATATTCAAAAGTACATAATTGTAAAGACCATAAAAAAGTAAGAAACTTTTGTAAAACAAAAATTTTCATACTTTCAATTGTTTAGAAAATATGGCGACTTGATCTCAAATTTTAGGGTTTTACTAAAAGTGCTCTAATTTCGTTAAATGTTAAAGAAATTTTATTCTTTTTTTAAATTTAGAAAGTAGAAATAATGACTTTTGTAATGATCTATGAATATTTAAGATTTTGATAGTTTAAAGTGACAAAAGCGACATATAAAAAATGCAAAAGTTCAATTAGCGATAATTCAAAAAATTTAAATACAATGGTACATCAATTAGTACTTGATCTGAAAAAAGACATGTAAATAAACAACTTTTGTTAAGAAAATTAAAAATTAAAATTTTAAAATGGAAAATTGAAAATTATAATTTTTAATTAAAAATTTTACTATCAAAAGTTGTTTATTTACGTTTCTTTTTTAAGGTAAAGTATTAATTGATATACCATTGTATTTAAATATTTTGAATTATCGCTAATTGAACTTTTGCATTTTTCATATGTCGCGTATGTCACTTTAAACTATCAAAATCTTAAATATTCATAGATCATTACAAAAGTCATTATTTCTATTTTCTAAATTTAAAAAAAGAAAAAAATTTCATTAATATTTAACGAAATTAGAGCACTTTTAGTAAAACCCTAAAATTTGAGATCAAGTCGCCATATTTACTAAACAATTGAAAGTATGAAAATTTTTGTTTTACAAAAGTTTCTTAGTTTTTTATTGTCTTTACAATTATGTACTTTTGAATATACCGTTCCATTTGATTTTACTGAGAAACGGGCATGTACCCCCCAAACTACCCCCTAAGGCGCAGTTTTAGGGGGTTGAAAATATTTTCTTGAAATTCTTTAGGGTCGATATACATAGTAAATTTTTTTTTATAAAACTCTATCTTCAATAGTTTGGGCGTAAAACATAGTGGACGGGTGGTCTGGATCACCCTGTATATTCATCTTCAAACACATTTCAAACGTCATTATTCCATAAACCGCTGATTTTAGAGATATGGTATGCTGTACAAAAAGTGTTCAGAATTTATTGTATAATTCAAAAATGGTATAATATATAGGGCGTTCCATTTAAAAAAATTCAATTATGACTGCGTATGTTCTTCTTAAGACATCCTGTATACAATTTTCTTATGTCAAAAAATCCGCAACTAAAAATACTAATCGACGTGTCCGAGCGTTTTGCTTGAAAACATTAAAAGACGCAGTTATGAATTTTGTTCCTTACTTTATCAACACACTGTATATTTTTAAGACGAGAAAAGTTTTACGATTTAAAAAATATATTTAAAAATGCAATAGAAAACAAAATTTCTTAATATTAAAAGAAATACAGAACTTAAAAAAATATAATTTATAAATGTGAAAACTTGTACTCTATCACTTTATCTGAAAGTAATTTTTTAAATTTTTAGAAAATGATATCAATAAAGAATATTTTTTTAATTTAAGTTATTTTGTCTTCTGTAATCAGTTTATTGTATACAGTCACATTAACTAAAATTACACCTTTACTACAATTATACTATGTTTACTGGACACGTGTTTCGACTTCACAAGAAATCCTTATCAGGAGCTTAACGATTACAGTTTGGTATGTAGATATAATTTATTAGGCTATTTAATATTTATTCGTTTTCAAATATGCAGTTTTTTTTTAATTTATTAAATAACATAAAAAAGTTAAAAAATGAAAAGATGTTGAGCAACAAATTAAACCATCATAAAGTAGAGTAAATTTGCTCTATTTGAGGATAAAAAAGTTTTGAAAAAATTAAATTTTTTGACCAAGTTACAATCATTTGAAAACAGGCTATTTTTTATGTGTCTCCTTAATTAAGGTAGTATAGAAAATCACAAAAATCACATTAAAAATATGAAATATATTGGGCGAAAGGAGGTTGGTTAGTTTTTACGTTAAGGGGTTAGGTGTAGTCAGAATTTTCAAAAAATCGATTTTTGTTTTTTGCATTTTTGGAAGCTGCTACAACAGCTGAAGAACTAATATATGGCCCAGGAATAGATGACTCGGTGTAAGTAATTAAATAATACGTATTACTTTACGTAAATTGAGTGTAAAACTTCAAATGCGTTTTTCTCAAAACAATGTTTTTTGAACTGGTGACCACTGTAGCTCGAAAACCGCTCGGTAGATTTTAATGAAATTTATACAGCTTTTTGAAAACATGAAAAACTAGTGTCTGATCGAAGGATTTTTTTTTAATTTCGATTTATTATAAACAATTAACCGTTAGTTTTTCTCGAAAATCTTGAAAAAAATTTCCTGAGGCCGCCATTTTGTTAATTAAAAAAAAGTTTCGATCAGGCATTAGATTATCTATTAATAAAACTAATTTTTTTGTCCGATTGATCTTATATGAATCTCCAAGGATAAGTGATGGTCACCGCAAGGAGCTTCGGTTTGAACTGGATCAACACAAACAGCCATTACTTTTAAAATTATGAATTTTTTTTTCTAAAATTTCTGTCAAGTCAAGTCGAAACCTTATTTAATGATGCTATGTTTTTACTTTTATAAAATAAAATAATTTAGTGGTAAACAAAATTTATTTAAAATTGTCATTTTTTCATGTCTCTGACTACACCTAACCCCTTAGGTAAGAATATAGAAAATCACAATAAATAGGTAGCTACATAAAACGTATATAATTTTTAAATCTGACAGGGCTAACTTTTATTTGTAATTTTTTAGTGGAAACTATTTATTTAATGTTGAATAATTAATTTTTTGTGCAGTATATTTGATATAAGTGAAAACAATTAAATAAAAAGTGTTAATTATTGAGAAAACTGCATTTAAATACAAGCCAATCTTAAATGTGAACAAAATCAATATTTTTGGTTCCTAATTTCAGGTTATAATCTCTTTAAAAGCTGACACGATAGAGCAAATTGGGTAACGGATTCGGTTTCAGCATGTTAAAAACCAACGAAATCAACTATTCTAATCTCTACGACACACGGTGGTTCAGAACGACCTAGTCCTTGGCCAAAATTCGAAAAGTGAGAATAATAATTTAAAAAATTCCACTCTCGGGTTTTTGGGGTCGCTGATTACGAATTTGATATCAAAATTACGAAATTCAAAATGGCGGACATTTTGAAAAAATAATTACATTATGGGTCCGAAAATTTGCACTATTGGGTTTTTGGGGTCGCTGATTACGAATTCAATATCAAAATTACGAAATTCAAAATGGTGGACCCAAAATGGCGGACATTTTGAAAAAAAATTACGTTATGGGTCCGAAAATTTGCGTTATTATTTTAGAAAGGGGCAGCTACGGGCAGCTAATTCCTGTACATTCCATTAATAGATAGTTTAATAAACATGTCCCTGCTAATGGAAACATTAAGCTCGGCAAAGATTTTTTTGTATCGCAAAGAGTATATTGCGAAAAATATGAAAATCACGACTACCGTTAGCATAACGTTTCATAAATAACAACAAACATTTGCGAATAATGAAGTAGATAAAATGTTTCTACATATCTTTATTAACAATATACATTTTTGAAAATCGAAATCGAGCACGTGGTTGCAATTTCACACACTATTTTGTAGAGCACTGCAAAAGTCGACAGCGAAGCGTTGCGCGCGTGTTCTACGAGAGGCAACTTTCGACAGTCATAGAAAAGCAGGTATACAATATTTTCACCTCGGCTTATGCGATCTGAATGCCTCAAACCCCCCTCTACAAGAACCCATGTCAAAAACATCGACTTTCCAACCTTCATTTTTCGAATTTTGGCCAGGGACTAGACCGTTATGAACCACCGTGCGACAGAACAAAAATATTTTTTTGTGTGTACAAGTGAAATTTACTCTTCTATAATTTTTATTTTCCCGCTAACCACTGGTTGAGAAACACTGTTCTATTATATCAGCATCTACACATACTTGTATTACAGTGACTATTTACCTTATAGGGGACCATATTATTAATAGCATTTGAATGTTTTCATTCAATTAACTTACGATAACATAAAACATATGATAATAAAATCATATTTGACATGTACTTCATTTTTATTAAAAACCCACTAGCAATATAAATTTTAAAATTAATATTGTTTGTTATGGTAGCTGAAGATAAACTTTGACCGTTTACGAACAATCTGGTATTAATAAGTTTGGTAGAAATGTAATGAGGGTCGAGAAAGGTTCCGAAGTTTTGGCAATGAAACGTACGATTTTTTATTGATACTTCTAACTTGTTATGGTAGTTTCGTTCGCCCGTCTTGCAGTTTGTAAAATATTGCGGTATTTGTGGAACGCAGTTGATGGTAAATAACTTAACCTAACAAGAAACGTTTTATTTTTGTGTGTAGGTATATTTTGTTATTTGTAAACATAACATATGGGATAGGTAGATAAAAAACGTGACTTGTTGTCTTAAAATAATCGTTATACAGTCATAGAGGCCAACCATTCGTTTTACCTGAAGGGGAGGGGGGGGGGTATTAGGATTTTGGTCCGGTATTCACTTACAACAATTCATTATTCATAGTGTAGCGTCGGTAAATAAATATCGACGAATCTTCAATTGCCCGAAATAATTGAAAAGTAGACTCATTTGAATATTGGAAATACTTTTTTTTTCATTTGTATGATATTTTGTTTAATTTACAGAGGCTCATGGAGTGAAAGCAACGTTTTTAACTGAAAACTTTAGTTACTTGGTGAAAAAAATCAAACAATTACAGTGATGCCTCGCATAACGAACATATTTCGTTCCAGGAGCAAGTTCGTTATGCGAAATTTCGTTATTTGAAACACCTTTTCCCATAACAATACATGTTAAAATTTTTAATTCGTTCTGTAGCATAAAATATGGTACTGTAACATAACAGATTGTACACTTTATTTTTTATTTTTTAGCCAGACTCATATTTAGGAGAGTTTATCGAGGCTTCATCACAAAAAATTACATTTATTAAAACAAACACGTGTGTGAGTTAAGCGCAGAAAATAACGACTGACGCGCGTTGATGCATGTTCGTGCAAGTTTGAGCAACGACTGCGTGCGACCTTAGAAGTTTGGGCGATTTCATGATACGTAGGAGCCTTCGGGCGGCAAAATGAAATACGATGCAGTTCGTTGAGTGAAGCGTGGTTGGTTGAGCGAGTCGCGTAATGAACGAACAGAAAGTTCGTTGTGCGCAGCGTTCGTTGTGCGAGGTATCACTGTATTTCAAAGCTGATGGTCTATCTAACAGTTAAAATCCCCAAGTACCTCTTTTGAGAGTTAAGTGTTATCGGCGTACCTCCAGGTATATTCTTAGGGGCAGGTTGAAGAGAGGAGGGGGGGATTTTAAAAAATGCATTACAGATCGTAAAGCTGTTTTTCATATAACAAAATCAAATAGCTTTAACGAAATTAAAAAAAAATAAGTAAAAAAAATTGTCGTTTAAAACACAGAATTATTGAATAAAAAAATATTAAGAAGTACCTACGCCGTATATTCCTTGAAACACTCGCGTACCCCTTGGAGTACACGTACCACACTTAATATAAATACTAATCTGGGTAAGCGCGTTAAGTAGAAATCAGCAACTGAAAATAAGTGCGGTGATAAGTGTACCTCATAAAATCCATAATATTTAAATTATTATACATTTATTACCTCTGCTATAGAATACCGAGCGAATTTATAAGATTTGACACCTCGCAAATAGCGAAAGCCAAAAGCTAATTAGCTTTTACTCTCGAACTAATTATTTATAATACCGAGCACTAATCTTTAAATATACTAGGTATATACATATACATTATACATATTTTAAAATGGATATTTTGAGTTTATCTTTTTCTGCACACTTATGTATGTATGTCATATTTAAAGAAGATATATTTATTTTGGGTTGTGAAAAAGAAATAAATTCATATCATTTTAATGTACCTTTACTTGCTTAGGGTATGTATAAAAATGCACTATAAAATATAGTGAAATATTACCAGAGAAAGAGAAAAAAGAAAGGTGAGAGTTAAAATATATATTCTCCTATACCCACTATGGCTAGAACGTACTAGGCATTCCAAAAACATTTCTCACGGTGAAATGTGCACGGTGCAAACAGGCGTAAAGACGTGAAAACCTGGACAAAACCTCTAATGCAAAATTCTATGAAGATAGAAGTGTAGGTTAGTCATTAGTGGATTTGATTACTAATAATTGTTACAATTTTAACATATAAAATACATTTGTGTAAGTACCTACTAGGTTTTGTCCAGGATATCGCATCTTTCCGCCTATGTGCGGTGGTGGGGGCTCCTCTCGAACGTACTAGTCATTCAAAAAACATTTCTCACTCGTCGGCGTGGTGGTAGGGGCTCCTCTAGCCGACGTTGTATGGGGCGGTTGAATTACTGACGCCGTCGTTGTATAGAGCGATGTGTGTAATTATAAATATAATTTTTTTACACAATAAGTAATACCTAAGAATTATAGTATGTAATTTAATTTTGTAAAATCAGAAGCTCAGTTGCCAAAACAGGTCAGTCCTCTTTTAGTTAGGTACCCAGCTTGACACATTTACATCATATTTACTGTCCATATCATGAAAAATGACCAGAGTGGTAAGGGGAAGAAATCCGAACTGACGTCAGTCCATTGGCGTAGTCAAATACAAATACATTTATAGAATAGGGGAAACGGTACAATGATTGGCCACTGATAATGATTGGCCACTTTTCAGATTTTTTTTTTAAATAAGAAACATAGTAACTTAATAAAATCGAAATGCTTACTAAAATGGTAGCCTACTTTATTGTGATTGTTTTAAGACCATATTTTTGAGTATACGCTTAATATTTTCAATAATAATTCATAACATTGATTTTAATTTTTAACGTATTGTAATTTTGACATTTTGTTAAAGACATACATAAGAATGAATGAGTGAATAAAAATAAAATTTGCGTTAATAATTTGTTATATATAAAAACAGCTGTTAGTTTATATTGAAGCTAATTATTAAATGTAAATGTTTCAGATAGTAATTGTTAATTATTTTTCAAATATTATTTTTAAACTCTACTGGCCAATCATTGTGTTAACACATATAAGTTTTCTAATGATTGGCCACTGTTGGTTAGTTATTATTTATAGGTAAAAATATGCCTAAAAAAAACAAAAATAATAAAAATAATGTTACTAATAACATAAATGATGAAAACGTAGCTCATGAACAAACAAATTTAGATATAGAAAAACAATCAGCAGAGAAGATTGATAAAATTTATGAAATGCGCGCCCCAGACAATTTTTACTTTCTTATACCAATGTATATGAAATATACATACCGGGTGTCCCAGATAACTTTTCCAGCATGGGGATCTCAGTATCTATAAGAGATACAGGTTTGGTTAAATGAGATGAACTATTTGTATGAAAGGGGTGAGTATTATTACACCAAAAAATATTCATAATTCTATGTGGTTTAGGCGGTATACCCAAAAAACTGAAAATTTGGAATTTCTTTAAATGGCTATAACTTTTTTGTTAAAATAGATAGGTACTTTTTGTTTGCGGTTTCTTAAAGCACTTTTTTGTGTAGAATTGATTGGTGTATTTAAAATTTTTATATCACTTTTGGTTTCCGAGTTACAAGCTCTAACTTTAGTTTTTCTTATGGGCCGCTAAGTTGGCTATGGCATATTTGAACGTGTTTTTTATTCTACTTTACAACGATATGTCATTTGCCATATTTATTATCGAAAAAAAGTCGAAATACTAAATATCAGTGATATTTATGAAGTATTTTATTACAAACTTTTAAGTGAGCTATGAAAAACAAAAATTGTAAACAAAAATCACTATAACAACAATCAAAATAACAAATGAATATTTGAAACAATGAACTATTTGAAAAAATATATTATAATATTTTTTTCGATAATAAATATGGCAAGTGACATATTGTTGTAAAGTAGAGTAAAATACACGTTCAAATATGCCATAGCCAACTTAGCGGCCCATAAGAAAAACTGAAGTTAGGGCTTGTATCTCGGAAACTAAAAGTGATATAAAAATTCTAAATACACCAATCAATTTTACACAAAAAAGTGCTTTAAGAAACCGCAAACAAAAAGTACCTATCTATTTTAACAAAAAAGTTATAGCCATTTAAAGAAAGTCAGAATTTTCAGTTTTTTGGGTATACCGCCTAAACCACATAGAATTATGAATATTTTTTGGTGTAATAATACTCACCCCTTTCATACAAACAATTCATCTCATTTAACCAAACCTGTATCTCTTACAGATACTGAGATCCCCATGCTGGAAAAGTTATCTGGGACACCCGGTATAGTATAAGTAAGTATAGTAAACGCGATTTTTTTCGAAATCCGGTTTTTGATGAAATTATCAATTTTGACCTTCCCTGAATCCATTCTGACTATTTTCGCCATGATGTCTGTGTGTCTGTCTGTCTGTCGGTCGGTCTGTCTGTAGACGCTGTAACTCAAATACGACAAATCGTAGAAAGGTGGAATTTTATACTTAAGATTGATTTTTGCCTGGGAAGAAAACCTCCTATTTTTGAAAACGATCATTCAACCGGAAACGGATATTTACCTACATCGATTTTTGAATTTTTCGAATTACACTGAAACAGTGCGAATTAGAGAAAAATGGCCAAGTTGAAAATTGTAGGTAATATTATTATCTATAATTTTATCACGTACACTGTTTACTGTCATTATTATGTATAAGAAAGTCCTGTGGCACACGGCAGATTATTTACATTATGTATGCCCCTTGCCCACCCAGAATAATATTTATTGCTTAGAATTTTGATACTGTTTTATGAAAAATAAATTTTTTTGATGATACAATACTAAAATAAAAAACAGTTAATAACATGACAAATTTTCAAGTCTTCGAGATTTTGATATTCAATTTTAGAATTTTAAAACAAAATAAAAACGTAAAAATATGAAAGCTGGATAAACGAATATGAATTACTGAAAATCAGCTTTTTTTATAAAATAAAAAAAATGAGTAATAGAAAAATAATTGAAATAAAATCAAATAAACGAGCTGCTTCTCTTTTGAGTAAAAGATTTGGGTAAAAACTAGAGATGCCACGAATATTCGGCTACTATTCGGTATTTGGCCTATTCGGCTACTTTTTTTACTATTCGGTATTCGGCCGAATAGTTCTGAATATTCGGCCGAATACCGAATACCAAATCGTGAAAATTTTTTTACAAAAACTCAGCATATTTAATACTTCAAATCTATCAGTGGTCAGTTATGATGAATGAATTTTTTTTAGCATTTGTTGTTACACAGATCTTGCTGTTATACACAACAAACAAACTGCCAGTTTATTGTCTTCACTAAAAATTTCATAAAATTTTTATTTTTAATTTAAAATTTAAATTTTTATTAAATGGTGCCATTTCGTAAAGCTTTTCACGAACAAACAGTAGCTAATATTTTTTTAAGATATTAAGGTGACCATCTGTCCTCTTTTTTTATTTTCGAAACTTTTGTCCTCTTTTTTTTGTTATTTGGTAAAGATGTTATCCAAAAATTACAAAAAAATAAATATTTTATTTTTCTCAAAAATAATAATAATTATTGAAATTAATCATTATTGACTCAAAATTTTCGTCAATAATGATTATTAATTATATATTAATATTTTTAACTGTCTGGAATTGAAAAAATAAACCCGAATTAAAGTTTATAATTTCATTTTAATTATAAACTGAAAAAAATTATATATGTATAATTCTGTTTTTGTATATTGTACAATATATACGAGTACAAATTTGCAAAAAAGTCCTATCAATTAAATTTTAAATTTTTATAAAATGTTCAAGGTCCAAAAATAATATGACCTTTTTCCGATGAGTTTTCTGAATGGTAGGGAGGGTACTCCTATTTTATCCTCTTTTTTATTTTTATAATTCTAGTCACCTTAATTATATCTTAAACAAACAATCAATGTATGTACCTCTACCTACACACTTTTCTTGTAACAATCAACTAATAAATAATGCGTGTTGTGACACGACCTACTCGCAAATGAAACAAATATGCCCACGAAATGCACTAAGTGTCACCGAATATTCGGCCGCCGAATATTCGGCGCTTCGGCCGAGAGCCTAGCCGAATATTCGGTATTCGGCCAAATCACTATTCGTGGTATCTCTAGTAAAAACCCAAATCTCTTATGTAACAGAAATTGGCAATTACAAATAAATGTAAAATTTGCTGACTAATTATTACCTTTGTAGAAGTTTTATAAAATTTACCATCTATTACCATGGCCAATAATTGTCAAAAATACTATGCCAATTATTAAAAAAAATGGCCAATCATTATGCTTTTTTGAGATATTTTCTATTTTATGCTGGTTTTCGTTTTTCCTTAAACTTATAGTTGTAATACATATACCAATAATAAAGGACTAAATAATGAACATATTACTGTATTTATATTCCATTTATCACTAATATTAAAGGAATAACGTTTTTTTCTTTCGAGTTTTTTTGTTAAGTGGCCAATAATTATACCGTTTCCCCTATATGAATATTAGATTACCATTAAAACTTAAAAATAATTATTGGACTATCCGCTACTGACTTGACTCTGTGGGCTCGTCCAGTTCATTACTCAATAGAACGCCGCACATCTAACACTACAACTTAAGCAGTCGACTATAGCATTTTGTATAAAGAGAGCGGCACACAGATATACTGTATATTTTAACAAACTATGTAACATTTCGAGTAAGAAACTTCATATACATAGTGGCATGTGATTATATTCCTAAACCGGTCATTTTTCATGATATGGATAGTATATCATATTTACATCATATTTAGTTCACGCTCATCACGACTTGCAACGCCATTATGCGCCTATATGAAAGTAAATTTTACTGCATGTTATAAGTTTATGCAATTTTTAAGTAATATTTGAATCATATTTAGCCAAGCAAATGATAAAGGACCCCGCAGAATATTTATGGGAAAGGGGTTTCGGTCAAACTCTTTGAAACTTTGGATTATGATAGTCCTTGATAAGTAGATCAAAAGTGTCAATGGGCACTAAATCATAAAAACTCAAACTTTTAAGATATAGCACTCTGATGTTGGAGATCATGCTTGTCTTTAATTTGCAATATTTTTTTTTATAGAACCTTAATTTTCGCACAACTATTTATTTGTATGTGTTCCTAAAGACTTATATAATCGATTGCCACCATACAAAAGTCAATTTTTCAATTATTTGGCAAATGGTTGCACTTAAATCTCAGTGTTACGATTTTTTATTATAAACCAATTCAATTGTTTCATAGAACCAGCAATATTAAATAATAATAATAGCCAAGAACCTGCTCTGAAAAATGATTTATCTGCTGGTGAAAATCGCACTAAAATCGGTTCAGTAGTTTTCGAGATTAACGGTGAAAATTCAAAAATAAGTATCTTTTTATGCAGGTTAATTAATTGTACAAAAATCAATTTTTGTTAAAATTGTGTAGTGTGTAATGTACATCAAATAATTGAAAAGCCTCTAAGATTAAAAAAAATATATGGGAGTTCTTCTTCTTCTTCTTTCGTTTCTTGGCTACCTTTTCTTAGTAATTCAGCCACACTCACTTTTATATTAATTTCACTGATTGACCATTATTGCACTGATTTTTAGATACTTTTATTTCACTTGTAGTTTATATATTTTTATTGATTTATTTATTTATTTTTATTTTTTCACTTTCAGTTAAATCACAGGTATAATCTTTCAAAAACAAAAAAAAAATATCCTAATCGGTGTATACATATTTGTCGAAGTTATGCCCGAAAAATATATAGACAAATTGGAACCCTCCTTATTTTTTGAAGTCGGTTAAAAAGAGAAGCGCAAAGTATAACAAAGTTCTAAACATTCTTTTGAACGATGGAGTACTACGGATAAATATATTTTTGTTTTTTACAAACAAATTCCTTCATGATTAAAGAATATTTTATTTCATGAAAATACATTCTGTTATGAATCATTTTAAATATAATTTGAAAAAAGATGCCTTTGGGCTCTCTATACGTATGTAATACTGTAGTAAGTGAATTGTGTACGTGTTTTTATTTATTTTATATATAGAACAAACCATTCTGGTTTATTTATAAAAGATATGAAAAAATGAATGAAACATAATCTATAGAAAATGAAATTATTTACAATTTTTCTCTTTGTATATTACCTATACATTTTTTTCTGATATGATCCGTTTAACCCTTTGCGGGCCGCATTAAGAAATATTTGAATTAAAAAAAAAAGAATTTTCTATTACAACCTAACACACCTACTAAACATAAAAATATATTTTTTTAATTATTATTATTACCGGTTTTTATGACCTAATATGACGTCCCCTCGATGTGGTTATAATATAACACTTATAACCGATTTCGATTGTATTTATATAATTTTGTCGATTTATGTATCTTTTTGAGCTACAGGATCTGCAAAAACACATATGAATATCATTGCGAAAATAGAATTAGAAAAATCGGCTACACTACACTATATTAATATGTATACAGGGTGTCCAAGATAAGCGTGCAATGCATGGGGATATCCTAAAAGGTAAGAGATACAGATGTGGTTAAATGAGATGAATTATTTGTAAGAAAGGGGTGAGTATGTGATTCAGGCGGTATACCCAAAAAACTGAAAATTCAGAATTTCTTTAAATGACTATAACTTTTTTGGCAAAGTGGATAGGTACTTTTTGTTTGCGATTTCTTAAAGCACTTTTTTGTGTAGAATTGTTTGGTGTATTTAGAATTTTTATATCAGTTTTGTTTCCGAGTTACAAGCCCTAACTTTAGTTTTTCTTATGGGCCGCCAAGTTGGCTATATCATATTTGAACGTTTTTTTTACTCTACTTTACAACGATATGTCACATGACATACCTACTTATTATAGAAAATAAGTCGAAGTACTAAATATTGGTGATATTTATAAAGTATTTTATTACAAACATTTAAGTAAGCTATGAAAAACAAAAATTGTTAAACAAAAATCGCAATAACAACAATGAAAATAACAAATGCATATTTAAAAACAATAAACTATTACAAAAAAAAAGTTTACTTTTTTTTAATAATAAGTATGACATGTGACATATCATTGTAAAGTAGAGTAAAAAATACGTTCGAATATGATATAGCCAACTTGGCGGCCCATAAGAAAAACTAAAGTTAGGGCTTGTAACTCGGAAACTAACAGTGATATAAAAATTCTAAATACACCAAACAATTCTACTCAAAAAAGTGCTTTAAGAAACCGCAAACAAAAAATACCTATCTACTTTGCCAAAAAAGTTATAGTCATTTAAAGAAATTTTCAGTTTTTTGGGTATACCGCCTGAACCACGTAAAATTATTAATATTTTTTGATGTTCGAATACTCACCCCTTTCTTACAAGTAATTCATCTCATTTAACCACATCTGTATCTCTTACCGTTTAGGATATCCCCATGCATTGCACGCTTATCTTGGATACCCTGTATATCTACTTTCTTATACAATACAACAATCGTCGTTTTAGAAAGTAAAAAGATGTCCTTGAAGAAAACAAGAAAACAAAATAACGTAGGTATTACGTTGAATTTATATATTTTTATTTAAAACTAAACAATGGAATATTCTTAACGTGACTTAAAACATCTAAATATAGAACAGATGGTTGTTTTGATCGTAGTTTAATTAAAGATGTATAAACATCGTGATGTTTATACTTTTTTGTAGGGCGCCTTTAAATATTAACACGATATATAAATATCACTAGTATTTAGTATTTCGACATATTTTCGAAAATAGGGACACATCGTTGTAATATGTCACTTGCTATAATTATTATCGAAAAAAAGTCGAAGTACTAAATACCAGTGATATTTATGAAGTATTTTATTAGAAATATTTAAGTGAGCCATGAAAAACAAAAATTGTAAACAAAAATCACAATAACAATAATCAAAATAACAAATGAACATTTGAAAACAATGAATTATTTAAAAAAATACATTATAATTTTTTTTGATAATAAGTATGGCAAGTGACATATCGTTGTAAAGTAGAGTAAAAAACACGTTCAAACATGCTATAGCCAACTGACAATGAGTGAAAAACTAAAGTTAGGGCTTGTAACTCTGAAAATAAAAATGATATGAAAATTCTAAATACACCAATTAATTCTACACAAAAAAGTTTAAGACACCGCAAACAAAAAGTACTTTGAGAAAAATGTTATAGTCATTTAAATAAATTCTAATTTTAGATTTTCTCTCCTCGAGACCAATACCATTATCTAAAATTAGCACACATCCTTTCTTAGTAATTTCATTGGCTTGACACAAAAAAATTACTTTATTGAAAAATTGAAAACCTAAGATTCTATAAATAATTTAAGGTTTATGATAAGGGCAGGCCTGTATTAAGGAAAATTTTATAACATGGCAATATTAAACAAAGATATTTTTGATTTTGATGTAATTCATTGGTGTCAAACTCATACACGAACACAGGCCACCAAATTTAGTATAAGAAAGTCTACGAGCTACCCCCCCCCCCCCCCAATAGCGATGAAACACATTTGCGACCAAAATAAAAGGTAATTTTCAGCGAGCAGTAAGGGGGGAATCATTAAAATTTTGCAAACATATTTTCTTTAATTAATTCTTTTTTACTATATACATACGGGTGTCTAAATACCAGGGGACACCATGGGGATCTCGGAAACTATAAGAGATAGAGATTCGGTTAAATGAGAGAAAAGTTACCTTTAAGAGGGAACAGTTTAATGGTGCATTTACATTTTACAAAAATTTCATAGCTTACTAGATATTAACCAAAACCCATTTTACTCCGAAATCTTGCATCGTGAATATTTCTTAAGCGACTTGTAATTTAAAAAAATGTTTCAAATAAATGCTGTAGGGTTTAGTATTGTTTATAAGTATTTATTTATAAGCTTACATAGCATGAATTATCTATTTTATTTATAAAAAAATTACATATTTCTTTTTATTTAATACAAAATACCAGCCAAAGATGGCTATGGTTATTAACAAGAATATAAAAAAAACAATTAATAACTATTTTATTTAAATTAAAAAAAAAAACATTTTTTTTATTTCCAGTCAAAAATGGCTATGGCTGTCAACAATGAGATTTTTAAATCAACTGAGAAATTGTTATTTTATCTGTTTGTAAGAATACTAAAAAGTAACTTGTAATTATTTGTGATCCGTATTTATTTTGTTGATAATATTTTTTTACATTTAAAAAATGTAATATTATTCTGTTGTACCAAATAAATGGATGGGTGGTACTATATCATGACCAGCACCACGATCACCAGACATAGCTTCGTTGGATTTTTTTCATATGGGGTACCTATTGTTAAAGATCAAGTTTTTTTTAATTTCCACAAAGACTGGGATTCTGTATTAAGTTAATAAAATATTTTTTTTGTTTTTTGTTAATAACCATAGCCATCTTTGGCTGGTATTTTGTATTAAATAAAAAGAAATATGTAATTTTTTTATAAATAAAATAGATAATTCATGCTATGTAAGCTTATAAATAAATTTTCAGTTGTTTTTTAATCTTATTGTTAATTGTCATAGCCATCTTAGGATGTACAGTGTATTAAATAAATAAAAAGTACTTTTTGATCATTTTTTGAGATATTTTGAAAAATAAGTATATCAAGATGCATATCATTGAAAAGGTAATAAAATCTTCTATTTAAAAATTACAAAATTTCATATTGTTTCTATTTAAGAAAATATAAGTTATTGTCATATCGCAAAAACAATGAGATTTCTGGAATAAATAAATATTTTTAAATAGACAATACTAAACCCTACAGCATTTATTTGAAACATTTTTTTAAATTACAAGTCGCTTAAGAAATATTCCCGATGCAAGATTTCGGAGTAAAATGGGTTTTGGCTAATATCTAGTAAGCTATGAAAGTTTTGTAAAATGAAAAAGCACCATTGAACTGTCCCCTCTTAAAGGTAACTTTTCTCTCATTTAACCGAATCTCTATCTCTTATAGTTTCCGAGATCCCCATGGTGTCCCCTGGTATTTAGACACCCTGTATATAGTTTGGACTCTTTTGGGAGAAACGGTTTACTTTATACCAACTTTAATGTTTTAAAAATGTATTTTATAGTTTTAATCCTTTGGGGCATGACCAGTGGCGCGCCAACGAAATTTGCCGCCCGGGTGCAAGACTTTATTTGCCGCCCCTATATGTATATGTCGACAATAAAACACAATACAATTTTTAATGTATCTAAATAATCTCATATTTTTTAACCCGTTTGAAAATTATTATTTGACTGCAAAAAATTAAAATAAAATAAATGAAAAATAAAATGAAACGACCGAATCGTCGGAAAGATCCCAATTTCATGGCATATTCGGGAAAGACCCATGTTTTATACAGTTCATTTGTTTTTAAAATTTACGCGCAAAATTGGAGTTTAGAAATGTTTAATTCACTGTAGGTACTCGTTCTAAAATACTACCTGCATTTTCCATAACACAGACCAACAAAAAAAATTTTTTTGTTTGCTGCAGGGCATACAGTAACTTTTTAAGGGTAATTTGGACACACTGAATCCAAAATCAATCAGCTCTAGTTTTTGAGATATTGCAAAAAAAATGTTTTTTTTGATATGCAAACATTCAAATTTGTATATAAGTATATTTTATAAATCAATGACTTCAAATAATTATCATTCAGAATGAAGCTATAAAGCCTAAAAACTAAAAAGCCTTAAATTATATTCATTCATATAGTTATTCTTTTCGAAAATCATGTTTCAAACGAAAAAAAATCGATTTTTTAGCAAAAATTCAGCAATTTCCAAAATGTAACACAAACAATTTTTGTCCAATTTTAATGTTATTCACTAAAATTCGATTACGTTAAGATTTTAACTCAATAAAGAAGATAGATAAAGCTATAATTTAGTAAATTGCATTAAAATTGGACAAAAATTGTTTGTGTAATAGCGCTTTGAAATTTAAAAATCGCCGAATTTTGGCTAAAAAATCGAATTTTCTTCATTTAAAACATGAATTTCGAAGGGACTAATTTTAAAAATGTGTATAATTTGAGGCTTTATAGTTTAATTAGGACCCATAGGTAGTTACATTCCGAATGATCTTTGGTTGAAACATTTAATTTAAAAAATATTTGAACGAACTACTAAATTTTGACACGCGCAGTTAATTTAGTACCATTTCGCCAATTTTCATTCGATTACGTTGAAATTTTAACACAATAAAGAAGATATATAAAGCTACAAATTTAATGAATAACATTTAAATTGGACAAAAATTATTTGTGTTACAGCGCTTTGAATTTTTGCTAAAAAATCGATTTTTTTTCGTTTAAAACATGATTTTTGAAAAGAATAACTTTATGAATGTATATAATTTAAGGTTTTTTAGTTCAATTAGGACCCATAGCTTCATTCTGAATGATAATTATTTGAAGTCATTGATTTATAAAATATATAGGTATACAAATTTGAAATGTTTGCATATCGAAAAAAACTTTTTTTTTGCAATATCGCAAAAACAAGAGCTGATTGAGCAAAATGGTGGTCATTCTTGGATTCAGCGTGTCCAAATTACCCTTAAAAAGTTGTTGTATGCCCTACAGCAAAATGGCTGTCGGCCAGTGTAATTATCTTACATTACCTACATTATTTATTTTCGTCATTTAAACAAAAATATTTTTTTTGACAATCCACAATTATTAAATTAATTAACATCATAAACGTTTTTTATGATTATTATTATTATTAAACGACTGACGAGGCGGTTTTTGCCGCCCCTAAAATTTGCCGCCCGTGTGCGGTGCACTCCCTGCACCCTCGGGTTGGCGCGCCCCTGGGCATGACAGGACTTAAAGTGTCCCACCTTTTTGTTACTTCAATCTGCACGGTGGGACTTTTTTATACATTTTAAAATTGCTACTGGAACTGAGGTTTAAATTTAGTCCCACCTCTTGAAACTAGTTAATAATTTCACCAACAGGTGTCTCACTGGTATTTGCTTGAATTGTTTGATTGATTGACCGTTAAACTTGTCGGTACAGGCTCGCCAGCCGTTGAAAGTGGCGTAATGACTTTTTGTTTATTATTTATTTTTTTATTGTTATTGTATTTCTTTACTAATTAAAATAAACCAAATTTGTTAAAAAATTTAAAATAAAATTTCTGAGCAACATGGGTTTTTTATTTGCTAAAATTCCGTGCCTCAAAGAGTTAATTAATATTATTAAGAAAATTAAATACATGCTAGTTTTGGGTCGCGGGTTATTTATAATATTAGTACTTAGGGATGACAGACATGTACCATAATTTCGGGTGACTTTGGATAGTTTTGAACTTTGAACTCAAATTTCACAAAAAAGAACTGTTAGTAGAGGGCTGGAAAATGGTCAAAAAATTAGTCTTGACCCAAATAATAAGTTTTCAAACGAAAAGAAGAAAGTTTTTTTATTTTCTCACTCTTTTAAAAAAAAAAAACTTGTCTGTCCAAAGTCATCAGCAAATTCGACTGACTTTAGACAGACATGTTTTTCGAACAAAAATTTGGATGCTGAATTTTTTTAATGTTCTGGGTTGATATTGACAATAGATTAGAAGATTAATACAACTTATAATATAATTTTTATAACTTATAATTTTAAACAAATTAAACAAACATGTTTAATTAAATACTTTTTCACTGTCCTCTATCACTTTTTTTTAGTTTTTGTTGACATTGTTTTTTTTTATCTAGTTGTACTTTGGCCTGTCATAATATTTTCTTCTAAATTAATGAGACTTTTTCCAGGAGGAACGATGTCCAAAGCCACCCTACAAGAGTACTTTTTTATAGAAACGTGCGTAAAACATACGAGGTTGGGAATATTATTTTAATTTCAACTATGAATTAATAACAGTATCATTAAGCTTAGAGACAAGGAGATGAATCTCGAGTGGAGGGGGTATGCCGAAAAAACGGAACCTGGAGTAGGCGGTCCGACCGCTGCGCATTACTTTGTGCGCCTTCACCACTCTGTACCTTGCGGTACACACACAACTATACGGATGCGCAGTCAACTATTGCACAGCGGTCCATGCACGAGAGATCACTCACTTCAGCAGTCATATTTCGACACATAAAATTGTATTACAGATATACAGACATTAATCTCCTGTCTATTCTTCATGAGCAGTATACAAGTCATTTAACCATAACAAAAACCGTTGTCAAAAAATTAAAACCACAGCTTAGTTGTTAGAAGTTTTGACATTAAAATTTTTAAAATATTAACCAATTTTTTAAATAAAAGTTAATTGTAGTGTAAATATTACTTAACTATATTTTTTTTTTGTTCCAACTATACTCACATGCTTGTAACACGAACTCAGTGGTCCCCAACCTTTTTGTACCTAAGAGCACATTCTTGAATACCAAGGTGCCTACATCAAAATCGCGATTTTGATTCAGACACTCAGGCGTTTCTCACTCCTAAACTAAAAAAGTCAGACATATGCTCTCGCTGACTTTTTGATGGAAAATTTTGTAATCTAAAAAAAAGGTTCAGAGACATTTTTTCATATATTTCTTAGTTCCTAGGTAAGCCGTGACTGGTAAAAAATGTTATTCATCAAACTTTGATCATTGTTTATAATATTGTTGAACGAATTTGTGCAATGTTTGATATATGCACAAATGTTTTTTATTAACAAATCTACATCAACAAAATATTTTTAATTTATCTTTAGAATTTATGTAAGTGATTTCTGTAATTGCGTACAGCCAAAAAAAGATTAAATGTTTTCATATTTTTCTGGTTGTACTTTACGGTATATACGTTAAATTTGAGAGAATAAATGTAAAATGATATAATATGTATATTTATAAACAAATATTTTTTCAAATAAATACGCTTATATTTCTCTAATTAGTTACTAAAAATAAAAAATAAATTAATTGAAAACTTTATTTTTTTATTAATCACAGTCAGCGGCGGGCACACTGGTGCCCGCGGGCATAGGGTTGGGGACCACTGCACTAACTGATTGTTAATAATACTTCATAACGAATTTTGTTTAATCTAACAGTGTAGCCAATCGAGAAAAACAAAACATTCCTATTTTGTCCAAAGTCACCCGACCGTCCAAAGTCACCCGAAATTACGGTATTAAGAATAAATTACGAATTGCTATTTGAATTTTATATTTTAAATGTGAACGAAGCAGCTAGGAATTTCTAGATGAAAAAACAAATAATTTCTCTACTTGAAATAATTTAATTTTTGATTATGTTGGTGCCCCTGTATAGCAACAGAACATTGCATAGGGGTAGGTATAGAAACTGTCAATAGGATTTATACAGAAAGAGTTTACTCTACCATATACAGTATTATTTACTTTGGTCGAAAGATAAACAGGATTTAATTTGAACAACATATTAAAATTAACGTTCAGCATTGTTTAATTTATCTTTAATTTGAAAATCTAATTAGATATTTATATTTACATAATTCATACAGTTTTCAGTGTTCCGTACTGAAATCGGAAAAATGAACTGTTATAGCCTTTTAGCTACTAAACCGATTGACCTAAAAAGCTGAGAAAAAATCATAATAATGTTTTATTTAATATAGAATATATTATACTGCACTTTTTCGATAGTACACTCAGCGTTCTACATAACGTCGCCATTGGTAATTCAATAATTCCATATAACGCCGGCTAGAGGAGCCCCCACCACCACGCCTAAAAGTTGACAGATACATTTATCCAATAAAATGTTAATTTTCTTTTGCAACTTTGATACTCTAGAACTAGACAATTGTTATTCGTTGCTTTAATACTGGATGAAAAATATATAGATTTCTATACAATCATATGCCAATAATTTATTTTTGTTATTTCTTTTTTTAATCGTTTTCAAATTATCAAATTTTAAATAAAATGTACCTTACACATTTTTTTAATACTATTTATTATATTTCAATTTCAATGAAAATTGTATTGAATTTCATTTTTTTCCACATTGAGTCACACCAAAACACAAGTTTTGTGTGTAAAATCTACATAGAAGAGTTTAACGTCAATTTGTTAATTTAAATTTCGCGCTGAAATATAGCAGTCACAATGGTATTATGGTGGGGGTTGGGGAAAGACGTTCTATAGAGCTGTTAGAACATTGTACTATGGAACGGTCGTACTGTGGATGGACGTTTTATAGAACGCTGAGTGTATTTAAATTGATACTAATGTCAATTGCTGTTTAATTTGGTTCTTAACTTTGCTAATAATTTAAGGATGAGGCTATTTGCACAAACCATGTATGCATTTAATTGGCTATTTGCTATTTGCACATGCCGTTTGTGCATGTAATTGGTTATTTAGACTTACCACTAACCTACCCTAACTTAACAACCTAACTTAATTGGTACATAAACAGTATGTGCAAATATCCAATTGCTTGCACATACTGCATGTGCATAATCTAAAAATACAAGGTCTGTTACGATTATTTTGACAGCCGCCATTATTGCATATCGTGTTGATGACGTAGTACCTACATCTGCCAAAAATTTACAAATTAAAAATTGACATTTTACATATTAAGTTTGAATTATTAAATTTAGAATTGAAGAAAATAGAAGTGTGAAGTGAAATAGACACTGTTGACATTATATTTGTTATGAAAAATGCGATACTCTGTTGTAAAAAACTGGAAACAGACAGATAATACAAATATTAAATTTTTTCGTTTTTCAAAAAATCCCGAAATAAAAAAAAGTGGATTAAAGCTTGTGCTATTTTTATTTTCAATTCTATAATACAGGAATTAAATCACAATGTGATTATTTAAAATTTCACGTAAATTCAAGTGATAAAGTATATTCCACTTGATGTAAAAACATTATTTTTTAGAATTAGAAGTTTGAATAAAATAAAAAATGAAAAAATCAAAGAAGAAAATAAAAAAAAAAAAATTATGTAAACTGTATTTATCGTTTTTTTATTTATATTTCGTTTTTCACAAATTCCTTATTAGACAAATTTAGTATTGATGACGTCACAGTATATAAAGCAAGTGAGCTGTCAAACAGACCTTGTATTATTGGATCATGCTGCATGTGCAAATAGCTACTTTCATAATTTAAACTGTAGATTAGGTAAGACTATGGATACATAACAACGAATACTAGCCCGTATACGAAAAAGTTATCAAAACTTGATGGCGGCCATTTTTGATCAAATGTCACTTACATTAATACACTCAGCGTTCTGTACGACGACCATCCACAAGTCGACCGTTCCGTAATACAATGTTCTAACATTTCTATAGAACGTCTTTCCCCAACCCCTACCATAATACCATTATGACTGCTATATTTCAGCGCGAAATTTAAATTAACAAATTGACGTTAAACTCTTCTATGTAGATTTTACACACAAAACTTGTTGTTTTGGTGTGACTCAATGTGTAAAAAAATGAAATTCAATACAAATTTTCGTTGAAATTGAAATATAATAAATAGTATTAAAAAATGTGTAAGGTACATTTTATTTAAAATTGGATAATTTGAAAACGATTAAAAAAGGAAATAACAAAAATAAATTATTGGCATATGATTGTATAGAAAACTATACATTTTTTAACCAGTATTAAAGCAACGAATAACAATTGTCTAGAGTTCAATTCTAAAAAGTCAACAAATCAGGACCTCGTTCACCAACAGCGCCATTTTTATTATTACCTATCAACTTTTAGGCGTGGTGGTGGGGGCTCCTCTAGCCGTTGTATTGTGGAATTTTTGAATTACCGATGCCGTCGTCCTATAGAACGCTGAGTTTATATCCCCGAAGCGTAAGTCGAAAATTTATAATATGTAAATATGCTTAAAATTACAATTGAATTTGTTTTATAATTTATTATTCATTAATTGTATAATTTCAAACAATTGGTTTTTATTATAAAATCCGAATGACACTCGTGGAGCGAATTGGTAACTATGCTATTATAATTATTATAAAATTAAGAATGTGGCTATTTGCATATACCGTATGATGCATGCAATTGGCTATTTGCGCATACTGTTTATGCACCTAATTAGGTTACATTGTTATGGTATAGGGTAGGTTAGTTTACGTTAAGTTAGTGGTATGTGCAAATAGCCAATTTCATGCAGATACGGTATGTGCTAATTAACATACTCGAATAAATTGAAAATCTGCATGGTACGGTACACTATTACTCACAGCTCAACTCGCACTTGATAAATTTTATAAAAATTAATATTTTTTTAATCAGAATTTTTTCTGTATATTCAATTTTATTCTAGAATTCTGTTTTTTTATAAAGTATCTAAATATATAAAAGGAAGTGCCCTGACTCACTCACTCACTGATCGAAAATTAACAATCAACCGTACGGTATCTTCCACTGTTCATAGAAAGCTCAAATTTGGAATATATATTCCTTGGTCAGGGAACGTAAATGTGACGTCGCGATTTTTGGAAAAAAGTTCAGTTGGGGGGTTAAAAAGGCCCCTCTAAATTTTAACGCCTACTAAATTAAATTCAAATGTCATGTCGTAACACTCGTAACTATGGTTACAGTTTATTTTATTATTTATCGGTAAAACGTCATGTCAGTTTAATTTTATATCATAGTTATAATAAAGTGAATGTGTTTAATATGAACAATAAAATACAATAATAAAACAAATATAGAGAACATAACGCATTAAAATAAATGTACAACTGAAAGTAATGAATAAATGAAATTTTTACACATTTCTCAAGAAAATTGAAGATAAACCATCACGGTTACAAATATACAAAACAAAGGTTGGTACATTTAATTTTCTTTAGTAGGTACTTATTTTCGATTTGAAAACATTTTTAATTCTTAAGGTTTAGTGCGATCAATTGATTTGCGATAAATTGTTCTTACGGTAAATTATTTTACGATGAAAAATTAAAAATTTATCATGATAAAAGTAAAAATTGTTGCAAATAAGAATTGATAATTGCAGACAAAATTCATATTAAAACCTTTATTTTCATCAAAATAGTCATATGGGAGGGAAATTTAACTTCATATATATATGTATAAATCAATGACTCTAGCAATAATTTGTGACGTTTTTAACATCTATACAAAATCTAAAGCATATACACTTATTAATGAATTTTAAAATTTAGCTACTTTTATCACCGATTATCTTGCAAATTACTCCTAAAATCCGGAAATTATATTCCAACACAGAAATAGTCATAGGGGAGGGAAAAACTTCATATATATGTATAAATCAACGACTCTAGCAATAATTTGTGACATTTTTAAATTCTATACAAAATCTAAAGTATATACACAGATAATCACAGATTGTTTTTGAAGTTATTCCTAAAACCTGGAAATAATTATTTTCAAAAATAGAAATTAATTTAAATAAAAAAAGGATATAGGATGATTTTATGTTAACAATAATTTGTGAGATTTATAACTTCTATATAATATCTAAAGCACAGATATTAATGAATTTTAAAATTTAGCTACTTCTATCACCGATTGTCTTTTACTTTTTAAGTTATTATAGAAATAATTTAACTAAAAAAAATATTATAGCATGATTGTATGTTAAACAGTGTGGCCAGTTTCTGGAAAACCGGGAAAAGTCAGGGAATTTTGCTATACAGGGAAAAGCCAGGGAATTTGGTTGGAAGTCAGGGAATTTTAAAAAAAATGCAAAATCACACAAATTCTCGAAAATATCTAAGTGACGTTTTTTTTAGGTTATTTATATAAATTATTTAAATAAAAAACAGGGAAAAACGGTAAAAATTATCCTGGAAAAGCGGGAAAAGTCAGGGAAATTTGTCCCAGAGAAATACTGGTCATCCTGTTAAATATAGTTTAATTTAATATCCCCGGGTAACACCGGGTCCTATGGCTAGTACTTTACATATATGTGAAATCAACATGTACGTTTTTGAACAAATTTCAAGAATAAAAATATTTTTTTGTATAAAAAATATTTTCTTCAATTATTTTCGTTTTTGTTTTCGTAATAATAAGAATCCTCTTGAATTTCCCTTTTGTATGTAGAACAAAAGAATCTTGTTACGTCATTATTGACTTTGTTTTACTCCCTGTTGATTTTTACGACACAAATATTTCGGTTTTATAACAAGCTTCTTTTTAAAAATGACATTGTTTTTAACATAATAATCATTGTTGATATAATAAAAATGTTAAAAATCAATTTTTATTTTGTAAACTGTAAATGGAAGCCTCGAGCTTAAAATATTAAATTTCAAATTGTCAAACAATGTCTCAGATTACTTTCAATATAAATATTATAAAAATATCTGCCATGGAAGCCACGGGACTTTCTTATACGTAAAATTGAGAGTGAACAGTGCACGTGATTTTAATTTTATTAAAAAATGTTTCTGACAAACTAATAAAAGATAGAATAAAATTAATGGGACACTTAAACTATGTATCAAATGATTTTTTTAAAACGTAATTACTCAACTGAAAACGTTTACTCGTGGCAATTTTGGAATTTATAAAGTATTTTTGAAATAACAAAAAAATGCCAGAAATATTTTTTTAACATAATAAAGTAATTAGAATCATCCACATATTGTTTACTCTCAGTATTATGTATAAGAAAGTCCCATGACACTCAAGTATGTAGGTATACTAGATATTTTTCCCTGTTATGAACCATTTTAAATAAATATTTTTTTTAAATGAA
The DNA here is from genome assembly GCA_949319165.1 of Sialis lutaria. Classification (NCBI taxonomy): domain Eukaryota; kingdom Metazoa; phylum Arthropoda; class Insecta; order Megaloptera; family Sialidae; genus Sialis; species Sialis lutaria. Next base: position 6,707,752 of record OX439233.1, on the reverse strand, counting down.
TAGAACATAAATAAATAAAAATATTATTTACAATTTTTTATTTTATCATTTTTTTATCAAAAAAAATAAAAAAAATTGACATCAGTAAACATTTGTTTCCGGTTGAAAGATCGTTTTCAAAATAAGAAGATTTTCTACAAAGACAAAAATTAATTTTAAATATAAAATTTAACCCTTCTATGATTTTACAAATAATATCAAAACGGCTAATTTTATTGAAAAATTGTAGAAAAAAAATTATTATACGCCTTAAAATCTACTTAAATCCAGAAAGGGTAAATAGTTGTGTTGAGCGTAAAGGCCACACTTTAATTTTACGAATATATACGGTTAGGACAGCGAAAGGGTTAAATATGTTAAACTTGATATAAAATTAAAAATTTTTCAAAACCCACACGTGGGTGTTGCCGCGCAACCCACTTGACATAACTCTAAAAATACCCTTGCCAATCGATTCGTGAATCAATCCCGAGTACATGAAGCCATATATGAAAAAAATTGAGGGGGGGGTCATGACTGAAAAATTCCTAAAACGGGCTAAACTAGAACCATAGACCTACCATTTAGCGAAAACCCGAGGTCTCTATAGGTGGTCAAGGGGCCGAGATCTTGCGGTGGAAGACAGACGGACGGACAGACGGAAAGGAACTATACAGTGTGGGGCATTAAAAGTGTTACAGAATTTTATCTCAGAGCCATCGCATATTTGAAAAAAATGTTCAAACCAAAAAATGTTTGGTTGTTAGAGGGTAATCGAATATTAATAATATTTTTTATTTTAGTATGGCCTTCAAGGTTTTTTGAAGACCAACATCATTTTTTCAAATAGGAACCTATAGTTTTAATTTAATAATCTTATTCTATGTAAAAAAAAACACGAATCTTTCATTGAAAAAATTTTTTTAACAAGCTTTTAAGTATACTTATCTAACAAAATAATTTTGAGAATTTGCAAATTCAATGATTTTTTACACAGAAATCATCAATTTTTGTAAAAAGTACAAAATACAAAAAATGTTTATTTCGTTCTAATAAAACTTGAAGAATTTTTCTTGAGTTTTTTTTTAACCTTTCGTATTTTTTTTTTGCTGAAATAAAATAAATAGAAAAAGTTTTAAAATTTTTAAAACAATTTTTCAAGATTTATTAGACCAAAATAAACATTTTTTTTATTTATACTTTTTTTCTAAAGTTTATGGTTTCTGAGTAAAAAATTCTTGAAAGTCCAAAATCTCGAAATTATTTTGTTAGATATCTTGGAAATCTTAGGTTGTTCAAAAAAATTTTCTGAATAGAAGATTCGTGTTTGTTCACGTAGAATATAAATAAAAATTATAGGTACCTATTTAAGAAAATGATGCTGACCTTCAAATATCCTTGAAGGTCACACAAAAATAACAAATAAATATTATTATTCGATTACTCCTTCAAAACCATACATTTTTTGGTTTGAACATTTTTTTCAAAAATGGTGGTTCTGAGATAAAAATCTGTAACACTTTAAATACCCCACCCTGTATAAGTTCCGCCCTAGAAAAAGATAACCTATGATGATTGTATTAATATTTTTAAGTTGTTGTAAGCGAATATGACCTTTCATGTGGTAGACGACATGTATTGCCGATAGTACATACACTCACTACTCCATATAATGATCATCTATTCATTCAACCCTCCATACAACGACTGGCAAACCACTCTATATAGTGATCGGTTTCCTAGCGCAAAATTTAAATTCACCAATTGACGTTAATTGATCTTGGTGGGCGAGTCAACTACGTCTCGTTATATAGAGCGGTTGAAAACCCGATATCGTCGTTAAATAGAGCGGTGAGTGTACATATATTTTAATTGACTGCATGTTATAGTTTTCTTTGATATTCAAATGATTTCCTGTGACTTATTTAAGCGTGTAATCTTGCATAGCGTTGATAAAGATAAAGATAATTTAGAGATGTGAACAAAGGCCGTAAGTTTTTGTTGTCATGATAACAGATAACCTTTTTGATTATACTTATAAAAGTTTAAATCAAAGAGCGATTCGTTGTTTGCATTTTCCGGTATGTGAAACTATAAAACAATCCCTCGTTATGGCTAGATGCAATGGAGTCTTTTTTGCGATACAAAATTCAATTAAGTAAACAAAGGCGGCTAGGTTACAGACAACGGTTTTTGTGTAAGTATGAAGTAGACAATATAGACTGAGACATTGAATTTAGCAGTGATGTGGAAACTATAAGGATGTTTTGTGGGAACGTATAATCTACTTCTATTTAATCTGAATTAATGGAAAAATCACTGATTCATCAGCAGGCCCGGATTTGCAAATTCGCCGCCCCTAGGCAGTTGCGAAAATTGCCGCCCTTTTCATTGAATAAAAATAAAAAAGTGAATATTTTTCATATTAATGACCCTTTTTTTGTTTTTTTTTTTTCGTTGTCAAGTCAAATTTTTATTTTTTTTAGGTCCTCAGTTCAAATTTTTACCAAAACTTTTTTTGACGCTCAGGCACGTGCCTACACTGCCTGCATGGTAAATCTGGGCCTGTTCACCAGTAAAAAGTTAAGTCACTGATTGTAAGTGATTTTTTTTTTAGTTTCTTGGCATTTTTTACTCTTTAAACTTGAAATAGTGAAATTTTCACTGTTTTTCCCAGTGATCAACTAATTCACTGGAAAAAAGTGAATTTTATCTATAAATAGTGAAAATTTAACTTTTTAAACAGTAGATTTTTTTTCACTTGTTTTACTAATGACTCCAAGAGTCAATCCACTCTATGATTAGTGAAAAGTGGTTTCATCTTTTTACCGCGTCACTAAGACCGCCATATTCTACATCATTTTTCGAGCGCAGTTTGGCTTGTGTAAGCTTGTCGAAGATTCAAGTTATCATCCACTTACAGGTAAGTGATTTTGATCTCATATTTATTTATAAATTAAAAAAAAAATGATTTCACTTCGAAATAAAAGTTATCTAAAAATAAATAACTTTAATAATAATTTACTATACTAGCTCCTAGTAATAACCTAAAAATATCTAACATCACGAATCTAAGTTTAATTTCTTTGAATTATTAATTGAGTATCAAATGTTTAAATGATTGATTGTTAGTTAAGAATTTGTTTATAAAATTTTTAATTAGATATTTATTTATTTAAAATAAAATAATTATCAATGATTTTTTTTTCACTTGTCTAAATAGTGACTCAAGAGTCAATTCACTTCAAGTTCAGTGAAAGGGGGTTTCATCTTTTTACCGCGTCACTGAAAGCGCCATATCCTACGTCGTTTTTCAAGTTCAGTTTTATACAAAACTAAAAGTCGGCCACTTGGAATTAGTGCATATACACTCATTTACACAGTGAAATGATGCACTTATGAAAACAGTGAAATTCACTGTAGTTATTAGTGGCAAATAGTTCTAATGTATCAGTGAATTTCACTGATACATTAGAACTATTTGCCACTAATAACTACAGTGAATTTCACTGTTTAAATGAGTGTATATGCACTAATTCCAAGTGGCCGACTTTTAGCTGTGGTAAATAGTGAATATACACTGTGAATTAGTGATAATTCACTATTTCAGGTTTAGAGAGTATATTTTACAAAATCAGGCATCTATTTTTCTTTATGTGCGGAACACTTACACGCTGCACGTACCACAAATAAAACGGGGACACAAAAACAGAATGGATGTTACCTATGTGCCTGTCAGGGCAGAGTTCGACAAACAGTATGGTAGGGTAAATGATTTTAGTTTTTTTTATCTATTTTTATTTATTAATTTTTCAGCTACGTTAACGTCAAAATGAGATTTAATATGTCAAAATAAATAACGATTGAAAAAAAAACAATTTTTTAATTAAAATCTTCGAAAGGAACTATTTTACTACGAACGTTTTGGTGATCATTATTATAGAAAATTGAATGCTCTATAAAAAAGATTTTATAAAATTATATCGTAACATGTGCCGTTCTTGAGATATCTTGAAAAAGTAACTATTACTATTTTATGTTGAAAAAGTAACTGTCACCTCACTTCCGTACATATGATTTTGATGATTTTTAAATGGCATCGTTATCAAGCCAACCAAACAAGTTTCATTAATATCGGTTTGATGGTTCATGAGTTATGCGTATGACAACTGACAATGATTCAAAGGATAGACAACTTAAACGGAAAAAAAACAATTGAACATTTTGAAGACAGAGAACACTTTTTTTCTATTCAAAAATTGATAACAAAGCTTCTCGTATTAGATATTGGCGAGAAAGCAAAATAAAAATTATTTAATAGGTAACAAATTAAAAGTGACACATTTTAATCTGTAATCATTTAATAGGCTTTATTTTAACTGTAAAATATTTTGTCAACCTTAAAGTTTTGGTGAAAATGGAGCAGTGACCGATTGATCGTAGAATTGTCTGTGTAAAGCATTTTATTAGAATCAATTCTATTATTTAAACTAAAAAGTGGTTCCGACAGTACTTTAATATTCCCGTGGCTCCAAGTCGCAAGGCAATTGGGAGATAGCTCAACCTCAGAGACTGAATAATTAAATTGGTTCTAAATAAAATGCTTTACACTGACAATTATTCGATCAATCTGACACCGCTCCATTTTCACGAAAACTTTAAGGTTTAACAAAAGTTTTGACAGTTAAAATTAGGCCCACTAATGTCCGGTATTATAAAGGACCTAGCAAATATGCAAGCTTGCTAGCACTCTCAAATGAGATATCAAACTTATATGACAGTTCTCTTAGAGTTTTGTGATGACTTTGACAACTTTCGCGCACGCAATGTATGAAAACACCAACGGTATTAAAACAGTGGTGATATTATGAAAATTATTTTTATTTATACGGTCAGCCAACTGTGTTACAATACGTTGAAGTATCACTGCACTAAATTCCGTAGCAAATTAATAGTCCAAGAGCTGATCGCCACCTCGACTAAGGTGCTCGTTACAAAGCTAATTTTTTTATATCGTTTATTTAATGATAGTAAAGTATGAAAACCTACGTCTGCCGGGGCTAGCGCGGTTGCATAAAACCGGAAATGGATGTTTACTAGAGAAATTTTGGAATTTTTCGAATTATTTTTGAAACGGTGCACAGTAGAAAAAAATGTTTTAGATCAAAGTTGTAGAAGGTACTTTTATCTATAATTTATGTTCTATCCATTCCCCCCCCTAAATTTATTTTTAGGAAATAATCGATTTTCTAAAAAAAATTTTTTTTCGATTTATTTTTTAAACGGTAGGTATTAGAAAAAAATGTTTGAGATACAAGTTGTAGAGAATATTATTATCTATAATTTTTGTTCTAATAATTAAAAAAAATGAGTATTTCCTTCCACAAATTTTTTTTTTTTAATTATTAGAACAAAAATTATAGATAATAATATTCTCTTCAACTTGTATCTCAAACATTTTTTTCTAATACCTACAGTTTAAACATTAAATAGAAAAAAATATTTTTTTTAGAAAATCGATTATTTCCTAAAAATAAATTTTGGGGGGGAAAATGGATAGAACATAAATTATAGATAAAAGTACCTTCTACAAATTTGACCTAAAAAAATTTTTTTTACTGTGCACCGTTTCAAAAATAATTCGAAAAATTCCAAAATTTCTCTAGTAAACATCCGTTTCCGGTTTTATGCAACCGCGCTAGCCCCGGCAGACGTAGGTTTTCATTCTTTACTACCATTAAATAAACGATTTAAAAAAATAGCTTTGTAACGAGCACCTTAGTCGAGGTGGCGATCAGCTCTCCGACTATAATAGATAGTATCACAAAATTAATAACCTCATTTATGACTGCTGTAGCTAGTTTATAATACCTGACATAAGATGAACAAAAGTTTTGACAGTTAAAATTAGGCCCACTAAGAAGTTACTTTTTTTGATATTATTAATTAAAAATGGGTATCTTTTAATTTGTCACCCTGTAGTTCGAGCCTGTACGTGGGATCAAACTGTATTCTATTTGAATAAACATTTTTGTGTACTTGATAACCCTGCTTTCACAAATTAGCGCATTGTTTTTGTCGTGTTAATTTCTCTTGTGTATTTTGATTGTGATATTAAACAAAGGCTGGCATGCAATTTTTTAAGTACGTCCAGTAAAGCCATTGTTACAAATTAAAATACGATTTCAGCAACGATATAGTATGTATTTTTTTCCCGAATGAGATTGTAATTTCAATTCTGTATGTGGATAGGGCGAAATTTTATTTTATTATTTTTTTTAATCAACCCTCATTATGTAGTAGTATATTCGTTTAATGTTTTTTACGATCAATGGTGGTCGGTGACCTAACAACATCAGATATAGTATACAGGGTGATTCAGCACTGTCGTGCCAAACTTGAACAGTAGATTGAGAAAAATATTTTAAGCAAAAAACTTCCAATAAACATGTGTCCGGAAATTTTTTCTTAGGGAACTACAGGCCTCCAAAGATTTTACTAAAAATGAGTTTTAATTTAATATTTAGAGAACCCTTTGTGATAGAATTATGAAATTTAGTATTTGGTTTAGTAATAATAATAAAATAAAAATAGTAATCTATTTAACTGGTTATTACTCAATAAACATTGTGACGGGTGTGACACGTTGAATAAAAGGATAAAATAAGAGTACTATCTGTGTGTTTAATTGCTTATTGATATTATGAACTAATACTTATAACAATTATTTATCAAATACATCAATAGACTCATTAAATTTATAATAAATGCGGTTACCCTTAGTCATTATTGTTGGTGAGGGTAATTTTTGTTTAATTCGGTCAAACGTCACGTTTGATATGTAATTGTCAAAGACTTTTAACAGTTTGCCACGAGCGTCACTTATTGTCAAGTAAGTTATTGCGATTTCACATTATTTGTTGCCTTTTTCGAAAAAAAATTTTAATTTTGAAAATTAATTAAAAAAAATTTTAATTTTGAAAATTAATTAAAATTTTTTCAATTTTCTTTTGGTTTATGAAAATTGATGTTAAATGGCCTGTTAATTTTATATTTTAGTATTCATTTTCGTAAAATATTTTTTTAACTATCTGGTATCGATTACCGCGGACTGACCCATTAGATATTTTTATAAAACTTGGTGGGTGTTAACAAGGTGTACAGATATGTACTTATGTACATACATACACTGTGCCCTGCTTTTTTCAAAAACAAACATTATTTTTTTATATCTTGAACTTTTGCGCATCTTCAACTTTTTTTCAGTAAAAAAATGAGAAGGACAATAATAATCTGTACGTGAAAATAAAATATTTTTACACTTTAAGTATTCTTTACACTTTTTATTGAAATAATTCATTAACAACTATACAAGGTGTCCCATTTTAGTCTATCACTCCTCTAATTTTTTTTATCTCAGAAAATGTTGCAAATAAAAGTTGTTTTATTTTGAGGGGGAACCAAAATGGCGTTATTAAATTTTGATTTTTTATGTCTTCAAGATCAAATAGCGTCATATGTTGTTTTAATTGAAATATTAAATGTTATTTTGACATTTGCATAGCAGAAAAAGATTTAGACTGTCAAAAAATTTAAAATATACCAAATTTATATTTTTTAATTAAATTGTATGAAAATTAAATAGTTAACCAATAGCCCAGGAAAATAAGGCGAATAAACGGTCGTTCTGCGAAAAAAATCCAAATTAATTTTTCTCACCTGGATTATCTTTATTTAGGAATAAGAAATAACGTGTGAAAAGTCCATTGCGATATCAATTTTTCTCAACCATATATCTCGAGAACTATTGATTCTACGGAAATTTTGTATGGGACCTTTTTGTATAAAATTAGCTAAAGAACAACGAGATATTTGGAAAAAACCCGATTTCGCAACCTTTGACCTTGAATAATTTTTTTTGCGCACACGATTTCGTAATGGACTTTTCACACGTTATGCCTTATGCTTAATCTATATCTATAAAAGAGTTTGTCCTTAACCACTCACTTACTCATTCACTCACTCACTCATATATCAACGTACAGCCCAAACCCCTGGACCTAGAAACGTGAAAATTCGTAGGTGTCTTCCTTTTATGATGTAAGCACCCACTAAGAAAGGATTTTTCGAAATTCAACCCCTACGGGGTTAAAACAGGGTGTCAAAGTTTATATAAAAACATGTTTTTTTGTTCGCATTTAATTGAAACTTATCGAACATACTCTACAAGATAAATAATGAAACAATTATTTCAGCATTTGCTGTTAGGGGGGTGGAAAAATTTGTAAAATAATTTTTTGTTTGTATTCACCGAATGAAACATGGCACAAGTAGGTACTCTACAAGACAAATATCAGTTCGAAAATTCAACTCCTATGGAAATTGTGAGGGTAAAATTGTGATATATTTATCTTCATAATTGTTGATGATATTAAAGTAAATTCGGACAAATTATCATTAAATTAAAAATGGAAGTTCGATATTCAAGACCTAATAGTATGGGACGGGGACGAGGATGAATTTAGATATGTTTGTCTCTATACCTGCTTTACTTATAATGGTATATTCGAGCAAAATAGTCATCTATTAAAATAAAAATTTCGATATTCAACCCTTAATAGCGGGGGTAGACAGGGTCTGTGTTTTTTATATGTTTATCTGTATAGCTGCTTACGTTATAATGGAGGAGTCGGGCAAATTAATCTGCAATAAAAAAATTCGATATTCAACCCCTAATGGTGCGAGTAGACAATTTTTAACTAAAATCCGAGATATACATTTTTTATAGGTAATGAATAAAATTCAATATATAAAATATGTCATCTCCTATCACGTATGTCGGGTTCTAATTAGTTTCGAAGTTTACGCGAGCGAAGCCGCGGGATTCCGCTAGTTAAAGATAATTCCGGCGGTGAGAAAACTTCACTTGAATTTTTTTTGCAGCAAAATTCTTATTTTCCTGGGCTATAAAGGCAGGCAGTTCATCTTAATACTTGATCGGTTTTTATTTCAATTGTACGATAATCAACTACCTTTGATAAATTTAGCACTAGGAAAGCACTGTGCATTTATTTGGCAGATGTTTTATATTCATATTTTCTTAATATCATCTTGATAAATATAAATTTTATTGAAACAAAAACTAGAGGGCATATTAATATAGATATTCCGGTTTAAAATTACCATATATATGTCTAAAGGTCAAAGTATAAATATCATTTAGTTGGGAGGTGCTGACTGAGGTGAGTATGTGGCAAAGGTATATTGAATTACATACCTACATTCCCCGGTGGTATATTTAGAATGGTTAATATATATTTTTATTGCAAACCTTTTAATAAAAGAGACGGTATCCTGCCGGATAGGTTTTACGATTTTTATTTTATTTTATGAGTTCATTCTTTTTTTATTGCTACGCCATTATACGATCCTATTTACGTAATAATAAACGTCATGAATATTGAACAGAATTGTACTTACGTACAATGTTTATTTTACGTAGGTATTCGTACAATGTAAGATAGGTATTGTGTTTTATAGCGTAATATACACTGTATCGTAGGTATATGATTTTAGAAATGACTATGCTTTCTCGTGAAAAATTTAAGCCGTCTTATAGGCTAGTCCACAGAGCTATAAAAATGATGTAAAAAAGTGTTAATGTATATACACACAAGGCAGATTACTTGAAAAATGGGCTCATTAAAGCTTAAACTTGGTATAATCAATTTTGTGACCTTGAATTTCGACCGGAAGGCACACATACATATGTGTGATTTTTTATATTTTGCGCTTTATCTCTGACTCTATCACGAAATCTGACAATATCGTTATGCACTTTTTGTATTCTCTATGCAAATTAACCGAAAATACTCAAAAATTATGAAAATACCATTTTTTCGCATAACGTTTCGCACATTTTTTTACTGACTTGGATGAGACAAATCAATAAAGGTGCTTTTTCATGTGACGCTGGACGCTGCTGCAAATCTAGTCACGTGATCGATTTTAAATTTTTGAATTTTAGCTGTCACTACTGTTTGACGTTTATGTGTGAAAAAACAACCAATAATTTACGTTCAGTTATTAAAAATTGATTTATATTTCATTATACTATTCGTAAAGACGTATAAACTCACAAAACAAACAAGAATACACATAATATCAAAACTACTGACATTAGGTGTCACATGATTTCTAGCGTCAAGCAGTATGAGCTCAACCATGTTGAGCTTTTTCACTTGACGCTGACCAATAGCAAGCATTCAAAATTCAAAATCGTAGCGTCCAGCGTCACATGAAAAGGCACCTTAACACTTAATTTATACTAGACTATATAACGAATAAAATGTGCCCAAATTGAACTCTCAACCATTATTATAGCCGGAGATATGACGTTATAAAATCGGGTATCGGCGCATCATAACTCATATGAGTGTATGTATGAGTAATCTAACTCTGATCCTATCGCGAAATCCATCAATACTTTATTATGGTATTTTTTTTGTTCTCTACAAAGTAAAAGGAAAATAAAATAAAAATTAACTCGCTATGTTAATTTACTTAGAAGATATGGTCAATCAATCATTTTGGAGTATGACTTAGTATTAAATCTCATAGTTACATTTTTCATTATGAAATCATCTTTTATGTGGTTCAAATACAAAAAAATTGTTATATTCTTCAGAAAGATGTAGGTATTCATTATTGGAAAAATGCTCGCATATTATAATCATTTTATAATTTTCGTAGACTCATGGAGGGTATTGATCTCTTATTATTTAATAAACAAATATTATTTAATTTAGCTGCGTGTATATAATATAAACAGCATAGCATAAAAGGTTCGTGAAAATTATTTATTTTGGATATTTTTTCTCTTGAATTATAACGTATAATAATAAAATAATTCATTCATTTACATTGACAGCATAACCTAAAACTATAACGCCGACGATCTTACAATGATGCTCACCACGAGCACTCGCATCGACATTATTTCTAACTCCACCCTCTTGCACATAGTTTATAATGTCGTTAACTTTGTTGACCTTTATATTTTCAGTTAAAAACGAGCATATTAAAAATGACAGTTAGTGCACCAAAAGTGTTATTTTTGGCCACGTCCTGTGCTGCAATCGATTTCGTTTCCCCCACTGCCTACTTTGCACCCAGCGAATAACAAGAATAGTTAATGAAAAATTTAGAAATAACTTTTTTTGTATAAATCGTACATTTTTATTATAGAGATTACATCTATCATCAACATAAAAAAGCTCTTGATACGTAATATCAAGTAAAGAATATAAATTGAAGAAAATGTTATTGAGAGCCCTATCATATGCGTGCTACACACGCACTCGGCCAGTTTTATTAATAATTCCTTATAATAAAATATCTAAAAAGTTAGGTCTAAATTTTACGGCGTCGTAATTTTGCAAACGAAATAACCTCCAGAAATGAAGGTACTCGTAATAACAAACTATCAACGAAATCACACGGAAAAAATAATTTGTGTTAAAAAATGTGATCAATGTCAAAAATTCGTGATCGATTTGGTTCCGATAGAGGTTGTTTATATACGATAATTTTTTACCAATATGGAAATATCATCGTTTATTTTATTGATAAATGTATATGATTACTAACAATGTTTTTATCACGGTGAAAATTTTGTTTCGTATTGAAAACATATATTTTAAATACAAAAAAATATTTTATAAATGACATCACCGAATTTACCATATCGAAAATTGCACATTCGCTAGTTGGGTGTTGTAAAAAAATATTTACATTGATAAATATTTATTAATACAACCATTATGTTTAATCTATTTGAGAGTTTTATTAGTTGGTGTGATAAATTATTTATTAATTTGACAAATGAAAAGATTTTTAGATAAACATGAAGATATATTTTTAAAATTAATAAAATCTCTTCAATAAGAATTTTTTTTATTATTATATTGAGGAAATATTGTTATATTAACAAGATAAATTTATTAAGCATTTTTCCATCTCAAGTTCTAAAAGATCGAGTTTTTTTTTCTGTACATGTGTGGGGCTATGTTCAGGCCCGGATTTACCATGCAGGCAGTGTAGGCACGTGCCTAGAGCGGCAAATTTTGGCGGAAACCTCAGAAAAAAAGGTCTTCATACTTTCTTTTTAATAATTGATAAATTTTTTACAAGAAAACCTAATAAAAGGTCATCGATATTAAAAACCTTAACTTTTTTATTTATATTCAATCAAAAATGTTTGAAAAACTTTTCGTACCACACGGAGGGGGCGGCAATCTTCGCAACTGCCTAGGGGCGGCAAATTTCTAAATCCAGGCCTGGCTATGTTGATACTAATTTCTCCACATATACACATAAATACCGACCTTTCAAATCTATTCACGTGTTGATAAAATAAAAGTAAATAATTTCTCACCTGTTGCGTGCTGGAACGCCCCTCATTGCTGTCGAAAGGAGGCCTCACAGAGCACAGCGTCTTCCCCATTAGCGAGTACGCCATAGTCATAATGAATCCTGCAAGGAAGAAAGCGTTCGGATATTAATCTTTACCGCATAAAGGAGTGTAATAAGAGAACGCGCGCGTGTCGCATAAAAGCTCATTGATAGAATCTTGGGATATATTTAATAAGATTAATTATATAAAGAAATATATACACGGGTTTGTTTCCAACTGATGAATATGTGGGTTGCGATATGCTTTAGGATTTGGAAGTAAGACCGGGGTTGGTAATTCAGTGTGACAGTATTTGATTTTTAATAAAATGAGAGAGAAATATATTTGCAATGATTACTATCTATACATATATTAATACAGAGAAAAAAATCATTTGTCTATGAGTTGAAAAATGTGATCAATGTAAAAAATTCGTGATCGATTTGGCTCCGATAAAGGTTGTTTGTTAATACAATTTTTTACCAATATAAGGTAATATATTATTTTATTGATAAATGTATATTATTACTAACCATAGGCGCCGACTTTTCATTTCACCTGGGGGCGAGATTTTCGTAAGTTGTTTTTTTTTGGGGGGGGGAGGGGGATTGTGCAATATCAAGCTTTCGTATAACGACCAAATGATCACACTGACATTTAAAGAGGAAGTAAAGCTTAAAATCTACCTTAACAAATTTGCATTTTAAAAATGTACTTAACTTAAAATTTTGTTTGCGCCAAATTTCAGAAATACAACTGTACAGAAAAAAATCACGTGTGTATATTGCCTTTAAGGCAGGTAAAATATTGCTCGAATATCGAACATAGGCGATATATTGTAACGGTTTGGGTTCTAATTTCTTTCAATATTCTATTTATCCTTTAATCGGCTAGGCAGAATAACCTATAGGTGACTAGAAACGTACACTTTGACAATTAATAAAATAAATTTAATTATAAAAATAACTCATAACGGTTTAATAATGGTTTACACTAATGATGGCGAACACTTTTAATTACAATCAAACATTATTTAATAACAATTTAAACACTATTTAATAACACTTTAAACACTATTTAATTACACTTTAAACACTAATAGAAACAATAATCTATCCTACTGAAGTTAACTGATTACTAGTTAACTTAAATACACGTTGGACACAATATACATTAATACAATTTATTAACACTATTTGGTAAAAACAACTATGCTCTTAAAAGTAATTTTCGTGGTCGCTACCCCAGAGCCTCACTTTCTCCATGGCGTGAATTACAGCGTGCAAGGAGGTTTTTCAGTATTTGGTGGATTTTACAATCACTGAACAATGATAAATTTTATTGTGGTACTCTAGGCACTCTGTGCTAACGATTGACTAGATTTTATTTCTCTATTTCTTATTTCAACGAGTATTGCGTAAAGTCCCCTTTTCCAAAATGGTTATCAATAAAACATAAGCAAGGGATTACGCAATACTAAATGCTATCGATTACGATTATTCAAAACAAGTTTTATGAATAACGCTACAATATATGTATAGTTTTTAGTATAAAAATGGGTTCTAGGTAAGTTATTCGAAAGTAATTTGTTCGAAGGAATTTTTTCGAAGGTAATTTGTTCGAAGGAATTTTGTTCTAATGGCACTTTGTTCGAATGGAAATTTGTTCGAACAACATTTGATCGAACGGAAATTAGTTCGTATTTTTAAAATAATTAAAAAATATAAGTGACAAAATGTAGACTAGGTAATTCTTATATATTTGACACGGTAAATCAAAAAAATATACATGTCATTAATTTGTTATTAATTACAAATAATTAACGCAGGGTCGTATTATTGTTTTACAAATATTATTATAAAATATATAACAAAAACTTAAAAATTTATAGACTACAAAAGTGTTATGATAGTATAGTAGTTAATTAAATAAATTACATTAAATAACTAGGCCAGGACCGTATTTGGGGGATTATAGGAAATATTTTAAATTTAAATATTAACAATATAGACACGTTAACTATCCTTGGTTAAGATAATATATTGGAGAAAATCGGGAATTCAATCTCCGTTTTGGTTAGGGCAATCTATTATGTTGAAAGAAATTTGATTAGTCTTGGTTAGGTTGAGGTTAACAAGGATTCAATCTCCACCACAACCAACTGTGGGAATTATTACGTTTATTTTGTTTGACAGAATTATTTAAAAACACTTAAATTATACCTATTTTAAAATCAAATGTTGTTCGAACAAATTTCCTTTCAAACAAATTTCCTTCGAACAAATTGCTTTCGAACAACTTACTTAGAACCAAAAAATCTACACCCATGCAGACATACGCACAGTGTCATGCAGAAATCAACATTTTTGACGTTTTAAATCAGAATCTACCCTTATTTCAAACACGATTTTTGGACGGTATACTACAATACTTTTATTTTCTTCAGAACATGGAAGTAAAAACGATACTCACATTGATGTCTTAGCCGTCAAACTGAATGATCTATTATGCAACTTTGACATGTTTTCAATTTATGAACGATAACGGATGCAGAATGGGAGATGGGGTGGATTTAGTGAGATTAAGGGAAAGAGCAGGTTTGTAACGAACAACTAAGATGCAACTGATATGTCTCGACATGTTCTCGATTGATGTGAATTGATTAGACGTCTTTTGTGTATGTATGTAAGTACATAATGACGAACATAGGGGTATTTGCACCAAAAAGTTGGATAAAAATTGATTTTGTTGAATCATAGCTAAGAAAGTAATTGCAAAAGGTCGCACTTTTTTTAACAGTTCTCCCCGCTAGCAAATGCAGTTGGAATATATCTTCTAGGGGTGAGTATCAGTGGCGTAGATAAGGGATTAAGGGGATCAATCCCCCCATGATTCCAATTTTTATGACATTCATAATGAAAAATAGAGATTTAATACTGTATCCCCCCCCCCCCCCCCCATGAGACTGAGACTGTGTTGCGAACGGCTAAAAAAGGTCATCGCAATAAAAAGGAATTGGTAATGACTAAAAAAAATGTCTTCAAAATTGGTAATGACTTAAAAAAGGTCTGCAAAATTAAATTGGTAATGTTTTAAAAAAAGACGCTAGTCTAAATTTCTGCCCCCCCCCCCCCCCCATCGCAAAAAGCTATCTGCGCCACTGATGAGTATTATTTGAACAGCTCCGACATAAGTGAAATTTTCATTATATGATTGTTTAAATAATATCCAGAAATATATTGAAATTAGTTAATTAAGTATTAAAAAATGTTTATAAAATAATCAATAATGTATATAGATAATTGCAGTAAATTCAGAACTTTTTGGTACAGTCTTGCGGTGTTGCACCTAAAGCTGATACTTGTGTGCCGTCACATAAAAAAATTAATATTTCGTAAAGTTTTCATATGTTCATAAATTGTCAAAATGTGGTATACTCAGGAATGTTTAAGTTATATCATTTATTTTATAAAATTCAGAGTTGATATGTCTCCCAAATTTTCAATTTCAATTTAATAAATAAAAAAGATTATTTAAACAAAAATTCATGTAAAGAATATTTACTAAGCATCAAAACGACGATCGTGCAAAAGATAATAATCAAGTTAATAAAAATAACAGTTGAATCCCGAATTAACCTTTCCCCGTTAAGTTTCTGATTATATTCATTCCTACACTGAATGAATATTGTAATATAAATTACATACTATGCTTTATGGTACGGAAGGACGGTTCAGTATTATGGTAAAAATTGCAATGTTATTATGCAGTTATATGGTAAAAATTGCAATGTTCATTAAAAATTTTATTAGAATATTAGTAAAATTGTAGAGATTACAAATAACATTTTACTATAATATTAATAAAATTTTTAACGAACATTGAAATTTTTACCATAATACAGAACCGTCCTTCCAGTACCATAATAACATAGTAATTTTTATTACAATATTTTTTCCGTGTAGTTATTTTATTGTGTAAGTCTTTATTTGTATTTATTGTTCACCGTAAATTTATATATTAATTCATTGTGCTTTAGGTGTTTAGATTATTAGACATAATTACGCCATAAAGTTTGATTGTACTAATTTCAAAACGTAAAGAAAAGTTGATTTCCGCATGGTGGCTGTGCGTGTGTGTGTCTGGATGTAGAATTTTCTTCCGTTCACGATAACTACTGTAAATATGCGCCGATTTGAATTATTTTTGGGGAAAATGTTTGTATCAGTGAGTAATACAGATATATTGAATTTGGTGCTAATCTGATTAGAGGTTTCCGAAATATTCGAAAATGTGTACCTATTATCGTCTAAAAAGTGACTATTATCTCACCAAATTTGATAAGACTTGGTACACTTGTAGTTGAATCCAAGCTAAGGGGCACTTAATTCATAAACATACCAAAATAGCTACTGAAGAGGTGAAAATCACCCTAAAAATTTTAATTTTAAATACGAATAAATTCATGTTTCTATGGAAACAAGCGCAGTTAAATTCAAATGACATATCATTATTATTTTGAAAAAATGTGTAGGTAATATACAAATTACTCATGAGTGATTTGTGAGGTAATACAACTGACATTAGAATATTAGAAAACTAATATTTATAATACAAAGGTGAGTTTTACATTAAAAATTATTGTAAATGTACGGTTCTCCATACCGTTTTTTCAGTATTTTATATTTTTTTACCAAAAGAGATCCTTCTCAATCACTTTAAAAATTTCAAGATATGATTTTATGACTTTGGAAATATTTTATTTTTATGAGTATCTTCCTATTTTCAAAACACGAATATCTTTCTATTTGACATAAGAAATTAACTAAATTAAATATTAAATTAAATTAAATAGTAAATAGTAAATAAAATGTACATTTGGCAACATTGTAAAAAATTTCTCACTCCCTATATCAACGTAGAAACCTGTGGTAGAAACAAAATTTATTATTGACATAAATGTTTTTCTAAAATTTTATAGACGTGCATCAAAATTTGCATTCAATATTTTTATTGTATGATGTGTTAAATTCTCAGTAGTTGTTAAAATCTTTTGTTAACATGGTGAACAGTAAAAAAATAGTTCGGGCCGCACGAAAAATTCGGACAATAACCAAATCAAGGCGATTGGGAAGACCGGTTGTAACCAAAACTAAACGAAGGGTTATAGTAATCAAAATACGACAAGCAAAACGACGACGTGGAAGGGGCGGTAGAAAACGCAGAAGGGGTGGTCGTCGTGGTAGAGGCCGTAGACGCAGAAAGTCCCGACGTGGTAGGAGCCGTAGAAGAAGCCGTGGTGGCAGACGCAGGAGCAGGCGCGGGCGTGGACGTGGACGTTCCCGTAGGAGAAACGCATCCTTTTCTGGACAGTCCCAACGTTCCAGAGGAGGAAACATAGATGCATCTAGGAATCGAAGTTGGTTAAGAGCTACTACACAAGCTGCGAGAAAGGAAAGAAGGTATAAAGCTTGGGAAGCGGGCAGAAACATCACGCCTTTGATTAACCCAATCTGTCCAATACATCCAATTGAACATACTCTCAGCCAACAGGATGTACAAGCCAAGACATTGTTTTGAGAAACAAAAAACATTATAAACCTTATTATAAATCTGTACAAATAGTAACTACTATATACTATTATATTACATTGTTTTTGTATAATTCACTAGTGTTATAACACATATTAGCGATGTAGCCGCGCAATAAAGACTTTTTTTTAGTAATTTTGATCAACTTTTTTTTACGTAAGTAAAATTTTTAAACCCCCAGGACATATTCGAAAAATCCCTCCGGACGCCCTTAAAAAGAGGACAGTGTCCGGGGAAAAGAGGATGGTTACTCAAACAGCGGGTCCCAAGGTATGTAAATTATAAGGTAGCCTCAGTAGTTTGGCGGGAGGGAGTGAAAACGTCATTTGGGGTGCCTATATGTGGAGAAGGGGAATTATGTGCCCAATCATAACAAATGTAGCCTTGTAACTTGTACAACCTATGTATTTACTAATCTTGAGCGGGTCCCTACGTCAAATCGCAGCGTTTCATTCGCCCGTCGTTGTCATATTTTCGTTCAGTATTGTTTAAAATTGCAGTAAAGAATTTTAAATTAATTTTTATGAACTATTTATTATAAAGGATGTCGAAATTTCAGGTTAATTTTTAAATACGTAATAAAACACATAAATAACTTTAAACGTTTAATGGCCGATCTTACCTTTTAAACTTAGCGTTTGTGTAATTTTTTTTTAAATTGTTGCACCAACGATTTAAGTTATCTTTAA
Organism: Sialis lutaria; assembly: GCA_949319165.1. Lineage (NCBI taxonomy): Eukaryota > Metazoa > Arthropoda > Insecta > Megaloptera > Sialidae > Sialis > Sialis lutaria. The sequence continues at coordinate 6,689,038 of OX439233.1, read as the reverse complement.
GTCGTTTAGTATCACTTTTTAAGTCAAAGTGATATGTTTGTTTCACATAACCTAAAACTGTACACCAAGTTCAAAATTATACAGATATTGTTGTGTTTGAGTTCAAATAAGTAAAGTGTTGTCGAGTAATTATGTACAACTGAATTTATTTATGATTTCTTACATGCACCTATTATTATTATATACACTAGCGGAATCCCGCGTCCTCGTTCGCGTAAACTTCGAAACTAATTAGAATCCTCCATATGTGATAGGGGATGACATATTACATTTTTGTATACTGATTTCTATTCATTATCTACAAAAAAACGTCATTATCTCAGATTTTAGTTAAAAATTGTAAAAACTAACCCTCTGTCTACCTCCGCCATTGGGAGTTGAATATCGATTTTTTTATTGCAGATTATTTAGCCCGACTCCACCATTATAACGTAAGCAGATATGCAGATAAACATATCAAACATGTCTAAGTGTCTACCCCCGCCATTAGGGGTTGAATGTCGAAATTTTTATTTTGATAGATGACTGTTTTGCCCGAATTTACCTTTATAAGTAAAGCAGGTATGCAGATAAACATATCTAAATCCATCCTCGTCCCCGTCCCATGCTATTAGGGCTTGAATACCGAATTTACATTTTTAATTAAATATTAATTTGTCCGAATTTACTTTAATATCATGAACAATTATGAATATATAAATATATCAAAATTTTAGCCCCCCCCCCCCATTCCCATAGCGATTCAATTTTCGTTTCAATTAAATGCGGACAAAAAAAATATTTTTTTATATAAAATTTAAATGTTATATATTTTATATAAACTTTGACACCCTGTTTTAACCCCGTTGGGGTTGAATTTCGAAAAATCCTTTCTTAGTGGGTGCTTACATTATAAAAGTAAGGCACCTACGAAATTTCTCGTTTCTAGGTCCAGAGGTTTGGGCTATACGTTGATATATGAGTGAGTGAGTGAGTATGTGGTTAAGGACAAACTCTTTTATAGATATAGATTTATTATATTATCTTTTGCTAGTTAGTATTTAACATATATTATAACAGATATTAAAAAAAATCATAAACATGTTTTGTATGGTTCCAATATTTCCGAAAATAATATCCAAAATCGATGAAAAACAAATCACAATATCTGTATGTAGTATGTATGTATGTATTAATGTATGTATGTATGTATGTTTGTGTGTGTGTGTGCATATGTGTGATGTATGTATCATTGTACCTATATATGTAGTAATGAATGTGGGAGGTTTTAATTGAACGCAAATTCTAATCAGTGCTAACGATATACTATGCAGTCTAGTAAGCAAATTGTCTTATATGTAGGTATGTATATTCAACGGCACTCAGTTTCTCAAGTAGAACTGAAATCAGCTTTGAGAAGCTTAATATTAATTTTTCAATTTGATGTGTCTTGGTTTTTTTATTTACCAATTTATTATAATAATATGTACAACAAATGTCTCATTTGGCGCATCATTCATTGGAAAATTATTTGGGATTATAAGTAAATCAATGAATTTAAAAGTTATTCAATTTGGCTGAATTTAAATAGGGTTCTATTTTGATAGTGGATGAAAAGTAAATTCAAAAGGATTGCTGTTGATTTATTACGTTTTGCGACCTGTAGCGAATTTCACTATAGTACCCCGCAATATCTTTATATGGGAAACTGACTTTCGCTAAATTGATTGAATTTTTAAAATTAAGATAATTCTTACTTCAGCCAACTGTATCTCAAAATCCTGAAACTTTAGGAGTTTCTGCTTCTGCCCATTGAGACATTTGATCAGAGGAACAAAATACGCAACATATCAAAAATTCAATCAATTTAGCGGAAATCAGTTTCCCTATTTTTTATATTTCAAAATTAAAACCAATTTATATCAAACTAACTGAAAGTAAATATTAAGACTTCCATGTTATATAATATCTTTTTAAATACCTACATAGGGGTCAGTCCGCGGTGACGGTCGTGACATTTCAACTCGGATTGGAGTTCATAATTTCTAAATAATACTAGTAAATAACATGGTTTTACCTTTTTTCTGTAGATCTTAATGCAATACATGCAGTGCCGGCCTTTGTGATTCTGGCGCCCCAGGCGAGATTTTTTTTGACGCCCCCCCCCCCCCCCCCCCAAATGGCGAACGACAAAAAAAAGTCTGACGGACAAAAAAAATCAGTGATAATTTGAAAAAAAAAATTATTAAAATTAATGGTTAAAAAATGTAAAGAGTTGAGTAATCAATGTTGCCATTACACACTTTTAATTGCTGAAGAAGAACATTATTGGATTTCAAACTTATTTAAAGAAGCTATTGTGGTCTTCCACCGCCCCTCTCGGTCTGGCGCCCCGAACGATCGCCCCCCCCCCACCATAAAGGCGTCACTGTGCATGTCGATAGTGCAGTTTTTATTTGACACTTACTATTATTCCAGTGTGTTCAGAAACGTCACACACAAAGATTGGAAATTTCGTAAACTATTTTTGATATTAAGCATTTTTTTATTTTATTATTTTGCAGAAAAAATCAAAATTATTATTAAAAAAATATGTAATATTAAATTTGGCGCCCTAGAACAGAACATAGAAAATAAGTTTATAACAATTGGCGCCCCCACGAAATTGGCGCCCCAGGCTGTCGCCTGGGTCGCCTGGCCGTTCGGCCGGCTCTGAATACATGTATATTGAAAGAATAAAAAGTCTAGTTATTTTACAAAAAATTTTCAGCGTTCAAAGCTCTGTGACGGTTGTGACGCCAACTCTTGCAAGTTTTGCAACCTCTATTCAAAAACCCGAAAGTTTAGTGAAAATATTGAAGTTACTTTATAATAATCATACTTTAATATGTTACGAAAAAATTATTTTTTAGTTACACAAGAGCATCAGGTAAATACGTAATCTATTTAACTGGGTTTTACCCAATAAACATTGTGACGGTTGTGACAGAAAATTTTGACGGTCGTGACACGTTGAAAAAAAGGATACAATAAGAGTACTATTTGTGTGTTTAATTGCTTATTGATATTATGAACTAATACGTATAACAATTATTTATCAAATACATCAATAGACTCATTAAATTTATAATAAATGCAGTTACCCTTAGTCATTATTGTTGGTGAGGGTAATTTTTTTTTAATTCGGTCAAACGTCATGTTTGATATGTAATTGTCAAAGACTTTAAATAGTTTGCCACGAGCGTCACTTATTGTCAAGTAAGTTATTGCGATTTCACATTATTTCTTGTCTTTTTCGAAAAAAAAATTAATTTTTTTGTAATATTTTGAAAATTAATTAAATTTTTTTAAATTTTCTTTTGGTTTATGAAAATTGATGTTAAATAGCCTGTTAATTTTATATTTTAGTATTCATTTTCGTAAAATATTTTTTTAACTATCTGGTATCGATTACCGCGGACTGACCCATATGAAAAAAATGTACATAATTTGTAGGATAACTAATCTGACATTTGAATTTGATTACACTTGTTATCAATGCAACATGAATTAGTATTTAAAATTAAAATTGTGAAGGTTGTTTTTACCCCTTCAGTGGCTGTTTTATCACATTTTTATAATAAGTGCCCCTTAGATTGGATTGTACTACAAGTGTACCAAGTCTTATCAAAATTGGTGAGATAATACTCAATTTTTAGACGATAATAGGTACACAATGTCGAATATTTCCAAAGCCCTAATCCTATTAGCACCAAAATTAGTAGGTCTGGAGTACTTACTAAGATAAATATTTTCCCAAAAAATAATTTAACCGTTATCCGTGTGAAGAGGTACCCGGGTACCTTTTACGTTTTTAAATGAATTTTTTTTTATGTTGTAGGCATGCTACATGGCTGTAACTCCATGAGAGCTCCTAACTTATTGTTAACGTTATATTTTTACAAGTTTTATTTCAGTTGCCCTATTGGGGAGCGTAGGGGAGCTCCAAATTCTTTTGACACCTTTATCGGTGTGACGAGGTACCCGGGTACCTTCATATACTTTGTGTGGAATTATTTAGAAACGATAAATATTTTTTTCTGAAAATGGAAACTATATTGCTACTACAACTTGTTTTTATTGTTTTTCAATGAAAAAAAAATAATAGGAACAATTTTGATATGTTTAGATTGATTCTTTGAAGCTTTGGAAGCAGGTGTTACATATGTTGGTTGACTGACTGAATGTTCATCATAAACCGATTTTTTCACAAATACTATGATTTGGAATACATGTTGTTTATAACCCATGGCGTAGTAAGGGTTTTTTTAGGTGGGGCCAATATTTTTTATGGAGGGCCATTGGTATATAACATTAATATTTTACATATTATATAGTATAACCATTTGGCCCTTCATTGGTCACAACATTGTGAGGATGCCTCGCTCCTTTTGCTACCCGCTGGTTTCACCACTAATTATAACCAGTGACACATTTTCGTTAAAAATATCAATAGTCCTGGGAGGGGGGGGGGTGAATTTAAAAAGGGGGCGGATGGGAGCGTAACGTGGGTACAAGCTGCTCGTCCTAAAAAACACTCAAAATTACAACAATATTTAGGTAGCATGCTTATTCTATTATCATGTTCTTACAAGTCGAATGGGCAAAAGAGGGGCGGAATATCTTTTTGCCCAGGGTTGCAGAGTTTACAAATGCGTCACTAACAGCATACATTTTTTTTAATTCTCGATGACTGTATATATCCGTACTGGTTACAACCTAGTTCGACTGTAAGTGTGTTTCATAAATAAAAAAATCTATTATATATAATCCATAAACCGGATGATTAATCGATCCGTACTTATAATAGCTAGATTTTTTATTGATTACTTATTTACTTTTATGAAAAAAAAATATATAAGGAGTCATTTGTTTATAAAAATACCAAATCAAAATTTCTACAGGGTAATATAACGCAAACAAAATTATTTCCAAAGTGTCATATGACAGTGCCCAAAAGTTAATAACAAAAAAGTAATTTGACCAACAATTTAACCAATTAGACTCCATAAACATACCATTGGTTCATTCCACGATGAATAATATTAGTAACAAAAAATAATATGTACTAAATTTAATCATTAAAACTCCACGTAAACGTTTTAATGTTAAAAATCTTAAAATACTCGTTTATTAAATCGACGCTGTTTATACCCAAAAACCAATAATTATATCAAAAGTACCATGGAAGCCTTAAGGCTCGTTTATTATTACCTTTAGGAACCCTGGGATTGTAATCCCCAACCTGATTTTTCTATTTTAATATAGAAATTATATGGAGGTACCCGGGTACCTAGTCACACCGAATAAGGTGTTTTTTTTTTGTCACACGGATAACGGTTAAATCGTAATTAATGTTTATAATAAAATATTTAACTAATTTAGTTCACGTAAAAACTGTGAAAAAAAAAAAGTTTTTACGTGAAAAAAATTAGTTAAATATTTTATAATAACATTAATACATCTTCATTACTTTAGTTTATAAATATTATAGAAACCTGTAACATTGTACATTTGTTATTTCAATAAAATTTATGGAAGTTTATTGAACCATTTTAAATAAAATATATCAGTGAACATTGTTAGACTAGAAATAAATGTCAAGGTAAACAAAAAGTATATTCGTATCATAAAATAGTAACTTATAGGAAATAAATAAAATAAAAAATACAATATCTGATCGCTCATACATTTTGTATGATATTGTAAATAAAACTAACAAATCAACAAAAAATCACTAGGTCAAACAATATTCTGTATTTTAAATCAATTCGGACTTTTATCACCAGTGGCGTAACAAAACATATTACTTTAATATATCGTTTCTCATATAGTAATTACCGTTTGTCGTTTCAATATCATTTTAAAACTATTTTTATGGGTTGGTAATACTAGTATCAGCTATGCATTCGTGGCGTAATAAGAGACAACTTAACCAAGTTTAAACTCCCTACGATTATAAATATTTGGGTAAAAATTGCGCACATGAATTTTTAGGGTTCCGTAGAAAACTAGGAACCCTTATAGTTTCTCCATGTCCGTCCGTCCGTCTTCAAAAATTTTGAGATAATAAGATGAAATTTGGTATACGGTCGTAGATTAATGACCCAAAAACAGAAATGATAAGATTTTTGTTAAAAAAAAAATTTAGGCCCCATTTCCATAAAATGAAAACTGTTTTCAAAAAAAATATTTCACCTACCCCATTGAGTGGGGTGTCATTAGAAAGGTCTCCTAAAATGCAACAAAAAATGTATAATAACTTTTTGATTTTAACCCTTTAATCACGATGTATTTGCTCTCCAAAGTCGTTAAAAAAGCGTCCCCCTCCCTCTATTTTCTAAACTATCAATTTAAAAAATCTGAAAAAAATTCAGAATGTAGCTTTTAATTAGTACTTTCACTGAAAATTATAACGAACATTGTCAGAAATATTTTGGACCCCCCTATCATAGATTGAAAAGTGAAGTCACATTTTTTTCATTTACCCCATTGAGTAGGGTGTCATTTGATAGGTCTCGTAAAATGCAATAATAAAAGCCAAATAACTTTTTGATTTTAACCCTTCGGTCACGAAAGTTTTTAAAAAACTCTTTTTTTATAAATCGTAGTGAGAATGACTACGGAACCCTATCATGTGCGTGCCCAACAAGCACTTGCCCGTTTTATTTTATAATAAAAACTGATAGGAAAAATCAACAAAACATGTTTGTTTCTTACAAAGAAATGTATACCACTTCATAGCTCACTATTTGTTTATCTTTATTTTACTTCCATGTTCGAAGGTAATACCGCCGAAAGATTCTGATTGTACTAACTTCAAAGCATAAAGAAAAGTTGATTAACGTATGGCGGCTATACGTATTTGTGTCTGGATGTAGAATTTTCTTCCGTTCACGATAACTACTGTAATTATGCACCGATTTAAATTATTTTTTGGGAAAATATTTATCTTAGTAAGTACTCCAGACCAGCGTTGTAAATAATGCATTATTTACAACGCTGCTCCAGACCTATTAATTTTGGTGCTAATAGGATTAGGGGTTTTGGAAATATTCGACATTGTGTACCTATTATCGTCTAAAATCCAATCTAAGGGGGTATTCATTTCATAAACATGCCAAAATAGTCACTGAAGGGGTGAAAACTACCCTCAAAATTTTAATTTTAAATATTAATAAAATCATGTTGCCATGGAAACGAGCGCAGTTAAAATTCAAATGTCAAATAATTATTTTTCTTAAAAAATGTGTATCATAAAACTTGTAAAAGATATTATAGAACTTGAAAGTCATGTATAGTTCTCCATACCATTATTTTTAATATATGTAATGATATGTTAAATACTAATTAAGGTAGTTCTCGTACATATAAATTTATATTTTTGAAATTTAAATTTCTTTTTCATCGATATTTCTCGGAAATGGGTTATCTTATAGCAAATAAGCAAAGTATGATTTTGCGTATTTTGTATCATGTAACCTTAAATAAACACCCAACTTTATAAAAAAATTAAAGAACAAAAGATAAAAATCGATGGCCATACTGGCCCCATACATGCCTGGTCTAAATTATAATTGGTTAATACGAGAAATCAATAACACTTATTATTACTAAACAGAATACCAAATTTCATAATTTTATCACAAAGGGTTCTCTAGATATTAAAAAAAAAACTCATTTTGGGCAAAATCTTTGAAGGCTGTAGTTTTCTAACGAAAAATTTCGGGACACATGTTCATAAAAAGTTTTTTACTTAAAATATTTTTCTTAATCTACTATTTAAGTTTGGCACGGTATGCAGCAGTAATAAATCCCCCCGTATATTATATATAAAATTGAAATTAATTAAAAGTATATAGTCGTTTATTATTTGTACAAAGTTACAATGTTTTTACCGTTTTTACAAGGTTTATAATTTGTTTTGTTTCTCAAAACAATGTCTGCAATTTCTTGGCTGGTACATCCTGTTGACTGAGAGTATGTTCAATTGGATGTATTGGACAGATTGGGTCAATCAAAGGCGTGATGTTTCTGCCCGCTTCCCAAGCTTTATACCTTCTTTCCTTTCTCGCAGCTTGTGTAGTAGCTCTTAAACAACTTCGATTCCTAGACACATCTATGTTTCCTCCTCTGGAACGTTGGGACTGTCCAGAAAAGGATGCGTTTCTCCTACGGGAACGTCCACGCCCGCGCCTGCTCCTGCGTCTGCCACCACGGCTTCTTCTACGGCTCCTTCCACGTCGGGACTTTCTGCGTCTACGGCCTCTACCACGACGACCACCCCTTCTGCGTTTTCTGCCGCCCCTTCCACGTCGTATTTTGATTACTATAACCCTTCGTTTAGTTTTGGTTACAACTGGTCTTCCCAATCGCCTTGATTTGGTTATTGTCCGAATTTTTCGGGCGGCCCGAACTATTTTTTTACTGTTTACCATGTTAACAAAAGATTTTAACAACAACTGATAATTTAACACATCATACAATAAAAATATTGAATGCAAATTTTGATGCACGTCTATAAAATTTTAGAAAAACATTTATGTCAAAATAATAATAATTTTTGTTTCTACCACAGGTTTCTACGTTGATAGGGAGTGAAAATTTTTTTACAATGTTGCCAAATGTACATTTTATTTACTATTGAATTTAATTTGCTTAGAATGCTAAGATGATTTGATTTCTTATATCAAATAGAAAGATATTCGTGTTTTGAAAACAGGAAGATACTAAAATCTTAGGTATAAAATTCCCTTAATAAGGAAAAAATGGAAAGATTAGAAATTTCTTCTGAAATGGCTTCAGAAATACTTAATCTTTAAGAAACCAAAGAGTCCCTAGTCGGGACTGGTGAGCTTTAGACGGTATTTTGATTTAAAGTGGGGCGCGCCAAATTCGCGTCGAAGCTAGTCTTGATTTTGATCATTTACCGGATTATTGTGTTCTATAAACTAATTTTATGAAAATCGGATAATATATGTCTCACAGAATGTAACCAAGCTATTTTTTTTTAATTTTGATGGAGGGGAACCCCTCCATAAACAGCTTTGAAAATCTGCGTATTGCCAATGCTTTAAAAAATTATTAGCTCTTTCTAGCGGGTTATATTTATTTTTAATCATATGGGAATATGTTAAGGTGATACTGTTGCACTCATAAAAAAATATTTTGGTTATAACAATCAGAGGTTTCCTGAATTATTCATTTATAATGAGAGATTTTGAGCTTTATAAATTGTGTATCTCAGTATCTTTGTTAATATTATTCAAAAACTAGGGGTTTTCAGACAAAAACTTTTTTATGAAAATTGTAGCAGATAGTCTCTTTTAATAGTTTTATATATAAAAAGTGAAATAACTCAAAAGACAAAACGACTAACTCCATGACAAAAAGTCGCGAATATTTAAATTTTTATAAATAATGATTAATGGGATTCATTTATAGGTTCCCATTATGTTAGTGAGTATATTTTACAAAATAATGTTGTCATTATGAAAAATTATTAGAGATTTTTGAAAAGTTAGTCGTTTAGGCAAGTGAAACATTATAAAATTATTTATTTATTTTTGTACACTAATAAAGACAATAAAAAATAACGAAGGACTTATATTGCAGAATTGTTGTAGATACTTTAATAGTATTCATGTAGTATATAAATTATTTAGGTCAGGTCTGTATTAAGGAAAATTTTAAGTCGGAAACGTATTTATAAAATTAATTTTAATTATAATGCAACTCACAGATAACTAAAATATGTATTTTTTATTAATACATTAGGCATGGGTTTCTGCGTTTTTTTAGATTATGTACTTCTAACCCCATTTCAGAAGGTTTTACTGATATTTATATCCCTATATGTCACTTTTAAGGCATTTAATAAAATATTAAAATTTTCTTTATTTAAAATATAATTAATTTTGAAAATACTTTTTTGACTTAAAATTTTCCTTAATTAATGAAATATAAACATTTGTTTAAATATATTTGCCTGCAAAGTTGGTAACTAATTGTAAGTTATTGCATAGACCCATATTTTTAAAGAAAATGTGCAAGAAAAAAAATGCAATTTCAAAATAAAATAAAACGGGCAAGTGCGTGTTGGGCACGCACATGATAGGGTTCCGTAGTCATTCTCACTACGATTTATAAAAAGTATTTTTCAAAATTTTCGTGACTGAAGGGTTAAAATCAAAAAGTCATTTGACTTTTATTATTGTATTTTAGGAGACCTATCAAATGACACCCCACTCAATGGGGTAAATGAAAAAAATGTGAGTTCACTTTTCAATCTATGAAAAGGGGGTCCAAAATATTTTTGACAATGTTCGTTATAATTTTCAGTGAAAGTACTAATTAAAAGCTACATAGAGGGGGGGGGGACGCTCTGACAGCGACATTAAAAAGCAAATATATCGCAACTGAAGGGTTAAAATCAAAAAGTTATTTGACGTTTTTTATTGCATTTTACGAGACCTATTAAATAACACCCCACTCAATAGGGTAAGTGGGGAAAAAAATGAAAGTTAAATTTTCAGTCTATGAAAGGGGGGTCCAAAATATTTTTGACAATATTTGTTATAATTTTCAGTGAAAGTACTAATTAAAAGCTACCTTCTGAATTTTTTTCAGATTTTTGAATCAATAGTTTAGAAAATAGAGGGGGGGGACGCTCTGACAGCGACATTAAAAAGCAAATATATCGCGACTGAAGGGTTAAAATCAAAAAGTTATTTGACGTTTTTTATTGCATTTGATGAGACCTATTAAATGACACTCCACTCAATAGAGTAAGTGGGGAAAAAATGAAAGTTCAATTTTCAGTCTATGAAAGGGGGGTTCAAAATATTTTTGACAATGTTCGTTATAATTTTCAGTGAAATTACTAATTAAAATCTACGTTCTGGATTTTTTTCAGATTTTTTAAATTGATAGTTTAGAAAATGGAAGGGGGGGGGGCGCTTTTTTAATGACTTTGGAGAGAAAATACATCATGATCGAAGGGTTAAAATTAAAAATTTCTGTTACATTTTTTGTTGCATTTTAGGAGACCTTTCTAACGACACTTTTCATTTTATGAAAGGGGGGTCTAAAAAATTTTATTTTCAAAAATCTTATCATTTCTGTGTTTGGGTTATCAATCTACGGCCGTATACCAAATTTCATCTTATTATCTCAAAATTTTTGAAGACGGACGGACGGACATGGAGAAACTATAAGGGTTCCTAGTTTTCTACGGAACCCTAAAAAACTGGAAAATCTATATGAAAAACACGTCGTTAAATAGATTTTAACAAGCTGCTTAAAATTGTTCAATATTTTTGTATGACGACAACGCACTTTTGTACCTTAATGTTAAAGGATTTTATATTATATATTTCTTGGTATACCTATTTCGTTGATTATAACGCAATATGAAAAAAAATTCCAATTTAAAATTCTATTATTTGATGAATAGTATAATTTGAATGTCATGGATTTTCCAGGAAAATCAATTGAAAATACCGATTAAAAATATTGATTATAATATTTAGTATTTAAATAAAAAAATATTTTTTGTTGTACATATGTACGTCAGATATGACTGAATAATACGCACGCCAATATCAATTTGAGAGCACTTGTATCTAAGCAATATTCTTCCGTATTAGGCTTTCATGGCCGTTATTCATAAGACCAAACTTTTCTGCTGTTGTCCACGTTGTGGTGTTCTTTTCCTTGACGTTTACGACTCTCATGTATTCAGAAGTGTTTCAGAAACACTTCTGAAGAAGATTACGACATGTTTTTATATCGAAACAATTAATATAGTCCAGTCGCCAGGCAATTTTGTATAGGGGGTGGCGCTAGAATAACTTAGTCATAACTTTTTCCCCTCTCCGAAGGGGGTGCATAACTTTCTAGGCGCTTACAAAGCTGTCTAAAATCAGTTGTTTGGGAATAACACTGGGGCTGTCAGTTTTAGGATATAAAATAAGTGAAATAAATTTTAAAGTTGATAAAATTACGAATAAAATAGTGTTTTTAAAAATTATATATCTTAAATAGTTATTGAAATAGAGCCTACGAAAAAATCATTTAGCGATATCGAGTTTAGAGATTACGCCTAAAAAATAAAGTTACGTTTGACCGCTGTGTTTTTAATTGAATTTTAAAATGAAATTTTAAGTTATAATAGAAAAAAAGAGTGCCCTATATATAAATTGTGATCTGCGCCCAATTACGAAATCTCAAAAAACGTTTGTGTTATAAGCAATCAAAGTTCTAGGTATTACAAAGGAAATTTAAGGAAAATTATTCATGATTTTCGACGACTACAGGGAAGACCTACAAAGAATAAAAAAAATTAATTTAGGAATCCATAGAAAATTCAATGCCCTAAATAATGGGTTCTGTCCGATCACGATTACTTTAAAATTTAATAGTCGATAGACAGAATTTTTGGAAGCAAGATTTTGCAATGCAAGGTATCTTCGTAACGGCTTATTTTACTACAAAAGTAGTAATGACATTTCTTATAGAAAATTGAATGCTCTATAAAATATTCACATAATATACGTCATTCTATTTAAAATTTTTTTTTTTTTAATACCAGCCCCACACCATCCACACATTTTCAATTATTTGTATATGGCACCATCTATTTGCCAGACTCAATCAATAAACCAAATTTCATCAAAATCGGTTCAGTGGTTTATGAGTAAAGCATGCATTAAAAATGTTAATTTTTTTCGAAATTTCGATTATTGATCGTAGATAGGAGCAATCGAAATACAATTTTTTCGTCAAAATATTTAGTACAGTCAAAACGTCGTAAAAAATAAGGCAACCGTGCATTTTGGGTAGGCCGCAATTTTTTAGGTGAGTTCGTAGAGAAATCATCCGTGACTCTAAAACTCATTTTTCGGGATTCGGAACGATATTGTTTTTCCATATTGTTATTTATCTCCGTAACAGTCAGCTTAACAAAAATTTTCTAATAAGCATTTTTGAAGGTAATCAAACTGTCTATAACTTTCATCCTCAACTTTTTGGCGTAACATTAATAATAAAAATGTTACGATCAAAAAAGAAAAAAATAGAATGATTGTGAGTTCAAATAATTGAGAAGGTAAAACTTTTCAAATAAAAACTTTCTAACATTTAATACAAAGTAACACTCCTGACCGACGAATTAATTATAATCTTTAATAATCCGATCCTTATTTAATAGTATCAACCATAGGCGATATATCACGTGTTATTGTAGTTATAACGATTAAGTATTTAATCTATAATCAAGGCCCTTATAATCAAGGTTTACCCAAATAGAAATTTACTTACAATTAATGTCTATTTATAGATGAAAGGCCTAGTAATGTGCAATCATAAACAGACAAAGATACACCTTATTTACTTAATACGTCTATTTTGATTAACCGTTTCTATTAGTAGGTAATTACATATGTATATTAATTTACTATTAATATATGGTAATATAGAGTCCCATTTTAATCTATCACCCCTTATTTTTTTATGTGTCAATTGAATCAAAAAATCTTTACATTAAAAGTTGTTTGATTTTGAGGGGAACCAAAATGGCGTTGTTAATTTTTGATTTTTTGGACGCCTTTAAGGTCAAATAGGGACACATTTTTTGGAAACCTATATTTTTTATTACGATATCTTATTTTATGGCAAAAAAACAAGCAGCTTTTGTCTTAAATAATTTTTTTGTTTGGCTTCATTTTTCTTTGAAATCTATCAAAATAATGAGATTTTAGATTTTTACTAATTTTTTACTCGAAAATCATTAACTTTAGAGTAACCTTGGGTTGCATAAAGCAAAATAATCCACGATTAGTTAATCGGTTGTTTTCAACCAATGATTAATATTAATTCTAAACTTAATCTCAATTTGTAAATGAAAAATTCACTCAATATCGTCCCTTAGCTAACAACACCGCATAAGTAAAAAATTAGCAGTTTTTACATTTTAATGCCATTGGATAGAGCTACTCATTGCGCGTCGATCTACCAATCACATTCTAGACGTTTCGGACAATAAGAGACCAGAATTCAAAAAATAGTGACAGCGCGCAAGCCGGTAGCCTATATAAAACATACACGGTTTTTTCGCTCTCCTGTAAAGTTGGTCAAAACGACTTGAGCGGTGTTCTAAGCTAAGGGACGATATGATAATTGTTTACCTTATAAAATATATCATAACCGTGATTGTTTTTTAAAATTATCGTAATAATGGTTTTAAAACAACCGATTAACTAATCGTAGATTATTTTGCTTTATGCAACCCAAGGTAAGTGTAAAACACAGAATTTTTTTTTATATGATATAACTAGGAAAATTATTTTTTTCTTTAAAATTAACGGTTTCCGAGTAAAAAATTCATCAAAATTTAAAATCTCATTCTTTTGTTAGATTTGAAAGAAAAATGATGTCAAACAAAAAATTATATAAGACAAAAGCTGCTTGTTTTTTCCATAAAATTAGATGCTGTAATAAAAAATATAGGTTGATCCTATTTGATCTTGAAGATGCCACCAGAAAAAAAAATTAACAACACCATTTTGGTTCACCATCAAAACCAAACTAACTTTTATTCAAAACATTTTTTTAATTGATAGATAAAAAAGTTAAATGGGACACCCTGCATACATAGTCATAGGGATATGGTTAATTCAAGACAAGCATTATGCTTTTTTAACATTTTTAAGCATTTGCAATCTGTTTTTTGAATGATATCCAACAACAAAAGATTTGTTACCGAAACGAACATATTTATATTATTTATATTGATTAGGTACTTTGTATGGAATTTTTTTCAAAATTTTTCTCCTGTCCGGTTTTTAAGTAATTAATAATCAAAGTTGAATTTTTATACATAGATTTATGACGATGTACACTGGACAACATTAATGTATTAAAAACTTTATTATAAAAATACTGTCATGAAAAATGAACCTTTATAAGTAATGCGCAAAAAATAAAATTTTTCGTTTGTTCCGTATCAAAAATATTACTTAAAACCTTATTGTAAATCAGTAATTTTTAGATATGTCTATAATCATGGCCCACAAATTCAATTACGGGTTCATATACTGAAAGTTGTTTACGGGCTCCCTAAAAAAAATTAATTACTTTTTTAGGTTTCTCCTAAAAATATTCAAATTAGGTTTTTCAATGAGGCTATAAACAATAAAAAATAAAATTAATATTTAACATTTTTCTATTAGAAATAATTGCCACAAACACATTGCCACTTATTTTATTTCAATACGTTAAGTATTTACGGAGATACAATTTTTTTAATTTTAATACCGCGCATCTATCCGATGACACTATGTCCGCCAGAGTGGGGGTAATTCTGACGTCACAAGCGCCGTTCGTGTATTTGCAGTGTATTCGCTATGTTATTATAGTGAGCTGTGATATCGGCGCTTGTGACGTCAGTGACGTTGCATTGCAAGTTGCAAGTAAGGAAAAATGGGGGCGTGGCCTATTATAGCCAAATATAAAAATTTATTGTGAGGCCATTTTAAGTGCTAGACAAAAAAAAATCGAACGGTATTATTTAAGTTAGACAAAGCTCGTTCCAATAAACATATAAAAAAATATCGTTTATAAACGTTTCGTCAAATACCATTCTGAATGATCTTTTTTAGGTTTTTCAATTAGAAATTTTAATTTTTATCACTGAATTTATTTTTACATGCCAAACCGAGGCACCCTTAAGCCCGGGCTCTTTACTAGAGTCCAGTCAGCCACCTTCCCTCCATATACATACATATAAAAATATATTATATGTATGTATACGTGCTATGTCGTGTGTTAAATAGTGCTGTTTAAAATATTAATTTTCAAGTTAAATAAAGTTAATTAAAATAAAATACTATGTGACTTTAATCATTTAAGTCCTTAGCCATAAATGAGTTGAATTATCTTAGTGATAAACAACTTATTTCTTAAATAATTCTTAAAATAAAGTTTTAATTAATTGAATGCATTAAAGACTATATTCGCAAAGCAAGTATCCAACCAGCTGAGTGTCAAATGCTAAGCAGTGCGCTTGGCGCATGTGCTCTATGCGAGGACACAGGGTTGTAATTGGACCTAAGTACTAGTGATTTATAGTTTTTGTTGAATTACTTCACTTCAAAATGCCACCTGCCGGAAGTACACGCTCTGCGAGTTCTAGTGAAAAGACGGAGAATGATAAAACCATCGATATCGAAAATCTCATTTCCAATGTACTAACTAACTCATCGTTCATATCGGTAATCAGAGATATCGTTGAAAAAAGCGTAGTAGAAAAAGAAAAACTAATGAAAGAAATTAATGTGCTCAAAGAAATAAACAGTAAATTAATGGAAGAAAACGCTCTTCTAAAGAAAAATCCACAACCTATACACGAAATTAAAGAAAATAATGTAACGTATGCAGAATCAATGAAACTAAATAAGAACAAAAATATAAATAAAACTAAATGGAATGAAAACAAGACAAACACAAATCAAATTATACCTGATCAAATTAAATCAAAAATCCCTAATACACAAGCAGACAATATAGAAAAAAATACTGACACTTATGTCACTCCTGACGATGAAAATAATGAAGACGATGGTTTCAAGGAAGTCACATATAGAAAAAGAAAAGTCATAGTTGGAAAATCAGTCAACAACGAAAACTTAAAAGCTGCTGAAAGAAAATTATGGGTATTTTTGGGGCGAATGAGCTCAGATACAAGTGATGAACAAGTTATGAACTATTTAAAGAAAAAATTACCAAATAATAACTTCCTAGTCGAAAAACTTAAAACGATGGGAACAAATGCATCCTTCAGAATTTGCACGGATACTTCTATTGAAAGTGAAATATACAATGAAGAATTTTGGCCAGAAGGCGCAATTGTCAAAAGATTCACCTTTCGTAGAAAACCCATCGGAAGGCTCGATTAATAACAACACATATAATGACACATATAAAAATAAATTCTTGTCCATATTACATTTAAATATCCAGTGCCTACGGCAAAAACTATCCGAACTCGAAGTCTTCATAGCAAAGAGTAACCCGGCCATAGTATGTCTAAACGAACATTGGCTCAAAGAAGAAGAAACTCATATGTTTTCTCTAGAAGGCTACAATCTAGCATCCTTTCAATGTAGAAAAAATATGATACATGGAGGAGTAATGATTTATACAAAAAATAAAATTCGTTATCATCCTTTTAATTTTGCAAATTCCTTAAATACTGAAAAACATTGTGAAATATGTGCCATCGAACTCAAGGATTATCAGTGCGTAGTAATATCGATATACAGGTCCCCTGAGGGAGACCTTGATGTGTTTTATGACAAGTTATTATTACTGTTAGATAAATGCATTAAATGTGACAAGAAAGTGATAATTAGTGGAGACTTTAATATAAATATTTTAAATGACACAGGTATGACAGACACTTTTAGAAACTTTTTCTCATCCTACGGGATGTCTTTAATCATAAATACCCCGACGCGCATAACGCATAACAGTGCTACATGCTTGGATAATTTTATATGCGATAATTCTTTAAACATTATGTCCAGTAATATAATAGAGACGGGCCTGTCAGATCACTGTGCAATAAACATCAATGTTAAATTACTAGACACTACTTGCAAAGACTATACTTGTACAGCTGATAACAAAACGTATTGCTACAGAAGATTATTTAATAATGAGAATTACAATTACTTTAATTTTTTAATCTCCAAAGAGAATTGGAGCGACGTATATTATCACACTGACATCGATGTGGCCTATAAATATTTTTATGAAACGCTGTTTTATTATTTCGATACTGCTTTCCCGGTACAAAGGGTGTGTATTTTCACTGATAGAGTTGTAAATTCCTGGTTAACTGACGACATAAAAAACAAATGCGAAATTAAACGTTTCCTACATATTTTAAGCAAGAAAAACAATGATATTAAATACAATTTAATGTATAAACAATATTGTAAATATTTAAGTCTAATAATCAAAAATGCTAAAATAAATTTTAACAAAAAAATAATTGATGAATCAAAGAATCGTTCGAAAACAATGTGGAGGTTAATTAACAATAATATAAAAAAATCAAATGATATTAATGATATTTCCTTAAATATCAACAATAAATTGTTAACTGATTCTAATGACATTGCGAACGAATTTAATAATTATTTTACAAATATAACAAATTCACTAAATATTACAACTTCAAACTACATTAACAATATTAATGAGCCAGTTTTTAATTCTATTTTTTTGCAACCTGTTTCCGAAACTGAATTATATAATGTAATTCTTAGCTTGAAACCTACAAAATCTGTTGGATGGGACGAATTTAACTCAAATTTCATAAAAGTGAATTTTAAGACCTTATGTCAACCGCTATTATACTTAATTAATCTTTCTTTTCAAAATGGTACGTTCCCTCATTTTTTAAAAGAAGCCATTGTCAAACCTATTTATAAAAAAAATAATCCACAGTCCATTGACAATTATAGACCGATTAGCTTGCTTTCAAATATATCAAAAATATTCGAAAAATGCATGTCAAATAGACTATCTGATTTTTTCGATAAATTTTACATTATTTGTCCGGAACAAAATGGGTTCACGAAGAAGAAAACCGTCAATATGGCAATATTCCAAACGATCGAGGAAATACTAAATGGTATTTCAAAAAACACTACTACGGTCGGCTTATTTTTTGATTTATCGAAAGCATTCGACTGTGTCGATCATCAAATTCTCTTGTCTAAACTTGAAATGTATGGTATCAGGGGTACAGCTCTGAGCTGGTTATCGTCATATTTATGTAAAAGATATCAAAGAGTAAGTATAAAGAACCATTACTCCAACCATTCAATATTAAATAAGGGAGTACCTCAGGGCTTGATACTCGGACCTTTGTTATTCTTAATATATATTAACGACCTTCCTCAAGTTACTAGTTTTAAATCCATTTTGTTTGCGGACGACACTACAGTCATATATAGACATGATAAGGATACCAATATAGATAACAGTATAAGTGAACTTCTGAGGAACATCAATGATTGGTCTGGTAACAATAGACTAAAATTAAACATAGATAAATCAAACGCCCTTATTTTCGGAAATTGTCCTCACATGACTTTTACACTAGGTAATAATAATTATTGTATAAATATTCAGTCTGATCCAATAAAATTTTTAGGAATATACTTAGATACAAAATTAAACTTCAAATATCACATTTCAGTTCTAAAGAAAAAAATCTCAACTTATATATTTTTACTTAGAAAACTAGCTGTTATTGTTCCCAAAGAAACTGTAATAGCCGCTTATCATGCTTATATAATGTCAAACCTGAGATATGGTATCATTTTCTGGGGTAGTTCTCCTGATACTATACATTTATTTCGTCAACAAAAAGCCTGCGTTCGGACAATAATGGGTTTAAAAGCGCGCGACTCATGTCGACCTTTCTTCAAAGAATTAAATATATTGACGTTACCATCTTTATATTTGTACGAAACTGGTTGTTTTGCTGTAGCTAACTGGAGTTTCTTTAATAAGTATACTATTACCCATATGCACGACACGAGAAACAAATGCAAGTTGTACGTCCCAACGGAAACTTCACATATTAATCACAAAGGTACTATTAATCAGATACTAAGAATTTACAACTCAATTCCCAATTATCTAACTAATCTAAATTTACATGATTTCAAAAGAGAGTACAAAAAGTATCTTATTGAAAAATGTTTTTACTCTATTAATGAATTTATACTGTGACATACCACATTTGGGGGTCTGTACATATATTATTATATCTGTCTATAATCTAAGTGTATTTTTATATTAGCTGTATAATTAAGTAATTTTTATCTTTTATATTTTATATTTTGTATTATTGTTATTAGATGTATTTTATGTCCGCCATGACTTGTTTCACACTGTAATACTGCAGTCTACGAAATAAAAAAGATTATTATTATTATTATGGTCTATATTACCAAACTGTACACACTGTTACTACATTTCAGTTGATTTCAGTGATAACTGATTTAATTAAAAAAATGTTTTGAAACGCATTAATTATTGTCATATAAATTTTATCTTTCATTGAAAAGAAAAAGTAGGAAGTACCCTTAAAAGATCAAAATTTATTCGTTAACTGTTATTAAAACTTGATGACGGCAATTTTTATCAAATGTCATTTTCGTCATTTTCAATTCCATAGGCATCCGCATTAGTAATATGCAAATTAGTTGACTGCAATTTCCACTAAATCGGACCTCTGTGAACCGATTTTAATGAAACCTTTTCCATTTGGATTGTTTAAAATTCACAGTTGCCATTTTATTCACACCAGATTGACTGTATTATACTCAGAGCTAAGGATACTGCGAGAGATGGTTCCTGCTGAATTTGTTGTAGTATATTGGGACTTTGTCGTACATAAATAACAACCCCAATAAAAAAAATTACTGGAAAATTTACAGATCTAAAGTTTAATAAAATTTTATCTGTTTACGGGGTCAAAGGAGCACTCTAAATACTTAACGCCAGGATCTAATGACTCATATTATTAGTTTAACCCTTGTGTAAAACAATCATGTACTTTGTGTACTTGTTGTAGTATATTGGGACATTATCGTATATAAATAACAACCCCAATAAAAAAAAATTACTGGAAAATTTACAGATCTAAACTTTAATAAAATTTTATCTGTTTACGGGGTCAAAGGGGCACTCTAAAAAATTAACGCCAGGATCTAATGACTCATATTATTAGTTTAGCCCTTGTGTAAAACAATCATGTACTTTTCAGAATTAATTGTGTAATTACAAGGCAGCAGTAAACCGGACTTAAAATGGTCGTATATGCGTCACGCGACGAATTTCGTCACTCACAACGAGCAAACGACGTGTTTGATCGAAAAAAATTTGCTAAATATATTTACCTGTTGATCACCTACATCACATATAAATTTAAACAAAATCTGAGAGGTCACTGTATACCTCATTGGTGGCTCTTTGATGGAATGACCCTAAAAAATTATTTAGGGCCTAGCGTAAAGTTTGAAAATATAAGCTTTGACCTATCCATCGAAACAATCCAAATGCAAAAGGTTTCATTAAAATCGGTTCATAGAGGCCCTATTTTATCATTTCGATGTTTTTCAATCTAATTGCAGTGGACTAAATTTACTTTTAAAAACTTTAAATTTCAATTGAATTTGGTCTGCAAAAGAGATAATGGACCCAAATAGACGATGGCGCGATTTTTGTGGAGAACAATACTAGGTAATGTTATGAGTCCTATATATTTCCTTGTCTAACGATAAGAATACAACTGTAAATGTTTCAACGAAAATAAAACATGAATTCAAGTATAATGCATATGTATGTATTCTGCTTGTGCTGCTACACCTTTGTTATTTCAAGTAGAAAAGACTATTTTTAGATTATTACAAAGTAAACATTATAATTTTAAATTCTTAGATTTATAATGTAATACCTACTGTGTGTTAAAGTCGAAATTACAATGGAAAATGGATTCAGCAATGAGTTTTTTTTTTCTACAAAAAACAATTAGTTAATGAATTGGGATGTTTTTAATTTTAATTTTAAATTTATACTGGATGGAGCAGTTCAATGAAGAAAGAAAATAAACAGTGTCAGTGTTTTTTTCTTAAGAAAAACTATTTGAAAATGTAAATACATGCATATTATTCTCTCCAGTTCTTATATTTAATTTATTTACAAAAGGTATATAAAAGAGTAATGCCCAGTATTATAAAGAATTTGCTTGAATGCAAAAGAAGTGCGTGAGTGCTTCCATCTGACGCTATCTGCAAGGTATTTAATATTAATGACAACCACTCACAGATGTAACGAATAAAATCGTATACATATCATAGACATAGAGATATGGACAGCGCATTCGTATTAACATAATGGTGTATAACATTTGTTCTTAAGATGAGAGAGAGATGCAGTGTAGTTTGGAAAATATCTATATCTTTTTCTAAGAATGTGATTGGTAGTTTACTACAGTTCAGGGTAGTACTTATGTCGTATATATTTTTGTTAAATTATTATAATTAATATGTAATTAGTTATATGTCAGGATTTGTAGCAAGGAAATACTAAAAATAAACCATTTTTTTAATTGCAACAAATTGCTTACTTCGCAGTAATCATCTTTTTTTTACTATATGTATATAAAAAATCGAGGCAATTCACAAGCACCGTCAGCTGATCTCATAGAAATTTGCAAAATTAGTGAATGGATTTTCCGAGAAAGTAATATTTTTGGTTTATTAATAAAAAATAGTTTTAAAGCAATTCCCATGTGGTTGTTAAAAAATGATGAGGTGAATTGCATTAACAATCACAGACAAGATTCAATTAATAAGATATATTTTTTAGGATACACTATGAAGCAACAAAAAAAGACTTTTCCCGCGAGATACACTTCTCAGGCGTCGAACTTAAAAATGACCCGCGCTTGAAAAATTTGCAATATCTCGGCTTATAATGATCGTAGAACCTTCATTTTTCTGTGTTATCAGATTATGCCATAAAATTATTGGCAATTATGTCTCGGAAATGCCAAGCGATTATAAATAGTGAAGGCAGCTATTACGGAAGGGGCTATTACGATTCTCGAATCGAGTGAAAATGACGAAAGTGAGTAGCTCACTCTATTACGGTGAATCTCATAGGTGAAATAGCATGCGCGTGAGCGTTTATTAGAATTTAATTGTTTATTAAAATCATAAAACGCGTTAAATAAATAAAAAAAAATTTGATAAGGAGTTCGCAAAGTTTTCTCCTCGTGCGAAATCGAATATAAAGTTGGTTTGTACAGTTTAGTAATGAAAAAATAAATAATATCAAGTTTAACTGACAGATGAACTAAACGGTTTATAGTAAAACTTACGATTAAATCACAACAATATCAAGTTTTAAATCATTCAAAAATAAAATGAATGGACAGTACCAAGGAAGAATAACTATTACAATTTGCCTATGGGTCAGTCCGCGGTGACGGGTGTGACATTTCTACTCGGATTAGAGTATAATTTCTAAATAATACTAATTAATAACATGGTTTTACCATTTTTCTGTAGATCTTATTGTAATACATGTATATTGAAAGAATAAAAGGTTTACGGTTATTTTACAAAAAAATACCAGCGTTCAAAGCCCTTGGAGGGTGTGACGCCAACTATTGCAAGTTTTGCAACCTCTATTCAAAATCTCAAAAGTTTAGCGAAAATATTGAAGTTACTTTATAATAACCATACTTTTAATATGTTACGAATAAATTATTTTTTTAGTAACACAAGGGCATCAGGTAAATACGTAATCTATTTAACTGGTTATTACTCAACAAACATTGTGACGGGTGTGACAGAAAATAGCGACGGGTGTGACACGTAGAATAAAAGGATACAATAAGAGTACTATTTGTGTGTTTAATTGCTTATTGATATTATTAACTAATACTAATAACAATTATTTATCAAATACATCAATAAACTCATTAAATTTATAATGAATGCGGTCACCCTTAGTCATTATTGTTGGTGAGGGTATTTTTGTTTTAATTCGGTCAAACGTCACGTTTGATATGTAATAGTCAAAGACTTGTAATAATTTTCCACGATCGTCACTTATTCTTAAGTAAGTTATTGTGATTTCACCTTATTTGTTGTCTTTTTGAAAAAAAATTTGAAATATTTTGAAAATTAACTAACATTTTTCTAATTTTCTTTTGGTTTATGAAAATTGATGTTAAATATCCTGTTAATTTTATATTTTAGTATTCATTTTCGTAAAATATTTTTTTAACTATCTGGTATCGATTACCGCGGACTGATCCCTATGTATTAATTGATTTATTATTATTTTGTATTTAAAAGATTTGTTTGTTGAAAAAATTGTAAACAATCAAAAATAAATAACGTATGAGTATTGTATTTGATGAATTTTGATGCTATTTGATGCGTGATATTATCTGTAATTGTAACGAGTGATTTTAAAATATGTGTACATTATAATACTGTGTATTTTAACTATTGACGCTGTCTTGTAATACCATTATTAATTTTAAAAAAACTAATTTCATGTTTAAATGTTTTCAAAATTTAAAAATAATGTCAACGTGTAATCAAAATTTATTTTTACTAGCCCAAATATTTTTTTTACATTCTATAGTAGCACTATATTTTTTATTAATTCTAATAATGTACCCTATTATCTTTTAGTAAAATTAACTCGTTTTTTATCACATTAATGTAATAATTTAAGGTTAGTTTTTGTTTGACATAACAAAATGTGAGATTCATTTACCGAAAGTGCCTAGTTACTTCCCATTTTCACTCGAGAATCCGTAATCGGGTGACTAAATTCACGTGAGATAAAAATGTGAGAAGTGAGTAAATTATCTTGAGAACTGTAATAGCCCCCCTGGACCACTGATAAATAATAAAGCATCTTGGAGGAGGTCCCACTACCTCTTCACGTTCAGAACCTACGCTCTAACGGTTTCGAAGAAAAAAATTGCTATACATGCTTTTATCAAATACCGTGTCGATACACGGGGATGAGATGCATATTTTGCAGACATAGCACTTCTAATTTTCTTTTCATTTTTCTTGATTGTTCAAATCGTTGTTTCGTTTAAATCTAGAGCTTTTGCAATGTATGACACTTTTTCCTTTCACAATGCAATCTAAAATTTGTATTTTTATATCAAGATACATTTTATTCTTCAACTTTTTTTAAATTTTTTTCATATACATAGACATAGTTGGGTGAAACATAAGATGAAAATCAGTTCCAAAATCAGAAACAACGTTTTATACAGGGTGATTTAGCACTGTGGTGCAAAACTTTAACAGTAGATTCAAAAAAATATTTTAAGCAAAAAACTTCCAATAAACGTGTCCGAAAATTCTTCGTTAGGGAACTACAGCCCTCCAACGATTTGCTCAAAATGAGTTTTTATTTAATATCTAGAGAACCCTTTGTGATAAAATTATGAAATTTGGTATTCTGTTTATTAAAAGTAAGTGTTATCGATTTCTCATATTAACGTGTTATAATTTATACTAGGAAAATATGGGGCCAGTGGGCCAATCAATTTTTATCTAGTATTTTTTGTTCTTTATTTTTTTTATAAAGTTGAGCACTGATTTAAGGTTATATGACACAAAATACACAAAAATGTACTTTACTTATTTGTCATAGGATAAACCGTTCTCGAGAAATATCGATAGAAAAGAAAGCATGCAGAATTTAACTTAATACGGATGCTTCAAATTACAAATAATAAATTTATATTCATGTTTTATACATCGAAATCTACCAATTTTTTGAAAAAAAAAACGTACTCCGTCATTTTTTTCTAGCGCCACCCCTATACGAAATTGTCTAGCGACTGGATTAAAATTCCTTATTATAGAAAATGTCACACAGCAATTGAACTTTCGAGCAGACCTAATATTATTATATCATGAGTTACATGTACAGTTTTTTTTAATTTTTGGAATAAAAAATTTGAAAATTATTTTCCATTTATATTGTAATTTAGTTTTACAATATCATTGTTACTTCCACATGTTTGGCAAACAAATAATATATGTAGGTACCTATATTTATTTAACTGTAATTTTTGGATTAATTGTATTTCTGTATGCGAATGAATAAATAACCAAAAATATGCATTTAAACAAAATATGTTATGTATAAACAAAATGAACACATTGTGTATGCATAATCTGAAACATGAAAGATGACCGGGCTAATTGTAAGTATTGAAATTACATTGCCGAACCGGTCATATTTCATATTACAAACTATATGGGCCTAGGTTAGTATCTAGTTTATAGTATAATACTACATGTAGAGGAGATACACAAAGAAACTGATATTTGAGATTGGTGCATTTTATTAAATTAAAACTACAAATATTATAAGAAAATCAACAACGTTTTACAAATCTATAAAAATTGCCTTTCTTAAACTGTATATTTTTTACCACAACAATAATAGAAAATAGTTAAAAAAATATTTTTTTTCCGTTTCATGATACCATTCGCATTGAAAAGGGCAGATGGGTGTGATGAAATGGACTGGGGTAGATAACCTTTTTTCCCGGGTAACAACAAAATTCATTGCATATCTCCCCTACTTAGTATTAAATACTTAGAAACATATTTTTGTTGTATATATTTACTTATTTACACAGGAAATATACCGAACATTTTAAGGAAACATAAATAAATACATGTAAATTGAGTTTGTAAATATGATCCCTGAAAGGTTTTTAAAGTTAAATATATTTGAAAATGTCTAGTTTGTTATTTTTGCTTCGGAATTAAATTAAAAAAAAAGTGTTCCTTAAGGTAGTTGGTCCATCATAATGTGATGACATTAGGCCATGAGTACATATTTTTAATTTAGAGAAATGATCATGGCAACGCTGTACATTATCTACTATTAACTACTTGTCAAATGATTATATTTTATCATCTAAGCTACCACAGAATATATTAATAATTAATGAAATCGATTATAATTCCCTACAATCCACTTATCATATTTTGTAAAAAAATATTTCATTATTTCGTGTATTTTTTACTATAATTAAATGAATACGTTGTTGCCACATTGTCAACAATAATGTAATTTATGTGATGGTTTGGTAGGTAAATCTGGTTAAATCTTAATAACGGGATGGTCAATAATTCCAATTTTTTGTATACTGTTTTCTTTCATATAAATATACAACATGTCAGTTTTTTATGAAAAACTGACGCTACGTTTAAATTTTATCTAATAAAACGTTACGTTAGTGTACGGTTAGTCCATATAAGCTGTGTTAAAAATATAAACTTTGAGATCGTTTTTCATGACTTTGAGATGGTCAATTTTAATAAAAATGGGCTATTTTTCAGATATTAATCTAGGGAATATTCTTCCTGTGCAATTTAAACAAAATCTGACGAAAACAATGTTTACGGACCAACTATCTTAAGTAAAAATATTTTATCCGAACGAATTATTTTTTATAAAAATAGACACTGTTATACACTAATGTATCAACCCACACAAAACTCATAACAAGATATCAATGTTTTTGATTCTCGCAAAGGAAAAATATATTTGTGATTTTGTTACATTTATTTTTATTGGAAAAAGTAATTTGGCCTTTGCTTGATAAATTGAATGCTTTATATAAATATGTTTGAGAATATTCTTTCTTCGACTAAATCGAAAAGGATGGTTTGTGGGAAGTGTTTTTCTTAAATTATAATTTTAAAATTATTCATAATGTTTTAAATTTTATTTATTTTGAATGTTATTTATGTTGGTTAATACATTATACATAGTATCCAATTATACAAGTAAATTATATTTATAAATATTTTACATAATATTATATTAATAAAACATAGCTGTTTAAGAAAATTATTTCTCTGCTTCGTTACTTTAATAATACCCAAAAATAAATAATATGATATTGCCTCATCTAAACTGACGATGAATAACTTTTGTCTTAAAAGTATTTTTGTAAGCAGATTACTTTTTGAAATAACAATTCGTAATGTTTTATTTTGAATACCCAGTGTAATATTTTATTTAAGGTTAGAATGTTACATTCATAGGAATTTTATATTAAAAAAAAAAAAAATACCTATGTACGTATAATGAAATAATACTGGTTTTTATATTATATTTTATATAGGTTATTAATCTATACAGTTTATCTCATAGGGTAGTTTCGCGTTATTAGTTGATGGCTAGTGAAGTAGTCAGTATGGACATAGGAATATAGTCCTATGTACATGGTTGTCAGCCGTCAAAATCCATGGAAACTATACTATAGTCTGTTTCATTCATGAAGATACACAGAAAATAATCAGGCGCGTATTACGGCGTATTAAGGGGTTACATACAGTTAGAATTTAAAAAAAATCGATTTTTTTTAAATTTCATTTTCGTAATGTACATATATTTAAGTACACGCACAGAAAATTTCAAGTCAATCCGGCGATTATTTTCGATGTTCACGCATATTTGTAAAGACGTCTCAGAGCGTTTGAATGTAGGAGGTCGGAGCGGCAGCGCGTTTTTCTCAAATCTGTGTTTTTAAAGTCCGATCAGTCTCAAATTTTAACACAAGTTTCTTAAGTATATTTTTTAGTAATTAATCGAAGGTTTTTTGTCACCGATAAATATTTTTTTTAGTTATAAACAATTTAAGGTCAAAATTTTTGTTAAAAATCGATTTTTTCTTTTGAGAAGCCACCATTTTGTCAAAAATTTTTATTTTGCTTATTCCTTCGATTAAGTACAAGATTATACATAACTTTAACGAAATCCGTTTGGGTTTTTTATTTTAAATGATTCAGTCCAGAGATATCGTGGTCACCGCAAGGCGCCTTTTTTGAGAGGACTTCCTGGAGAACAGTTGTAGCCGTTTTCGAAATTATTATTTTTACAAATAAAAAATGTTAAAATACAATCAATTAAAAGTTACCATAATACGTGTACAAATTTTTACATTAATAAATTTAAAAGTCTTCTCTTAAAAAATTCTTGAAAAAAACATTTTTTGTGCCCTTTTGACTGTATGTAATCCCTTATGAAAAATGTCGAATAAATATTTTTAAATAAAAATGTATAGTAAAAATTAAATGTGTTTATCAATGGTAATTCATGTGAATATTAACTCTAGAGTCGGTGCCGCCTTTCCATAAAACGTGAGTAGACGCGTGGTGAGCATTTTGCCGCCCATACTAAAATGCATTTTTTTCAAATACCACAAAATATATTAATAAAAGTTTATGAAAGGATCGTAATAAAGCATATGCTATTGGAAAAAGTAATGTTTATTAATTCAATGTAATAAAATTGAATTCACCTTCGCTTTGATTAATCTTTGGTAAAATTGACGTTTTTTAGGAACAAATTTGGTTTAACCTACATAAAATCAACAAAAACGGAGAAATGAAACAAAATTATATGTTTTCACTATCTACAGCATATTCTTTTAGTAAAGTAAACTATGGAGGAATCAAATCTCACATTTTGTATCATCAGAGGGCCGACCATTACTGGTTAGCAAATTACCGCCGCGTGACACACTGTGGTAATAACCCTCTCGGCCCGACGGCCACTATGCACTAAGTAAGCTCAAACTTACAATAAAGGTAGGTGAAGAGATGAGTGGCAGCTACTGAGAAGCTTGACCTTGACAAGCGAACAGTAATAAAAATAATGACGGTTTTTTATCGAATGCGGTAAAATGCTCATAGCGCGCCGACTCTAGGGTAGGGTTAATTAATGTGTTATATTATTCGATAATTTACTACCTTCAGTGAATTTAGTGAGGAAT
Organism: Sialis lutaria; assembly: GCA_949319165.1. Taxonomy (NCBI): domain Eukaryota; kingdom Metazoa; phylum Arthropoda; class Insecta; order Megaloptera; family Sialidae; genus Sialis; species Sialis lutaria. The sequence continues at coordinate 6,659,586 of OX439233.1, read as the reverse complement.
TAGTGATGAAGCACTGTGCCTTTACTTGGCAGATGTTTTTTTATCACTCAATATGTTACTGATCATACAATTTATATTTTAATACTAACCTAAACTGTAATGATATATTACCGACCCTGTAAATCTCAAAACCGCATTTAAATATTGGCCTTCTTTGATAATTGCTTTTACTGAGTAGACAATTAATTTTTTGAATGGTTTTCATTTACATTTATATTCAATTCCCAAATTGTTCTCAACGAAAATGGAATGTTTTTAGTAAAAAAATTCAAGCAAAAAATTATTCATAGCCAGCTATATATAATTGATTGACAATTATTATGTTTGAATAAATTACAAATGTTGTATGATCAAAGTGCCGGAAGCCAATAAACTATATACATTAATTAAAATGTACTACGGTGTAGGTGTAGATAAATAATGTGTAGGCATGAAGGGCGTGGGGGAAGGGGCATGAAATAACAAAAAACAAATCAAGAATACATTATACCCACATACATATTTTTTATCTTAAAATTATTTTCTTAAATATATTTCTAAAATATATAAGATCAAATATTACAAGATGTGTTTTAAACAGTGTTGTGAATGAAAACCGAATCGATAGTAAAAAAAGTTATACAGGATGGGGCATTTAAAGTGTTACAGAATTTTATCTCAGAGCCATCGCATATTTGAAAAAAAATTTTAAACCAAAAAATGTTTGGTTGTGAGGGGATAATCGAATAGTAATATTTATTTGTTAATTTAGTGTGGCCTTCAAAGATATTTGAAGGTCAACATCATTTTTTAGATAGGAACCTATAGTTTTTATTTAATAATTTTATTCTACATGAAAAAACTCGATTTTTTATTGAAAATTTTTTTTGAACAACCTAAGATTTCTAAGATATCTAACAAAATAAATTCGAGATTTTTGACATTCAATAATTTTTTACTCAGAAACTATAAACTTAAAAAAAAAGTTAAACTAAAAAAAATGTTTATTTTGGTCTAATAAATCTTTAAAAATTTTAAAACTGTTTCTATTTACTTTATTTCAGAAAAAAAATATGAAATGTTAAAAATAATTTAGAAAAATTCTCCATGTTTTATTAGAACGAAATAAACATTTATTTTGTCTTGTACTTTTTTCTAAAGTTTATAGTTTCTTAGTAAAAAATTCTTGAATGTCAAAAATCTCGAATTTATTTTGTTAGATATCATGTAAAGCTTAAGATGTTCAGAAAAAAAATTCAATGAAAGATGCGTGTCTTTTCACGTAGAATAAGATTCTTAAATAAAAACTATAGGTTCCTATTTAAAAAATTGATGTTGACCTTCAAATAACCTTGAAGGCCATACGAAAATAAAAAATATTATTAATATTCGATTACCCCCTAACCACCAAACATTTTTTGGTTAAAATATTTTTTTCAAATATGCGATGGCCCTGAGATAAAATTTTGTAACACTTTAAATGCCCCATCCTGTATATGTACCATGGGACTTTTTTATACACTGTACTAAGTGTAAAGTGTACTGCAGGCGCGTATACAGCATAACTTCTCGGTGAGGATCATACAAAAAATATATATAAAGGACTCCGCAGAATCCTTATGGGAAAGGGGTTTCGGTCAAACTCTTTGAAACTTTGGATTCTGATAATCCTTGATGAGTAGATTAAAAGTGTCAATGGACATTAAGCCCTAAAAACTCAAATTTTTAATATATAGCCCTCTAAAAAAATTTTTAGAACCTTAATTTTCGCACAACTATTTGTATGTATTCCCAAAGACTTATATAATCGATTGTCACCATAAAAAAGTAAACTTTTAAATTCTTTAGCCAATGGCAGTACTTAAATCTTATTATTACGTTTTTTTTAATAATAAACCAATCTTTTATTATAAAACAATTGGATTTGTTTATAATTAAAAAAACGTAACAATAAGATTTAAGTGTTGTCATTTCTCAATGAATTGAAAAGTTACTTTTTTATGGTGGCAACCGATTTTATAGATGTCTTTGGGAAAACATACAAAATATTGAGCGAAAAAGGTTCTACAAAAAATATACCTATTGTAAATTAAAGACAATCATGATCCCCAACTTCAGAAGGCTATATCTTAAAAGTTTGAGTTTTTAGGACTTAGTGCCCATTGACACTTTTGATCTACTCATCAAGAACTATCATAATCCAAGGTTTCAAAGAGTTTGACTGAAACCCTTTTCCCATAAGGATTCTGCGGGGTCCTTTAACTTTTAGAAAAAAAAAACTTTCTTATAGCTGCATATATTTAACCTTTCGTCGGGCGCGGGGTATATTGAAACGTATTCGGGCGCGGCGTATCAAAATGATACATTATATTGTGATTTTTAAATTACGTTGAATATTTGCATATTATTAGTATTTTAATATCCTAAGTTAATAAATAAAGAGTTTTGTGAGTATTTTAATTTTAATATTACGTTTAAAATATAAAATATGTTTTTTAACTGCTAACTAAAATATGTTTTCTAACTACTAACTAGTTATTCGTCACTCGTATCCTGCTGTGAAGATAGGGGGTTGTTTTTTCCCCTAAAACCCCCCACTCCCATAGTATTTTTCCCGCCTCATCGAATGAAAATAATTACAACCCTTCATATGTGACAGAGGGTGAAATATTAATAACCGAATGTAAATTTTTTCCACACAAACATTTCCACCCCTTCCAATTCCTTAGGCGATGAATTTTTTGAATTCAAAATAGCCTATGTCCTTTCTCAGGATGCAAGCTTTCTTCCTACCAAATTTCATTAAGATTGGTTCAGTGCTTTAGCCATGAAAAGGTGACAAGCAGACAAGACAGACAGACAGACACATTTTCGCATTTATAATATTAGTATGAATAGTATGAATGAAAAAAACATTATATTGAATGTTAATTAAAACACTTACCGAAAATAATATTATTAAAAAAACTACTTCTTTAGAAATTTTATAAATTCAAGTGGTTGGGCGCGGTGTATCAAAATGAACTTTTTAACTGTAATTTTACTTCGCTGTGATTATTTGACAACTGAAGGCTATTACCATGTAAAACAATCATAAACAGGAAGGTATTGAAAGTTCAGGGGTTGAATCAGTAACCATTTCAAGATGGCATTAAAATTAGTTTGAAGTGTATCAAATAGATCAGCCGCGCCCGACGGAAGGTTAAAATAAACGTTTAATTAATCTTAAAATATTTTATAGTTTTGCAAAAAAATAATATACAGACTGTTCCAGAACAGAATTTCACTTAATCAGAAAAATTCGCTAATTAACAATCTGTTAATCAAAATTTATTTAAAGCTGTTGTTTGCGAGATATTAGTTAGCAACCATTTTCTTGACTGCAAATTCTTTAATTTAAATTTTAACATCTTAAAAATGCACAATAGTCAAATCAATTTTCTGTAAATAATTATTATAGCAGTGTTCAGAAATAATTATATTAAAAATAGTATGCCAATCATCATTTTTACGTGTTAAGCAGCTATCGTATTAGCCCGAATATAACGCGACATTTTTCGACCATTTATTTTCCGTTAAAAAATCGACTCGCACTAAATTCGGGGTTTAAGTATAATGTAATATAAACAAGGACATTTTCCTACAGAGGTTGAAACGCGACTGAACGTCTAAGCAATTCCTATTATTTTTTTTCTAAATATCTTTATGAACATTTCGGAGTCGCGTTAAATTCGGGGTCGCGTTATATTCGGGTTAATACGGTAATTATCATAATATAAAATTTTTATTCAAATGATTTTGTAATTGAAAATTTATTAAGGGGTTAGGTGTACTCAGAATTTTCAAGATATCGATTTTTGTTTTTTACATTTTTGGAGCTGCTACAACGGCTGAAGAACTATTTTATGGCCCAGGAATAGTTGACTCGGTGTAAGTAATTAAGTGATACGTATATTACTTTACGTAAATTTAGTGTAAAACTTTAAATGCGTTTTTCTCAAAACTATGTTTTTTGAACTGGTGACCACCGTAGCTCGAAAACCGCTTGGTAGATTTGAATGAAATTTATACAGCTTTTTGAAAACATGAAAAACTAGTGCCTGATCGAAGGATTTTTATTTTTTTTAAATTTCGATTTTTTATAAACAATTAACTGTTGGTTTTTTTCCCGAAAATCTTGAAAAAAATTTCCTGAGGCTGCCATTTTGTTAATTTAAGAAAGAAAAGAAAAGCTTCGATCAGGCTCTAGATTATCTATTAATAAAACTATTTTTTTTGTCCGATTGAATTTGGATGAATCTCCAAGGATAAGTGATGGTCACCGCAAGGAGCTTTGGTTGGAACTGGATCAACACAAACAGTCATTACTTTTAAAATTATTAATATTTTTTTCTAAAATTTCTGTCAAGTCAAGTCGAAACCTTATTTAATGATGCTATATTTTTACTTTTATAAAATAAAATAATTTACTGGCAAAAAAAATTATTTAAAATTGTCATTTTTTCATGTCTCTGACTACACCTAACCCCTTAATAGATAGTGCGTTTTAAACTCAAACAGTGTTCATCTGATTACTAAAAAGAACTTTCAGATTTCCTCATAATATCTCTTTGATTCTTAGGAGGTGGGGTCATGACTTCTTGACCCCCTCCCTTATATACGCGTCTGAGTGTACATGTTTATAATATACAGTAGAAACCGGTTATAACGACATCGAAGGGACACCGGTCATATTGGTCGTAAAAAGCGGACAGTCGTAATAACCAGTAAAAATTCAATTATATGGAATTCAGTTGGACTTTTATTTTCAGTCGTTAAAACCGATACGTTGTATTAACCGATGTCGTTATAACCGGTTTCTACTATATTATATTTAAAAAAATATTTCTCGTTTTATCATAAAAGATAGAAAAAAAATAATAGGTCATAAATTATATGTAGATAATAATATCCTCTGTAACTTTTAATAGTTTTAACTAAATCATTTTTCTCTAATTTTTCTCTAATAGTAAATATCCGTTTTTGGTTGAATATATGTATCTTAAATATAAAATTACACCCTTTTAAAATGTATTGTATTTGAGTCACTGCGTCTACAAACCGATAAACAGATAGAAAGACCTAATAGTGAAAATAGAATGGATACAATGGATTCAAAACGAATAATTCTATCAAATTGGAGGGTTGTTTATATTTACGTAATTTTAAAGATATTTTATAATTTTTTAAATTTTATGATTTTATCAAGAAAAATAATATAGTAGAAAAAACTATAACTTCATGAAATATAGGAAAGTTTTTTATATTTGAGAAACCCACATATAAAAATAAAATGAAAACATGGTACTTTTGTAAACATTAGACAATTTAAATATTACGAAGAATTCGTATAAAATTTGTTTACAATAGCTAAAAAAAATTAATTTGATGAAAGTAGGTACATATTTTATATAATATAACAATTATATTGCTTTTTATATCAGTAACGACCAACCTTTTTTTACCTCATAAAAATATAAAAAACAGATAGGTACTCGGTTTGAGCTACATAAATCTTTATATTTATTTTATTTTATGTAAAATGTATTTATATTAAAATAGATTTCTTGTACTATTATGTATATTAGGGTGGGCCGAATTGTATTGACAAAATTTAACCGACCTCGGCTACCCCCCTATGTGAAAGTACTCTCAATTCTAAGAAAAAAATCCCATAGAACTATACTATTACCACTATCGGCAAATAGAAATGGTTTGCCTCGGCTTAGCACAGTGGAGACGGGAGGGTTCGTTGTTCAGACAGGATAGGAAGGGGGTGTCGTGGTGCCAAAAGGGCGCCACGTAATTTTCCTTAAAACTACGAAAATAATAATATAGTTTCAATAATAAAATATGTATATTAAAAATAACCAGAAAAATATATACAATGTACTGCGTAACAGTAGTGAGCGATAGTCTGCATAAAATAAAAGAAATAGTCACTTATTGTCTACACCACACTATTGGGCTCCAACAAATACAAGCCACTATGACCCCAGCAACCAAATCCTGGACTTCCAGAAAGCGGCTTAGGCGGAACACCACTCCTAAAGCCGTGCTTCGCGACGTCGGCAATCCCGAGCTGACTCGGACTCTTCTTCGGGCCGAAGACAGAGCGCACCCAACGTTGCAAAACGTAGTTCGCCGGTTGATCAGCAAAACTTGATTTTATCACCACCACAATAATATATAAATAAACAAATAAACAAAATGTACCTTATCACTTTGATGACTATTACAGACGATGACTGTTGTACTGCCAAACACTCACTGAATTTACTTCGTTTTTACACTAGCTTATATACTAAGCCTTATGTAATATTGTTCGATAAAACTTATCATAGTTAAAATGTTTATGGTATTACAATTATATAAGTTACCTAACTACAGAAGTCATGCTTATTCTAATCTGTACTGTAACAGATTCTCCCCCTCTTCTTCGGGGCGATTTTCATCGAAAATCGTGTCTGGTGGATGGGCCTTCAAATCCTTGACGTGCCAACTTCCCCTTGATCTACCTTCGCCATCCACTAGTTCGTAGGTCCACGTCGACACTTTCTTCTTAATGTAGAATGGACCACAAAACTTTGGAGCGAGTTTGGCTGAAAAGTTTCTGGCGGCGTCAGAGAGTACGTAGTTCCGCTTCCAGACCCTGTCCCCGACAGAATAGTTGACTGGTCTTCTTCGTAGATTGTAACGGTTTGCTGCTTTGTTGTGAGCGGCTAGCAAACGTTGGTTGATATTCTTGTAGATAGTTTTGAATTGTTGGTTTCGATCTTCGGGAGCATCCTCGCCAGCGGGAACCTTCAGCGAAAAACTGCGTCCATCGGTCACGATCTCACGACCGAAATTGGTAAAATACGGCGTGTGACCTGTTACTTCGTGCTTAGAAGTTCGTAAGGCGCACGCGATCTTAGGGAGATGCTCATCCCACTTCTTTTGATCGTCCTTGATGTAAGAAGCAATCATCGTTTTTATGACTCTGTTTACTCTTTCAGCAGGATTGGCTTGCGGATGGTATGCGGCGTTGAACAGAATCGTGGATCCATGCTTCTTTGTCATATTTAGGAACTCTTTACTTCGGTACTGGACTCCGTTGTCACAGATGATGTATTCTGGTACCCCAAACATCATAAAGACATCATCCTCGATTCTTTCGCAAACCTTCTTTGCCGTCGCATTCCGCAGCGCAAAGAGTAGTGTGAATTTACTGAAACAGTCTGTCACAACTAGTATAAAACGATGACCCTTTGTGGACCTCGGTAAAGGTCCCATTAAGTCTGTACATATGGTACGCCAGGGTTGCGTTATGGTTTGTCGTTGTCCCATAAGTCCTGGTGGCGCTCTTTGCTCCACTTTATGGCTCATGCAAGTGCGACAGCCACGAACGTATCTCGTTACGTCTGCCCGCAACTTCGGCCAATAGTACTTCTGGGCTATACGTGCATGTGTCTTGTAAATGCCCATGTGTCCTGACGTTGGTGCATCATGGCTCTCTTTCAAAACCTGTGAACGACATTCTTTTGGAACGACCACTTTCCAAGAACTGTTCACATCGTCATTTCCATACGCGACATGTTTGAAAAGCAAACCATCTTCGATTCGCCAATCTTTCATCGATAGCGGCATTCTGTTGACCTTGTCGACGATCCTGACATACCACTTGTCTTTCACCTCAGCAGGTATCTCGATCAAGTCTATGTCGACCGATCTCGACAATGCGTCCGGGACCACGTTGTCCTTACCCTTTCGATGAATGATGTCGAATGTATATTGTTGGAGACGAACTGCCCACCGCGCTAACCTTCCTGTTGGGTCTTTCAGGTTGTGAAGCCATATGAGAGAGTGATGGTCAGTGATTACCGTGAACCTGGAGCCTTCCAGATATGGTCTGAACTTTTCCACGGCCCATATCACTGCTAAGCATTCTCTCTCGGTGGTAGAGTAGTTTCGTTCGGCTCGATTGAGGGATCTGCTTGCGTAGCATATCACGTGTTCGCCATCCGCGTGATGTTGTGTCAATACAGCACCGATACCATATCCACTGGCATCGGTCTGTACCACAAACGGTATGTCGAAATCTGGGCAAGTTAAGATTGGTGCTGCAACCAATGCTTCTTTTATCTTGCGAAACGACGCCTCACATTCGGGAGACCACATCCACTTCTTATTCTTTTTCAGAAGATCGGTCATCGGAGCGATAATAGAAGAAAAGTTCGGTATAAACCTTCTATACCACGAAGCCATTCCAATTACCCTCCGGACTTCTGAAATGTTGCTTGGAGATTTCATGTCTAAAATGGCAGCCACTTTATCGGGATCCACATGTAGACCCTGTCGATTAACTATATACCCTAGGTAACGTAGCTCCGATCGACAGATCATACATTTATCCTTGCTCAATGACAAGCCTGCCTTTATGAGACGCTGGAAAATCTCTTCCAAGATCTTGAGATGTTCTTCGAATGTAGGTGTCACCACAATTATATCATCGAGATATACAAATACGTATGGCTCTAGCTCGGGGCCCAAGACAGTATCGATGAGACGTTGCCAGGTTGCCGGTGCATTATGGAGCCCGAATGGCATCCGACGAAACTGGAAAAGTCCTCTTCCTGGTACTGTGAATGCCGTTTTGTCCCTACTTGCTTCTGCCACAGGTATTTGCCAATACGCAGATTTCAAATCTAATGAAGATAGAAATTGTGCGTTCTTCAATTTGTCTAGGATGGCACTTACGTACGGTAGAGGGTAAGCATCCCGTCGTGTAACGCTGTTCACTTTCCGGAAATCGACACAGAATCGATAGCCACCGTCCTTCTTTTTAACCAACAAGATTGGTGACGACCATGCGCTGGTTGATGGTTCCACGATGCCGTTCTCGAGCATCTGCTGAAGTTCTAGGTCGATTTGCTGCTGGACCTTCGGTGACACAGGATAATATCTTTGTTTTATCGGAGGTGAGTTAACGACGATCTCATGTTCTACCAGTGACGTACATCCTAGTTTGCTGGATACTTGCGGAAAATAAGTTTCCAGTAACATATTCAATCGAGATTGATCAGACGCATCTAAATCCGTTGATTCTTGACACTTTGGAGCTGTATCGACCACGTCTACGTATTCGTTCCTTAGGAAACATATCCCCCTACGCACGTCCGGTACGATACCCATTACACGCCAAAAGTCTAGCCCAAGAATCAGTGTTGGCTTAAGATTCGGAACAACCAAGATATCTATCAGCTTCGTCTGAAGTTGAACGGTAATTGGAGTCTGTACTACTCCAATGCTCTGTACTTGCTCTCCATTTGCGACTGTGCAATTGGAAATACAACTTCCATCGATGCATAGACCAAGACCTTTAAGAATGGACCATCCTTTCTCGTTCACTATTGACCGTGACGCACCTGAGTCAAGGAGTCCATACATACTTCGACCAAGTACGTTAATCTTGAGATAAGGCCTATCATCACCGTTCACTTGAGATAACAATAAATCAATTTTTGCTTTCGTTGATGTTTGTCTTTCAGCCGATTTATGGACAGATCTTGCGGTCATCATACGGCTGTCTAATGACCCGCACTGTCGTTTTTTGTTGTCGACGTACGACTCTTGCAGCGAGGACAGAAACCCTTCCTGACGTTCTTCCTCCCACAGTTGTTACAGAAAGTCGACCGAGGTAACGGACAGTCTCTATATAGATGGCCAGATTTTTGACAGTTCCAGCATGTTTTGGAAGATGGTTTGTCAGCCACGGCGGTGACTGTGTGTGACTTCCCTCGACTGGTACGATGGTAAGCCAGATCTGGTTCTAAGAAACTACCAGATGTACACGGCGTTCGAAACGACTCCACAGACGTCTTGGTACGTTCCAAGCGACGTCCGTACGACAGCAATTCATCAATGGTATGTACTGTCACCAGGCATAACCTCTCCTGGTAAAATGGTGAGATATTCTTCATAAGAATCTTGACTTTGGCGGATTCTGAAACTTCTCCACTCAGCCGATTGAACAAGTTGATCATGACCGCGATGTAGATGCCAATGGGTTCGTCCTGTCCTTGAGTCCTCTGCTTGATTTCGAGCCACAAGCGATCATCGTAATCGTAGGGTTGGAATTGCTCCTTCAACTTCTCTCGAAGTCCCGCCCACGATCGTATACTATGACGCATTGCTCGGAACCACACTAGCGCAGAACCCGTAAACAAATCTACGGCCGAACTCCACAGTTGCACATCATCAACACTTCGCGCGACTTTCAACTCGTCAACGCGTTCAAGAAATGCGCATACACTAATGCCACCAGAATCACCACTGAACTTTAACTCCCACTTTGACACAGGCACAGGCACAGATTTACAATTATTACTATACCTAAGCCTTACATCTAATTCTGTTGGATCTAGATCTAAGATGGTTGCGTTATGAACATTTGGGCTGGCGGAGTTATTCAAATCTATGTGACTAACATTCAACACATCACTGACGTTGGGGACGGTTGCCACCTTTGACTCAAGATCTGCACCCAATGTCAAGATCCTGCTCAAAAGCTTTGACCGTCTTACCGCGTTAACCTGATTCGAATTGTCGAATCTATCAACCCTGTCAACCAGGTGTGCTAATTTAGTCTCGATTTTCTTATACTCGCCATCAGTTTTCTGTCCATGAAATTGATTAATCAAATCCGCGATTTCCTGGACTTTGCGATTGCAAGTCTCAATTTCTTCATCGAGATCGATAGCGAATTGAGGGTAGGTTAGGGATTGACCACATTCTTCCCTTTGCAATACCTGCCGCAAACACTTGCGCATCTCATCCACCGTACCGACCTCGACGAAACCTCTCACCAGTAATTCATAAGACAACTCATCCTCAGCTAGTCTATCTATATGTAATTTATACGACATTATTGAAACTATATTTCAAACAAAAGCAATGCAAAAACAAATAACAAAATCAAAAAAAGAACTACCCGCGACACTACCTCCACCTGTCTGAACTGTTGAAGTCTCACGTGTCACCTCGTGTTGCCTCGTGAGCCCCACGTTGGGCGCCAAAATTCTATTACCACTATCGGCAAATAGAAATGGTTTGCCTCGGCTTAGCACAGTGGAGACGGGAGGGTTCGTTGTTCAGACAGGATAGGAAGGGGGTGTCGTGGTGCCAAAAGGGCGCCACGTAATTTTCCTTAAAACTACGAAAATAATAATATAGTTTCAATAATAAAATATGTATATTAAAAATAACCAGAAAAATATATACAATGTACTGCGTAACAGTAGTGAGCGATAGTCTGCATAAAATAAAAGAAATAGTCACTTATTGTCTACACCACACTATTGGGCTCCAACAAATACAAGCCACTATGACCCCAGCAACCAAATCCTGGACTTCCAGAAAGCGGCTTAGGCGGAACACCACTCCTAAAGCCGTGCTTCGCGACGTCGGCAATCCCGAGCTGACTCGGACTCTTCTTCGGGCCGAAGACAGAGCGCACCCAACGTTGCAAAACGTAGTTCGCCGGTTGATCAGCAAAACTTGATTTTATCACCACCACAATAATATATAAATAAACAAATAAACAAAATGTACCTTATCACTTTGATGACTATTACAGACGATGACTGTTGTACTGCCAAACACTCACTGAATTTACTTCGTTTTTACACTAGCTTATATACTAAGCCTTATGTAATATTGTTCGATAAAACTTATCATAGTTAAAATGTTTATGGTATTACAATTATATAAGTTACCTAACTACAGAAGTCATGCTTATTCTAATCTGTACTGTAACAATACCTCTACATTCAACTTTCGTTCGGCGCATTTTTGATTGAAAATTTTTAATTTGAGTCCTTTGAATTCAAAAAAGTCGAACTAGGAAAAAATTCCCATCAAGCTGAATTTTGGTGGATACTTTTATTTACATTTTCTAAGCATACCTTAAAAAGTATCCTTAGTTTGGGCCAAGGGTTTTTTTAGGGGGTAAAGGGGGGCATATTCTATTTTTTGCAAATATCTCAAAAAATATAAACTTTTCGAGGACAATAGTTTTGAAAAAAATTGTAGCTTATAAAATTCTACATAAAAAAGATAACTATACTTTTTTCGTATAATCAATACTTTTTAAGTAAACAAACTTTTTAAGTGTCCAGTTCCGTGAAAAGTGCCAAAATCCGAACTTTTAGGGGCAATCAATTTTATGGTTGATTATTATAGATTTTTAGGCGTAGAATTCGAAAAAAATAACCCAGACTGGCGAAAAGTGGTGCAACACCCTTAAAAAAGGGGTTGAAGGATGAAAACCTCGTTTCCAAACGTTTTACTTGAAAAGTATTGATTATACGAAAGAAGTATACTTATCTTTTTTGTGTAGAATTTTATTTGCTACAATTTTCTTCATAACCATTGTCCTCGAAAAATTGATACTTTTTGAGATAATTGCAAAAAATAGAATTTTCCCTCCTTAACCCCCTAAAAAACACAAACCGATGGCCCAAACTAAGGGTCCTTTTTAGGGTATGCTTAGAAAGTCAAAATAAAAGTCTCCACCAAAATTAAGCTTGGTGGGAATTTTTTCCTAGTTTAACCTATTTGAATTCAAGGTACTCAAATTAAAAAATTTCAATCAAAAATGCGCCGAACTAAAGTTGAATGTAGAGGTATAGTTCCATTGGCGTTTTTTCTTAGAATTGATAGTACTTTCACATAGGGGGGTAGCCGAGGTAGGTTAAAAAATTGGCCCACCCTAATGTATATATATAAAGAGAGAAAAATTGTGTATGTGCTTGAACAAAATAATTCGAGAACTACTAGACGGATTTTGGTGTAATCTGCATCAACATGTTTCTTGAAATTTCAGATTATGTAGTTCTAAAATTGAAATGTGCAGTTCTAAAAGCTGTTTTTTTAATGAAAAAAGAAGTGCAGATTATTTTAAGCACCAAATGAAGACTGATGGGACAAAAAAAACTTAAAGATTTTAAACAAATTATGCAGATCAAAATTTCTTTAAAATAACCCCTGCTCAGAAGTACTGTAGAATATAAATCATCAATTTTAAAAAGCTATGAGCAGTGAATATTTAGAATTTAAAAATCTTTGTAACACCAAGCCTTATTAGCTAGTATCATACAAAAAAAGAGGTGATGATGCAAGATTAATAAGTATTTGATAATAAAAGATTTTTTGTTGTTGATAGGTTTAACAAAAAACTTAACAAGATTACTATATAAGAAGAATTGACTTCCTATCTCGCCCTGTACTAAGTGACGCGCGACGTCAAGCTATACGGAGTAAGTTCCCCACCACGTTGCGATCGCTGGACTTGCGCATAGCTCTCAAAATCGTTTACCGCGCATCTCGTCAGTGGCATCGTGTAAACAAGAAGCGCAGATGGTATTTTTGAGCGCTATGCACAATGCGATAGCGACCCATGGGTGGGGAACTTACCACGGATTCTTTGACTTCCTTCCCACGTTAGTTGGTTTCCTTTTATATTCTTCTTGGGTCTGGTCTTGCTCTAGTTAAATATTTAGTATAAATAGTAATACTGGATTGGAGCGTAATTGGACCGCGAGATCTGAGCAATATTTATAGTATGTATGATTTCATTGTTTATTGCTTATTTATATTTGATTGGAGCTAGACTGGACCGAAACCAGCTCGATAGTCTGGATCGACCCTAATACACAATCATCTACATAAATTTTTATTTATTCACGAATTTGAATTCAAAATTTTGTCAGTAATGTTAGAAACTATCAATATTATATATAATTTAGAATTTTACTGATGAAACTATAACTTTTTAACATTTATATCTTCGGTATCAAAATGAACCGAAATAGAGTAATTTTTTACGAGAATTATTTTAAAAAGAACGTTTTTTTTAAGAAAATAAATAAAATTTAAATATAAAAAAATTTATTACATGTTAATATAATTCTTATATTATATAATGTAATGTATAAGGTATATAGATAAAAAAAGTATATTAAGATAAAAAAGTATAAAAAACCTATAAAGTGATGTTTTTCAAGCCATAAAATTCAATTCTGCTGAAATATATTTTCGGCAGAAGACATACTACGAATACAATAATATAAAAATTATTAAATAAGTGTATGTACAGAATGTACACGTACAGGTTGAGGAAAAAAATTGGAGGCAAGAAATACAAAACAGAACATTTTTTGTAAAAATATATAATAATATATATTATATTATATATACAGGGTGTTTGGTTCGGCGATACGAATATTTTGAAGGAAGTTAGAATGAGTCATTTGGAAGTGATTTAAGCAAATATACCTATATACAAAGTGCTACAGTTTTTTTATATCGGCCTTTTTAGTAAATTTTTGAAAAAACCCAGATTTATACATGTTAACGGCAATACTTCAAATGTTAGAGTGCCCATATTTTTCAAACATGATTATTATATTACTTAAATGTCTATGCTACACTATCAGATCAAAATAAAATTGATGAATAACAAAAACAAAAAATGGCAGCAGGTTAACATTTGAAAACTTCTAAAATTTGGATAAAATTAATTCTTTAAAAAATTATTTTATAAAATCTAGCGCACTTACAGATCTTCAAATGATTTTAAGAACTGCTCTATTTAATACCCTTTCGAAAAACCTACCGTATTACCTACATGAACGGGCTATTTTTGTGAAAAAAACATACATTTATGTGAAAATAAGTAAGATTTTTACATTTTTCCAGTGAGTTGATCCAAGTATGCTAATCTTAATAAGTCGTAAAAAAACATGATGCGGGTACTTTTCAAACATTTTTTTTATACTCATTGGACAGAGTAACACTTACTCCTGTACAAATGCTTGAAAATGATGACCCTTTACACTAATGACGATTTTTTTTCGGTTTTTGGTAAATTTTGGTAAATTAAGCACACTAGGATCAACTCACTGGAAAAATGTAAAAATCTAACTTATTCTCAGATAAATGTAAGTTTTTTTCACAAAAGTAGCCCATTCATGTAGGTAATACGGTAGGTTTTTCGAAAAGGTATGAAATAGAGCAGTTTTTAAGACCATTTGAACATCTGTAAGTGTGCTAGATTTTATAAAATAATTTTTTAAAGAAATAATTTTATTAAAGTTTTATAAATTTTCAAATGTTAACCTGCAGCCATTCTTTGTTTTTGTTATTCATAAATTTTATTTTGATCTGAAAGTGTAGTATAGACATTTAAGTAATATAAAAATCTTGTTTGAAAAATATGGGCTCTTTAACTTTTGAACTTTCGCCATTAATAAGTATAAATCTGGGTTTTCTCAAAAATTTCCTAAAAAGGCCGATATAAAAAAACTGTAGCACTTTGTATATAGGTATATTTGCTTAAATCACATCCAAATGATTCATTCTACCTTCCTTCAAAATATTCGTATCGCCGAACCAAACACCCTGTATATTATATATATATATATTATAAAAGTTTTTACCTTACCTTAGGATGACCTTGAAGATATTATCAAGGTCAACATTTTTTATCGGAAACCTATACTTCTTAAAAAAAACATCCGATTTCAATTTTTTATTTTTTTTTACTTATAAACTATCAACTTGAGAGAAAACTAGAATATACTAGCTGATAGGACCTGGCGTTACACAAAAATATAAAAATTAAAATATTTATTGCTCAGCTGTTTTGAGTGATAACGTGATTATATGTACTCTATATATAGCACTTCTGAGATTGCAAGGAACACGATGGTGGCCAAACACAGACATCTTGACAAAAACATTCGTCTATATATCTATAATATATAATATAAAGCTCAACCTATGTCTCTCTGTCTGTTAGAGGCGTTATAACCCTACCTAGAACCACTTATCCGATTTACGTTTTTTGTTTTTTTTTAATTGATAGATATGTTCTCTGGTAATCTAACCAGAGATATATTTTGTTGTTAGGTAACATAAGGAATAAAAGTGACGATTAGAATAATGATTTACTATTAAAAAGTTTGCCGCCAGTGCGCCTTTTTACCTACGCTGCCGGCACCGTTAAATATTAAACAATATAATCCAGTAAAGAATTATGTAGGGTAAATAATCTGAAATTAACTCCGCGACACCACATACATAATTAACTTTCATATTCAAGCCACAATAACTGTTTTTATGTTTTAGGTTCTGTTTACATACAGGTGTCCCAGGACTGTGTCAAAGCTCAATATTTCATTTATTATAATAATTGGAAGAAAACTTTAAATGCAAAAGTTGTCAGGCTAGAGGAGCAGCATAGTTTGAAAATAGTTACATATATACAGGGTGGCCCATAATTGCGATACAAACCAAAGTTATGTTTTTTTTAAATACAAACTATATATTTTTATTTGATAATCTAATAGCATTCATTTTACTGAGTATTTTGATGTATCATGTATGGGATTATACAGAGGGGTTTAGAAATAATGATCAATTTTGTAAGAAAATAGGAACATTTTCAACACCTTGTAATTTTCGAATTACAAAAAAAAAATTGTTTTCTGTTTCAAGTAGTTTTGGCATATTCTCTATTATTGCGATATTATGTCAAACATTTACAAAATTGTATTATTTGTACAGGATGTATCAAAACACTGAACCTAGTTTTTTTCAAAATTTTCAAATGGAACATCCTATATATTTTTAAATTTTTGAATTGCCTGTTCAATTCTCAACACATTTTACAAACCATGTTCTATACCTAAATCCATCCGTTAATAAATTGTTAATTTTATATTAAAATCTTAAGATGTTTTTATAAACAATACAACTTTATTATAGTCAATAAAATAATTAAATTTTTATGTTGTTTAAAGTTTGTAAGTTCTATTAGTTTGTTAAGTTATTTTTAAGAGAACTGTTTTATTGATAATAATAAAATTGTATTGTTTTTATAAAACATCTTAAGATTTTAAAATAAAATAAATAACTCTTTAACGGCTGGATTTGGGTATAGATCATGGTTTGTAAAATGTGTTGAGAATTGAACAGACAATTCGAAAATGTAAAAAGATATAGGGTGTACCATTTGAAAATTTTGAAAAAAAATTGGTTCAGAGTTTTGATACACCCTGTACAAATAATACAATTTTGTAAATGTTTAACGTAATATCACAATAATAGAGAATATACCAAATCTACTTTCAGTAGAGAACAAATTTTTTTTGTTGTAATTAGAAAATTATAAGGTGTTGAAAATGTTCCTATTTTCTTACAAAATTGGTCATTATTTCTAAACCCCTCTGTATAATCCCATACATGAAACATCAAAATACTCAGTAAAATAAATGCTTTTAGATTATCAAATAAAAATATACAATTTGTATTTAAAAAAACATAACTTTGGTTTGTAACGCAGTTATGGGCCAACCTGTATATATGTAACTAATTTCAAACTATCCCGCTCCTCTAGCCTGACAACTTTTGCATTTAAAATTTTCTTCCAATTCTTATGATAAATGAAATATTGAGCTTTGACACAGTCCTGGGACACCCTGTAGACTTATAACCAGCAAAACTCTCGTGCGAAGTCGGGGTGGGTTCGCTAGTAATTTTTTTAATATATAATTAGCATATTATACATATAGTTATTAAAATTTATTTTAAATTTAACATTTTTCACGACCCTTTCAATTCGAGGATACGATCGTTTTTCCTCACCCAGTAAAATACTAATATCTACATTTTACATTTAGTTTGTCAATTATTAAAAAATTGTTTAAATTAAACTGTATAAAAATTGCGAACTAATTTGTTAATTAACATAATTTTTTTAATGTATATATGCACTGGATGTACTCGTAGGTAGCAAATATTTTTTTCTTTCATCGTTATTAATAATTACATTTATAGTTAACTGCATTAACAAAAAATATACAGATGTAGATTTAATTAATTAAAACATTAAAAAGTAAATGCGTAGGTATACCAGGGTTGGCAAAAACCCGGGTTTTTAAAAAAAAAGCCCAGCCCAGCGGGTTTTATTGGGTTTTAAAACCGGTTTTTTGGGTTTTATTGGGTTTTTTTTTTTAAATTAAGTAAAGACACAATATATATTTTAAACACAAAAAAATGTATTCAAATGATGTTGATTGATGTAATTGCGTCTAAAAAAGGAAAATTATCCTCAGTATTTTCGTTATATAAAAGAGGTTCTTCAAATTTCCAAATATAGTTTTCTATAATATATCTTTTTTGAATTGCCTAGTAACAAAATTAAAAAAATACCATTTTTAATATGTTAATTAACTGTTCGAAATGGTTTCCGGTTTTTTCAAGACTTATTTTGAAACTCGACAAACATAATTAAATGTTTATCTGGTAATGCTCAGTATTATTGAATAAAAGATTTAGCAATAAATACATAAAAATATTAAAATAATTTAATTATAATTTAATATTCAAAGTGGGTCTGGAAGACAAAAGATAATAAAGAAAAGCATACATGACTTTCATGTTCCATAATATTTTTCTAATACTATTTAAAATATTTTAAAAAATATTAGTTCTGTAATATCCACAATAACAAAAAAAAACAAAAATGTAGAATAAGAAGCTGAAAATTTGAATTAACTTGCATTAGGAAACGTGAATTAGAAAATGTAATATTTTATCATTTAAAATTAAATTTTGAGCATGTTTTTCTCTCTTTTTAATAGCTGCTTTCGATCTATAAATAAATAATAGCCTTTAGGTTCAATTGAACTATCAGTTTAATATTAGGTACAAAATTTCAAATATTTCCAAAACCCCTAAATGGGGTTGCCGTCATTCTAGATCTCTCATATTGTCGAAACGAGTGATATTTGATAACTTTTTTAGGTCTAGACAAAAATTTTTTTTTTAACTTTTCAAATCACAGAGTCTGTATGTATAGGTACAATTAGTTATTACCACTGTTATTGTAATTACAAATAAAATATATAAGTCTGGAATGATTGTATTACAATTATTTCGTTACAAAATAAAATATTTCATTCAAATATACTGTAAAATAATGAAATTTAAAAAAACCCACTGGGTTTTTTAAGTCAAGTTGCCCAAAAAACCCCGGGTGGGTTTTTTTGGGTTACCCAGTGGGGAGCCAACCCTGAGGTATACACAGTATAATATGAGGGAACTTGGGGAATGGTGGGACATTGGGGAATAGCGGGACACGTCAATTTCGCCATCTTTATATAAGTTTAAAACAATAAAACAGCTGGTATAGTTTCATCTCTTTATATTCTTAGTTTTCATCAGTAATAGTCATTTATATGTATCGTGAGAGTTTCTGCATCAAAAAGTGTTTAATTGATTGTTCAAAAGTTTTATTCACTGTTCATATTGGCAGGAAAAAAAATGTTTTATATGGGCATAATTACCGTTTGCCCTCGACATTTCGACTTGCAAAAGGAATTTGGCATGAATACACAGTGTCAATTATAGTTTATGTCGAATTGTAAACATAGCGTTTGGGGTATTACGGGACACTTATTTTGAGGAATAGTAAGACACGTATTTTTTGATGTTTCTCAAATCAATATCGCATTTTTATGCATATTAGTCATTTTTCATGCAAAAGAAACAACCCTAATGCCTACGGTGGATATAATCAGTATTTAAGTATTAATAGTTTTACCATGCTGGAGAGTCGGTTGTTTGGACCTCAATGGTCACACCCCACGGTTTGTTTTATTCCTTCTTTATCATAATTACATTTTTTGTCATTCTGGACTTTCCAATAAACATTTCACATTCATATTTTTCATTTTTGGCTCATGTCCCACTATTCCCCAACTTTTTTTTGAATGTCGAAATTTAACATTTGCGAAAAACATAGTAAAGTTTTACAATCGTTCAAAATTTCAATAAACTGTGTCAGTTACAAGTTAGATTACAAGACGTACTATGACATACATCTTCAAAATTTGAAAAAAATTAAATTTTTAAACAAGTTATCGGCCATACAAAAAACGTGTCCCACTATTCCCCAAGTTCCCTTACTTTTGTCATAATTAACTCAAATGGGAAAATGAATAAAATGTTAATATGCATAAAACTTGTAATATTATTTAAAAAATAATGCAAATTATGTACTGCAGTAAATAGATGAAGCGAAAATGTTAATTTATTTCTCGTGCTAATGGAAATTTTAATGAAGAATAATTTTTTACATAAATATTTATAACCACATTATGCAACTTAAATTTCATCGCATATATCTATTTCAAAATCAGTATACGCCCACGCGACTGCCTGCTCTAAACATTTAGGAATCTCATGATTGTTAAATAAATTACATTTAACACTGTGTCTGTGAAAGCGCATAGCCTTTTAGCTACGAAAGTGACTTCTTAGAAAGCTAAATGTCAGCTTTCTAAGAAGTCAGTTTCGTTTATTATATAAAATCTGTTTTATTTAAGTTTGCAGTGGTTGCCAGGGGATTTGACCGTACTAGTGTTTCCAAATTCCCGGGAATTTTCCAACGCCGGGAATCGGGAACGGGAAATCGCAATTCCCGGGAATTCCCGGGAAAAACGGGAATTCTCGAAATTTGTATACATATTTTTTACATTTTCATAGCTTCTCTTAAAAACTAATAATAAGAACAATAAAAAATTAAGAACACTTTTTGAATTTTAATATTAATCGGTGATTATCTAAACACAATACTATTACATTTTAAGAAAAATTGTTAATTGAAAATTATTAAGAAAGAAATAATGAGTCATTGATATAATAATTCTTTGGATGAAGAAAATATTATATAAAATAGAAAAATAGTCTAACAATAAGTGGAAGCAGAAATTTTTTTATATTGGAAATAAAAATATATATTTTTTTAATTTAATTTTTTTTTCAAAATTTGCTGTCTCTAGCAAAATGCGCCCCAAAGTGGGCACCCCCTCTGCAAATGGGCAGTAGTAACACTATATAAAGTTATAAAATCAAATACTATTTTAATAGAATTTTAAAAACAAACAAATATACCAAGTCTTATTGTTAGTTTATACTTTAGACTAGTTTAGACTCTATCTAAACTTTAATTGTAATATTTATAATAAAAGGTTTATTATAAACAATTTGAATTTTTACCATAATAAACCTTTTCTTTTTAACTTTAAAATGCAGTTTTTATTCTTTCTCAGAAAAATACACTGCACAAACAGCTAAAATAAGAATTTCAAGCTAGTAAGATAATTTAAAATTACATCCTAATGTACCAAACAAAAATTTAACTTCCAATCCATATTCGTAACTAGAAGTACATACCATACATTATTGAATATAATAACAATATAAGTGCCCCTACAGTTGAAAGTATATATTTCAATGATTATTTTTATTTCCCGAAATTCCCGAGAAATAATTTTATTTTTCCCGGGATTCGGGAACTGAAAAAACTACAAAATTTCCCGGGAATTCCCGGGAGGAAACACTAGACCGTACAATACACGATACGTACCGTCAAATCCCGGTAAGCAATGCAAACTCAAATGAAACAGACTATAGTATCTAAATGGTGACCTAATAACATATCTTTAATACATATATATACGAGGCGTCATAACTTCTCCAGCATGGAGATCTCAGTAACTATTAAGAGATACAGGTTTAGTTAGATTCATAGACTTATATGTATATAATGACTGACAAGGGAACCCTTTCAAGTCGAAAATTCGTATCGAGTTTAAACCTTGTAGATATATAGTTAGAGGAGGTCAAGATAAGTAAGAAAAAAATTATCTTAGCTGCGATAAAAAGGTTTAAGGGGGTGAAACACCCCTATGAAAATGTGCAAAATAATCATATTTTTTCAAATAACTCTGAAACTAATGAAAATTTAAAAAATCTCCAATACAAAATTTTAATGATTTTTTATGCTCTTTCGAATTTCGACTGTCGCTATTCGAAAGAGCATGAAAAATCATGAAAATTTTGTATTGTAGATTTTTTAAATTTTCATTAGTTTCAGAGTTATTTGAAAAAATATGATTATTTTGCACATTTTCATAGGGGTGTTTCACCCTCTTAAACCGTTTTACCGCAGCTAAGATAATTTTTTTCTTACTTATCTTGACCTCCTCTAACTATATACAAAGTTTAAACTCGATACGAATTTTCGACTTGTGACCATTCCCTATCCATTTGTGAAGTAAATATTGACAAAATTCATTATTCGTAAATATAATTGTCTGCATTTTATCTATTAATTCAAATAAAAATTGTCTATTCGTCGGAAGTGCACAGGACAGACCTACAGAAAAAAGACAGTTATTTGCTACACATTTTTTTTTAACTTTGTCTCTTTAAAGCAGTGGTCCCCAACCTTTTTGTACCTAAGAGCACATTCTAGAATACCGGTTGGGAGGCGGGCACCATGAATTTTTTCAAAAAAAAGTCACCATTTTAATTCAGGCACTCTAAACTAAAAAAGTCAGACATATGCTCTTGCTGACTTTTTGATGGAAAATTGTGTAATCTACAAAAAGGTTCAGAGGCATTTTTTCATATATTTCTTAGTTCCTACGTAAGCCGTGACTGGTAAAAAATGGTATTCATAAAACTTTGATCATATTATTTATAATATTGTTGAACGAATTTGTGCAATGTTTGATATATGCACAAATGTTTTTTATTAACAAATCTACATCAACAAAATATTTTTAATTTATCTTTAGTATTAATGTAAGTGATTTTTGTAATTGCGTATAGCCAGAAAAAGATTAAATGGTTACATATTTTTCTGGCTGTACTTTACGGTACACGTTAAATTTGAGAGAATAAATGTAAAATGATATTATCTACTATATATAAGTAAGTGCCCTGACTCACTCACTCACTCACCTATCAAGATTTAGAGCATTTCCACTCATCGGAGAAAGTTGAAATTTGGCATACAGACTCAAAGTGTGATTATTAGGACAACTAGTGGGCCTTTTTTGGATAAGTTCAAAAATGGGGTAGATAGGGCCCCCAAATTTTTCAAATAAAATGTCAGATTTTTTTAATTATTTTTTTCGTTTTCTTTGGGTGATGCAATGTACAGATCAAATGTTTGCCTTTTTTTAAAAGGGCCTTTAAGGGGGCCCCAACTTTTGAGATGAATTACTATTAGAAGGAAAATCGATATTAGATTTATTTATTTTTTATCAAATGCTTCGTTTAATTGACAACCATAAACCAGTGTTTGATTTTTGAAAAAGATCCACTAACGGGGGCATAATAAATAAATAACGCCCCATGTTTACATAAAATCCGTTTAATTCGTCTATTTAATTAATTTCATATTTTGTTACCATGGAAACATATTTTTATTGATTCGTATTTGAAAATTTTTTGGCAGGTCGCCATTTTAATTGTTGACAAGATGCCTCAATACAGTATGTAAATATTATTTCCTTTTAAAATTTGAAAATATAAAATTTTTATTTGTTGCAAAATTAAGTCATTGTTAATTTTTGTATAGGTACATATATAGCCAATTTAACAGCTGTCAGTACTTTAGAATGCTTCACAAGAAATATACATATCGGTCATTCCATAAATAACCACACCCTTTTTGAAATTGTCACCGATTTTTTTTATTTTTACATATGTTTTAGTACTAGCTTAGAGAAAATTTTAAACGGTACTTAAAGTTCGAAAAAATTTCTCCCCCCAAAAATATCAACTTTTGAAAATTAGACGTACTTTTTTTTGTAAACGAAATATCTCAAAAACTATCAAAGATATGTTAAAACTACAAGATATCAATTTTATGTAAACATGTATGAAATTTATTAAAAAAAATATTTCGCTGCACAAAATTATTATTTAAATAATTTTTTTTTATTTATAAAATTTTAATTGAAAATTTGGGGTACATGTCAACTTTCAATTTTTAAAATAAAAATATATGTTATAGCTTATTCATTCCTGAGTACACTCCACTTTGAAAATTTATGAACATATGAAAACTTTTTGAAATATTTATTTTTTTAGGTGACGACGCGCAAGTATTAGCGCGCTGCGCTCGCGTTTGCTTAGGTTCAACACCACACGACTGTGTCAGAGTGCTCTGCATTTACTGCAAATAACTATATTATTGGTTATTTTATAAACATTTTCTAATATTTAACTGATTTCAGTATATTTATGGATATAATTTAAATAATCATATAATGAAAATTTCACTTATGTCGGATGAAAACAAAAATTTAATTTAGTGAATTATATTTCTTTTTAAATATAAATTATCTTCAAAAATATAGTTTTTAAACTTTTTTATAAATCTTTACATCAGGTACGTTATTATTAACTTAACTTCCCGTTAAGCGATATACCCGCTTTGAATGCCTAAATACAATAAAATTTATTGTTTTCTCAGGTTAATAATCACTTAACTGATGTAAGCATTGATAAAAAATGTTTATAAAATAAACGATGATAGCTACTAATAACAGTAAATGCTAAACCTCTGACACAGTCCACTATGCTTAACAAGCCAACGCGAGCGTAGCGCGCTGATACTCGCGCGCCCTCATCTAAAAAAATTAATATTCCGAAAAGTTTTCATATGTTCATAAATTTTCAAAGTGGAGTGTACTCAAGAATGATTAAGCTATAACATATATTTTTATTTTTAAAATTCAGAGTTAACATGTCTCCCAAATTTCCAAAATAGAATAAATTAATTACTTAACTAATTAATTTCATAATTCAATAATAACTTACTTGATGTAAGATTTATAAAAAAAAGTTTGGAAATTATATTTTTAAAGATAATTTATATTTAAAAAGAAATATAATTCACTAAATTAAATTTTTGTTTTCATCCGACATAAGTGAAATTTTCATTATATGATTATTTAAATTATATCCATAAATATACTGAAATCAGTTAAATATTAGAAAATGTTTATAAAATAACCAATAATATAGTTATTTGCAGTAAATGCAGAGCACTCTGACACAGTCGTGTGGTGTTGAACCTAAGCCAACGCGAGCGCAGCGCGCTAATACTTGCGCGTCGTCACCTAAAAAAATAAATATTTCAAAAAGTTTTCATATGTTCATAAATTTTCAAAGTGGAGTGTACTCAGGAATGAATAAGCTATAACATATATTTTTATTTTAAAAATTGAGAGTTGACATGTCCCCCAAATTTTCAATTAAAATTTTATAAATAAAAAAAAACTATTTAAATAATAATTTTGTGCAGCGAAATATTTTTTTTAATATTTTTCATACATGTTTACATAAAATTGATATCTTGTAGTTTTAACCTATATTTGATAGTTTTTGATATATTTCGTTTACAAAAAAAGTACGTCTAATTTTCAAAAGTCGATATTTTTGGGGGGAGAAATTTTTTCGAACTTTAAGTACCGTTTAAAATTTTCTCTAAGCTAGTACTAAAACATATGTAAAAATAAAAAAAATCGGTGACAATTTCAAAAATGGTGTGTAGTTATTTATGGAATGACCGATATGTACTATGTACATATAGTTAAACTGAAAAACCAATAAATTAAACTTACCAAGAATGATTTATTGCAAATTCATGAACTGATAATGTTAAGTATGACGTCTCTTTTTTTAATATGATACTAATTTTACTAATATAATTATTTAATGTCATTAATTTTACAGATAATATAAATGTATTATTTTTGTTCATACATAATAATACCTATATGTAAGATTCATCTCTAGGATTTTATGTTTGTCTTATGTTTTAACTCCAATGTCAGACTCTTTTTAATATAAAATTACAGGTATGTGTAATATATTAATTTGAAATATTTTTAATTCTATATACAGTTATGTCATTAAAGTCATAAAATAATTTTTGTCATTGTCGTATCAGATACAAATATCTTATAAGGTTATATTCAGAATATCGAGCCGGTTTCGCTCCAACAATATATAAATAAACAATGAAATCATTTACAATAAAGGTATTGCTCAGGGCTCAGGTATCGATGCAATCTCTCTCCGATAAAGCATAGTACAAAGAATATTTTAGGTAAAATTTTTGTACTACGCTGTATTGGAACGAGATTGGACCGAAACCTGTGCGATTCCTATACAGGCAGTGTGAATGATTTCAATGTTTATTGTTTATTTACATTTGATTAGAGAGAGACCAGCTCGATGGTCTGGATTGACTCTAAGTATGCAGTATATATACTACATGTCGTATAATTATGCAACGGGCATTATCAGTTTAAGCGCAAAAAAGTTCCAAATTAATATTCAGTGGTTTTAAATGCTGCGATATGTTCAAATATGTTTGAAAATCATTCGCTGATTTAAATTTACTAATTAATTTTATATATTTACAAAATAATCAAGGTGTTCCATTTAAAATTTCAGGATTTGTGAATTGTTCTGTCGTAGGACAAGTTTGGGAAACACTGTTCTACATCATACTGTAATATCAATCAAATTGACATTGACCCATGTCCCATAAGATTTACTTAACTATTTCGATCTATTCGTGAAGTCTAAGAATCTAGCGTCATGAAATTGGTAAAAAGTTTCAATTACTATTACAATTTATATTCCAATACAAAATTAATTTAGTTGAAAAAATATTAGGCAGTTTCTATTTTACAAATAAAATTTATAAACCCGGGTCTAAAGGGCTATAGTACATTATATTAAAACTTTTATAAATTACATCAAAATAGTTATATAGGAGAGGGAAAATTAGTTTCATATACATCCCTATGTCAACGACTAGAGCGCAGATAAAATTTAGTTTCATATCTAAGTCAACGACTAGAGCGCAGATAAAATTTAGTTTTATATATAAGTCAACCACTAGAGCGCAGATAAAATTTAGTTTCATATCTAAGTCAACGACTAGAGCGCAGATATTCATGAATTATAAAATTTTGCTATTTTTGTCACCGATTAACTTGCAAGTTACTCCTAAGACCTGGAAATCGTTATATTCCAAAATATATCTTGATAGTAAAGGATTAAATGTCTGCATTATTGTAAAAAAGTCATTTTCTTCTGTAGCTTTTTTATGAACTTGATCTCCGGGCTGTTTTTTGTTCTGACGTATCTACCACGTGGGAGTCTTTTTTAGAAGTGTTTCAAAACAGCTATTAATAAGTATATAATGATGGAATAAATCAGAATTATGGATATTTGATTATATTTATGAAGTATCTACATAATATGTATTTGTTTATCTCGATATGCTATCATATGGTATGTATTATTTTTTTTATGATAATCTCAGTGTTTAATTGTCCATACGATAAATTGTTTTACGATAAATTGTTGTTACGGTAAATTCTCCATACGATTAATTGTTTTACGATAAATTGTTGTTACAATAAATTCTCCATACGATTAATTGTTTTACGATAAATTGTTGTTACGGTAAATTCTCCATACGATTAATTGTTTTACGATGCATTGTTGTTACAGTAAATTCTCCATACGATTAATTGTTTTACGATACATTGTTGTTACTATAAATTCTCCATACGATTAATTGTTTTACGATAAACTGTTTACGATAAATTGACCGGATCTCGTGCTGATATCCAAGGTTGTGACGTATGAAAAATAGATTATAATTTTTTTCAAAATAGTCATAGGGGATGGAAATTTTGCTTCACATATAACTTTGTATAAGTCAACGACTCTAGCAATAATTAATGACGTTTTTAACTTTTATACAAAATCTTAAGCACAGATACTTATTAATGAATTTTTTAAATTTAGCTACTTTTATCACCTATTTTATTGTCTTGCAAATTACTCATAATCCCGGGTTAGACCAGGTATTTGCGCTGTACATTATACCAAAATCGTTATAATTTTCATCAAAATAGTCATAGGGGAGGGAAATTTAGCTTCATATAAGTCAACGACTCTAACAATAATTTGTGACATTTATAACTTCTATACAAAATCTCAAGCATAGATATTGATGAATTTTAAATTTAGCTACTTCTGTCACTGATTGTCTTTCAAGTTATTTCTAAAACCTATAAAATATTATTTTCGAATATAGAAATAATTTAAATAAAAAACATATTATAGCATGGTTGTATGTTAAATATAGTTTAATTTAATATCCCCGGGTAACACCGGGTCATATGGCTAGTATATTTATAAACAAATTTTTTTTTTCAAATACATATGCTTATGTTTCTCTAATTACTTACTAAAAATAAATTACATGTAATTGAAAACTTAATTTTTTTATCGCTCGCAGTCAGCGGCGGGCACACGTAAAACAGTCGGCGGGCCCGCGGGCATAGGGTTGGGGACCACTGCTTTAAAGAGAGTGGTCTATTTTAAAAGACTATTGCTCAGTCTATAAGTTTCTGGTTAAATTAGATGAATTATTTGTAAGGAAGGGGTGAGTATTGCTACACACTTAAAATATAAATAAGTCTATGTGGTTTAGGTGGTTCACCCATAAAATTGAAAATTCGGAATTTCATTAAATGGCTATAACTTTTTTTATCAATATACAGGGTGTTTCAGCACTGTCGTGCCAAACATGAACAGTATATTGAGAAAAATATTTTAAGCAAAAAACTTCCAATAAACATGTGCCCGGAAATTTTTCCTTAGGGAACAACAGGCCTCCAAAGATTTTTACTAAAAATGAGTTTTAATTTAATATCTAGAGTCCTTTGTGATAGAATTATGAAATTTAGTATTTGGTTTAGTAATAATATGTGTTATCGATTTCTAATATTAACCAATTATATTTTAGACTAGGGCTGTATGGGGCCAGTGGGCCCATCTATTTGTATCTAGTATTTGTTTGTTCCTTAATTTTTTTCCTGAGTTGGTATTTTTATAAGATTATATGACACAAAATACACAAAAACATACTTTGCTTGTTTATCATTGGATAAACCGTTTTCGAGAAATATCGATGGAAAAGAGAGCATGCAGAATTTAACTTAATACGGATGCTTAAAATTACAAAAAATAAATTTATATTCGTTTTTAATGATTAAAGGTAAGAATAAAGTTCATATAAATAAACCTCCTAATATGAATATTGTAAGATCTATAGCCAGTTCTATTACTGTTACGTGTACTTTATTAACAAACTAAAAATGGCTATTTGTAGATATGGATGCATTTTTGGAGGTATATGTATATTAACTTTTTGTCTTATTTTTTATCATGGAACAAAAATATAAATTTATTTTTTGTAATTTCAAGTATCCGTATTATGTTAAATTCTGCATGCTTTCTTTATAATCGATATTTCTCAAAAATTGTTTATCCTATGATAAACAAGCAAAGTATATTTTTGTGTATTTTGTGTCATATAATCTTATAAAAGTACCAACTCAGGAAAAAAATTAAGGAACACACAAATACTAGATAAAAATTGATGGGCCCACTGGCCCCATATAGCCCTTGTCTAAAATATAATTGGTTAATATTAGAAATCGATAACACATATTATTAATAAACCAAATATTAAATTTCATAATTCTATCACAAAGGGTTCTCTAGATATTAAATTAAAACTCATTTTTAGTAAAATTTTTGGAGGCCTGTAGGTCCCTAAGGAAAAATTTCCGGACACATGTTTATTGGAAGTTTTTTGCTTAAAATATTTTTCTCAATCTACTGTTCAAGTTTGGCACGACAGTGCTGAATCATCCTGTAGATTGGGACTTTTTGTTTACGATTTCTTAATTAGTTGGTACCTTTAGATTTTTTGTATCACTTTTCATTTCCGAGTTAAAGAAATTAATTATAGTACATTTGGAGCCTTATTTTTTGTAATAAACGAACTATAAAAAATAATTATATAGTTGTTCTAAGTTTTGCTAAAATTAAATTGAAAACCGGGACAGTAGTACACGAAGCTCGATTCGCAGTTGACAAATTTTATTTTTTACGTCCCTTGTTGCTCTAATTTAATTGTATCTTCTTCACAAAAAGCTACAATTTTAGGTTGAAAAATCAAAGCTCATTACTTTTCATTCATTTTTTATATACAATATTTTTAACTACTAACGAACGGAATCAATTCGTTGTTAAATGATTTTAAATATTTAATTTTCAAAGAGATTACATTTTTTGGAATTTTCTATACAATCAAAAAATTATTTTGATTCTTTTTGACGACAGTACATTTTTCTTCAATTACTTCAATGAAATTTAAATTAAAAGATTTTCACATGAAGAATTAATTATATTAAATACTTGACAATTTTTCATAAAACTCGACAGTAATGATATTTTTTAAATTTTATTTCATTATTCATACACCTTTATACTATTCGTCAAGAAATTATTTTCTTATATAAAATATATATTTTTTTGTAATATTTTAAAGATTTTTTATTAAGTTTATTCATTTGGAAATTCTCTAAGAGATAATAATTTTATTTCCTTAAAATGAACATTTTATTTTTTTCAAATATTCCAATGCTCGATATTAAAAAGAATTTTGGGTTAATTATTACAGATGTTAGTCGCAAAACGACCACGTAGTTTTTATATAGAAAGTGAGTTTTGGCCATTTTTAGGGTTCCGTAGAAAACTAGGAACCCTTATAGTTTCTCCATGTCCGTCCGTCCGTCCGTCCTGAAAAATTTTGTCATAATAAGATGAAATTTGGTATACGGTCGTAGATTGATGACCCAAAAAAAGAAATGATAAGATTTTTGAAAATAAAATTTTTTTAGACCCCCCTTTCATAAAATGAAAAGTGTTTTCAAAAAAAAAATTTCACCTACACCATTGAGTGGGATGTCGTTAGAAAGGTCTCCTAAAATGCAATAAAAAATGTAACAGAAATTTTTAATTTTAACCCTTCGATCACGATGTATTTTCTCTCCAAAGTCATTAAAAAAGCGTCCCCCCTTCTATTTTCTAAACTATCAATTCAAAAAATTTGAAAAAATTCCAGAACGTAGATTCTAATTAGTACTTTCACTGAAAATTATAACGAACATTGTCAAAAATATTTTGGACCCCCTTTTCATAGACTGAATATTGAACTTACATTTTTTCCCCATTTACCCTATTGAGTGGGATGTCATTTAATAGGTCTCGTAAAATGCAATAAAAAATGTCAAATAACTTTTTAATTTTAACCCTTCAGTCGCGATATATTTGCTTTTTAATGTCTCTGTCAGAGCGTCCCCCCCCCTCTATTTTCTAAACTATCGATTAAAAAAATCTGAAAAAAATTCAGAATGTAGCTTTTAATTAGTACTTTCACTGAAAATTATAACGAACATTGTCAAAAATATTTTGGACCCTTTTTTCATAGATTGAAAAATGAACTCACATTTTTTTCATTTACTCCATTGAGTGGGGTGTCATTTGATAGGTCTCCTAAAATCTATATCTATAAAAGAGTTTGTCCTTAACCACTCACTCACTCACTCACTCACTCACTCATATATCAACGTACAGCCCAAACCCCTGGACCTAGAAACGTGAAATTTCGTAGGTGCCTTCCTTTTATGATGTAAGCACCCACTAAGAAAGGATTTTTCGAAATTCAACCCCTACGGGGTTAAAACAGGGTGTCAAAGTTTATATAAAAAAATATTTTTTTTGTTCGCATTTAATTGAAACTTATCGAACATACCTACTTAATGAAATAAAGAAACAATTATTTCAGCATTTCCCAAAATTTAACCCCTGGGTTAGGGGGTTGGAAAGGGGGAGGAAAATTTTTGTAAAATATTTTTTTTTGTATTATTCACCGAATGAAATATGGCACAAGAAGGTACTCTACAAGACAAATATCAGTTACGAAAATTCAACCTCTATGGGAATGAGGGGGGGGGGGTAAATTTTTAATAATTGTTCATGATATTAAAGTAAATTCGGACAAATTAATATTCAATTAAAAATGAAAGTTCGATATTCAAACCCTAATACCATAGCACACAGACGAGAATGGATTTAGATATGTTTATCTGCATATCTGCTTTACTTACAAAGGTAAATTCGGGCAAAATAGCGAGGGTAGACAAGGAGTTAGTT
Source organism: Sialis lutaria (assembly GCA_949319165.1). NCBI lineage: Eukaryota > Metazoa > Arthropoda > Insecta > Megaloptera > Sialidae > Sialis > Sialis lutaria. The sequence continues at coordinate 6,627,561 of OX439233.1, read as the reverse complement.
TTTACAATTTTTAACTAACAACAAGATCCGAGATATTTACGTTTTTTATACGTAATGAATAAAAATCAATATAAAAAAAATGTAATATGTCAACTTCTATCACTAATGGAGAGTTCTAATTAATTTCGAAGTTTACGCGAGCGAAGCCGCGGGAATCCGCTAGTGCAATAATAAAAGTCAAATGACTTTTTGATTTTATCCCTTCAGTCACGAAAATTTTGAAAAATACTTTTTATAAATCGTAGTGAGAATGACTACGGAACCCTATCATGTGCGTGCTCAACACGCACTTGCCCGTTTTATTTTAAATTTTAATGGGCACGAAGCTCCAAGTACTCTGAAAACTACAGCCTCGAGAAATAATTATCTTGGATTAAATTTTGCTTCCTCGCAATATCGACCATACGAGAAGCTTTGTGATCGTTTTAAAAAGAGAAAAAAATGTGTTCTCCGATTTTAAAAATTTTACTTTATTTATTCGTTTCAGGTCAAGACAAACACTTTTCGTTCCGTGTCTGTCTGTCTGTCTGTCCCCCAATCCTTGTCAGACGCTTAACTCATGAACCACTGAACCGATATTGATGAAACCTGGTTGGTTGATTGTGTCTGGTTTGAGGACAGTCCCATTTCAAAATTATTAAAATCGTGTGTAAGGGGGAGGGGTCACATCCCAAAATATTTATTTTTTGATTTGAAGATATCTCAAGAAAGACACATGTTACGTGAAAATTTTATAGAACCTTTTTTGTAGAGCATTCAATTTTCTATAATATAGGTTACCTACGTTTGTTGTAAAATATTCCCTTACAAAGATTAATCTCAATTTGCTTTAAAAAAATCGTCATTTTTTTTTTTAAATTGCTATTTACTTTGACATATTAAATGTCATTTTGACATTTTTATAGCAGAAAAATAATGATTTTGATTGAAATTGTCAAAAAATTCAAATAAACGACATAATAACCAGGCACGTATTAAGAAAAATGTCGAATTAATATTTTTTATTAAAATTATAGGAAAATTAAATGGTTAACCAATGACAGACAGTTAATCTAAAAACTTAATCGTTTTTTATTTAAATTGTTCAATAATTAACTACATTTGATTAATTTAGCACGAGGAAGCACTATGCATTTACTTTGCAGATGTTTTTTATTCTTTTGCACTTTTCCTCTAAAGTTGATAGTTTCACAGTAAAAAATTTGTGAAAATTTAAAATGAATAGTATTATAAAATTAAAGAATTAAACACATCCTAAGGTTGTAGAATTTTTAGTCGAGTTTTTGAGACTTTTCGGGATAGTACAAGGAACAATATACCAAATTAAAAAAAATATACCCGAAAGCTATTTTTCATGAGAAAAGTGCGGAATTATTTGAGGAGCTGGGGAATAAAACTGGATAAATCAATTTTTGCAAATTTTACATAAGAGTCAAATTGTAACTATAGTTTCTATCAGGGCTGTGGAGTCGGAGTCGGAGTTTTAGTAATTTTGGGTGGAGTCGGAGTCGGTAAAAAGGTACCGACTCCGACTCCTTTAATTAAATAATGGGTTTTACTTCTTTACATACTTAATAGTTTTTGTTCGTTTTGAATTTTGAAGTACACTTAAAAAAAATTTGGCCGAAAACAGAATTTTTTCAAAACAAATTTTGTACAGTAAAGAGTTGGAGTTGGAGTCGGAGTCGTAGGTTTTTGTACCGACTCCACAGCTCTGGTTTCTATCTTCGTGTACTTTCTTAATCTTTTGAGTATGGTTATAGGTAGGTACATAGTGGAGATTTTTTAATACCCTTTGCACAAGTTAGAAAATGAATAACATAAAAAATAGATATCCAGTTCAAAGTGGTTTTATCAAGTTTTGTTCACTAGCTCCTAATTTTTTTTCTTGTTTCATTCTTAGAAATTTATAAAATACAAAAAAAAATTATGTCTGATATCCATAGGTGGGCATTAACTCGTTAATCCGTTAATCGGTAATTAACGAAGTTAACAAAATGGTTAACGGATTAACTTTTAAGTTAACTCAAAAAAATGTTAACGCTTTTGTTAACTTCCGTTAAATTCAACTTCCGTTAACTTTAGTCCGTTACATTGGTTGTTTGATGAAAAGTACATAACAAAGTCGAAATTGCTAAAAAAAGGTCTTCAAACATTTTGGATGGTTATCTTTTTAACGGATTAACTTTAACTTTCGTTAAATTTTCAAATTTTCGGTTAACTTTAACTTCCGTTACATTTTCGGAATTTTAACGGTTAACGAAGTTAACTTTTTTATTAACGGATTAACGATTAACGAAGTTAACTTTTCGATTAACTGTGCTCACCTATGCTGATATCCATACTTATCAAGCTGTCGAATAGATATATTTTTTATATATGTCAATTTAATGTCTGAAAATACGACCTTTTGTCCAACTATGTAAACAAATAGGGCCACTGTGCAGTGGAGTAATGTAATATAATAGGTAGCTATATAAAATATTTTATTAAAAGTCTTACCTGGTATGATGTACATTAAAATGAAATTAAAATATCCAAAAATACTTCTTCTCAATACTCCGCCAAACTCGCTCCAATTTTCTTTGCAGACGTGATACTTCGTGGAAGCCAAATTATTCCATAAATGAATATCGATATCTTCCTGGGAATGATTAGCCGTTGTATTGAAGAACGACATGTTGAATCTTGAGTTTTGTTCGGTAATGATTTTTAAACTGCTCGTTTGCCAGTTCTGCAAATTTAAATATAAATAGATTTTAATATATACCAAAATAAATATGTGTAGGTACTCGAGAAACGTTTAAAGTTTAATAATTCAATTAAAATTCAAGAATGTAATATAAATATTGATTAAACATCTATTATACCGGAAGTTGAAATTAAACGTGAAGAATTTTTATTTTAAAAGTAAGAGCTGTCTAAAGAATAACTTTTCAGACAAAAGTTATTCAGTTTGAAGGAGGCAATATAGATTTTTTTTATTTGTGGGTGTTTTTAATACTTAATATTTTTTTGCGGCGTTTACACCGAAAAAACAAAACAGAAACATCGTGTCTTTAAAATACTTCGTATTTAAAAATGTAAAGGGTAATTGTTTTTTCGTTAAAAAAACACCGTGTTTCTGTTTTGTTTTTTCGGTGTAAACACCACATTAGGGTATTTTCGGTATGTCCTTCCGATCGTCTGTATGTCACAGTTTGAAGGGGGCAATAAAACAAGATAATTTTTGCTTTCAAAGTCGTTATTAGAGTGTCTTCCCAATTTTATTTCTAAGCAGTCGATAAATTTTGGTTTTTAATTCCAGAATTTTGCTTTTAATTAGTACTTTAAATTAAAATTATAAGAAATAATAGTTTATGAAAAGTTTAGAAATAACTATATTTTTATAAATCGTCCCACGAACACGTACAATTTAATAGAAATTACCCGGGAAAAAATTGTAGATCTGCATTTTAAGACATCATATTTTTCACTGGTTTTTGATCTGTGCAGACTTGCAAAGATTTACAATGGTCTACAAAGATCTAAAACGATCTACAACATTCTACAAAGATCTCTGAAGATCATTGTAACGTTGTAAATTAATGAATTTTCAACGTTTTGATCTCTATCGCGATCTAAAACGATCTTAAGAGATCTTTGTAGATCATTTTAGATCTTTGTAGGTCATTGTAGATCTTTGTAAGTCTTCACAGATCAAAAAACAGTAAAAAATATGATGTCTCAAAATGCAGATCTGTCGAGATCTGAATAGATCTCTGCAGATCTACAATTTTTTCCCTAGAACTTACTTTTTCGTCAACACAGAACAGCTCTTGATACGTATTATCAAGTAGAGGATGATAGTTGAAGGGAATGTTAGTGAGAATGCCTATGGAACCCTAACACATGAATGGCCAACACGCACTTGCCCGGTTTTATTTTTAAAATGAGAATCCTTATTTTTTGTTTTAAATAGGTATATCTCTGTCTACGAGAAAAAGAAGAAACTTTTGTCAGACACATTTTTAATACGATTTTATAAAGCTTATTTTAAAAAATAGTGTGTAGATTGCGGGGATTATCATTTAGAATATATTAAGTTACTTTTGACTGCGGTGGAGGAGGGTAAACTAAATTACGATTTGTCTTTCTCACTTATACTCATGTATTTGCCATTACTTGTCATTTTACAATGCCAGCGTTGTTGCAATGTCACCCGTTACTTTCAAATATTTATACTATACATCATTTCATACATTTTTCATGTTTCTTATATTGTTTTTGTTTAATAACGGTATGGCCGAAACGTGTAATTCTTGTTAAAATAATTACATAGATGTATATTTTGCAATAAACTTAATTTTCAAATCAATCTTACTGTTTTTTAAATTGTTTTTTATCATTTTTCTATCTTTTAGCATTATATTTTCATCAATCTCCATTTAATACCATGTATTCCAATTAAACTTTAAAATTTATTTTCTTAAATACGAGTTGGTCGAAAAATCTTAAATTTCAGTATTTTATTCATTTTGAGTGTTTAAACAATTGTAAGAAAAGACCTCGCAGAATCCTTATAGGAAAGGGGTTTCGGGCAAACTCTTTGAAACTTTGGATTATAATAATAATAATAATAATAATATATTTATTCATTGGACATACAGAGATGTGTTGAATACGTCACAGAATATAAAAACAGTACAATGAGTAGGTAATAATATCACTTTCTAAATTATACATAAATATCGGAATAACAGATTAAATAATTAATTAACAAATTCATCAACACTATAAAAACACTTAGTAATTAAATATTGTTTAAACACCTTTTTAAATTTATCCAAATGCATTTCTTTAATAAATTTTGGGATAGAATTGAAAATTCTTAGCAGTTGATTTATAACTCCTTTATAAACTATGTGAGATGTCTCTGTCGGTATATATAAATCATTCTTAAACCTTGTTTTGTATTGATGTTGGATTTGAAATCTGTCGAAAAGTGCCTTGTTACTTGCTACGAAGCAACCGGCCTCATAAATATATAAGGATGGTAATGTTAGCAAATTTAATGATGCATAGTTGGGACGACATGATTCTCGTGGTTTAAGTTTTGATATCACTCGTATACAAGTTTTTTGCATACGGAACAATTGAATAGCATCGGGTACACCTCCCCAAAAAATGATACCATATCTTAAATTAGATATTATATATGCATGATACGCAGCAATTACTGAATCTTTCGGAACAATTGCACTGAGTTTTCTTAGTAGGTATATATAGGTTGAGATTTTTTTTTTTAGATTAGCAATATGTTCTTTAAAGTTTAATTTTGAATCCAAGTATATGCCTAAGAATTTAATTGCACCTGACTGTAAGTCTATATGGTTGTCTTTGGTACCTAATGTAGTGTTTTTTTGAGGACAGTTTCCAAATGAGAGGGCGTTTGATTTACTAATGTTCAATTTTAAACCATTATTTGAGAACCAAGTATTAATGTTTTTTAAAAGCTCACTTATGTCAGTATTTATATTGTTATTTATATTTTTATAAATTACCGTTGTGTCATCCGCAAATAAGATGGTTCTATGACTAATACTTTGGGGGAAGTCATTTATATAAATTAGAAATAGTAATGGGCCGAGGATCGATCCTTGTGGTACTCCCTTATTTACTATTAATTGGTTTGAATAGTGATTATTTATGCACACTTTTTGGTATCTATTACTGAGATAAGACGATATCCAGTTCAGGGCTGTACCTCTAATACCGTACTTTTCAAGTTTGTGTAATAGTGTTTTATGATCGACACAATCGAACGCCTTCGTGAGATCAAAAAATAAACCCACAGTGGTCATGTTTTTAGATATACCATTTAAAATTTCGTTAACCGTTTGGAATATTGCCATATTTACTGATTTTTTCTTTGTAAAACCGTTCTGTTCTGGACAAATAACATCAAATTTATCAAAGAATTCGGAAAGTCTATTAGAGATACATTTCTCGAATATTTTCGATATGTTTGATAGGAGGCTTATAGGCCGGTAATTTTCCATAGACTGCGGGTTGTTCTTTTTGTAAATAGGTTTTGTTATTGTTTCTTTTAAAATTTGGGGAAAAGTTGCATTTTCAAAAGAAAGATTGATTAAAAATACTAATGGCTGACATAAATTATGATAGTTTATTTTCAAAAAGTTTGAGCTCATCTCATCCCATCCCACAGATTTAGAAGATTTTATTTTGAGAATTATATTATATAATTCATTTTCATTAACTGGTTGTAAGAAAATGGAATTGAAAATTGGATCGCTGATATTACTAATGTCATTCGGGGGATTAATATTCAATGAGTTTGTTATGTTAGAGAAATAATAATTGAACTCATTAGCGACTTCTTTAGAGTCTGTTATTAACTTATCATTAATATTTATCGAGATACTTTCTTGGTTCTTTGATTTTTTTGAATTATTATTAATTAGTCTCCACATTGATTTAGAGCGGTTTGAAGATTCGTCTATTATTTTTTTGTTTGCGTTTAATTTTTCGTTAATAATTACCTGTTGTAAGTTTTTACAGTATGATTTATATATTGAAGTGAAATATGAGTTATTAGATTTTTTACTTAAAATATGTAAATAGCGTTTAATTTCACATTTGTTTTTTATGTCCTCTGTCAGCCAAGAATTGTCAATTCTATCCGTACAAATATATATCTTTTTGATTGGAAAGGCAATATCAAAGTAATAGTATAAAGTTTTATAAAAACATGCATAAGCTGTATCTACGTCGGAATGACAGTAAACGTCAAACCATGTTTCTTTAGAAATTAAAAAATTAAAATAATTATAATTTTCGGTATTAAATAATCTTCTATAACAATATTGTCTATAGTTTAATGTGCAATTTTTATTTGTAAAATCTTGTAAATTAATATTGATATTTATTGCACAGTGATCTGACAAGCCTGTTTCTGTTATATTTTTGCATAATTGATGAGTAGATCAAAAGTGTCAATGGGCACTAAGTCCAAAAAACTCAAACTTTTAAGATATAGCCTTCTGAAGTTGGGGATTATGATTGTCTTTAATATACAATATTTTTTTTGTAGAACTTTAAATTTCGCTCAACTTTTTGTATGTTTTCCCAAAGACATCTATAAAATCGGTTGCCACCATAAAAAAGTAACTTTTCAATTCATTGAGAAATGACAACACTTAAATCTTATTGTTACGTTTTTTTAATTATAAACAAATCCAATTGTTTTATAATAAAAAAACGTAATAATAAGATTTAAGTACTGCATTGGCTAAAGAATTTAAAAGTTTACTTTTTTTATGGCAATAATCGATTATATAAGTCTTTGGGAACACATACAAATAGTTGTGCGAAAATTAAGGTTCTACAAATTTGTTTATTACAAATTAAAGGCGAGCATGATTCCCAACTTTAGAGGGCTATATATTAAAAGTTTGAGTTTTAAGGGCTTAGTGCCCATCGACACTTTTAATTTACTCATCAAGGATTATCAGAATCCAAAGTTTCAAAGAGTTTGACTGAAACCCCTTTCCCATAAGGATTCTGCGGGGTCTTTTCAACGTATTCCTACTGGTTTAACGTACGTAGTTGGTAAACTACCTACCCAACCTCCTTTATTAGAGAAAAAGTACAAAAAAAGTATTTTTTTAAATCATGGTGTAAAAATTAATTATTTAAAAACAATGCTTTTCTCACAATGGTACTTAGCTTATCTAAGAGCAGAACTTGACTTTACAATTATGCAGTTCATTTCTAGTGTCTAACCATTTTGTAAAGCTGCTACAGCCTACTAAATGTTAGTAAGCTTTATTCATAAAACAGCGCCATTTGTAAAAAGGTTATCTACGTACAAGCATATATATATATGAAATTTTATATAAACATTATTGTAGATATGCATATGCATGTACATATGTACCTACAAGGATCGTTCCATAGGGGTTGTGAAACTGTAATATTTACAAACAAAAATAACATTTTCTTTGCATAATTAAAATATTTAAATTTTCCGCTTTATATTCACTGCTAGCTACCTTGAACTACCTTCATATATAGCATCTTGTAACTATGTAAAAAAACTACTCAAAGTGAAAAGTAGGCACATCAGAACGCGGTTGTAATTACATTTGACTCTTTATTTTATACATGTGTATATTTTAAAAAATACAGAAATATGACGAAGCTGTTAATTTGTCAAGGGTTTTTCTTTATGATACATGAGTTTCTTTTGGAAAAAAGAATACAGATGTGTTTTAACAACAATTATATGTACCTACTCATCATTTTGAACATTTCTAAAATTAATTAATTTGGTCGTTAGATTTTTTTGATGATTTACAAGTTTTAGTAATTTTTCAAACAGGAACTTAAAGGCCGGTCTACACGGCGACATTTTAATGTCTAGACTAAGTCTATACACTAATATACACTGAGTGTCATCGTGTGGACATCACCTAGAATAGTGTAGCTACATTAAATTTGAGGTGTCTGCAACTAGAGTCAGTGTCGCCTTAGTTACCGTGTGGATATATTAAAAAAAAGTTTCAGACGATTGGAAATATATTGCAAGTGTCACATAAAATTATCTAATACCATCGTCAATTGTTTGTCGGTCGCTGATTAATTTTCATCGAGTGTCTAATTAGTTAAATAATTTCTAAATATTAATAAAAAATTAGAAAAAAAAAACTTTTTTAAAAAACAAGCTTTTATATACATATAATGTACATGTGCACTAAAAAGTAAAAAATAAATTTTCAAACTATCCCTTTATTTTTTAGCTCACAAACTCTTCCAGAATTATTATGACTAAAAAAGCTTGTAGTCCAGTGCCAATCCGACTTTTTGAGGCTAAAAAACAGAAAAATTCTCTACAGGCTGGCGATAGTGTGAATCGTTGCTAAAAATGATTACAAACAGAGGAAAAATAAATGCACCCTTGCACATGAAGCGGTTTCGAAAGGGGGTGGTTTTTAAGGGTTGAAAACGGTTTTTTACGATTTCCGACGAAGTATGACTTTCTATCGAAAAATGGTCTACAGTAAAGTTGTTGATAATAAATAAATCTACAATTTTGTTTCAAACCAATTTACAACATAACCTCAAATTTTCCGAGATAATAGCAAAAAACCGTTTTTTCGAATTTTCGAGTTTTTTGTGTCGAAAAAATTGTCAAAATACGTGAAATTTTTATGAAATGTGTATTTTGAAGTCCTTTAATTTTACCGAGCTGTCCGGAATTTCAAAGTTAAATATTTCCTGAAATATTAACGTTTTTCGAAAAAAATGAAATTTTTTCAATCGAAAAATTGATCGTAGAAATTTTAGATTTTTTAACTTTTAGGGGGCTCATTTTTTTCGTCTTGAGTTGTACTTTAAGATAGATAAAAAATTAAAATACCTTTATATTTAAAAATTCTGTGAAAAAATAGAAAAAACAAAAATAGTGATTTGTAAAAAACGCAATTTTATTTTTCAATCACCCTAAAAATTTTGTACTAATCATGAAATTTTTGTGCTAAAATACAAGAATAAATTATATTCAATTTTGTAAATGGATAATTTACGAAAAAAAATGTCATACAGTGTAAATTGATAGGAATAAGATGCTGTAAATAAGTAATTTTTCGGTAATAAATCGTAAAAGCATCATAAATTGAATTTTTTTTACATATATTTAAAATTACTTGTTCTAACAAATAAAAGAAAGTTCCATTACATAGTACTTATATTAATTTTACAAAAAATTAATATACTATTATTTTTTTTTAAATAAAGTTTTTTATTATTATGTTAAAAATTTTCAATTAATTAATTACAGCATTCTATTTCTATCAATTTACACCGTATTACATTTTTTTAAGTATTTAATAATAATAATTATCCTTTTATTAATTTGAATATATTTTATTTTTGTATTTTAGTACAAAAATTTCATGATTAGTACAAAATTTTTAGAGTGATTGAAAAATAAAATTGCGTTTTTTACAAATCGCTATTTTTGTTTTTTCTAATTTTTCACAGAGTTTTTAAATGTAAAGGTATTTTAATTTTTTATCTATCTTAAAGTACAACTCAAGACGAAAAAAATGAGCCCCTTAAAAGTTAAAAAATCGAAAATTTCTACGATCAATTTTTCGTTTGAAAAAATTTAATTTTTTTCGAAAAACGTTAATATTTCAGGAAATATTTAACTTTGAAATTCCGGACAGCTCGGTAAAATTAAAGGACTTCAAAATATACATTTCATGAAAATTTCAAGTATTTTGAAAATTTTTTCGACATAAAAAACTCGAAAATTCAAAAAAACAGTTTTTCGCTATTATCTCGGAAAATTTGAGGTTATGTTGTAAATTGGTTTGGAACAAAATTGTAGATTTATTTATTATCTACAACTTTACTGTAGACCATTTTTCGATAGGAATTTATACTTCGCCGAAAATTGCAAAAAACCATTTTCAACCCTTAAAAACCACCCCCCTTCGAAACCGCTTCATGTACAAGGGTGCATTTTTTTTTCTTCTTTTTGTTATCTATATTAGCAACGATTCCCACTATCGCCAGCCTGTAGAGAATTTTTTTTCCCCAAAAAGGCTTTGGCACTGGACTATTGTGGCGTTCATTTAATATTTAGAAATATCTAGTATACCAAATATGTAATGTAGCAAATCAAAATGGAACTTAATGTAATATTTTGACAAATTAATTGAAAATATATAAGGTAGTTTGTTTTCGGTAACTATTCATGTAGAATCTAGAAGAAATTAACCTGGAATTTTATGTAATATTTTGAAATATTCGTTTAAAGTAGCTAAATGTAGTTTTTCTTTGAGAAACTTTTAGCACTTAATTTTATTTTGAATCTAGAATTCCAAATATTAATGTAATGCACCAATTTAACATTTGATGATTTAATGTAATATTTTGAAATATTAATTGAAGGTAGATAATATACTTTTTTAACTCCTACACTTTTTCCTATGTTGAATCAAGCGAATTTTAAATATTTATTTACTGATTGTTAGTGAAACCTGGAATATAATGTAATATTTGAAACAGTAATTTAATGTAGCTAAAGGTATTTTTTCTTTCTAAAATTTATAATTTGAATTAAGAATTCCAAATATTAATATAATGTACAATTTGACATAATATAAATAAGTACAATTTAATATATTATTAATTTACAGTAGAAAATGCAAGTTTTCCTTTGTTGATCTTTTAATCACTTTTTCTATTTCTAAATATTACATTAAATATTAAATGAACGCCACAAGCTTTTTTAGTCATAATAATTCTGGAAGAGTTTGTGAGCTAAAAAATAAAGGGATAGTTTGAAAATTTATTTTTTACTTTTTAGTGCACATGTACATTATATGTATATAAAAGCTTGTTTTTTAAAAAAGTTTTTTTTTTCTAATTTTTTATTTTGGGTATTCATTTTTAGCCATAGGTCATTTAATTCTTTTAATTATACTTATTACATATTCATTACATCAGAAGACTAAAAACCATATTTTGTTTTTAAAACCTCATCGGAATATATTCATTGAAATATAATAAAAATTACATTTTGATGAAAATTAAGATATCAAAGTTTATAATAATTACTATTTACTTATTATTTTTTCTTATTTTAAGAATCTTTTTAATTTCAAACAAATAAATATTTTTAACGTCACTAAATCATTATTTATACATTTGCATAAGCATCAGGTTTTAAATACATGAACATCGTTTACGTAAATTAAAATATAATTTGTGAGTTTTGAATCAATTTTCATTGAAAATAAAGTTTACAACATTATAGAAAATAGTTATGAATATTAAAATTTTAATAAAATTATTAATATCTAACAAAAATACTTTCTGCCAAAAACAAAGTGGTTTAATTGAAGAGAAAATTATTATAAAAAAAAACAATATTTTATACAGAACTAATTAATTAACCAACCAAACGACTAAAAAAATAAGAATTACTTATTTTAAAAATAAATAAATAAATTCAAAATTACAAATAAAGAATGAATTAGAACTATAGTTAAAGAAGTTCTTAACAGTGGATTGAGGATGTTATTTTAAGCAAAAAACTTCATATGAATATGTTTCCGAAAATTCTTCGTGAAAGAGCTACAACCTTCCAAAAATTGTACCAAAAATTTATGTTTAATATCTAGAGAACCCATTGTCATATAGTTATGAAATTTAAATTTTTATGCTTAAAATAACATTCTCAATCTACTGTTGAATTTTTTTACGTTAGTTATTAATCCCGTACATTTTTCTTTGCGAACATTAAAAACGTTGATATCGAAATCAGCTATAACTGTAAAAGTGTCTATGAATACATAAAAATCTTACCTTACAATAAATTTCCAATGTTTCATTCCCTCGTATGTGGATTTCTTTTAATACAAGTGTTATTTTGTCAAATTTTTATTTTAACTACACTAAAAATTGACATTATGGAACTCAGTCGTAAATTGAGTATTTATATTTTTAGCACTTCATAAAGTAACTTTTAAATTTAAATTTTAGAACTACACAAACAACTTAGGGCTACATACTAAAATAACCGCTACTTTTAAATTCTATTTGACATTCGACATAATTATTTTTATTATAAAAAGTAACCATGGCTACGAAAAATTATAAACGCAAGCATATTATTGGATGTATTAGATACATCAAAAAAGACCTTATAATAAAATAACATAGCTATAAAAATGATAAAAAAGTGCATTGTCACGGAGAATACACCATATTTCAAAATTTGACGAAAATCGTACGACGGGAAGTTCGTTAAAAATCGGTCGCAAGATTTGTACCACGGGATGTAATAAAAAAGCAAAATAAACACAATAATTTCTTCATCAACGAAAATTGGTACAGACCGATTGAAGTATTGTAAATGTGTTTTTTTGCATGGGATTTACTACATCCTGGACCTTATTAGCCAAAAGTACTTAGTTGACAAATGGGTCTAGAGATAGTATTGCAGGAGATGAAAGGGATTCCAGGCAAAATATGTTTTACCCCCCCCCCCCAACCCCCTTTTTATTTTTTTGAAATATAATTTAAAAAATTATCATTATTTAATAAATATGTGAAGATCTTTTTTGCTCAATCATTTAAAAAAGGTCTTCATTATCAAAATTATTTAAAAACCTAAAAAGGTTCTCACTTTTTTTATCGATTCCCCCTCTTCAACTTGGGGCCCTGGGCTAGTGCCTAAAGTGATTACTGAATAATGCACCACTGATTTTGTATAAGTAATAACTTAGTAAAAAAGGATGAACAAATTCTAAGCATGCAACGTTTTAAAAACTAATATATGTTACGTATTCATGAATTTTTGACCTTCTAGCATGTTTCATTGTACTTAAAAATGCCCATAAAGTAGTATATTTTCCAGTAAAAAGTTAAAAACATTACAGTTATTACGGCCACTTGTACGCATTCGTTCATTTCGACATAATCAAATTGCGAGTGTCAAATATTACTAATATCACGTGTAGACACTGATCTAGCAACACTCGCTTTAGTCAAGTGTCCTAGATTGATCTAGAGTGGAAAAAATGTCTACATGTGGACGGTAACGACATTTATCTAGACAAAAATGTCGACACTAAATGTCTACGTGTAGACCGGCCTTAAGGCTGTTCATGCCGATTTTTCCGAAACTGAATTCTACGAGATGTCGCCACCGTAGAAAACAAAAATTATTTGCAAAATAGTCTAGCCCTGAGGGGAAATGACAGATACAAGAAATTCAGTGACAATTGACGATCGAATGAAAAATGGGATATTCTCGAAATTAAACATAGATGAAGCTACACAGGATAGAACTAGTTCTTATGTTTTTAGGCTTACATTCAATATTTTCAAATGAAAATTGCAGAATTATTATAAAATTAGAAAGTTTAAACAAATATCTATGTCGCGGTATATTTTTTCTCCATATTTTTCAAGAATTTTTGTTATATATTGAGTTTTATCATATCAAGAAAAATACACACATTTTCAGATTTTTTTTATTAATATATAAAAAAATTAAATTGAAAAATTAAGTATGTCATAACATAGAAAAATTAATCTAGTTTATCATTGTATTTTTTCCTAAATGATTTATTAATACTGGTCAGAGCTGAACTTAAAATACAAAACCGTAATTTCTCTATAGTAATTCTTATGGCAATTCAAATAGCATGTTCAGCCTTAAACCGGAATTTATTTATGGTTCGGGTCCGATAATAATTTTCGGTTCGTGTTTAGGTTTAGGTTAAGGTTCAGCACGGTGCAAAGTATTTGGGTTCAAAAACCGTTATTTTTTCAGGTTCAGGTTCGGGTTCGGGTTCAAATAAAAAAAATACAATTCAAATAAGTTACTATTTGAAAATAAAAAAGCTATCCTGCTGTGGGCTCACAAAACAGTAATATGGGGTATAAAATAAAAATCCATTAAAAACAGTATACTTATTTTTAGTTTTCTTTTTGATCAGCTGTAATAAAAAAATCAAGTTATTCAAATCTCCATTTCTTGAAATAAAATTTATTTTCGTCAATGATATTATAACAAATGTATATTATTATATTTATAGTACTAACATAATGCTGTAACATTTGTTCTGTAAGTGATAGAGAGAGATGCAGTGTAGTTTGGAAAATTTCTATATATTTTTCTAAGAAACTGATTCGTAGTTTACTACAGTTCAGGATAGTATATATGTAGTATTTATTGACTGTACGTAAATAAATAAATATTTATTTACGTAGACAATATATAATATTATAAATATTTATTTACGTACAGTCAATAGATACTAATAAATATTTGTTTATTTACGTAGTCAATATTTGTAATGATAAAAATATAGGTAACGAAAATCATCGCGTAATTATTTCATATGAACACGAATACAATATTCCAAGTATTTATGAAGGCATTAAATATGATTACATTTTTGAAATAATTAGTTACGTCAGGATTTGTAGCAAGGAAAATACTAAAAACAAACAAATGTTTTAATTGCAACAAATTACTTATTTCGCAGCAATCATCTTTTTTACTAAATATAAAAAATTGAGGCAATTTTTAAAAACCGTCAACTGATCACATAGAAATTTGTAAAATTAGTGAACGGATTTTCCGAGAAAGTAATATTACTGGTAGTGTTAATATTAAACGTTTATTAATAAAAAAAATAGTTTTAAAGTAATTCCCATGTGGTTGTTAAAAATGATGAGGTGAATTGCACTAACAATCACAGACAAGATTTAATTATTTTTTTATATTAGGTTACACTATGAAGCAACAAAAAAGATAAACAAGAAATTAGAATTAGATCAAAAAATACCAAACTGATATTATATAAAAATCAGTACCTAATCATTTTTAATAAATAAAATATTTTATAACGTTAGTTATTTTTTGTCATTTAAACCAAAAATGAAAGTTAGTAAGTAAGGACAAGTGTATTTCCAAAGTAGTTTCTATCTCATTCTTTTTTCGAGTCCATGCCTCTATGTCTATGTTTATGTTTATCAGCAAATTACATAATTAAAACACATTTTAAGAAAATAATTTATACGAGACCGAGGCGAGACTACCTAATTCTTGTCTCGTGTACAGTCCTACTATAGTAATGATTTTTGTCAGTGGCGTAGTAAGAAAATTTTTCGGGGGTAATACTTTTCTAACATACATACAATGTGTCAAATTTTGGAAGGCATTTTGAATTGATGTTTTCTTAAAACATGCGTTTTTTTAGAACACTGAACATTTCGCAACTGAGAATATAGAGCAGTGGCGTCGCTAAGGGGGGTGACATCCGGGGCGGAAATCGGGAGTGTCATCCCCCATTTTTATAAATTGGATGATTATTACCCCTTATTGACTTTTAATGGCCAAAAAAAGTAAATTGGCTCAATTTTTATACACATTTAACCTCCTACATGTTTAATTTTTTAATATACGAGACGGGTGTCATTTTCTTGAGATTGACACCCGGGGCGATCCGCCCTCCTTTAGCGACGCCACTGGTGTAGAGCATATCTATATCTATAAAAGAGTTTGTCCTTAACCACTCACTCACTCATATATATGAGTGGGTTAAAGCAGGGTGTCAAAGTTATTATAAGAAAATATTTTTTTTTGTTGGCATTTACTTGAAACTTATCGAACATACTCTACAATATATTGTAGATTATTTATAATAATGATAACAATTATTTTAACATTTCCCAAAATTTTACCCCTAAAGTGTTAAGAAGGTGGAATTTTTTTTTTATTCACCGAATGAAATATGGCACAAGTAGGTACTCTACAAGACAAATATCAGTTACGAAAATTCAACCCCTCATCATTTAAAAATGAAAGTTCGATATGCAAACCCTAATAGCATGGGACGGGGACTAGGATGGATTTAGATATATATGTATCTGCATACCTGCTTTAGTTATAAAGGTAAATTCGGGCAAAATAGTCATCTATTAAAATAAAAATTTCGACATTCAACCCCTAATGGCGGAGGTAGACAGGGTCTGTGTTTTTGATATGTTTATCTGCATAGCTGTTTATGTTATAATGGCGGAGTCGGGCAAAATAATAAATGGCGAGGGTAGACAGGGGGTTAGTTTTTACAATTATTAACTAAGATCCGAGATATTTACGTTTTTTTATAGGTAATGAATAAAAATCAATATAAAAAAATGTAATATGTCATCCCCTATAACGTATGGAGAGTTTTAATTGAAATATTTTCAAGCCGCGGTATTCCGCTAGTTTAAAATAAATCAACAGTATACTCCACCACATGATACATAAAATAACAATAGAGATAAAGCTGATGGACGCAAATGAGACGCCTGTAGATATGTATTTGATAAAATGATTTAATTAAATGGAGGAACGCCTGAACAATAGATAATTAACCAACTATATTACATTAGTCTATTTGACTTTAAGTATGATGAGATCATTATTATATCACGACGAAATTGAGTATAATGTTAGGTAATCAAAACTGAATAGAATTATAGAACAGATTATGAAAGGTAGGTGAAAATCCTACGCACTCATTAAAAAAATTATCAGAGAAAAGCTCTGTAATTATGGTTAATATTACCGTACAAAGATTAAAGAGACTCAAAAACTTTAACTGTACATAAATTGATTTTTAATTAATTTTCACGGAGTATCAGGATTGGTTATAAAGCAAGCTTGATGGTGTTAAGAAGTTTGAAGACAAAATCTCTTAGGCCCGGTTTCTCAATATGAGTTTAAACTATGTACAAATGTATATGTTCCAGTTAAACTGTACATGTGTTTCTCAATCTCCAGTTTGAAACTTATAACTTAATCTTAAGTTTAACTATTTACTGACATATGAACTCTTGGTTGAATCAAAAATATCTCGTGAACTACATATGTTAGAAACATGAAATTTTTACTCTTACTTTGTATTTAAAATGATGTCCTCTAGACAAAGATATTAAAAAAATTGAGAAAATAAATGTTTAGGGGTAAAAGAGCAAAAGGTAGGCAAAAAATATGTTTTTGTTATATCAAAATGTATAACAAAATGAATAGAATTTGACACAGGGGGCTCCAAAGTCAAGTTAAGAAATAAATAAATAATTTATCAAAACCCATGGGTATTGCCGCGCAACCCACTTGGATTCATGAATCAATCCCAAGTACAACGAGGTACATGACGTCATATATGAAAAATTTTGAGGGAAAAAATTCCTAAAATGTGCTAAACTAGAACAGATCTACCATTTAGCAAAAACCTGAGGTATCTGAGTGGTCAGGGGGCCGAGATTTCGCGGTGGAAGACAGACAGACGGACGGAAAATTTAGCATACAAGCGCTACCACTTCGTTAGTTGCGCTAGAAACTGTACCAAAGCGTGCGGTTTGGGGTGTCAAAATGTAGATCTCAAACAGTAGAATTAGATCCTATTTTTTTAACTTAAAAATGGCACCTGCAAGGTAACTCTTGGCTCAAAAATCTGAGGAAATTCGGTGATACTGTCAACGCCAAATACTAAATTCAACAGTATCATTTCAAATTTTAGAGATATAGGGAGGGGCATCATAGACTTTTTTTTAATTTTCATATCTATGTACACATGTGGGGTGTCAAAATGTAAGATCTCAATTAACTTTATTTTTTTCTTAACTCAAAAATGCGTATTTCGGAACCCTTAAGGTATACAATCGATTTTTTTATATAATTCAACAGAATAAGTGTAATTTACTAAAAACACCATTATTTAAATGTACTTACAACTTGACGCAATAACAGGTAAACTTCGACGTTTATTTGTGTTGCAACACCATTTCTATTAACAGTTAACAGTTGAGAAACTTTCGACGGTTTCAGATTCCCAAAGACTCACTACTAATTACACAAAATTCGCCTTGAGGCATCCCTTAAGTTATCTACACGCTTGTATTTGGCGCCGAGAGAGCAAATGGAATCGATATGTTTAATTTAACAGGCGATATTTGTTCCATTCAAGCGTAGTTTGTATTTTATTCATTTAGCAATGAAATCGTTTTAACAATTTTGCTTCCTCGAAATATCGAAGATACGAAAAGCTTTGTGATCGTTTTAAATGAAAAAAAAAATGTTCTCCGATTTAAAATTTTTAACTTGATCTTTCCGTTTCAGACAGACACATTTCGTTCTATGTATGTCTGTCTGTCTGTCTGTGTGTGTAAATGTTTGTGTGTCTGTCCCTTGAAACCTTATCATATGCATAACTCATGAACCACTGAACCGATATTAATGAAATTTAGTTTGTTTGGTTAGGTCGGGCTTGAGGACGGTCCCATTTGAAAATTATTATTATCGTGTGTAAGGAGGAAGGGTATCACCCCAAAATATTTTTTTTGAAGATATCTCAAATATTCCCTTGCAAAGATTAAATTTAATTTGCTTTAAAAAATTGTCATTTGTTTTTTACAACCGCTATTTTCTTTGACACAAGGTTATGGAATCAACAACGTCTGTCTGTCATTCGTTTGTTCTTCCCCTATGATATGAAATAATCTGGAAAAATATAGGAATGTGTATGTACAGTAGAAACCGGTTATAACGACATCGGTTAATACCATGATCCAATAATACAAGGTCTGCTTGACAGCTCATTTGTTCTATACTGTGACGTCATTATCACTAAATTTTTCTAAGAAGGAATTTGTGAAAAACGAAATATAAATTAATAAACGATTAATACTGTTTACATAATAGTTTTTTTCTTTGATTTAATGTAGTTTTTTTAATCACAACCCACATTTGTAAAATTTTTGTCGTTGTAATACGTCATCGACACTAAATTTATATACTTAATATGGCGGCTGTCAAAATAATCATAGCTGACCTTGTGTTATTGGATCATGGGTTAATACGAGGTATCAGTTTTAACGACTTAATATAAAAGTCCAACTGAATCCCATATAATTGCATTTTTACTGCTTATAACGACGCTTTTTGCGACCAATATGACCGCAGCCTTCGATGTCGTTATAATCGGTTTCCACTGTATAACAATACCGAGCTTTTTTATGTTAAGGGGGATAGCCACTATGACGGAAAAAAAGAAAAAAAAATTTTTTTGTACATTTTTTGAAGTATACATATTCATAGATATGTATAAAAAAAATGAGTTTAAATTCCGAAAATTGGAATTATAGTCAATTTAGTAAGACGAGGTAGCGCGGCCGGTTACGCCATAATAAAAACAGGGGGATGACAAATGTGACGGAAAAAAAATATAATTTTTTTTTCTTAGATTTTTTTTAAGTTTACACATTCATAAACATGTATACAAAAAATTGAGTTTAAATTTTGAAAATTGACGGAGTTACAGTTAATTTAGTGAGACGAGGTAGCACGGCCGGTTGTGACATAACAAAAACATTAAACATTTATCTCGAAATTACATTTTTCGACCTGGTTGACACGATTCCTCAAATACTAATGAACCGATTTCAATTTTTTTTTAATAATTTTCGTAATTGTAGTAGCTATCGTTGCACGTAGCCGATTTTTGAAATTTTGATAATTACTATTTCTAAAACCGCTCGAATTAAAAAAAATAGGTCTTAAAAATGAAAAAAAATTTCAAACGATCGCCATTTTGTGAAAAAATAAAATAAAAAAAAAACGGCTACGTGCAACGATAGCTACATTCATATAGATATTGATAAAATTTTTATTAATTTTTTAATACAACCTTTCTCGAAATTTCGAGTCGACCATAGACAAAAATATTTTTTTTGGTCGTCGCATCGAGGCTCATAACTTTGTAAATATTTAATATTTTTCAATAAAAATTTATATTAAATAAGTTGAATATATACTTAATAAAATGTACTTTACCTGATTCAAAAATAATTAGTTATATCTGTGAAAAAAATTCCCAAACATTGACAAGTTTTTTACCCGTCACAGTGGCTATCCCCCTTAAGAAATTTTTTCTGACTATATAAAATACTTTTTGTTAAGTGGTAGGGTCCATGTTAAGATGAGTCATCATGTTTACAGACATCAATGAACTTAAAATAATATATGATAATGTACATTGGTACTAGCTAAAAAAATGTACGTACTATCGGCAACACAAGTCGTCTGCCACACGAAAGGTCACAATAGGCATGATGCCAGTAACAAAGTATAATTGAAATTATGATTTTAAATAATGAAATAGGTTAAAAAGATTCTAAAAAATCTATTCATTTTTATATTAAAAATGAGATTAATATAATTTTTGCTAAAATAAAAATGCAAAATACAGCAATCCACCATGTTAAATGAAACACCAATCACAGAGAATGACGTCACGCATCAGTAAACGTCAAAGTGATTGACTTTTATTTTAGACAAATATCAATTCCTCTTACAAGATTATTAAGCACATACCATTATTTGGAATTCATTTTTAACACCCAAATAATTAAATTATTGTCAAACTCTGAATGTTTGATTATTGTTGACAAGGAGTGTGACGACTCTGAAATGTAACCTGCGAGCGTTTTGGCGTCAAATTCAAAATTAGTTTTAAAAGAGTCAATTTTTACGATTAAAACTTTATTTTCTGCAGAAATAAGTATTTTTTTGGAAATAGGAGACACGTAAGATCATCATATAATGGTTTTTTTTAAAATTAGTCATAATGCCTATTGTGCACACAACAAATTCAAAAATTTTAAGACAAACATCGTGGGTTACCTTTTTCTAGCTTACTTATATAGTTACATCAATTAAATGTGCAGGTTACAGCAAAATCGGTTTAGTAGTTTAAAAGTTAATAATAACAACGAGAACGGGACAATGATAGTATTTTGCATATCTTTTAACAAATTTCACTCTAGCCTACAATAGGGCATTTGGTAATATTAATAATAAAGACTAAAATATTGTAAATAGTGTTGTATATATTACTATATTTAACAATCAAGTGTTTTTTTATGTGAAATAAGTCAGTATTTTAATAATAAACCTAATTTAAAAATGTATTATTTAACTTATTTGTCACGTGATCGCAAACGCGTCTATCAGAACTGCCACTGTTATGACATAGTTACTCACTAAAAAACGTCAGAATACTCGATTCCTATTGGTTGATTTCAGTTTGTTTTGTAAACAGTTACGTTGAATGCGTGTTTAGGCGGGAATTTTTTCATTTAAATAGAACAAGATTATTTTGAACGTTTGTTCGGTATTATTTTGGAAATAGATACTAAGGAAGTATCTATTATACAGGATGTCCAAGATAAGCGTGAAATACATGGGGATATCCTAAACGGTAAGAGATACAAATGTGGTTAAATGAGATGAATTATTTGTAAGAAAGGGGTGAGTATTACAACATCAAAACATATTAATAATTTTATGTGGTTTAGGCGGTATACCCAAAAAACTGAAAATTCGGAATTTCTTTAAATGATTATAACTTTTTTGGAAAAGTAGATAGGTACTTTTTGTTTGCGGTTTCTTAAAGCACTTTTTTGTTAAAATTGTTTGGTGTATTCAGAATTTTTATATCACTCTTAGTTTCCGAGTTACAAGCCCTAACTTTAGTTTTTCTTATGGGCCGCTAAGTTGGTTATAGCATATTTGAACGTGTTTTTTATTTTACTTTACAATGTTATGTCACATGTCATACTTATTATTAAAAAAAAGTAAGAACCTTTTTTTGTAATAGTTTATTGTTTTTAAATATGCATTTGTTATTTTCATTGTTGTTATTGCGATTTTTGTTTAACAATTTTTATTTTTCATGGCTTACTTAAATGTTTGTAATAAAATAAACCAGTATTTAGTACATCGACTTATTTTCTATAATAAGTATGTCATGTGACATATCGTTGTAAAGTAGAGTAAAAAACACGTTCAAATATGCTATAGCTAACTTAGCGGCCCATAAGAAAAACTAAAGTTAGGGCTTGTAACTCGGAAACTAAGAGTGATATAAAAATTCTGAATACACCAAACAATTTTTAACAAAAAAGTGATTACCGCAAACAAAAAGTACCTATCTACTTTGCCAAAAAAGTTATAGTCATTTAAAGAAATTCCGAATTTTCAGTTTTTTGGGTATACCGCCTAAATCACATAAAATTATTAATATTTTTTGATGTTGTAATACTCACCCCTTTCTTACAAATAAGTTATTAATTTAACCACATCTGTATCTCTTTCCGTTTATGATATCTCCATGCATTTCACGTTTATCTTGGACATTCTGTATACATACGCACAATTTACAATATATTTTAAAACTTAATCAAATAAATGTTTACACATCAATAAAGTTATTATCATCGTGGTTTCGACACTTAAAATTTTAAACAATCCTTACCTTCAAAGTTATATTGAGATTTTCAAAATCCGGAACTAGAATCTCATCTGTAACGCACACCCACAGTAACGGTGAGAACATGACCATTGATACGAGCCATAGAACTCCGATGACGTACGTCGCTGAACGACGGTTGAGAAGCTTGGGGAGTCCCATTGGTTGCGTGATCGCTAAGTACCTGTCAATACTCATTGACGTGATTGTGAATACACTTGTTGCAACTGCGACACCTGCAAATAAAGAATATAATTTATTTATAATAAACTCTAGGAAATCTCTATTCTGATAACTCAGTCAAAATGACTTTGCATTGTTATTATGAAAAGTAGGCTTAGGAGGATTTGGATTAAATTTTGTCATCAAGCTAAAATATTTCTTGTGAGTCATAAGGGGGAGGGGGTACCATCTTATGAGTGTAAAATCAAGGGTCATTTTCTTCTTTTTTTATGAAAGGAATCAAAATTTTGATGATTTTTTTTGTATTCAAAAATTATTCGGTTTATTTAAATAAAAAAATGCGTCGCCGCAATTACCGCAATGAAATCTAATTTTGTATGACCTCTCTGGCCGTACTTTATAGGTCATATTTTTTTATTTGGAACAAAAAAAAACATTTAAAAAATACAATATGCTAAAACGAAGTGAATTTCTCGAAAAATTGATTTAAAAATGGCGTCGTTTTGAACGAAAAATTTTTTTCCGAAAAAACATCGAAAATCGTATGAAAATCAATAGTAAGTTTTTACATCCTTCACTAGAAAATATTATTGTGAAGCTACAGCTGAAATTTTAAGTCAATCCGATAAAAACTGAAGGCGCTAGGAGTACGGCCAGTTTAAAAAACATGATTAAAAAAAACGCTATTTAACATAAGTTGAAAACCGCACCCGAGCGCACATGAATTAACCGCAAAACGGCACTTCGTTCGAAAAATTAACTTTTTGGACCCTTTAAAAACTGTCCTCCCACACAAGACCTTTTGTACATCATTCTTAAATAGTTAATGGGATCATTTAAACCAATAAAAAAAGTAGTCAATTTTTTACGTAAAAATTGTCTGAAATTGCAATTCTTGACCGTTTGGTCAATTTATTTATTTCATCGTTATAATGTTAACTATATACACTACCGTGGAAAAGTCTTTGGACACCTGTGATTTTGAATGTAAATATACAGATTTCAGTCAATAAAAATCCCCAAAATAGCGAAAAGAATATGTTCACTTGCAATCAAAATAGTTAGAAAAACAATTTCTCGTTAGTTTGAAAGACATTGTGTGTCAATACTTTCAACTTGAGTAAACCTGACGTTTCAGGCATATAATTCAAAATTATTTTTAACATGGAAAATTGTAAATGCTATGTTTTAGATATGTTAGGATTATTACAAAAGTTCTAATTAAGTAGGGGAACCCGGGGCGGAATGGCAAAGGGGTAGCGGCGCTCGCTACGGACGACGGAGACACGTGTCTTTTGCACACAATGCTTAATTTGCTGTACTACGCAGTACGAAGTCGTCGCTGTCAGTTTATGAGTGCATATAGTTTGAATTTTACCGTAGGTCAAAGAAAAATTTTACAAATTGTAATTTTGCTTTGCGACACCAAGGTAAGTACACTGTATACTATTCTTTATTCGGAAATTTACATTACATGTTTGTTTCAACATACTTTTGACTGTCTAAAAGTCTAGTGATAACTCAAGGTCAACACATATAATGGCCATAATACTCATGTTATAAAGAACGTTACGTCGGGGGCAGAATGGGGTACACCCCGTTCTGCTCTTGATAATATTTGTACTTTTCATATAAATATGCACTTTTTATTTCATCTGGAGATGGTGCGTACATATATAAGAAAAAACCAACCGGCAGTCCTGGTCTACGGATGCTATGGACCAAGCAGTTGATGCGGTCGTCTAAAAAATGAAATAAATCCTAAGAAAGCTCGGAAGACGAAGACACGGCCTGCTTGTAATTATTTATGTGCGAGTTTAGACATTGAAGATGATGACAGTGTTCTTAACTGTGAACTGTGCCAATAATTAGTACCCCACTGTACTCCGCGTTCATTTCCCATTGTGCCCCAGGGGGTGGGGCAGAATGGGAAATTTCATAAATTTTTTCAGACACTAATTTTTGATTGTTATTATTAACTTAGATAAGTTTGTCTTTAGTTTCTTTGTAGAGAAATAAGTAAATAAACATACAAATTGACAAATAATGGTGTTATTGCTTTCAAACCCTCTCAACTTGTAATCAAAGCTTAGTTACCCCGTTCCGCCCCGGGTTCCCCTACTTTTATCAACATTTAAGATTTTTTATCAACCATTTTTGCTGTTTTATATTTACAATACGCAAAAAAATACGTGTTCAAAGACTTTTGCACGGCAGTGTATGGCATAATAAATACATCATATGTGTGTGAGTATATGTGCATGTATGTGTGTTTGGGGAGGGGGTATAGGTTTATGATATAATGTATGTTTTTACTTTTTTCATTTAGAAATTTCGTGTAGTTCAGTTTTTTTTTACCCATCCGGTAAAATACATACACCTACGAGTATATACTGAAAATTAATTAACTCTTCATTAAAAGTTGGGTTGATAAATAATTTATCGTATTTTACCATAGTTGGTAATTATTCATCAGTGATATTGATATAGTTCTTTGTGGGCACTAAAATATATGAAACCGCATGTTCATTTACGTAGTATCCAATTTCGGACAACTTCAAGAGATTCAGTTGAAACTGGGTGAAATTGTTTCTCATGGAAGATCTATTTACATTGCCTATTTGAACAACGGTATTAAATACTGATAAATACACTGTCGTATTTGACTCATCGTAGAATAAATCAAGTCATTAATAAACAATTATCTCAATTTTATCATGGATACCACAGGACTTTCTTATACTTTTTAAATATACTAAATAAATAATAATTTATATTTTATTAAGTCGGAAAATTGTTATAAAAGTTTGATTGCATTTTAATCTATAGGTACGTTTATTTATAGTTGAAAAACCACTGTGGCCACCAAAGTATTTTTAATATTATTAATAATTATTATATAATATATTATATAATATATTTATATATAATTTATATATTAATAAAGCTTGCTAAATCGAAAAAAATAAAAACATATAAATTATAATGATTATGAAACGTTTCCTAAAATCATTACAAAAATGAATGTAATCAAAATTAGGTATAGATAATAATATTTTCTATAACATCTATCTAACAAGGGGAACCCTTCGGAGGGCCGCTTTCGATTTTCTTTATATTGAAATATGTTGTGAAGGAGGGTCCCCTGATAACACCTATACCCGGTTTCGGGCGCCGACGGGTAATAGTTTAAAAATTATGACCCAAAATATATTTTAATATTGCATGTATACCTATATGTTAAGTCTATTTATACAAGCGTTTGTTGGCCTAGCGGTTATGATAATAGACCGGTAACCATTATTGTTGCTAGTGGTTATATGGACAACTATACCATAAGAATTATTAATAAATAAATGTATAAATTGTTTAAATATTCAATCATTTATAAAATGTTCTCGGTGTAATATGTTTTTATACATATATAGTATATTTACGATAGATATGTATATTCCAAAATACTGTGAACCGTTCATAAATAAATAAGTTACTTGAGCATAAATTATATATTTTTTATTTACAATCCCAGTTTTGAATTGTTTATCAACAAAATTTAAAAAAATAAATTAAATTGCACATTTTGAAAAAACAACATTGAAAACAAATAAATTCATAAGATATTTTACAGGACAATAATATATTTAAATAATGTCACTGTTTGCAATTAAAAATAAAAATAAAAACTTAAGAAGACTCGAACCACGGGTGCATTGCTTACCGGTCTATTATAACCGCTAGGCCAACAGACGCTTGTATAAATAGACTTAACACATAGGGTATACATGCAACATTAAAATATAATTTGGGTCATAATTTTTAAACTATTACCCGTCTGCGCCCAAAACCGGGTATAGGTGTTATCAGGGGACCCCCCTTCACAACATATTTCAATATGAAGAAAATCGAAAGCGGCCCTCTGAAGGGTTCCCCTTGTAAAATATTTTTTAATATGCATTGTTTCAAAAATAATTTGAAATATTCATAAATAAAATGTTTAGTTTGACCGCCATTTTGAAAGGTATACAATTATTTTTGGTTAAAATAATAAAAGAAAAAGTTGTAGAAAATTTAATTGTCTATTTAAAATGCGAAAGACGGGGTTGATCGAACATTCCGTTCATTAGATACAGTGTGTTTACAAAATCCTTGTAAAACAAAACTTTGGGGCCCTGGTTGAGGGTGTTCTGCGGCAAATTTCTGCTAGGGAGTTTTCAAGGAATATACATCTCGGCATGTTCTACACACTATTCAAATTTGGCGCCTCACACATTTTCCTTGTATTTTTTCCTTTATTTCCTGGGCTAAGAAGTAATATTAATTTTTTAGTTGCCTGATCATTTTCATAAATATGATTTTCATATGTAAATCTTAAATATAAAATAACACACTTTTTTGTTTTATCGTTATTTATTGTTAGTTACATTTTCAGATAGACAGATTGGTGAAAAAATCAAAACGGATTGAGATCAAAATAGTACCTACACTCGACAATGACCTTCGATTTAACGACCACTCGCTATAACAACTGGCCTACCGCTTAATTAATCGATCTTCTTCTATCATTATAATATTACCGTGAATGCTATCATTCTGCGCGAAATTTAAATTCACCAATTAACGTTAAAATGCATCTCTCTAGCCATCTTATATCGAGCGGTGAGTGTATAAGAAAGTAAACCATTCCAAAGTTAATTATCAATTATTGAATATTTAAGAAGGTTAACACAATAGAAAAATAACAGATTTAAAAAGCATATACAATATTTAAAAAATCCTTGCAAAATTTTAAGTTCATTAGCAAAATAGTTTATTTGTATATTAAGGCTGTTCATGCCGATTTTTCCGAAACTAAATTCTGCGAGATGTCGCCACCGTAGAAAACAAAAATTATTTGCACAAATCTAGCCCTGAGGGGAAATGACAGATACAAGTATAATTCAGTGACAATTGACGGTCGAATGAAAAATGGGATATTCTCGAAATTAAACAGAGATGAAGCTACAAAGGATAGAACTAGTTCTTATGTTTTTAGGCTTACATTCAATATTTTCAAATGAAAATTGCAGAATTATTATAAAATTAGAAAGCTTAAACAAATATCTATGTCGTGGTATATTTTTTTCTCCGTATTTTTCAAGAATTTTTGTTATATATTGAGTTTTATCATATAAAGAAAAATACACTCATTTTCAGATTTTTTTAATTAATATATAAAAAAATTAAATTGAATAATTAAGTATGTCATAACATAGAAAAAATAATCTAGTTTATCACTGGATATTTTCCTAAATGATTTATTAATACTGGTCAGAGCTGAACTTAAAATACAAAACCGTAATTTCTCTATAGTAATTCTTATAGCAATTCAAATAGCATGTTCAGCCTTAAATAAACAAATTAACATCCATTCTTATGAGCACTGCATATTTTTAAGACATGACAGAACTTTTCAAAGTGATGTGACAGAGAATTTGATGAACATTTGAGCATACATTCTTTATCAATTTACAAAGATGTCTGTACATTTTCAGAATGATTAGGAACCGCGTTTTTTAATTAAAAAATTATAAGTGTGTGAAAAAAAGAGAATGATGTGATTTCGCATACACCAAAGAGAGACTCTATGCTTATTCACGTGCGCTTTTCCCGCACCGTGCCCCGCAACGCCAACCCCGCACCATATAGTATCAACCATTATGAGCCTTACGGGTGTCTTGGAATGTTGATAAGGAACAAGTACATATGAACTTGCAAAAAAGCTTCCTTAAATGCAAACAATACTAAAGGTCGACATCCTCTAAAAATGCTTTTGAAATTATGGTAATAAAAATATTCTGTCCGCGCAACCACCGCGGTAAGCGAATTTTATTTGATAAAAAATAAAATAAAAAAATAATTAAATGTGTAAAAATAAGTTGGCTCTGATATTTTTTTTATTTTTATTGATTATTAACTTTTTACTCTACATAATAAACAAAAAAATAAAATAAAAAGCTTGTAAAAAAAAATTTCCACATCGGGACTCGAACTTGGGATTCTTAGTTTACAATCTCTGCAATATTTTTTTTGTTTTTAAAATATCAAACAAACGGTACTTTATATCGAGAAATCACAAGAGACATAATAATTTTGTTTTATTGAGAGGATTCCAAAACATATTTGATATTAACAATCCGATATTTAATACCCGAGATATGAATTTTTTTCGGTTTTGAACGGCCGCCATTTTGAAACCCATAAAGGAATTTCGTTGACTAACGAACTTAACCGAGGTATTCGTGAGATCGATTTTTTAACCAAGTTTCAAAAAGATCGGAAGTAATCCTGGAAGGCTAGAGAGTCCACTCGAAACGGCAGATATACATATATATATATATATATATATATATATATATATATATATATATATATATATATATATATATATATATATATATATATATATATATATATTTTGAACGGACCTCATTTTCGTGATCTCGAGATCAAGTTTGATAAAGATATATAGTTTTTTTTCCGAAGTTGCGTCATGATGGTGATAGCAATAGCTATATTTTTCTTCGAAAAATTCGCTAATAACATATGAAATCAAATACAAATAAAATCTTTATAAAATTTAAATAAAGCATACACATTTGTTATTCTTATAAAAATAATATATATAAGTAAAACTTTTTTCATTTGTTGAACTAGGTATATGTACTTATATATAATAATATACATATCCGTACTTTTCTAAATTTTTATTTACATTTTCCATTTCCTCAACTTCAATAAAACATATGTATTTATATTGATAAAGCCATTGAAGTTCAAATAAAATAAAATAAAACTCTTCTCGAACGTTATAAAACGTTCGTTTATTTTGTTGATTTATATGAGAAAAGTTATTTTTTTATATGTAATTTAATTGGTTACTATCTACAAAGATTTTAAAAACATTTTTTAAATCAAACACATAAAAACGATATTTACTATACCGGTGTTTTTTAAAGACTTTCCAGGGGATTATTTCCAAAATAACAATTTTTTTCAGATAAAAGTTTCATGGCTTTGAAGGGGCTAGATATTGACATTAAGGGTTAACCTTGAAAAGCTTGTCATGATAGGTTTTCAGGTTCAACTTTTCTTTTTTAAATCTAAACCCATATTTTTTGTTCCAGATTCGTAATTAACGGGGAAACATTTTTTCTGAATTTTTTTTTATGATATGGAGCAAAACAAACAGTATTTTCTGGATTTTCAATATTTTTTTACTCGAAAATATTATTTTTTGTAAATATTCGCAAGAGGCAAAAAGTGCTTAGATATTAACAAGAATTATTGCAGAATTTTTAATTAGGTATTTGTAATTCGGGTTTTTTTTTTCAAAATTTTTTTTTTTAAATTAATAATAAATTAAAAAAAATTCTCTGATAATCCTTGGTTAGATCCAAGCACTTCTTTCGTCTTGTAATTTTACTTATAAATTGGTAGTTAGGTACTGAGCAAAAAATAATTAAATATCCAGAAATTTGTTTTTGTTTTGTTCCATATCATAAAAATGGAAAACTGAAAAAAATAATCCAGGTAAAAGTTAACTAGATTTCCTCGTCAATTACGACTCAACAACAGAAAATGTGGATTTATATGTATTTGAAAAAGAAAAGTTGAACCTGAAACCCTATCATCGTTAACTTTTCAAGGTCACCCCATGTTGTCAATATTTAGCCCCTTAAAATCCATTAAACTTTTGTCTGAAACAATTTCTCTGAAAATTCGTTATTTTGGAAATATTCCGCTGGAAAGACCTTAAAAAAACACCCGATACGATAAAATATTTACAAATATGAAAAAGATTGATGTAAAAATATTTACCAATCATATAAATGTCATTTTTATCTTTTTGTTACTGTTTGACATAGTTATTGTATTGTGTAAAATATCGACAGAAATATATGATTGGTGTGGTATTGAATTTATTTTTGAAAGTTTTTATTAAACTGTATGTTCATGGGGATGGGGAATGTAGGGGTGTATCACTGTTATTTCTTCATATTCTAGATTTTTATACATTATTGGTTTTAACAAGTAAATATAGGAAAATATTTCCCAGTTTTTGGAATAAATTTGGGATGCGGTGAATATTTAATTATAATTATGTATATACTCTGCACATTAATTAAGGGGACACCTAAAAATAGCCTGTTTTCAAATGCTTGTAACTTGGTCAGAAATTAACTTTTTTCAAAACTTATTTATTCTTAAATGGAGAAAATATACTCTTCTTTATGATGGTCTAATTCGATCCTCAACATCTTTTCATTTTTTTAACTTTTTAATGTAATTTAAAATTTTTTGAAAAAAATTAATTTTTGATCAAGTTACAAGCATTTGAAAACAGGCTATTTTTTAGGTGTCCTTTTAATTAATGTGCAGAGTGTATATATTCTGTACAAAAAGGTCTTATTCATTTTTAAGTCTTGTGGAAAAAAGTCGATAGCCTTTGAAGTTTAGTTGAGTTATTAAGTTATTATTTTACCTTCAAGGCAAAAAAATATAGTGAAGCGTTGAAAATTTTTTTATTGGCTTTCCCCATCCAACTGACTTTGACGATTAGTTAGTAAATTAAAGCTCTCTACATTTTTATAGATACATATGTATGACATAACTAGTTTATATAAAAAAAGTAATATACAAAGCGTAAAGACCAGAATTATAGTTGTAACAGATCGTTAACAGATGTCGCTAGCATCGTTTTATAACGAATTGGGTCAGTGAAAAAATGTATGTAGGATTGGCATCATAAGTGGTCTGCCACTGTAAAGGTGACAATCACTTACAACAAATTCGAAAATATCATCGATTATCTTTTTCTAGGGCGGAGCTTTAATATTTACATCATTTTAAATAAAAACACAAATTATGTCCTTTTCGTAAATTAAACTTTATATCAAGTTTAACATACTAAACTACTAAAATTTAACAACACTTACTTGTACAATTTTCAATAGAATATATACTAATTTAATCGCACAAATATATATGAGTCTATGAGTACTATAAACGAAGATTATTTCTTTATCTAGCAAATGATTTTCAAAATATCTGTCATTGTGTCTTGTTTGGTACATGGAGAAATGATTTAAATATTATAATAATCAAATTGGAGGAACCTACATAGTTTGTGATATGCGAATTTCAGTAAAAACTGGACGACCACTTATGGAACTCATTGTACATAATTTGGTATTTTGGTCAACGATAGTTTTTTTTACAGAGGTGTCATAATTTTTTTCAAACTGTAATGAAAATAATAACATTTTCATGAAGACAATTTAAAATTTCTGATGTAGGTACATTTTATTTCTGAATACTTTTCAAAATATTTTCTACAATTTTGTATTTTTTATTTAGCATTATAGTGAAATTTCTCAACCAGTTAAATCCATATTAAACGGTTAATATTTTTGAAGAAATCACTTAAAAATCTGACATTATCTATGGTAGAACAAAATTAAGTAAATAAATAAAATCTGACATTATCTATGGTAGAACAGAAATTAAGTAAATAGAAACGTTATATCAATGGATCGGATAGCAAATCTAATTATATTCACGTATTATTAACATTAAAAATTACCTGCATTTGGAAAACTAACTTTATCAAAACTCATATTATCCATTGGGTACTATCTGTTAATTACGTAATACTTTTGGGAGTGAAAATCTGTAAAATATTAGTAATCATTGAGTGGGAGGAGGTGACAGAGTCCAACTTTCTGATTTATTTATTTTGAAATACAGGGTGTCCCAGGACTGTGTCAAAGCTCAATATTTCATTTATCATAAGAATTGGGAGAAATCTTTAAATGCAAAAGTTGTCAGGCTAGAGGAGCGGCATAATTTAAAAATAGTTACATATATACAGAGTGTCCCATAACTGCGTTACAAACCAAAGTTATGTTTTTTTAAATACAAACTATATATTTTTATTTGATAATCTAAAAGCATTCATTTTTCTGAGTATTTTGATGTATCAAGTATGGGATTATACAGAGGGGTTTAGAAATAATGACCAATTTTGTAAGAAAATAGGAACATTTTCAACACCTTGTAATTTTCTAATTACAACAAAAAAAAAATTGTTTTCTGTTTGAAGTAGTTTTGGCATATTCTCTATTATTGCAATATTATGTCAAACATTTAAAAAATTGTATTATTTGTACAGGCTGTATCAAAACACTGAACTTAGTTTTTTTCAAAATTTTCAAATGGAACACCCTATATATTTTTACATTTTCGAATTGCCTGTTCAATTCTCAACACATTTTACAAACCATGTTCTATACTTAAATCCAGCCGTTAATAAGTTATTAATTTATTTGAAAATCTTAAGATGTTTTATAAAAACAATACAACTTTATTATAATTGCAATAAAACAGTTCGCTTGAAAATAATTTAACAAACTAATAGAACGTACAAACTTTAACAATATAAAAATTTAATTATTTTATGGAATATAATAAAGTTGTATTGTTTTTAAAAAAATCTTAAGATTTTAATATTAAATTAATAACTTATTAACGGCTGGATTTAAGTATAAAACATGGTTTATAAAATGTGTTGAGAATTGAACAGGCAATTCGAAAATGTAAAAATATATAGGGTGTTCCATTTGAAAATTTTGAAAAAAACTAAGTTCAGTGTTTTGATACAGCCTGTACAAATAATACAATTTTTTAAATGTTTGACATAATATCGCAATAATAGAGAATACGCCAAAACTACTTCAAACAGAAAACAATTTTTTTTTGTTGTAATTAGAAAATTACAAGGTGTTGAAAATGTTCCTATTTTCTTACAAAATTGGTCATTATTTCTAAACCCCTCTGTATAATCCCATACTTGATACATCAAAATACTCAGAAAAATGAATGCTTTTAGATTATCAAATAAAAATATATAGTTTGTATTTAAAAAAACATAACTTTGGTTTGTAACGCAGTTATGGGACACTCTGTATAAATGTAACTATTTTTAAATTATGCCGCTCCTCTAGCCTGACAACTTTTGCATTTAAAGATTTCTCCCAATTCTTATGATAAATGAAATATTGAGCTTTGACACAGTCCTGGGACACCCTGTATGTTAATTGAAACAAGTTCCAACTGTTGAAATTATCTTTTCATAAGTTAATCAAATTACATCAATTAACAATTATTAATTGAAAAAAACTTTTGAAAATTACATTTATACACGCAGTTATTGAAAGTAAAAATGGATGGAATGGACAAGGGTGGTTGGCGCCAAAATCTGACGAATATTATAAAGGGATGGGGGTTGAATTTTTTTTTACGTAGTTAATGGATTACTTATTAATTAAACTGCTATGATTATTTATTAAAATATATATGAAGAGTTTCATCATTTTTTGTATTTAAATAAAACAA
Source organism: Sialis lutaria (assembly GCA_949319165.1). Lineage (NCBI taxonomy): Eukaryota > Metazoa > Arthropoda > Insecta > Megaloptera > Sialidae > Sialis > Sialis lutaria. The sequence goes on along the minus strand of OX439233.1, from coordinate 6,593,056 downwards.
TTAAAATGTATTTTCCCGCTTCCGTATGCGGTGTTTACACCGAAAAAACAAAACAGAAACACGGATTTTTTTTTGACAAAAAAACAATAAACCTTTAAACGATGTATTTTAAAGACACGATGTTTCTGTTTTGTTTTTTCGGTGTAAACACCGCATAACAGAAGCAACATTTTTGCTTTGGAAACGTTGCATAGTATTTTTAAGAAAAATGAAAAAAGGAATCGTTAAAAATCAAATAATTTTATAGTCATTGGGTACTTTAAATACTATAGATTAAAAATTGACAAATGCGTAATTATTCGTAGGGGAGAGGGGGGCATAGTGGGGTAGCGGGGCATAGCGGAAATCTCTCATACAGGTCGAATCAATTGTCGTGCAAAAATTCAAATGTCTCGTTTTGATTGGTCGTCAGTCGGTGCGTGACCTTCATAAGTGAGACACGCCATTTCGACAACCGTTTATGCTATATAAACAAAAGTGTTAAAAACAGTGTTTTCGGTAAAAAAATACGTGAAATTAAACAGCAATTGTTTTTCGAGTCTTATTGTATATTGTGGTGGTTATTATTTCGTTTTGTAGCACTGCTTTCTGGATTACATAATTAAACATACAACATTGTTTGTGAAAAAGGTAAGTTGGCATCAGTTTGTGTTTTGTTGTAAAAGTAACAGTGGGGCATAGTGGGGTATCGTTTAAAAGGTTCCCCGCTATGCCCCTTATGCAACTAAAGTAAATTATTTAAAGTCAAACAAATATCTTATTATTGATATTATTGATGCCAAATGTTGTTCTAAAAGATTATATAAAGACTATTATGTTTGGAAGCTATTTTTCTTTTCGAATTTTTACTAATAATAAGGTACCCCACTTTACCCCCATATACGGGGCATAGCGGGGCAAATGGCATTTTATATTTATGTATTCCCATATCGTAGAGTTCTTATCGTAATCGAGAAATATATATCCATAGTCATTCGCAATGAGTTAAACCGTGATATTGAGTTAAAATTTGTTGTTTAATCATAATATTTTATCTTGTATGTATGCTTGAACCTTAAGTACCCCACTATGCCCCCCTCTCCCCTACCTACTGTTGAATTCTTAAATGTTTTTGATTTTAGTTTAAAAAATGTAATTTTTTTTTAAATTGCAATAACTATTATATACATTTTTTTAATTGAATATACAGTCGAAACTGGGTATAAAGATATCGAGGGGACTAGTCATATTAGATCGTAAAAGCAGATAGTCGTAAATTGCCCGGCAAAAAGCAATTATATAGGATTCAGTTGGGACTTTTATTTTAAGTAGTTAAACCCGATATGTTGTATTAAACTATGTATATATTTATAAATGATTTCGACTGTATTATTTTTATTAGAAATGAATGTTTAATGTTTTCCTTCTATAATAATCGTTTCTGTGGTGAGAGGGGGGGGGGTAAAAAAATCTCACTAATAGCATCAGACTCAATAAGGATTTTTTTTGAAGTGGTCGAGATCGTTTATTTTAAAAGATAACACTAGGTATGCAACAAAAAAAAATCACAGAGATTTGAATAGGTGTTTTAGAAGGTATTTGTCATGCCGAAACCGAATTCGCTGCCCAAATGATTTCATCACGTCAGGTTTTTTAGATATCCGAACGTAAAAGTCCCAAAAATGACGATTTTGGCAATATTGAGGAATTTATTACTGAGTAGGTAATTTTTTTCTTAAGTTTTCTTTCATGATTTCGAATAGTACTATCTTTTCATTTTAAAATGATTTTTTACATTTTACTATGCGATTTTTCTTTATCGAAATATACTACTTTGAAGATATATGTAGTAAAGTTCATTGTATTTACTATACTACACTCTATTAACAAAAATATCATATCTTCAAAATAGTACATCTCGGCTAAAAAAAATCGTACAGGAAAAAGTTAAAACCCATTTTAAAGAGGAAAGACAATAACTATTTGTTACCGTGATCGAAAACTTTAGAAAAAAATTACCTACTTGATAATAAATTCTTTAACATTGCCAATATAGTCATTTTTGGGACTTTTAGGTTAGAATATCTCAAAAACCTGACGTGATGAAATCAATTGGGCAACAAATCTGGTTTCAGCATGCCAAAAGCCTCCTAAATTTTCTATTCAGATCTCTGTTATATTACAAAAGTATTTTTTTGTTGCATAGTGATAATTGCGATTTTTACCTAACTTTTCATTTATCTCATCTTGTGTTCAGCCATAAAGGTAATTGAATTAAGTTTACTTACATTGCAAATAATGGACTAATTTGCACATAACCAAGCCATAGAACCATAATGGAGTTATACTACTGCCAACTGCTACAGGCATACATAACAGTGTCACTAGCAGGTCTGCCACTGAGAGGTTCATTAGGAAGTAGTTGGTAACACTGGAACAAACAAACAATACATTAATATCAAAGACGATGGTGAAAAATTAATTATATAAGAATCAATAATTTAATAAGGATTTGGGTTTGAAGTCTTTGAAGTACACAAATTTCCTGCTAAGCATTTTATGAGATTGGAGTCCTTTTTATCTACAAGGTATAATACAAAAAAAATAATAGGCGAAGTAAGCATTTATATTTTGGATAAAACGTTTTTTTTGCAGTATTTAGATCAGAAAGACAAAACTGTAACATCATGTCTCTTAGACAAAATAGCAACAAAACTTATATATTTTTAAGTATATACGAAATATTAATAGTGCTATTTTTCTGACAAAATTGCAACAAACCCTATACATTTTTAAATACGAAGTGTTTTGTAAACACTGTGTTGCTGTTTTGTTTTTTAGTCTAAACACGGCCTAAGAAATTTTAAATTCATACTACTAAATAGTAAGCAACCTAATAATTGTCATCATAGAGATATTTAAGGTATATTACTGTTACACAAAATTAACTAACATGACTAAAAAACAAAACTATAAATGACTAATATTTGTTGATAAAAATACAGTTCTAGAGGTACATACAGGGTGATTCAGCACTGTGGTGCCAAACTTGAACAGTAGATTGAGAAAAATATATTAAGCAAAAAACTTCCAATAAACATGTGTCCGGAAATTTTTCCTTAGGGAACTACAGGCCTTCAAAGATTTTACTAAAAATGAGTTTTAATTTAATATCTAGAGAACCCTTTGTGATAGAATTATGAAATTAAGTATTTGGTTTACTAAATAATATGTGTTATCGATTTCTAATATTAACCAATTATATTTCAGACCAGGGCTGTATGGGGCCAGTGGGCCCATCGATTTTGATTGTTTGTTCCTCAATTTTTTTCATAAGTTGATAATTTTCTAAGATTATATGACACACAATACACAAAAACATACTTTGCTTGTTTTTCATAGGATAAACCGTTTTAAAGAAATATCGATGTTAAAGAAAGCATGCAGAATTTAACTTAATACGGATGCTTGAAATTATAAAAAATAAATTTATATTCTTTTTCTATGAATAAAGGTAAGAACAAAGTTCATTTAAATAAACCTCCTAATATGAATCCTGTAAGATCTATAGCCAGTTCTTTTACTGTTACATGAACTTTATTAACATGACTAAAAAAACAAACTAAAAATGGCTATTTGTTGATATGGATGCATTTTCGGAGGTGTATTTATATTAACTTTTTGTCTTATTTGTTATTATGGAATAAGAATATAAATGTATTTTTTATAATTTCAAGCATCCGTATTAAGTTAAATTCTGCATGCTTTCTTTACCATCGATATTTCTCGAAAACGGTTTATCCTATGATAAACAAGCTAAGTATGTTTTTGTGTATTTTGTGTCATATAATCTTATAAAAGTACCAACTCAGGAAAAAAATTAAGGAACAAACAATTACAAGATCAAAATCGATGGGCCCACTGGCCTCATACAGCCCTGGCCAAAAATATAATTGGTTAATATTAGAAATCGATAACACATATTATTACTAAACCAAATACTAAATTTCATAATTCTATCACAAAGGGTTCTCTAGATATTAAATTAAAACTCATTTTTAGTAAAATCTTTGGAGGCCTGTAGTTCCCTAAGGAAAAATTTCCGGACACATGTTTATTCGAAGTTTTTTGCTTAAAATAATTTTCTCAATCTACTGTTCAAGTTTGGCACGACAGTGCTGAATCACCCTGTATATTGATATTAACTTTTTACCTAATTGTAAGTGCTAAATAACTATATATGGGTCAGTCCGCGGTAATCGATACCAGATAGTTAAAAAAATATTTTACGAAAATGATTACTAAAATATAAAATTAACAGGCTATATAACTTCAATTTTCATAAACCAAAAGAAAATTAGAAAAATGTTAGTTAATTTTCAAAATATTTCAAAAAATTCCCAAAAAATTTCAAAACAACAAATACGGTAAAATCACAATAACTTACTTAAGAATAAGAGACGATCGTGGTAAACTATTAAAAGTCTTTGACAATTACATATCAAACGTGACATTTGACCAAATAAAAAAAAATTATCATCACCAACAATGATTAATGACTAAGGGTAACCGCATTTATTTTACATTAAACGAGTCTATTGATGTATTTGATAAATAATTGTTATAAGTATTAGTTAATAATATCAATAAGTAATTAAACACACAAATAGTACTCTTATTGTATCCTTTTATTCAACGTGTCACACCCGTCACAATGTTTGTTGAGTAATAACCAGTTAAATAGATTACGTATACCTAATGCTCTTGTGTTACTAAAAAATAATTTATTCGTAACATATTAAAGTATGATTATTATAAAGTAACTTCAATATTTTCACTAAACTTTTGAGATTTTGAATAGATGTTGCAAGACTTGCAATAGTTGGCATCACAACCGTCACAGAACTTTGAACACTGGTATTTTTTTGTAAAACAACCGTATACCTTTTATTCTTTCAATATACATGTATTACATTAAGATCTACAGAAAAATGGTAAAACCATGTTATTAACTAGTATTACTTAGAAATTATGAACTCCAATCCGAGTTGAAATGTCACACCCGTCACCGTGGACTGATCCATATACCTAATTACTTAGCACATGACACGATTTTAGTGAATATTACGAAAAATCACGTAAAATTGTGATAACTTTATCTTTTTACAGAAACTCTTAAAAATGCTTTTAACCCTTTCGCTGCGTGAACCGTACGAAGCCGTAAAATATTTTTGTGGCTCATATGCTAGAACCGGTTTAATACGCACGCAAAATTTCGGTACTAACTGCATAGAACGGACGCATACGCTGCATTATAATTATGTTATAGACAAATAAAAATGCTATAGGCATGTCAAAACTCGATTTCCATGCAGTCATTGTTTTTGTCTCAGACTGCGGGAAACGTATAAAACCGCTTACATGTTTCAACTTGTTTGTCGATGTTATCGCGATGTTATAACAGATTCGCGTATAAATCAGTATAAATCTAACCGTTGAGCACTTATCATCGCATTTTAAAATAAAAGCAAGTTATAAACAAAATGTTTGTTTTTTGTTATTAAATAGTAAATTAACTGCGGATACCGTGTATATACGCACGTACATCATACATAGTGCGGCAAACGTACTAATCCGCGCCCCTGAAAAAACGCCGCACAGGAGGTCCAGAGCGCTTAAACACGCGCCGCAGCGAAAGGGTTAAAGATTTCATCTCCGATTATATCCTACGTAACTAAGTATTTGACATTAAGTATATAATCCCTTAGCTGTGGGAATAAAATTGTTTAATTAAAAAATAAATAAAAGTACAGACTTCCAATTTTTAAGTTCGTTTTGTAAAATACCTTGAACTGTAATATAGAGATTTAAATAAGGCCCTCTTTTTATAAATATTTACTCGTGATGTTTGATTAACATAGTATTTTTAAAGTATATTATATATCTACATCTACCAAATAAGTTATTACATTTTTTTATAATTTCATTCACCTAATGAAAAATATAAGACCGAATTATTGTATATCTTAATTTAAAAAGTTATAATTACGAGATATTTTGCTTTGACTGAAAAGGATGGACGGACGACAAAATTAGATTCATAAGGTTTCTTCGGAACCTTAAAATTTCACACTTATTTTACGCCTCCAGCCTAAAAATATTGGGTTCAAGATTAATTCTTAAAAATAATTGTTGGTGAATTATCATAATACAAAATTTTTATTTAAATAATTTTGTAGTTTAAAATGTATTTATAGATAGTGTTTTAAACTCAAACAGTGTTCATCATATAACTATTTTAAGGTTAAATACGCCTAGCATACTGTAAAAAAAATTGGTTTTGAAAAATCTTTTTAATTTATATTCAGAACACAGGTACACCTACATTTAATGGAATGTTTTACTTTGTTAGTTACTAAAAGTAAAAAAAAGTTTAATTTAATTTGAAAATTGAAATAGACAGAACGGTATATAATAGTAACATGTACTAATTTGCTGTAATGGCAGAGCTAGTTTTTCATTATTTTTAATACTTTACATTTATTAATTTTTAAAACGTCTCGCTAATACTAATTGTGTAGAATTTTAATAAATATAGTACTTTTCGCAAGTTCTCTCATTTATCGTGTATTAAAAACTCTATTAATATCCAATTATTCAAAAATCATACGTCCAATATTTTAAATAAAAATTAGTAAAACATATGAGTTATCCATAAATAACACATTACAAATTTGAGACTTTTATCTATACATTGCTCTAATGATCAAATAACCTTAAAACTTTCAGATTTCTGCATAATCTCTTTAATTATTGGAGAGGGGGTCCTGACCCCTTGACTCCTCCTCTAACATACGCGCCTGGAGAACCATACAGCATTGCAGAATGCCCTTAAAATGTAACAGTTTACATATTGTTTATATCAATTTGTATTGATCAAAATGAATACAAATATTATTATTTTTATTATAATTTGCAAAAAGTTTTTATTTAATGTAATAATAATAATATTTACAACACATTCAAACTGCGTAAAAATATTTAAATTTTTATAAAACTGAGATGAGCATGTTTAAAAAGATGTTAAAAGGTTTATTTATATCTTCAGGCTATGTGTACAAGTGCTTCATGTTGTAAAAACTTAAAGTGATTTCGAAAAATCTTGATGAAGTTTTATCAAACAGATTTTTAACAAATGTTTTTTTCCCAAAGCGAAATGTAGGAATATTTGGGAATTTCCGTTCCATTATACTTTTGTCTGATGACAAATTGTGCAATAAACTTTCCTAATGCGTGGTGCTATGGGATAAAATATTTTTTTTCTTGGCGAGAAAATGTAGAAACGCTGCACTTAGATTTTATCACACTTATGTGTATAATATTTATGAGTATTTCTGTGTACATGTGTATACAAACATTTATCTCAATTTTATCCATTTCTTTTTTCAGCTAAAATATTGTATTAAATATAAATGATATACAGGGTGTTCGCGGGAACCGAGTGACCATTGCTAACTTTGTTATTATTGGAGCTAGAAGATCGGTTAAATGGACAAAGTATCAGTATTTTTTCCGGGATGAATAATGGCGGTGTCAAAAAAACAATTGAATGTCAAATTTCAGAGATATATTGAAATATAACATTTTTTTAAATGGAACACCCTGTATATTATTATTGAATTTTGTAGCTGACGATGTTCTCTTTATAAAAGTGTAATACATGTATGATGGTAAAATTGATAGAAAACAAGTTATAACAAGTATTAAAGTAATAGAAAATATCGAAAATCAGTGTGCTATGAAGTTTTAATAAATTGAGAACAAATGATAAAACATTTAAAACAATAGTTTAAGGTTTTTATGTCATTTGTTCGCAAATTTTAAATGTTTTTGATTTTAACTAATAACGAAAAAAAATTATTTATTATAATTAATTATATTTTTTTATGAATAATGCTAAAAAATGTTAAAAATCTGCGAAATAAGGCACAAATATCTGAAATTATTGTTTTAAATTTTTTTATCATTTGTTTGTATTTTATTAAATCTTCATAGCACACTATTTTTCGATATTTTCTATTAATTTTATACTTGTTATAACTTGTTTTCTATCAATTTTACCATCATACATGTATTACACTTTTATAAAGAGAACATCGTCAGCTACAAAATTCAATAATAATATATAGGGTGTTCCATTTAAAAAAATGTTATATTTCAATATATCTCTGAAATTTGACATTCAATTGTTTTTTTGACACCACCATTATTCATCCCGGAAAAAATACTGATACTTTGTCCATTTAACCGATCTTCTAGCTCCAATAATAACAAAGTTAGCAATGGTCACTCGGTTCCCGCGAACACCCTGTATAGGTAATGTATATTTATTATGTTGAATCTAGTATTATTATTATGCATATATTCACAATACTTTTATACATACATTATGTATTTTTATTGGCTTGTTTAATAATTTTTGTTATATGAATAAATCAAGATTTTTATTGCTATTCAAATTATACAAATTAAATTTATTTTTTGTTCTAGGATTAAAAAAAATGTTATTGTAAATATTCCTCTTAATGTGAGTCTTCATAGACCTATAGCCAGATGTATTACTATAATAGGTACTTTACTAATTAAGGATACATTTATAATAAGGATACATTTCTGGATGTATATTAACATAATCTTTTTTTTCTTATTTTTAATCATAGAAGAAGGATATAAATTTACTTTGCGTAGTTTGAAGTAATCTGTATTAAGTTAAATTCTGCAATACTATCTTTACCATCGTATTTGATCTTATGATAAATCAATAAATTATATTTATATATATTTTGTAAAACATGCCCTTATAACAGTACCAAATATTGGTATAAAATTAAGAACATAACAACACTAAGTAAAAATGAAAAGGCACACTGGCTCCATACATCTCTGGTCTAAATAATCATTGATTTATACTGGAAATCGATAACACGTACCGAGTATCAAATTTTATAACTGTATCACAATGGGTTCTCCAGATATTAAATAAAAACTAATTTTAGGAAAAAACCTTTGGAGGTCTGCAGCTCCTTCACGAAGAGTTTCCAGACACATATTCATGTGTATTTTTTTGTTTGAAATATGTACTTAAAAATGGTACCTACACGGAGAAAATAAAACAGTAACCAGTACCGTGTAGAACATTAATCTAGTCAATGTAGTGTTTTTTTATCGTAAAACATCAAGCATTACTTTTGTGACAGCAATGAGTACTGTCAGAAACACTATAGGATAATGTTTTGAGCATCACGACAAAAACACAAATCGTTACTATTTAAACATTGATGAGTTATCCCGAGTAAAAATTTTTATATATAATTGTATATAATTATATACAATTATATATAATTGTATATATATAATAAATATATATATTGTATATAATTATATATAATTATATACAATTGTATATAATTATATATATATCTATATAATTATATAAAATTGTATATAAATATTTTTTAATCTATTATACATCCTGGAGTCCCCCCCCCCCTAAACGGTCAATTATTGTAAATTTTTATTTCAACAATATGGGCCTCAAATATTACTTAATACGCATCTAGATTATATTTTTTAAATGATTCAATAATATCCGAGTACTTTATATATGTAATAGTTATATATACTATCTGCTAAAAAGAGCTGTGATTTCTTGTGTAATTAATACATTCCCGTTTAGGGGGGGGGACTCCAGGATGTATAATCGATTAAAAAATATTTATATACAATTTTATATAATTATATATAATTGTATATAATTATATAGATATATATATATATATATATATATATAATTATATACAATTATATACATTTCTATATAATTATATCGGGCCAAATCTCCGATATAATTGTATATAATTATATATAATTATATACAATTATATATAATTATTTTTACTCGGGATGTCACAAATAACACTTTAAAATAAAACAAAAAAACGGTTATTAGAAGCTCCATTTAAAATCTTAAAATGATTCACTGTCTGTGAGCGAAGATGTCGTCAAAATAAAATAAAAAAATTATATTTGCGAGTATAGGGATTACGATATTTTAAGCGGATTTTCAACGAAAATGTTAATAATTTCATGCGACGGAAAATCAAGAAATTTATGAAATTTTGAGGGAAACTAAATGAATATATTCGGAATTCAATGTATAAAGAAATATTCTAATACTCAAGCTGTAATGACCTTTCTTTATTTAATTCTTTACAAAAAGATTCTATAGAATTTGCACGTTCTTGGCATATTAAAAAAAAAACAATTTTAGGATACACTGCTCTCTTCAAACGATTTTTACGATCTTTTATATTAGCATATTTATCTATGAAATAATTATAATATACAATAGAAAAAATAGCAATATGTGTATTGTATACTCTTATAAAACAGTTTTATAAACTGATAATGAATTTTAATGCAGATAAATAATTAAATATTAAACAATTGGGTCAGTCCGCGGTAATCGATACCAGATAGTTAAAAAAATATTTTACGAAAATGAATAGGTACCTACTAAAATATAAAATTAACAGGCTATTTAACATCAATTTTCATGAACCAAAAGAAAATTAGAAAAATGTTAGTTAATTTTCAAAATATTTCAAAAAATTTCAAAAAAGACAACAAATAAGGTGAAACCACAATTACTTACTTGACAATAAGTGACGCTCGTGGCAAACTATTAAAAGTCTTTGACAATTACATATCAAACGTGACGATTGGCCAAATTAAAAAAAAATTACCCTTACCAACAATAATGACTAAGGGTGACCGCATTTATTATAAAAATGAGTCTATTGATGTATTTGATAAATAATTGTTATAAGTATTAGTTAATAATATCAATAAGCAATTAAACATACAAATAGTGTTCTTATTGTATCCTTTTATTTAACGTGTCACACCCGTCACAATTTTCTGCCACACCCATCACAATGTTTGTTGAGTAATAACCAGTTAAATAGATTACGTATTTACCTGATGCTCTTGTGTTACTAAAAAATAATGTATTCGTAACATATTAAAGTATGATTATTATAAAGTAACTTCAATATTTTCGCTAAACTTTTGAGATTTTGAATAGAGGTTGCAAGACTTACAGTAGTTGGCGTCATACCCGTCACAGGGCTATGAACGCTGGTATTTTTACTTTCTTATACCAATGTATATGAAATATACATATAGTATAAGTAAGTATAGTAAACGCGATTTTTTTCGAAATCCGGTTTTTGATGGAATTATCAATTTTGACCTTCCCTGAATCCATTCTGACTATTTTCGCCATGATGTCTGTGTGTCTGTCTGTCTGTCTGTCGGTCTGTCTGTCGGCCGGTCGGTCTGTCTGTCTGTAGACGCTGTAACTCAAATACGACAAATCGTAGAAAGGTGGAATTTTATACTTAAGATTGATTTTTGCCTGGGAAGAAAACCTCCTATTTTTGAAAACGATCATTCAACCGGAAACGGATGTTTACCTACATCGATTTTTGAATTTTTCGAATTACACTGAAACAGTGCGAATTAGAGAAAAATGGCCAAGTTGAAAATTGTAGGTAATATTATTATCTATAATTTATGTTCTATTCATTTTTTTCGAAAAAACAAATTTAATTTTTTTTTTTTTTTTACCAAGTATTTGGTTTTAAGTACATTTCAAATGGTTCATAATAGAGAAGAAATATCTGCCATGAGTGTCATGGGACTTTCTTATACGTATTACAGAGACTGTACGTGTTTGCCATAGGTACCATGGGTCTTTCTTATACGTAATACTGAGAATAAACACTGTATACTCTATTTCATTTAGTTTGCAGTGGTCATCGTTTTGAATTTTTCGAATTACACTGAAACAGTGCAAATTAGAGAAAAATGGCCAAGTTGAAAATTGTAGGTAATATTATTATCTATAATTTTATCACGTACACTGTTCACTGTCATTATTATGTATAAGAAAGTCCTGTGGCACACGGCAGATTATTTTGTAAAATAACCGTAGACATTTTATTCTTTCAATATACATGTATTACATCAAGATCTACAGAAAAATGGTATAACCATGTTATTAACTAGTATTATTTAGAAATTATGAACTCCAGTCCGAGTTGACCCATTTTCCTTTTATTTTGTTTAAAGTATCTATACTTCATTAACAATTAGATTAGAAAAGTTTATGAATATAAATAACAAATCATCTAGTCTATTATACAAACTGTTATCAAAACTTGATGGCGGTCATTTTCCCCAATATCATTTTCAATGTACAAGTACATACATATATTATATCCCGCATAGACGTCTTAAAATTACAATTTAAATTAGTTTGAAAGGCAGATGACGATTCCAAATAGACGAAGAAGTTATTATCTGCACTTGTGTAGATCGGGAAAATCGATTTTTTTATTGTACATATTTTAAGTGCACTATCTCAAGAATACTCTCACCAAATTTCATGAGAATCGGCGCCTTAGATCCAAAGTTATAGGTATTTTAAGCGTGAAAACACGAAAGGACGAGTCTCGTATTACGATTGCTGAGCAGCGCGCGCAAGCGGCCACAAGAGAATATTCACAGAAAGTTCGAAGACAGCATCAAATCGATGTTTTAGAGGTTGCAGCAGATGCAGAAGGAACACTTTATGGCCCTGGAATGGTCGACTCGATGTAAGTAAAAATAAATTTTAAATAGCAAAGAAACTTTGAATCTTTTAACGCGACTATTTCAGTATCGTGTTTTTAAAAAAAGACTTATGCGGTGGTCACGATTATTATAAAACCTTTAATCCGAGCTATCCCAAATTTATAGTACTTATTTATCATGGTAATAGCTAGTCTCTGAACGAAAGATTTTCAATTTTTTGGAAAAAAATTTACACCCAAAAAAATCCGAATATACAGGGTTACACATTAGGAGTGGATATCGACTTTATTTTCGAAACTATAAAAGTTAGAACAATATTTCAAATCGTAACTACCCTTGAATTAGCATTTGGAAGAATAATAAAAAATCATGCCACCCCCATCCACACTCGCATCGCCCACAGGCCTCCTAACTTTGAAATTTCAAATGGAACCCCCCATATTTTATTTCAGAATTTGAAAGATCAATTTTATTAATGAACATTTTACTTCAAACAATTTTTTCTATGATGGACCATTTCGGAAATATTGGGTAATATTTCTATTTTTTTATTGTATAGTATTTTGGTCACATTAGGAGTGGATATCGACTTTATTTTCGAAACCATAAAAGTTAGAACAATATTTCAAATCGTAACTACCCTTCAATTAAAATTTGGAAGAATAATAAAAAATCATACAACCCCCATCCATATTCGTATCGCCCACACGTCCCTCAACTTTGTAATTTCAAATAGAACCCCCCATATTTTATTTCATAATTTGAAAGATCGATTTTATTAATGAACATTTTACTCCAAGCAATTTTTTCTATGATGGACCGTTTAAGAAATATTTGGCAATATTTATATTTTTTTAGGGTATAGTATTTTTGTCACATAAGGAGTGGATATCGACATTATTTTCGAAACCATAAAAGTTAGAACAATATTTCAAATCGTAACTACCCTTCAATTAGCATTTGGAAGAATAATTAAAAATCATGCAACCCCCATCCATACTCGCATCGCCCACACGCCTCTGAACTTTGAAATTTCAAACGGAACCCCCCATATTTTATTTCAGATTTTGAAAGATTAATTTTATTATTGAACATTTTACTAAAAGCAATTTTTTATATCATGGACCATTTAAGAAATATTGGGCAATATTTCTATTTTTTTAGGGTATAGTATTTTTGTCACATTAGGGTGGACATCGACATTATAACAGTATTTTTATTTGTGTGGACGATGCGAATATGGGTGGGGGTAGTAATAATTCGAAATATTACTCTAACTATTAAAGATCCGAAATTAAAGTCGATATCCAGTCCTAATGTGACAAAAATACTATACAATAAAAAAATAGAAATATTACCCAATATTTTCGAAATGGTCCATCATAGAAAAATTTTCTTAAAGTAAAAAGTTTATTAATAAAATAGATCTTTTAAATTCTGAAATAAAATATGGGGGTTCCTATTTAAAATTTCAAAGTTGGGAGGCGTGTGGGCGATGCGAGTATGGATGGGGGTTGCATGATTTTTAATTATTCTTCCAAATGCTAATTGAAGGGTAGTTACGATTTGAAATATTGTTCTAACTCTTATAGTTTCGAAAATAATGTCGATATCCACTCCTTATGTGACAAAAATACTATACCCTAAAAAAATATAAATATTACCCAATATTTCCGAAATGGTCCATCATAGAAAAAATTGTTTGAAGTAAAATGTTCATTAATAAAATTGATCTTTCAAATTCTGAAATAAAATATGGGGGGTTCTATTTGAAATTACAAAGTTGGGAGGCCTGTGGGCGATGCGAGTATGGATGGGGGTTGCATGATTTTTAATTATTCTTCCAAATGCTAATTGAAGGGTAGTTACGATTTGAAATATTGTTCTAACTCTTATAGTTTCGAAAATAATGTCGATATCCACCCTAATGTGACAAAAAAAGTATACAATAAAAAAATAGAAATATTGTCCAATATTTCTTAAACGGTCCATCATAAAAAAAATTTCTTGAAGTAGAAAGTTAATTAATAAAATAGATCTTTCTAATTCTAAAATAAAATATGGGGGTTCCCATTTAAAATTTCAAAGTTGAGAGGTGTATAGGCGATGCGGGTATGGATGGGGGTTACATGATTTTTTATTATTCTTCCAAATGCTAATTCAAGGGTAGTTACGATTTGAAATATTGTTCTAACTCTTATAGTTCCGAAAATAAAGTCGATATCCACTCCTAATGTGTAACCCTGTATACCTAGCACTTTACAAAAATGATTTTTACGTTAAAATTGTCGTAATTTATTTAAAAACTAAAATTTTGACACATTCTTCAGACATTCAGAGACAAGCCAATGCAATACACTAACATAATCTTTTTGAATTCTTATTTCAGATAAGCCGTTTTTGAGTATCATGTCCACCACAAGTGATGTCCAAAAAAGGCACTGCCGAAATACAGTCGCAGTTCTGTTATTTTCGAATATTTTTTAATTAAAAAAATGGAGGGGTACATGAAAACATGTAGGGGAACATGGGGCACAGTAGATCATTGTACACAATGGATCAATGCAAATATATTTTTTGTATTAGCCACACGCACATGCAAATTACATCAGGAGTACACTTTTTCAATTGCCCCGCCTGCTTGTTAGTATTTGTTAAATTGTCGCATGGGGTTGACGTGTTGTGGCACTATGACAAAAAAAGTGTGCACATTTTTTTCACAGTATTTAAAAAAAAATTATTGAGAATTTTTACACATATTGGCGTGTTTTATAATTTTTAACTATGTAGAAGTCTGTTAAGTATTGGTAAAAGAGTTTTTTTATTCCAATGTTGCTTGTATTTTTAACGGTATGAATTTTATTTTCATATATGCTTATGGGTTACAGTGGATCATCATATTTTAGGGTACAATAGATCGAGCAAAATCATGGGTAGGCCAGAAAATCTATATAAAAGATAGGTAATAAATGCTACAGTTTCATAGAAATAGACGGAATAAAAAAATTAATCCATAGTTCCCCAAGCTCCCTACTATAATATATTTGAACAGTTTTGAAATAAATATTTATTATGCTATCGAAAAAAATACAGAAAATGTCATTATTTTGCCCACTACAACTGGTAATAGCCCCTTAATTATGACTTACCAATTAACACTTAGGGACTCGCGCCTTGATTTGTAACATAAATACTCGCTATCGGGTGCGCTGGACCCAGTTTAATATCAAATGTTTATTCCAAAACTGCTGAATAGAAGTGCACATTTACTTTCTTATAAGGATAATTTGTCAATAAAGAAAGATAATATTCAATCATAATTATTTATTGTTTTTACTTAATCAAACAGTCATTACAAAAATAAAAGGAATTTTTCCATACTTTATGACAAGATTTAGAGTAATTGTTGAAACTGTAATTACTTGTTTTAAACAAAATCTTCTATATTTTCTTACACTACTATAATATACTTATATGAATTAACAATGAGAGATCAATCATTATATAAAAAAAAAACTTTGAAAATTAAAAAAATTAAAATATCTTCTTTGGGATAAAATCACATCTCAGTCGCTTTCTGTATCAAATTTAGCTATGACAATTTGAACAAACTGACGACTATGACCGTCATCTGTCGTGCTATTCTATCGTTGAAAGATACTGAAAGCGGCAATGTCGCACACTTTAAAAGATTTTAACCAAAATACGAAGGACTGGGTCCGTTAGACCCAGTAGCGAGTCCGTAAGTGTTAAATCCATTTATGGTCAATATAAAACATTTATTATTAACTAATTCTCTCATTCTAATCTATTGATATACCCAAGCGATACTACCATTTTGGAGCGCACCATTTGGAGCACAACGGTATCAAATTTAGATATAAGTCCTAACACATTTCTGAATGACTCACAACGATAATAAATACAAGTAAATGATATTTATAACAGATTTGGGTCACATATGCACTACAGAATTTCACTTTCAATATATTTGCAACGAAAGTGATATTCAAAGTAAATAGCTGATACCAAGTTTGAGATTGTATTTGCGACATGGTTTATGACGTCACCTGCTCCAGTTATTCAGAGAACGACGCGACGGCGGCGTCGGTTAATGTCTCCGGATTGTGTCAGGTACGTTATACGAGAGGGTGAAACAAGTCATGTAATGTGTTAGGGTCTTGTGTCGTAATATTTCTCCCAAACTATCAATTAGGTGTATGAAATATATCTACATATATTTGTGAAATTGTGTATCAGGGAGGTATGATGTTTTATAGCATAATATGTGTTATGGTATGTTATGTTATGTCAAGGGGTATCCAAGAATAGATTTGTAATTCATTTTAATATTAAATTACATTTTATTGGGAGGAAAAAAGTATTTAATTATTTAATATAGTTACCTTACTTTTTGTGTATAACTTTTTGACCGATTTCAAAAAAGGAGGAGGTTGTCAGTTCGGCTGTTGATAGTTTTTATACAGTGCGTTCATGATGAAAGGAACAAATTCGTTTAAAATTCAAGAAGTATTTTGTGGAAAAACACTCGGATCCGTCGATTAGTATTTTTAGTTGCGGATGTTTTGACATAAAAAATTGTATATAGGGTGTCTGAAGAAGAACATATGCAGTCATCATTGATTTTTTTAAATGGAGCATCCTATATATTATGCCATTTTTGAATTGAACGATAAATTCTGAACACTTTCTGTACTTAAATAGCTCTAAAATCAGCAGTTTTTGTAATAATGACGTTTGAAATGTGATAAATAAATAAATAAATTATCGAACTTTAATAATAAAACATACAAAAGAAATAAAATTATTCCAAAAACCGCTGATTTTAGAGCAATGGTATGTTGTACAGAAAGTGTTCAGAATTTATCATACAATTCAAAATTGGCATGATAAAATTGGCAAAATACAGGATTTTCCATTAAAAAAAATCAATGATAATTGCGTATATTCTTCTTGAGACACATTTCAAACGCCATTATTCCAAAAACCACTGATTTTAGAGTTATGGTATGTTGTACAGAAAGTGTTCAGAATTTATCGTATAATTCAAAAATGGAATAATATAAATATGGTGTTCCATTTAAAAAAAATCAATGATGACTGCATATGTTCTTCTTGAGACACCATGTATACAATTTTCTTATATCAAAAATTACTAATCAATGTATCCGAGCGTTTTTCCACAAAATAATTACCTGAATTATAAACGAATTTGTTCTATTCATCACAGAGAAAAATGGTGTAGATTTTTGAATAAAAATTAAAGTTGCCGATTAAAAATTTTAATTCTGTATCAAAAAATATTATCAGTTTTAATATGTACTGTCAATTGAGTAACTTCTTTTCTATAATTCGCAATTTTTACTATATTCGTATATATGATTTACATGATTTATTCAACTAATTATTCTTAAGTTTAATTTATTTGTTAAGTGCTATACAAATTATTTCGTTTTAATAATTAGTACATTTTTAGATTCGATACTTTAATTGTTATTAAAAGACAAATACAATAAATACTACAATTATGTAAAATTAATTATATTAATTGTTCATTTGTTTATTGAAGTAATTCTTCTTTTGTTATTTAGAAGAATAACAATATTTTGGTCCGTTCCAAGATTACTACGTCAAAGAGTAATATTTCTTTAAAAATTGATGGTTATGAAATATTTTTCTCCGTGTATGTATGAACATAACTCCGACAAATATGCGATTTGAACGATTTTTTGTTTGTTTGAAAGAGTATACTCCTGAGGTGATTCCTTATAAATTTTATCGGAATCTTACCAAGGACTTTGAAGATACATCACTCAGGGAACAAAATAAAATCGACATCAAAAAACTGTTCACCGTTCTTTTAAAGTTGGTTTTATTTATATTTTACATTTTTTATTGTGTGTTAAAATTTTGTGAGAAATTTTTTTATCTGAATAAATAAGTTTAACTGGATTTACTTTTATCAATTTTTTTTAGATTTATGGACATTGATTTGTGTCAAAATTTAAAACATTCTAGAATTTATATTCAAATTTTTAATATATTTCTGTCAAGAATAAATAAAATACCTTAAGTAATAATATAATAAACTAGCGTATTGAACCCGGTGTTATCAGAGTTAATATCCACAAAACTATTATTAAATTGATTAATAAAATATTCAAATCTTTACTATAGAATTCTTTATTCAATCGAAGATTGATGCATGAAAAAAGTTGTGTTTTCGATTTCGTCAAAAGTATGTTAATTTTATATAGAAAATGACGTGAAAATTTGAAAATTTTAAACCGCAGGTCTGTATCTTATAACGCTCTTGAGATATGGCATCTCATAGTTTTAGTTTTTTCAAAATTTTTGAGAAAAAATTTGAACGTGTGGTCGGATTTGATTTGATTAAAATTAGGTTAAATTTCTGATTTTTCCGGTGGATTTTCCAAAAAATTTCTTTCATACAAACCTTGTCTTAACAATTCCAAATCCAATAAAAATCAGTCAAATCGGTTGAGCCGTTCTCATGTGATGACCTTTTATACATGCGGCAATTGATTTTTATTTATATAGATTCAATTTTAATTTTAAAAAAATGCATCGATGAGCAGTGCCGAATTAAAAAACTTAATTACTTTAAACAATTATAGTGACAAACCTCGCCCCCCCCCCCCCCATTTTCTGTACTGATATATAAATGTATTTTTTTTAAATTTACAACTGAAGTAATAAAAAGATAAAAAACTGTTGCAATAAAAAGTTATAGTTAAAAAAAAAACGCTTTTCATTGAGGCAAGTCAAACGAACCCAAATTCGATGGACTTATTGTTAACCATTGAGGCATTGAGGAGCCCCTTTGACCACCTCCCACCTCCATTATTATACAAGCTCGAAGGTATACCATATTAATATATATTGTCACCAGAATTGCACAAGTTTGTAAAATTTTCAAATCGATACGACAATAATTAGAATTAGTAAAACATGAGTTGTAAGATTTGCTTAATTTTTTTAATAAACTATTATTGGCTGAATCACACAAGAAAAAACTGCTTTGAGCCAATAAAACCTTGTTTCGTATACAATAAAAACAATATTTTCCTAATATAAGAAATATATTCCTAATCCAACTACATCATTGCTTCATCCAGCAATAATATAGTTGGATTAATTATAATTAATCCAACTATATTATATTAAAGCACGTGTAGAATAATTATTCTACCCGTGCAGAAATAAAAGACCAAAGAAAAGAGTCGCTTACAGTGTTACGAGTCAAACTATGTTAATAAAATCGTGTTAAAAATTAAAGTAGTCAAACAAAATTACAAAAACAAACCTAAAAACTTAACAATTGTAGAGTAAAGTCGGTATAAATGGTACATCATTCATGTTTTTGGTAAGAAAAATATGATAATATTATTTAAAATCAGTACTTATCATTTCATTAGACAGGGATTTTAATCTTTTAACGAGATCGAGCAGGCAAAAATAGAATTCTTTAATTAAAACAAAATAAAAATAAAAAAACTAAAACAATCGAATATCAGCCTCTTAAAAAACGTGTCTGTAATATAGCCCACGCTATTATTAGGTGATTAAAAAAAATTGTTTTTAATTTATTTTGTTCTTTTTATTTAAAACTTGTATGTTGTCACTGAAAAAAAAACAGTGGCGTAGTAAAGAGTGCGCGGGTAGAACCTCCGTAATAGGCACACCATTTAATAGGCACCATCATGAAAATTTGTATTAAAGAAAGGATTATTTCGGAAGCGAATAGTTATGAAGTACTGAATAGTTAATATACTTTTATTACTTTTTGCCTCATCACAATTCTGGTTAATTGTTACACTTAAATACCCCATAGTCCATAATACCCGCAACCACATGTTTAAAAAAAATTGTGTTCGCTGAGGCAATAATTATTACGTGGATTAAAACCCCTATATATACATGTTTAAACAGCAATATAATTAATTTAAACAATTTAACACACAGAAAATTTAACTAACTTACCTTATAACATAAATAATCGAAAATGACAAACATTAAGTTTCCTTCAATGACATACCGGTACTCCAAACACTGTGATGTCAACTGACGTAGTTATTTAGAAGTGTAAGCTTAGATACATATTAATTTTGTGTTTATAAAATGTAAAATGGAACAACAAAAGGAGGTGTCCATATTACCCACCTGGTCCATATATACCGACTTTACTCTACATATATTATGTTGAATTTGGAATGTATTAGTTATCTATTGACTATTCCGTACAATTCAGCCAATTCAGCGAACAAATAATACAATAAAAACAATCGAGGTATTGTAAAATCTGTAAGATTAATAGCGTATACTTTATCAGCACAGTTCAATAGTTCATACATATATAAAAGAACCAACCAATCTATCTACATTTATTTAAGTTCAGTGAGTTAGAGTGCTCTATATTAAGGGTATAATACATTGTAATGAAAAAACGTGCGGAAAAAGATAATTTAGTTAATTACAAATTATGTGGGATAATTTCATGAAAAGTGTAATTAAAAATACATTTAAAATGAAAAATTCAATTATTCTTACTTTGTACAGTAGTTTTTCTGGTGTTATATTTTATATATAAAATATCAGAGATGAAATAATTAATGTGAAAATAATAATTTAAATCTCAAAACAATTTGTTATAAAAAATAATTTATTTCTCTTATGTAAAATTTATTAAAAAATGTACTTGCAAATTTTTATTAAAAACTAGCGGAATCCCGCGGCTTCCTCGCGTAAACTTCGAAACTAATTAGAACCCTCCATACGGGGATGATATTTTTTTATATTGATTTTTATTCATTACCTATAAAAAACGTAAATATCTCGTATCTTAGTTAAAAATTGTAAAAACTAACCCCCTGTCTACCCTCGCCATTCGGGGTTGAATATCCATCCTTGTCCGCGTCCTATGCTATTAGGGTTTGAATATCATTTTTAATTGAATATTAATTTGTCCAAATTTACTTTAATATCATGAACAATTATGAAGATACATATATACACAAATTTTACCCTCCCCCCATTCCCATAGGGGTTGAATTTTCGTAACTGATATTTGTCTTGTAGAGTACCTACTTGTGCCGTGTTTCATTCGGTGAGTACAAAAAAAATTTTTCAAATTTTTCCACCCCCTTAACACCTTAAATTTTGGGAAATGTTGAAATAATTGTTTCATTATTTATATTGTATAAGAGTATGTTCGATATGTTTCAATTAAATGCGAAAAAATTTTTTTTTTATATAAACTTTGAAACCCTGTTTTGAATTTCTAAAAATCCTGGTGGGTGCTTACATCATAAAAGGAAGTCGCCTACGAAAGTTCACGTTTCTAGGTCCAGGAGTTTGGGCTGTACGTTGATATATATGAGTGAGTGAGTGAGTGGTTAAGGACAAACTATTTTATAGATATAGATATAAATTCTACTTAATGTCTAATTGAGTTAACTATTTAAGGGTTATCTTTAAGTGCATTATTTATTAGAAATTATTCACTTTGTAGGTACATTGAACATAAATTTTAATACTTTGCACTTAAAATTTTATAGTATCCACGTTATGTACGTGAATATAATTTTTTTTAATGCATAAAGCGAATATTTAATAGTTTTAAAGTATAGAAAATCACAAAAATCACCTTAATAATATAAAATCTATTTAAGTTAAGGGAAGGAGGTTAGTAGGTAGGTTAGGTAAAAATATAGAAAATCTCAAAAAATCACAATAAATACATCAAAAATATGTAATTTTTAAATCTGACAGGTCCAAATTTAGGTCAACTAAAAAGTATATTGTTTTTAGTGCAAAGTATTTATTTTTAATGTAAACTATTTATTTAAAGTGATATAATTTGTTTTTCAATATATTTGTTTAATGTTGAATAATTAATTTTTTGTACAGTATATTTCTTATAAGTGTAAACGATTAAATGTTAATATTAAGATTAAATCAATATAACAACAAATTATTATTTATAAAAATATAAAAACATTCTCTTTAGAACTTTTATCTAAAATATTTTTTAATACACATCGTTTTAAAAATAAAAAAACTGACAAGAGTAAACATCCGTTTCCGGTTTGTATATACGAACTTTAAGTTCAAAATTTAAAATTTTAAGCTTTATCGTTTTGATTGTGGAACGTAGACTATCAAAAATACATGCAGACGTCATTGAGATAATAGTCGTACTCGATTCTGGGAACCTCAAAATGTGTAGTTCGAAAAGGTGGCAGCACGATGTATTTTATATTTTTACTACATACTAATTCTGATTTTTTTTAAATACGTAAATTCAATGTTCGATTTACATAATCCGTACTATTATTATAAAAGTGTCTCTGTGTATCTGTTTGTTTCCTTTTCATGTATAAACCGCTGAACCGATCTTTATGAAATTTGGTAGAGAGATAACTTACATTATGAAGAAGAACATGGGTAACTTTGTATCTCGATTTTTTTAATTTATAAAAATAAACGGGTATGTGACATTTATATGCGCAATAGTTTATACTAGAGGTTTATACTTATGGCGTAGACATCTAGTGTGCAAATGCTAAACTAAAATCGTCTATATTGTAACAGATATCGTATTATCTAACCTAAATTCCACATGAATGAAGTCCTCGGGCGGATAATAGGTTCATGATACATATTTTTCAGATTTTTCTCATTTTATTTTAACCATCAGAATTAAAATATTATTTTTATAACTCAAAGGGAACCTTTTCAAGTCGAAAATTCGTATCGAGTTTAAACTTTGTATATAGTTAGAGGATGTCAAGATAAGTAAGAAAAAAATTAGCATAGCTACGGTAAAACGGTATAAAAAAACACCCCTATGAAAATGTGCAAAATAATCATATTTTTTCAAATAACTCTGAAACTAACGAAATTTAAAAAAAAATCTACAATACAAAATTTTAATTATTTTTTATGCTCTTTCGAATGACGATAGTCAAAATTTGAAAAAGTTAAACCATTAACCCCCACCCACATTCCATAAGTTGAATTTTTCGAATTTTGACTACCGTCATTCGAAAGAACATAGAAAATCATGAAAATTTTGTATTGTAGATTTTTTAAATTTTCATTAGTTTCAGAGTTATTTGAAAAAATATGATTATTTTGCACATTTTCATAGGAGTGTTTCACCCTTTTAAACCGTTTTGCCGCACCTATGATAATTTTTTTCTTACATACCTTGACCTCCTCTAACTATATACAAAGTTTAAACTTGATACGAATTTTCGACTTGAAAAGGTTCGCTTTCAAATCTATTATTACTGGTCTACCATTTGCTATAATTATGTCAAATCACAGCTTTATTAGTAAAACTATGATAGAGAGACAGACAGACACAGTGTTGATTTTATTAGTGTAACTTTTTCCGATTTCGGTACGGAACACTAAAAATATAAAAATCGATTTTAAGCCTACACAAAGGGCCAACGACAGTTTAAACGACATACGTCCTAAGGCAAGACGTAATTAAATATTAATCTCTCATGTTGTTGAGTGATTTATTTTTAGCGTTTAGTAAATATTTTGTAAGATTTTTTGTTTTAATTCTACAATAATTTATATTTATTTTTAAATTAACGAATGTATGAAAATAACAATAGGCTATTTGACTAATTTTAGAAAATATTTTTAAATTATTCTTTATTACATAATAAGCACACTACATTGATATTTCGGGGAGATCTACTGTATTATCAACAAAAATCAATGTTAAAGTTTAAATTTTCAAAACTGCGTCAGAAACGCTGTTTCTATCATGGCGCTGGTCATATGGTGCGTGTGACGTCACACGCACGTAAATAAGTCATTGCCTTAATAAAACAGTGCATCTGAAGTGAATTTCATCTTCAAATTTAGTGGATAGAATGGTGTATAAATGGTATGTAGTGCCACAATGTATAAATACGTCTATAAAAAGTCCACACAAACTGTTTGTTTCTGTTCCAAAGAATCCCAAAAGACGAAAAATGTGGTTACAATAATTGAAAAGATCCAACGAGTATTTTATTGAATACAAATGTTTTTATGTGTGAAGATCACTTTGATATAAGTAATATTTAACTAGATAGTAGCTAAAAATATCGGTTCTTATAAAACGAAATAACATCTTTTCTGAATAACTATACTACTATACACGTGATTTTTGACAATTCTGACAGCGGCCACCCGTACACTCCGTATTAACCAACATCTTTAATAGGTACCTAACCTCTTAATATGGCTTAATCTTGCAGCATATAGGATTTCAAATGTTTTATGTGGTACTTACACTGCTGTTTTCACATTTTTAAGTTCCGCAGCACAGTAATCAGCGTTATTCTTAAAAAAAGTGCAACCATAAAAGCGTCTACCTTAAGATAGGTTGCTATAATCAGCTCGCACAAAATTTAATTCCATTTTGAAATTCGAAACGAATATTTATGCCACTAGTAATAAAATTTATCTAAAAACTGCTTCAAAAATAGCTGAAAAATCGAATATAATACTTTGATATAATCATATATTAATCTACTAGTAGTTTAATATATGATATAATACACAGAAAGCATAAAACGCGAACTCAACTTGCGTGTGACGTCACTAGAGCTGCAACCAATCACATAGCGTTCCCGTCATAGATAAAATTTCAAAAATTATTATATTTTTTTTCGTGTAATTTGCAAAAAATATACATAATTTATTTTAAAATAAAGTGAAATATGTTCTATTATGCTATTATCTGATAGGATGACCACAATTTGTAGTATATTTTCAATGTTGTCAAATAGCCTATTAAATGAGGATGTTATTTTAAACAGAATACGACCTGTTATTCATCGTGAGGCATAGTTTTTAGTTAATATCTGGATAACTCATTGTGATAAAGCAATAAAATTTGATAATCGGTTTATTTAACACAGGGATGTATGGGGTGAATAAAAAACAATCAGAAATACGTATTCAAAAATTATTTTCGGATACATACATGTTCATGTAAAGTTTTTTGCTTAGGGAAAAAATGTTTTTTTAGAAAAAAAAGCTTTTATTAAAAATACATTTTTTTAATAAAAGCTTGTTTAAAAAACACATTTTTATTAATTTTTATTATAAAATTTTTAGTAAATGACTGACTAAATAATATACCTACATATAATACTCGTCAAATTCTTTCATTTGATACCCATATCCAGGAGGTTGTAATGAAAAAGGTAATCCACAATCTTGGGGCATCTGCCATATTGGATTAAGACCAATATTAGATATACTATATTGCATTGTGACCGGACATATAGATGTATACAAAACTTCAAATCGATACGACGACAGTAAGTAGAAGTGGGTGAAAAGTGAGTTGTAAGATTTGCTTACAATATCAGTTGCAGGTCAAACTAATAAAATTTTTGTAATAACACCTCGATCCACTATTAAAGTTCTTTATACATATGTTCATTGTAAATCATCCTGTACAAAAATTTTCCGTCTTTGTTATGTGGCGTCCTAAGATAGGCTGCTTCCTTACTAAATTCTGACAATACCGTTATTTTTAAAACTGGGTTATATTAAAATATCTTAAAATATTAATAGTCATCCATTTTTTATACAAAAAATATAACCGTAGCGTGTTATAATGTAAAGTTATCACAGAAAATGAAAAAAGCAATGTTGCATTAATTCATAATTAGGTAAAAGCGTTAATTTTTCAGGTACGTTGATTAAAACGCTCGTATTTTCACCTAATAAATATTTACAACATTCCCACAACATTTTAAACTTTTAATCTTTACAAACACATTGAATTTTAATCTCGTTTATTTCCGTTCATAAACCACGAGGTTTTAACTTGTCTGTTACTTTTAAGTACTTTTAATGTCATTTTGATCTAACACTTGTGACATTTTAAACCAACACCTTAAATTGTCATTTAAGTAAAAATGCGAATATTAAATTTAGAATATAATTCCATTATTTTTAAATTAGTAGGGGAACTTGGGGAATGGTGGGACATTGGGGAATAGCGGGACACGCCAATTTCGCCATCTTTGTATAAGTTTAAAACACTAAAACAGCTGGTATAGTTTCGTCTCTTTATATGCTTAGTTTTCATCAGTAATAGTCATATCTATATGTATCGTGAGAGTTTCTGCATCAAGAAGTATGTTTAATTGATTGTTCCAAAGTTTTATTCACTGTTCATATTTGCGTCGTTTTTACAACATTTTGGCAGGAGAAAAAAAGTTTTATATGGGCATAATTACCGTTTGCCCTCGACATTTCGACTTGCAAAAATAATTTGGCATGAATACACAATACACTGTGTCAATTATAGTTTATGTCGAATTGTAAACATAGCGTTTGGGGTATTGCGGGACACTTATTTTGAGGAATAGTAAGACACGTATTTTTTTATGTTTCTCAAATCAATATTGCATTTTTATGCATATTAGTCATTTTTCATGCAAAAGAAACAACCCTAATGCCTATGGTGGATATAATCAGTATTTAAGTATTAATAGTTTTACCATGCTGGAGAGTCGGTTGTTTGGACCTCAAAGGTCACACCCCACTGTTTGTTTTATTCCTTCTTTATCATAATTACAATTTTTGTCATTCTGGACTTTCCAATAAACATTTCACATTCATATTTTTCATTTTTGGCTCCTGTCCCACTATTCCCCAACTTTTTTTAGAATGTCGAAATTTAACGTTTTCACCTTGAATTGTCGGTTTAGAAAAATGCGAATATTAAATTTAGAATATAATTCCATTATTTTTAAATTAGTAGGTACCTACTTAACAGTTATCCATAATTAGGATTTTTGAGCAGTTTTATAACATACAATAAGTGCCATAGCATAGCCCTTACATTCTATCACGGGCGCCCAAATTGAAATTGTTGGCGGGTCCTCTAAGAAATATATTTTTGAATGGCCTTTTTCCTGTCTTTCGATAGAATTTTTTTCACACAGAAAAAAATAATTTGTGTAGGTATGTGTTAAAAAATGTGATCAATGTAAAAAATCCGTGATCTATTTGGCTCCGATAAAGGTTATTTGTTAATATGTTAATTGTTTACCAATATGGAAATACACTCACGGAAACAATTAAAGGACCACTTGATTTTATCGAAAAAATTGCTCATTTTCAGAGTAGTGCCAATAGGTCAAATATGATTATTTTTTTACATATAGGGTATGGAAATGGAAGGAAATTTTATATTCTTTTCGAATTCAGGAGTATTTTTGTGTTATTAAACGTTTTTTTATGACCAAACCGCGGTTGAATAAAAAATAAAAAAAATGTTTTTTTTTTGTGATTTTCAAAGTTGCACACGGGGATGCTTAAATTTTTTTTTCAACTTTTATGATAGACATTTTTTAGGAAATTTTCTCAGTTTTAAAACGCTGTTTTCAAAAAAAAATTTAAATTTTTTATTGTTGCGATATCTGAGTTTGAATAAAAAAAGTCCCAAAATGTTTTAAATGTCCATAAAAAGCCTAATTTGGGTCATACAAAAAGAAGAAAAAAAGAAAATTCAATCTTAAGCAATTACCTATTGTCTAGTAGCATTTAAAAAATGTGTCATTTTAACTTAACCCTTCAAATACGGAAAACAAAACCATGTTCGAATTTAAATAATCCTGTAAAAATGACCCTTTTTAAATCTTAGTTATAATGCTAAGAACATATTCAGAAATTTAATTCTATCAAAGAACATGAAAATTAGACATGTTACCTTCAATGTAAATAAAGGTTCCAATAAAATTCTTTTAATTTAAATGAGATATTGCTTTTTGAATTTTTTGCATACGTTTAGGACTTGACCGTTCTTTTTACAACAAATTTTACTTTGAGATTTTTTTATCGTAAAATAATCAACTTTTGAGAAAATTTGTAGGATGTAAAAAGTGTTTGTGTTTTGTAAAGGAATATTCATAATTTTTTTCAGATGTCTTGTATCAATAATATGGGATCATGTTTATTTTTAATAGGGTATTTTATTCATTCAAACTCGAATACCTCTGTATCAAAAAATGTGACAAACAGTTTTTTAAAAGCATTTTAAAGCTGAGAAAATTTACTAAATGGTGGCTATCTTATAATTATGAAAAAAAAAATCAAACCAACCCGAGTGATAACTTCCATAATAGCAAAACATCCAAATTTTCAATTTTAATTCAAATGCGTGTTATCATGAAAAATCATTAAATAACACTTAACTAAATACTCTCGATTTGTAAAATTCAATAAATTTTCATTTAATTCAAGCAATAATTAACCTAAAGTAACTGTACGTTTTTTTGTAGCCGCACGTAGTTGACTAAAAAAACTGATTAATTATGAAAGTTTCACACGGGTAGGTTTGATTTTTTTTTCATAATTATAAGACAGCCACCATTTAGTAAATTTTCTCAGCTTTAAAATGCTTTTAAAAAAATGTTTGTCACATTTTTTGATACAGAGGTATTCGAGTTTGAATGAATAAAATACCCTATTAAAAATAAACATGATCCCATATTATTGATACAAGACATCTGAAAAAAATTATGAATATTCCTTTACAAAACACAAAAACTTTTTACCTCTTATAAATTTTCTCAAATGTTGATTATTTTACGATAAAAAAATCTCAAAGTAAAATTTGTTGTAAAAAGAACGGTCAAGTCCTAAACGTATGCAAAAAATTCAAAAAGCAATATCTCATTCAAATTAAAAGATTTTTATTGGAACCTTTATTTACATTGAAGGTAACATGTCTAATTTTCATGTTCTTTGATAGAATTAAATTTCTGAATATGTTCTTAGCATTATAACTAAGATTTAAAAAGGGTCATTTTTACAGGATTATTTAAATTCGAACATGGTTTTGTTTTCCGTATTTGAAGGGTTAAGTTAAAATGAAACATTTTTTAAATGCTACTAGACAATAGGTAATTGCTTAAGATTGAATTTTCTTTTTTTCTTCTTTTTGTATGACCCAAATTAGGCTTTTTATGGACATTTAAAACATTTTGGGACTTTTTTTTATTCAAACTCAGATATCGCAACACCAAAAAATGTTAAATTTTTTTTGAAAACAGCGTTTTAAAACTGAGAAAATTTCCGAAAAAATGTCTATCATAAAAGTTGAAAAAAAAATTTAAGCATCCCCGTGTGCAACTTTGAAAATCACAAAAAAAAACATTTTTTTATTTTTTATTCAACCGCGGTTTGTTCATAAAAAAACGTTTAATAACACAAAAATACTCCTGAATTCGAAAAGAATATAAAATTTCCTTCCATTTCCATACCCTATATGTAAAAAAATAATCATATTTGACCTATTGGCACTACTCTGAAAATGAGCAATTTTTTCGATAAAATCAAGTGGTCCTTTTATTGTTTCCGTGAGTGTATTTACGTTCATCTTTTTGATAAATGTATATTATTACTAACAATGTTCTTATCACGGTAAAAATATATGTTATATTTTAAATATAAAAAAAACTTTATAAATGACATCACTGAATTTACCATATCAAAAATTGCACTTTCACTAGTTGGGTGGTGTAAAAAATATTCACTCTGATAAATATTTATTAATACAATTATGTTTAATCTATTTGAGAGTTTCGTTAGTTGGTGTATAAATTAGGTAATAAATTATTTATTAATTTGACAAATGAAAAGATTTTTAGATAAACAAGAAGATTATATTTTTCAAATGAATAAAATATCCTCAATAAGATTTATTTTATTATAATATTGATGAAATATTGTTATATTAACAAATTAATTTATTAAGCATTTCTCCAAATACCTAAAATTTTCAATAAGATCGAGTTTTTTTCTGTGCATAGGAATGTTTGAATTATCTATTTTCAACTCAACATTTTGTTTATTTCATTTATCTCGTTCGAATTTAAGTCAATCTCATCCTGAGAACGAGACGAAGGTTAAAGAAGACTTTTCATCTATATTGCCAGTTTGTGTCTACAGTTCGGTACAGGTCTGTTAAATAGAAAAAGCTGGGTTCTAATTGGCTCATTTAGAGCTTTATATGGCTGTTACAAATAACAGCTTTTAATAAAACTGGAGGTTCAGGTAACACAGAGGAAAAAAACTGAAGTTTTTATATATATGTATGTATAATAAATAATTTAAACAGAAAAAAAACGATTCTTAGAAATATATAATATAAAATAAAACGAAGAAATTTGAATCCATTGAAACAATATTTTATAGACATATCAGATTTCTTTTAATATTGTGTTTCAATCTTGTATATAAAATATATATAAAGTAATATATAACGACTATATTTACTTACAGAATCAAAAGATTGTATCGAGGAAAAAATGTTAGTATATATTTATTTTTTTATAAATAATCTGATTTGTTTGTTTGATGTATTTTTTTCTTATATCATATTTTGATCGCAAGCTTAATATTACCCAACAGTTCAGATTTTCAGTGTTTTTATGAAGAACATTATTTTTACATAAAATTTATTTACGCTATTTTAATTTTAAGAGTTTTAAAATATACACATAAATAATAAAGCAATATAAAAAAAATATTTTACTTAACTTTCCTAATATACTCAACACATTAATTAAGGGGACATCTAAAAAATAGCTTGTTTTCAAATGCTTGTAACTTGGTCAAAAATTAACTTTTTCAAATTTACTCTACTTAATGATGGTCTAATTCGTTCTTCAACATCTTTTCATTTTATTAACTTTTTTATGTAAATATAAATTTTGAAAAAAACTGCATATTTTGAAACTTGACGCGGAGTGCATTTATGTAGAAAATGAAATTTTAAAATAACCTTTTTGCAGAGAATTTCAATACCTTGAAATCGGTTTCATAGAAATTTTTTGCAACAAAAATTCGCAAAGGTATCACAATTTTAGTGAAAATCAGGAAAAAATAATTTAAATGAACAAAGCCGAAGTAATTTTGGTGGTACAGAAAATAACAAAAAAGTAAAATAAGGCATAACTTAACATCTTTTAGATTATCTACTGTAATGAAAGACTTTTGATGAATTTCATAAAAATATTCTAACTTTAAATAGAGTATAAAAGTCAAGTAAATAAACAGTAAAACTATACCAAACAGAACATACCTTAAAAATTACATTTCAGGTGGTCCGAGCTAAGGTTCATATTGACAAGACATACTCTTTAAAATGTATTTTTATTTTTTCTAATCGGACCATATTACGCGAAGATATTCAACTTTGAAGTTTTTTTTCAAGACGAAAATTAAACCTAAATTTAAAAATATGACCTTTCTATGATTTGTCATAATGTTTGAATTAAAGCAATAGTGTTTATAGAGAAAGACCGACAAACCCATAGACACAGACAGATAGACAGAAATCATGGAGAAATAAACAACAAAATCACAAATTAAAAAATTATCGGCATAGCAATACTTATTACACCGTATAAGAAAGTTAAAAATTGAAGTTAGTGGTTAAATTCATGATATTTGGCATACACCAAGAATTTTAGAATTACATACTTTCAATTCACCATTACGTACGAATGCATTAAAATTTGCAAGATGGAAGTTTGAAATACATTTGAAATCCATGCAGAACCCAAAATAGTAATCTCCCCTCAACAAAAGTCGGGAAAATCCATATGTTTTTTTTATAAACGTACTTATCTTTAACGAGAGTAACTACCGTTTTTACTGTTATACTAAAGAAGTACCCTTTCACCCCTATTATCCGCAAATTCTTTGCATTTTAAGTGTCTGAAGAGACCATCTTATTTTTACTCTTTCGATAACGAATAAAATTTTATTCTCTGAAAGCACTGACATCCTGGATGCAGGGCCGCAGAGGGGGGGATATGAGACTTTTTAACGTACCCAGTCCGTTTGCTTGTACATGATTTTTACTTTTACCTATTAAAAATTATTTTTTTTTTGTATTTAATGTTTTAGGATATCGTAGTTACTTTTGATGTATTTTTTAAAAGGGGTTATACTATAGGTACAGTTAGAATTTTCAAAAATTCGTTTTTTTTTTTATTTTCGTAATCTATATCTATAAAAGAGTTTGTCCTTAACCACTCACTCACTCACTCACTCACTCATATATCAACGTACAGCCCAAACCCCTGGACCTAGAAATGTGAATTTTCGTAGGTGCCTTTCTTTTATGATGTAAGCACCCACTAAGAAAGGATTTTTCGAAATTCAACCCCTACGGGGTTAAAACAGGGTGTCAAAGTTTATATAAA
Source organism: Sialis lutaria (assembly GCA_949319165.1). Taxonomy (NCBI): domain Eukaryota; kingdom Metazoa; phylum Arthropoda; class Insecta; order Megaloptera; family Sialidae; genus Sialis; species Sialis lutaria. Next base: position 6,560,084 of record OX439233.1, on the reverse strand, counting down.
ATTATTTTTTTGTTCGCATTTAATTGAAACTTATCGAAAATACTCTACAATTTAAATAATGAAACAATTATTTCAGCATTTCCCAAAATTTAACCCCTAAAGTGTTTAACAAATTAATATTCAATTAAAAATGAAAGTTCGATATTCAAGCCCTAATAGAATGGGACGGGGACGAGGATGGATTTAGATATGTTTAACTGCATACCTGCTTTACTATAAAGGTAAATTCGGGAAAAATAGTCATCTATTAAAAATAAAAATTTCGACATTCAACCCTTAATGGCGTGGGTAGACAGAGTCTGTGTTTTTGATATGTTTATCTGCATAGCTGCTTAAGTTACAAAGGTGGAGTCGGGTAAAATTTTGCGATAAAAGAATTCTATATTCAACCCCTAATGGCGAGAGTAGACAGGGGGTTAGTTTTTACAATTTTTAACGAAGATCCGATATATTTACGTTTTTTTTAAGGTAATGAATAAAAATCAATCTAAAAAAATGTAATATTCATTATCACGTATGGAGGGTTTTAGTTTTAATTAGTTTCGAAGTTTATGCGAGCGAAGCCGCGGGATTCCGCTAGTGTAAATATATTTAAGTACACACACAGAAAATTTCAAGTCAATCCGGCGATTATTTTCGAAGTTATATGCATATTTGTAAAGACGTCTCAGAGTGTTTGAAAGTAGGAGACCAGAGTAAAACGCGTTTTTCTCAAATCTGTGTTTTTAAAGTCGGTGACCAAGATTTCCTGGAAACGGCTGAACCGATCAGTCTCAAATTTTAACACAAGTTTCTTAAGTAGGTATATTAATCGATAAAAAAAAATTATAAATAATTTAAAGTTAAAATTTTGCCAAAAATCGTTTTTCTTTTTTTGAGAAGTCGCCATTTTGTCAAAAAAAATTATTTTGCTTATTCCTTCAAGTAAGTACAAGATTATACATTACTTTGACGAAATCCATTTTTTTTTTATTTTAGATAATCCAGTCCAGAAATATCGTGGTCACTGCAAGGCGCCTTTTTTGAGAGGACCTCCTGGAGATCAGCTGTGGCAGCTTTCGAAATTATTATTTTTACAAATAAAAAATGTTAAAATACAATTAAAAGTTACCATAATATGTGTACAAATTTTTACATTATTAAATTTAAAAGTTTTCTCTTCAAAACAATTTTGAAAAAAACTTTTTTTAGGGCTCTTGACTGTATATAACTCCCCTTAATAAAAAATTAAGCCGGTAGAATTGATCTATTTTTAGAACGTGAGGCCCGGGTCACAAATTTTTAATAAATGCTGTTGTAGTGACTATGCATAGTATTTTCAATGGATTTATATTATCGATTTTATTTAAATTTTAAATAGCATCATAATGTAGTATGTAGCTTGTCAAATGCAGATGCTTGTTGAAATATAACGAGAGGCTTAAAAACATGTGACTTGTTTGCCAAAAAAATCATTTGTATGCGTGTTATCAAAATAAACATTATTTTAAATTGTAAACAATTATAGACATAATTTTAAAAACATTTTCTTAAACTGTGCATCTGATTTGATTTTTAACAAAAAAAATGTGAGTCTATCTTATCTTTATTTAAACTTGAGTGTAAATAAAATTATATAAAATAAAACGGGCAAGTGCGTGTTGGGCACGCACATGATAGGGTTCCGTAGTCATTCTCACTACGATTTATAAAAAGTATTTTTCAAAATTTTCGTGACTGAAGGGTTAATATCAAAAAGTCATTTGACTTGTATTATTGCATTTTAGGAGACCTATCAAATGACACCCCACTCAATGGGGTAAATGAAAAAAAAAGTGAGTTCACTTTTCAGTCTATGAAAGGGGGGTCCAAAATATTTTTGACAATGTTCGTTATAATTTTCAGTGAAAGTACTAATTAAAAGCTACATTCTGAATTTTTTTCAGATTTTTTGAATCAATAGTTTAGAAAATAGAAGGGGGGGGGACGCTCTGACAGCGACATTAAAAAGTAAATATATCGCGACTGAAGGGTTAAAATCAAAAAGTTATTTGACGTTTTTTATTGCATTTTACGAGACCTATTAAATGACACCCCACTCAATAGGGTAAGTGGGGAAAAAATGAAAGTTCAATTTTCAGTCTATGAAAGGGGGGTCCAAAATATTTTTGACAATGTTCGTTATAATTTTCAGTGAAAGTACTAATTAAAATCTACGTTCTGGAATTTTTTCAGATTTTTTTAATTGATAGTTTAGAAAATAGAGGGGGGAGGACGCTTTTTTAATGAATTTGGAGAGAAAATACATCGTGATCGAAGGGTTAAAATTAAAAATTTCTGTTACATTTTTTGTTGCATTTTAGGAGACCTTTCTAACGACACCCCACTCAATGGTGTAGGTGAAATTTTTTTTTTGAAAACACTTTTCATTTTATGAAAGGGGGGTCTAAAAAAATTTTATTTTCAAAAATATTATCATTTATGTTTTTGGGTTATCAATCTACGGCCGTATACCAAATTTCATCTTATTATCTCAAATTTTTTGAAGACGGACGGACGGACATGGAGAAACTATAAGGGTTCCTAGTTTTCTACGGAACCCTAAAAATACCTTTTAAAATCAAGCTTTTCTTAAAAATGCACTAAAAAGTAAAAAATAAATTTACAGCTATCACAAAAAATTTCAGGTTTTTATGACTAAAATCAATAAAACTGCGCTCATGAAGGTAGATGTATAGCTTTTAATTAATTATTTATTTCATTATTTTGAACTATTATATTATTTTAGTTTAGCAAAAATTCTACTGTATTTATTTGATTTAATGTGCAAATTTTCTACTCTTATCTTATATCAATTTATACTTTATTTCTTATTTTGCATATGAATTTTTATTCATATATTTGTCTTTATAGACAATTATTAATTATTATTATTATTATTAATTAAAGAGTATTTTTTTATATAATGTTATTTTCAAATTTTTAGTTACTGATTGATTAACTAATTAACATATTAACAGGTAAAGCTCAAAAAACTGTTTCATTTGATACCCATATCAATATTGTATTTAGAATGACGTCACATAGCTAATCGTATTCTACTCGTCAAACACATTCATTTGATACCCATATCAAGATGATTATGAATAAAAAGGTAATCCACCATCTTGCGGCGTCGGCCATATTGGATTTAGAACGATATTAGATATACTATATTGCATTGTCACCGGACTCATACACGATACACGTATACAAAATTTTAAAGCTCTAACTTAATTAGAACTAGTCGAAATTTTGATTGCAATATTTGATTTTAACTAACTAACTAACAAGTGAAGTTAAATATAAAAGCTTGTAGAAAAAGATGGAGTTTCGGTTGGGTTATATCTCTATCTTCACAGTTGTGAATAAAATTTTACACATTATATTAAGGGTTGTATAATAATTACTTTACAAATTTTATAGTACAGGGTGGCCCAAGTAAAACGAAACGGGCGCGCTTTTGGTCATTTAAAATAAGATTTTGAAAAAAAAAACTCGAACACGTTGATTTTGCTTTCAAGGGGGACATCTTTTGCTATAAAATTTTTGGAAGAATCTTTTCAACCCTCAGCGCTATGAGCACAACCATTAAAATTTTAAATAGCATGATCGGGCAAGTGATACCTCATTTGAAAGGGTTTTTCATTCTGAATACGGTGCTTTTTGATTTTTTCAAATCTATTTAGTTTTAGTCAAGTTATTTACATTTTGAATTCCATAAATGCAATGCTTTTCTGATCAAAAAAAAAATATTTACAGCTAAAATTCAAAACAAAGTTGGCTTATTTTCTTATCAAATAATTCAAAAACACCCAATTTGGCCATTTATTGAATTAATTAAAGTTTTGGATGTTGGTAAAAAAATTTTTAATTAAATTTTTTTTAAATTTTTTAATTAATTCAATAAATGTCGAAATTGGATGTTTTTGAATTAATTTATAAGAAAATAAGCCTACTTTGTTTTGAATTTTAGCTGTAAATATTTGTTTTTTGATCAGAAAATCAATGCATTTATGGAATTCAAAATGTAAATAACTTGACTCAAACTAAACAGATTTGAAAAAATCAAAAAGCACCGTATTTAGAATGAAAAAAACCTTTCATATGAAATATCACCTGCCCTATCATGCTATTTAAAATTTTAAGGGTTGTGCTCATAGCGCTGAGGGTTGAAAAGATTCTTGCAAAAATTTTATAGCAAAAGATGTCCCCCTTGAAAGCAAAATCGACGTGTTCGAGCTTTTTTTCAAAATCTTATTTTAAATGACCAAAAACGCGCCCGTTTCGTTTTACTTGGGCCATCCTGTATGTACTTTGTACACTCGAAAATAAATTTTTATATTTTGCACTTAATTTTAACTCGTACTGTTTTAAATAAAACGATCACCACCTCCAGCCTGTGAACATTTAAAATTTTCTAATTAAAGTTTTTGCTAACTAATACGTATAATAACAACTGACTAAACTTTCATCAAAATTAAAAATGGTGCAACATCTATTTTTTTATAACTGGAAGGACTCCGTTATAATGCTCGTATCAAAAAAAGTTCCGAGTTTTTTTTCCGGCAACCTTCAGAATTTCATTCTTTACATCTTTCTGAATGTAAATCACCAACTCTTATGAATCCTAACGGTTTTTCAAACGGAATGTAGCCTGACTCCCGGTCTATAAGTTAAAATATAGAAAATCACAAAAATTACATTAAATAATCAAAAATATGTAATTTTTAAATTCGACAGGCCCAAATTGAGGTTTTGTTATTGTCGAATGCGAATTAAACAAATTCAATGTTACAAATAGTAAAATATCAGTACAAAGCAAGGTAAATTGCAATGTATTTTTTTAGTGCAAAGTATTTAGGTATTTAAAGTAATACAATTTGTTTTTGTTCAATATATTTGTTTAATGTTGAATATTTAATTTTTTGTGCAGTATTTTTGTTATTTATAAGTGATTAAATAAAATTAAATATTAATATTGTAAGGCTGTGTCTCTATGCCTATGTAATAATTTTATACATTAACTATGAAACATAATATGTAACTATTAAATTTCGGTCGAGTGGGAATTTAATTCCATTGGGAAGGAAGAGTCCCTTTCAGTATCCCCTGGATTCAACACTGTTCAAAAGTAATATTATTAAATCGTTAATTGGAACAAAAGGTTAAAGCAATAATAAAAGTAATGAGATGAACATAGAAGTATTTGAGATAAAAGAAATAAATGCGTAAAACGCAAAATACATTGAAAAGAAGTATTCGAGTTTTAAAACGCTTATTTTATTAATTACAAGTAATTAGATTAAAGAGTATCTAATTAAACAGTTGGATGTATTGTATTTATTTAACGTATTTGAAATTAAGGCTTTTTTGTATAAAAAGGACTTCGTTTTATATTATTTTGGATGAAAATATTCATAATTTTAACATTGTCGAATATACATATATCTAAAGGTTGATTCAGCAGATTTGTACATTAAAATGAAAAAATATTATAAGCAAAAAACTTAATATGAACATGTGTCCGGGAAATTTTCGTAAAAGTACAGCCCTCTAAAGATTTTGCCCAAAATTGGTTTATATTTAATAATATTTACATGAACTTCTTTTCATACAGGAATATTTTATTTTGTTATTTGAAGCATCCGTATTAAGTAAAATTCTGCATTCCTAGCATCTATATCTCTCATGAAAATTTTACCTTATAACCTATGACAAATTAACAAAGAATATTTGTGTATATTTTGTGTCTTATTTAAAAATAAATGCGCCGCTCAGAGAAAATGATACAACCAGGCCCGGATTAACCATGGAGGCAATGTAGGCAGCTGCCTGTAGCGGCAAATTTCTAGGGGCGGCAAATTTTGGTACGGGAAAAAAATAGACATAAATTCTACCTGAGAGAGCTAAAAAAAAGGTCTTCAGAATTATTAAGAGCATTTTTTAACAAAAAGAGCTAAAAAAAGCTCTTCAGAATTATAAGTAACATTCAAAAAGGTCTTCAGATTTTCATTGATAAAATTCATAAAAAAAAAATAACTTTTCAATCGAAAAGGGCAGCAAATTTTCGCAACTGCCTATGGGCGTCAATTTTTTAAATCCGGCCCTGGATACAACGCTGGTCTAAATTATAATTGGTTATTACTGAAAATCCAAAAAGTTCAACTGAATCCCATATAATTTTTACCGGTTATTACTATCTGCTTTTTACTATCAATATGACCGGTTCCTTCGATGTCCTTATAATCGGTTTCTATACTGTATTACTATTTCACGTAGTTAGTGAATACAATACCGGATCAAAATCCTAATACCGGTATTTCGGTATTTTTTAAGTTCAAAACCGGGATACCGGTATTAATACCGGTATTTAAAAAATATTCTTGCCAAATTATCTAAGTTACAAACAGTTAGAGAGGAGTATTTTTTAGAAATTCATACTTTCAGTTACTTTATTGAAGAAATATGACAATTTTTAGCGGTTATGATAGAAACACCGCGAGTTTAAATGTCGTCAACAATAAGTACCTATTCAAAAATTAAAACAACTGCCTAGGAAGAAAAATGTCAACATCAAATAATGTAAAAGAAAAAAAAATGAAATATTAATTTTTTTTTAACTCTGTAAGATAATCTCAGGGTTGAAATAATTGACGTCATTTGCGATACAAAACTCAATTCCGGAAAAATTTTCGCTTCTAATCTAGAGGTAAGGGCTCGGTATGTAATATTGCTTTAAGGGGTTACATACAGTTAGAAGGCCAAAAAAAAGGTTTTTTTCAAGAATTTTTTAAGAGAAGACTTTTAAATTTATTAATGTAAAAATTTGTACACATATTATGGTATCTTTTATTTGTATTTTAACATTTTTTATTTGTAAAAATAATAATTTCGAAAGCTACTACAGCTGTTCTCCAGGAGGTCCTCTCAAAAAAGGCGCCTTGCGGTGACCACTATATCTCTGGACTGGATCATTAAAAATAAAAAACCCAAACGAATTTCGTTAAAGTAATCTATAATCTTGTACTTAATCGAAGGAATAAGCAAAATAAAATTTTTTCACAAAATGGCGGCTTATCAAAAAAAAAATATCGATTTTCGACAAAAATTTGACCTTAAATTGTTTATAAAAAAATAAATATTTATCGGTGAGATAAAACCTTCGATTAATTACTAAAAAATATTTGAGATTGATCGGTTCAGCCGTTTCCGAGGAATAGTGGTCACCGACTTTGAAAACGTAGATTTGAGAAAAACGCGCTGCCGCTCCGACCTCCTACATTCAAACGCTCTGAGACGTATTTACAAATATACGTGTAACTTCGAAAATAATCGCCGAATTGACTTGAAATTTTGTGTGTGTGTATTTAAATATCTGTACATTACGAAAATGGAATTAAAAAAATCGATTTTTTGAAAATTCTAACTGTATATAACTCCTTAACTCCGGCCTCCTACTTTCAAACGTTCTGAGACGTCTTTACAAATATGCGTGTAACTTCGAAAATAATCGCCGGATTGACTTGAAATTTTTTTTGTGTGTACTTAAATATATGTACATTAAGAAAATGAAATAAAAAAAATTATATTTTTTGAAAATTCTAACTGTATGTAACCCCTTAAAAAACAATTAATCGAGCTTCTATTATTGCCCTGAGTTTAATATAATTTTTAACATTGACCTTGGGTTGCACAAAGCAAAATAATCCACGTTTAGTTAATTGGTTGTTTTAAAACAATCGATTAACTAATTGTGGTTTATTTTTATTATATAAATAACCAAGGTAGAAGCTGCTCAATTGACAGTACATGTTAAAACTATAATTTTTGATCGGCAACTATAATTTTATTTAAAAATCGACTCCATTATTTTTCTTTGTGTGTTTAAGTTCGGCACGATAATGCTGAATTATCCTGTATACATTTGTTACAACGAACATAACAACGGTTTTACATTAGAAACAGTTTATTAATTACAGTATGTCACATACTCGTATGTCACATGATACAAAGCTAATTATTTGTGCTGTGAACATAAATAATACATTTTATACCATTCTATTTAAAATAAATTAATAAAAGAGTTAACACGTGTTTCAATAGCAATGCTGTCATCATCAGAATCAATACTGAAACTAATACTTTTCTGTGGTTAGATATTGTAAACAGTTTGTGTTTTATATGCAGTTTAATGAAACATACATAAAAGTTTTTCAATTTACTTTTATGTGTTTGCGTTAGTTTTATATGTTTGACAATCGATAGTTGTCTACAATTTATTTTAAACTGTTCAGTAAATATTGATTAAACCTGTTAGTCTTTTAATTACAGTTCATGTACATACAATAATAATTAATGAAGTTTATATGTGCTTATGTTCATTCGAGTATAACCGTACGGAGAAAATCGATTTTTTAATAAAAATTACAGTTTTGCCAATTAAAAATTTTTATTTTGTATTAAAAAATATTTTCAGTAGGTACTTCTACAATCTCCATTATAATTTTTATAATACGTATTTTTTACTATATTCGTAAATGAAATTTACTAGATTTATTTAACTATTTATTCTTAACAAATACAAATCCCCTAACCATAAAAATTGTAAGAGTTTAGACTTACACGTGTTTCAATAGCAATGCTATCATCATCAGAGTCCTAAAGACACTAACTTAATTTTAAAATAACTACGACTATTTATAGGCCTAAGAAATCACTGAACCAGAACTTATCCTGGAACGGTACTCGTTGACCATACTGGTCTGAGTCATTACTCTAACAAGGTAAAAAGGTTGGACCACAGGGGTCCGTTGTCGGAATTAAATACCTTACCCTTATTTTTGAAAATCTCCATACTTTCATAGCAATCTAAGTCTTTACTATTAGACACCGCTTTAACTAAATTAATCAATTAATTTAGTTAAAGCGGTGTCTAATAGTAAAGACTTAAATTAATTGATTAATTTAGTTAAAGCGGTGTCTAATAGTAAAGACTTAGATTGCTATGAAAGTATGGAGATTTTCAAAAATAAGGGTAAGGTATTTAATTCCGACAACGGACCCCTGTGGTCTAACCTTTTTACCTTGTTAGAGTAATGACTCAGACCAGTATGGTCAACGAGTACCGTTCCAGGATAAGTTCTGGTTCAGTGATTTCTTAGGCCTATAAATAGTCGTAGTTATTTTAAAATTAAGTTAGTGTCTTTAGGACTCTGATGATGATAGCATTGCTATTGAAACACGTGTAAGTCTAAACTCTTACAATTTTTATGGTTAGGGGATTTGTATTTGATAAGTCATAACCATAGTTTTTGTCTGTTGTTTGTTATATTTATTCTTAAGTTGAATTATTTGTTGAGTGCTATTATTTCATTTCAATAGTTAGTACATTTTTCTATTCGATACTTAAATGTTTATTAAAAGACAATACAAAAAAAATACTAAAATTGTGTAAAATTAATTATATTAATAGTAAATTTTTTATTGGTATAACAAATAAAACTATATCAATAATGTAATTTCGATCCTGCATGCAAAAATTACCATTCGTATTGTAACTTTAGTAACACGTGACCTAGCAAGAATTACAATATTTTTGGACCGTTTCAAGATTACTACGTTAATTCTTTAATAAAATTATATAAAAAAAGCTTTTATTAAAAATGCACTAAAAAGTAAAAAATAAATTTTCAGTTTTTTATGACTAAAACCAATAAAAGTACGGGGCGCTCATGAAGGCAAATGTATAACTTTTAATTAATTAGTTATTTCATTATTGTACTTATAAAATTTTTGCTATCAAAAATTCTAAGTATTTATTCGAACTAACGAATTTAAAAATGTTCACATTTTCTACTCTGATATCAATTTATACTACATATTTTATTCATACATTTGCCTTTATAGCGTTCCGCGCTTTTATTGATTTTAGCAATAAAAACCTGAAAATTTTTGTGATAGCTGAACTTTTTTTTCAATTTTTCGTGCATTTTGAATAAAAGCTAATTAATTAACAAATTAATGAACATACTAACAGGTAAAGTTCGTCAAACTCTTTCATTTGATACTCAGATGGTTGTGAAGAAAAAGGTAATCCGCCATTTTGGGGCGTTCGCCATATTGGATTTAGAACGATATTAGATATATTATATTACATTGTCACTATAGAGTAGTGATGTTACGAATGTATGATTTTAAACATTCGCGAATGCGAATGCGAATACGAATATTAACTGTCAATATTCGCGAATGCGAATATTGATTTTTTGTAAAAAAAGCTAAAAAAAGAAAAAAAAGGTTTTCTGAATAAAATAGATTAAAAAACGATATTTTTATGGTTATTTATCGTTTTAGTGCTCCAAATTATTTTATGAAAAATCATTTTGTTTTAATATCCAAATGTGTTCTTATCTATGGAAAGTACAAACAGAAGTTGCTATAAAGCTGGTCGAAAAGTCGTTTCACTTATATAAAAATTAAAATAATTTTATATTTCGTGGTTTAAACTATTATTTACTTACAAAAACAATTTATTTTTAATATTTATGATAAAAGTGATGCACAGTTTTAAATAAACAAAGCTAAACAATCCTTTTCTTTATTTTTTATTTGTTATAATTTTTTTTTTTTAAATACTTTTTAATCGGATCTATTACAATATTTCTTGCAATTTCTTGTCAGTATCCATAGATTATAGCTTGATATTAAAATAAAACATATTTTCAATGAAATAATTTAGAGCACTAAAACGATATTTAACCATTTTTATATATTAATACATCATAATATATTTGCAAAAATATTCGCAACTTTACCTGCGAATGCGAATACGAATGTTTAAAAATGTGCGAATATTCGCGAATGCGAATGCGAATGCGAATATTCGTTACATCACTACTATAGAGTAATACACCTTTATAAAATTTCAAAGCTCTAGCTTAATTATAACTAGTGGAAATTTGTATTGTAATATTTGACCTTAACATAACTAATTAAATAAAAGCTTGTAAAAACTCCGTGCGCTTGTTTGAAAATATTATACATACTCCATTTTAAATGTATTATAGTTATTTCAAATACTTTCCAAAAAAATGTTATGATGATAAAATAACAAAGAACTAAAATACATTTTTTTAATAGTAATAAATTCAGGAAAACAAGCTTTCCTTTTGTTTTGATAACATTTAATCATTTGCGTCGAATAACTGCTATAATTTCGAACGGTAATGTATATTCTTATGGTATGTATTCATAATATGACAATGATAAATTACATATATGTTCGTTATATTCGTATGAAATTTGATATTTTCTTAATTTTCTTTGTACGGTTATACCTGTACAATATCATTAATCATGTATACGTCATTTGATGAAAACAAAAATATCGCTTTGCAAAAGTGATATTATACCTATATTTAATCAATAATATAATGAATACTTATTGTTAACCTTTTTATTATCTTTCACTTTAATTACTTTAGATATCAAAATAAATAAGGTACTGACATCAGTCTTGGATTATAGGTACCTTAGTGTTGGCTTTTTAGGGTTCCGTATAAAAAACTAGGAAATCTTATAGTTTTTTTATGTCCGTCTTGAAAAATGTCGACATAATAAGATTAAATTTGGTTATTGATAACACAAAAACAGATATAAGTTAAAAAAAAATTTTTTAGACCTCCTTTCCATTGAAAAGTATCCAAAAACTTTTTTCACTTGAGTAGGGTGTCTTTAGAAAGGTCTCCTAATATGCAACAAAAAATGTATCAGGACCTTTTGATTATAACGAACACTGTCAAAAATATTTTGGACTCCACTTTCGTAGACTGAAAAGTGAACTCGCATTTTTTTTCACTATTTGATATGTCTCCTAAAATTGTCAAATAACTTTTTGATTTCAACTCTTCAGTCACGATATTTTTACTTCTCATGTCGTTATCAGAGCACCCCCCCCCCTCCTTCTCTGAAAAAAATAAGAATATAACTTTTAATAAGTACTTTCACTGAAAATTATAACGAACATTCTAGTAAAAATAGTTTATAAAAAATTTTGAAATAACTATTTTTTTCATAAATCATAGAGATAATGACTACGGAACCTTATCATCTGCCCGTATTTTAAATTAAGGTTATTGGCCTAGCACGCTGTAAAAAAAGATTTTATTTCGAAAAAAAAATGTTTTATTTATATTCATTATTTAATGGATATTCTACTCTATGTTAATTATTAAAAGTAAAAAAAAAAAAAACAATTTAATTTAATTTGAAAAAAATAAGGATAAGCAGAATGATTATAAAAGTAACATACATGTTCTAAATTGCTGTAATGGTAGAGCTAGTTTTTCGTTACTTTGAATAAATTACACGTGAATATATGTGTTTAATAATTTCTATAGTATTTAAAAGGGTAGCCGTTTCGAATAATTAGTTTTTAAAACGTCTCTCTAAAGCTAATTGTGTAGAATTTCAATGAATAGAGCACTTCCGGTCAGTTCTCTCATTAACCGTGTATTAAAAACTCTTTTTTTAATATCCAATTACTCAAAAACCATACGTTAAATATTAAAAAAAATAGTAAAATATTATATGAGCTATCCATAAATAACATATTATTTTAGACTTTTATTTACACCGGGTTTTTTTTAAAGACTTTATAGCGGATTATTTCCAAAATAACGAATTTTCAGAGAAAATTTTTCAGACAAAAGTTTCATCTAAATATTGATATTAAGGGTTTATCTTGAAAAGGTCGCCATAAACCCATCTTGTTTGTTGCAGATTCATAATTAACGAGGAAAAATAAGTAACTTATTTATAAGTTCCCTATAGTCTGTTTTATTTAAGTTTGAAGTGGTTGCCGGATACTTTGACGGTACGAATCATGTATTGTACGGTCAAATCCGGCAACCACTAGTTATATGAAACACAGTGGCGGCGTAAGGGGGGGGGGCGATGGGGGCGGCCCACCCCGGGTGCCAAGCACCAAGGGGTGACAAAGTATTCTTTAAATACTCTGGAAAGTGTGTAAGTAGAACATGTCATTAAGATCATAAATAAAAATAAAAATATTGAATTGACCAAAAAAAATAAAAATAAAATAAAGGACACTTTTTTTCTAGAAGGGGGTGCAAAAAAAAACACAAAACTGAAATTAATATTGAGTTGAAAACGAAAAAAAAGGCAGCACTTTTTTCTAGGGGAGGGTGCAAAAAATCAGAAAACTGAAATTAATATTGAGTTGAGAACGAAAAAAAGGCAGCACTTTTTTCTGGGGGGGGGGGGGGGTGCAAAAAAAAAACCGCCCAGGGTACCAATCTACCTTACGCCGCCACTGATGAAACATAATTATATAGGACTTCCCCCTATATATTATTATAATTATACTGAAAATAATACCATTAAGAGGGTTCGTTATACCGAAAAAATAGTAAATATATGAATAATAAATACATATTAATATTCTCTACAAGTTATAATTGCCGTGTTTTTTTTAATAAAAATTTTGTTGTTGAAAAAAATATTTGAGTAAAAAACGTAATCTTAATGTTCTCGACTCAAAACAAAATAAGGATTATTATTTTTAATTTGTTCTGAGAAACACTGTGACGAGTACAACGTTTTTTATGTGTGCTTTTCTGATGATTTAAAAACAGATATGACATTTAAAAGCAATTATGTTCAAAGACAACGAGACAAATTCTCATATTACATTTTGTTATTTTATTTTTCAAGCTCTAACTGTCACTGAATGCCATTTGATATCTTGAAATAAAAGCTTTGAATGGAAAAAATTAAATATTCGTTATAATTTACGTTCTATACAAAGGTGACAAATCCATAACATACATATTTTTTTACCGTAGTAGACAATTTAAATCAAATTTACCTATATACTAAATATTATAAAAATAAAGTTAACATTTTCCTATAGGTATAACCAGATTTAAAATTGGTGACAAATCAAAATTACCAAATAATCAATAAATATTCATTAATAACAAAGGTGCAAACAAATCTTTACTTTTTGATATGTAGTTATTATTCAAATCAAAAGTTTAATTATTAGTTAAGGGTCAGTCCGCGGTAATCGATACCAGATAATTAAAAAAATATTTTACGAAAATGAATACTAAAACATAAAATTAACAGGCTATTTAACATCAATTTTCATAAACCAAAAGAAAATTAGAAAAATGTTGGTTAATTTTCAAAATCTTTCAAAATATTTCCCAAATATTTCAAAAAAGACAACAAATAAGGTGAAATCACACTAACTTACTTAAGAATCAAATTTAAAAAAAATACCCTCACTAACAATAATGACTAAGGGTGACCGCATTTATTATAAATATAATGAGTCTATTGATGTATATGATAAATAATTCTTATAAGTATTAGTTAATAATATCAATAAGCAATTAAACACACAAATAGTACTCTATCCGTTTATTCAACTTGTCACATCCGTCATAATGTTTATTGGGTAATAACCAGTTAAATAGATTACGTATTTACCTGATGCTCTTATGTTACTAAAAAATAATTTATTCGTAACATATTAAAGTATGATTATCATAAAGTAACTTCAATATTTTCGCTAAACTTTTGAGATTTTGAATAGAGGTTGCAAGACTTGCAATAGTTGGCGTCACACCCGTCACAGGGCTTTGAACACTGGTATTTTTTTGTAAAATAACCGTATACCTTTTATTCTTTCAATATACATGTTTTACATTAAGATCTACAGAAAAATGGTAAAACAATGTTATTAACTAGTATTATTTAGAATTTATGGACTCAAATCCAAGTTGAAATGTTACACCTGTCACCGCGGACTGACCCTTAAGTGATATACAAATTATTTCATTTTAATAGTTAATAATTTGTCTATTCGATATTTTTTTTAAAGACAATACAATCAATATTACGGATTGTGTAAAATTAATTATATTAATAGTATATTTTTTTCATTGGTATAACAAATTAAACTATACAAATAATATAGATTTCGATCTTGTACGCAAAAATTACTATTTGTAGGTATTGTAACTTTAGTAACACGTGGGTCGGAAAATGTTTGAGATAAAGCCAGATTTTGATTTTATTACCTTAAAATATGAGGCCATAGTTGGTAAAATATTTAAAACAACAAATGGCATATATTAATAGAATTGTCAACTTTTTAGGGTTCCGAAGAAACCCTATTAATCTCACTTGATCATCTATTCGTCCTTTTCAGTCAAAACAAAATATCTCGTAAACTACATATGCTAGTTTGAATTTTTAGTAAACATGTAAAATTGTAATGTGATATACATACTTATGTTAAAATAATTTCTTTTCGGTGGGCGTAAAGTAGCAGCTAGACAACAAAATATTTTTCATACTATGGTATATGTCATGTTAAAATGTTAACCAAACCAGTGAAATTGGACTCATATTTTATTTATTTTTTTAGTTTAAAAATGGCGCATATAGAAGCTCGAAACTAAATCTAAAAAAAAAAATACCAGGATGTGTGGGATGTCACAATGCAGATCTCAATCAGAAGAATATAAACTTTTTTTCAAAAATAGTGCCTGCGATGGGCTCTAAAGTACTTCGGAACCCTTATGGCATACACTCGTGTAAAGCGTTGATTACATTAAGCGAGTTTACAAGCTATAAGTCAGCGAGTTTAGAAGCGGGCGAGACAGCTATATAGTGCGATAGTGATGATGACATATAAAACATTTTACTCGCTCACTAACAACTAGCTAGCGAGTAAACCACGTGTTATGAATACATTTTATAGACACTGAAACCAAGAATCACCGAGATACTCGCAGCTAGTTTCCTAGCAACTATGATGTCACAAAGTTTACTAGCTAACAAGCCAACACGTCAGCGAGTAGCGAGTAAAGTAACCCGGCTTTCAACTTTTGTCGAAGATTGTTTACAATCTGCTTTTTAGCTAATGAACATGATTACACTGGGCAGCTTTGAAACTCGCTGTTTTGTAGCTTGTAAACTCGCTTAATTTAATCGACGATGTCGTGATCGATTTTATTTATCATAGAACTAAATACGGTCATATGTAGTAGTTAAAAATTAGAATATGAGTTTCAGTACCTACATATAAATTAATATAGAGCAAGTTAAGATAAAATTAGGTTAGAATTGATTACAGAAGAAATTATTGTATTTTTTTAAATGCTACTCTCACCTAATTGTATTTCGATTAAAGATGTAAAGTAAATGGAATAAAACTCAAGATCATTTAATCAAATTTTTGTAAAAGTTGTAACAAAAAAGACAGTAGCGTAAAAAATTTCAACTGACGCTGTATTCACTGAAAGTTTTAGAAATTATGACATAGAGCGACCTATAGTCTTAATTTTGATTTTATGATTGATGATATATCAAGTTGAATGTTTCGACGAACAAAAGCATGAATTTTTTGAGTGTATTAACATGGTGAAAAAACAACTGAACATGAAAGACCCAAATTTACAGACCGAAGGTGCCGAAAAAAAAATACGCAAAAAAATATAGTTTAAAATACTAAAAAACGGGCAAGTGCGTGTTGGGCACGCACATGATAGAGTTCCGTAGTCATTCTCACTACGATTTATAAGAAAAGAGTTATTTAAAAAAAATCGAGACAGAAGGGTTAAAATCAAAAAGTCATTTGATTTTTATTATTGCATTTTAGGAGACATATAAATGAAAAAAAAATGTGAGTTCACTTTTCAGTCTATGAAAGAGGGGTCCAAAATATTTTTGATAATATTCGTTATAATTTTCAGTGAATAAAATGCTACATTCTGAATTTTTTTTCATATAACCATCTCCATCATGATGATAACTGTACCTACCATATTATTGTATTGTCACCAGAATTGCATAAGTTTGCAATGTGTCAAATCGATAGAAGTGAATGAAAATTGAATTGTAAGATTTATTGCTTAGAATGTTGGGAACTTACAACGCAACGTTTAAAAAATTTAAATCGAAAGTGGCAAAACTTTCTTGAGGTGTGCATTATCAAGATAAAAAAATATCAACTCGAAGCAATTTACAATTTACGAGTATGCATCTTAAAGATTACTTATACAGGGTGATCCAGACCACCCGTCCACTATGTTTTACGCCCAAACTATTGAAGATAGAGTTTTATAAAAAAAAAATTACTATGTATATCGACCCTAAAGAATTTCAAGAAAATATTTCCAACCCCCTAAAACTACGCCTTAGGGGGTAGTTTGGGGGGTACATGCCCGTTTCTCAGTAAAATCAAATAGAACGGTATATTCAAAAGTACATAATTGTAAAGACCATAAAAAAGTAAGAAACTTTTGTAAAACAAAAATTTTCATACTTTCAATTGTTTAGAAAATATGGCGACTTGATCTCAAATTTTAGGGTTTTACTAAAAGTGCTCTAATTTCGTTAAATATTAATGAAATTTTATTCTTTTTTTAAATTTAGAAAATAGAAATAATGACTTTTGTAATGATCTATGAATATTTAAGATTTTGATAGTTTAAAGTGACATACGCGACATATCAAAAATGCAAAAGTTCAATTAGCGATAATTCAAAAAATTTAAATACAATGGTATATCAATTAATACTTTATCTTAAAAAAGATACGTAAATAAACAACTTTTGATAATAAAATTTTTAATTAAAAATTATAATTTTCAATTTTCCATTTTAAAATTTTGATTTTAATTTTCATAACAAAAGTTGTTTATTTACATGTCTTTTTCAGATAAAGTACTAATTGATGTACCATTGTATTTAAATTTTTTGAATTATCGCTAATTGAACTTTTGCATTTTTTATATGTCGCTTTTGTCACTTTAAACTATCAAAATCTTAAATATTCATAGATCATTACAAAAGTCATTATTTCTACTTTCTAAACTTAAAAAAAGAATAAAATTTCATTAACATTTAACGAAATTAGAGCACTTTTAGTAAAACCCTAAAATTTGAGATCAAGTCGCCATATTTTCTAAACAATTGAAAGTATGAAAATTTTTGTTTTACAAAAGTTTCTTACTTTTTTATGGTCTTTACAATTATGTACTTTTGAATATACCGTTCCATTTGATTTTACTGAGAAACGGGCATGTACCCCCCAAACTACCCCCTAAGGCGTAGTTTTAGGGGGTTGAAAATATTTTCTTGAAATTCTTTAGGGTCGATATACATTTTTTTTTTATAAAACTCTATCTTCAATAGTTTGGGCGTAAAACATAGTGGACGGGTGGTCTGGATCACCCGTATACAATGTAGTTTTCTGTAAATTATGTTCACAAGTCACTCGATTTAAGGAAATTTTAATCAATATGTAAATTAAAATTAGTTTACGCTGTTTTTGACAGATACACAAAATACATACGAATATATTGAAGTATTTTATAGACGTAGGGGAAACCATCTCATGCTCCTTACTTCTGCCATAAAAGTTTAATTTATGTATATTTGATTTAGATAAATATTTTTAACAACTGGTGAGGCACCCCCCCCCCACGCGCTAGTAGTTTTACTTAAAAAAAATCCGTCACAGTGGCCTTTCCCCTTAAATATTGATTTTGCTTAGTAATTACAAAAGTTCTAATAGAGGTTTGAATAGATGATTCCGAATTTATTATATTATTTTTAAATATTATATTATATTAAATGAATGTACCATCGGCCTTATCATTTTGTCTGCCAGGTTAAAGCGAGATTCGCATACAAGAAAAATTAGGATGAGGCTATTTGTACATACAGTATGTGAATGCAATTGGCTATTTACACATACTGTATAAGCATGTAATTGGCTATTTGCACATACCACTAACCTAATGTACACTAACCTACCCTAATTTAATTTGGTACATATACAGTATGTGCAAATAGCCAATTGCATGCACATACTGTAAGTGCAAATAACCACTTTCCAAAAATTATTATTAAGACGAACACATCGGTTATTCTTTTTTAGGATGGATCTTAACAAATACGTCCATATCATTAATTAATTTTATATCAATTTTAACATATTTAACCCTTTCATTGCTTAATATGCTTTGAGATTTCGTGTCCACTGGCCGCACATATTTCAGTGATTGTAAGTTTATTTGTGTAAAACGGTTAACAGTTTTCGGTCGTTCTGTACATTCAATTTATTTTATATTAAAAATGTGTAACCTATAAATTGAAAGACTGCTTTAGTAACTACATCTGTCAAATACATGAATAATTCCGTATTTCCGTATACCGAAATGGAATTAACTATAATATACTTACCATATATGTATATTTATATACAATCAATATAAATAAGTAGATATACTGAATGACACATACAAATAATCGTGTTCAGCGTTGATTACATTAAGCGAGCATACAAGCTACAAACCAGCGAATTTAGAAGCTGTTAGTAAACTCACCCAGTGTAATCATGTTCACTAACTAACAAGCAGATTGTAAACTATCTTCGACAAAAGTTGAAAGCCGGGCTACTTTACTCGCTACTCGCTGACGTGTGGGCTTATTAGCTAGTAAACTAGCCGTGTGTCATTATAGTTGTTAGGAAACTAGCTGCGAGTATCTCTGTGATTCCTATTCACAACCCGTGGTTTAAACTCGCTAGCTAGTTGATTACTGAACGAGTGGAATATTTTGTATGTCATCATTACTATCGTACTAGCTAACTTGCCCACTTCTAAGCTCGCCGGCTTGTAGCTTGTAAACTCGCTTAATGTAATCGACGCTTTATGGAGAGAACAATTTAAAAACACGGTGCGAATTAATTTGCTCATAGCGTATGGACTAAAGGGTTAAAAATTAAAATTCTGAATATCAAATATCTATTGTCATAAAATCTACTTATATAATTTTTAATAATAAATATTTAATCGCTCAAATATATATGAGTACATTAAACGAAGAGTACTTCTTTATCTAGCAAATGAGTTTCAAAATATCTGTCTTTGTTTGGTACATAGAGAAATGATTTAAATATTATAATAATCAAATAGGAGATGTCTAAAAGTCTTTGATAAGCGAATTCAATCACAAACTGAGTTGACTTTACTTTTAGGTTAGTCAAAAATATGATGTGATGGGACAATTTAAAAAACTCAATTTCAGCAGTACGCAAAAAAACTATAAATTCAATATAATTTCTCAAAAAAGTTTTTATGACCCACCCGTGTATATTTCATTTTTTTTTTTCAATTTAGGTCAGATTCCCCTACGCGACACACGTACACATATAACGTATCAAATAAAACTGAAACATATATCGATAAATTACATCTGTACAAATAAGTTTGAGCACAATTTCGACACGTATTTGATTTCTGTAGTTTC
This sequence comes from Sialis lutaria, assembly GCA_949319165.1. NCBI lineage: Eukaryota > Metazoa > Arthropoda > Insecta > Megaloptera > Sialidae > Sialis > Sialis lutaria. The sequence goes on along the minus strand of OX439233.1, from coordinate 6,539,709 downwards.
TTATTGTTTGATTTCATGTAATTTGGTATATGTCGTTGTTAGTACTGAGCTAATAAGATAGATTAAACGGCATGGGTATGAGTATAAACAATGAACATGTAATACTTTATTTAAAATAGCGTTTTATTACTTTTTCTACGAATCAAGAAATTTGTTTGCTATAGCATACAAGTATGTTCAATATGTACTCTATTACTAATTTACAAAAATTCTAACAAGAAGAAATGACATCTCGTCTAGGTATCGAATTTTATAACCTATAATATCCCGAGTTTACATTTGCTGTTACACTCGGGCGATTAGCAGCACTCTGATACTAGCGCTAGTACTTTTCTGTCTACATTAAAATATGACAGGCATGCTTTCTCATTTGACGTTTCTCAATTGCTTTTATCTTTAGTTCAAAATTGAACTACTATGTATGTATTCTAGACCAGCGGTTCTCAAACTTTTTTCGCCACGGCACCATGGTCGGACAAAAAAAAATTCGCGGCACCCTTGTCGGTAATAAAAAAATTTGGCAGCACAGTTATCCTTAAAGCGGTTTAAATAGTTAAGAAAATAAGAAAACCCAGTGCAACTTTAATGCGACGAATGAAACTGTTTTGATAAATTTTTCATTATTTCTTTTATATTTATAGGAAGTTTTGTTAGGTACCTAAATATAAGTGAAGTTGGGTCTCTTTTTACGCGGACTTTTTTTTATGCAAATTCAGAGATTCCCCGTTTCGGCGGTGAGATACAGGGCTGTCGAGAGAGGGGGGGGGGAGACGGGAGGAATCCCCCCGGGCCCGGCCTTCCTAAAGGGGCCCGTAAGTCTTATTCATCAATAAAATTTACAATTATAATTAAGAAGTAAATTTCTTAATTTAACATAACAATAAAACTCTCAATTCAAGAAAGTGGACTTCTTACTTTTTACATTTCTATTCAATACCTTGATATACAAACTTATATTTATATAGCTTGTTATTAAAACCAGTGCCGGATTTACCAATAAGCAAAAGAAGCAATTGGTTAGGGCACCCGACCATAGGGGGCACCACGATGGGGCATCATCGTAAAATTGTGAAAAATTTTGGTGAGGAGCTAAAAAAAAAAAGCTCTTCAAAATTATTAGTAACATTTTTTTGATAAAAAAGCTACAAAAAAAAACGGTTGTCAAAATTACAAAAGGGGCCTTTTTATAATTAGTGCTTAGGGCATCACATAGGGTAAATCCTGATTACAACAATTACAACAATTTGTTTCAAAAACAATTTTCCGAACATTTCTCAACCCTTTCCTTCATAGAGTCAAAATATACATATTTCATTCAACAGATTCTGTAGTTGTTTTTCATGGGTGGGGGGGGGGCATAATTTTTGTCCCTCGGGCCCGGATTTTCTCTCGACGGCCCTGGTGAGATATGGAATGAAAGCTGACAATTCATGGAATTCAATTATGTAAACGTTTTGTTATTATTAAAATCTTCGTTTAACAAATTTAAAAAAAATCGTAAAAAAATATCTCCGAAAGTAACAATGAGACAAATTTGAAAAATTGGGAATATGCCAATATCATAAGAAAATAATCTGCAGTCGCCGCGCTTTCTTAAATTTTAAATACAATTGTTGTTAAATTTAAAATCTATCGTAGTAAAGTTTTAAATCCAATTGTTAAATTTGCAGTTGTTTCGTGTCACAAAAGCAATAATAACATCGGTGTTTTAGTTGTCTTTTATTTTCAAATTTTGTTTACTTTTCAATAAAAGTAAATAAATAAAATTAAAAAACAACCCTTTTTTATAGGCATTCTTATTCGTTTATTTCTAGAAACTTTCTTGTGCGATTTTTGGCCTATTTTTAATTAATTGATTTGGTTTTATACGGTTTTAGAGAAATTATGGAACGTATCCCTGATTTTACAATGTAAGCAATGTCTTTTTTTGAGCGATTTTTTATATGCGGTTTTCTCTCAGTGAAAAGTACCTACCACGTAAAAAGAGACCTTACTGTACTTACTTGATCAGGATTACAGTTACTGTTTTACCGACCAAATTTTCTACCTTAAAACTTCACTCAAAATGTAATTACAACTTTACTTATCGACTGCACCTTATGCTTTTTTTTTAAACACGCCTGAATGTTAAACAAAAAATAAACTTTTTCGACAGTGGTGATGGAAGATAACTTAAATTTTAGCTTTTAGCATCTTTTAGCTGACTTTTCTTGATTATTGTCGCAGCACCCCTGGCATACGCGTGCGGCCCACATGAGATTTAAATGCTATTTGCTCGCACCAGTAAGCCACTCGCACGAAAAAGTAGACCTAAAGCCGAGTCAGAACGTATGCGAGCGGACTGGCACTATTACGAGATGATGGGTGTTGACACATAGAGTACTCGGCCGAGCAAAACAGCAAATGTAAACTCCCCAATAATCTGGTTTCTGTATCGACTCGTGCACGTGACATGTAATATTTGTTTTCATTTATTTTTATGTAATAACAAACAATTTTTTCTTTTATATAATTATTATATTTATTCTATAACAATTTAACGTTTTCTTAGATAAACGTTATTTATATAATATTTATTTTATGTTCATTTTATTTATTTTCTGCCTGTTATTGTTGTTTTTTATTTGACATGTTCTGCATTCTATATGAGTATATATCAATAAACTTAGTAATTAAATCATTTCTCTATGTACCAAACAAAGACAGATATTTTTTTAACTCATTTATTAATATTCCGATTTTCAGTATTTAAATGTTATACTTGATATAAAATTAATTAATGAAACTGACGTAATTTGTGTTTTTATTTAAAATAAAGTAACTATACTATAAGCTCCGCTTTAGAAAAAAATAACCGATCATTTTTGTATTTTCGAATTTGTTGTAAACGATTCTCATCTTTAGGGTGGTAGACGACTTATGATGCCGATAGTATATTTAATACATATGGCTGTATAAAGAATAAAACAAAACTTTTCTTATAATAGCAAATTAATTTACTACTATTCAATAATTGTATATAATACCTTAAAACCGAAACTTAACGAATATGATCTCGCTTCGATCTCTTCTCGTACAAACAGCCAGTCTACTGGTTTCGTTTCAGTGTTTTTATAAACAAAAGTGCAAAAGGATCAAGCTAAAATGTTACGATATGAGAATATTAAAATTTAATAATAATAAATGAAAATGATTAAATGTTTTTCAGACCTCTTTGATAAATGTTTAAAGTTCTTTGAAAATTATAATATTTAATAACATTAAAAACATAGAAAGCCACAACGCATTAATATTTAATTTAATTACAATTCTGCGTTTCATCTTACAATATTATTAATTAATTTATCAAAGTCTAAGAATATCTATTATTAGACCGGATAAAATAATACAACCGATCCTTGCGGTTATTGAATTATTATTACATGTACTGAGGTTTTAGTTTCAATTATTTAATAATAATTGGGGTTGTAATCTCTATCAGTACTTACAATTACATTTAAAAGGAATGTCATTTTATTAAATTGTTTAAATCTCTAAATAATGTACGTACATACAGACATTTTTTTCTGAAAATAGTGTAAATATACTCTAATGACCTTGAAACATGAATATATGTCAAAATTTCTTATTTCGATTTTCGGACCAATTACAATAACTTCCTATTGGGAAGTTAAAAGTGGGTCAATCCGCGGTAATCGATACCAGATAGTTAAAAAAATATTTTATGAAAATAAACACTAAAATTTAAAATTAACAGGCTATTTAACATCAATTTTCATAAACCAAAAGAAAATTATAAAAATGTTAGTTAATTTTCAAAATATTTCAATAAATTTCCAAAAAAATTCAAAAAAGACAACAAATAAAGTGAAATCACAATAACTTACTTAAGAATAAGTGACGATCGTGGCAAACTATTAAAAGTCTTTGACAATTACATATCAAACGTGACGTTTGACCAAATTAAAAAAAAAATTTCCCTTACCAACAAAAATGATTAAGGGTGAGCACATTTATTATAAATTTAATTAGTCTATTGATGTATTTGATAAATAATTGTTATAAGTATTAGTTAATAATATCAATAAGCAATTAAACACACGAATAGTACTCTTATTGTATCCTTTTATTCAACGTGTCACGACCGTCACAATTTTCTGTCACTACCGTCACAATGTTTGTTGAGAAATAACCAGTTAAATAAATTATGTATTTACTTGATGCTCTTGTGTTACTAAAAAATAATTTATTCGTAACATATTAAAGTATGATCATTATATAGTAACTTCAATATTTTCGCTAAATTTTTGAGATTTTTAATAGAGGTTGCAAGACTTGCAATAGTTAGCGTCACGACCGTCACAGGGCTTTGAACGCTGGCATTTTTTTAGTAAAATAACCGTAGACATTTCATTCTTTCAATATACATGTATTTCATTAAAATATACAGAAAAATGGTAAAACCATGTTATTAACTAGAATTATTTAGAAATTATGAACTCCAATCCGAGTTGAAATGTCACAGCCGTCACCGCGGACTGACCCAAGTGTCATTTTATTAAATTGTTTGAATATGATCAAAGAGCATAAAAAGTTATCAAAACCCACACGTGGGTGTTGCCGCGCAACTCATTTGACACAATCTCAAAAAATACCCTTCCACATCGATTCGTGAATCAATCCCGAGTTAACAAAGTACATGAAGCTATATATGAAAACTTTAAGAGGGGGGGGGGGGGTGTATGACAGGATAGATTCGTAAAATGGGCTAAAGTAGAACCACATATCTACCATGTAGCGAAAACCCGAGATCTCTAGGTGGTCAGGGGGCCAAGATCTTCCGGTGGAAGACAGACGGACGGACGGACGGAAAATCGAGCATATAAGCGCTACCACTTCGTGGGTTACGCTAAAAAGTATTGCTTCTTTTTCGTATCTTGGATTTGTGATCATTTTAAAATTAAAAAATAAAATTCTTCTCAGATTTCAAAATTTTAATTTGATCTTTCCATTTCAGGTTAATGTCTGTCTATCTAAAACTAAATCCACACGCATAACTCATGAACCACTGAACCGATATTAATGAAACTTGATTTATTGGTTGGGTCTGGCTTGAGGTCGGTCTCGTTAAATAAAGTATTTATTTTTTGAAGATATCTTCAAATACACATATAACGCGAAAATTTTATAGAATATTTTTGTACAGCATTCAATTTTTGTTGTAAAATATTCCCTTACAAATATTTATCTTAATTTGCTTTAAAAAATCGTCATTTGTTTTATACAACCGCAATTTACTTTGACATATTAAATTTTGTTTTGACTCTTTGATGAATTTAGCACGAGGAAGCACTGCATTCACTTGGCAGGTGTTTTATTATTTTTGATTTAATTAATGTTTTCTATACTATATATACAGACTGTTTTAAAAAGGTCAGAGCCCCTAAGATACGAGAAAAAAAATTATGCATAGATACATTTACCTATATGCATAAATTTTATGCCAAAATATATTTAAGATAAAAAAAAAAACTGTACTAAAAGTTAATTTGCCACGAGCCATTGAAATATTTAACGGCACGGTTCCGTCCGTTTTGAAACATCATGTATTGTATATGTAAAATAATAAGTAAAATTCCCGGAATTCTGTATCGCTAATCTGGGAATTCCGAAATTTAATTATTGATTGGGATTCCGGGTTAGCAGACCCCACTTAAAATATTTAGAGACAAAATTTAATTCTTACATGAATATAAATTATTATTTAGTTGAATTTTATGAAAACTATATGTATGAATTATGAATACAATGATAAGTTTATAATTTAATTATAGTCCAGGAAAAATAGACGTACAACAAGGAAAAATTTTGACATCTTACAATTAGTATAAAAGGGAACTTAATAATGTGTAAAAGTTCCTCATCGATTTGATGTGTGCACGTGTCAATTTTGTGGGTCAAAGTACATGAAAACAGTATTTTTTAAATATCGCGAAAACGGTGACCTTTTCGGAAAAAAATGTATCTTACTAATTTGTAGCCGAGATAATTTACTACACAAACAAATCAACAGGTTTTATGTAGGAGGAACCATTCATGAATTATAAAAAGTTATTTATAACTCCGCGCACTTTTCCACAGCATACGATATCGTTCGATGTAAAATGTAATACTATATAGAGCTGCAGCTTAAACATATATATTCCACATAACCAGCAAGTTAGAGATAACTCTTTCTGTTTCATAACAATCGAAAATACATGACAATTCTTTGGACAAAAATTAACCAAAATTACTACGTCGGAATAGAGCAAAATGGGGTCATCAAGGTACACGACCCTCGCACTATGTTTTAAGCACAATTTTCGTCTTATCTATTTTTAAAAATCGAAATCTATTGCAATATAATCATTTGGCACACATTCGTCTATAAAAATATGTACACTTATATAGTACATGAAAAATATTATTACAAATAAAGAAAACGGCACTAAAGGATGATTTCTAGAGATTTTATTTTTATTGCTTCCTCGTAATATCGAAGATACGAGAGTTATTTTCAGTTTTTGTTTTAAGAAAGAAAAAATTTTTCCAAGTTTTCGTAGCTCGTTAAAAAAAGTAACTTTTTTCAGAGGCTGTAATAAAAGACTGTAGTCACTAATTAAATCAAAATACTGTCTATACTTTGGTTTATTTATTTCTACACATCCTTTACTACTAATAAAAATTAATTTTACTAGGCTGACATAAAAAAAGATAAAAAACAGGCTCTAGAACTTTTGGTCCCAGAGACCGTGCGCGGGTATATGTGTTATTTTATTTGACGCGGGCGTAGGAAGGTTAAATGTGAGTATAATGTTATTATTTATATAGAAAATTAGTTTTCTTCAAAGTAATATGTATAATAAATATAATTCTAATTAAATAATACGACCGTTATTCAAAAACAAATTAAAAATATTTCTTACGCACTGAGATCATTTCAATGCTGAAATAATTACACAATAACAGATCGATTCTTGATTCTAAGTGTTTATTTTTATTTAAAAGTTTCAATAAGATACTCTTCTAACTTAATTGGATTGGCAGTTTACGAAGATACTTGTCATGGGAAAGAAGAAACAAAAATATAAATATAAATTAATTGCTCATTCGTGAAAATTCTTGAAAACTTTTTAATGAATTCAAAATAAAATTTCAAGGAGTTTCCTATATCGAAACGGATGAGTAGTAATATTTGTTATTTTTAAGTTTACCGTATTTAAATTTATTGAATTTGATATTTTAAAAAGATTCGACTTTCAAATGAAGAAATCTACCCAAAACATTAAATACAGGGTGGGGCATTTAAAGTGTTACAGATTTTTATCTCAGAGCCACCGCATATTTGAAAAAAATGTTCAAGTCAAAAAATGTATGGTTGTGAGGGGGTAATCGAATAGTAATATTTATTTATTATTTTAGTGTGGCCTTCAAGGATATTTGAAGGTCAACATCATTTTTTTAAATAGGAACCTATAGTTTTTATTTAATAATCTTATTCTACGTGAACAAACACGAATATTTCATTGAAAAAAATTTTTTGGACAACGTAAGATTTCCAAGATATCTAACAAAATAAATTCGAGATTTTTGACTTTCAAGAATTTTTTACTCAGAATCCGTAAATTTTAGAAAAAAAGTAAAAATAAGAAAACTGTTTATTTTGGTCTAGTAAATCTTGGAAAATTGTTTTAAAAATATTAAAGCTGTTTCTATTTATTTTAAAAATTCTTCAAGTTTTATTAGAACGAAGTAAACATTTCTTTTATTTCTACTTTTTTTCTAAAATTTATGGATTCTGAGTAAAAAATTCTTGAAAGCCAAAATCTCGAATTTATTTTGTTAGATATCTTGAAAATCTTAGGTTTCCCAAAAGAAAATTTTCAATTAAATATTCGTGTTTATTCACGTAGAATAAGATTATTAAATAAAAACTATAGGTTCCTATTTAAAAAAATGATGTTGACCTTCAAATATCCTTGAAGGCCACACTAAAATAATAAATAAATATTACTATTCAATTACCCCCTCACAACCATACATTTCTTGACTTGAACATTTTTTTCAAATATGCGGCGGCTCTTAGATAAAAATCTGTAACACTTTAAATGCCCCAACCTGTATAATATTTAATTTTATACAGTAGAAACCGGTTAATACGACGTATCGGTTTTAACGACTCAAAATAAAAGTCCAATTGAATCCCATTTTACCAGTTATTACGACTATTTGCTTTTACGACCAATATGACTGGTCCCTTCGATGTCGTTATAACCGGTTTCTACTGTATTTAATGTCTTATGAGAAATTGTAGGTAATATTATTATCTATAATTTATGTTCTATTCATTTTTTCGAAAAAAACAAATTTAATTTTTTTTTTTTTACTAAGTATTCGATTTTAAGTACATTTCAAATGTTTCATAACAGAGAAGAAATATCTGCCATGAGTGTCATGGGACTTTCTTATACGTATTACAGAGACTGTACGTGTTTGCTATAGGTACCATGGGTCTTTCTTATACATAATATTGAGAATAAACACTGTACACTCTATTTTATTTAGTTTGCAGTGGTCGCCGGGTGACATGACGGTATGAGTCGTGATCCGTACGGTCAAATCACCAGACAACCAGTATAGATTATTTTAAATAATGATTTAAAAAAAATTATTTCTGGCTAAATCATAAGTGTTGGAAAAAAATGTATGGGGAATTAATTATAGATAATAACTCAAAATAAAAGTCCAATTGAATCCCATTTTACCAGTTATTACGACTATTTGCTTTTACGACCAATATGACCAGTCCCTTCGATGTCGCTATAACCGGTTTCTACTGTATTTAATGTCCTATGAGAAATAAAATAAGATTTTTTCGGAACAGTATTTTATTATACGTTTATTAAAAAATCGTGAAAACTTGACAAAATAAAATTAACTTATATTTAAATTCTAAATATTTTTTGGTTAACCCGATTATGATACAATAGTTTTTTTTACTGTATGATGTAAGGAGTTCCGCATATATATACGAAAATAAAAAATAATTTTTTACCGCGAGCTCTGACACAAATTGCAAGAAAAATATACACTAACAATAATTATAAAAAAAAAATTATCGGAATCCATAACCTTAATCAATGGCGTTACCAGTAGAGGGCTCAAGGGAGCTTGGTCTCCATTTTATTGTAACCAGCAAGGGGCAAATGGTTATACTATATAATAAATTATGTAAGATATATGTCATATGTCAGTGCTCCCACGCCCTCATATAAAATCCTCCTCTGAAAAAAAATTGGTTACACCACTGCGTATTCGTTATTAATACGTAATAAATATGTAATAGGTAACCTTAATACATAAAAGCCATTTTTTATCACATCTGTTACTTCATAGATGCGAGTAGTTTTCAAGAAAAAATGAAAACTTTGAATAATGGCAATATTATTCTTCAATACTAAACTCATTATGTAGCAAGTGCTCGGGGGAGGGTGGGGCGACCGACTAATGCGCATTTAATTCATGTTTTGTTGAATTTAGTAGAAATAAAATTATATAAAAAATACTTTTTAAAAACAAGTTTTTATTAATAATGCACTAAAAAGTAAAAAAATACATTTTCAGCTATCATATAAATGTCTGGTTTTTATGACTAAAACCAATAAAAGTACGAGGTGCTCACGAAGGCAAATGTATAGCGTTTATTTAATTAATTATTTCATTATTGTATTTATAAAATTGTTAATAGTCCAGTAACTTTAGGTTTTCACTAGGAATAAATTCGCATAGAGCTGAATTTTTGTGTACACCTTCGTTTTGCCTTTATAAATAAGTTACCAAAAGTCCCCATCGATCCCCTGTGAGCATACTTTTTTACAGCCCACACAAGGTGCTAACAATTAGTTTTAGCTAGATATCTCTGTATATATTGTCTATAACTATATGACTAAAATAGTTATTATCAAATAGAAAGATTAGAAAATTATCTACAACAAAGATCTCATACCTTTTTTCGTGCAAGTAATTGTTTTCACGTAGTATGGGGGTATTCTAGTCTAAAAATGTAAAATATCGATTTTATTTTTTTGCATTTTTTTAATAAATAGGAGTTCAAAAAAGATATGTACAAAACCCTATACCCAAATTCCCAAAATTGACGAAGTTATAGTGGATTGAAAGAGATACGTAACATTGAATAGCCAACTATACGTAAACTTTGAACGCGTTTTTCTCGAAACAGAAATCTGAAATTGGCTGCCATAATAATTCAAGATCTACTGAACCGATTGACTTCAAATTTTCTGTGTACACAAGCTATTACTATCTGTAACAGATTTGAGTTAATCAAATATTTTTGTTTTACGGACAATGAAAGATTGAAAAAAATAGTAACGAAAATTCTATAGACACTTTTCTAAACACCGCCATTTTTTTAATTTTCAATTTTTTTAAATTTTTTGCCACCCGCTATAGCCACACTTATATAGATAAAGAAATTTATTGGTTTTGTTTTTTCGGACGAACAGAAAAGCTATAATCATGGCAATCATTTGGAGACGTTTTTTTCACGTTGTACGTGGTTCCTGTACAAGCGTAATAATTATTTATTATTATTTTTTTTTTTTCATTTGTATAGCTTGTCTAAACTTATATAAAAGTAAATACAAAAAATCTATAGTAAAAAGTTTTATACTTTTTTGTAAAAAAAATCTTAATCAATATTCATTCCTATATATTATATTAATATAACATATACTTTTTGGCTATTGTAAATATTATGACAAATGTGTGAGGTGCCAAATTTTGTCAGTAGTTAGAACATATAAAGATGTATATTTTCTGCAAACTCCCTAGTAAAGTAGGCCTCGGAACACCCTCATCGAATAACCCAAAATATCGTTGTATAAGGATTTTATAAACAGACTGTATCTAATGAACAGAATGTCCGATCAACATCCTCTTTCACTTATAAGACAGTTAATTCTTTTTTTACAAACATTTTGATAGTATTTTAACTAAAAGTTAACGAATTGTTTTTCAAAATGGCGGCCAAACTTAAAAATTTTCTTAAAAAATTATTTTTTTTAATTTCACCGCAATTTTGAAAGGCATACAATTTACTTTGGATAAAATATTAATAAAAAGGTTGTAGAAGATTAAACTATCTGTCTAAAATGTGAAAAAATATGTTGATCGGACATTCCGTTCACTAGATAACGTATTCACTAATAACGAAAATTTGGGGCCTTCGATGGGGATGTTCCGGAGCCTACTTTGCTAGGGAGTTTTCAGGAAATACCCATGTCGGTATACTCTAACTATTGACAAAATTTGGAACCTCGCACATTCGGCATAATATTTACATTAGTCAAAAATTCTACATTTCTTGTGTTAGTAGTATTTGCTTAAGTCGACACCTTTGCATCCAGTTTCCGTGAAAATTATAATTCGTATGAAAAACTATGAATAACCTTTTTTGTAGAGAATTTTCTAGTCTTCCCATTGTTATATGACTTTTACTATCGTAAAATCTACAAATACAGAGATATTTACATAAAACTAATTATTATCACCTTTTGTGGGCTATAAAAAAGTATGCTCACAAGGGATCGATGGGGACTTTTGGCATATTATGTATAAAGACAAAAAGAAAGTGTATACAAAAATTCAGCTCTATGCGAATTTTTTCCTAGATACAGCTATTTTTCGTCTAAATGCTCTGGACTATAAGTAGTTTATCAAATTATTTATTTATTTATTTGATTTAATGTACAAATTGTCTACTCTTTTATACTTCTTTTCTTATTTTGCAAATTAATCTTTATTCATACATTTGTCTTTATAGCGCCCTGTGCTTTTATTGAATTTAGTAAAAAAAAACTTAAATTTTTGTGATAGCTGAAAATGTATTTTTTTACTTTTTAGTGCATTATTAATAAAAGCTTGTTTTTAAAATGCATTTTTTTGTATAATTTTATTTTCAAATTTTTAGTTACTGATTGACTAGCTAACTTACATACTTACAGGTAAAGTTCGACAAACTCTTTCATTTGATACCCATATCAAGATGGTTATAAAGAAAAAGGTAATTCGCCATCTTGGAGCATCCACCATATTGGATTTAAAACGATATTAGATATACTATAATATACTTTTTTTGGCCTTTCATTTAATATTTGATCTTAACTTATTAACTAACAATAAGTAACAAGTTAAGTTGAATAAAAGCTTGTAATAAAAAAAAGGAATGAAAACCACAAAGAAAATTGCGCAGAAAGTGGGGTACAAATTATAATAACTCATTTTTATTTCATTGTAAACCACCAAACAACAATAGCCACTTCAGCTATTTTTATATAGAAAAAAATGGTAAAACAAAATATTTAAAAGTTTATAAACAACTATTACAAACACGACTTTACCCACAATTGAAATTGACCTAATTTTTAACACGCTTTATTAACTTGACTCGTAACTTCCTAACATTGTAAGCAAATATTACAACTCACTTTTCAGTCTCAACCACTTCTATTTGTCGTATCGATTTGAAACTTTGCCAACTAATGCAACTCTGGTGACTAATACAAGAATATGGTACCATTGAGCTTATTTTATGATGATGGAAGTAGGAGATGGTCATAAGAACTCGATGGCTAACTAAGCCCGAGTTTTCAAACTAGAATTTATTCATGATAAATTGTTGGTTTAATATAGGTATCGCAATAAGTTTTTAATTTTTATACTTTTTAATTAGGAAATATCAATTGCAGTTTCTTTAATATGTACGTCTCTGACCTAATTATTCTTGATACTTGTTGGTTTAATTAAAACATCAATATCACTATTGGTTGACCTTTTTATTTTTATACAATTTCATTAGAAAATATTAATTGTCTGAGCTAATGATTCAATAAAAAATCAATACCATGTTGGTTTAATTACATTAACGTCACAACTTTTTATAATGCCTTCGATTTTTCTTTTATACAGGCTAATTTAGGAACGTACTTATATACTTTTATTGAAAAATATCAAGTATAAAATTTCTTGGTACTAATCTTATTGTTAATTTAATTTGGCTTGTATTTAAATGCTTAAACAAATATATTGAACATAGAACAAATTACTATCCACTTCTTACGACCAATATGTATTTTTTTTATAAATAGGTACAATATTTAATTAATGCTATGTTAGCTTACAAGTAAATTTTCAATTGTTTTTTAATTTTAAGCTTCCTACAGACTACAGACCGACGCGAATTATTCGCAGTGGCAGCGAATAAAGGCTCTGACAGACCTACAAATATTTTTCAAACGAAAAAAAGACGATGGTGAGTTACTTTCGCGTTTTTTCGGAAATTTTTACGTTTTTTTCGGGTAAAAAAATCACAACTCGAAAATTATTCATGATTAAGAAATGAAGCTATAAAATGGCGAAAGTTACAGCAAAATCGGTTCGGTAGATATTTAATAAATATATATTATATAAAAAAGAGACTTGTGAATTTCGTTGCCGCAACTAACGCGTTTTTATTCGTGCCGCAGTCGCTGCGAATGTTTCGCGTTGGTCTGGCGGAGCCTTTATTTGCTGCCGCTGCGAATAATTCGCGTCAGTCTGTGGGAAGCTCTATTCTAGATTTTCATAGCCATCATAGGATGATACCGTGTATTAAATAAATAAAAAATACTTTTTGATCATTTTTTGATATATTTTGAAAAATAAATATATAAAGTTGCATATCATTGAAAAGGTCATTAAATCTTCTATTCAAAAATTACAATATTTCATATTGCTTCTATTTAAGAAAACAAGTTAGTTTCATATCTCAAAAGCTAGGTACGAGTTTTCTAGAAACTACAAAAATATATTGACTCTTACAGCATTTATTTGAAACATTTTTTAAAATTTCAAGTCGTTTAAGAAATATTCACGATGGAAAATTCGGAGTAAAATGGTTTTTGGCTAACATCTAGTAGGCTATGAAAATTTTGTAGAATATAAATGCATCATTGAACTGTTCCCTCTTAAAAGTTACTTTTCTCTCATTTAACCGAATCTCTTATAGTTTCCAAGATCCCCATGATGTCCGCTGGTACTTAGACACCATGTACAATGCAATTAAATATAACACATGCATTTAATTATCATATAACCAAAACAATTTTTAGAATCTTAGACCCAGAAAGTTAGTAAGTACCTATTAGGGACACGTAAGTATCGTTTGTTACTGTTTTGTTTCTTTTTTGGGAAACAAAACTTTCATATTTTAGTGAAAACCCTGCTTAATATTAAATCAGCTGTACATCACTCATACATATTATGTACTCGCGGGTACGTTTATAGAGCAGAGAATGTTCTACACGCTATTCCATCGATCTTTTTTTTTCAACAACTTATGACGTATAACGACCGCGAATAAAATTTACGATTCCGTTATCGGCTCACCTATGTTTGTATGCAACGGGGCTATTAATGCAAATCATTCCAGTGTTGATTTGAAATTATAATGAAGGTAGGGATTTAATAGGCGTTTTTACTATTACCTTTAAATCATTTTGAGCTATATTTTCTACTTGCTTTTATTTATGCTCAAACCTTGAAGAAGTTATATGTTATTTAAAGTTCATGTACTGATTTTTATTATGGTTTCGTGTTGTACTATAAAACTTTTATGGTGCCATTTTAAAACTATGTATAAGTAATGAAATTTTGTACACTTTTATAACAATGTAAAGCTCAATATAATATAAAGAACAATTCTTTAAAAGGCTTAACCTTTTTCAAACAGCTTCTTCGTAGTCGATTGTTACTTGGAAAATGAGATGTGAATATATTTGTGTATCAGGGAACACATGGACACAAGGTGGAATGGGAAGTTGCTGATGGGCTAATCATAGCAAGTAGAAACAAACAGGATGGCCGGGATAAAAGGAATTTTCACTTATAAAAACACAAAAATCGATATGCTCATACCGAGTGTTTTTTTAAAGACTTTCCAGTGGAATATTTCCAAAATAACAAATTTTTAGAGAAAATTTTTCAGACAAATGTTTAATGATTTTGAGGGGGTCAAATATTGGCATTAAGGAGTTACCTTGAAAAGGTCTTCATTATGGGTTTTCAGGTTCAACCTTTTCTTTTTCAAATCTAAACTTATATTTTTGTTGCAGATTCGTAATACACAAAGAAAAAAGTATTAACTGTCTGAAACATTTTTTCTGAAAATGTCCCTTTTTATGATATGGGGCAAAACAAACAGTAATAATCTTTAAAAATTATCGCAAGAGGCAAAAATTGTTTAGATTTAGACAAGAATTATCAGTGATTTTTTTTATTAGTAATTCATTTCTTTCTTAAAAATAAAAAAAAATTCTTTAAAAAAAGTCGAATGTTTTTTTTTATTTAATAATTTTGAAATAAAAAAATTATGATAATTCCTGCCTAAATCTAAGCACTTTTTCCTTTAGAGATTTTTCTTATAAATTGATAGTTTTTGAGTAAAAAAATACTGAATTTCATAAATTTCTTTTGTTTTGCTCCATATCATAAAAAATAGATATTTCATGAAAAAATGATTCTAGTAAAAGTTGCTTATTGATCATCGTAAATTACGAATCTACAACAAAATATATAGATTTAGATTTAAAAAGAAAAATTGAACCAGAAAACCCATCATGGTGACCTTTTCAAATTCAACACATTTCGTCATTATTAAACCCCCTCAAAACCATTGTCTCTTAAAATTCTTTATTTTGTAAATAATCCTTTAAAAAAACACCCGGTAGAGCGTTTATTATTTGAAAAAAATGTGATAGGAGAGAACCAGATAAAAAACTTTAAAAATGTTTTTGATAAAACTTCAAATGAATTAAAGAATATTTGTTATTTCATGGTAGAGGAAATTGTTAAGATTCACTGGTTTATTTTAACAGTAAGTTTTTCAAGAATGCGATTAAACAAGAAAACGAATTAAAGTTTTCTTTATAAAAGTTTCTTCTTAAATTTAAGAGTTTTTAATTTTTACAGGCGAAAATATGAAATGAACCGGAAAATATTTGGTACGTTTAATTGATTAATGTATTTTCCCTATAGGCAGGAATTTGAATCACTCAAAAATTGATAAACCGTGTAATTCATACTAATCTGTTCCTTGCGGGAAAAAAATTTATCAACTTTTTGTTTTATTAAATTAATTACGCAGTTTTCCAAACAAAATGATAATAAATTGTAATTAATAACCAACCCGTATATAATAAATAATTTCAAATTCGATATATTTATATCATGACTTTGTTTTTTCCCTCATGTAACGCATATGAAGTTAACTGCATAATATTTTTGTTTTTATTTATAAATATATCTGCTAAAAAATTTCGACTAATTAGATTTTTTTACAAAATTTTCTAAAAGTTGATACTTTAGACTTTAGAAGTTAATAATAAAAATAAATCTATATCTATAAAAGAGTTTGTCCTTAACCACTCACTCACTCATATATCAACGTACAGCCCAAATCCCTGGACCTAGAAACGTGAAATTTCGTAGGTGTCTTCCTTTTATGATGTAAGCACCCACTAAGAAAGGATTTTTTGAAATTCAACCCCTACGGGGTTAAAAAAATATATTTTTTTGTTCGCATTTAATTGAAACTTATCGAACTCTACAATATAAATAATGAAACAATTATTTCAACATTTCCCAAAATTTAACCCCTAGGGGGGTGGAAAAATTTGTAAAATATATATATTTTTTTGTATACACCGAATGAAACATGGCACATGTATAAGTACTATATACAACACAAATATTACAGTTACGAAAATACAACCCCTATGGGAATGGGGGGGAGGATAACATTTTGATATTTTTATCTTCATAATTGTTGATGATATTAAAGTAAATTCGGACAAATTAATATTCAATTAAAAATGAAAGTTCAATATTCAAGCCCAAATAGCATGGGACGGGGACGAGAATGGATTTAGATATGTTTGTCTGGATACCTGCTTTACTTATAAAGGTAAATTCGGACAAAATTGTCATCTGTTAAAATAAAAAAAATTGACATTCAACCCCTGATGGCGGGGGTAGACAGGGTCTGTGTTTTTGATATGTTTATCTGTATATATAGCTGCTTACGTTATAATGTTGGAATCGGGCAAAATAATCTGCAATAAAAAAATTCGATCTCTAATGGCAATGGTAGATAGTAGAGAGGGGGTTAGTTTTTACAGTTTTTAACTAAAATCCGAGATATTTACATTTTTTTATAGGTAGAAAATAAAAATCAATATAAAACATATGTCATCCCCTATCACGTTCTAATTAGTTTCGAAGTTTACGCGAGCGAAGCCGCGGGATTCCGCGCTAGTATAAACATAAAACGTTTCGATGCCCCCTGGAGCAGAATTTATTGATTTCCCACAAATAATTTCAACCAAAAGGAAAAATTCATTAATAATGTGCCAGGTTCATTATTTTGCTCTACTATTACCAAAATGGTTCATTTCCAGACATATGTATATGTAGGTTTCTTGACAAAACTGAATGTTTTAATATCCTAGACAACTCCTGGAAGTTTGTCGGTGTATTTACGGGACACTCTGTATATTACAAATTGTTAAACTGGCCGCTAGAGTAAATCTTATTTTCAAAAACTATCAATTCAATCTACAAAGAAAACATGACCTTTGTCGTTTTGTCATGTCAAAGTCAAAGTATACTGCATGCTGCTTTTTTATCAATCATTTTATTTTAATAAATATTTTTCAAAGAAAATATAACATAATATAAACTATTTATTACTGATCGAATTGAATGGTAGTGACGGATTAAGTAAATTTTGGGCCCTAGATGTAAACAGGTTATTGATTATTTTTTCTGTTTGCCCAACGATTTCTAATTTTAATTTTTTATAACTTTGGAGCTCTGTTATTGTAAAGGACCTAGATTCGCATCTATTGAAAAATTTGATAAAATAGATATTATTTATTTCAGTAAATGCATCTCTGGTTTATGGCATTGATCTACTTAGTTTTTTAAAATTATATTATTCTAAAAATTTACGATTTACAAAAGGTATTTGATCAAAGGAAACAATAGAAAATAAGAAATAATGAAAAATAACATATATACCGTGTGTTCATTTAAAAACCTATACGGAAAAAATAAACCTGAATAATTACAGTTTTTTTCTTGTACATCTCGGATAGTAATCGACAACCTATCATTATAAAGTATTTTTTACAGTCTGAAGCTGTAATAATGTTTGCAGATACTCAATATAAATTGATGGAAAACTGCAAACATTACAGCCTAAAATTAAATTATTGCAGTTTCAAAGAGTAGAAATATTTTATAATAATAGGTTGTCGTTAATTATCCGGGGTATGCAGGAAAACATTTTCACTCTTTAGGTTTCTTTTTTTCTGTATGCCAACTGAATTCTTCAGAAAGTACAAATTAAAAAAATGGATTTGAGAGGGAATCAAATTGGTGTAATTAATTTTGTATACAGGGTGTCCAAGATAAGCGTGCAATGCATGGGGATATCCTAAACGGTAAGAGATACAGATGTGGTTAAATGAGATGAATTATTTGTAAGAAAGGGGTGAGTATTACAACATCAAAAAATATTAATAATTTTATGTGGTTCAGGAGGTATACCCAAAAAACTGAAAATTCGGAATTTCTTTAAATGACTAACTTTTTTGGCAAAGTAGATAGGTACTTTTTGTTTACGGTTTCTTAAAGCACTTTTTTGTTTAGAATTGTTTGGTGTATTCAGAATTTTTATATCACTTTTAGTTTTCGAGTTACAAGCCCTAACTTTAGTTTTTCTTATGGGCCGCCAAGTTGGCTATATCATATTCGAACGTGTTTTTTACTCTACTTTACAATGATATGTCACATGTCATACTTATTATTAAAAAAAAAGTAAAAACCTTTTTGTTGTAATAGTTTATTGTTTTTAAATATGCATTTGTTATTTTGATTGTTGTTATTGCGATTTTTGTTTAACAATTTTTGTTTTTCATGGCTGACTTAAATGTTTGTAATAAAATACTTTATAAATATCACCAGTATTTAGTACTTCGACTTATTTTCTATAATAAGTATATCATGTGACATATCGTTGTAAAGTAGAGTAAAAAACACGTTCAAATATGATATAGCCAACTTGGCGGCCCATAAGAAAAACTAAAGTTAGGGCATGTAACTCGGAAACTAAAAGTGATATAAAAATTCTAAATACACCAATCAATTCTACTCAAAAAAGTGCTTTAAGAAACCGCAAATAAAAAGTACCTATCTACTTTGCCAAAAAAGTTATAGTCATTTAAAGAAATTCCGAATTTTCAGTTTTTTGGGTATACCTCCTGAACCACATAAAATTATTAATATTTTTTGATGTTGTAATACTCACCCCTTTCTTACAAATAATTCATCTCATTTAACCACATCTGTATCTCTTACCGTTTAGGATATCCCCATGCATTGCACGCTTATCTTGGACACCCTGTATAATGGATATTTTTTAGTATTTTATTTATACCTACGTTATAAATCCGTTGTTTTACTGTATCTTTAAAAAAAAAACACGCAACTTTAGTTTTAAATAATTTTTTGTATAACTTCAATTTTCCATGAAATTTAACAATATAATAGGCATGATGTCAGTAACAAAGTATCATTGAAATTATGATTTTAAATAATGAAATAGGTTTCAAAAATTCTAAAAAATGTATTAATTTTTATATTAAAAGCGAGATTATTATAATTTTTGCTAAAATAAAAATGCAAAATACAGCAATCCACCATGTTAAATGAAACACCAATCACACAGAATGACGTCACGGACCACTAAATGTCAAAAGTTATTGACTTTTATTTTAGATAAATATCAATTCCTCTTATAAGATTATTAGGTACATACCTTATTTAAACACTTATATACTTTGGAATTCATTTTTAACACACAAAATAGTTAAATTATTGTCTAACTCTGAATGTTTGATTATTGTTGACAAGGAGTGTGATGTCACAAACCTCATATGTTAACTGCGAACGTTTTGCCGGCAAATTCAAAATTAGTTTTAAAAGAGTCAATTTCTGCGATTAAACCTTTATTTTCTGCAGAAATAAGTATTTTTTGGAAATAAGAGACACGTAAGATCATCATAGAATAGTTTTTTAAAATAAGTCAAAAAAATTTTTTTCTTACTTAATCAAATTGTATTTTTGGTCTGCATTGTTCTACAAAGTCATTTTTGTATTTTAAATTGTTAAAGGGTGTGTTCTGAGTATTACATTAAGTTGGCGCGGTCTATGACCTTGAGCGTTGTCCACCATAAGCATGAAAACCTTAAAAGTAATTATCTCGTAAACCGTTCATTTTACGATAAAATTTGTCATAACCTTTTTTATTCATCAGAGTCGAATCTACAAATTTATTCACAGGCCCAATTATCTACCTTCCACGCTCAAGGTCATAGACCGCGCCAATTTAATGTAGTACTCAGAACACATCCCTTAACAAATCAAAATACAAAAATGACTCTGTTGAACAATGTCTTATGAACTACATTTTTTTGATAATTTGATTGAACTGGGAAACCATCAACTTTGGAGAAAAAATGCAAAAAAAATTAATTTTCATCTAATAAAGCTAATAGTCTAGGAGTCAAGCGGCATATGACGTAATTGAATAATATCCCTCTATAATTTCTTGTGTGGCTTCATTATGCCTACTCGACAACATTTTTCCTCTGCGAAAATTTTTGTAATCGCGGATTTCCTTCTCAGCGATGTTATATTGCCAGAAAATTGTGACGACGACTTCCACGCGTCGGACTGGAAAATCGGAAAATATAGTTTGCCCAACAAAATAACTATTGGTTTTTAGACATTTTCATTAAACAATTCTGAAAAAAATCAGCTGATTACACAGGCCGACAAAAAAAATTTTTTTGTTTGCTGCAGGGCAAACAACAACTTTTTAAGGGTAATTTGGACACGCTGAATCCAAAAATGACCACCGTTTTGCTCAATCAGCTCTTGTTTTTGCGGTATAGCAAAAAACATGTTTTTTGCTATTTGCAAACATTCAAATTCGTATATATATTTTTTAAATCAATGACTTCAATCAATTATCATTCAGATTGATGCTATGGGTCCTAATTGAACTAAAGACCATAAATTATATACATTCATAAAGTTATTCCCTTCGAAAATCATGTTTTAAACGAAAAAAAATCGATTTTTTAGCAAAAATTCGGCAATTTTCAAAATTCAAAACGCTGTAACACAAACAATTTTTGTCCAATTTTAATGTTATTCACTAAATTTGTAGCTTTATCTATCTTCTTTATTGTGTAAAAATTTCAACGTAATCGAATGAAAATTGACGAAATGGTACTAAAATCAACTCCGCGTGTCAAAATTGGTAGTTCGGTAATTTTCACTCCTGGCGTATGTAGGTATGGCTCGTAAAATAAATTCTGTGAACAAAGTAATGAATAAATTTTTACTTATTTCATATATTTTTTGGAAAATAATAATTACTATGCCAAGATAATCGCTGAAAAGAAGTTTTTCTTACACATAATGATTTTTTTTTAATTTATGGGTAAGAACGTTTTGAATGATTTTTTTTTAATTTTGTAAAACAGTGCTATTAATTTTCGTTTCGAAACTCAAATTAAAACGTATTTTAATTAATAACTTTGTTCAAAGAATTTATTTAACGCCAGGAGTGGTTATGAGCGAACTACTAAATTCTGACACGGGCGGTTGATTTTAGTACCTTTTTGCCAATTTTCAGTCGATTACGTTAAAATTTTAACACAATAAAGAAGATAGATAAAGCAATAAATTTAGTCAATTATATTAAAATTGGACAAAAATTGTTTATGCAACAGCGCATTGAAATTTGAAAATTTTCGAATTTTGGCTAAAAAATCGAATTTTCTTCATTTAAAACATGAATTTCGAAGGAAATAACTTTAAAAATGTGTATAGTTTGAGGCTTTATAGTTTAATTAGGACCCATACTTGCATTCCGAATGATCTTTGGTTGAAGCATTTAATTTAAAAAATATATGACCGAACTACCAATTTTGACACGCGGAGTTGATTTTAGTACCATTTCGTCAATTTTCATTCGATTACGTTGAAATTTTTACACAATAAAGAAGATAGATAAAGCTACAAATTTAGTGAATAACATTAAAATTGGACAAAAATTGTTTGTGTTACAGCGTTTTGAATTTTGAAAATTGCTGAATTTTTGCTAAAAAATCGATTTTTTTTCGTTTAAAACATGATTTTCGAAGGGAATAACTTTATGAATGTATATAATTTAAGGATGTTTAGTTCAATTAGGACCCATAACTTCAATCTGAATGATAATTGGTTGAAGTCATTAATTTAAAATATATATATACAAATTTGAATGTTTGCAAATAGCAAAAAACATGTTTTTTTGCTATACCGCAAAAACAAGAGCTGATTGAGCAAAACGGTGGTCATTTTTGGATTCAGCGTGTCCAAATTACCCTTAAAAATATACCCTGCAGCAAAATGGCTGTCGGCCAGTGTTATCAATACATTTTCAAAATTTATTATTTTGACAGGTTTAAGGTAGTAGACACCCTAAAAAAATATATTTATAAATTTTTTATACAACACCAAATGCACATGTTTCGGAAAAAAATAATGGAGGAGATCCACGATTACAAAAATTTTTCGCAGAGGAAAAAATGGTAGACTAGGCATAATTAAGCTACACAAAAAGTTATGAAGGGATATTATTCAATTGCGCCATATGTCGCTTGGCCCCTAGACTATAAAACTTTTCAATGCAATCTATTTAATAGATACCTTTTATTTTAAACATTTTTTTTCAAAATGATTACTTTCAGAAATATTCAGGTGGTATATTTTCAAATAAACATCCTGTATAATATAATTATATTCGTACATTGTTCATTTATAACTCAAACAAAATGAACTCTTATTGTAAATTGAGAAAACAAGTATGAGTAAGAAGAAACCGCCCAAATAGTAGCTAAAAATAAAATACAATTATATGTAAAAAAAAACACGAAACTGTATAAAATAAATGGTGTATAATTTTTTTATTAAGTTATAAATAAACTCAAAGAGCCCGAACAAATCGTATGTTCTTTATTTAAATAATATTTCGTGACAAAGATTAATATTGCGCATTGTGTACATTCTGTAATAAACATTAGACCAACAAAAGCATATGAAATTACATGCTTTAGATAAAATTTACATGATACGTTTCTTTTTATAATGTTTATAATAATTTAAATTGGTATATAAGTTATGAAAAATGGTCATAAAATTATTTTTAAATATATGAAACATTAGATTAGTTTCTCTTTGTTATGTTTATAATAAATTGAATTGGTATAGAACAGTGGTTACCAACCAGTGGTCCGGAAAAGCTAAAATATGGTCCTCGTAAAAGATTTCAAACACTGAATGAACATAGAATTATCGGTGACCTTTTTTAGGTTTTGCTTCCTCGCAATATCGAAGATAGGAGAAGCTATGTGATCGTTTTTAAAATGAGAAAAAAAAAGTTCTCAGATTTTAAAAATTTTACTTGATTTATCCGTTTCAGGCCAAGACAAACACTTTTTGCTCCGTATCTATCTGTCTGTCTGTCTGTCTACACCCCCAATCCTTGTCACACGCTTAACTCATGAACCACTGAACCGATATTGATGGAGCTTGGTTGGTTATTAATATCACTTTGTCGTCCGTCCGTCCTATTCACTCTAAGCTCAATAGCTCGTAAACTATATAAGCTAGAACCTTGAAATTTTGACAGAATATGTAAAATGACACCCTCTAGTAAAATATGTACAAATATTTTCGAAAAATATTTTTTTAGGGGGGGTGCTAAGAAGCTAAAGACAGGCAAAAAAAATATTTTTTTTATACCAAGGCAAGTGGCACATCAAAATGTGTAACCAAGCTAGTGTAATTTGACCCTTATTCTTATTTTTTTATAAATCAAAAATGGCACCTACATGGGGCTTTAAAGCAAATTCAAAAAAACAAAAAAAATTATTCCAAGTCGTGTGGGATGTCAAAATGTAGATCTCAGTGAGTAGAATATGAAACTATTTTTTTTTTTTAAATTAAAAATGGCGCCTACAAGGGGCTCCAAGCAATAAATTTTGTCTGTCCCCCCCCCTCTAACTCGGTAACTACTGGCTCGAAAAATCTGAAAAAAATTAGCTAATGAGGCTTTGGTGAGACTACCAACGACAAATACTAGAGTCACCAATATCATTTCAAATTTTGGAGAAAAAGGGAGGGGTGTCATACATTTTTTTATTTTTATTTTTTTATCTGGGCATTTGGGGTGTCGAAATGTAGATCTCAGTGAGTAGAATATGACAGTAATTTTTATTTTTTTTATAAATCAAAAATGGCGCCTACAGGGGGCTCCAAGCAAAAAAAATTGCCCCCCCCCCTCTAACTCGGTAACTACTGGCTCGAAAAATCTGAAAAAAATTAAGTAAAGAGGCTTTGATGAGGCTACCAACGACAAATACTAAAGTCACCAATATCATTTCAAATTTTGGAGAAAAAGGGAGGGGTGTCATACATTTTTTTATTTTTATTTTTTTATCTAGGCATGTGGGGTGTCGAAATGTAGATCTCAATGAGTAGAATATGACACTATTTTTATTTTTTTTTATAAATAAAAAATGGCGCCTACAGGGGGCTTCAAGAAAACAAAAATTTGTCCACCCCCTCTCTAGCTCGGTAACTACTGACTCAAAAAATCTGAAAAAAAATTGGTAATGGGGTTTTTATAAAACTAGTAATGACAAATACTAAAATCAACAATATCATTTCAAATTTTGAAAAAAATAGGAAGGGGCGTCATGGAATTTTTTTTATTTCCATATCTAGGCTTGTGGGGTGTCAAAATGTAGATCTGAATTAATAGAATATGATCCTATTTCTATGTTTATTTTTAACTCATATATTTACCTGTAAATGACTCTAAACTCTAAACAGTCCACGTAGTATATACTTCGGAACCCTTATGGCATACACTGGTGTATGTCTTGACAAATTTTTCACTAATATTCACACTGTTTCAATGTAATTCGAAAAATTAAAAAATCGATCTCAGTAAACATCAGTTTCCGGTTGAAAGTTCGTTTTCAAAAATATAAGACAAAATCAGGCTTCTATGAACCGATTTTAATAAAAACTTTTGTTTTTATTAAAATCGTTTATATGTGCAAACTTTACGCTCGGTCCTAAATATTTTTTTAGGGCTGTTCTATTAGAAAGTCACCAATTCATCGAAACAATCGAAATGCAAAAGGTTTCATTAAAATCGTTTCATAGAGGCCCGATTTAAACATTTAGTCGACTAATGATAAACCAATCACTTTACAGATTTTTTTTTACAAAATTGATAGACAAATATTAAATATATCATCTGGTATTTACTTTTGCCTAACCCTGTATAACATTTTTGACTGAACAATCAAACTTATTTGTTTTTTATCCACTTGTATAATAAAACCCTAAATAACATCCATCAGTCATCGGTTTATATATCACCTACTATAAATTACACTCTAGTGTATATTAGTGTTCTATTCCGGGCATAAAACCAGGAAAAAACTGTTTGTGTTGATCGTTTTTGAAACCCAACCCCATTTGAATTATCTTCGCTTTGAAGAATTGACGCTATTAAGTGTTTTGACACTTAGAGAAAAGCTTTTGGTTGAATTGGCTGGAAATATAGATTACTCAATTTGTAATATCGGCGACGACGCATTTTATAATATATTCATTCTTGTGTAAATAAGATAGGTAGTCGTTTTTCGATTCTGAACAAACATATTAGATTATTCAATAAATTATAATATTCAATTAATTATTTATTCCAAGATGAAGTATCAATTTTAACGTTCTGAATAGTTATTACTTTCTTATACACTTATCCCTCGATTTACGCGGTTTTCTAGATACCCAACACACTGCAGTGTGTCCTAAAATGCTTTTTGGAGTGTCACATTTTACGCGATATTTCCTGGAGCCTATTTACCATGTAAATCGAGGGATGACTGTATATTATCTACACGGAAAAAAAGAAACCTAAAGAATTACAGTTTTCCCAGTACATCCCGGATAATACGCAACAACCTATTATTATAAAATATTTTTTACTCTCTGAAACTAATAATATAATTTTAGGCTGTATTGTTTCCGCAGTTTATCCATTAATTTATATTTAGTATCTGCAAACATTATAACAGTTTCATTACTGTACATTTTTTTAGGGTTCCGAAGAAATCCTATTAATCTCACTTTGTCGTCCATCCTTTTCACTCAAAGCGCAATAGCTCGTAAACTATACCGGGTGTCCCAGATAACTTTTCCAGCATGGGGATCTCAGTATCTATAAGAGATACAGACTTGGTTAAATGGATGAATTATTTGTAAGAAAAGGGTGAGTATTATTACACAAAAAAAGATTCATAATTCTATGTGGTTTAGGCGGTATACCCAAAAAACTGAAAATTCGAAATTTCTTTAAATGGCTATAACTTTTTTGTTAAAGTAGATAGATACTTTTTGTTTGCGGTTTCTTAAAGCACTTTTTTGTGTAGAATTGATTGGTGTATTTGGAATTTTTGTATCACTTTTAGTTTCCGAGTTACAAGCCCTAACTTTTTTTTTATGGGCCACTATGTTGACTATAGCATATTTGAACGTGTTGTTTACTCTACTTTACAACGATATACTTATCACTTGCCATACTTATTATCGAAAAAAAACTATAATATATTAGTTCATTGTTTTCAAATATTCATTTGTTATTTTGATTGTTGTTGTTATTGTGATTTTTGTTTACAATTTTCGTTTTTCATGGCTCACTTAAATGTTTGTAAGTAGTACATATCGTTGTAAAGTAGAGTAAAAAATACGTTCAAATATGCTATAGTCAACATAGTGGCCCATAAGAAAAACTAAAGTTAGGGCTTGTAACTGAGAAACTAAAAGTGATTTAAAAATTCTAAATGCACAAATCGATTCTACACAAAAAGTGCTTTAAGAAACCGCAAACAAAAAGTATCTATCTACTTTAACAAAAAGTTATAGCCATTTAAAGAAATTCCGAATTTTCAGTTTTTTTGGGTATACCGCCCAAACCGCAAAGAATTATAAATATTTTTTGATGTAGTAATACTCACTCCTTTCATACAAATAATTCATCTCATTTAACCAAACCTGTATCTCTTATAGATACTGAGATCCCCATGCTGGAAAAGTTATCCGGGACACCCGGTATAAGCTAGAACTTTGAACTGTAAAATGACACCCTCTAGTAAAATATGTACAAATATTTTGAAAAAAATAATTTTAGGGGGGGGGGGTTAAAAAGCTAAAGCCAGGCAAAAAATATAGAGAATTTATTGTTTTCGTTAAAAAGACAATAAAATACAGAATGTTCGCCCACAAATTTGACATTTTGAGTGGAAATTACGATGAATATAGTAGCGGAAATGGGGAGATAGGTGTATCACTCAACGCGGAAGTGTTGCAGATTTTTAGTAGCCATGAGTGGACCGTGTTTTTGTGGTTGACGCCTAATTTGCGAATCAAAATTCGGAATTATAGCAAGGCGTCGTATTGTTATCAATTTATTATCATTATACATTATACATGGACTTAAGTGCGGAAAATGCTGAAAATGAGCATCGACCTGGACCTTTAACTTCTGTTCCGTCTCCGAAATCGATTTTATATACAGGCTGAGTCATTTTAATTGACCACTCGAAATAACTCGCGCGGGAAGCGCGATCGAGACAAACTCTTCGGGCAAAAGTTGTAGGGTTTGAAGGAGGACATCCAATGGAGACACCTTGGATTTGACCTTGAATGTGACCTTGATGATCATTCGGAGATCAACTTTGGTTTTTACTTTCTTATACCAATGTATATGAAATATACATATAGTATAAGTAAGTATAGTAAACGCGATTTTTTTCGAAATCCGGTTTTTGATGGAATTATTAATTTTGACCTTCCCTGAATCCATTCTGACTATTTTCGCCATGATGTCTGTGTGTCTGTCTGTCGGTCTGTCTGTCTGTAGACGCTGTAACTCAAATACGACAAATCGTAGAAAGGTGGAATTTTATACTTAAGATTGATTTTTGCCTGGGAAGAAAACCTCCTATTTTTGAAAACGATCATTCAACCGGAAACGGATGTTTACCTACATCGATTTTTGAATTTTTCGAATTACACTGAAACAGTGCGAATTAGAGAAAAATGGCCAAGTTGAAAATTGTAGGTAATATTATTATCTATAATTTATGTTCTATTCATTTTTTCGAAAAAAACAAATTAAATTTTTTTTTTTTTACTAAGTATTCGATTTTAAGTACATTTCAAATTGTTCATAACAGATAAGAAATATCTGCCATGAGTGTCATGGGACTTTCTTATACGTATTACAGAGACTGTACGTGTTTGCCATAGGTACCATGGGCCTTTCTTATACGTAATACTGAGAATAAACACTGTATACTCTATTTCATTTAGTTTGCAGTGGTCGTCGTGCGACTTGACGGTATTAGTCGTGATCCGTACGGTCAAAGCACCCAGCAACCAGTATAGATTATTCTAAATAATGATTTTAAAAAAAATATTTCTGGCTAAATCATAAGTGTTGGAAAAAAATGTATGGGGAATAAATTATAGATAGTAACATACTCGACATTTTTTATCTATAACATTTTTGTCTTATTTCAAAAAATTAAAAAAATTACATGAGTAAACATCCGTTTCCATTTTATTGTTAGTAATTATGTTTAACAAAATTCGTTCAATACATAATGTATAAAATAATATTTCTATAGTTTATGTCTCATTCATTTTACTCTATCTTTTATTAGTTTGTTAGAAATATCCTTCACTAAAATAAAAATCACGTACACTGTTCACTGTCATTATTACGTATAAGAAAGTCCTGTGGCACACGGCAGATTATTTAAATGGGAACACCCTTTTTTGACCCCGGTAATGGAAAGAGCGGGAAAATTTACGTCCAGATGTGACCTTAAATTTGACCTTGCCACCAAAGTCAGATCTTGCTAATTTGGCTAACGGGACTCTAGCTCGTCTGGACTGCGTGTTTTGAAAAAGATTGAGTGTAAAAGTTTCTGAATTTTTTCCCAACTTTCCAACATTGGCCTTGATTTGACCTTGAACGTGATTTTGAAGGTCATTTGAAGGTTAACTTTAGTTTTTTAAATGGGAACCCGCTCGTTTGACCTCGCAAATTGAAAGAGTAGAAAATTTTACCTTGGCGGAAAGGTAAAATTGAAGGTCATATCTAGACGTAAAATTTCTCGCTCTTTCCATTGCCGGGGTCAAAAAAGGGTTTTCCCATTAAAAAACCAAAGTTGACCTCCAAATGACCTCCAAGGTCAAATCCAAGGTCACCATTGGATGTCCCCCTTCGAACCCTACAACTTTTGTCCGAAGAGTTTGTCTCGATGGTGCTTCCCGCGCGAGTTATTTCGAGTGGTCAATTAAAATGACTCAACCTGAAACGAAAATAAAATGTTCGAAGCTCTGTTTTTAGCCACAGAGTTTTTTGATATAAAACAAAAAAAACCACACTGAACCACACATATAGTTTAACAAATTTGATACATTTTTTGCTTGCCTTATAATCCCATTGCTCCGTAGAAAATGAATGAAAATTCAATTTATAAAATGAATTGAAAACTAGATTTCAATCTTTAAAAAGCTTTTATCCGATCTACGTACAACTATTTCTACCATAATTGGATTTTTTTAACTCAAGTATTCTTAAAATAACATTTTCTTTATATGCGCGTACAGAAATAAATTTTTGATTGCTCACAATTTAAATAACAATATTGAAGTTAAATTTTTTTTAAAGGAATTCATGAAAAACATACCATGTATGTAATCATATGCTATGAATTTAATGGATTTTTTTATCTCAATAATGAGATTGTCTAAGTTGAGCTCCAAAAAAATTGTTTTTTTATTTACCTTCAAATTGGTATAACATTGATATTGGTATAGTACCTAACCCAAAGTGCAGGAAATGCCGAACAGAGGAAGAAACCTTAGAACGCATCCTTTGCGACTGCATAGCACTTGCAGCACTAAGGAATAAATACTAGAGATGCCACGAATAGTGATTTGGCCGAATACCGAATATTCGGCTAGGCTCTCGGCCGAAGCGCCGAATATTCGGCCACCGAATATTCGGCGACACTTAGTGCATTTCGTGGGCGTATTTGTTTCATTTGCGAGTAGGTCGTGTCACATTAATAATCATTATTGATGAAAATTTTAAGTCAATAATGATTAATTTTAATAATTATTATTTTTGAGAAAAATAAAATATTTATTTTTTGTAATTTTATGGATAACATTTATTTTACCAAATAAAAAAAAGAGGACAAAAGTTTCGAAAACTTAAAAAAGAGGACAAAAAGAAGACACGTTTTCTATAGAGGACAGTTGGCCAAAATAGAGGACTGTCCTCTTCAAAATAGGACAGATGATCACCTTAATATAATACACTGTATATCTTAAAAAATATCACTGTTTGTTCGTGAAAAGCTTTACGAAATGGCACCATTTAATAAAAAACCACCTATTTCGGAAATATACTTAATAAAATTTGTAGTGAAGACAATAAACTGGCAGTTTGTTTGTTGTGTAACAGCAAGATCTGTGTAACAACAAATGCAAAAAAAAATTTCATTCATCATAACTTACCACTGATAGATTTTAAGTATTAAATATGATGATTTTTTGTAAAAAAAATTTGTGAGTAATATTTATTATGTGCTTTTTTCACGATTTGGATTTCGGTATTCGGCCGAATATTGAGAACTATTCGGCCGAATACCGAATAGTAGCCGAATATTCGTGGCATCTCTAATAAATACCTTGGCTCTCCTTTTCTCGAGTCAAAATACATTCAAGACATACAAATGAACAGGATCCTATACTTCGTTCGCAACGGACCTGTTCAACGAGTGAAATAGAAACCTCAACACAATGGGCCCTAGTGGCCTAAGTGCCGGAGCCTCGCTCCACCCCTCAATACAATATACAATACTGATATCGCATGTCACAGTAATTTTACATGTATCATTGGCATCAGAAGTCGTCTGCTACACTAAAGTTAAGAATCGCTTAAAACAAATTCGAAAATATATAAGACAAACGTTGTCGGTTATTTTTTTTCTAGGGCAGAGCTAATATAGTTTTAAATAAATAAATTTTAAATAAAAACACAAATAGGCATATGGTCAGTAACAAAGTATCATTGAAATTATGATTTTAAATAATGAAATAGATTAAAAAGATTCTAAAAAATGTATTTATTTTTATATTAAAAGCGAGATTAATATAATTTTTGCTAAAATAAAAATGCAAAATACCGCAATCTATCATGTTAAATGAAACACCAATCAGACAGAATGACGTCACGAACCACTAAACGTCAAAAGTGATTGACTTTTATTTTAAACAAATATCAATTCCTCTTACAAGATTATTAGATATATATACTTTGGAATTAATTTTTAACACACAAAATAATTAAATTATTATCTAACTCTGAATGTTTGATTATTGTTGACAAAAAGTGTGACGTCACAACTCTCATATGTCACCTGCGAGCGTTTTGGCGGCAAATTCAAAATTAGTTTTAAAAGAGTCAATTTTTGTGATTAAACCTTTATTTTCTGCAGAAATAATTATCTTTTCGGAAATAGGAAACACGTAAGATCATCATAGAATAGTTTTTTTTAAATTAGTCAACATGCCTATTGGGTCCATTTCATTAATTAATTTAATATCAAGTTTAACATATTTAAATACTAAAATTCTGAATATCAATATTTATTGCCACAAAATATACTTATACAATTTTCAATAGATTACATAATAACTTAATCGCACAAATATATAAGAGTACTATAGACAAAGAGTACTTCTTTATCTAGCAAATTAGTTTCAAAATGTCTGTTCAATAAGAACTGAACGACCACTTATAAATGTCACTGTTAATATGTAACGAGTACCTACCTACTTAATTTCGATTCGACAACAGTAACGCCAATTAAACGAACGCCCTGCGCCAAACTATTGAACTTACAAAACAATTTTTCAAATAAAAGGTATCCGAAATTATATTTTCTATAATATTGATAATAACTATTAGGGTGATATGACCGACCGGAAAGGAGTTATTACACAAAAAAAAACTTTTTCGTTGGTATTTTTCGCCAAGGTCGAAAACTACGTGACCCATTCAAATATTAAAACTACTAGATTCCAACGTCATTTTTTACAGTTATTTAATTAAGGGGGCAGACCCAGTTGCCAAAAAAAGCGAACGGCAAATGTTTTTCCATATGAAAGATACGTATTTACAGAAAATGTTATAATTTTTTTATGACAAAATATTAAAAAGTAAGTGGGATACAGCAAATTTGGGAGGGGTCCAAAAAAAGTGTTTTGCCGTGATATCACTGCTGTGCGTCACTGAATCATCAGAAATTAAAAAAATGAATCATTAGTTAATGACATAATGCTCCGGATGGACGAAGGGATTTGAAAATTTTTGAATTTTCACAAAATGGCGGATGTTGAAAGTCAAAGTTCTTTGTTTGACTAAAATTTCAAATGCATTTTCGGCTATAAATACAAATATAATCGTCCAAAATTAAAATCCTTCTTCCATCCAGAGGACAATTATGTATAGAATAAGTCAGAAAAATTTCAAACCGATCGGCAAAGCCGTTCTCAAGTTACAGTGATCACCGACTTCGAAAACATTGTTTCGGGAAAAAGCGCACAGTTGCCACTACCTGCTTACTTGAATACATTAGAGACGGCTCCGTTCAAAGCTATATATTTCCATAAATAATGGTCCGATTTGTCTGAAATTTTTAGAGAATACTTTTGAAATATTCTTTTATACTTTGAGAAAATGCAATAAAAAAAATATTTAATAGAAATTCTAACTAGGTCTGCCCCCTTAATAATGTATGTATATTAATTTTATGTATCAACATATTAAGGTATATATTTCCATATAAATATAATTTATTCATAATTTTTGATAAATCAGTGAATATTTTTATTTAATCAAATAATTAGTTTACAGATCAATGAACCAAAAAAAATGGATTGATATTGATGTTTTTTTGTTATTATAAAATGACATTTCCTTTGTACGTCATTTGTTTTTTGTGTTCAGTGAACATTCATAGTGAAAAATATAAAATAAAGAAGAACTTAAATCAAATTCAAGAATTTACATAATAATTTCAAACAGCCTATCTGTTTCATATAGAATAATGTATATTGTTTTATGTAAAATTACTTTTGTAAAACTTTTTTTCTCAAGATTTTATTATTTTTACAATGAAAAAAAAACTGAAAGCGATTCATTCTTTATTTAATATTAAAACATATTTTCACTTACTTCCAAACTTACTTATAGGTACTTTTACACATATACTTTGGGCAAGTTTGCCAATATTGTACCACTTTTTCGTTTGTTTTTTTTTTTATTTGAAAGGACTTAATACATAATACTTACATATTATGTATTTGTGATCAATGTATCACTCCTAAAAAATAATTTGAGTACATAAAGAATGAAACTACATGGAAAAATGCAAATTTTACCAATAATCTATTAATTAAGTCCATTCGGATAAAAAATAAAAATAAAATAAAATAAAATGAAAAAGTGGTATGATATTGAAAAACTTCCCCTAAATATATGTATGTTTAAAAGTACCTATAAGTAAGTTTCTAAGTAAATGAAAATATTTTTCATTATTAAATAAAGAATGAATCGCTAAAGAAATATTTGCTTGTTGCAGATTTATTTTTTGGGTTATAAAGAACATTAGTGCATTATATAAAACATTGCCTAGTTGTTTAAACAATTTATAAACAACTGTCAATATTTCAAAAAGAGCATTTTTTATCTGTTACAGCTTACGTAGCGAGAACTAAACAATATACGGAAAACTTCCTCAGAATCTTTCTTGTGGATCTCAAAATTTCCTATCAAAAAGTCAGCGAAAGCTTATGTCTAACTTTTTTAGTTTAATTGTAAGCATGAGAGATGCTCGAGTTTTTGCATCAAAATGGCTCGAGAAATAAACCGAGCGCTGGCTTAATAAACAAATGAAATAAACAATATAAATATTAATAAAAAATTCTGAAAAAAACCATTATCATCAGAAACGAATACTGAATTATTTAATGTTAATTAGAAACTTGTTCTGCATTTTTCGATTTGTTATGAACGAAAATATAAAAATTGTAGGGGAAACAGTATAATTATTGGCCACTGATAATGATTGGCCACTTTTCAGATTTTTTGTTTAAAATAAGAAACATTTCTTTCGAGTTTTTTTCTTAAGTGGCCAATAATTATACCGTTTCTTCTATGTTATATATTTTTTAAAAACTTTTACGTGTTGTCCCAAGGTTAGTAAATACACAGGTTGCCTCATGAGCTTTTGACCAATCAGCTTGGGTACCCCGAATAACGTCATCCGAGGCTACACGTGTTATGATTGGACACATCATTCCCTCTCTCCTCATTTTGGCACCCCAGATGATGTATTTCCCTCTCTCGAGCCGAGCCATGAGGCTACCTTATACTTTACATACCTTGGTGTTGTCTTATGTGTATTAACGATGCGGAAACTCTAGCAGCTCTCATGCTTAAACTAAAAAAGTTGGACATAAGCTTTCGCTGACTTTTGGATAGGATATTTTGAGATCCACAAGAAAGGTTCTGAGGATTTTTTTTGTATACGCTAGGAAACCATCTGTCAAAAACGACACGTCGCCACCTAGTGAGCGGCGTTAGCAACTTTGGGTATATTACTTTTAAAAAAGGACAGCCGAAAATAATGTTCCCAAGTTCCGATTTCGTTAATTTTTTTTCTTATCTATAAACCTATGTATGAAGAAGTACTTGACCAAGTTTTAATTAATTTTAATAATTATTTTAGCTGTAATTAATTAAAATTTGAAAATCGAAAACCTTTTTTTTTCTACTTAATGGTTTGATATAATTGGATGATATTTTCAGTAAAACTTAAGGGTAATATAAGGTCTTGAAAAACATTAATTTTTTATTTTTACTAAATTTTTTCATAGCAAATTTTTATTTTTTATTTTCAAATGTCCGATATTACCCAATGAGTAAATTACGGGGTTAAAACACAAAGTTATGTGTGTTATATTAAAATCTGTATTGAAGAGTATCAATCTTTGCGGATTATAAGGATTCGACCCGCGAAATTTGTCTATTTTCGATCAACTCTATTACGATTTTTTCTTTTTTCTTTCGAGTGGCGTATCTTTGAAACCATATATTTGATTATAATGAAATTTATATGGTATCAGCTCGATAGTATACTCTTTCAAACAAAGAAAAATCAACCGAATAGGTGCATATTTGTCGTAGTTATACCCGAAAATACATAAAAAAATAGAAAACTCTCTCCTTTTTTGAAGTCCATGGTCAGATTCTAATAAAATTTATATGAGACCACCTCGGGAGTATACTCTTTCAAACAAACAAAAATCAACCGAATAGGCGCATATTTGTCGAAGTTATGCTCGAACATACATAACAAAATATAATGATTGAATTGATAACCTCCTCTTTTTTAGAAGTCGGTTTAAAATAAGAAAATTTCGGGGTCAAACTCTAATAATATACAAAGGTTGATACTTATCAATACAAATTTTAATATAACATACATAATATAACGGCAATTATCCATTTTTTCCTTTCAATTATATGACAGATTGGTTTGACAGATACCCAAAATTATTGATTTTTGCCACTTGGCGGCGCCAGGATCGATGGTTTCCTAGCGTATATTACTTAGTTCTCGCTACGTAAGCTGTAACAGAGAAAAAAATGCTATTTTTGAAATATTGACATTGTTTATAAATTGTTTAAACAATTTCACAATGTTTTATGTGTGCACTAAGGTGGGCCACATTTTTTTTTAATTTCAAGTGGGGGTAGTGGGGAAAAGTTGTCACATGTGAACAGTGTATTCCACAAAAAATATTAATTTTTTTGAAAAATATCTAGCCGGGCCCATGGGGACCCAAAAAATGTTTTTTTATATATTCTTTAAAAATTTTTTGATGGCAAAAAACAGTACTACTGTATCTATTACATATGTACAAAAATTATTACTGATATATTTCAACTTTTTACCGCGCACCTGATCACTTAAACATACTTTAGCAAGCAAAGAGCTACACAATAACTACACATTGTAAATTATTAGATAGTAAAACAACATATTTTTTATCTATTTGGGTGCTAAGGGCCCTTGTTAAATGTTGAAATGTTTTAACACATTTTTTTACATGTATATTAAACACAGTGGTATAGTATTTTTTGCGACATCATATGAAAAAAATGGCATTTTTTTATTATTTGGACCCTAATGGGCCCGGCTAGATATTTTTTTAAAAAATTGAAATTTTTTGTATAATACACTGTTTACATAAGACAACTTTTCCCCACTACCCCCATTTGAAATTCTAAAAAAAAATTTTTTTTGCCGTTTTCGACCCACCCTAGTGTGCACTAATGTTCTTTATAACCCTAAAAATAAATCTGCACCTACCAAATTTTTTTTGACAAGATTTAATACAAGTGATTAAATGGGAATCTTCATATAACGTTACTGGTCTACAAATACACTAATCTGAAAAGTAGAGATTTCAATCTTTAACATAAATATATTTTTATTTTTTGCTAATTTTTTCTAGCAATATCTTCGCCCCTTCATTGTTTTAACAATTGTAAATTATTTTATTTAAAAACTATTTTAATATTGAGGAAAATAAAAAATAACGTATTGCCAACTTAAGAATAGTAAATATGATGTTTCCCGAGAAGACCAAATTGTCTGAAACAGCTTATTTACGATTTTGCAATGTCGAATTAGTACTTCTTTCGAAAAATACGAAAACAAGAATAAATAAAGTAATTTATATTTAATTATACATTTATGACATTTGAATATCTCTTCGTGGTGACGTCAATTCCCGCGCCATCGCTGATTGGTTAAGGCGCTAACCAGGCTACCTTGTCTTTATACAGGATGACCCATTTTAAGTGCACACCTCTAATAACTTTTTATGGTGAATTGTTATCAAAAAACTTTTCAGATAAAAGTAACACGGTTTGGAGGGGGACATAGACGTATGAGGATGAAATTTTTGTAGGTTGTGCTTTCAGGGTGATATGAAGGTCAACATCATTTTTTTAAATAGAAACCTAAACCTATAGTTTTTATCAAGTAATTTTATTTTACGTGAAAAAACACGTATCTTTCATTAAACACTTTTTTTGAACAACGTTAACCTTTCCAAGATATCTAACAAAATAATTCGAGATTTTGAACTTTCAATATTTTTTTACTCACAAACCATCAGGTTTAGGGAAAAAGTATAAAATACAAAAAATGTTTATTTTGGTCTAATAAAAATTAAAGAAATATTCTAATTTTTTTTAACAATTTATTTTTTTGCTTAAATAATAAATAAAATAAATTGAAAAAGTTTTAAAATTAATAAAATTATTAAAAAAATAATTCTTCAAGTCTTATTAGATCAAAATAAACATTTTTTGTATTTTATAATTTTTCCCTAAGCCTGATGGTTTGTGAGTAAAAAAATATTGAAAGTTCAAAATCTTGAATTATTTTGTTAGATATCTTGGAAAGGTTTACGTTGTTCAAAAAAAGTTTTCAATGTAAGATTCGTGTTTTTTCACGTAAAATAAAATTACTTGATAAAAACTATAGGTTCCTATTTAAAAAAATGATGTTGACCTTCATATCACCCTGAAAACACAACCTACAAAAATTTCATCCTCATACGTCTATGTCCCCCTCCAAACCGTGTAACTTTTATCTGAAAAGTTTTTTGATAACAATTCACAATAAAAAGTTATTAGAGGTGTGCACTTAAAATGGGTCACCTGTATACCTTGCTACTATACCATCCATGCAACCCATGATACAATTATTAAAGATATGGCTTTCCCGAGTTTCATTTTTTCACTTTACTGCGCATGACGTCACACGTGATTCACTTTGTTTATATGTGTTTATATGCATGATACGTTTATATGGATACATAACACAGCGTTTTTTATATCTAAATTAAATTATTTATATAATTAATCCTTTTATAAATAAGTATTTGTTTTACTGATAACTGATATAATTTTGCATTTCATTATTGAATACCTTAAAATATATTTAAATACATTCTCCATCAACTGAAAATAAGGAAATACCTAGACTTTATTTCATTTTTGATCTTCTATATGTGGAAATGTATCTATTTACTCAGATATATTTCCAGATGTGACGGGACTTCAGTATGAGTTCTAGTTATAAAAGTTTCCCACTTATCCAAGTCCCACATAACCAAGTTTCACCGTATATATACATTAAATGTCAAACTGACGTTTATAATTATTGTGAATTATTAATTAAACATTTGACTACTTTCATGAACTACTATAATATTAATTTGGGCGAGTCACGTGTGACGTCACAGCGAACAGAGTGAAGTTAGGTGATATGCGCAATGCCATACCTGTATTAATTGTATCATGCATGCAACCAATCAGATCTGCCATATATCGTAATGTTTCATGAAAATCAAGGTTAGTAAATATACAGGTTGTACCATCAGCTTGTCAAAATCAAGAAAGGAGAGAGGGACTACGTCATTTCGGGTGCCCAATCATAACAAATTTGCAAGCCACTTTATTCTATTACATTTGAATGTCACCCGGTGTGACGTAATTTCGCGCGGGTGCTGATTGGTCAAAAGCGATGGTACAACGTACAACCTGTTTATTTACTTACCTTGCATGAAAATAACGTTCAGTGTCGCTTCTGTATATTTTTTTACGGATTTTATTATTCTGGGGAATAATATCCATGCGGTGGCTAACCTGTGTTTTATACACTCATCGCTTGAATTACCGGCGTTGTTGGTAATTTAACCGCTTGAATTGCCAACGTAAAGAGGGGCCCCCACCACCGTGCCAACCTCAACGTTGATTGGTGAATTGAAATTTCGCACAGAAACACAAATCACGGTAGTATTATGGAGGGGATAGGAAAAAGTCGGCAAATCGCGCGTTTCGCCCGCCGGTAAATCAAGCTGCCGGTAAATCAAAGGTTGGTAAATCGCGAGATGAGTGTAGTACATATTTAGTTTTTATATGGTTCTTACAGTGTCTTTATTCTGTGAGTCCAACTTTACGTGTGAGTCAAATACATTTTGATTGCTTGAAGCTGCAGTTTTATTTATTTAATTTTAAAGATTGGGCATCAAGATCGAATTTTTAAGTGTGTAAAAATGTTACACGTGAAACAAGAAGTCCAAGAAGATATAGAACAAGATATCAATCTTCTGCAAGATATTGAAATTTATGATGAATTTGCAATACATTACAAGCAAGAACCTAAGGTATGTAATTAAAAACATTGAAAATACTGAGTAATCAGAGTAATATATAAATAAGGCCCGGATTATATGCAATATAAAATCGCTAAAATATACACGAAATACGATCCAAATATAAAAATTTTCTGTAAAATATTTAACGGAATTCACCGAAACAACAATAAAAATTTGAATTTATAAAATTAATAAAATTTATGTATATGTTATTAATTAAACATGATATTAAAATTAATCTCCCATGAACAATTTTTCAAAATTTTGTATAATTTGATATAAACAAATGCTGAGGAGAAATAATAGACAAGTACTAAAAGTGATTATTGCAAATAAATACTATATTTAAAATCACATTGTAGCGAATTAAAAATACAAACGTAAATTCCAGTGGGTGATACACCAATGCATTTTTAGGCGGTAAATACAAATTTTTGTACTTGTTATTGGACATTTATATGAAAATATGTATTTGTACATAGCTAATCCGGTCAATTGTCCGCATTGCTCCTACCAAACTAAACATGTAATGCTTGTTTAATATATTCAATATTTTATGTATAGGAAAGATTATTTTGTTTCTTATGATATAAAACCGAATGAATATTTAAAATATAACATGTCGATAGACATAATTGTTATTAATTTCCAAATATTCGATGATTTCCGTTAATATAATTATTTTAATTATATTGTACGTGTAGGTTAATAATAATAATATGGTTAGTGGGGGGAAATGGGTATGAGGGGTAGTTGGGTTATATATTTTTCCATTTGCTTGATATGCACTTTTAAGCTGTAACAAACGCATAAATGTATGTATTGGTTCTTAAACTTTATGGCAAAAATATAATTACCGTTTTTGTTGCATCCAAAAAGTACTATTCATTTTTGTTGTCGGCTTATATTAACCTTTTTATAAATTTTGAAACGTGTTTTCCATATTGTCTGGCTTTACAATAATATTCCACAAAATAAGTACACTTGTATGAAGATTAATTTTATTACCCTTACTTTTTTACAAATACCGATGATGGAATAGTAGAAAATTTTGCCAACTAATTTCATAATTATTTTTATTTTATTTATAACTTATAAATGAAATGACTTGTTATTTTTTATATTAACTAAATATATTAATTTAGTTTCCCTCAAAATTTCATAAACTTGATTTTCTTTCGCATAATATTATTTACTTTTTCGTTGAAAATCCACTTAAAATACCGACGGTGAATCATTTTAAGATTTTGAATGGAGGTTTTAATTTTAATAACCTTTTTTTAATTTTTTTTTACAAAATTTCAGCTGACTCATGAATCTTTTAGTTTTTCCGAGAAATACCTTTAAAAATCTCATTACCGATTTTTACAACCTAATATGATCGGTCCCCTCGATGTCGTTATAACCGGTTTCTACTGTATATTGATAATATAATTAATTAGGATGCCGTTTTTGAACAAAAGATCTATCTCTACAACAATATCTATAATATCTAAAAATAATATAAAAATATCTATTGTATAAGTTTCGAAGTTATAAAAAAATCAATTTAAAAAAAAATCTTGATCATCATGTACTCGTATATCAAAAATAAAGCGAAAATGGACCTATTTATTGTCTAAAAATGCTCAGATTAACCCCCTTCAATATTGACATTCAATTATGAAACATCTTATAAATACTTATGTGCATGTGCGTTAATTTCTAACTTTGTATTGTTAATTAAATAACATACATTATATTGAGTTATAAATTGACGTTTTCCAGGGAGACTCTGAAGTTAATGAAGAAAATCCGACAGACACCGAGATTGCAAATGATCAAGAAGAAAATGATCATAGTGAAGAAACAAATAACAGTTCAAGCAATGGTAATAAAGCAATTAACTATAAGTCAAAATCTAATATTAACCAGAGTGTGAATTTGAAGAAATATAAATGTTATCTATGCATCAAATACTTTAAACAGAGAAGTAGTTTACTAAAGCATATATTAATACATACTGGTCAACGACCATTTAAATGCGACAAGTGTGAATATAGTTGTCTACAAAAAGGAAATTTAAAAATACATAAATTAAAACATTCTGATAAACGACCATTTAAATGTGACAAGTGTGAATATACTTGTAAACACAATTCTGACTTGAATAAACATAAATTAACACATTCTGATGAACGACCATTTAAATGTGACCAATGTGTATATACTTGTAAACACAATTCTAATTTGAATAAACATAAATTAACACATTCTGATAAACGACTTTATAAGTGTGATCTGTGTGATTATAGTAATAAGAAAAAATCATTTTTGAAAAGACATAAATTAATACATTCTAATTAACAAATAGCTCTGTATGTGACTAATATGAATTTAGATGTAAATGTAGGTAAGAACCTATTAGAAAAGAAATGAATAATAAGTATTATCAAATAGAAATAGAGATATTAGAAATTTTCTGTACAAAAATGATCTTTTGAGTGATAGCTTGATGATAATGTGTACTTTATCTAGTAGTATTAGGCCTATTTCACACATATACGGTTTCATTCGGTTCGGTTCGTTTTCGGTCGCTGCCGACAAGTGTGAAACGATGATTCAGTTTGTATTCGGTACCTAATAGAAACCGTACAGAACTGAATACTCCATCCACATGGACAGATTTCATCAGGTTTCAATTCGTGTCCAGGGAACACAAAGCAATGAACGCGTTCACACATACTCGGTTTAGTTTCGGTTTTAACCTGATAGCGAGTGTTATTTTTTTTTAAGTTTTGTCGCGGATTTTCTAATAAAATGAGCGGTTTTCTAGATGTTGATGTGGATCGTCTTCATGCTCTTTAGCTTCGGGAAAATAATGTAGAATGCTCCAAATTCCTGCTGTAAAGTGATGAGAGGGTGCTCGCAATGAATTCTAGTATTCCGCCTTCATTTTTTAATTTTTTTATAGAGAAACAACATGGCAACAACTTGATTTCTCTCCATGATAACTACTGTGTGAGTTTACGGAAAAAAATAAAACATTATGAACCGTATGAGAACCGTGTATGTGTGAAAGGGTTTGATTCGTTTTCGGCTGAAACCGAAAACAAACCGAACCGAATGGAACCGCGTATGTGTGAAACAAGGCTTACTAGTAGTAAGTTACTACGAATCGGTTAAACCAGCGGTTCTTAAACTTTTGTTGTCTAGGAACCTCTTTTTGAACAATTATTTTTCAGAGATACCACCCTCCCCACCCCGACAGAAAAATAAAGAATTAAAAAATATTAATTAATCCCTAGTAAATAGAAATTTAAAATTTACTTTAATTTATGCCAAACATGTTTCGTGGACCCTTATTTAAGAACCGCTGCTATAAATCATTGGTATGTGAATTTTACTATACAGTAGATATATGTATATATTATTCTGGTGGGTTAGTTTTGATTCTCCTTTTATTTTTTCTTGTTTTTGAGTTGAATTTCTATGAAAAGTTAAAATTAGAACCATGAAATTTGACTGAATTTTGATTAAGTTAAAAGTATGTTTATTGTATAGAAAATGATATGAAAAGTAGAAATTTTTAAACCGCAGGTATGTATCTATCAACGTTCTTGAGTTATAGCCTCTCAAAGTTTTATTTTTTTTCAACATTTTGGAGAAAAAAAATTTTTGCTGAAAATCATTTTGCTTAAAAAAATG
This sequence comes from Sialis lutaria, assembly GCA_949319165.1. Taxonomy (NCBI): domain Eukaryota; kingdom Metazoa; phylum Arthropoda; class Insecta; order Megaloptera; family Sialidae; genus Sialis; species Sialis lutaria. Next base: position 6,496,341 of record OX439233.1, on the reverse strand, counting down.
TTGATTTTTGACCAATTTTTTTTGTCGAATTTTTAAGTGTTATATATGTAACTATATAGACTTTGACACGCTGATTTCAAATTCATTGACAAAAATCAAATCCGACCACACGTTCAATAGTTATAACCATTTTTCTCCAAAATTTTGAAAAAACTAAAACTTTGAGAGGCCATATCTCGAGAACGTTGATAGATACAGACCTGCGGTTTGAAAAATTCAACTTTTCACGCCATTTTTTATTTAAAACACACTTTTAACGAAATCTAAAATTCAAAGTTTTTGAGTAATATTTACAAGTCCTAACTTAAGTTTCTCTTACTGAACCGTATGACATAGAAAACTGTCATAATTGTAGTAAATAATACACGGTGTTGAAATGACGAGTTTAAATAAAATGTTTTTGCAGCCGAAATTTTTTTCATTGAGGAGATTCTTTGATTACTGAAAATTTTAATATTGATTATCTCCGCCAAATTCAAAAATTAACTATCAAAAAATAGTGGTAAGTGTATGATATATACACATACGAGGGTCGCAGACCCGAGTAAATTTGTGTAAAAAATATGGCGTGAAAGGGGGTTGGGGCGCGAAGCGCCCAGGGGCACAGCTCGTAGTATATAAATATGTATATACGAATTTGAATGTTTTTTATATCGAAATAAACTTTTTTTTGCAATATCGCAAAAACAAGAGCTGATTGAACAAAATGGCGGTAATTTTTAGATTTAGCGTGCCTAAATTACCCTTAAAAAGTTATATATCCTGCAGCAAAATGGCTATCGGCCAGTGTAATAGTATACTGATTAATTAAGCCAGCGCGGTTCACAGTATGGAACGTCTACTGTATTTTTTTTCTTTTATGTTGTCACTCTCTACATATATATTTATGAAAAAAATAAAAAAATATGTATTTAAATATGCATACAATATTTTTTTTAATATTTGCTAAAAAACAATTATTTTTTAATTTTTCAAAAACTGCTCTACGGATTTTTTTGATTTTTATAGAAAAACACTCGGAACACTTCAAAGAATCTCCTCAATGAAAAAAAATTCGGCTGCAAAAACATTTTATTTAAACTCGTCATTTGAACACCGTGATAGACCAATATTAGACCTTAGTTATAAAAATAAAACTTAAATTTTTACTTTTTTTATTTTTTAAGTAGGGCAAATGTTTTTTTTCTTATCCCGGTGATTGGGATATCAAACAAAAGCTGGAAATTCAATAAATTAAAATATGGAAACGTTTTGTTATTAATAATATGTTCGTTTAGCAAATTTTCAAAAAAAAACTTTAAAAATATTTTGACCCTTGCCCACATCCCCCAAAGTTTAATACGTAGTGAGAAAAATTTGAAAAATGTAGTTGTAGTTATGTATACATATTGTAACGATTTTGCAATTATTATGATCTGGATGGATCAATTTACCTTTAATTGGGAGGTTAGACCCAGTGGCGTATTAAAAAAATTTTTCGAGGGGGGGGGGTATTTACATATATGTTAATATTTTCTCAAAACATACGTTTTTTAGAACATTGATCATTTCAGGGGGAGTTTTGTCCCCAACCACCTCCCCGTTACTACGCCACTGGTTAGAACAGACCGTAGTATCCAGAAACGCACATTTAATAGATAGATATATCAAAGGTATATTTATAAATAATAATTTATCTTTTAAATTAGACTTACATACATTGGCGAATTTACAAAAATTACACTAAACATTAACTTTTTATAGGTTATCACTAATTTCACAATACACAAAATTTACACTTGCACTTGTATGTTACACTTAACCAGTTAACCTAAACTTATATATATCTGGCTGTCACAGTCTATGTGGACGTTAACGTAAATTACAGTAGTAGCAGAAATAATTACAAAAAGTTTGTAGATATTAACTTTGAGCACTTTAAAAAAATTAATCTTGTCTTCAAGACACTGTGATAATGACTACCTTATTCTAGTCTAATACTATTCGGCTGTCTCACGTAATGGATAATACACTATGTAGTGTGTATTACGTAATGTCCTTTTTGATAGTTTTAATCAACTGAAACTATAGTGATTACGTAATTGGTACTACCAATATAATTAAAATTAATATGTATTGATATAATTATAATATAGGCTTGTATTTAAATATACTTTTTTTGTAATAATAAACACTTTTTATTTAATTAATCGTTTTCACTTATAACAAATATGCTGTATGAAAAATTAATTATTCAACATTAAACAAATGTATTGAGTTTAAAACACATACCTTTAACTAAATCGTGTCCACTAAAAATAAATACTTTGCAATAAAAAATAATACTTTGCACTTGACCTCAATTTGGACCTGTCAAATTTAAAAATTACATATTTTTGATGTATTTATTGTGATAAAACGATTAAATATTCGCCTTATGCATTAAAAAAAAGTATTCAAAATGTTCTCGTGTATGATGTGCATACTATAAAATTTAAAGTGCAAAGTATAGCTATGCAAAAATAGAAGTGATATAAAGTTAGCAATATTTAAAATACTTATAAGTAAGTATAAAGAATACAGAAATGTTATTCAGTTTCAACAGGCATTTTTTTTTCAAAAGTGAAGGCAAAAAAATATTTAAAAAATATACGCCACTGCTTATTAACAAACTGTTCGTGGGCCATATTTTGAATAACCCCGGGGTAGAAAACGGTATACCGGGTGTTTTTTTAAGACTTTCTAGCGGATTATTTCCAAAATAACGAATTTTCAAACAAAAAGTTTCATGTCTTTGAATGGGCTAAATAGCCATTAATGGTTTACCTTGGATTTTCAGATTCAACTTTTCTTTTTCAAATCTAAACCCATATTTTTTGTTGTAGATTCATAAATAACAGGGAAAAATAAGTAATTTTTGTCTGAAACATTTTTTCTGAAAATGTCCATTTTTTATGATATATACCTATGAGGCAAAACAACAGTAATTTATGGATATATTTTTACTCGAAAACTATTATTTTTTTTTAAATAATCGCAAAAAACATAAGTGCTTAGATTTTAACTAGAATTATCGGAGAATTTTTATTCATTTGTAATTCGTTTTTTTCCTTTAATTTCAAAATATTTCTTTAAAAACAATTTTTTTTTTGAAATAATAATAAATTTAAAAAAAATTCTGAGAATCCTTGCCTAAATCTAAGCACTCATTTCTTGTAATTTTCTCTTCTTGTAATTGGTAGTTTCTGATCAAAAAATTCAGTTTGTTTTTTTTTGCACCATATCATAAAAAATGGACCATTTCTGAAAAAAAATCCAGGTAAAAGTTGCCTAGTTGTCCTCATAAGTTACGAATCTACAACAAGAAATATGGGTTTAGATTTGAAAAAGAAAAGTTGAACCTGAAAATCTATCATGGTGACCTTTTCAAGATCAACCCATGTTATCAATATTTAGCCCCTTTAAATCCATAAAACTTTTGTCTGAAAATTTTATTCTGAAAATTTGTTATTTAGGAAATATTCCGCTAGAAAATATTCCTTAAGGTAGTTCGTCCATCATAATGTGATTACATTAGGCCATGAGTACATATTTATAATTTAGAGAAATGATCATGGCAACGCTATACATTATCTACTATTAACTACTTGTCAAATGATTATATTTTATCATCTAAAGTCTAAACTACCACAGAATATATTAATAATTAATGAAATCGATTATAATTATAATTCCCTTCAATCCACTTATCATATTTTGTAAAAAATTATTTCATTATTTCGTGTATTTTTTACTATAATCAAATGAATACGTTGTTGCCACATTGTCAACAATACTGTAATTTATGTGATGGTTTGGTAGTTAAATCTGGTTAAATCTTAATAACGGGATGGTCAATAATTCCAATTTTTTGTATACTGTTTTCTTTCATATAAATATACAACATGTCAGTTTTTTATGAAAATCTGACGCTACGTTTAAATTTTATCTAATAAAACGTTACGTTAGTGTACGGTTAGACCATATAAGATGTGTTAAAAATATAAACTTTGAGATCGTTTTTCATGACTTTGAGATGGTCAATTTTATTAAAAATGGGCTATTTTTCAGATATTAATCTAGGGAATATTCCTGTGCAATTTAAACAAAATCTGACGAAAACATTTTTTCGGACCAACTACCTTAAAAAGCACCCGGTATATAGATTATAAACAAAAATATAAACTACCAACTGTCAGTGAACTAATTGAGTGTTAATTGTGATAACTTCGTTAGTGCATTAGTCCGTTTGAACCAGTGGCCTATAAACAAAGCTGGGCGTGGAAGCACACGTGATATTTCATTATTTACAGTATTAATCTTCAAACCGCTACAACAAATCATCAAGCTTAAAGCTCTGCGTGCTTTGAATCTACAATGTAAACATCATGTTATTTAGGCTCATAATACATTTGTTAATTTTAATGTGGTAAAATATAGTTATTTTCAGGGAGGGGATGAGGATTAATAGTTTTAATAGAATAATGTATCAGATTATGGAATAACATACAATTTTTTTACTAAATTAGTTCCATAACCTCTAATTCTTGTATTAACTATACCGCTATTCAACACTGCATAATATTACTAGCTGTGCCCTGTGCCCGCGTGACTACCGAATTATTGTTTAGGATTTTTGAACTTGATATACTTATTTTATTAAACTGTTAAATATTCGTCTTATGCGTTAAAAAAAGTATTAAAAAGTGAATACTATCAAATTTAAGTGCAAAGTATTAAAATTTATGCTCGATATACAAAGTGAATTATAGTATGTATTTAATATAAGTACAATTAAATATAACCCTAATAAAAATGACAATGTATAATGTATACCTAGGTAGTGTTAATTTTTTAAAAATATACAGTAGAAATTGGTTAAAACGACATCGAAAGGACCGGTCGTTATTCGTAAAAAGGCGGATAGTCGTAATAACCGATAAAAATGCAATTATATGAAATTCGGTTGGACTTTTATTTTGAGTCATTAAAACTGATACATCGATGTCGTTATAACCGGTTTCTACTGTATTTAGCTACATTTTTTTAATTTGTGTTTTTCGTTTATGTTTTTTTTTACACTGTATTAAATTCAAATAAATATATTATTATTGTATTACTTATTTTATTAAATTGTTTTGTTTAGGGAGGTTGACACTGTAGAGTGCGAGTAAGATTTTGATTGAAATTATTGAAAAACTTAATAATGTAATATATGAAATATTCTAATAAAAATTTAATATTAAACAAAAAGTGTGTATAGTATAATAAGCATGATCCAAAAATACAAAGTCTGCTTCACAGGTCATTGTTCTTTACTGTGACGTCATCATCACTAAATTTTTCTAATAAGGCGTTAAATAAAAGATCAATACTGTTTATATAATAGTTTTTTAATTTATTTTTCTTTGATTTAATACGTACAATGTAGTTTTTTGAATCACAACACACATATGTAAATTTTTTGTTGACGTAATACGTTATCGACGCTAAAATATACCTAAAATGGCGGCTGTCAAAATAATCATAGCAGACCTTGTATTATTGCATCATGGTATATAAGTACCAGATATGTCCACTTTCAAGTTACCTAAATTTATATTTTTATTATAAAGTTTTATAAGTTTATCTTAATTTAGAATAATATTATATTTTACAATGCTACCATGTTTTGATAATGTTGTTCAACATCACACTTAAATGTAGTGGAAAAAGATTTATAGTGTCATAAATTTACTTTGAGCTTCTAGGTTTGATAGTAAAAATATATTTATAGAATTGTATAGGTATTATATATTTTTCATATAAATAACACAAATATTAATTTTTTGACAAAAATTTTAAAATAACAATTAAAAAATGAGAAATAAGGAACGAGAATGTCAACATCAAATATGTAAAAAAAAAGAAATATTACCTAATTTTTTTCTAACTTTTTAACATTAAACTTCAGGGTTAAAAAAATTGGCGTCATTTGCGATAAAATACTCAATTTCGAAAAAAAAATTCACTTATAATCTGAAGGTAAGCGCTCGATATGCAATGTTGTTTTAAAAAAAAAAAACAATTATTTGAACTTCTATTACTTTCCTGAATTTAATATATAATTTTGAACATTGAGAGATGTTATGTTTTATTAAAAATAAAATATTTCCTAGGAAAATGTATAACATATAGGAAAAACAAACGTACCTATTTGTCCAATCAAATTATCAAAAAAATGTAGTTCGTAAGACATTGTCCTACAGTCATTTTTTTTTTTTTAAATTGTTAAGAGATGTGTTCTGAGTGGGTACTACATTCACAGTCTATGACCTTGAGCGTTGTCCGCCATAAGCGCGAAAACTTTAAACGTAATTATCTCGTAAACCGCTCATTCTACGATAAAATTTGTCATAACCTTTCTTATTTATCAGGGTCGAATCTACAATTTTCACAATAAAATATTTTTTGCATTTATTTCGTAAACAAGTGATTATATTGAAAAAAATTAAATGACAATCTTTTAGAACTCTATTTGCAATATTTTTGTTACTATAGGTGCCATTTTGTAAAAACCATAGTTAAGTGTTGCAAAGCATTGCAAAAACACATTTTTTCATTTTATTTCAAAAACTATAATGAAACCTACAAAATGTGTAATGACAAAAGTGTAGATAATAAAATTTTACACTTTCTTTGTATTTTCTTTTTTTTCGTAATTTTTTTTTTTGTTAAAAAGTGTAGTATTTTTTGATCTTGACTTTTCTCATTACACATTTTGTAGCTTCTACTATGGTTTTTGAAATATAATGAAAAATGTGTTTTTGCAATATTTCACGGACTATAACACGCAAACTATGGGTTTTACAAAACGGCGGCTGATAACAAAAATATTGCAAATTGTCAGTTTTAAAAATTTGCCATTTAATTTTTTTCAATATAATTGCTTCTTTACGAAATAAATACAAAAAATCATTTTTTGTTAACTTTTTTACAATATATCTCGTCACCAACTGACGATAGAGAATTGGGCCTGTAAATAAAATTGTAGATACCACCCTGATGAATATGAAAGGTTATGAGAAATTTTACAATTATAAGTGAAAATAGTTATTTTAACGTATTAAACAAAAAATTGCAGATCAGTAGAGCTAAACATTTCTAAATAAGAACAACAAATAAAAATTGTCAAGCTGGATTCGAGGATCAAGTAAGTCGCTTTTAAAGATATTTTAATACCAAATCAAGTTGAAATTGCTTTAGCAAAGAAATCTAAAACTCATTAGACAACGGATGAGTTATCTAGAGCTTTTACTCTGACAAGGGAACCTTTTCAAGTCGAAAATTCGTATCGACTTTAAACTTTGTATATAGTTAGAGGAGGTCAAGATAAGTAAGAAAAAAATTATCTTAACTGCGGTAAAACGGTTTAAGGGGGTGAAACACCCATATGAAAATGTGCAAAATAATCATATTTTTTCAAATAACTCTGAAACTAATGAAAATAAAAAAAAACTACAATACAAAATTTTCATGATTTTTTATGTTCTTTCGAATGGCGTTAGTCAAAATTCGAGAAAATTAAACCTATGTGGTTGGGGGTTAACGGTTTAATTTTTTTCGAATTTTGACTATCACCATTCGAAGCAGCATAAAAAATCATGAAAATTTTGTATTGTAGATTTTTTTTAAATTTACATTAGTTTCAGAGTTATTTGAAAAAATATGATTATTTTGCACATTTTCATAGGGGTGTTTCACCCCCTTAAACCGTTTTACCGCAGCTATGATAGTTTTTTTCTTACTTACATTGACTTCCTCTAATTATATACACAGTTTAAAGTCGATACGAATTTTCGACTTGAAAAGGTTCCCTTGTGAGATACTTCAGTAAACGCTAAATTTATTTAAGGGAAACTTGATATTATCCTCTACGAGGCCTAACAACATTGCAACGGTGGGCTGCAAGTATTTTATGAAGTGGAATTCTAGATGATGTATTACGTATTATGGACACTGCAGGTCTAACAAAAACTATTATGATATTCAAGAAATAAAAAAAATAGTTCATTAATTTATGTCCTTAACAATGTTTATTTTATCTATTAATAAAGTGTTTTTTCGAATTTTAAAATGATCTTTTTTAATCCCTCACGACCATGTCTAGGATGTTTTTTTAGAATAATTCTTTAAGTTTTATTAGACCAAAATAAACATTTTTTATATTTTATACTTTTTCACTAAACCTAATGGTTTGTGAGTAAACAAATATTGAAAGTTCAAAATTTCGAATTATTTTGTTAAATACATATGTTGGAAAGGTTTAAGTTATTCAAAAAAAAGTTTTCAATGAAAGATACATTTTTTCACGTTAAATAAAATTAGTTGATAAAAACTATAGGTTCCTATTTAAAAAAATTATGTTGACCTTCATATCACCCTGGAAACACCACCTAAAAAAATTTCATCCGAGTATGTCTATGTCCCCCTCCAAACCGTGTAACTTTTATCTGAAAAGTTTTTTGATAACATTTCACCATAAATAGTTATTAGAGGTGTGCATTTAAAATGGGACACCCTGAATAAAGACAAGGTAGCCTTATCAGCTCCTTGACCAATCAGCGTTAGCACGGGAATTGACGTCATCACGAAGACATTAAATATATAATCATATATTAAACTACTAGTTGTTTAATATATGATATAATTAAGACATTAATTATATAATATTAATTAAGACATTTATTATATAACTATAAATGTATAATAGAATATCAATTATCAAAAAAATCCTTTGTTTATACTTGTTTGCGTATTTCTGATATTTTAACAACACATACAATCAAAGAAGTCAAATTCAACATTGTAAGATCAATTAAGATCATTAAAAGCTGTCAGAATTACATTGGCATTGTTGCCAACTTAAGAATATAAATATTAAAAATACGTAAACAAGAATAAATAATGGATTTTTTTGTAATTTATATTAAACTAGCGGAATCCCACGGCTTCGCTCGCGTAAACTTCGAAACTAATTAGAACCCTCCATACGTGATAGGGGATGACATATTTTTTATATTTATTTTTATTCATTACCATTAAAAAACGTAAATATCTCAGATTTTAGTTAATCATTGAAAAAACAAACCCCCTGTGTATCCTCGCCATTGGGAGTTAAATATCGTTTTTTTTTTTATTGCAGATTATTTTGCCCGACTCCACCATTATAACGTAAGCAGCTATACAGATAAACATATCAAAACCACAGACCCTGTCTACCCCCGCCATTAGGGGTTGAATGTCGAAATTTTTGTTTTAATAGATGACTATTTTGCCAGAATTTATCTTTATAAGTAAAGCATGTGTGCAGATAAACATATCTAAATCCATCCTCGTCCCCGTCCCATGCTAATAGGGCTTGAATATCGAACTGTCATTGTTAATTGAATATAAATTTGTCCGAATTTACTTTAAAATCATGAACAATTATGAAGATAAATATATCTAATCCCCCCCCCCCCCATTTCCATAGGGGTTGAATTTTCGTAACTGATATTTGTCTTGTAGAGTACCTACTTGTGCCATGTTTCATTCGGTGAACACAAAAAAAATATTTTACAAATTTTTCCACCCCCGTAAAACCTTAGGGGTTAAATTTTGGGAAATGCTGAAATAATTGCTTCATTATTTATATTGTAGAGTATGTTCGATAAGTTTCAATTAAATGCGAAAAAAAAATATTTTATTATATAAACTTTGACACCCTGTTTTAACCCCGTAGGGGTTGAATTTCGAAAAATCCTCTCTTAGTGGGTGCTTAGATCATAAAACGAAGGCATCTACGAAATTTCACGTTTCTAGGTCCAGGGGTTTGGGCTGTACGTTGATATATGAGTGAGTGAGTGAGTGAGTGAGTGAATGAGTGAGTGGTTAAGGACAAACTCTTTTAAAAATATAGAAGATTATAATACATTTATAATATTTGAATATGTCTTCGTGGTGACGTCAATTCCCGCGCTATCAATGATTGGTAAATGAGCAGATGAGGCTACCGTCTTTATATACCTTGGTTTATTGTCAATTGATTTCTTTATTCTATGTTCATTATTGTTTGGTCACTGTCTGTGTGTTGTAGTGTGTTTAGCTAATGCACAGAATAATAAATATTTAGACTGATGTTCTGAGTTTTACTTATTTAATTTATATTGTGAGATTGAATTTTAAATTTGAAAGTGTTTTAAAATGTTTCACGTGAAACAAGAAAATATAGACATAGAGGAAGACATCAATCATCTGCAAGATGTTGAAATTTATGATGAATTTTCAATACAATATAAACAAGAACCCAAGGTAATTAAAAACATTTATAATATTGAGTAATCACAGTTATATAGGTAAATAAGGCCCGGATTATATGGAATATAAAATCAATAAGATGTATGCAAAATTTTTTTACTTGTGACAACAATAAAAATTTGATGTCACGAATTTTAATAAAATTGAAGTATGGTGTTAAGCTTGCTATAAAAATAGATTCCTCATAAACGATTTTTTAAAAGTTTTGTATAATTTTGAATAAACAGCATATTTAAAAAAGTGATTATTGCAACAAATATATTTTAAAATTACTGTACTGTGCTATTGTAGTGGATTAATTAAAAATACATATAAACGATTGGTAGGCCTGATGTGCATAACGCATGCGTAAATGTAAAAGTAAAAGAAAACAGCGGCTCTAAAACAACCGTATTCATTGAAATTTTGGTTATTTATCGTTTTAGTGCTCCAAATTATTTTATGAAAAATCCAAAAATCATTTTGTTTTAATTATTTAAATGTGTTTTTATCTATGGATAAAATACAAACAAAAGTTGCTATAAAGCTGGTCGAAAAGTTGTTTCACTAATATAAAAATTAAAATAATTTTATATTTCGTGGTTTAAATTAAACTATTATTTACTGACAAAAACAATTTATTTTTAATATTTATAATAAAAGTGATGTACCTAGTACCTACAGTTTTAAATAAACAAAGCTAAACAATCATTTTTTGATTTTTTAATTGTTATAATAATTTTTTTGAAATAATTTTTAATCGGATCTATTACAATATTTCTTGATATTTCTTGTCAGTATCCATAGATTATAGTTAGAGTAGTAACCCTAGATATTAAAATAAAACAGATTTTCATTGAAATAATTTGGAGCACTAAAACGATATTTAACCGAAATTTTTATTTTCGTAATTTAAATATGGACATAAGAAAGTTAAACAAAACAAACTACATTAGCAGTTCCTATTACATGGGATTTTTATTATTGAATTTCTAATCGTATGAACTTTAAACTTTTCTATTAAAAAAAAATTTAATGTCCCATGAAAATCCATTCACTATACATACAGTTTGTCCCAGGACTGTGTCGAAGCTCAATATTTCGTTTACGATAAGAATTAGAAGAAAATTAAGTTGTCAGGCTAGAAGAGTGGTGTAATTTGAAAATATATAGTTACATTTATACAGGATGTCCCATAATTGCGTTACAAATCAAAGTTATATTTTTAAATACAAACTAAATTTTTTTATTTGATAATCTAAAAGCATTAATTTTTTTGAGTAATTTGAAATAGCATGTATGGGATTATACAGAGCTGTTTAGAAATTATGACCAATTTTGTAAGAAAATAGGAATATTTTCAACACTTTGTAATTTTCTAATTACAACAAGAAAAAAGTGTTTTCTGCTGAAAGTAGATTTGGTATATTCTCTTTTATTGCGATATTACGTCAAACATTTAAAAAACTGTATTATTTGTACAGGTTGTATCAAAACTCTGAACCTAGTTTTTTTTTTAACTTTTCATATGGAACCACCTATATATGTTTACATTTTCGAATTGCCAAAAATACCTAAGAAAACGTTCTCTTAACTTTGCGCCAAAATGGCTGTTGACCAGTGTTATCATTGTACATTATAAATTATCTTTTTTCAGGAAGACTCAGAAGTTAATGAAGAAAATCCGACAGACACCGCGATAATAAATGGCCCAGAAAAAAATTGTCCTAGTGAAAAAACAAATAACAGTGATCAATATTTAACTTCAAGAAATAGTAATAAAACAATTAACTGTAAGTCAAGATCTACTAACCAGAGTGTGAATTTGAAGAAATATAAATGTTATCTATGCATCAAATACTTTAAACTGAAAGGCAATTTACTAAAGCATATATTAATACATACTGGTCAACGACCATTTAAATGCGACAAGTGTGAATATAGTTGTCTACGAAAAGCTGATTTGAATACACATAAATTAACACATTCTGATAAACGACCATTTAAATGTGAACAATGTGAATATAGTTGCAAAATAGCAAGTAATTTGAAAACACATAAATTATTAACACATTCCAATGAACGACCATTTAAATGTGATCAGTGTAAATATAGTTGCAAAATAAAAAGTAGTTTGAATACACACAAATTAACACATTCCAATGAACGACCATTTAAATGCGACCTGTGTGACTATTGTTGTAAAATAAAAATGAATTTGAATACACATAAATTAACACATTCTGATAAACGACCATTTAAATGTGAACAATGTGAATATAGTTGCAAAATAAAAAGTAGTTTGAATACACACAAATTAACACATTCCAATGAACGATCATTTAAATGCGACCTGTGTGGCTATTGTTGTAAAATAAAAATGAATTTGAATACACATAAATTAACACATTCTGATAAACGACCATTTAAATGTGAACAATGTGAATATAGTTGCAAAATAAAAAGTAGTTTGAATACACACAAATTAACACATTCCAATGAACGACCATTTAAATGCGACCTGTGTGACTATTGTTGTAAAATAAAAATGAATTTGAATACACATAAATTAACACATTCTGATAAACGACCATTTAAATGTGAACAATGTGAATATAGTTGCAAAATAAAAAGTAATTTGAATAGACATAAATTAATACATTCCAACCAACGGCGTTTTAAATGTGATCAGTGTAAATATAGTTTTAAAATAAAAAGTAGTTTGAATACACACAAATTAACACATTCCAATGAACGACCATTTAAATGTGACCAGTGTGAAAATAATTATAAACATAAACGTTCTTTGAACAGACATAAATTATCACATTCTAATATATGATCAAATAGAAATAGACGACATTTTTATCAATTGAAGGGTACACGGGAAAAAGAAGCTAAGTCAAAAAATCTAGTTTTGAGTTATCGCTGTTTTAAGATTGGTATCTTGTATACTTTTACACGAAAAATGATATCTTTAAAATTTTATTTTACGAAATTTAGCAAGTTTTTCCCCTTAATACGTATGTGGCTCGAAAGGTACCTAGATTTGTCACTAAATGGCGCTGTTATCTTAATTTGACTAAAAATTGACTTAGCCTCTTTTTCCCGTGTACTCTTCAATTTATTTATGAATGAAAATATGTCGTTAATATACGTACATTGATAATTTACCTTCAGTGAGAAATAGGGCTTGCAAAAAAACCGATAAAATTTCAAAAACCGGTTTTCGTTTTTTCACGAAAAAGAAACCTAATAACCGGGTTTTAATTGGGGGTTTTCAATTAAATATTAAAAAATGAGTATTATTTTGAAAAATATTATAAAATCTATCTTAAATATAGGGGACCTGTAAACAAAAATAAATAAAAATATACAACACAAAATTTAACATTTAGAGTTACCTACTTTTTATTTAAGAATACGGTGTAAAAATAATATTCTCTCTCTCTTTAAATCTATTTCAGTACTTATCGTATTGGTCTCTGATTTGTCGTGAGAATTAAAATTATCTTAATAATTACAAAAAATTTCAAATTATTTTACACATTGCGCGTTCGTTCATAGATATCACACATTTTATTTTTATTTGAATTTAAATTAATTCGCAATACAAATTGTTCATAACAGTAGAAAAATAAAACTAATTATCACTTGAAATTTAAAATAAAATAATAATTTCGGTTTTTTGGGAAAAAAACGATTAACCGGTGTGCAAGCCCTAGTGAGTAATAGCTGTTAGGGCTCTGGTGTTATCCGAGAATTAAAAAAAATATAAATAATCTCTACTCAAATGTTTTGAGTTATAACGTGATGATAATGTGGGAGGAAATGGGTGATATGTTTTTGAAATTCAATCTTACAAAATTATTCTTAAAAATTGCATAGTTAGCACTAACTTGTTTTTGTATTCCAATTTGCTTTTTGGACCATTTTAACCTTTAATGGAGAATAACTCGACCGGTAAGTGAAATAATAAAAAAAGTTTTCAGATAAAAGTTGTACGGTTTGGAGGGGGGCATAGACGTACTTGGATGAAATTTTTTTAGGTGGTGTTTTCAAGCTGTGGTGTTATGAGGGTCATCATTTTTTTAAATAGGAACCTATAGTTTTTATGAAGTAATTTTATTTAACGTGAAAAGACACGAATCTTTCATTGAAATTTTTTTTTAACATCTTAACCTTTCCAAGATATCTAACAAAAGAATTCGAGAATTCAATATTCACATTCAATATTTTTTTACTCAGTAACCATAAATTTTAGAGAAAAAGCACAAGATAAAAATGTTTATTTTGATCTAAAAAAAACAAAGCATTATTTTTAAAATTTTAAAACTTTTCACGTTAAATAAAATTACTTGATAAAAACTATAGGTTCCTATTTAAAAAAAAATGATGTTGACCTTCATACCACCTTGAAAACACCATATAAAAAAAATCATCCAAGTACGTCTATGTCCCCCTCCAAACCGTACAACTTTAACTGAAAACTTTTTTTTATTATTTCACTTACCGGTCGAGTTATTCTCCATTAAAGGTGAAAATGGTCCACCCTATATTAAATTTTTACTCTAACTTTTGAATGTAAAAAATAAAAACTAACTATAACTCATAACGAGTACATGTTAATTAATGTAAAAAATGAAAATATATACTTAATTGTTATAACTATTATATATGTTATAATTTTTTATTTTTATTAATTTAGATATATTTTTTGTATAACGTAATTTGTGTTTCTCTGATTCTATGATTTTTTTACTGTATCGCTCTATCAATGAAATAAATCTATTATTATTGTTTTACTTATTTAATTAAACTGTGTTGTTTAAAAGCCTAACTATCGGTATTTAATAAAGGGTTATTTTTAATTGAACTATACATACCTACAGGGTGATTCAGCACTGTCGTGCCAAACTAAAAATTCAATTTTTATAATTTGTAGCATCCATATTAAGGTTAATTATGCATACCTACTTTCTTTTTCATCTATATTTCTCGAAAACGGTTTATCTTATGATAAACAAATAAAGTATGTTTTTGTGTATTTTGTGTCATATAATCTTATTAATTGTACCAACTCAGGAAAAAATTAATGAACAAACAAATACTAGATAAAAATCGATGGGCTCACTGGCCCCATACAGCCCTGGTCTAAAATATAATTGTTTAATACTAGAAATCGATAACACATATTATTATTAAACCAAATACTAAATTTCATAATTGTATCACAAATGGTTCTCTAGATATTAAATTAAAACTCATTTTTAGTAAAATCTTTGGAGGCCTGTAGTTCACTTACGAAAAATTTTCAGACACATGTTTAACAGAAGTTTTTTGCTTAATATAATATAATATTTTTCTCAATCTACTGTTCAAGTTTGGCACGATAGTACTGAATCAACCTGTATATTAGACAGTATTCACTTTGTACTACATCGAACATAAATTTTAATACTTTGCACTTAAAAGTTTTATAGTATCCACTTTATACAAGTGAACATAAATAATACTTTTTTATTTTTTTTAATGCAACATGCTAATATTGAATCGCTTTAAAATATAGAAAATCACATTAAATATTTAAAATCTATGGGGGTGAAAGGAGGTTGGTTAGTTTTACGTTAGGTTAAAATGTCGAAAATTACTAAAATCACATTAAAAATATTGAATCTACTTGGGCCGAAAGAAGTAGGTTAGTAGATAGGTTAGGTAAAAATATCATTTTTAAATCTGACAGGTTCAAATTTAGGTTGTGTAAAATATTATTTTTTTAGTGCAAGGTATTTATTTTTAGTGAAAACTATAAATTTAAAGTGATATAACTTATTTTAAGTTCAATTTATTTGTTTAATGTGCATTTAAATACAAGTTTTTATTATTTATTCAAAATTTGTCGATATTTAATTTCATTTGGTATATTTAGCACGAGGAAGTATTGTGTATTCATTTGGCAGACTTTTTTAAAATGAATTATATCGTTTCGAATATTAATAATTATCTATGTATATTTGTATAATACATGAAGTCTTGTATAAAATTTATGCTGATCTCATCACAATGTTGTAAATGATATGAGATAGAGAAAAGGTCTCTGCATGAAACCCTAATAATTTTAAATACAGGGTCTGTATCTATTTTGACATTATGTTGTGTGATACAAAAAAAAAGATTTAAAATGTATATAATGTCTTCCAAAAGTTCGAAGCCATCTAAATAACTTTTGAGTAGGATTGAGATCTACAGAGATACAACCAACTCTATTATTAATCCACAAAAACTCTCACAAAAAAGATTTAAAACGTATACAGTGCCTTCCAAAAGTTCGGGGCAATCCAAATAACTTTTGTCTTTTTTTCGATCATTTGTACATTTCTATTGATATTAGGTTAAATGCATTTAAAAAAAATAAAACGGGCAAGTGCAGGTTGGGCACGCACATGACAGGGTTCCGTAGTCATTCTCACTACGATTTATAAAAAAAAATTATTCCAAAATTTTCGTGACTGAAGGGTTAAAATCAAAAAGTCATTTGACTTTTATTATTGCATTTTAGAAGACCTATCAAATAACACCCCACTCAATGGGGTAAATAAAAAAAAATTGAGTTCATTTTTCAGTCTATGAAAGGGGGGTCCAAAATATTTTTGACAATGTTCGTTATAATTTTCAGTGAAAGTACTTAATTAAAAGCTACATTTAGATTTTTTTCAGATTTTTTGAATCGATGGTTTAGAAAATAGAGAGGGGGGACGCCCTTTCTAATGTTTGTTCTTCCACAAAGACAGTGGGAAACTTGTTTACTGAGCTTTGATTACCGTTGAAAAATTCAATGTGTTGACTGAGATGCAAATCCCAAAAGATCGTGTACCTATAGAAACTTGTAATAAAATATGTACATCAGTTGACTTAAAATTTTAAAGTTTTATCTAAATATTTTTTACGGAAACTTGTTTAGCTATGCTGTATGCGTTATTTCTCCAAAATTCGAAAATTTTGAGGTTATGTAAAAACTAGAGCCTTTTTAATAAAACGACCTCGAATTCGTAATCAGCGGGTCGAAAACTATAGGATAAATAAGGTCAAGTTTTTTTTGTGACGCTGTGTACAAATGTTCAATTTTAGAAAAAAACTTGTGTTTTGAGAAAACGTCAGTTCAAAATACTTTCTAAAATTTAACACATATGTATATATCCCCCTCGAAAAGTATTAATCTCCCCCCAGGTAATTTTCTTACTATGTCACTATAGCTGCGTAATCTACATATTTTAGGAACAGTTAAAATAACCGTGTTTACTGTTAACAGATATTTTTATTGATATGTATTTATAAAGGTAAGTTTGTGTTTTTATCATAAAAGCTTTTTACATTTATCTTAATTTAGAATAATATTTCATTTTACAAAAAAGGCCTTGTTTTCATGATGTTTTTCGACAATCACACTTAAATGTAGTGGAAAAAGATTTATTGTGTCATAAATTTACTTTGAGCTTCTGTGTTTGATAATAAAACATTATACATATATTAATTATAATACAAATAATTTATATGATAACATCTATGTTACTGTTTATGAAATGCTTTTTAAGATTAACAGAAATCAGTTCCGGTAATCTAAGTCGATCGGTAAGGCAAGAATACACGGATCGTGAATCACGTACGTGAACCACAGGCCCATCTTTCCCACTGGGCACTCTGGGCACGTGCCCAGGGCCCCGCGATCGATAGGGGCCCCATATCACCAAACGATAACCGATATTTATTACCGAAAAACATATTTATTTATAGAATGTTATATGCTCAAAAACATAGATATTGAAGAAGTGATTAACGCCCATCACAAATTTAGAAGGGTACCTCTTCAATCAACATAGATTTTTGAGCACTAACCTGCGAATGCAAAAAGAGTTGCTTTTGTGGGTTATATTTTATTATCTATTCATTTAATGTGACAGTAAAAATATAAAAATAAATCTAGAACCTTGCATATCTACTTTCTTTGTCTATCTTAACAAAATAGTGCACTGTCAAGGTCATAGGGGCCCCATTATCCTAATGTGCCCAGGGCCTCCAATAGGTTAAAGACGGCCCTGGTGAACCACATATCACAATTGTGTGCTAGGTGTTTGTAATTCACGATCTTTATTTTCTCATCTAATTGTAAGCCCATGTACTAATAGCCCGGGAAAAAATGATAAGATATTAGCATATATTACAAGATCCAATTGGTCAGATATGATGAGATATGCTTGGATCCTGATTTTGGCACGATCCAAGAACGCATTATAATATATTGTAATATATTGCAAGATATAGTTATATATTATAATATATACTAATGCCTTCTTGGATCGTGCCAAATTCAGGCTCCAAGCATATCTTGACATATATTACAATATATTAGCATACATTAGTATATATGTTAATATACAAGTATATCTCGACATATATAACAATATATTAGCATATCTGTTAATATATTTGTATATCTTGGCATATCTAAAAATATATTATAAAATCTTATAATATATGCATAGAGGGGGGGGGGTATCCATCTATTATCTATCCCAATACTACAGAATCGTCCAACCAGGGAAAACTCGTACTGAATCTATAATCAAATGTCACATCTTAATATATATAAATTACGTGTCACATGTTCCTCCGCTATGGACTCCTAAACTACTTAACCGATTTTAATCAAATTTGTACACCGTGTGCAGTTTGATCCAACTTGAAACATAGGAGGCCTCCTATGGGAAATGGGGGGGGGGTTTGCCCCCCCGCCCCTTTTTTTAAAGAGAGTTCCCATTTTTTACGGTCGTGGTGGTGGGGGGATGTAAAGCTTCCTATGGGAAAACGGGGGGGGGGTTGTCCCCCTTTTTTCTTCGCCCCCCCTTTTTTAAAATAGAGTTCCCACTTTTTACGGTAATAGTGGTGGGGGACTGTAAAGCCTCCTTTGGGAAATGGGGGGGGGCGAACCCCCCCCTTTTTAAAGAGAGTTCCCACTTTTTTACGGGGAGGTGGTGGGGGGCTGTAAAGCCTCCTATGGCTAGAGTAAATTTTCGTATGCATCTAGGTTTCTGGGTATAATTTTAAAGCTTCCGCGGTGATTTTCATATGCATTTTTAGATTTTGGGTATAATTATAGGCAACTATACTGTAGTGTTTGTCTTATTTTGTGGTGTTTAATTTATATTACAATAAATTTCTGTTTTGGTTGTGAGTACATTTTCTGTCTATTTCCTCTTTGACAGTTTTTGCATTCCGTAATAAAAAAAAAGTTTCACTTCTAACGCTTATAGTTTTCGACTGACGCTTTCATTTTTTTTGTAGTAAACGAATTCAATATTCATAGTTAAGACAGGACAACGTCTGTCGGGTCAGCTAGTATATTATATATATAATTAAATAAACATATAGCAGCTTCATTTACTTACGTCCGTATTAACTTACATGAATGCACCTATGTAAACATTAGAGTTCGTTGGTTGCTTATATACTGATTCAAAGTGAAATCACACTGCTAGTGAGAGGCAAGTTACACCAACTTTTACGAACATAGTATGTATAGCTATTACATATATATAACATACTCGAATATTATTTAATCAATTAAAAAAAATAATCCATATGCGTATTAAGTAATATTTGAGGCCCGTATTAATAAAATAAAAAAATATATACAAAAACTGTATAGAAATATTGTGACTATTAAAGAAATCCGAAATATATGTATGTATAGTAAATAAATGAAGAAAACCATGTGACATTTGCTTATTAAATATTCTTTTAAAGTAATTTTCAGTTCTTCAACAGACGGATCTATTATAGATTTAGGAATTTTATTGAAAATTTTAATTTTATTGTTAACTACATTTCTATTGACAATTTGTTTACGTGTTTGAATAGATTTCATATTGTGTTTGTTTCTATGTTGTAATTATGGTCATTTATATTACATAAATCAGTTTTTTTTTGTGAATAACTCATTTTCTAATAAATTAATACCTATCGATTATATTTAAAAATTTGTATTATATAAGCAGTGGACGGCAGTGTTCCCTGGGTCATATCTGGCCATAATACGAAGCAATTTATTTTGTATTTTGAGTATGTTATAGGTATAAGAAGAGAAGCACAAAAAAATTCCATATCTAATAATTAAATGTATATAAGCTAATACACATGTAACAAAACATTTTGCACAACCTTGTTGCTTAACACTCTAAGTGCGTGCACGAATTTTGAGATTTTGGCTGTAACGGAGTTTATATTTCTCTTACAAGTTAAATTTCGGTCTATTAATATCACTAAAAATTGTATTTTTTGAGAAATTATCACACCTGACTGGTGTGATCATAGAATTCAGTGATTATAATTTCAAAAATGTATTCATCAATGTTTGTATAAAAATTGTCAACACAAGTTGTAGAATTTTTAGATAAATGCGTGGGAACATCATTTTCAAAAAAAAGTTTCACCAAAAATATCCACTACCTATTTTAAAATATGATGAATGTACTTTTTTGAAAACAAAATATCTCAAAAACTATTAAAAATAGAGTAAAACTAAAAGATATTAATTTTGTAGAGAAATGCATAAAATTTATTTTAAAAAATATTTCACTGTCCAAAATTTTGTTTAAATATTTTTGTTCTTAATTTATAAAATTATATTGAAAATTTGGGTGATATGTCAACTGTGAATTTTTAAAACAAAAATATATGTTACTTATAACTTTATCATTCCTGATTATATGGGCAATTCTAAATAAAATTTACTTATTTCGTGAAATCAGAATATACAGGGTCCTCCAATAGTGTGTCCGGCATTGTTTTACGCCCAAACTATTGAAGATAGAGAGTTAGGATAAAAATTTTACTATATATATCGACCCTAAAGAATTTCAGGAAAATATTTTCAACCCCCTAAAACCGCTCCTTGGGGGGTAGTTTGAGGGGTACATGCCCGTTTATCAGTAAAATCAAATAGAATGGTATATCAAAAAGTACATATTTATAAAGATAATGAAAAAATAAGAAACTTTCGTAAAACAAAAATTTTCATACTTTCAATTGTTTAAAAAATATGGCGACTTGTTCTCAAATTTTAGGGTTTCACTAAAAGTGGTCTAATTTTGTTAAAAATTAATGGAATTTTATTATTTTTTCAAATTTAGAAAGTAGAAATAATGAACTTTGTAAAGATGTATGACTATTTGTGATTTTGATAGTTTAATGTGTCATACGCGATATATCAAAAATTCAAAAGTTCAACTAAGGATTATTCGAAATTTTCAAATACAACGGTATATCAATTAGAACTTTTTCTTAAAAAGGATATGTAAATAAACAACTTTTGTTAAGAAAATTTTAAATTTAAAATTGAAAACTGAAAATTAAAATTTTTAATTTTATTTTTTTTTATCAAAAACTGTTTATTTACATATCTTCTTTAAAAAAAAGTACTAATTGATATACCATTGTATTTAAAAATTTTGAATTATCCCTAATTGAACTTTTCCATTTTTGGTATGTCGAGTATGACACTTTAAACTATTAAAATCTCAAATAATCATACATCTTTACAAAGTTCATTATTTCTACTTTCTAAATTTGAAAAAATAATAAAATTCCATTAATTTTTAACGAAATTAGACCACTTTTAGTGAAACCCTAAAATTTGAGAACAAGTCGCCATATTTTTTAAACAATTGAAAGTATGAAAATTTTTGTTTTACGAAAGTTTCTTATTTTTTCATTATCTTTACAAATATGTACTTTTTGATATACCATTCTATTTGATTTTACTGAGAAACGGGTATGTACCCCTCAAACTACCCCCCAAGGAGCGGTTTTAGGGGGTTGAAAATATTTTCCTGAAATTCTTTAGGGTCGATATATATAGTAAAATTTTTATCCTAACTCTCTATCTTCAATAGTTTGGGCGTAAAACAATGCCGGACACACTATTGGAGGACCCTGTATATACAAAACTACATATACAAATAACGCGAGTGCAATATTAAATTCAAGTCAAGTGAACATTAGAAAAAAGAATGGTTGATATTTGAATTTTTTATATTTATTATTATTAATTTAATATTATTAAAATTCGTTGCTTATTTTGTTAATGTATAATAGCAATGCCAACATCAGGGAGGGAGACTGGGCTACCGCCCGGGATGCCAGTTCAGAAGGAGCAATGGACAGTTACATGGAGAAAAATTTGGCTTATATTCTAGTCAAAATTTTTTCTCTTTAATCTGATTTTACCGTTTCAGGGTATTTAAAAAAAATTTATTCCATTTCTTCAGAATTCATTGCGATATAAATATAAAATTTGATAATCGTTTTAGTATAAATACGTGCTATCGATTTACAGTATCAAGTAATGATTATTTAGACTAAAGAAGTGTAGGGCCAGCGGCCTTTTGATTTTTATTCAGTATTTATTTGTTCTTAACCCTTAATTACTCGTGTGAAATACCGTAACACAGTTACTCACGTGGTGTATTTTATACACCACAAAAAGTTAGTTTTTGGGAATTTTGATGATTTTATATTAATTTTTTTGCCCAATTGATATTATGTAGGTAGGTATTATTTTTGAGAAAAAGATTTTTTTTAAATAATTCAACTAAAAATTAAGAAATAAATTAGAAAGAAAAACTAACTAAAATAAATCTAAAAAAGTGCAAAAAAAATTTTTTGCTATCCGATTTATTGCAAGATGAATATGAACATTTTATTTTTATTGGTAATTTTTTTAATTTTGCTCTTTTGACAAGATGTCTTCCATCAGTAGCATCACTAATTTTCTCAAAAACACGCGGTTCTTCGCTTAGGATGCTGTTGTTTGTGCGTCAATACCATCTACATTTAATAAGTAAAAAATTAATACAAACTGCTACAATCCTCAAATTTTTACTGCCGGATTCCTATCACCATTGATATTGGTCAAATGTAATATTTTGTTATAACAAATGTTAATCATTTAATAAATTTATTAATTTAAAAAAGTAACAGCCACTTTATTTACAAATACTTACCACCGGGCGTTTACCTAATACATAAAAAATATTTTTTTTAAGATATGATAATATATTAGCAGATATAACAATATATAAATATATATAACAATATATTTTCGCATCTGAGGGCTGATATATATTAAGATATGATTATATATTATCAGATATGTCCATATATTAATATATATTACAATATATTCTAAGCTAAGTGAACTCTTTTCAAAATAATATTTTTAAGATATCATAATATATTAGCAGATATATAAATATATAAATATATATAACAATATATTCTCGGATCTGAGGGCTAATACATATAAAGATGTTACTATATATCAAAATATATAACAATATATTTTCGGATCTTAGGGCCAATATATATTAAGATATTACTATATATTATCAGATATATCTATATAAATTAATATATTTTAGGCTCAAAAATTAAGATATTACCATATATAACGAGATGCGAACATATCTTATAATATCTTGTTATATCTTATCATTTTTTCCCGGGAGCCCAGGCAATAGACTTAAAAAAGTAACTTTCTTGTAAAAAATTCCGACCAAGCTGAGTTTTTAGGGAAACTTTTATTTTAATTTTCTAAGCATATCCTAAAAAGTACTCTTAGTTTGAGTCATAGATTTTTTCATAAGGTCAAGGGGGGGGGGGTAATCCTAGTTTATTTGAGCCATGAATTTTTTTAGAGAAAGTGGGATGGGGAAATCCTAGTTTTTTGCAAATACATACCTCAAAAGCTATCAATTTTTCGAGGAAAATAGTTATAGAGAAAATTGTAGCTTATAAAATTCTACACAAAAAAGACATCTATATTTTTTTCGTGTAATCAATACTATTAATCACACCGTTCGATATAACGACGGACTTGGGAATTTAACCGCTTGATATAACGACGGCGATTTTAACGTTAAATGATGAATTCAATTAACGCGCAAAAATACAGCAATCGGTGTATTAGTGGGAATATGGGAAGGTCGGTATATCAAATGTGGTGGCGGTCACGTCGTTTATATTAAGCGGTCGTTAAATCAAACGCTGACTTTAAGCGGTTAGTCCAGCCAAGAAAACAGTGAAAAGTACCAAAATCCGAATAATGATACATGTACATTGTACAATGTACATAAATTGCAGAAAACAAATATGTACTTATGTTAGATTACATTTTTTCAAAATACACAAATTACATAGTATCTCATTTGTTTTAAAAAAGGGTATTGCATAAATAAAATACCCTTTTTTTAAAACTGTATATTATAAACCTCTATACGTACTCATACCTACTTCTTTTTCTCGCATTGGTTTTTCTTGAGAGATACTTTTTTCTCAACAACTCATTGATTACAAAATAAGTTTTTTTCACGAACAAAGGAAACATTCTGTAGAAAGAAGATTGTTCAGGAAGAGACGTGTAATTTACAAGTAAATTATCCTGAAACGGGTTTTTTGGTGAATTTCTATTGACATCTTTTCTGTGAAAGTATATACAATACCTATATATACTTTTTTTCTTAAAATATATTCGATGGATCCATCTCTTGGAAATAATTAGTATAAAAAGAAATCGATTTTGAAAAATGTACCTATTGCATTTTAATCAACTATTTACTATAAATATTACTTATGAGTGGCGTCAGTGGCGGCTTTAGGGGGGGGGGCGACCCTGGGCGATCGCCCGGGGCGCTAAGGTAGCAGGGGCGGCAAGAAGCAAAAAAGAATGAAAAACATAAAAAAATATAAGAAAAGAAAGATGCAACAACGAAAAAAAAAGCTCATCAGATTTTTTTTGCGGTAGAAATTAATTATATATTCGAGTCAATCAAGAAAAAAGGTCGGGAGGGCGGCAAAAAAATATTTCGCCCGGGGCGCCGAGCTTGCAAAGGCCGGCTCTGAGTGGCGTAGATAGGGGGGTATGTTAGTATTTAGGGGTTATATACAGTTAGAATTTAAAAAAAATCGATTTTTTTAATTTCATTTTCGTAATGTACATATATTTAAGATAAAAATTAATAAATAAATTTATTAATAGTAGCAGACGTTTCGGAACTACTGTCAAATGAAATTAATTAAAATGATGTATAAACTATAAACCCTTGTAATATTTTAAAATATGCACTGAGGAAGGAACAGTAGTTCCGAAACGTCTGCTACATACTATTAATAAATTTATTTATTAATTTTTATGTTAATTTATTGACCAACTAACCCATTTAATATTATAAATGTATAAAAAATGGCCATTTATATGAATACAAATATATTTAAGTACATACACAGAAAATTTCAAGTCAATCCGGCGATTATTTTCGAAGTTACACGCATATTTGTAAAGACGGCTCGGAGCAGTTTTTCTCAAATCTGTGTTTTTAAAGTCGGTGACCACTATTCCTCGGAAACGGTTGAACCGATCAGTCTCAAATTTTAACACAAGTTTCTTAAGAATATTTTTTAGTAAAATCGAAGGTTTTTTCTCACCGATAAATGTTTTTTTTTTTAATAAACAATTTAAAGTCAAAATTTTTGTCAAAAATTGTTTTTTTTTTTGAGAAGCCGCCATTTTGTCAAAAAATTCTATTTTGCTTATTCCTTCGATTAAGTACAAAATTATTATATATTACTTTAACGAAATCCGTTTGGGTTTTTTATTTTAAAAGATGCAGTCCAGAGATATCGTGGTCACCGCAAGGCGCTTTTTTTGAGAGGACCTCCTGGAGAACAGCTGTAGCAGCTTTCGAAATTATTGTTTTTACAAATAAAAAATGTTTAAATTTAAAATACAATTAAAAGTTACCAACCTTTTACATTAATAAATTATAAAAGTCTTTTCTTAAAAAATTCTTGAAAATACCCTTTTTTGGCCTTCTGACTGTGTGTAACCCCTTTAAACTCACAAAGTTATATTTTTATTATGAAACTCATCTTTTATGTGGTGCAATGTACAAAAATTGGTTATATTCTTCACTTATGATGTATATTCAATATTCATTATTGAAAAAATGCTCGTATATTATATTTATCTTCCTAGACTATTTGGGGAGGGGGATTGATCCCTTAAATCCCCCTAACTACGTCACTGTTACTTATATGTAATACCCTCTCTATCAATAGAGTTTGTTATTTATAAAATGTTCTTTCTTAATTTAATATATCAACTTTTCTTAAACTTTTTCAACCGCAGCTAACCTATAGATATAAATAAAAGTTATATTTTTAAGTTTAGAAAATATTTATTTATTGTAATAAAGGGCCCAGTACAAAACTAATTAAATTAAGGTACAGTCAAATTGTTTGAATCTGAAGTATGATGTAGTTCGTGACTTGCTTATCAAAAGCCTTAAGGCCGTACATGCCGATTTTTCCGAAACTAAAATCTACGAGATGGCGTTAGTAGTAAAAATCATACACGAGTCTTAGCCCTGAGGGGAAAGCATACAGAAAAGAATAAGATATATCTGTTATGATATTGTTATCTTATTTCTGTCGACAGACCGAATTTACATTGGAACAGTTGTATCATCACGCTGTTAACCATTATTTCATATTTGTTATTGACTTGACCTATTATGTTTAGTTTTCACCATTGATACATTTTAAAATGTGTAGTAGAAATGGGTTGAGAGAAGGCAAACGAAAATAATAAAAGAAAAGAATAAGACGTATATCTTATGATATTGTTATCTTACTTTTGTCACACTCAGAATTTACAGTGGAACAATTCTCTCATCACGCTATCATCCATTATTTCATATTTGTTATTGACTTGACCTATTATGTTTAGTTTTGACCATTGTTACATTTTAAAATTTGTAGTAAAAATCCGGAACGATTAGAGTCTATACGCTCCCAAATTCTACATTAGATTGATATAGTTTAATTTAAAATATAAGTACACCTGCATGTGTATGTAATTATTATAAAATGCAAATATCTTATTGATCAGGCTTCCGCGGTCTATAATTTTATAAATAAATAACTTATCTTTTATGAATTTTTTAACAAATATTTTATTTAAATAATTTGATATGTGATAATATATTGTGATCAAAAACAATCTATAACAAATACGTATTAAGGTAAATTTCGAGCCCTTTTACATAAGATAACGTAATCTCAGAAACAATGAAAAATATAATATCTTATTTGTAATCATATATATAATTAATTAAGTCAGACACGTATTTAAGAAAATTTGGGCCCTTTTTCTAAATATTTTAAATTTTTTGAAAAATAAAAAATAAAACTAGAAAGTAAATTATTTCAAACATTAACTATATAAAATTAAAGTCTGTCACGTATTAAGGTTAATTTAATGCCCTTTTTTTAAATACAACATTATTTCAGAAGCAATGCCAAATATATTATCTTAATTGTAATCATTTATATAATTAATTAAGTCAGACACGTATTTAGGAAAATTTGGGCCCCGTTTTCTAAACATTTAAATGTTTCGGATAAATAAAAAAATAACATGATATAGTAAGTTGTATCAAACATTAACTATATAAAATTAAAGTCAGTCACGTATTAAGGTAAATTTAATGCCCTTTTATTAAATATAACGTTATATCAGAAACTAAATTATCTGACTTGTAATCATTTATATGATTAATTAGTTCAGACACGTATTGAGGGAAATTTGGGCCCTATTTTATAAATATTTTTAAAAATTTTAAAAATAAAAAAATAACATGATATAGTAAGCTGTATCAAACATTAACTATATAAAATTAAAGTCAGTCACGTATTAATGTAAATTTAATGCCCTTTTATTACATATAACGTTATCTCAGATTCAAAGCAATATATATTATCCAATTTGTAATCATTAACATGGTTAATTAAATCTGACACGTATTATGGAAAATTTGGGCCCCGTTTTTTTTTTAAATATATATTTTCGAAAAAATAAAAAAATAATATGAGATAGTAAGTTGTACCAAACATACTATATAAAATTTAATGTCAGTCGCGTAGTATGGTTAATTTATTGCCCTTTTTTATTAAAATATTGTAATGTCGGGAATAAAATTATAAAATTAAGATTATATTATCTATTAATTAGGTTTTCATTTCTTTTTTTACTAGTGTTAAAAATATAATACATGAAAATAAGATACCTATATGGGTCAGTCCACGGTAATCGATACCAGATAGTTAAAAAAATATTTTACGAAAATGAATACTAAAATATAAAAATAACAGGCTATTTAACATCAATTTTCATAAACCAAAAGAAAATTTAAAAAATTTTGATTAATTTTCAAAATATTACAAAAAATTTAAATTTTTTTTCGAAAAAGACAACAAATAATGTGAAATCGCAATAACTTACTTGACAATTAGTGACGCTCGTGGCAAACTATTAAAAGTCTTTGACAATTACATATCAAACGTGACGTTTGACCGAATTAAAAAAAAATTACCCTCACCAAAAATAATGACTAAGGATAACCGCATTTATTATAAATTTAATGAGTCTTTTGATGTATTTGATAAATAATTGTTATAAGTATTAGTTCATAATATCAATAAGCAATTAAACACACAAATAGTACTCTTATTGTATCCTTTTATTCAACGTGTCACGACCGTCACAATTTTCTGTGACAACCGTCAATTGGGTAATAACCAGTTAAATAGATATCGTATTTACCTGATGCTCTTGTGTAACTAAAAATAATTTATTCGTAACATATTAAAGTATGATTATTATATAGTAACTTCAATATGAGAAGAGGTTTGATGCATAAGTAACTATATAATTAACTATATGATTAACTATATAGTTTTGTATTTATCGATGGTAGGCACAAACAGTGATTCGTGATAAATGATCTTTTTAAATCTAGAAACCAATTTTAAAAATTATATATAATATTATTATAAACTGAATAATAATAATTATTTTTACAAGAAAACATAGGCCTCGTTTTGTAAATAATATTAATTCTCAAAAAAATCTATGAAATTATGGTAAATTACATAATTAATCTGAAACAAAATAAAAAAACAAACATTGTATACTTGTATAAAAATTAACAAGTAACATTTACAACTTAATATCACAAGGATTTTTAATAGTTATTAGCTATAGAATTAAATAATCAGTTATTGAAAATTGAAATTGTACCAAGTAACAAGACTTCAAACTTCAACACATTTGTCAGGTTACAAAACATAATATGTACTGTATACTCAATGTAAAAGAGATGTGTTCATCTTTTATTTAGTTAAATAATATAACTATCCTTGTTTGTGTAAAAACTTAAACGAATTGCAATGTTTGGATTCACAGAAAGCGGTTAGTTACCGGTTACACTGACCGGCGAGTTTTGATTGGTTGATTTATGGAATTTCTGGTAGAATGTACCAGAAATACGATAAATCAACCAATCAAAACTCGCCGGTCAGTGTAACCGGTAACTAACCGCTTTCTGTGAATCCAAACAATGTTGAAATATAACGATATTTCTCATTCTATCATAAAGGCAGTGTAAAGTCCAGTAAGTTATAAACTCCTCTATTACCTAAATCATTGATACAAAGTTGAAAACATACAATACGAAGTAAAAAAATGAACACAAACATACGCAATCTATAGATATTTTTAAATATGTATTATATGATGATAATCGCAGAATCAAAATAAAATATAAGTACCAATATTATAATAATATTTTAAATTTGAGAATAATCTATATATTAAACTAAACAGAAACAATGGCCTTATTAAAATTAAAGAGTCCCTTTCTCATACTGCGGCTGCGTATTAAACCAAATATAAAAATTAAGTCAAGAATGAAATCAAATTTTTTTACTTCATATTTTGATGAAACCTGCACCAACATGTTCCATGAAAAACGATTTTCTCGATATTCTCGCGCCCCCCATTCAGTTTTATCACGCCCCCCTAGGGGGGCGCGCCCCACAGGTTGAGAATCGCTGACATACACATTTGTATTCTTTAAATGATAAAATAACATCTAAGTTTTTCAAATTATTATTGTAAATTTTCATAATTCAGTCTTCAAATTTTAATTAATATGCGTCTGAACTATTTTTTTATTGGTTAAATTATGTCCAAGGTTTCCTATACTGTTTATGTGAATATGTTATTTTAACAGTAGGGGCCTCAAATATTACTTAATACGCCTCTGTAGTATTTTTTATTAGTTAAATTATATACAATATCTCCGTACGGTCAGTGTGAATGTTATTTTAACAGTAGGGGCTTTAAATATCACTAAATACGCGTCTGGACTATATTTTTATTGGTTAAATTATATTTAAGGTGTCCCATGCAGTTTATGTGAACATGCTATTTTAACTGTAGGGGCCTCAAATATCATTAAATACGCGTCTGGACTATATTTTTATTGGTTAAATTATATTCAAGGTGTCCCATGCAGTTTATGTGAAAATGTTATTATAACAGAAGGGGCCTCAAATATCACTTAATACGCCGCTGGACATTTTTTTTATAATTAATTTATTTATATGCAACGTCGAGACAATTTTTTAAATTGATTAATTATAATTACAATCTTATGTAGATTTCTGTATTGTACTTGTGAACTTTTTTTCCCAGTTTTTGTTGTAAATATAAACCTAAAAAATTAATAGTTATGCACGAAATTTTTGAAATAATGCATTATTTTCACCATTATTAATTATCTTGAATGTAATGAAAAATTGTGATTTTTGCATTATTATTTTCAAATCAGTGCAGTAATGCACCCATATTTTCATTACCGATAGTTTTTGATAATGCATAATGTGCATTGTGAGATAATGCATTACTTTTAGTAATGCATTACGAAAACAATGCATTATTTTACAGCGCTGTTTATAACTCATTGACAACTGATACAAATGTGATAAGAGATGAATATAGCGAGTCGATATACTTGAAATACTGTTCTGTTATTGGTCAGAGTAATGACAATGGGATATTCTCGAAATCAGACAAAGTCCGCGATACGAAGGATGGTGATATTTTTTTTATTTTCAGTAGTTTTCAATATTTTCAAAATGAAAATTGTAAAAATTATTATAAAATTAGAAAGCTTGAACAATTACCTATGAAACGGCTTTTTATTTTTTCCACATTTTTCAAGAATTTTGGTTATATATTGAGTTTTATCATATCAAGAAAAATACACACATTTTCAGAATTTTTTTATTAATATTTAAAAAAATAAAATTGAAAAATTTGGTATGCCGAATCAAAGAAAAATTAATCTAGTTTATCACTGTATTTTTTCCTAAAGGATTTAATAATACTGGTCAGAGATGGTGTTGAATTACAAAACCGTAATTTCTCTATAGTAACGCTTATGGCAATTCAAACAGCACGTTCAGCCTTAATACTTATACTAAAATGTTCACCTTAACCATAATGTCACTCGACACGTGTTTCGACTTCACAAGAAGTCCTCAGCAGGAGCTTAACAGAACATTTTAGTTAAAGAAACTAAGAAACTACAGTTTATCCGTTTTTCGGTAGTACTTAAGGTTATACGTCTAACCTAACACACTGTAAAAAAAAGATTTGGTTTCGAAAAATTTTGTTTTTAATTTATGTATATTCGGAACACGCATGTACCTACCTACATTTAATGGAATATTTTACTTTGTTAATTATTAAAAGTAAAAAATTTTAAAATTGAAATAGACAGAATGGTATACATTACTGCCGTGCCAAACTTAAACAGTAGATTAAGAAAAATATTTTAAGTAAAAAACTTTTAATGAACATGTGTCCGGAAATTTTTCGTTAGGGAACTACAGTCCTCCAAAAATTTTGCTCGAAATGAGTTTTTATTTAATATCTAGAGAACCCTTTATGATAAAATTATGAAATTTGGTATTGTTTAATAATAAAAAAATTCTCGTATTAACTAATTATAATTTAGACCAGGGCTATATAGGGTCAGTGGGCCCATCAAGTTTTATAATATAAATTTATTTTTTGTAATTTGAAGCATCCGTATTAAGTTAAATTCTGTATGATTTCTTTTTCATCGATATTTCTCGAAAACGGTTTATCCTATGACAAATAAGCAAAGTATGTTTTTGCGTATTTTGTGTCATATAACCTTAAATAATTTCCCAATTATATAAAAAAAATTAAAGAACAAAAAATACTAGATAAAAATCGATGGGCCCACTGGCCCTATAAAGCCCTGGTCTAAATTATAATTAGTTAATACGAGAAATCGATCACTTATTATTACTTAACAGAATACTTTTCATAATTTTATCATAAATGGTTCTCTGTTAGATATTAAATAAAAACTCTTTGAGAAAAATGTTTGAGGGGCTGTAGTTCCCTCACGAAAAAATGTTTCTCAATCTACTATTCATGTTTGGCACGACAGTAATGAATCATCCTGTATAATAGTAACATGTATTAATTTGCTGTAATGTCAGCTAGTTTTTCATTATTTTGAATAATTTACACATGAATATATTTGTTTTATAATTTTTATAGTATTTAAAAGGGTTGAAGTTTCGAATAATTAGTTTTTAAAACGTCTCTATATAGCCCATTGTGTAGAATTTCAATAAATAGAGTATTTTCGGCAAGTTCTCTCATTTATCGTTTGTTAAAAACTATTTTTAATATCAAATTACTCAAAAACCATACGTCCAATATTTTAAATAATAATTAGTAAAATATATGAGTTATCTATAAATAAATAACTTATTACAATTTTAGACTTTTATCTATCGGTCATTCCATAAATAACTGCACACCCTTTTTGAAATTGTCACCGATTTTTTTTATTTTTACATATGTTTTAGTACTAGCTTAGAGAAAATTTTTAACGGTACTTAAAGTTCGAAAAAATTTCTCCCCCCAAAATTATCGACTTTTGAAAATTTGACGTACTTTTTTTTGTAAACGAAATATCTCAAAAACTATCAAAGATAGGTTAAAACTACAAGATACCAATTTTATGTAAAAATGTATGAAATTTCTTAAAAAAAATATTTCGCTGCACAAAATTTTTATTTAAATAATTTTTTTTTATTTATAAAATTTAAATTGAAAATTTGGGGGACATGTCAACTCTGAATTTTAAAAATAAAAATATATGTTATAGCTTAATCATTCCTGAGTACACTCCACTTTGAAAATTTATGAACATATGAAAACTTTTCGAAATATTAATTTTTTTAGGTGACGGCGCGCGAGTATCAGCGCGCTGCGCTCGCGTTGGCATAGGTGCAACACCACACGACTGTGCCAGAGTGCTCTGAATTTACTGGAAATAACTATATTATTGATTATTTTATAAACATTTTCTAATATTTAACTGATTTCAGTATATTTATGGATATAATTTATATAATCATATCTTGAAAATTTCGCTTATGTCGGATGAAAACAAAAATTTAATTTAGTGAAATATATTTAATTTTAAATATAAATTATCTTCAAAAATATAGTTTTTAAACTTTTTTTTATTAATCTTTACATCAGGTACGTTATTATTAAATTGTGAAATTTATTAGTTAAGTAAATATTTATTCTATTTTGGAAATTTGGGATACATGTAAGCTCTGAATTTTTAAAATAAAAATATATGTTATAGCTAAATCATTCTTGAGTACACTACACTTTGAAAATTTATGAACATATGAAAACTTTTCGGAATATAAATTTTTTTAGATGAGGGCGCGCGAGTATCAGCGCGCTACGCTCGCGTTGGCTTGTTCAACATAGTAGGCTGTGTCAGAAGTTTAGCATTTACTGTAATAAGTAGCTATCATCGATTATTTTATAAACATTTTTTTATTAATGCTTACATCAGGTAAGTGATTATTAACCTGAGAAAATAATAAATCTACTTAATCTTTATTGTATTTAGACATTCAAAGCGGGTATATCGCTTAACGGGAAGTTAAGTTAATAATAACGTACCTGATGTAAAGATTAATAAAAAAGTTTAAAAACTATATTTTTTAAGATAATTTATATTTAAAATTAAATATATTTCACCAAATTAAATTTTTGTTTTCATCCGACATAAGCGAAATTTTCAATATATGATTATATAAATTATATCCATAAATATACTGAAATCAGTTAAATATTAGAAAATGTTTATAAAATAATCAATAATATAGTTATTTCCAGTAAATTCAGAGCACTCTGGCACAGTCGTGTGGTGTTGCACCTATGCCAACGCGAGCGCAGCGCGCTGATACTCGCGCGCCGTCACCTAAAAAAATTAATATTTCGAAAAGTTTTCATATGTTCATAAATTTTCAAAGTGGAGTGTACTCAGGAATGATTAAGCTATAACATATATTTTTATTTTTAAAATTCAGAGTTGACATGTCCCCCAAATTTTCAATTTAAATTTTATAAATAAAAAAAAATTATTTAAATAAAAATTTTGTGCAGCGAAATATTTTTTTTAAGAAATTTCATACATTTTTACATAAAATTGGTATCTTGTAGTTTTAACCTATCTTTGATAGTTTTTGAGATATTTCGTTTACAAAAAAAAGTACGTCAAATTTTCAAAAGTCGATAATTTTGGGGGGAGAAATTTTTTCGAACTTTAAGTACCGTTAAAAATTTTCTCTAAGCTAGTACTAAAACATATGTAAAAATAAAAAAAATCGGTGACAATTTCAAAAAGGGTGTGCAGTTATTTATGGAATGACCGCTATACATTGCTCTAATGATCGAAAAACCTTAATAGCTCATTTAACTGTATTCTAATTGGATTTATGTGGGATTTTTAATAAGGCTTATTTCATATTTTAATTATTTTTGGGAATTATAGAGTACGAACAAGATTTAAAAATAATTTCTAAGAAAATTGCCTCTCTCCAAAGAATATTCTTATGATGGTCTGTAAAGCTTAGCTTTCAAAATGAATTAAACTTAACTTTTATATGAAAGCTTTTATTTATAACCAAGTACTTATATATAATGATCAAAAGGTATACCCAGAGATCATCAAGTAAGCTTTGAAATCCTGGAAAATTGATTTATTTTATTTTTATTCTATTCTCTATAGGAAACAATATAACATGAACACTCATCCATAGTTATGATAATACGGTCCTACCCACTCTCCAGCTGTATTTGATAAATATTATTTATATACCATAAGTATAGGTATATTATCATAAATTATATAGGTATTATATACAAGGTGTCCCAGGATGTTTCTTGAACTACCACGGACTAGTACCTTTATTTGTAAAAAAAATTCTAGTGAAAATATGAATTTTTGTTTAAATAAACTGCAAATTTCGTTACTTCTATATAGTTATCCAATTTTGTTGAGTTTTAATAGAGTTCTATTCTGATAATAGATGAAGTGAATTCAAAAGGATTGGTGCAAATTTATTTCGAATTGTAGCCCGCAGTTCGGCGTTTCTATCAGAAAAGGGGGTTAAATCGACAAATTGAACTATATTTATAATTTTATAACAGAAAATTAAAACCGATCGATATTAAACTAAGTATAAATGGAGACTGTAATGTTTTCTATCAGAAAATGTAAAAATGTAAGTGGGATACTGAAGAAATTTAAGATATAATGCTGCAAAATTTTAGCACGATAATAAAACACACTTCCAAGCAGAGCCTGCTTGGGTGTGCAATAGTTACATTTATACAGGCTGTCCCATAACTGCGTTACAGATCCAAGTTATACCTATATATATTTTTAAATTTATATTGTATTTAAAAAAAATTAACTTGGATCTGTAACGCAGTTATGGGACAGCCTGTATAAATGTAACTATTTTGAAACTATGCTGCTTCTCTAACCTGACAACTTTTGCATTTAAAGTTTTCTTCCAATAATTATATAATAATAAATGAAATATTTTAATATATTTGACTATAGTATGTTTCATTTAAGTTATCAGTGGCTGCCGGGTGACTTGACCGTACGAATCACGATTCATACCGTCAAAACCCTCAGTAATCATTGCAAACTTAAATAAAACAGACTATAGTTTGATAGCAGTAAGTAAATTCGCTGGTGAGTTACTATAATAATCTAGCCCTGTCTGATCCAGGTTTATTGATATATTTTTGTGTTTATAATGGATGTTTTCACTTTACTTATATGCTATAAAATATGTTTTATTCATAATGATATGTTCTCCAAAAGATAATAATGATCGATTTGATATTTAATGCGAAAATAAGTAAGTTTATGCTTTATTTATTAGAAAACTTATTTTATGAAAATTAATCGTCTATGAAACACCGTCAATATGCTTGTTTTTTAAAGATAAAATAAGTGATCTATTGATTTATGTATTAAAGTATAATAAAGAAGGAACCACTGGACCAAAAGAATATTTTTGAATTTAAAAAAATGATATTAAAATGTCAAGATTCTCGTAATATAGAAAATGTATACTTAATCGTAGAAAATTATTTTTAAATCCATTGGCGGATTGATAATTTCGGAAATTGGTAAAATTCTATATAAATAATTCAAATTACTGAATTTTACTAGATATTTAGTTAATATAAAAAATAAACTAGTCCGCTCGCGTTTTATAATATAGGTAACTTATAAAATTTAAGATCATTTGTTTTCTCTCATATGGATCGAATTTCGTAAAACCCTTCACATTTTTAGGTTAGGAAGTTTTGGCTGGGTGTTGATGAGTAGTCACTCATGATTTTCATTTCTTTTTATACAGAATGGATTACATCAGGAAAAACGAACTTTAAAACTTATTCTCGAATTTATTCGAATTTTTTTGTTGGATCTTTTTAAAATAATTATTTTTTAAGAGTTTATTTACATCTTGAAAAAAAGATTAATTAATACAACGACCAAGTGCATGATGAGCACGCATATGGCAGGGTACCGTTGTCATTTTCACAACGATTTATAAAAAATAGTTATTTCAATATTTTACATAAACTATTTTTGCTACAATGTTCGGTATAATTTTTATTAAATAAAGATACTAATTAGAAACTACATGCTGGATTTTTTCCAGATTGTTTGCATCAAAAGTTTAGAAATTAGAGGGGGAGGCTATGATAACCACATTGAAAAGCAAATAAATCGTGATTGAAGGGTTAAAATCAAAAGAACATACAACATTTAATGTTGCATTTTAGGAGACCTATCTTAAGACACCCTACTCGATAGGGTAGGTAAAAAAAATTATCAAAATCCACACGTGGGTGTTGCCGCACAATTCACTTGACACAACAAAAAAATACCACTGCCAATCGATTCGTGAATCAATCCCGAGTCCAACGAGGTACATGAAGTCATATATAAAAAAATTGAGGGAAGAGGGGTCATGACCGAAATTTTTTTTCTAAATTAGGCTAAACTAGAACCACAGACCTACCATTTAGCGAAAACCCGAGGTCTCTAGGTGGTCAGGGGGCCGAAATCTCGCGGTGGAAGACAGACGGACGGATGTACGAAAAATCGAGCATATAAGTGCTACCACTTTGTGGGTTTCCCCTAAAAAGTGAGTTTAGAGTGTTCTTAATAATTTTCATTGAAAAAAGCTACATTCTGGGGGGCGTTCTGATAATTATTTTGAAGACCAAATAAATCGTGACTGAAGGGTTAAAAGCAAATGGTCTATATATTGTTGACTTTTCGGAAATCTATCTAAGACACCGATACATAAATTTTTTTGGCGGAACTTTTAAAAACAAAGAAACAAAGTAAAATCTAGTATTTAGTAACAAAAAATTTATCAAAACCCACACATTGATATTCTCGCACACAACTCAAAAAATACCCTTGCCAATCGATTCGTGAATTAATCCCAAGTCCAACAGGTGCATGAAGCCATATATGAAAAATTTTGTATGAACAATGGACATTATGCCTGTCCGTGGTCGGATGGAAAGTCATGACCGGAAAAATTCCTAAAATGGGCTAAACTTGAACTACAGACGTACCATTTAGCGAAAACCCGAGGTCTCTAGATGGTCAGTGGGGTGATATCTCGCGGTGGAAGACAGACGGACGGATGTACGAAAAATAGAGCATATAAGCGCTACCACCCTTGATGGGTTGCGCTAAAAATAACTCTTGTGAAAATTTTAAACTAAATTTAATATGATTCTTGAGTTTACTGGCTTTTGCAGATTTTAGAAATGTCAGGCTTAATATGAAATAATGCTACCCTTATTTCTTAAGCAATATTTCCAAGTCTTTCACGTTTTTTAGAACCGAGATCTTGCGGTGAAAGACAGACGGATGGACGGAAAATTGAGCATAATAGCGTTACCATCCTTGATGGGTTGCGCTAAAAATATTCATGTCTTTAGTATTCTGATTTGAGAGCTGTACTTAAACACACACAAGAAAACATTTTATAGGAAAATGCATAAACTGTAATGACTGCTATAATGTATACGATAGAGTGGAATTTAAGCGATATACATAAAACCAAGTACTGTAAACTGACCATTCTAGATTTCCAATTTTTTGAATGAACGAAAGACAATTTATATACCTATTAAAATAAATTTATGGCTACTGCTTTTATATGATACCCTATCTTAAGGATTGGATTACATATATTTTATAGATAAATGTATCAGGTATCTATATATACATTTTTACAAGCTCCTTCCTTGTTAAGACTTTATAATTACATCCAAGACAAATCGACAAGTGCGAGTAAAACTCGCGCCCTGGGAGTTCCGTACTGTAATATAAAATTTATTTACCATCTCAGTTTGCGTTATCAGTTATCAACAAAATTAAAATTTTTTAAAAATATTGAACTGTATACATTTTGAAAAATTAACATTGAAAGCAAAAAGACATTTAACTGGAGAACAATATATTTAAATATTGTCACTGTTTGCAATTAAATAACGGTATGTAGAACCATGCATGACTTCCATGTTCTGTTATATATTTTACAATAATTTTTAATATAAAACTCACCTTTAAATATTAAATATATAAATATTAGTTTTCTAATATTTTAATTATAATTAATCATATATGTAGGTCGTAGGTATACACATTTTTGTAGAATAATAATAATGTGACATTTGAATTTAACTGCGTTTGTTTCCATGGCAACATGAATTTAATAGTATTTAAAATTAAAATTTTGAGGGTGGTTTTCACCCCTTCAGTGGCTTTTTCGGCACGTTTATGAAATACGTGCCCCTTAGATTGGATTAAACTACAAGTGTACCAAGTCTTATCAAAATTGGTGAGATAATACTCACTTTTTAGACGAAAATAGGTACAAATTTTTTAAATATTTCCGAAACCGATTAGCACCAAAATCAATAGGTCTGGAGTACTCACTGAGGCAAACATTTTCCCCAAAAATTATTCAAATCGGTGCTTATTTACAGTAGTTATCGTGAACGGAAGAAAATTCTACATCCAGATACACAGACACACGCACAGCCGCCATGCGGAAATTAAATTTTCTTTACGTTTTGAAGTTAGTACAATCAGAATCTGGTCTTATCTCGGACACGATTTTTTGACGGTATTACAATACTTCCATTTCTTCGAACATGGAAGTAAAATAAAAAATAAAAATTCAGTGGCATATGGTTCTTACATGGTAAACACTTTATGTTATTTATTGTTTATAGTTTCAGCGCATATTGAACATAGCACACGTACATCGTACAGTCCACGCGAGGAAACTCTGTATTACATGGGTTTAGTATGCTTACCACATATTGAACCCATTCCACGCCGAATACATATCCACGAATACAGGCGTGGCACAGTGTAACCAAGTAATGGGGATAATGGACAAAAAATGGGGCGACCGCCATATTGGAATTAAAATGACGTCACATAGCTAATCGTATTCTACTCGTCAAACCCTTTCATTCGATACCCATATCAAGATGATTACGAAAAAAAAGGTAATCCGCCATCTTGGGACGTCCACCATATTGGATTTAGAACGAGATTAGATATACTATATTGAATTGTCACCGGACTCATATACGTATACAAAATTTCAAAGCTCTGTCTTAATTAGAACTAGTCGAAATTTTGATTGCAATATTTGATCTTAACTAACTAACAAACAAGTGAAGTTAAATAGAAGCTTTTAATAATAATAATAAAAAAAATTTGAAATCGGCAAGTTTCGGCAAATCAAATTGCCCTTATTACATTATACTTGAGGTAAACTTTATGCTCTAAAAAACTTGGGAAGGAGATTTGCGAAGTTTTTTTGTTATGGTCCATCAAAATTGTGAACTTAAAAAAATGTCTAACAAGGGAACCTTTTCAAGTCGAAAATTCGTATCGAGTTAAAACTTTGTATATAGTTTGAGGAGGTCAAGATAAGTAAGAAAAAAATTATCTTAGGTGCGGTAAAATGATTTAAGGGGGTGAAACACCCTTACGAAAATGTGCAAAATAATCATATTTTTTCAAATAACTCTGAAACTAATGAAAATTTAAAAAAATCTACAATACAAAATTTTCATGTTTTTTTATGCTCTTTTGAATGGCGATAGTCAAATTTCGAAAAAATTAAACCGTTAACCCCACCTTCAACCCACATTCCATAGGTTTAACTTTTTCGAAATTCGACTATTATTGTTAAGAATTAAGTTGGCACGCCTGGTGCTAGAGCGCCTGCGCGTGAACTAGAGAGAGCGAAGTGGATGAGACGCTTCAAAAAGAATGTAAAAGCGAACGTCTTAGCGAATAGATGTATATAATTATATATG
Organism: Sialis lutaria; assembly: GCA_949319165.1. Taxonomy (NCBI): domain Eukaryota; kingdom Metazoa; phylum Arthropoda; class Insecta; order Megaloptera; family Sialidae; genus Sialis; species Sialis lutaria. The sequence continues at coordinate 6,455,234 of OX439233.1, read as the reverse complement.
AATAAAGATATTAAAATATATTGGATAATTGTTAGTGCTAATGTTAATAAGTCTACAATTGTAAGTGAACGCCAATGGGTGTATATAGTATATGTATATAGTACATATTATATCATTGAGAATCAGCGGAAGGTCCTTCGGGAAGAGAACACTTGAGAGAAAAAGTAAAACATGGTCTCATCGAGCTGGATTGATGAAGGAAATTGGAAATTAGGAAGAAAATTGGAAGTTTAAAAGGAAAAATAAAAACGTGGTTGACCAACGTGAAAAGACAAGAATCGAACGAGTTCAAAACAGCGCCCAAACTTGTCGCAACGCAACGATTGGAACAATCATCAAGGTCAGTGGAGTGTGCTGAAGTTGGCTGGATCATACGTCACAACTTCAGACGACATCGTGGTGCGCCGCTGCATTAACGAGTGTTTACGCAGCAACGCCGCCATATTGGATTTGTAAACGTCAAGTGACATTCGAGGTTATGAAGAATTGACATTGATATACAGTGTAGTTATAATTTAGGTTAAGCTTCTTAATATAAGTTAAAGAATTAATTATTATTTTTAGTTTTTAGCATTGGAATTTAATTAATAGCTGTTGACATTCTAAATCTTGATTTTACAATGACGACTACCGATTCAGTGACTCTTATAACAACAAGAGGAATAATTATAGAGGAAATAGATTACTTGATGGAGTTTGTTAACACGTCAGCTGAATTGACTACTGATGTTACTCAATTAGAAGTTAGATTGGAATCATTAGAAAAACATTTCAATGATTTTGTAGCAATACAGAATACAATAGAAGTTAATTGTAAAATCAAAGATGAGGAAGGTGTACGCAGAAAGGTACGTAACACATATTGGGATGCAAAGGCTGTATTAATTGCTAAGATTCGAAAATTATTAGGCGAACAAACTAACATGAGATCTGCTGAGAGCATGCAGACGAGCACGAAAACAAATAACATGAAATTACCTAAGATAATTATACCTAACTATAATGGTAACTTATTAAACTGGCGTTCGTTTAAGGATTTATTTGATAAGCTTGTACACGAAAACACAACGCTATCTGATATCGAGAAATTATTTTATTTAAAAGGTTGTTTAAAAGGGGAAGCACACCAAACAATAGATTCGTTAGACACAACAGCGGGAAACTATATAAGAGCTTATGATATATTACAAAAAAGGTATGATAATAGGCTAGTTATGATTAATAATCATATAAAGCATATAATAGAATTAAATACAGTAGGCAAAAATAATGCGGTACAAATGAGAGCTTTTATTAATGAAGTAAATCAGCATGTCAATGCGTTAAAAGCACTCAAAGTACCAGTTGAACATTGGGATTTGATTCTATTGTATGTATTAGTTAGAAAATTAGACCAAGAAACGGTTCGGTTGTACGAAACAGCGCGTAAGGTGGACGAACTACCTACGCTTAATGAATTTATTGAATTTATAGAACAAAGGGGTAAAGTTTTAGAGTCGATTGGTTCAAGTAGTGAATCAAAAGGTCGACATGTAATTGTTTCGAATACGGTTACTGAGAAAGGGAAGCATATAAATTATTGTGCTTTATGTAAGCAGCAGCACATGTTGTTTAAGTGTGATAAATTTCTTGAGTATTCAGTAGCTAGGCGAAGAGATTTTGTAAGAAAACGCAACTTGTGTTATTGTTGTTTAGTAGGCTCGCACAGAGCAAATACATGTTCGTACAATGACGGATGCACAAAATGTAGACAAAAGCACCATGTTTTGTTACATAATGAAAGTACTGTAGCTTATAATGCACAGGCTCAAAGCCATGATCGTGCTACAGACGTGAAAAATGTAACAAAAAATAGTGCTGAGAATAAAGCGGAATTAGTAAATGCTAATCCGAATGAGGGAATTCCTGCGGCTTTAATAGCACAGAATGCCCCAAAGCAAATTTTATTATCTACGGTCTTGTTACAGGTAGTGGACAAGCGGAACCAACTAATAAATTGTCGGGCTATATTAGATTCGGCATCTGAATATAATTTTGTCACCGCAGAATTTGTAAAAACGTTAGGCTATGAAGGCAAACCATGTTCTTTAGAAGTTCAGGGAATAACGGGACTTAGTAACTCTATAAATGAATTAGTAAATTTAAATATAAGGTCAAGATTTAATTATTTTAACCGTAATTTAAGATTTGGGGTATTAGAGTCAATAACATGCCCGTTACCGCACCAAAATATAAACATAAACGATTGGGATTTACCACCTAACATAGGACTAGCAGACCCGCATTTTAACTACACCAGTAGGATTGATATGCTCATCGGAGCAGAAATATTTTATGACGTACTGTTAGCAAATCATATAAAATTGGGCTATGGGTTACCATCGTTACATGACACGAAATTTGGATGGGTTTTGGCAGGTACATTACCGATTGACAGATTAAGTCCGAATGTTAATTTAGTTTGTTTATTATCTGAAGGCAAAACAGATAATGAAAAGTTAGATGATGCGCTTACAAAATTCTGGAATTTGGAAAACGTTTCCGACAAAAAAGTATTATCCACGGAGGAAAAGCAATGCGAAAGGGGTTATAGCGCGACAACAACGCGGAATGAATATGGCAGGTATATAGTTGAATTACCTATACCTGTAGAAAATTTCAAAAAGTTAGGTTCTTCGTACGAAAGAGCGTTAAGGTGTTTTAAAGCATTAGAGATTAAATTTAAAAAGGATACTGAATTATTTGTTGAATATAAACGATTTATTGATGAATATGTGCGTTTAGGTCATGCAAAAATTTTAAAGGATAAAGAAGTAGAAATATCGCAAAATTGGGTTCCGGAGTGCTACCTAAGTCACCTCCCGGTAATAAAGGATACATCTACTTCGACCAAGGTACGCGTCGTATTTAATGCATCAGCTCCAACAAGCAGTGGTGTATCGTTAAACTCTATTATGTTAGCCGGTCCTACTTTGCAAGATGATTTATTTACTATATTACTTAGATTTAGGTTATATAAATATGGGTTAGTCGCGGATATAACAAAAATGTACAGACAAATATTAATCAATCCGAAGCATCAAAAATTACAAAGAATTTTATGGCGCGAATCGACGAGCGAAGACATACAACAATTACAACTGACGACAGTTACGTACGGTACTAAAGCTGCTAGTTTTCTTGCGGTTAGAACTCTATTACAATTAACATATGACGAGGGAACAGCATTTCCTTTAGCATCCGAGTGCATACGCACTGATTTCTATATGGATGATCTCATTTCGGGGTGTAATACTGTAGAGCAGGGTTTGCAGTTACAGAAGGAATTAAATGGATTATTAAAAAAAGGAGGGTTCGAGTTGCACAAATGGTGCTCAAACGAGTCGTTATTATTAGAAAATATTCCTTCGGATAAGATAGAACTTTGCAATCGATATTTAAATTATGAGAATTCAATAAAGACGTTAGGCATCATTTGGTCGCCTGGTGACGACACTTTGAGAATTTCTTATACGCTCGAATTAAATAGATTTAAAGATACGAAACGTGATATATTATCATGTATTGCTCACATATATGACCCATTAGGATTAGTCAGTCCCGTAGTGGCATATGCAAAAATTCTAATGCAGGATATATGGAAAATGGGCATTGATTGGGATACCGAGTTACCTGAAAATATTTTAGATCTATGGACTGCGTTTAAAAAAGATTTAAATAAATTAGAAAATGTGTCGATACCTCGTTTAATATTGAATTTTGATAACTCCAATTGCATACAATTGCACGGGTTTGCCGACGCAAGTACTAAAGCTTATGCGGCATGTATATACTTACGTATTGAAAGCGTAACCGGAGTGTCAGTTAGTTTAGTATGTGCGAAATCGCGTGTCGCACCTGTGAAACCCATAACCGTGCCTCGCTTAGAATTGTGCGCAGCACTTTTATTAGCTCGGCTTATGAGAAAAGTTGAATTAATCTTAAATAAAATTAATATAACTAATGTTTATTTGTGGACTGACTCCACTATAGCATTGGCTTGGATGCTATCAGATGCATCGCGGTGGAACATTTTCGTTGCTAACAGGGTTAGTGAGATACAAGACTTGACAAACAATTGTCAATGGGGCCACGTGGTGTCGGCATCAAACGCCGCGGACCCAATAACACGAGGAGCTATGCCTTCTGAATTAATAAAATTAGAATCATGGTGGAACGGTCCATCATTTTTATATGGCCCAGAATCAGAGTGGTCGTACGATAAAGCTGCTTTATCGGTGGAAAATATAGTAGAAGAACGGAAAAGTAATGTCAGTTTGTCAGTGGTGACAAACAATGAATTAAATTATTTATCTTCTGTATTAATAAAATATTCTAGTTTTAGTCGATTGTTACGAGTATTTGGTTATATATATCGGTTTATAAATAAAGTTAAACGCAAACATGATTTGGGTGATTTAACATTAACTACAAGGGAGTTAAGTGAAGCTCACTCTAAGATTATAAATTTAGTACAGTTTCAAGCATTCGAAAACGCAATTAAAAATATCGAAATAAAAGATAATAGATTACAAAGATTGTGTCCATTTGTGGATGAAAACGGATTGCTAAGAGTAGGAGGTAGGTTAGGTCAAACGGATGTTCCTTATGAACAACGGCATCCATTAATATTGCCTAAACATCCTATAACGAAATTAATCATAAAATACGAGCATGAACGGTTGCTTCATGCTGGGGCACAGCACACGCTGGCCTCACTAAGACTTAAGTACTGGCCTATAGGAGGTCGCTCGGAAGTCAAAAATACAATTTTTAAATGCATGAAATGTTTTAAGCAGAAGCGCACGGTCCTAAACCAAATTATGTCTGATTTACCTGCGGTAAGGACGACGCCCGCCAGGCCGTTCTCAAATGCCGCATGCGATTATGCTGGTCCAATAAATATAAAACAATCACGTATACGCAAACCTATAATAACAAAGGGATATATATGTGTTTTCGTGTGCATGGTTACCAAAGCTATTCATTTAGAACTAGTAACTGATATGAGTACGGATAAATTTATGCAAGCTCTCAAAAGGTTCATGTCACGTCGAGGTGTCTGCTCGTCAATATGGAGTGACAACGGTAGTAACTTTAAGGGAGCTCGACAAGAGTTACACGATATATATAAAATGTTAAACAATAATGAAAGTGTAAAATTAATTAGTGATGGTTTGGCTATGCAAGGTATAAAATGGCGATTTATTGTTCCCAGCTCACCACATTGGGGTGGCTTATGGGAAGCGGGGGTCAAATCGGTCAAATATCATTTGAGACGTATAATGGGTGACACGTCGCTCACGTATGAGGATTTGAATACGTTACTTATTCAAATAGAGGGTATTTTAAACTCGCGGCCGCTGGTGGCAATAACAGATGATCCAGAAGATTATAATTATTTATCGCCAGCCCACTTTTTGATTGGAAGTACCTTGACAGCTATGCCTGAACCAAATGTTGCTGGTGAGCATAAGAACATAGTTTTGTTATGGGAACAGGTGCAAAGCTTAAAAAACCAATTCTGGCGTCGCTGGAGACTCGAGTACCTGTCTTCGCTCCAGCAACGTCACAAATGGTACAAAAGGCAACCTGACATAAAATTAGGCCAATTAGTAATATTAAAAGAGGATAATACGCGCCCAGCGGACTGGCCACTGGCTCGCGTAATAGAGCTCCTCACGGGAAAGGATGGTTATGTAAGAGCCGTGAGATTGAAAACGGTTGCAGGAGAATATAACCGTCCCATAACAAAAATTTGTCCTTTGCCGATAAAAATGGAATGAGGCGAGCCTCATTCGGGCGGGGGTATGTTAAGAATTAAGTTGGCACGCCTGGTGCTAGAGCGCCTGCGCGTGAACTAGAGAGAGCGAAGTGGATGAGACGCTTCAAAAAGAATGTAAAAGCGAACGTCTTAGCGAATAGATGTATATAATTATATATGAATAAAGATATTAAAATATATTGGATAATTGTTAGTGCTAATGTTAATAAGTCTACAATTGTAAGTGAACGCCAATGGGTGTATATAGTATATGTATATAGTACATATTATATCATTGAGAATCAGCGGAAGGTCCTTCGGGAAGAGAACACTTGAGAGAAAAAGTAAAACAATTATCATTCGAAAGAGCATAAAAAATCATGAAAATTTTGTATTATAGATTTTTTTAAATTTTCATTAGTTTCAGAGTTATTTGAAAAAATATGATTATTTTGCACATTTCATAGGGGTGTTTAACCCTCTTAAACTGTTTTACCGCAGCTAAGATAATTTTTTTCTTACTTACCTTGACCTCCTCTAACTATATACAAAGTTTAAACTCGATACGAATTTTCGACTTGAAAAGGTTCCCTTGTAAGATCAATGAAGAATACTACAGGATAAATAATAAGAAAGTACTTACCCATCATCAATTATTATTATTTAAAAAAGGAATAGTTTTGATGATATTTCCTTCGGATCATTTAATAAAAACACAGTTATATCTTCAACGAGCGACGTTTAAACTGATTGTTGGTATGAAATATGAAACAGATTTTGAAGACTTCGTCTTGTTTACAATACTGTGTTTGTTGATCAAAATAAAAATATTATTTATTGGTTTTATATGATTCTAATTCCTTGAATAGTTTCTTAACGTAACTAGAGGAGTAAAAATAAAATATAAGAAAATAAAAATTCAGATTTTTGTCCATTGGACATTACACTGTGGCGTGGGACGGGCTGTAGGGGAAGGTGGGGTAAGACGGGGTAGCGAGGTAAGATGGGGATCGTAACAAAACTGATGATACAATGTAGCTAGAAATGTTCTTCTATGGCCATATGACGTTATTTAGCAGAAGTTATTAATGTCACAAATAGTTTGGTCGAAGGTGTGCAAGTTGTGATTTTGTAAGTATTTTTTTAAATTTTTAGTGGTTAGATCTAATTTTTGAGGTATATAAAGTGCGTGACTGTTCAAAATGTATGGTGTACAAGATGTATGTCATATTTTTTTATTGAAATTTGTTTATTTTACTATTATAATGACATTAACTCGTTCCGGTTTGCTTCGATTTATAACGTAAAAAAAAAATACAACTTGGGAATCCAGTTTGGGAAAGATGGGGTACCTACTTGCGGGTAAGATGGGGTAGGTATGATTCTTTGGATAACACAACAAAAGGCCAAGACAAGTTCGAAGAAGAGGAAAAACAGCTATTATTACTGCGTCTCCGTATAAAACAGAGTTAGAGGAAAGACAAAACAGTAAGAAACCAAACCAAAGGTAACAAATAAAAAGAAACTGAAAAAAAAATAAAAATAAAAGATCTAAAAGAACCAAGAAAGCTGATGAGTTCTGAGGACGAAGATACAGAATGTATGTACTGCCTCGGCTTGTATTATGAGTATGTACCCCATCTTGCCCTATAGGTGGGGCAAGATGGTGCAAATTAGTTATTTTTTTTCAAGTTGATATTTCTATAAGAAGAATTATATTTTTTTGTTTTCACTGATTAGAATTTAAGGAAGAAAGGCTGATTATTTTCATAATAAAAGTTCCTACAATGTGCAATCAAAAATAAAGGGTTTTATTTATGAAATACCTTAAGGTCCCCGTCTTACCCCACCTTCCCCATTGTTATATACAGATTCGTGGGTCGTGAATATTTTTTTAATTTTACCATTTAATTTATATAATAGTACCTCACAATCTCACATATGTATATTACAAATATTATCCAGTTTGTTGTTCGTTACCGGAAGCTAATACAAAATTCATTTTGTTTGTTGAAGGTATCAGAAACTGTATTAAAACTTAAAAATACTCATTTTATTGCTTACATGTATAAATATATATGAAAAACAATTCTATAGTGTATATTTTGTCTAGAGATTCTTAAATAAAATATCAGTGTTTTAATATTTCAACATTGCCCACGTTCACATTTTCAAATTACGGAAAAATTTTCCCAATAAAATATTAATTTGATAAATAATTTAAAATATGAACTCTAGACTGTGTAAAAGATACTTAATGTACGATAAGCATGATTTTTTATCTTAAAAAATTATATAAATAAATAATTATTATCATTTGCTTGCCAATGACATGTCTATAAGAAAACATTAACTTTAAGTCAGTTTATTTGTTTTTCTAATTATTTTTAAAACGTTTTATAGGACAGAAAAATTAACATACCTACATATAATAAATTTAAAAATAAAATAATACCGAATAAAATATAGTTCTTTTATTTTCTTAAAAAGTTTTTTGTTGGCTTGGTAACTATCATCTTGAAAAACCGTTAAATTTAATTATTATATCTTTTCTTCAGTGTTTTTAAGATATTTTAAAGTCGTTCATTTTTTTTTCAATGGAAGAAAATTGATAAAATATTATAAATAATTTCTTGAACCTTATGAAAAAATATGGTTACCGGATATCCATGAAAAGGTTCGGGTTCAGATTCAGGTTCGCTGACTGAAATATAGCGGTTCGGTTCGAGTTCAGATTCATGAAAAATACGGGTTTATGGTTCATATAAATATTGAAAACCCCCACCTTTTTTTAAATCCACGATCAGATTTTGATAAAAACATAGTATACACTTAGTATACAAAAACTACTTTTTGCAGAGAACAAATTCCTAAACCGCTCACAAGGAAACCTTTTCAGGTCGAAAATTCGTATCGAGTTTAAACTTTGTATATAGTTAGAGGAGGTCAAAGTTAGTAAGAAAAAAATTATTACAGCTGCGGTAAAATGGTTTAAGGGGGTGAAACACCTCTATGAAAATGTGCAAAATAATCATATTTTTTCAAATAACTCTGAAACTAATGAAAATTTTAAAAAATCCACGATACAAAATTTTCATGATTTTTTATGCTCTTTCAAATGGCGACAGTCAAAATTCGAAAAAATTAAGTGGGTGGGAGGTGGGGGTTAACGGTTTATTTTTTCGAATTTTGACTGTCGCCATTTGAAAGAGCATAAAAAATCATGAAAATTTTGTATTATAGATTTTTTTAAATTTTCATTAGTTTCAGAGTTATTTGAAAAAATATGATTATTTTGCACATTTTCATAGGGGTGTTTCACCCCCTTAAACCGTTTTACCGCAGCTGTGATAATTTTTTTCTTACTTACATTGACCTCCTCTAACTATATACAAAGTTTAAACTCGATACGAATTTTCGACCTGAAAAGGTTTCCTTGTCAGTATAATCCCGCACAAGCTAATATCAAAATGCACAGAAAAATAAATGCTTTTAGATTATCAATTACAAAAGTACACTTTATATTTAAAAAATATATAACTTTGAATTGTAACTCATTTATGGGACAGCTTGTATAAACGTAACTATTTCCAAACTATGCTGCTTCTCTATTCTAACAACTTTTGAATTTAAAGTTTTATTCAATTTTATATAATAAAAGAAATATTGAACTTTGACACAGTGTTGGAATGTGTATGCATACTAGTGGTATTAATTGTGCATGTATAATGAAGTAAAAACAATAAATAAAAGTTGTTAACGTTCGTGTTTTCATTATGTAAAATACCTAGCTGGTAATATTAAAATAGCATTAATGGTTAGATTATGTTTTAAAAAAACATGTTGTTTTTATAATTTGCATTTGAATATTTAATAATTCACCACGCTAATAGTGGTAGTCAAATAGTGGGTCACGTTATGAATTTATAACACCTAATACTAGCAATCGAGAATCACTATGTGACTGAAAAATACGACATATTGCAGGTGTTATTATTTGCAATAGTAGAGTTTTATAACCGGAATTTATTATTGAATAAAATAATCTTTCCTTATAGCGATTTTTATGATTTTAAAAAGTTCAAGGGATCAATAGGAGTTCATAAAACTGAGTTTGTGGATTTATCCGTACATACGTACGTACGTACGTACGTACACACACACACACACACACACACACACACACACACACACACACACACACACACAGACATTTTTCTGAAAATAGTGTCAATATACTCTAATGCCCTTGAAACATGAAAATATGTTAAAATTTTTTATTTCGATTTTCGGACCAATTACAATAACTTCCTATTGGGAAGTTAATAAAGTGAATTAGAAAAATCTATTAAAATGACGGCAAATATGAAGGAAGCGAAAGAAAAAAAAGTGAGAAAAAAAGTGAAAAAAAACTGACGTTTAAAGGTAAATTAAACAAATCTAAATAAAAGAAATAAATCCGAAGAAAGCTCGGAAGACGAAGACACGGCCTGCTTGTTATCTCATATTTGAACTGTGTCTATAATTAGTACCCAATTGTACCCAGCGTTCATTTCCCATTCCGGGGTGGGGCGGAATGGGAAATTTCATATTTTTTTTCAGACACCATTTTTTTATTGTTGTTATCAACTTAGATAAGTTTAGCTGTAGTTTTTTTTGTAGAGAAATAAGTAAATAAAAGTACACATTGACAAATAATGGTGTTATTTATTTCAAACCCTCTCAACTTGTAATCAAAGCTTAGCTACCCCGTTCCGTCCCAGGTTCCCCTATATAATTTTTTTGGGGTCATAAATTAAGTACGTAATTCCGCACTACACCGATCGATAGTACGATTCCCTACGCATAAGAGAACATTTTTTATACAATATTTAGAATACAAAAAATGTTTATTTCGTTCTAATAAAACTTGGAGAATTTTTCTAGATTTTTTTTTAACATTTCGTATTTTATTTTTTATTTTTGCTGAAATAAAATAAATAGAAAAAGTTTTAAAATTTTTAAAACAATTTTTCAAGATTTATTAGACCAAAATATTTTTTTTTTATTTATAGGTACTTTTTTTCTAAAGTTTATATGGGTTTTAAGTAAAAAATTCTTGAAAGTCCAAAATCTCGAAATTATTTTGTTAGATATCTTGGAAATCTTAGGTTGTTCAAAAAAATTTTTGAATGGAAAATTCGTGTTTGTTCACGTAGAATAAGATTATTAAATAAAAACTATAGGTTCCTATTTAAAGAAATGATGCTGACCTTCAAATATCCTTGAAGGCCACACTAAAATAACAAATAAATATTACTATTCGATTACCCCTTCAAAACCATACATTTTTTGGTTTGAACATTTTTTTCTAATATGCGGTGATTCTGAGATAAAAATATGTAACACTTTAAATGCCTGTATAATTAGATTCTGACCTCAAAAAACAAAACCGTATCCGAAATAATTATTGAGAATAGTTTATCACTTGTTGCTCGAGTTCTGAGACACAAACTGCCGGCAAAAACAAATATTAATTAACCAAGAAATAAATATATATCCTTATCCGTAATCAAAACTAAGAAAAAAATATCCGTATCCCTAACAACCCAGTTTAATACATGTTTGACCTCGTTTTTTAAGCTGTTATTATAATACCCACTTTGTAATAATTAACTTCATTTTATTTTTAATCCTTCCGGCCCTGGCGGTAGCATTTGCCACCAGATATTTGCAGAGCTCTTATCTTAAATAAATTGGTCTGTGATTTCTTTTTTTATAAAATATAGCGCTTCAAATAAATGAAAAATATACTTGATTTTATTTAATTTTCATCTTAAAAACCTAATGATGGCATTTTTTACGATATTCTAGTTTTTATACTTAAAAAAATTGTTCTAAATCAGTGGTTCCCAAAGTGGTCCCAAGGGGTCCCTGACATCGTTCAGAGGGTCCGTGGAAAATTAAAATCGATTTGGGGGTCCCTGAACAACGTCAGGGGGTCCGCGCACATTATTAATATGGAAGTTAAAATAAATAACAATGAATAAATTACACTGGCCGACAGCCATTTTGCTGCAGGGCATACAACAACTTTTTAAGGGTAATTTGGACACGCTGAATCCTTAAATGACCACCATTTTGCTCAATCAGCTCTTGTTTTTGCAATATTGCAAAAAAATGTTTTTTTCGATATGCAAACATTCAAATTCGTATATATATTTTTTGAATCAATGACTTCAACCAAAGATCATTCAAAATGAAGATATGGGTCTTAATTGAACTGAAAAACCTTAAATTATATACATTCATAAAGTTACCCTTCGAAAATCATTTTTTAAACGAAAAAAAATATATTTTTTAGCAAAAATTCAGCAATTTTCAAAATTCAAAACACATTAACACAAACAATTTTTGTCCAATTTTAATGTTATTCACTAAATTAGTAGCTTTATCTATCTTCTTCATTGCGTTAAAATTTCAACGTAATCGAATAAAAATTGGCGAAGGGGTACTAAAATCAACTGCGCGTGTCAAAATTTAGTAGTTTTTCACCCACGGTCCGTGGGAAAGTTTTGACTATGAAAGGGGGTCCGTGAGCAAGTTTTGACTATGAAAAGGGGTCCGTGGACCAAAAGAGTTTGGGAACCACTGTTCTAAATTGATGAGACAAAAGAAATTTATTTTATTTAAAAAAAATCCAGAGCTGAAAGGTTTATATATTTTATTTTATAAAAGATTCCCACTACTTGATATTTTTACTTCCGTAAACATTGATTCTGATAACGTTACGTTTTTGACAAACACATCTCAGTCATTAAATGAGCTATCTATTACTTTATTAAAAATAACGGACACCTGCACATTGTACCCCTACATTTACGATCTGAAAACCAAAGTCAAGTGAAAAAATTATACTATACCCTGCATAATGAAATAAAAATGTGTTTTTTGTCAACATTATTTAAGGCCGTACATGCCGATTTTTCCGAAACTAAAATCTACGAGATGGCGTTAGTAGTAAAAATCATACACGAGTCTTAGCCCTGAGGGGAAAGCATACAGAAAAGAATAAGATATATCTGTTATGATATTGTTATCTTATTTCTGTCGACAGACCGAATTTACAGTGGAACAGTTGTACCATCACGTTCTTAACCATTATTTCATATTTGTTATTGACTTGACCTATTATGTTTAGTTTTCACCATTGATACATTTTAAAATGTGTAGTAGAAATGGGTTGAGAGAAGGCAAACGAAAATAATAAAAGAAAAGAATAAGACGTATATCTTATGATATTGTTATCTTACTTTTGTCACACTCAGAATTTACAGTGGAACAATTCTCTCATGACTTTATCATCCATTATTTCATATTTGTTATTGACTTGACCATGGGCGTACCCAGCATTTTGTCCAGGGGGGGGCAGATTTTTTTTTTTTTTACACCGATTTACTCAGTGTGTTTCGCCTAGAAACCCGTGATAAGAGGGGTTAGAACAGATGGGTTATTAACCTTTTTAGGTATTGAAGTGCAAAAAATGTAGTGTAATGTCCTTATAAATGGGCATTATTGTAAATAAACATTGGGTAATTTTTCCTTTTTTTCTTAAATATTCTATCTTTTCTGTGCTACGCTGTTGCAACTTTGAATTTTGGCTACAAACTTTTTTTCAATCGTAAATTTATTTTTATCATATAGAAGACAAAATATCTACAAAAATGTACTCTACCTATACATTAGGATGGGCCAATTTTTTAACCTACCTCGGCTACCCCCCGACATGAAAGTACCCGCAATTCTAAGAAAAAACGCCAACTTTAGTTCGGCGCATTTTTGATTGAAAATTTTTAATTTGAGTCCCTTGAATTCAAATAGGTTAAACTAGGAAAAAATTCCCATCAAGCTGAATTTTGGTGGAGACTTTTATTTTGATTTTCTAAGCATACCCTAAAATGTACCTATTGTTTGGGTCAAGGGTTTTTGTTTTTTAGGGGGTAAAGGGAGGCAAATTCTATTTTTTTGCAAATATCTAAAAAAATATCAACTTTTCGAGGACAATAGTTATGAAGAAAATTGTAGCTTATAAATTCTACACAAAAAGGTAACTATACTTTTTTCGTATAATCAATACTTTTCAAGTAAAAAGTTTGGAAACGGGGTTTTCATCCTTCAACCACTTTTTTAAGGGTGTTGCACCACTTTTCGCCAGTCTGGGCTATTTTTTTCGAATTTTACGCTTAAAAATCAATAATAATCAACCATAAAATTGATTGCCACTAAAAGTTGGGATTTTGGCACTTTTCACGACACTTTGGACTGGACACTTAAAAAATTAAGTTTACTTAAAATGTATTGATTATACGAAAAAAGTATAGTTTTCTTTTTTGTGTAGAATTTTATAAGCTACAATTTTTTTCATAACTATTGTATAATTAAAGTTGATATTTTTTTAGATATTTGCAAGTTTAACCTATTTGAATTCAAGGGACTCAAAATTTAAAATTTTCAGTAAAAAAAAACTAAAGTTGAATATAGAGGTAAAGTTCTATGGGAGTTTTTTCTTAGAATTGAGAGTACCTACTTTCACATAGGGGGGTAGTTGAGGTCGGTTAAATTTTGTCAATTCAATTTGGCCCACCCTACTATACATATATGTATGTATTAGTTGTCGATTTTAGTGGGTTTTATTCATTCTATTTTTTCTATTTTAGGTAAAAAATCGATTTTATTTGACTGCTTTATAACTTAATAAATACATAAATATGATAGTTTAAATGTAAAAAAATAAAATTAACATTTTTTTGCCTTATATAAAAAGGAAAATGACAACAGTTTTAACAAGAGATTGTAATTTTAAAAATGGTGTTTTTTCTGGATCAAAATTTTAAATTAAAAATCAAATGCACATCATATAATAATAATATAATAACTACCTAATTCACTATCGCGCGTAGCGCGATTTTTTTAGAAATTAACTCATAACGTGACTCAAAAGTGAGTTTTCAGAATGAAAAGAAGTAAAATACCTATAAATTTTACTTCTTCAATTTCATAAATACAATAGAACTTAGGCATATGCAAATAATTAACCAGCTAAATGTATAGTAAGACAGGTCCAGGGGGGGGGGCAGCTGCCCCCCCCTGCCCCCCCCTCGGTACGCCCATGGACTTGACCTATTATGTTTAGTTTTGACCATTGTTACATTTTAAAATTTGTAGTAAAAATCCGGAACGATTAGAGTCTATACGCTCCCAAATTCTACATTAGATTGATATAGTTTGATTTAAAATATAAGTACACCTGCATGTGTATGTAATTATTATAAAATGCAAATATCTTATTGATCAGGCTTCCGCGGTCTATAATTTTATAAATAAATAACATATCTTTTATGAATTTTTTAACAAATATTTTATTTAAATAATTTGATATGTGATAATATATTGTGATCAAAAACAATCTATAACAAATACGTATTAAGGTAAATTTCGAGCCCTTTTACATAAGATAACGTAATCTCAGAAACAATGAAAAATATAATATCTTATTTGTAATCATATATATAATTAATTAAGTCAGACACGTATTTAGGAAAATTTGGGCCCTTTTTCTAAATATTTTAAATTTTTTGAAAAATAAAAAAATAAAACTAGAAAGTAAATTATTTCAAACATTAACTATATAAAATTAAAGTCTGTCACGTATTAAGGTTAATTTAATGCCCTTTTTTTAAATACAACATTATTTCAGAAGCAATGCCAAATATATTATCTTAATTGTAATCATTTATATAATTAATTAAGTCAGACACGTATTTAGGAAAATTTGGGCCCCGTTTTCTAAACATTTAAATGTTTCGGATAAATAAAAAAATAACATGATATAGTAAGTTGTATCAAACATTAACTATATAAAATTAAAGTCAGTCACGTATTAAGGTAAATTTAATGCCCTTTTATTAAATATAACGTTATATCAGAAACTAAATTATCTGACTTGTAATCATTTATATGATTAATTAGTTCAGACACGTATTGAGGGAAATTTGGGCCCCATTTTATAAATTTTAAAAATAAAAAAATAACATGATATAGTAAGCTGTATCAAACATTAACTATATAAAATTAAAGTCAGTCACGTATTAATGTAAATTTAATGCCCTTTTATTACATATAACGTTATCTCAGATTCAAAGCAATATATATTATCCAATTTGTAATCATTAACATGGTTAATTAAATCTCACACGTATTATGGAAAATTTGGGCCCCGTTTTTTTTTAAATATATATTTTCGAAAAAATAAAAAAATAATATGAGATAGTAAGTTGTACCAAACATACTATATAAAATTTAATGTCAGTCGCGTAGTATGGTTAATTTATTGCCCTTTTTTATTAAAATATTGTAATGTCGGGAATAAAATTATAAAATTAAGATTATATTATCTATTAATTAGATTTTCATTTCTTTTTTTGCTAGTGTTAAAAATATAATACATGAAAATAAGATACCTACCTATATGGGTCAGTCCACGGTAATCGATACCAGATAGTTAAAAAAATATTTTACGAAAATGAATACTAAAATATAAAATTAACAGGCTATTTAACATCAATTTTCATAAACCAAAAGAAAATTTAAAAAATTTTGATTAATTTTCAAAATATTACAAAAAATTTAAATTTTTTTTCGAAAAAGACAACAAATAATGTGAAATCGCAATAACTTACTTGACAATTAGTGACGCTCGTGGCAAACTATTAAAAGTCTTTGACAATTACATATCAAACGTGACGTTTGACCGAATTAAAAAAAAATTACCCTCACCAAAAATAATGACTAAGGATAACCGCATTTATTATAAATTTAATGAGTCTTTTGATGTATTTGATAAATAATTGTTATAAGTATTAGTTTATAATATCAATAAGCAATTAAACACACAAATAGTACTCTTATTGTATTCTTTTATTCAACGTGTCACGACCGTCACAATTTTCTGTCACAACCGTCACAATGTTTATTGGGTAATAACCAGTTAAATAGATTACGTATTTACCTGATGCTCTTGTGTAACTAAAAAATAATTTATTCGTAACATATTAAAGTATGATTATTATAAAGTAACTTCAATATGAGAAGAGGTTTGATGCATAGGTAACTATATAATTAACTATGATTAACTATATAGTTTTGTATTTATCGATGGTAGGCACAAACAATGATTCGTGATAAATGATCTTTTTAAATCTAGAAACCTTTTTAAAATTATATATAATATTATTATAAATTGAATAATAATTATTATTTTTACAAGAAAACATAGGCCTCGTTTTGTAAATAATATTAATTCTCAAAAAAATCTATGAAATTATGGTAAATTACATAATTAATCTGAAACAAAATAAAAAAACAAACATTGTATACTAGTATAAAAATTAACAAGAAACATTTACAACTTAATATCACAAGGATTTTTAATAGTTATTAGCTATAGAATTAAATAATCAGTTATTGAAAATTGAAATTGTACCAAGTAACAAGACTTCAAACTTCAACACATTTGTCAGGTTACAAAACATAATATGTACTGTATACTCAATGTAAAAGAGATGTGTTCATCTTTTATTTAGTTAAATAATATAACTATCCTTGTTTGTGTAAAAACTTTAACGAATTGCAATGTTGAAATATAACGATATTTCTCATTCTATCATAAAGGCAGTGTAAAGTCCAGTAAGTTGTAAACTCCTCTATTACCTAAATCATTGATACAAAGTTGAAAACAGACAATACGAAGTAAAAAAATGAACACAAACATACGCAATCTATAGATATTTTTAAATATGTATTATATGATGATAATCGCAGAATCAAAATAAAATATAAGTACCAATATTATAATAATATTTTAAATTTGAGAATAATCTATATATTAAACTAAACAGAAACAATGGCCTTATTAAAATTAAAGAGTCCCTTTCTCATACTGCGGCTGCGTATTAAACCAAATATAAAAATTAATTCAAGAATGAAATCAAATTTTTTTACTTCATATTTTGATGAAATCTGCACATGTTCCATGAAAAACTATTTTCTCGATATTCTCGCGCCCCCCATTCAGTTTTATCACGCCCCCCTAGGGGGGCGCCCCCCACAGGTTGAGAATCGCTGACATACACATTTGTATTCTTTAAATGATAAAATAACATCTAAGTTTATCAAATTATTATTGTAAATTTTCATAATTCAGTCCTCAAATTTTAATTAATATGCGTCTGAACTATTTTTTTTATTGGTTAAATTATGTCCAAGGTTTCCTATACTGTTTATGTGAATATGTTATTTTAACAGTAGGGGCCTCAAATATCACTAAATACGCGTATGGACTATATTTTTATTGGTTAAATTATATTTAAGGTGTCCCATGCAGTTTATGTGAACATGTTATTTTAACAGTAGGGGCCTCAAATATTACTAAATACGCGTATGGACTATATTTTTATTGGTTAAATTATATTTAAGGTGTCCCATGCAGTTTATGTGAACATGTTATTTTAACAGTAGGGGCCTCAAATATCACTAAATACGCGTCTGGACTATATTTTTATTGGTTAAATTATATTTAAAGTGTCCCATGCAGTTTATGTGAACATGTTATTTTAATTGTAGGGGCCTCAAATATCACTAAATACGCGTTTGGACTATTTTTTTATTGGTTAAATTATATTCAAGGTGCCCCATGCAGTTTATGTGAACATGTTTTTTAACAGTAGGGGTTTCAAATATCACTAAATACGCGTCTGGACTATTTTTTTATTGGTTAAATTATATTCAAGGTGTCCCATACAGTTTATGTGAAAATGTTATTTTATCAGAAGGGGCCTCAAATATCACTTAATACGCCTCTGGACATTTTTTTATAATTAATTAATTTATATGCAACGTCGAGACAAATTTTTAAATTGATTAAATATAATTACAATCTTATGTAGATTTCTGTATTGTACTTGTGAACTTTTTTTCCCAGTTTTTATTGTAAATATAAACCTAAAAAATTAATAGTTATGCACGAAATTTTTGAAATAATGCATTATTTTCACCATTATTAATTATCTTGAATGTAATGAAAAATTGTGATTTTTGTATTATTATTTTCAAATCAATGCAGTAATGCACCCATATTTTCATTACCGATAGTTTTTGATAATGCATAATGTGCATTGTGAGATAATGCATTACTTTTAGTAATGCCATTACGAAAACAATGCATTATTTTACAGCGCTGTTTATAACTCATTGACAACTGATACAAATGTGATAAGAGATGAATATAGCGAGCAGACATACTTGAAATACTGTTCTGTTATTGGTCAGAGTAATGACAATGGGATATTCTCGAAATCAGACAAAGTTCGGGATACGAAGGATGGTGATATTTTTTTTATTTTCAGTAGTTTTCAATATTTTCAAAATGAAAATTGTAAAAATTATTATAAAATTAGAAAGCTTGAACAATTACCTATGTAACGGCTTTTTATTTTTTCCACATTTTTCAAGAATTTTGGTTATATATTGAGTTTTATCATATCAAGAAAAATACACACATTTTCAGAATTTTTTTATTAATATTTAAAAAAATAAAATTGAAAAATTTGGTATGCCGATACAAAGAAAAATTAATCTAGTTTATCACTGTATTTTTTCCTAAAGGATTTAATAATACTGGTCAGAGATGGTGTTGATTTACAAAACCGTAATTTCTCTATAGTAACGCTTATGGCAATTCAAACAGCACGTTCAGCCTTAAGAAAAGAATCAAACACATCAACGAATTTGTGATAAAAATAAATAAATTAATTTAAATGACATAAATAAATACTTATCAAAAAAAAAATTTCACTCAATAAAACATCTGAAAACTGTAATATGACACCCTAGCACTGTTTTTATCTCAAGTCTCAAAATATATTCCTTTACCGAGAATGAAATATTTTTTTATGTAAAATTAATATACTTTTATTGGTACCTAATATGTTTTTTTTTTCAAATCAATTAATATTCAATTGCACTTGTAAAAATTCGCAGAAACGAGAAGTTTCTTCGAATTTATTATTAAAAATAATCATTGAAATTTATAAGGGAAGATAAATATTATTACAAATTCATTAAATTTTAAATATTTCTCTGATTCATATATATTCATTTAAATTTGATTCCTATCTCGGTACAAAAAGTTACTCATATTATTCGAAATCTTTTATATTTTTTCAAGAAAAGTTTAATTTTTTTTTATTCAAGAAGCGAGGAATATTTATAAATAAATTATTTAATGTTTTATAAAAGTTTTTAAATATCTTGAATTTTTCCCAAACTGCAAAATTTATTATTGAAATCAAAGATTTAAGAAAGTCAATTTTTGCATCATTAAACTTTGTAAATAACATATAACAAGTAAACTTTGTTACGAGCCACCCCTGTATTATGGCAGCGTATAAATATACATTCGTTTAGCACATGAGCATAACAGTTAAATTTCGAAAACTAATGAACCGATTTTAGTGCGACTTTCACTAGTAGATAAATAATTTTTCAGAGCAGATTCTTGGCTATTATTATTTCTTGGTTTGTAATAAAAAAAATCATAACAGTAAAAATTAAGTACTACTTTATTGTCTTTTTTATAATCGCAATCGATTATATAAGTCTTTGGGAACACAAATACAAATAGTTGTGCGAAAATTGAGCTTCTAGAAAAAGTTTTATTGTAAATTAAAGACAAATATGATTCCTAAGTTCAGAGTTTGAGTTTTTAGGACTTAGTGCCCATTGAGACTTTTCAAAGAGTTTGACCGAGAGCTGTTTCCCATAAGGATTCTGAGGGGTACTTTATTATTAATCCTTCGTAAGGCGCACGGATAACATGCGTATAGGTATATCAGCAACTCTTTTAAACGCTGTATTTGATTTGCTATAACTCACAATATCGTACTAAAACACTTCAATTAACAGTTACTCAAAAGGGCACGTGTAAATAATAAATATATAAATATGGTATAAGTATTAGTTGTAACAGTTTTAAAAGGGTAGTTTACGTGTGTAATTTGCGCGCCTAACGGAGGGTTAAAATCAAGGATTTCATAAAGTCAATTTTTTTAATCATAAATAACATAACAAATATATACTTTAAAAACAGTTAACTTTTATGCATCATATTTGTTAGCTTCTTTAAGAAACCTAAAAGAATAAGTATGCATATTATTTGTCTTATAGCCTATATTTCTTATATTATGGTGCACATATAAAGGATAATATGGAAGATCATCCAGACCCTATCCATTAACGTTTTTTTATATTTTCGGTAAAAATATATTATCCATTATTTAAAAAATAGTCTGGTAATAGTCAACCATAAAATTTGATACAGTCGAAACCGGTTATAATGACATCGAGGGGACTAGTATTCTTAGGTCGTAAAAGCCGATAGTCGTAAAAACTGGTAAAAAGACAGTTATATTGGATTCAGTTGGATTTTTAATTTGAGTCGTTAAAACCGATATGTTGTATTAACCATATAGGTGGGCATTAACTCGTTAATCCGTTAATCGTTAATTAACGAAGTTAACAAAATGCTTAACGGATTAACACAAAAAAATGTTAACGCTTTTGTTAACTTACGTTAAATTTAACTTCCGTTAAGTTTAGTCCGTTACATTGGTTGTTTGATGACAAATACATAAGAAGGTTTTGACTGTAGTTCTAAATACGTTACAGTTTATAAGATTGCTTAAGTCTGACAATGGGCAAAATCACATCTGACTGAACCACCTGTGTAATTAGTTTGCAAAATCAATTTTTCAGAAAAAAATGCATGCTTTCGAATGGCATCAAAAGTTAAAAAAAAGTTATTTGACAACCAGTTTTGAGTGTTTATTGAAGTATTTAATTAAGTATTTGACATAAGCAATTTAAATAAAATTAAGAATTATAATTTTCTTCACGTCAAAAATGCTGTCATATTTTAATCAATAATAAGTTAATTTGTTTGTCAAAATACACTTCGTCGCTTAACTAACAACACCGCTCAAGTCATTTTGACCAACTTTAAAGGAGAGCGAAAAAACCGTGTATGTTTTATATAGGCTACCGGCTTACGCACTGTCACTATTTTTTTTTAATTCTGGTCTCTTATTGTCCGAATCGTCTATAATGTGATTGGTAGATCGACGCGCAATGAGTAGCTCTATCCAATGACATTAAAATGTAAAAACCGATCATTTTCGACTTGAGCGGTGTTGTTAGATAAGTGACGACTTTGACATTCTTGATCCTTGTAAAGCTGTGAGTTTCACCATTGGCCAACATTTAAATAAGTACACGGAGAAAAATATTTCATAATCACTCATTTTTAAAAGAAATATTTGTAATCTTGGAACGGTCCAAAATATTGTAATTATTCCTAGGCCACGTGTTAGTAAAGTTACAATCTATATTGTTGATATAATTTAATTAGTTATACCAATAAACAAATATACTATTCATATAATTATTTTTACACAATCGTAGAGAATTGCGTATTATAAAAATTACAATGGAGATTGTAGAAGTACATGTTAAAACTGATAGTATTTTTTGATACAAAATTTAAATTTTTAATCGGCAACTATAATTTTTATTAAAAAATCGATTCCATTTTTTCCATATACCTTAAAAATATAATCTGTGATAAAAATTAGTAACCACAACAAAGTAACCTCTACCCAGGAACAAAATATAACATATTATGTTCTCTACATTATATCCGTTAAAGGAAGTATCCTTTGATGTTGTTTATAAAACTTGTAGGCTTTACGGAAGTACATTAGGCCGACCGTTTTCACCGTTTAAGAGAAACATTTATTCGCTCAATTGCGTCATTCAGAATAGTTTCAGGAAAATAGATAAAATGTTTTTATAAGCTAGTAGCAGAAGTATAATATTTTTAGCTTTTGGATAGCCCATTTTTTATTTATAAATAAATTGTTCATGATTCACAAACATTGTTTTGAATCGTTTTTTATTCCACATTCGAGTTTATAGTAACTTTACGTAATGCTCGTTTCTTTCATCTATACAAGTTTTACATTCTACAGGCTGGATAAAAGAGTAATATCCCGGGAAAAAATTGTAGATCTCCATTTTGAGACATCATATTTTTCACTGGTGTTTGATCTGTGGAGACTTCCAAAGATCTACAATGATCTACAAAGATCTAAAAGGATATACAAAGATCGTCCATAAGATACGCATACAAAAAGAGGAACAATTTTTTTATAATAAATTTATCTTTTGAGACCTGTTGGCCTCTTTTAGACAGCTTTTAAACAGTTTCTTGTTTTGTTAGGTGGTTGAATTTAATGGTTTTATTATTATTTTTTTTTATTTGTTCGTTTATTTCTCTTATTTTCTATAAACGGAGACACATAAATGTCTAGCGTGAACATATGTGACGAGGAGGAGGGAGGGGGTCCGAAAAAACGTGACGAAAGGGATTTTTAACAGGCCCTTTCCTTCTCAGAAATTAATACATTTTTTTGACGATGACAAAAAAATGTTGCTGACTCGTCACGCCCGCGCCGGCCCCCCAGTCTAGAGCCATAGACTCATAGACTTATAGAATGGACTGACAATGAGCATTCCCTATCCAACTGTATACTGGCGAAGAGACAAATTCTATAAGTCTATAACTAGCGCTCTGTCAGCCTCCCCATCCCCCTTTGTAAGGGCCAGCATAAAAGAGCTAAAGTCGAAATGAGCTCATGTCACTGTACTGTATATTAGGATAGCCATTAATTTTCTTATTTTCGAATTTCTTTAAGGTCACCCCCCATATTTCTTAAAGTAAGATTGGCATGCCAATTTTGAATTATCCTGATTTATTGAATTTTAGACTTCTTTCACTTTTCTGAAATCTCTCAAGAAGTAGTGCGATGCGATAAAAAGATCGAATAAAAGTTACAAAAACTAGAAAGTGTCAACTTTAAAATGCGTTTTAGAACATCAAAATCCATTCAATTTTCACAAAGATACAGCTGTTTAAAGAAAAATTGAAAAAATCAAATACATTTTACGTGTTAATATTCGATCGCTCGGTGACATGTGTTAATAATATCCAATCACTTTAAAATTTTGTATATATGTTATTTTTTTCTTACCTTTAAGAAATTTGGGGAGTGATCTTAAAGAAATTCGAAAATAAGATAATTAATGGCCACTCTACTGTACATATACAAAGAACTCTGCTAGAAAACACAAAACTGATCAAATTAACAACATTTTGAAAACTGTTTCCGTTTTGTTGGCGTTTTTATACACAAATTTAAAACCCGCCTCCAGTTGGTAAGATCAAAAGTTTCTAATTTAAACAATAACATCCGTTTTGTGAAAATGTCAAATGGAAACAAAATTGTTTTCAATATTTTATTGACAAATCAAAATTGGAAAAAGTTGCTTTGAAGAAAACTTACCTTCTCATGTAGTGGTGTTTAATAACAATTATTATAACCATGAGGTTGGCAATGAAGGCCATCAGAAACACAGGTACATAAAGTGACACGACTACGTAATCTGGGTCATGTATTTTCTTAAATATGTTTGACGTCGTCAAGTTTGATAAATCGACATCTGATTGTTGATCGTTGGGTTGTACAGGAAACGACAGAGGCGGCCTGTATGTTGTCGATGTTGAATTCACGTCCATTTTGATTATGTTCTGTATCACGCGGTTAAGAGAGATTTGTGCATTTGGTGAAGAAGATACATCAATGTAGTGAAGTGTTGATTTTTGTAATTGGATGTAGGGTTTCTTACATTTTGAGTTGTGCTTCAGGTTTCTGAAAAATATAAAACAATTGTTATTTTTTTTAATATTAAAAATGAGATATATACGAAAAATAGGTCTACGAGAAAAGGCAGATATGGATAAAAAAGCCGACTGACAAAAAGGAGTACATACACTGCCGTGAAAAAGTCTTTGGACACTCAATTTTTTGCGCATTATAAATACAAAATTGCAAAAATCTTAAATGTTGATAAGAGTACTTAATTACAACTTTTGCAATAATCAATATCTAAAATACAACATTTACAATTTCCATGTTTAGGGTAATTTTTTAATTATAAGCCTGAAAGGTCAGATTTGCTCAAGCTGAAAGTACCTACTGACGCACAGTGTCTTTCAAACTAACGAGAAATTGTTTGTTTTTTTACTATTCTGAATGCGAGTAAAAATATTCTTTTCGTTATTTTGGGGATTTTTATTAATTGAAACCAGTGTATATTCATTCAAAATCACAGATGTCCAAAGACATTTGCACGGCAGGGTATACCTAAATAAGGCTGATTTTTGAAAGACACATAAACTTATTCATTTTTAAATTAGGTCAGGTCCGTATCTAGGAAAATTTATAGTTGATATTTTTTTATGCAAATATTAGTTATATTATAAAGGATGACAAATTAAGAGTGACTCATTTATTTTAATAAGATGACCTTTTATCAGGACTTTTGTCGGAATCCTTTGAAAAACATATTTGTTTAAAATTAAATTTATACATTTAGTTAAAAATATTATATAATGGTTTAATTTTGCTTTAGACTGGAAGCAATTAGTTTAGATGAAATACTACATATGATATAAGAATTCGTTTGTAGTTCAACATATGTATTACATACGGGTAACAATAAATTTAATATACCTACATACTTTAGATACCTCTAATGCCCGGTATTACAATGAAATTTCTCGGAAGCAAAAGCAAATGTCAATCTCCTTATGAGTTTTAGAATTATGTTATACAGGGTGGTCCGGTTTGGGATACAGATATTTTAGGAGCTGATTCCCTGACTCATTGTAAGAAATTGTGCGGGAAGGGGATTTCTATCTTCAACACCCTCTGAGCTACAGGGTACGTTTAAAAAATTTCCTTCAGAGTAGTTCTTACAACAAAGATTATCTCATAACTTAAAAAGTAACGTATCTAGAGCAACCAAAATGAGTCAGTTTCATAGGTAATTAACTAACATATTTTCAGTATTACGGTTATTGCATCCATGTTTTTAGTTCCGAGTTGTAGCTCATAAAGTCGAAAAATATCTTCTTTTTTTAAATTTTTTATGAAAATGTCATTTTTCTCCAAAAGTACCTCTAATATGGGGTATCCCCTTCCCGCACAATTTCTTACTCACAATGAGTCAGGGAATCAGCTCCTAAAATATCTGTATCCCAAACCGGACCATTCTGTATATACGAATATGGATTACGTGATGTATAAAAATACTGTCCTTATTGTTAGATACATAGACTACAGAACAAATCACTCAACCGTATTGCGAGGAGATTGTAATGTGATTGAAATTAGCTTTTACTTGAGATAAATTTTTGTATGTTACTGACCATGTTTAATGTATACATTATCAGTTGCGTAACCAAATTTTTTATAGGGGGAGGATTTTTTTATGTAGAGGCCATACCAGATAGTTAAAAAAATATTTTACGAAAATGAATACTAAAATATAAAATTAACAGGCTTTTTAACACCAATTTTCATAAACCAAAAAAAAAAATGTTAATTAATTCTCAAAATATTTCAAAAAAATTCCAAAAAATTTCAAAAAAGACAAAAAATAAGGTAAAATCACAATAACCTACTTAAGAATAAGTGACGATCGTGGCAAACTATTAAAAGTCTTTGACAATTACATAATTTTGACCTAATTAAACAAAAATTACCCTCACCAACAATAATGACTAAGGGTGACCGCATTTATGATAAATTTAATGAGTTTATTGATGTATTTGATAAATAATTGTTATAAGTTTTAATTAATAATATCAATAAGCAATTAAACACACAACTAGTACTCTTATTGTATCCTTTTATTCAACGTGTTACACCCGTCACAATGTTTGTTGAGTAATAACCAGTTAAATAGATTACATATACCTGATGCTCTTGTGTTACTAAAAAATAATTTATTCGTAACATATTAA
Source organism: Sialis lutaria (assembly GCA_949319165.1). NCBI lineage: Eukaryota > Metazoa > Arthropoda > Insecta > Megaloptera > Sialidae > Sialis > Sialis lutaria. The sequence goes on along the minus strand of OX439233.1, from coordinate 6,428,412 downwards.
AGTAGGATTATTATAAAGTAACTTCAATATTTTCACTAAACTTTTGAGATTTTGAATAGAGGTTGCAAGACTTGCAATAGTTAGCCTCACACTCGTCACAGGGTTTTGAACGCTGGCATTTTTTTTGTAAAATCACCGTAGATATGGGTTAATTAAAAAAAATGATAAGAACAAAAAGTATTTATATTTCGTTTTTCAATCGAAATCCGTGGTAAAAAATGGGCATTTCCATTTAAAAAAAGCGAATCCGGTCAAAAAACACAACTTCCGGTCTAGACCGGAAGTCGTCATATGGACCTATCAATGCCCCCTTCAGTGCCCTACAATTTTTGTCTGAAACTTTTTTGAAATAATCGAGTCCAACCGAGATATTATTTTGTCTGAAGATAAATGCCCCATCCTGTATATGTACTTACATTAATTAAAGAGCTGTAATTACAAAACGATTCATCAAATCGATATTAAATTTTGATACATAAATCAAGACTGTATTACAAACATTTAGGACTATTCTGAAGTGTGTGCGATTTATAATTCCCGAGTATTATGTCGTCAAATAAATTACGTTTACTCGAGAAAAATATCTGCGAATATAAAATAAAACGGGCAAGTGCCTGTTGGGCATGCACATGATAGGGTTCCGAAGTCATTCTCACTACGATTTATAAAAAAATTGTTATTTTAAAATTTTCGTGACTGAAGGGTTAAAATCATAGTCATTTGACTTTTATTATTGCATTTTAGGAGACCTATCAAATGACACCCCACTCAATGGGGCAAATATGTGAGTTCACTTTTCAGTCTATGAAAGGGGGTCCAAAATATTTTTGACAATGTCCGTTATAATTTTCAGTGAAAGTACTAATTAAAACCTAAATTCTCAATTTTTTTCAGACTTTTGAAATTGATAGTTTAGAAAATAGAGGGGGGGACGCTCTGATAACGACATTAAAAAACAAATATATCGCGACTGAAGGGTTAAAATCAAAAAGTTATTTGACGTTTTTTATTGGGTTAAAACAAAAATACATTTTCTATTGCATTTTAGGAGACCTATTAAATGACATCCCACTCAATAGGGTAAGTGGGAAAAAATGTAAGTTCACTTTTGAGTCTATGACCCCCCGTCCAAAATATTTTTGACAATGTTCGTTATAATTTTCAGTGAAAGTATCTACTAATTAAAATCTACGTTCTGGAATTTTTTCAGATTTTTTTAATTGATAGTTTAGAAAATAGAGGGGTGGGGACGCTTTTATAATGACTTTGGAGAGAAAATACATCGTGATCAAAGGGTTAAAATCAAAAGGTTCTGTTACATTTTTTGTTGCATTATAGGAGACCTTTCTAACGATACCCCTTTATGAAAGGGGGGTCTAAAAATTTTTTATTTTCCAAAATCTTATCATTTCTATTTTTGGGTCATCAATCTACGACCGTATACCAAATTTCATCTTATTATGACAAAATTTTTCAAGACGGACGGACGGACTGACATGGAGAAACTATAAGGGTTCTTAGTTTTCTACGGAACCCTAAAAACGTATAAAAATGAATAACGTAGGTTTCAAATCAAAGTTTGATTATTTTACTTCTCTTATATCACCTCTCTCTTTCAAACCATTCATTTTTCAACACTGTATAATACATCCATCTCAACGGAAAGGTCATAGTGTGATATACAGAAATTCATTCATTCCGTTAGCAGTGGCTTATTAATCCACACTGCAACAAGTTGTTATCTGCGTTGAATATGTTTGTAATTTGTAGTGAATGAAATTTAATAGATGTACTAGAAACTGAAGCAATTCAATCGATTCTATAGATATTTCGAATGCCAAAGATTGAAATGTGGTTACAGATATTGGTTTATCAGTTGATTTCCTTTGATATTAGCAATACAGAGTGTAAATATCAGGGTACAGTATGGGGATCTCGGAAATTGTAAGAGATAGAGATTCGGTTAAATGAGACAAAAGTTACCTTTAAGAGTAAGCAGCTTAATGGTGTATTTAGATACTAGCCAAAACCGTTTTATTGTTACTCTGAAAGGACCCCGCAACTATCCTTATGGAACCAGTCCCGGTCAAATGTTACAAAACTGTTTAATGATATACAGTGGCTTCCAAAAGTTCGGGGCCACCTAAATAACTTTTGAATTGCTTGAAATATAAGATTGAAATTTATAGACACAATGGGATCACCAAATCTATTATTATGGTAGGGTAAAACCAGGATAGATGCCCCACTTTTTGAAAAGGCCTCCTCATTTTAAAATTATTAATTTACCATGAATAATTCCTATGAATATAGCTACTTTAGTCTTTTATATTACATTATTACTTGTTTTTGTTGACCTAACAATAACTGATTTTGCAGAAATTGAGTTTTTGCAGAACTATTTTTTTGAGGATAGATGCCTATCTATATGGATAGATGTCCCATCATGAAATTGCTAAGAAGGATAGATGCCTTATGAAATAAAATAAGTAAAATAAATACCTATAGTTTTTAAATGTTTTATTTATAATTTTAATGAGATAATTGTAATATGGCATTGATTTTACAATGATTATTGTAAAAAAGTAAGGTCGCTAACAATAATATTAAATTTGACAACAATAACATTAAACATACCTACCGCGCAAAAGTTTTATAGCGTAAATATCATATGAAGGTACACGGGTATCTATCTATTCATAAAGCAACGTATAAACATTTATCCATTATCACAACGGTTAAGACACACTAATACAAGAATACAACATAATATTTTCGATAAGTAGGGTCAACAGATTCGCGGGTTTCAAATGTTAAAAATTTTAGGTTAGGTAAACATATGAATAACCGCGAATGTTTTGGCTTTACCGATAAGTAGCTAATAAAATACTTTTTTTAATACACGCTAGGCACTATCAGGATACATGTAGATGCCCCGTAGAACATTAAAATCTGTCAATATGAAACAACTAAAAGAAAAATATAACATTTCAAAATAAGTCATATGTATGTATGGGGATAGACATGGGCGTACCGAGGGGGGGGCAGGGGGGGCAGCTGCCCCCCCCTGGACCTGACTTACTATACATTTAGCTGGTTAATTATTTGCATATGCCTAAGTTCTATTGTATTTATGAAATTGAAGAAGTAAAATTTACAGGTATTTCAAAATTTTCATTCTGAAAACTCACGTTTGAGTCACGTTATGAGTTAATTTAAAAAAAAATCGCGCTACGCGCGATAGTGAGTTAGGTAGTTATTATATTATTATTATTTGATGTGCATTTGATTTTTAATTTAAATTTTTGATCCAGAAAAACCATCATTTTTAAAATTACAATCTCTTGGAAAAAACTGTTGTCATTTTCCTTTTTATATTAGGCAAAAAAATGTTAATTTTATTTTTTTACATTTAAAAGAGCGATTATTAACACCTAGGTGTGTACTAAATGAACCAGTGTATTGATATAATAAAAATAGAACGGAATTTATTACTACTTATAAAGATATGTAGCAGTAAATACTTAACTCTCAAACTTTGAAGCATTTGTCGCGTTTGCTGCGGAAATAATAACACGCACAAGCGAGACATTTTTGTTTCGCACGACGGTTTGCGGGGGACTGACGCTTCTTATTTAAACTATTTATTCGATGTTGCGACTTTAGGGGGCTTGGATCTCGGAATCGAGGTACCTATCCCACTGCGGCATCTATCCTGGTTTTACCCTATATGACATTTATTTTTTTAAGTTTTTGAAGGGTAGTTGCATGCGTTGTTTTTAGCGTTTTTAATCAAGGTATAATAATACACTTAAGTGAATATATACTTTACATATCGTTGTTTTTACTTACAATGCATGCGACTATTCCAAGAGAACTGTCATATAAGTTTGATACCCTGTTTGAAAGTACATCAAAGTTTGCAAATATTTGTTAGCTAGGCTGTAATACCGGGCATAGGTATTTTATATTTTATATTGCACATTTTTATTCAATTGAAATTTTAGCCAGTTATAGTCGATGTAGTTTTTATTAAACCTTTTGCATTTGGATTCTTACAATAAATAAATTAAAGCTTATATATTAAAATTTTGTTAAGATCATTCCATACCAGACACCAATTAGGTATGCAGTGACCTCTCAGAGTTTGTTTATTTAAACTAATTTTAGTCAATTGTAATTTTAACTATAGATATAGATTATAGACGATGCAGATATCAGTTGAAAATAAATTATACTCAAATCTCTAAACGACGATTATCCTATTAACGTACGTTCCGAGAAACGACTCACCAACCGCTCCATGTAACGACCTTCACCTATCCCTACCACAATACTACCGTGATTGCTATATTATGTGCGAAATTTAAATTCACCAATTAACGTTAAGGTGGTGGGTGCCCCTCTAGCGTACATTGTTAGGAGATTTTAAGGTGGATACCCACTGTGACGGGTCAAAAAATTGTCAATGTTTGGGAATTTTTTCACAGATATAACTAATTATTTTTGAATCAGCTAAGAACGTTTTATTAAGTATATATTCAACTTATTTAATACCAATTTTCATTGAAAAATATTAAATATTTACAAAGTTATGAGCCTCGATGTGACGACCAAAAATTTTTTTTTCTCTATGGTCGACTCGAAATTTCGAGAAGGGTTAAAAAAAAAATTATCAAAATTTATATGAATGTAGCTATCGTTGCACGTAGTCGTTTCATTTTATTTTAATTTTTCACAAAATGGCGATCGTTTGAAATTTTTTTTCATTTTTAAGACCTATTTTTTTTTATTAGAGCGGTTTTAAAAATAGTAATTATCAAAATTTCAAAAATCGGCTACGTGCAACGATAGCTACTGTAATTACGAAAATAAAAAAAAATAAAAATATGAAATCGGTTCATTACCCGAGTAAAAATAATTATATATAATTGTATATAATTATATATAATTGATTATATATAATTATATCGGAGATTTGGCCCGATATAATTGTATATAATTATATAGAAATATATATAATTGCATATAATTATATACAATTATATATAATTATATAGAAATGTATATAATTATATACAATTATATATAATTATATAGAAATGTATATAATTATATATAATTATATACAATTGTATATAATTATATGCAATTATATATATTTCTATATAATTATATACAATTATATATAATAATATAAAATTGTATATAAATATTTTTTAATCAGATATACATATCCTGGAGTCCCCCCCCCCTAAACGGGAATGTATTTTAATTACAACTCGCACGGGGGATCTATAATCAATCACATCATATTATATTATTAAATTTGCCTTATTTAACTCACCGCGATATTTATTTATTTATTTATTTATTTATTTATTTATTTATAATAAATTTATTTATTTCTTTATATGTTTGTGGCAACGAATCATCTATATATACCAATACAATTAGAAAACACAGTGATAACGAGAGTTAAGTTACAACCGAAATATCCCATTTCCATAGCTACATGTTTTAAAAATACCATCTGTCACTACTGTCTGTTGAAAATATTTTTTATTATTGACATTAGACAACGATAGAAATAGAAGGAAATCTATTCAAATCAATCAATATTAATATATGTACCATAATATACGTGATGTGTTTTAGTGATAATTAATATATAGAAAAAATATAACTGTATAATGATCAGTACTAACTTGATATGAAAATGAAATTAAAGTGATTATTTGTTGGTAAAGATTCAGGAGGTATGTTAACACAATTTTTTTTAATTTAGTTCTTTGTATGTGTTTAACTAAAAACTCAAAAATAAAAAATTATAAAAAAAACTTTTTTAAAAAACAATTTGCCTTTGAAAAACCAACTAAAAAGATGAAAATAAAATCAGGTTAAAAAAAGTTGATTTTGTTCATACTAGAAGATACTTTTTTTAACTCTTCTAGTATGAACAAAATCAACTTTTTTTAACCTGATTTTATTTTCATCTTTTTAGTTGGGTTTTCAAAGGCAAATTGTTTTTTAAAAAAGTTTTTTTTATAATTTTTTTTAATATTGAATATATCTTATTACTTACCTCGTATTAACTTACTTGAATACACTTATAGTCATAGTAAAATGTTGCTTATATAGGTTTCAAACTGAAAACACATTGCTAACGAGAGGTAAATCACAGCTCTTTTTAGCAGATAGTATATATAACTATTACATATATAAAGTACTCGGATATTATTGAATCAATTTAAAAAAAATAATCTAGATGCGTATTAAGTAATATTTGTGGCCCATATTGTTGAAATAAAAAATTACAAAAAGTACATAGAATTATTGTGACTATTAAAGAAATCTGAAACATATGTGCATAATATGGAGAAACCCAATATGTAAAGCACATTTCAAAGAACTCATTCAAGCTATAGTGACATTTGTTTATTAAATATTATTTTTAAGTGATTTTGAGTTTTACAACAAACAGTTCTGTTATAGATTTTGTAATTTTATTAAAATTTTCAATTGTATTGTTAATTACTTTCTATTGACAATTTTGTAATTGAATGTTTCGATAAAATACCTGTACATGTTAAATCATTTAAAAACTAAAACTATTGTAACCCAAATCAAATAATTCCAACCATTGAAAGTCAAGAATTATTTGCATTAATTAAATGTTTAATTGTTTATTTTTCTTTCAAATGCAAATTCCAGGGTAGTTACAATTTGAAATATTGTTCTAACTTTTATAGTTTCGATAATAAAGTCGATATCCACTCCTAATTTGTAACCCTGTATATATATCGACCATAAAAAATTTCAGGAAAATATTTTCAGCCCTCTAAAACCGTTCCTTGGGGGAGGGGGGGTAGTTTGAGGTGTAAAATCAAATGGGATGGTACAACAAAAAGTACATATTTGTAAAAATCATAAAAAATAAGACACATTTATAAAACAAAAATTTTCATACTTTCAATTCTTTAAAAAATATGACTTGTTCTCAAATTTTAGTTTTTACTAAAAGAACTCCAATTTCGTTTAAATATTAATTGAATTTTATTATTTTTTTTTTAATTTAGAAAGTGCAAACAATGAACTTTGCAAAGATGTATGAATATTTGAGATTTTAATAGTTTAAAGTGTCATACACGACATACCAAAAATTGAAAAGTTCAATTAGGGATAATTTTAAATTATTAAATACAATGGTATATCAATTAGTACTTTTTCTTAAAATAAATATGTAAATAAACAACTTTTGTTAAAAAATTTCAGTTTTCAATTTTAAAAATTTAAATTTAAATTTTCTTAACAAAAGTCGTTTATTTACATATCTACTTTAAGAAAAAGTACTAATTGATGCACCATTGTATTTAAAAATTTTGAATTATCCCTAATTGAATCCCTCAAACTACCCCCCAAGGAGCGGTTTTAGGGGGTTGAAAATATTTTCCTGAAATTCTTAAGGGTCAATATATTTAGTAAATTTATGATCCTAAAACTCTATCTTCAATAGTTTGGGCGTAAAACATAGTGGTGGTCTGGAACACCTTGTATTTATATCAAAATCTATAAAGTTTATTTATAAAATCTTGAAATAGTTTTGTACAATTTTATATAATCGTATATAATTATATACAATTTTATATAGTTGTACATTATCTCATTTTGAATTTATATGATATAATATATAAATATATACAATTATATATAATTATATATAAATATATATGATTATATATAATTATATATAATTATATACGATTATATATAACTGTCCAAAACAATTGCAAGATTTTATATACAATTATATATAATTATATATAATTATATATGATTATATATAATTCTATATAATTATTTTTACTCGGGTAGTCTTTGAGGAATCGTGTCGACCAGGTCGAAAAATTTTTTTTCGAAAAAGACAACAAATAATGTGAAATCGCAATAACTTACTTGACAATAAGTGACGCTCGTGGCAAACTATTAAAAGTCTTTGACAATTACATATCAAACGTGACGTTTGACCGAATTAAAAAAAATTACCCTCACCAACAATAATGACTAAGGGTGACCACATTTATTATAAATTTAATGAGTCTATTGATGTATTTGATAAATAATTGTTATAAATATTACTTAATAATATCAATAAGCAATTAAAAACACAAATAGTAGATAGGTACTCTTATTGTATCCTTTTATTCAACGTGTCACGACCGTCACAATTTTCTGTCACAACCGTCACAATGTTTATTGGGTAATAACCAGTTAAATAGATTACGTATTTACCTGATGCTCTTGTGTAACTAAAAAATAATTTATTCGTAACATATTAAAGTATGGTTATTATAAAGTAACTTCAATATTTTCGCTAAACTTTCGGGTTTTTGGATAGAGGTTGCAAAACTTGCAATAGTTGGCGTTACAACCGTCACAGAGCTTTGAACGCTGACAATTTTTTGTAAAATAACTGTAGACTTTTTAATCTTTCAATATACATGTATTGGATTAAGATCTACAGAAAAAAGGTAAAACCATGTTATTTACTAGTATTATTTAGAAATTATGAACTCCAATCCGAGTTGAAATGTCACGACCGTCACCGCGAACTGACCCTTCTAATTTTTCTGTTTATTTTTGTTTATCTTCTTTTAGTTTTTGGCTTATTTAATGTTAGTTATGGACCAATATTCTTGAATAGTATTTCTGTTAAAATATGTTTATCATTTCCAATCTTTGCTTTATCATTTATAATATTTTCTCGTATTATATTATAATATCAAATACGGCACAATATACTGTTGCGTAGAAAAATTGTAGCTTAAGAAAATAATATTAAAATATAAAAAAATAATCAAACAGTGTAGTTAGAAATTCATAAAGGACTTTCAAAAGTACTGATTTATAAATGGTAGAAAGAGGACATGAAATGCACGATCGATCCTGCTTTATCCTGATAGGTACTAATTAGTAATAATTATGCTTATTTGTAGTTTCATATTGTTTGCACTGCGGCCATTGAAAATTCTGCTTTGATTGTCGATATGTATGATATTATATTTTCTGAATACCTATAGGTGCAGTGTTTATTTATAGGCTTTAAAATATGTCAACAGTTTTGAATAGTAATTTGTCGATCTGTCAATAGCGGTCATTGAATTACATTTTGATTATTAATTTTATGGCAATGAGATCAGTGTTACAGTGGCGTACTCAGAAAAAATTAGGGGGGGGGTATTTTTTATTTTTTATGTATCTCGTATTGTTAATAGTTAAATAACCTACATTGATAACTTCGGGAGGGGGAGGGGTCTCAAAACAAAGTACAAAGTAGCAAAACAATTTTTTTTTCATTGGTACCAACTGCACAAAGTAACATTTAGAACTGCACATTTCAATTTTAGGGTTCTAGGTAAGTTGTTCGAAAGTAATTTGTTCGAAGGAATTTTGTTCGAATGGAAATTAGTTCGAATTTTTAAAATATAATTTAACTGTTTTAAAATAATTCTGTCAAATAAAACACACGTAATAAATCCTACAGTTAGTTGTGGTGCAAATTGAATCCATGTTAACCAAGACTAACCAAAGTTCTTTCAAACCAATAGATTGCCCTACCCAACCGGAGATTGAATTCCCTCTTTTAAGTAGTACAAACCTGTTTCCACCAATATACAGGATGTCCAAGATAAGCGTGCAATGCATGGGGATATCCTAAACGGTAAGAGATACAGATGTGGTTAAACGAGATTAATTATTTGTAAAAAAGGGGTGAGTATTACAACATCAAAAAATATTAATAATTTTATGTGGTTCAGGCGGTATACCCAAAAAACTGAAAATTCGGAATTTCTTTAAATGACTATAACTTTTTTGTCAATGTAGAAGGTACTTTTTGTAGACGGTTTCTTTAAGCACTTTTTTGAGTAGAATTGATTGGTGTATTTAGAATTTTTATATCACTATTAGTTTCCGAGTTACAAGCCCTAATTTTAGTTTTTCTTATGGGTCGCTAAGTTGACTATAGTATATTTGAACGTGGTTTTTACTCTACTTTACAACGATATGTCACATGACATACTTATTATAGAAAATAAGTCGAAGTACTAAATACTGGTGATATTTATAAAGTATTTTATTACAAACATTTAAGTAAGCCATGAAAAACAAAAATTGTTAAACAAAAATCGCAATAACAACAATGAAAATAACAAATGCATATTTAAAAACAATAAACTATTACAAAAAAAGGTTTTTACTTTTTTTTAATAATAAGTATGACATGTGACATATCATTGTAAAGTAGAGAAAAAAACACGTTCGAATATGATATAGCCAACTTGGCGGCCCATAAGAAAAACTAAAATTAGGGCTTGTAACTCGGAAACTAAAAGTGATATAAAAATTCTGAATACACCAAACAATTCTAATCAAAAAAGTGCTTTAAGAAACCGTAAACAAAAAGTACCTATCTACTTTGCCAAAAAAGTTATAGTAATTTAAAGAAATTCCGAATTTTCAGTTTTTTGGGTATACCGCCTGAACCACATAAAATTATTAATATTTTTTGATGTTGTAATACTCACCCCTTTCTTACAAATAATTCATCTCATTTAACCACATCTGTATCTCTTACCGTTTAGGATATCCCTATTCATTGTACGCTTTTCTTGGACAGCCTGTATATTCTAACCAAGGATAGTTATGTGCACATTAATTTTTTATTTATTAAAATTAAAATTTAAAAATTATTTATTTCCTATCATCTCCCAAATACGGCTTTGGTTTAGATATTTAATGTAATTTATTTATTTAACACTTTTGTAGTCTAGAAATTTTTAAATTTTTGTTTTATATTTTATAATAACATTTGTAAAAAAATAATACGACCCTGATCTAATTATTTGTAATTAATAACAAATCAATTACACATATATTTTTTAATTTACACGTGTCAAATATATCAGATTTTCCTAGTCTACATTTTGTCACTTATATTTTTTAAATAATTTTTAAAATTCGAATAAATTTCCATTCGAACAAATTTCCTTCGAACAAATTTCCTTCGAACAAATTATCTTCGAACAAATTACATTCGAACAACTTTCCGGATACGGAATTTTAGAGCTGCACACTAAAACAATCACTGTTTTATCATATGAAATTGGACTTAAAATTAAATTTTGCCTGGAGCCCTTAACGACCATAGCGCACCACTGGATAATATTGACGTTAACATATTTAAATATATGTAAATTGATTTAGGTATTATTTAAATGTTTTGCTGCAAATTGACACATAAGTAATTAATTTTGTTATTTAATATATCTGTTATTAATTTATTGTTTTGAGCTACTGGCAATAATAGATATTATTTATATCAAATACCGTTTTGATTTATTTGGTTTTACTATTTTATTGAATAAAAATGGGTTATATTTAATTGCACTATATACAGGGTATCCCATTTTAATCTATCACCCCCTATTTTTTTAATTATCAATTAAATCAAAAAATGTTCAAATAATAGTTGTTTGGTTTAAGGAAGATCTAAAATGTCTTTTTAATTTTTGATTTTTTAGACGTCTTCAAAGTCAAATAGGGCCAGCATTTTTTTTTTCAAATGGAAACCTATATTTTTTATTACGGTATCTTATTATATGGAAAAAACAAGCAGTATTTACTTTGTTTGTTACAGTATGTACAGTGTTTACATTGTACATAGAAAAGTTTTACCTTGCGCTTAAAACTTTATAGTATGCACTTTTCTACATCGCAAGAATTTTAATACTTTTTTTAATGAATAAGGCGAATATTTAATCGTTTTAAAATATAGAAAATCACATTAAAAATATCAAATCTATTTGGGACAAAATAGAAAATCAAAAAATTACAATAAATACATCAAAAATAAGTAATTTTTAAATCTGACAGGTCCTTTATGTCAGTGTTTCAGAAACACTTCTGAAAAAAACTCCGACATGAGAGTCGAAACGTCAAGGACAACAATACGACAACGTGGGCAACAGTCCGGAAACTTAACTCATTAAGTTACAAGATGGAGACTGAAGATGAGTATGCCAAAAAACGCACCTTGCAGTAGGCGGTCCGAGTCTCTGCGTAGAACTTTGTACGCAGCAACGTATTCCCGTGCGGCCGCATGATTGGTTAAATGTTATATGGCGTGGTACGCACACAGCTATACACGGATGCCATGAAGTTACATTATACTATTACAACCCTCTGTAACCTTGCGGAACACAGACACACACAACTACATACATATATACGGGTGCGCAGTACTTACAAGGGGAATCTTTCAGTGGGCCGGTTTGGATTTTCTTCATATTGAAATATGTTGTGAAGGGGGGTCCCCTGATAACACCTATACCCGGTTTTGGGCGCAGACGGGCAATAGTTTAAAAATTATGACCCAAAATATATTCTAATGTTGCATATATACCTATATGTTTAGTCTATTTATATAAGCGTCTGTTGACCTAGCGGTTATGATAATAGTCCGGTAATCAATGCACCCGTGGTTCGAGTCCTCTTAAGTTTTTATTTTTATTTTTAATTGCAAACAGTGGCATTATTTAAATATATTATTCTCCTGTAAAATATCTTATGAATTTATTTATTTTCAATGTTTATTTTTCAAAATGTGCAATTTAATTTAATTTTTTAAATTTTGTTGATAAACAATTCAAAACTGGGATTGTAAATAAAAAAATATATAATTTATGCTCAAATAACTTATTTATTTATGAACGGTTGACAACATTTTGGAAGGTATCTATCGTACAAACACTTTATACATAAAAACATATTACACCAAGAACATTTTATAAATGATTGAATAGTTAAACAATTTATACATTTATTTATTAATAATTCTTATGGCATAATAATGGTTACCGGTCAATTATCATTACCACTAGGCCAACAGACGCTTGTATAAATAGACTTAACACATAGGTATATATGCAACATTAAAATATATTTTGGGTCATAATTTTTAAACTATTACCCGTCTGCGCCCAAAACCGGGTATAGGTGTTATCAGGGGACCCCCCTTCACAACATATTTCAATATGAAGAAAATCCAAACCGGCCCACTGAAAGGTTCCCCTTGTTAGTACGCAACGACTGGAACACGAAAGACCATCCACCTCGGGTGGTATATTTTGTCTCAACAAATTGTATTATAGAGATACATTAATCATTCTCCTTCTTGTACCTTCATGAGTTAGCTCTTATGTCATGAAAGACAGTGTTCAAGTTGGTACTCTATGGGAAGCATAAGGATTTTTTGTTTATGTCGCCATCTGTATGTCAGGCCAAAGAATTTTCAGCCCATGTAGTATATCTACTTATCCTATAATAATCTATTATTAAGTTTTTAATGGCTATCTGTTTATTACAATTAAACCAAAAAACGACATAACCGATTTTTATAGGACTTTCAATGCTAAAATGCCAAAGATTAATTAATTAATTAATTATTACCGAACTAGTCTTATTGCTTAGTAGGATTTCATAACTAGGGGAAAGTAGCCATAATCGTACTACAGCTTAAAAGTACTTATACATATTAACCATCTATTGTGGATATAAGAAACTAAACCTTATTCCACGTTCGCATAACAATTTTTCTACTTGTTGAAGATATGATATTAAAACGACAATCGTTTTAAAAAAGGGTGATGTTTGATGTTATATTATATAAATTTTTGTAAGAGTGTAGAGCAAAGCATTGACAATTCAGTAGATTTACAATTTAATTACAAAGTATGTTATCTACAATATGTAATAATTACAGTTTTAAGCTGTTCAGTTAATTAAGATTATAATTAAAATGTATTAATAAAATATCAGAGTTTCCAATATAATACCATGCACTATTGTCTAAATCGTACATAAAAATAAAAAAATATAATTTAAACATTAAAAAAGGTCATTAAAATTTTTCGTAAAAAAACTGATCGAAAAAAAATTTCTTAGAGCACCCGTTTATATTTCCAGATAAAAACATGATATATTACATTAATGTATTTTTTCATCCATATTCTGTGTACCATTATGAGAAGTACGATTTATGGAAATGCAGGTACGAATTAGAAAAATCGTACCGTTAGAAAAGTTTCAAAAAAACGTTAATATTATGTATTTGTGATCAATTTATCACTCTTAAAAATTATTTGAGTACATAAAGAATAAAACTACATGGAACAATGCAAATTTTGTCAATAATCTATTAATTGAGTCCGCTAAAATGAAAAAACGAAAAAGTGGTACGATATTGTCAACCTTCCCCTACATAGAGTCAGACGGTTGCATGAGCATTCACAAATTTTGATATACAAGCAGACAAAGTTGTTTAGAATATCTAGTATGATATACCTACTGAAATAATAAATTTGATAATATAATAATATCTACTGAAATAATGTAGTTAACAATAAATCTTTTCATTATTTGGTTAGTGATTCCCGATCAGAAGTCTCGAGCAATAAATAAATTGAAAATTATTATATTATACCTAATTTAAAATATAAATAACTCGATTCTTAATGATACAATAATACCAATTCTCATATGAAGGCATTTGAATGTGACATTATCAGCTTTCGCGTGATATTTAATAGCTATAATAAATAACTGAAATAGGAAAATCTCATGAAATACCATATTATTGCCATGTTATTGTATAATTAAATTTATAATGATTAGGTGGAGGAAAGGGAATTGGTAGGAATAATTATTTGTTCGTATATTTAGATATACAAATTTATAACTCAATAATTTGATTCTATTTTTATTTTTGCATTGATTTTTTAATATCACACAGGTTGTGTCAATTTTAACACACCAGCTGAATAGCTTAAAAAGAGTATTGAGGGTGGCATTTATTTTTAACTAGGTGGGCCCGCGCGGCTTCGCTCGCGTGGACTACGGAATTATTGTTTAGATTTTAAAAAAATATATAGTTGAATTAAGTATCAACACGATTAGTTATTTTTCTAATAAAAACCAAACAACACTTAAATTACCTACCTAATAAAAGTGAATCAGAACAAAAAGTAAAAATAATTTTTGTTCTATTTAAAAGTGAGCTATTGAAAACAAAATAAACAACTGCTGGCCGAGCGCTGTATGACCCCCCCCCCACACCCGTGACACTTTATCAGAGTTCGTGCGGATTGTCACGAATAATATATGTTATTATATGTATATTTCACGTTATTTCATAAACCAAAAGACCAAATTGGATTCTGTAAAAGGCAAATTATATCTACATTAAGTACTTATGACGATGAAATCATTTATTTCGATAAGAATTAAAGTTTTGCAGGTCATAAGTCTCATAAGTCCATGTAAACTGAACCCAAATATTTTATGTGTTTTCTTTGTAACATAAAAGCAGTCATTGTGGCTTAAATATAAAAATTAGACATATGGTGTCGCGGACTTTAGATTCTACACCATTATTTAATACATTATTTTGTTCTATATTCAACGGTTTAGGCAGCGTATTGCAAAACAGTGCACCGACGGCAAATTTTTTTCCGACTTGATTTACTATTATCGTCACTGCTTAACAAAATATAGCCTATAACCTGGCCAGAGAATGTACCTATGAATTAAAAAAGAAACCACGTAAATCGGATAAGTGGTTCTCGAGTGATAAGCGCACTAACGGACAGACAGAGAGATGTTGAGCTTTATACACAGGATGTTGAAAAAATATGGATACACCTGCGTAACTCGCCAGGGATGAATTATCAGGAAAAATGATTTAGACAAAAATGTTAGCATTTTTTCCCAGCTATCACATGGCGATGCCAGTTGTGGGGGAGGATCTGCCCCCCGGGGGGAACGCTCCTCCTTAAGTATTTTTTAAATCGGAACCCCCTATTTTTATAACAGATTTCGATTCCCTGGCCCAAAATACATCGGAAACTGCTAAAATATTTTTTTTGCCACTCCCCCCACTCCCACATTTTGTAAATGCACCATGTTATTTTCTCGAAAATATCAATTTTTCCTCCCAAAAACTTTCGAGAATCATCAGCGATGCTTGGATGCTGGGAAAAAATGCTAACATTTTTGTCTAAATCATTTTTCCTGATAATATTCCTCCCTGGCGAGTTACACAGGTGTATCCATCTTTTTTCAACACCCTGTATATTAAGAATGTCAGCCCCCACCGCCCCACCATCTGACATGTACCTATGTAACCTAATAGTACTTGTTTCATATCTGTTTTAATGACAAGACAATGTAAAAAGTTACCTGCCTATTATATAATTAGGTACAGGGAGAAAAATATTTCACTACAATCACTCAATTTTTAATGAAATATTGCTATTTAATGTAGTAATCTTGAAACAGTCCAAAATATTGTAAATCTTGCTAGGCCACGTATTAGGCGGCTATTACACTCTCAATTAAATGTGATAAAATTTCTATGATCAAAGAAATATGACAGTGTAATACGTCAACTTTTATAATATTTACCTTCATAATATTTCTTTTATCATAGATAATTACAGTTTCTTATATTTGATCAATGTTTTTTGACGGATAAATCAAAATGGCGATTGAAAAGTGTTCGTGGACGGTTTTGGCTACGAAATTACTTTTAATTTAATATATGATCAAATCTTTGACATATTTATTTGATAGTGTAATAGCCGCATTACTAAAGTTACAATACGAATATTAATTTTTGCGTGCAGGATCGAAATCTATATTATTGGTATAGTTTAATTTGTTATACCAATAAAAAATATACTATTAATATAAATAAATTTACACAATCGTAGTATTTATTGTATTGTCTTTTAATTGAAATGAAATAATTTGTATAGCACTTTGTTAGCAAATAATTTAAACTTAAGAATAATTAGTTGAATAAATCATGTAAATGATATTTACGAATATAGTAAAAATTGCATATTATAAAAATTACAATGGAGATTGTACAAGTTACTCAATTGACAGTACGTGTTAAAACTGATAATATTTTTTGATACAAAATATAATTTTTTAATTGGCAACTGTAATTTTTATTAAAAAATCGACACCATTTTCCTGCGTGTTGACGTAATATAATATAATCTAACTTATTGTTAGTTTGATACTTATTTTTGCTTGCAGATATATCTATGTTCATAAAGTTTTCAATTTAGGTCCGGAGCATTTAAAAAATTTATTTTGTATTGAAACTGATATTAGTTTTTATCTGAAATATTTTATTCATAAATAAAATAGTTTATGAGCTATTTTGTCGCATCGTTTAAAATAGGACAGCCTGTATATTGCAGCGACATATTTATGAGATTTAGTAGAGCGGCAAATGTCTATCGCAAGCAATGTAGCAAGTAAATCATATTATATGCCACTGATATTTAAAATACAAATACCTATATCATGAGTAGGGTTCAAGGTAAAAACTGCCATTATATACCAGGTATTATAAAAAAAATATTCGCAAGTAAAACTAAATCATTATAATTTTTACAGGGTGCTGAATTATTTTATAGATGGGTTATAAAATGGAAATATTGAAAAAGATTGGGTAAAATCGACCTACACTAATATGCATAGGTTGTTCTTAATAAATACTATAATCCGAATCAAGTCCTGAGAGAATTTCAACAGGGCCCGGACCAAACCACATTTTGGGGGCCCCATACCCATCCGAGCGTTTCGAATAAATGCCATTCTAGTAAAATTCTTATAACTTTCTAATATTATTTTAGTATTAAAAATAAGGAGTTATTTTAAGAAAATTTTACAACTGCACATTTTCCTTTTTTTTGCTTTCTACTTGTACATTTTCCACAAGATGTACTACCTTTTTATAATACATTTGTTTTTTTGTAGTATACACAAAAATAACCCCTATTTAAAATAGTATAAGTATCAAATATGCGTAAAATATAAATAATTTCCAAGGGGCCTGGGCCATATGGCCCTCCTAGATCCCCTCCCCTTTATCTGGTCTTGGTACGATTAAAATGACTGTTGAAATAAATCTCACTTATGAGGATTATTATGTAAGGCTTCGCGCTGAGACGATACCTACTGTATTTATAATTTTCGTTAAGAGTCTCGATATTTCAACATGATTCTTCTTTAATATAATTAAGACACGATAATTATATAAATAAGTAAAAATTAAAATATACCTACTTACTTATACAATAGGGTGGGTCGAAAAAAATTTTTTTTCACGGATCAAATCATAATCCTGCGCAAAAGTAGCTACTCATTAATACAAGCATAACTCAACCATTATTTTTTTAAATTGATCAATATCTTCAGAGTTCAGATCGCGCAATGAGCCCAAAGTTTCGAAAAAATTATTAACATGTAAAAATGCTGAAAACTTTTTAACAGGTCTGATAACGACATTGAAAAGCACATATATCGTGACTGAAGAGTTAAAATCAAAAGGTCCTCAAATATTTTAGGGGACCTATCTTAAGACATTCCACTCAATGGAATAAGTGAAAAAAAATTGTTGAGTACACATTTTTTTTTTCAAAAATCTCAACTCGTTTGTTTTTGAGTCATCAATTTATGTCCGTATACCAAATTTCATCTTATTGTTAATATGTATAAAATTTATTTAGACAGACGGGCAGAGCGAAACTATAGGTATTCCCAGTTTTCTACGGAAACCTCAAAACTTGAAATTGCTTAAAATTTTTATTTTTTCTTCAAATATTAAAAAAAAAAATTGATTTTGGCTGGATATTATTCTTAAAAATCTCTATACATAATTTGACGTTCAATTTTAAATTACAACAAAGTCACCCTAAAGATAAATAACGAAAATTATACAGCGTCATATTCTGAACAAACTTGAAATTATATATTTATACCGATCCTTATTAATAATATATTTTGAAGCCCTTCAAGAATTAAATATTTGTATATACTTTGACAAACAAAATTGAATTTGTGGAAACATAAAACAGGAAGTTATTGGAAATGATATAATTAATTAATATTAATTATAAATTAAGGAAACCATTGTAATTATTTATAAACAGGTATGCATTAGATACATACGAGTATATATTCAATTATTTTATGAATATATTCAAATATATATTAATAAAATAATATACATACGTACCCAGGGCCGGCAGAAGAAATAAATTTGCGTGTCGAGTAAAAAAGTAAGGGAAAGGTGTAGTTAGAGAGGGTATTTTTTTTTAAATATGGTTTTTGGAACATGAAAAATTATCAATGAATGTAGTTATTCAGTGGTTCCTAAACATTTTCGAAATCATGGAATACTTCAGATTTAAAAAAAGTTGCGGAACACTATCTTACTAAATCACTAAGGTCATTAAACAAACAATAAAAATATGCATGAACAAGTTTTTAGCGCAACCCACAAAAGGTGGTAGCGCTTATATACTCGATTTTCCGTCCGTCCGTCCGTCTGTCTTCCATCGCGAGATCTCAACCCCCTGACTACTTAGAGACCTCGGGTTTTCGCTAAATGGTAGATCTGTGGTTCTAGTTTAGCCCATTTTAAGAATTTTTCCGGTCACGACCCTCCATTCGGCCACGAATAGGCATAATGTCTATTTTTCATACAAAATTTTTCATATATGGCTTCATGTACCTTGTTGGACTCGGGATTGACTCATGAATCGATAGGTAAGGGTATTTTTTGAATTGTGTCCTATTTGATATTTTTTTTTATTAAAAACTACTGTTAACGCATTAATAGCCAGTTAAATATAAACAAAAAGTATATTTCATAAAAGCCTAATCAATAGTTTTATTGACTTTTACTGTTTTTAAAATTATCAAGCCTAATACGTGATGGTGTTACCTTCATTTCTTTATCAATATTCCGAAGTCTTTCCAGTGATGTAGATTTTTTGCGATGGGGGAGGGGATATGAGTATTAAAACTCATAGTTACATTTTTCATTATGAAAATCATCTTTTATGTGGTGCTATGTACAAAAATTGGTTATATTCTTCATTATTGTTAGATGTATTCATTATTGAAAAAATGCTCGCATATTATAATCATTTTATAATTTTCGTACTCGTGGGAGGGAATTGATCCCCTTAATCCCCTCTAACTACTCCACTGAGTCTTTCACGTTCTTTAGTTTCAATGTTCATAAATGTTGAAAAGCTCAGTTCACACAAATATGAAGTTGAAAACTGTAACAAAATTGTCTGCGTTTATAGAAAGAAATGGGTACCTACTCAGCTAGCACAAAAATTCAGAATTCTTCAAAGCCAGTTCAGAAAATTTCAATATGATCCGTCGACTAACTGTTCTCTTCATGAAACAAAAATTCGTAAGTATTAACTGCAGCAAATGGATTTCTAATCCAATTTTCTGTATTTAGAGAAGGAAAGTAATGTACAATATTTTCTTCTAACAATGATAATTTATTGTTTTATGAAACGATTGAACATGATTATCAAATTTCTTATGAACTATTTTTTACTGTTTCGCGAACACCTGTTAAGAACCCCTTAGGCCTATTTCACATATATACGGTTCCATTCGGTTCGGTTCGTTTTCGGTCGCTGGCGACAAGTGTGAAACGGTGTTTCAGTTTGTATTCGGTACCTAATAGAAACCGTAGAGCACCGAATACTCCCTCCACACGAACAGTTTTGATCAGTTTTCTATTAGTGTGCAGGGAACAGAAAGCAATCAACGCGTTCATACACACTCGGTTTAGTTTCGGTTTTAACCTGATAGCGAGTGTTATTTTTTTTTTAGTTTTGTCGCGGATTTTCTAATAAAATGAGCGGTTTTCCAGATGTTGATGTGGATCATATTCATAATTCATGCTCTTTAGCTTCAGGAAAATAGTGTAGAATGCTCCAAATTCCTGTTGTAAAGTGATGAGATGGTGCTCCCAATGAATTCTAGTATTCCTCCTTCGTTTTTTATTTTTTTTATAGAGAAACAACATGGCAACAACTTGCTTTCTCTCCATGATAACTACTGAGTTTACGGAAAAAAATAAAACCTAATATGAATCGTATGAGAACCGTGTATGTGTGAAAGGGTTTGATTCGTTTTCGGCTGCAACCGAAAACGAACCGAACCGAATGGAACCGCGTATGTGTGAAACACGGTTTAGTTATACAAATGATATTCAAATAAGCTTTTTATTCATTAAATCTGACTCTATTATTTCGAAGTACATTCTTAGATAAGTCACACCGCTTATTATTTTTATTGATAAATTCTTCAAATGCTTTTCCAATTTCTTGTGGATAATTGGACACACGCAAATTTTTCGAAAGTCTAGTACAACATACCGAAGATGACTGATGCCGGCCCTGTAGGTATCAACAATGTATAGGTATATTTGATGGCAAAAGAATAAAGGTATGTTGGTTTAATATAAAGTCGGAGAAAATGAAGATATTTATATGTATACAAGTTGAAGAAAACTGTTTTTTCGTCAAGCTTAAGAGATTTTTATTTGTATCACAAAAGAACTTTTTGCGTTGTGTCTAGTGATATATAAAAAACCTAACATTATATATATTTATTTATGTTTTATAAAAAGAAAATGTTTTCATGTTTTGGGATATGTATTTTATGACACTGGAAAATATTTAATAAATATGTACCGGCTGGACTAAAAATAGTTTCGATTTTGTATATACGCAAATTCTTGTGTTGGATGTGTATGTGCGTTATTAAAGTGGTCTAACTTCAAAGAGATTTATCCAAGTGATAAAAAAATGAATACTGCGATGAATACTACAATTGACTAGATTATATGTAGTGAGTAGAGCTGGGCGCGTGAGTACTTTTTTGCTCACGATCACGAACGCTCACGAACAAATTTTTTTTAGTCACTCACGGTCTCAGAAATAAAAATCACGATCACGCACGCTCACGAATTGTATTTTTTTTTTACTCACGCCCGATCACGCACGGCGGGTCACGGTCGTGTCACGATTTTAATATGAAATAAATAAAATTTTGCATTAATTTTTTAATTATTTTTTTTTCGTGCAATATAATATGTGTATACTTTATATATATATTTGTATTTTTTCTTTTAAGTTACATTTTTAGTGCAAATTATAACAAAAAAATGGATAAAATATAATAGTATATAATAGTAACAATTAATACATTTAAAAATCTGGGGGATTATTAACATGTCGACAGAGTGATTTTAAATTTCTTTTAAGTTGGTAACGCTATGTATTTTATAGTGCTTCTTCTTTGAAATTCTAATTGTAGTCAATTGTAGCATTTCGTATTAACAATTAAATATGTGAAACGAATCCAAACGTATCATTCTCAAAATATGCACGGACTCACGCACGACAAAAATGTACTCACGCACGGTCACTCACGATTGTTTTAATGTTACTCACGATCCAATATTTGAAAATCGCTCATGCTCACGTCGGGTCACGGCCGTGACCCAACGTGACACGAAGAATTCACGGCCCGCGCCCAGCTCTAGTAGTGAGTACAATACCAGACAAAAGTCCGAATTAAAAAACGAAATACCCGTATTAATATCGTCATTTAAGAAAATCAGGAAATTTTTTTACACTTTTTAAATTTATAAAATTAAAAATAATAGAGTAAAGTCTGTATGTATGGAACACCATTCATGTTTTAGATAATAAAATTCTTATTTATTATTTAAAATCATTTCATTGGGCAGAGAATTTAATCTTGTAACGAGATCGGGCAAGCAAAAATAGTACCTATCCTTAAATGAAAAAAAACAGCCTCTTAAAAATGTGCGTGTAATATGTACCAGAGTTTGTTACCATACTACACGATTATCTACCATATATATGTAGGTACTAGGTGGTTAAAGCACTTTTTTTTATTTTTTTTTTAAACTTACATATACAATCTTGGCAAAAAGTATTTTCCACCCAGGTTAAATAAATAATACCAGTTGATAATAACGGAAATATTTATTATAATAAATTAATATTTTGTACAGATACCTCTTTTTTAAAACTCGATACTAAGCATCGTCATTATTGTGGAGTAATTATTTGCCACTCCTTAATCAAGATTTTGTTTATATTTTTATTTGATGTGATTGAGTGTTCCCTAATCGTGTGCTTTAATATCGACCAAATATGTTTAATGGGGTTGAGATTCGATGATTAAGGAGGCCAAATCCCATTATCTGAGAACCACTTCATCGTCACTCGCGATTTGTGACAGGCGCATTTTCTTACTGTAAACGGGCGCTGTTCATGTTGGTATCACCGAACATTTTATGAAGAGATGGTTTTAACGCAGTTTACTGTACTTGAGTGTCTTTTTTTAACTCATTTGGCCCTTTACACAACGCGATTTTGCCCACTCCATGTCAAGTCAAAAAATGTTACATATCTAAGAATTGACGGGGGTGGCAAATACTTTTGGCCAAGGCTGTATGTTGTCACTATGTAAAAAATAGCAGTGGCGGACGGGTCTAGGACAATTCAGCGCCGCCGTTTCAGCGCCGCCATTTCATCACCGCCGATTCAGCGCCAGGACAATTCATCACCGGCCGTTTCAGCGCCAGTACCAGTAAATTAAATGAATGTAAAGATGTTCGTCGGTTACTGTATATTTTTTTGTTTGTTTTAATTGTCCTGAAGCTATTCAGAGTATTTAAATTCAAATCAATTTTGTGATTTTTTTCTTCAAAACAAATAAAAATACTCTTTTAAAGAATAAAATAGACAAATTTAGATTTTGTCAGTGCAACGGTATGTTTCAAATCTTATTTAAAACATAAATCTGTAATGGTAAATATGATATTTAATAATAAAATTATTGTTCACTGCAAAAATAACATCAAAAATTTAAATTATTTATTGTCATTAAAAAAATCGTTTTAATTTATTATTAATATTTTTATTTTATTTTTTATTTATTATTATTTAGATAGATAATTTTTATTTAGTAATTTTATTCTACGTCAAAAAAACATTAATCTTTCATTGGCAATTTTTTTTAATAACTTAATCTTTCCAACAATTTTTAGGACAATTTAAAACAAACAAAAAAATATACAGTAACCGACGAACATCTTTACATTCATTTAATTTACTGGTTCTGGCGCTGAAACGGCCGGCGATGAATTGTCCTGGCGCTGAATCGGCGGTGATAAAATGGCGGCGCTGAAACGACGGCGCTGAATTGTCCCATTCCGGTGGCGGACAGAACCTCCGTAATAGACAGTTCATTTAGTGAACACCATCATGAAGATTTGTAGGTACTAAAAAAAAGAATTTTTCCGAAAGTGGATAGTCATGAAGTACTGAATGATTAATATACTTTCCCACTATTTGTTTTACCACGATTCTGGTTAATTATAACATTTCATCATAGCCGTACTCCATAATACCTGCAACCACATATATTTAAAAAATATTGTTATTGTCGAGGTAACATTGTTACGGAGATTAAAAGTACTGTTTATACCGCCAAACCCTATACTGACATTTTTAAACAATATAAACAATTTAAACAATTTAATACAATAAAATTTTAAAGTAACATACTTTAACATAAATAATCAAAAATGGAAAATATCATTAAATTGCTCTCAATGACATACCGGTACTCTAAATACTGTCATGTCACAGACGCAGTTTTTGAAAAGCAATATAAACAATTTAAACAATTTAATACAATCAAAATTTAAAGTAACATGTGTAGGTACACCTTAACATAAATAATAAAAAATGTAAAATTTAATTAAATTGTGGAATTACATACCGGTAATCTAAATACTGTCATGTCACAGACGCAGTTTTTGAAAAGTAATTTAAACAATTTAATACAATCAAAATTAAAAGTAACATGTGTACCTATTCACAGCGTGCGCGATGACAGCGCCAACCAATGGGTGGACTTTGGTAGCAACTTGGGTGGACTTTGACGTACTAACAAACAAATAATTTCAATAAAATATCGTAATATATACATTTTAGACGATTATTTATGACTATTCGCTATGTGCACGAAGTCTACTAACGCCGCTAGCGGGTAATAGAGAAGGATTGAATGGATTCAACTCTCTTTTTATCATTGTTTAATAATATGTTTAATACCGTGAAATTTTTTATTTAACAAATATCATTTAATTTAGCTGTTTGCATATAATATAAATAGTATAGCATAAAAGGTACGTGAAAATTATTTATTTAATAGAGAAATAATTAATTCGTTTACATTGACATCATAACCTCAAATTTTGGCGCCGATAATTTTACAATATTGCTCACCACGAACATTCGCATCGACATTATTTCTAACTCCACCCCCTTGCACATAGTCTATAGTGGGATTAACCATGTTGACCTTTCTATTTTCAGTTAAAAACGAGCCTATTAAAAATGACAGTTAGTCCACCCAAAGTGTTATTTTTTGCCACGTTGTGCGCTGTGATGGATTTCGTTTCCCCCACTACCTACTTTGCACCCAGCGAATACCTTAACATAAATAATAAAAAAATGTAAAATTTCATTAAATTGTTCAATGACATACAGGTACTCTAAATACTGTCATGTTAACAGACGTAGTTATTTTGAGGTGTAAGCTTAAATACATATTAATGTTGTGCTTATAAAATTTAAAATGGAACAACAAAAGGGGGTGTCTATATTACCCGCCTGTTCCATATATACCGACTTTACTCTAACAATAAACATTAATGTTGTAAAATTGTTTCTTCAGAGCTCTTCTAAAGTACACTTTTAACAAAGTTCCATATCAAGAAGCCTCAGAACTTATATTATTTACTAAAGTGTATTAAATTTACTAACCTTTGGTAAAAGCAACATACTGCGCATGTAACTAACTCTCAAAAAATTAAAGAGAACTGTCATATAAGTTTGATACCCCGTTTGAAAGTGTTTACAAGCTATCAATTTTATTTGTTAAGCTGCCATACCGGACAATTCTATCGAAAAAAAGTAAACACATAATTTTTTTGTAATACTTTTTTATTGTTTTCAAATATTCATTTGTTATTTTGATTGTTGTAATTGTGACTTTTGTTTAAAAAAAATTTTTTTCATGGCCTACTTAACCCTTTGTAGCTCAAGATCTTAAAAATTTAAATTATGTTGATAAAGAGACAAGTTTAGGCATAAAAAATACACGTATTTTTCAGAAATTTAAAAATATTTATTTTTAATTATTTATTTGACTTTTTTGGGAGTGAGATTACTGTGAGTTCATCGTATAAAAACACTTATGTCGTATGGCAGGATTTGAAACAATTATTTAGTTTGTTGTAGCATAATGCTATACCGCATTTTTCGCAAATTGTTTGTGAAACGCCATACACTGGGGAAACTTACAACGTATTCTTTTTTCTACCCAAATCGGCCAATAACCGGATCTGCTCCTGCCTTACTGCCAATAGTTACGTAATAATACGTAAGTCAATAGGTTATGGCATCTGTGAATTTTACTTGATACTTGGGGCTACAAAGGGTTAAATGTTTGCAATAAAATACTTTGTAAATATCAATAGTATTTATAGTATTTCGACATATTTTCGAAAAAAAAAAAGAATTACAACCACATAAAGTTATTAATCTTTTTGATGTAGTAATACTCACCCCTTCTTTAAAAATAATTAATCATATTTACTTGAAAAACGGAGAAACTGTGATTTCTTAGTCACTTGAACTTGAATTGCACGTTTACGACAAATGTTGTCACACATCAAGAAGTCTTTATCAGGAGTCTAATGATTCCAGTCTGGAATCGTTAGGCTCCTGATGAAAACTTTTTGTGAAGTCGAAACACGTGTCGAGTGTTATAACATTTGTGGTAAAGGTGCAATTTTAGTATAAGGGGCCATATCAGTGTGAAATTTTCAAAAAAATCAATAATTTTTTTTGCCTTTTTGGAGAGTTTATAGTTTCAAGAATATTATGTGAAAATTTCAAGGCCGTATCTCTAATACTCTCCAAACAGCAGCCTTCTAAAGAGCGACCGCTCGCAGATATGAAATGCCCAGAAGCTGACGTTAAGGGGCCATACCAGTGTGAAATTAAAAAAAAAAAAACATTTTTTTTGCCTTTTTGGAGAGTTTATAGTTTCAAGAATATTCTGTGAAAATTTCAAGGCCGTATCTCTAATACTCTCCAAACAGCAGCCTTCTAAAGAGCGACCGCTCGCAGATATGAAATGCCCAGAAGCTGACGTTAAGGGGCCATACCAGTGTGAAATTAAAAAAAAAAAAAAACATTTTTTTGCCTTTTTGGAGAGTTTATAGTTTCAAGAATATTCTGTGAAAATTTCAAGGCCGTATCTCTAATACTCTCCAAACAGCAGCCTTCTAAAGAGCGACCTCTCGCAGATATGAAATGCCCAGGAGCTGACGTTAAATGCGTTTTTCTCGAAATGAGATTTTTAAAATTTGCTGACATTGTAACTCAAAGAGCAATTATCCGATTTACTTGAAATTTAAACTGAGTACTCTTGAATATATTTACGATAGGATATTTTTGATTGGATGAAAATGGCGATTTGGCATTAAAAATATGACCATTTTATAGGCAAAAACAGACTTTTTTTCATAACTACGCCATTTTGTTAAATTTTGAAATTTTTCGAAAATCTTAGTTCATCGTACAGGAAATACCTTCCAGTTTAACGACATTATTTCATTTTTCAATTTCAACTACTCCATCGTCCGAAATCATAACCGCAGTGGAGAAGATTTTTTTTGGTGTCTCCGAAGACAGCGCATAAGTCGCTTAGATATCGATATTATTACATGAAAAAATTATGGAATATATTCTCAATTTTCCAAAATATTTCATTGAGTATTTTTCTTCCAAAAAATTTCCGTAAATCACCCAAATTTCCAGCGTTCATACTGGTATAACCCCTTAAGTAATCTTATTTAATCAAATCAGTATCTCTTATAGAACCAGATCCCTATGCTGGTAAAATTATAACATTCGGTATATAACACTTTTAAAAGCATAATTTTCACCTGAATTTCATAAACATTCCACCATTATATTTGATAAATATACTGCCATATTAATATAAGGTTTATTCGAAAAATTCGTACATATTTATGAAAATAATCAGGATGTTTTTGGAATATTCTCTCTGCATATTTATATTCGTATGGATGTATTTTTCTCTTCACATACATATTTCCTACGTACATAAATACACGTAAATTCTTCCTCCTGAGGAAACGAAATGGAATTTTTCATATTTTTATAAGTATTTTCATTTTATTACATGTGTATGAGTACACGTATTTAATATATCGGGTGTCCCAGATAACTTTTCCAGCATGGGGATCTCAGTATCTATAAAAGATACAGGTTTGGTTAAATGAGTAGAATTATTTGTAAGAAAGGGGTGAGTATTACTACACAAAAAAATATTCATAATTCTATGTGGTTTAGGCGGTATACCCAAAAAACTGAAAATTCGGAATTTCTTTAAATGGCTATAACTTTTTTGTAAAAGTAGATAGGTATTTTTTGTAGACGGTTTCTCAAAGCACTTTTTTCTGTAGAATCGATTGGTGTATTTAGATTTTTTATATCACTTTTAGTTTCCGAGTTATGAGCCCTAACTTTAGTTTTTCTTATGGACCACTAAGTTGGCTATGGCATATTTGAACGTGTTTTTTACTCTACTTTACAACGATATGTCACATGCCATACTTATTGTAAAAAAAATAATTATAATGTATTTTTTTTAAAAGTTAATTGTTTTCAAATAGTCATTTGTTATTTTGATTGTTGTTATTGTGATTTTTGTTTACAGTTTTTGTTTTTCATGGCTCACTTAAATGTTTGTAATAAAATACTTAATAAATATCACTGGCATTTAGTACATCGACTTGTTTTCGATAATAAGTATGGCATGTGACATATCGTTGTAAAGTAGAGTAAAAAACACGTTCAAATATGTCATAGCCAACTTAGTGGTCCATAAGAAACACTCATAACTCGGAAACTAAAAGTGATATAAAAATCTAAATACACCAATCGATTCTACACAAAAAAGTGTTTTGAGAAACCGTCTACAAAAAATACCTATCTACTTTTACAAAAAAGTTATAGCCATTTAAAGAAATTCCGAATTTTCAGTTTTTTGGGTATACCGCCTAAACCACATAGAATTATGAATATTTTTTTGTGTAGTAATACTCACCCCATTCTTACAAATAATTCTACTCATTTAACCAAACCTGTATCTTTTATAGATACTGAGATCCCCATGCTGGAAAAGTTATCTGGGACACCCGGTATAATAGTTCAAAGGTTAAACATTTTGTTTTATAATTCCATATTTTGCTTGTGTTTTCAAATCTAGATTATTTGTTTTTATGACATTGATTAACGTTATAATTTCTACCATATTTTCCATAAGAAAAGTACTTTGATGTTTTAATATATTACATAATTATTGTATATTAATTATTGATAGCTATTTAATTAGGTAATAGCATAAAATACATTTTCATCTATACATATAATTAATAATACTATATTTTCATATTATTGATAAATAATCAATAAAACAGTTCACTTAAAAATCTCTAATAGAAGTTACAAACTTTAACAACATAAAAATTTTATTATTTTATGGAATTTAATAAAGTTGTATTGTTTTTAAAAAAATCTTAAGATTTTAATATAAAATTAACAACTTATTAACGGCTGGATTTAGGTATAGAACATGGTTTGTAAAATATGTTGAGAATTGGACAGGCAATTCGAAAATGTAAAAATATATAGGGTGTTCCATTTGAAAATTTTGATACACCCTGTACAAATAATACAATTTTGTAAATGTTTGACATAATATCGCAATAATAGAGAATATGCCAAAACTACTTCAAACAGAAAACAAATTTTTTTGTTGTAATTAGAAAATTACAAGGTGTTGAAAATGTTCCTATTTTCTTACAAAATTGGTAATTATTTCTAAACCGCTTTGTATAATCCAATACATGATATATCAAAATACTCAGAAAAATGAATGCTTTTAGATTAGCAAATAAAAATATATAGTATTGTATTTAAAAAAACATAACTTTGATTTGAAACGCAGTTATGGGTCATCCTGTATAGATGTCACTATTTTCAGATTATGCCGCTCCTGTAGCCTAAGAACTTTTGCATTTAAAGTTTTCTTCCAATTCTTATAATAAATGAAATATTGAGCTTTGACACTGTAACGGTTTGGGTTCTAATTTTATTCCATATTCTATTTATTCTTTAATCGGCTAGGCAGAATGACCTATAGGAGACTAGAAACGTACACTTCTAACGTTAATAAAATAAATTTAATTATAACGATCACTCATAACAATAGTTTAACAATGGCTTACACAATTATAAAGATTCAGCATATTATAAATTTCTTGTTAAAAACAAATAACAAAATTTATATTACCCATAGAATATATATGAACATAGAAGTTATGATTTAAATACTCATCATATAACTCAAATCATTTAAAACACGTTATATTTAAACACTATTAGGCCCGGTTTCTCAATTTGAGTTTAAACTTCAGATTAAATAATCGTCATCCTAGGTTTAAACTGGAGATTATGTCCAGTTTAAACCTCACTCTGTTTCTCAATATAAGTTTAAATGGAGGCTTTTTTTATGTCAAACTAAAAATTAACCTCTAATTATTATATTAAATGTGATAAAAACGGGTTAATTTCAATAAAAGAGAACAGGGTACATTACTAGAATTAATAAAAGAATATAGTGCTACTATAGAATGTAAAAGAAGTTGAATAATAAGTTAATATTTAGGCTAGAAAAATAAATTTTTTCATCTGTCAGTTAAAAGTTAATCTTAAGATTAATTATAATTTTTAACTGGACATTGAGAAACAAATTTATAGTTTAATCTTAAGTTTAACTGGGACATGTGGTTTAAACTCATATTGAGAAACCAGGCCTTAATGTCAAACACTTTTTATAACAATCAAACACTATTTATGGCGAAGACCCTGTGCTAACGACTGACTAGATTTTATTTCTCTATCTGTATTCCAACGAGTATTGCGTAAGGTCCCTTTTTCCAAAATTGTTATCAATAAAACATAAGCAAGGGATTACGCAATACTAATTGCTATCGATTACGATTTGAAAAACAAATGTTATGAATAACGCTACAACACAGTCCTGGGACACCCTGTATATGTATGTACTAAAATAGTAGTTAAAATAATTAATTAATCAGTCATTTATAAGTCACATGATAGGGTTTCGTAGCCATTAAATTAATTTTAATTTATCTGTTTTAGGTCTTTCATCAGGAAACAAAAAAATCACAGAAATGTTTTAATGATTTTTTTTTAATTACGATTTAGTCAACAGTACGATATTGGAAACTCTGACATTTTATAAATAAATTTTAATTATAACCTTAACTGAACCAAATAAAACTGGAATTGGTAATTAGTTTTTTACATGTTGTAGATAACATAACTATAACATACTTACATTTCATTAAATTGAAAATCAACTGAATTGACAATGCTCTACAGTCTACACTCTTAAAAAAGTTCGTATAATATAATTACATCAAACAACATATTTTTTTAAACGATTGTAATTTTAATATTGTATCTTCTACGAGTGCAAAAATTGTTATGTGCACATGATCTCAAATTAAAACTTGAAATTTTGACGAGTTATTGACTGTTTTTCATTTTAGTATTGTATCAACAGAATAATTTTTTTTTTACGTAAATTTCGAATACATTCATTCAAAATTCTAAGTAATAAATATTGGAGGTGTGTGTGTGTGTGTGTGAAATAATGTAAAACAAATCCCTGGTAAGGGCCCCCTTCTGAGAAATTGTCTGGTGCCTCTATTTCTATAGTTACGCTACTGGTGATACCTACTATAAATAATCAATCGATATTGCATTTGCCCTAATTGCTAAGCGATAAAAGGCACAGCAAAACTTGTATTTCTCGTGTTCCGTATGAAAACATTTTTTTGTATTTATGGCACTGATATTCAGAATATCATTGAAGTTAAAACGAATACGTTTCACTTTGACCGTCAAAAGTAAACTTGCGATGTTTGTTTACATCAAATATTTATAAAAATTTCGTTTTACCTTTTCAACAAAAATTTTTGAGATTATTTTTTCTTTTTGAAAAAGGAATATTTAAATAGTCTAATCTTTGATAAAAAATTCTGAAAAAAATAATGATTTATTTCTAGGCTTTCCAACTTCAAAGTATGAAGTTTGAATCCAAAACTAATGGATAGATTTTAAAAGAGCGGTAACAAATTAAACATGCATTCGGTGCGGATTCTCAATATGAATTTAAATTTTATAAAAAATTATAAATTATAATTTTTATAAATTCATATGTTTTTCATTTTTTTTTTAGTATTCTTTAATTTCTTCAGCTTCGGTTACGTAAAAAATGAAGTTATCGTCAGAAAAATAAAGTTTATCTCAAGAATAAGAATTAAAATATATCCGATTTTTGATAAATACAGTAGGCCCTACTGCTAGCTTTGTTAAAAAACATAAAAATATTCTTCTGTAGGCTTTCGTGGTCGTTGTCCATAGTAGCTAACTTTTCGGGCTGTTGTCCACGTTGTCGTATTCTTAAACTTGACGTTTCGACTTTCATGTCAGAATCTTCTTCAGAAGTGATTCTGAAACAATGAATTTCAGAATCACTTCTAAAAGAAGACTCCTACATGAGAGTCGAAACATCAAATTTAAGAATACGACAACGTGGACAACATCCCGAAAAGTTAGCTACTATTCTACT
Source organism: Sialis lutaria (assembly GCA_949319165.1). Classification (NCBI taxonomy): domain Eukaryota; kingdom Metazoa; phylum Arthropoda; class Insecta; order Megaloptera; family Sialidae; genus Sialis; species Sialis lutaria. The sequence continues at coordinate 6,395,589 of OX439233.1, read as the reverse complement.
ATCATAAAAATATTTATATCTATCTTCAAAGACATAGCAAAAAAGTGCATTTTAAGGTTTTTATGTAAAATTTTGAAATTGTAAAAAAAATTAGGGACGTATTAAGAAAAATTTCGATAATATTTTTTAATAAAATTTTATAAAAATTAAGTAGCTAACCAATGGCAGTTCTTAATCAGTATTTATTAAAATTGATCAGTAATTAACTACTTTTGGTGAATTTAGCACGAGGAAGCACTATTCACTTGGCTAAAAATATGTTTTAAAATTTAATATAAAGGCTGGTTTACACGCTACGATAAATCGTAACAATTCGATCGTTACGATAAATTGTTACAATAAATCGAAAGAGTGTGTACTGTTTACATGCAATGATTTCTAGTCCAATATTCATTGTCGACCGCGGTATACTCAGTCAGTTTTTGTCATGGAGGAAGTACTGTTGTGATCGTTTGTTTAGCAAGAAAAGTGAAAAGGTCACGAAGACCTAGAAGAAAGTGGAGCCGCCAGTGGTTGATGAAAAATAGGGTATTTTCTCACATAAAATTATTGAAAAAATTTCGAAATGAACCCAATCACTGGCAGAATTATTTAAGAATATATGAAGAGACTTATGTTGAGTTGTTAAAAACCTTTCCCGTGAACAGCTAATGCAAACTGAGTCAAATTGTATCAATGAATGGCTGCTACTTGTTTACACGTTCCAACTTGTCGTTACGATTTGCAGAAATTGATGCCGGCCAGCATCAACCATCCAATCCAATTCCAATAAATTGCTACAATGTTCTGTTTACACAATTCGATCGTTTGCATGCAACGATTTGTAAACCAGGCTTTAAGATCAGTTATTGTTTTCAAAATAAGCATATTTCAATTACTTTTGGGACTTCAATAAGCAACGACAATAACTATGTTGAACTATTCCAATTCTAACTTTTCCGAACGTCATCTGAATTTAGGTCAACATCTCTCAGATACGAATGCACATATTTTATATTCTCTAACTCTAAAGTTCACTGAGTTTTCCAAATGGTGTTTGTAATAAAACATTACATATACGTTTACGAAACAAATTAAATTATTTTATGGGTCATAACACTTGACTCTAAGTACCTACTGTTTATATGAAATATAACAAAAATTACATTATATATTACAATATTGTTCAAAAATTTTAAAAGTATTTTACGTATTAGGAGTCATCCATAAAATACGTCACACGTTAAGGGGCGACGGAGGTCTACAAAATGTGACACGGTGTGACAAGGAGGATGAAGAGTCACAAGTTTTGTGATGTCACATCTAAAAATCAAAACAATGATTTTTATTTGAATTATAAGAGCAAAAATGTGAAGAAATTTTTGGGAAAATTTCAAACGTGAATGTTAAAATTTCATATAAATCAAAATGATATAAACAACCTAGGACAAGGAAAGAATATTTATTTTTTACAAGCTTTTATTCAACTTCACTTGTTAGTTAGTAAGTTAAAATCAAATATTGCAATCAAAATTTCGACTAGTTCTTAGTCTTAGCTTTAAAATTTTATATATGTGTATAAGTCTAATGACAATGCAATATCTAATATCGTTCTAAATCCAATATGGCGGACGCCCCAAGATGGCAGATTACCGTTTTCTTAATAACCATCTTAATATGGGTATCAAATGAAGAGGTTTGATGAGTAGAATACAATTAACTATATGACGTCATTCTAAATATAATATGGCGGACACCCCAAGATGGCGGATTACCTTTTTCTTCATAACTACCTGAAGTATAAATTGATATACAGTGTGTAAGTAAGACCGTGTACGGCATTACTCGCAGTTGGTAAGTTATACAAACCTAAATCTTTTCTTCATTAGGTTCAGAGTACCCCCGCTTATTGCGCTTTGATGAAAAAACTTCAGTCCATGTCGATTTTTTGAAAAGAATGTCACGATCAGTTTCTCCTCATTTTTGGCCATTTTCCCTACTGAAGCATGATCTGGAAAGTCGTCGACATTTTTCAACTTTTTAAACCGATTCACCCACTTCTAAACAAATGCCTTCGACTTTTTAATGTACTTGGCCGCCACTGCTTAGATATTTTTGACCCTTTTGGGTGCGTGCAAAAAAACACGGTTTCAAAACGTTTCGCGTACACGTCACTCAAATCGCGGTTTCTGTGTTTCTCTGACAAAAGATCGATATAGACTGAAATTTTTTCATCAATGCGCAATAGGCGGGGGTACTTTGAACCTAATAAAAAAAGATTTAGGTTTGTATAACTTACTGACTGCGAGTAACGCCGTACACGCTCTTACTTAACACACTGTAAGATAAGAATAGATTTTTTTTTAAATTTATTAGTTCAAATAAATATATATAATTTTTGATAATAACATAACAATTTCATGAATAATTAATTGATTAAAAGCTATATACATTTGCCTAGAAGAGCGTCATATGCCCAAAATCACTGGTTTATCTTTGAGAACTGGTATAGACCACTGATGTTCAGTGACTTTTACGTTCACTGAAGGAATCAGTGGAATTATCACTGATTCAGTTCAAGAGAGCATAAAAAAGAAATTTGGTATCGTCTCGGTCTTGGTTTCGTTTACAATGAGAAAATTATTGTCTCGGTGTGCAGCCAGTGCCGGATTTACCCTATGTGATGCCCTAAGCACTAATCATGTGAAGGACCCCTTTTGTAATTTCGAGGACCTTTTTTTTAGTCGCAAAAATTCTGAAAACCTTTTTTTTAATCCTCACCTCAATTATGCTGATGCCCTCACATGGTGCCCCCTATGGTCGGGTGCCCTAAGCAATTGCTTTTTTGCTTATTGGTAAATCCGGCACTGTGTGCAGCCCTAGTTAAATTTTAATTCTTAATGTAATAAATAAGATATTATTATTGAACATAACTGTACATTCATACTACATATGTTTAAAAACATCTTAAGTCAGTTGGAACATAACAGTTTTTCACAAAACACTACGTCATTTTGCAAGAAACACACCATTAGTGTTTATTTTGTTTGGCAAAGTTGGTATTTCTCTATTCGAGTAACAGCCTATCTTGTTTATTTGCTTCACATTTGTGGAGATCAGTTGATATTGTGATAAAAGAAGATTAATAATTAGTGACTGGATATAAAATGCTCAGATGTTCAAATGCACTGTTATTACAGTTGGGGTATTGTAAATAAATATCGTTTCAGCTTTGTGTGTAAAAAGCGGCTTACAGATAAGAATATATACTGAATACATACAGGATATTTCAGTCAAAGTCGTAAAATAATTTTTTAAAAATGTTTGAAAATGAATTTAAAATTTATTTGTTTATGAATTAATTTAGTGGATAATCTTATTTTAGAAATATTACCGGGTAGTAACGCAGGTAAACGTTATGTTAATTTTAGTTTAAAATCAATATAAGAGAAAAGTGGTGTACCTCGGGTCATTGAAAATTAAAAAAAAATCTCTTTGAAATTTATGTTCTCTTCAGTAGGGCTGTAATGTATAAATATTTCACTTTATTATAAATGTACCGGGTGCACTAGAAAACTTTTCAGTAACTTTAATGTTTATTATAAAAAAATAGCAATTTCGTTCGCGTCACCCATAGAGAAGAAGAAAACTAGGTAGGTAAAGCAGATTTCTGTTTAAGTTGATAAAACAGGTCACTCGTATAAATGTTACACTCATCGCTTGATTTAACGACGTTGTTTGTAATTCAACCGCTTGATTAAACGACGTCGAGAGGAGGCCTCATCACCTTTCGCACAGAAATATAGTGTAATGTTGGGGATAGGGGAAGGTCGATAAATCGAGCGGTCGTTAAATCGCGAGATGATTATATTTATACTCATTTTTTAGGGTTCCGAAGAAACCCTATTAATCTCACTTTGTCGTCCGTCCGTCCGTCCGTCCGTCCTAATCACTCTAAGCTCAATAGCTCGTAAACTATATAAGCTAGAACCTTGAAATTTTGACAGAATATGTAAAATAGCACCCTCTAGTAAAATATGTACAAATATTTTCGAAAAATATTTTTTTAGGGGGGGTGCTAAGAAGCTAAAGACACCCAAAAAAAATATTTTTTTTTATATCAAGGCAAGTGGCACATCAAAATGTGTAACCAAGCTAGTGTAATTTGATCCTTATTCTTATTTTTTTATAAATCAAAAATGGCGCCTACAGGGGGCTTTAAAGCAAATTCAAAAAACCAAAAAAAATGTATTCCAAGTCGTGTGGGATGTCAAAATGTTGATTTTCAGAATTTAAATTACTCAATGTCCTTCCTCAGGATACAAGCTATCTCCCTGCCAAATTTCATCAAGATCGATTCAGTGGTTTAATCGTGAAAAGGTAATAAACAGACAGACAGAGAGACACACTTTCGCATTTTTAATATTAAGTATGGATAGTAACAAGAAGACTAATGATAGTAAGATATATGTATATACATTGTTTGTGTAAAATTTAGGTTATAGGCTTGGATATATGCATAGGCATAGAGATATGGACAGCGCATTCGTATTTAACATAATGGTGTAACATGGGTGTAACATTTGTTCTGTAAGTGAGAGAGAGAGAGATGCAAGTCGTTTGGAAAATAACATATATGATTTCCAAACAATTTCTGTCTCTCTCATTTGACACGGCTCTTTTTACGAGTCAGATGCGCATTTCAAATGCGTCCATTTCTTTATGTCTATGGATATATGTATACATTGTTTGTGTAAAATTTAGGTTGTATGTATAAACTGTTACCAATGAAGAAGAATATGTAAGGTAATACAGGTTCTTATAATAGTCGATAAAACAGATCGTAAAGTCAATTTTTCGGGATACAAAGTAGCATTTTGCGAGTGCTTTCTAGTGGGCACTCTCAAATGAGGTATCAAACTTATATAGTTATCTTGGAGTTTCATGAAGACTTTGACATGTTTTGCGCACGCGTTGTATCAGAACCAACGCGAACGCAACGGTATCAGAATCGCCAAATGTGTTACAATACGTTGAAGTATCACTGCTTTAACTTTCATAGATAGAGTCATGTGGGGCAAGAGTGCCGTCAGAATGCGTACACTTACCTCAATATCGGGGTATATGTGCGCAGCACTGCGGGTAAGTGTACGCACTTATAATAACTTAAACGGAAGCTTGTTAAATATAGTTAAACTATATTTAATGTCATAAATATAATTTTTTATCAACATATATCATTATTTATTTTATTTTTAATATTTATATATTAAATATATACTCTAACAAATACTGTTTATCTCAATTTATATCGAAAATAAGGCTTAAAGTAATTAACATTTTTGTATCGAGATAAATTAAAACGAGATAGCTATTTGTATTCTACTCATCAAACCCTTTCATTTGATACCCATATGAAGATGATCATAAAGAAAAAGGTAATCCGCTATCTTGGAACATCCGCCATATTGGATTTAGAACGATATTAAATATACTATATTGCATTGTCACCGGACTCATATATGTATACAAAATTTCAAAGCTCTATCTTAATTAGAACTAGTCGAAATTTTGATTGCAAAATTTGATCTTAACTAACTAACTAACAAACTAACAACAAACAAGTGAAGTTATATAAAAGCTTTTAATAAAAAGAAATGTCAATACACAAACAACTGTGACTATCGGGGTAAAAGTACGCATTGAAATATGCGTACTCTTATCCCACAACCTTCTGCGCACACTTAACCCAAACCGCTTGTACAAAATTAGGTTAAAATTAAACACTGTTGCGTCATTCTACCAAGTTTTGATATGTAATTAGTAAAACTAGATACATAAACTAGTATACTTGGATATAACTAATACTAATTACCGTAACATGAATATAAAAGTATTTCAATCAAAACTTGAGAAAAATCGTAAGAATTATAACCAAAATTTTTACTTACCAATATTACTAAAACTACGTAACCTTGTCAGACAAGACTCCAGCCTTTTGACCAACGTCGTAGTGACTACTGAAGGCAGTCAGTTCCCCTACTCTAGTGTCAACAGTTGTATAAAAAATAAGCCTGCGCACACTTACCCGCTGCGCACACTTGCCCCACATGACTCTACTATCATAAAATTAATACCTCATTTGAGAGTGCTTGGTAACCAGCAAAATTTGCTAGTTTGAAAATGAACACGAAAACAAAATACACTGTGTATTGTTTATTCAGTATTTGAAACTACATAATGAAATTATAGTTGTTGTTGTCATTGTTTAAACAAATAGGATATTAATTAATTCCACACGAAAATTCGTTTCAAGAAAAGAGGTAATTGCTTTAATGTAATGTGCTTTAATTTAATGTTTTGTTTGTTTTTAAAACACAAATATATTCGTCTGTGGCTTTTGTAAGACGTTTTCAAACACTTTTTTCGTAATTTAATTTTCAGATATTGTAATAATGAATTGTAACATTTTTTAAATGGAACATTCTGTATATTATTATTGGATTTTATAGCTGAGAATATTCTCTTTATAAAAATTTAATACATGCGTGGTGGTAAAATTGATATAAAACAAGATAATGTGAATTTTAAAAATAATGTGCTATCAAAATTTAGTTAAATACAATCAAGTGATTAAAATATTTAAAATAATAATTAACGCCGGTTGTTTGCGAATTTTTAACATTTCATTTCAGTGTTATATTGACATAAATAATTAGAATTCAAAAACAATGCGAACAAATGGTATGAATACCTAAAATTATCGTTTTAAATATTTTAATCATCTGTTAAAATTTAATTAAATTTCCATAGCGCACTATTTTTCAATATTTTTTTTAATTCAATACTCGTTATATTTTGTTCTATATTAATTTTACCATCATGTATGTAGGGTAGGGCGGGGCTTAAAGGTCCGCGGGTAAAAAGGTCCACAATGCATATCTAAGAAACCGTATCCGGAAAGTTGTTCGAATGTAATTTGTTCGAAAGTAATTTGTTCGAAAGAAATTTGTTCGAAGGAACTTTGTTCGAACGAATTTTGTTCGAATGGAAATTTGTTCAAATGGAAATTTGTTCGAAGAACATTTGATCGAACGGAAATTTGTTCGAATTTTTAAAATTATTTTAAAAATATGTGACAAAATGTAGACTACGAAAATCTTATATATATGTCACGTCTAAATTAAAAAATATACGTGAAATTGATTTGTTATTAATTACAGATAATTAGCTCAGGGCCATATTATTATAGGGCCTTAACAATTTGAGGCCAATTACGATAAGAACAATATAATTCTTAGTTATAAAAAAACACATTCCTAAGTACACATTTTAAAGTTTTTATTTTTTTTTTTATAATAAAATTTGTAAAAAAAATAATACGGCCCTGATCTAATTATTTGTAATTAATAACAAATCAATTACACGTATATTTTTTAATTTACACGTGACAAATATATAAGATTTTCGTAGTCTACATTTTGTCACATATTTTTAAAATAATTTAAAAAATTCAAACAAATTTCCGTTCGATCAAATGTTATTCGAACAAATTTCCATTCGAACAAATTTCCATTCGAACAAAATTCCTTCGAACAAAGTTCCTTCGAACAAATTTCTTTCGAACAAATTACTTTCGAACAAATTACATTCGAACAAATTACCTAGATTCCTAAGAAACTAGTGAAGTATTGTTCTTTCTAATTATACGAGCGTTTAGAAGAGGCAGTCAAGCGACGACGCTAGATACACGACCACGTCTCAAAATTTTAACGAAAGTAAATTTTTTCATTGTTATTCTTTTTCGTTTCGAGCAGTGTTTTTTTCGTTTACCATGCCTAAACATAGTTTATAAGCATACGTTATTTATTTGTTTTTCACTATTTATTATTAGTTTTAAGCTAGTTTGAATGGTATTTTTTTTACAACCTGTAAAAACACTTACACGTGGTTGGGGTAAAAAGGTCCAAATTGTTCAATTGAGACTGATTAGTGATTAAACTGTTATAAGCTCAACAAAGAAATTATTAATAAGAATGTTTCTTTTGTCTCAACAAATAAAAAAAATTGCTTTTGTTTTTAAATAAAAAACTTTGTTTTCTAATAAAGACTGTTTAAATATTATGATACTGAGAATTAAGAAAAATATTTTCTCTTCTAATAATTAGGTATTAGTTTTTTTTACTTTTTGTTTTTGCAATAAAAATATACTTTTGAACTTCATTGGATCAAATATTGTTATTATTTCATAAAACCTTTTTAAAATTAAAATTAAATACTGTCCCTCTTTACCCCTACCATGGGGCAAAAAGAGGCGGACGACAAGGTCTAGAAAAATTGCAAAATTATATATTTCTATTATGATAAATCAACAAAAAAATTTGTTTAACATGGTACAATTATAACTGTTTGTTTGATTAGTGTTGTAGATTTTGATACAGTAGGCTTGGTTTTCACAGGAAAATTATTAATAGTCAAATTGGACCTTTAAGCCCCGCCCTACCCTACTACACTTTTATAAAGAGAACATACTCAGCTATAAAAGCCAATAATAATAATAATAATAATAATAACATACAAAGTATTTTATTTAAAAAATGTTATATTTCAATCTACACTCACCGCTTGATATAACGACGTTTTGATATAGCGACCTTCCCCTATCCCCACCATAATACCACCGTCTTCTATATTTCTGCGTGAAATTTAAATTCATCAATTAAAGTGAGGGCCCCTCTCGTTGTCGTTAAATAAAACGGTTGAATTACTAACACCGTCGTTATATCGAGCAGTGAGAGTATTTCTGATATTCAACATTCAATTGTTTTTTTGAGACCGCTATTATTCATTCTGGAAAAAATACTGATATTTTGCCCATTTAACCGATCTTCTAGCTCCAATAATAATCCTGTTAATACCTACTTATAAATCAATAAAAATATGTTACTATTCGCAGCGTGCGCGATGACAGCGCCAACTAACGGATGGACTTTAGTAGCAACTTGGGTGGACTTTGACGTACATACTAACAAATTAACAAACAAATAATTTCAATAAAATATCGTAATATATACATTTTAGACGATTATTTATGACTATTGACTATGTGCTCGAAGTGTATTAGCGCCGCTAGCGGGTAATAGAGAAGGATTGAATGGATTCAACTCTCTTTTTATCATTGTTTAATATGTTTAATACCGTGAAATTTTTTATTAAACAAATATCATTTAATTTAGCTGTTTGCAAATAATATAAATAGTATATAGCATAAAAGGTACGTGAAAATTATTTATTTTGGGTATCTTTTTCTCTTTAATTATGACGTATAATAGAAAAATAATTAATTCGTTTACATTGCCAGCATAGTGTTATTTTTTACCACGTTGTGCGCTGTGATCGATTTCGTTTCCCCCACTACCTACTTTGCACCCAGCGAATACATGTGTTCTAAAATATTGTTATATTTGTTAATTTAATATGCATACAATAACGTATAATAGGTACGATTCTGATATTTATTATTTTCGTTAGTTAATAGTTTATATATCATATCTCTTTTATATACTATCCTTTTATATAAGCCCTTTATAGAGTTCAAAATAGAAATAGACTTCACAAAGTCATTAATTAATACAATTAACATGTTCTATTTTTGTAATAGAATTGTAAGAACTCACTAATAGTTATTTTAATTAACACACGATTAATTATTACCGCTTCATCAATCAAAGGTTTCCATTGATTAATTTAGGTATTTCCCATTCATAATTTACATACAAAATTTTGTATAAAATTCTCCGCGGTTTCGCCCGCGTATATTTTGATATTATTTTTTTTCTTAATACGTGTTTGATTTTAATTATTCAATATACATTTTTATATCCTTCAAAAAGGAGGAGGTTCCCAATTCATTCAATATATATTTTTTATGTTTGAGCATAACTCGGATTTGGACGATTTTTTTTTGTTTTAAAGAGTATACTTTTGAGGTGGTTTTATATAAATTTTATCAGAATCTGACCATAGACTTCAAAACAGGAGGGGTTTTTCAATTAAGCTGTTTATATTTATTATGTAGTAACGGGTCTTTCAAGTTCGAGTTTCTTTTTCAGCAGTGTTTTGTTCTGACTGCTGTCATCGTTTTTTGGTTTTTTGTTTGACAGATATCAAGTAGAAAGTGTACAATTTACTAAAATGAATTCGATTTTGCTCGAAAACCGTATAAAAATAATCAAAACCCACTACGAAAATGGTAGATCTGTGAAAACTACATTTCGCAAAATTGTGGATATTTTTGAAATGGATAAAATTTGAGTCGACTGGATCGGTACGAGACATAAAAACACCAGTGCACAATCGTCCGGGCCGTTCAACTGAAAATATTGCTGCAGTGAGGGAAAGCATTGAAGATCAAAATTTTCTTCAAAAATGTAGCTGGAAATGCGCTTACCGTCAACAGATTGCGATATCGTGACATGTTAACAACGTTTTTTTGGCCTATTGTTAATGGTATGAATATTGACGATACGTGGTTTGAACAAGACGGTGCGACATGCCACACAGCCAATGAAACAATGAATTTATTGCGAAAAAAGACCAGGGAAGAATAATCTCATGAAATTCTGAAGCAATTTGGCCGCCAAGATCGCCGGATTTAACCCCTTTGGACTATTTTCTGTGGAGCCATCTCAAAAATAGAGTTTATGCAAATAAACCAGAAACAATCGAAGCCTTGAAAGACAACATTTTGCGCGAAATTGCCGAGCTAGAGCCCCAATTATGCCGAAATGTCATCAAAAATTTTACCAAAAGAATCGACATCTGTAAGCGTGCACACGGGGGACGGACATTTGCAAGATATCATTTATCATACATAAATTGTAGACCCTCTACTACATATATCAATGAACAGATGATGATTTTCCTTTCAAAATGGGTATTTAATTTTAATTTTAAAAAGAAACTCGAACTTGAAAAACTGTCACAAGTCAAAGCAAGGACTTTAAAGGGTGGTAGGATGATGAAATATACATAGGTAAAATTTTCTCAAACGTTAGTACTATTATTAAGCGTATAAAAGTTGAATTCACTAGCGCTTTTCTAAATCATCAAAATAAAGTAGCATTCAATTGTAATAAGTTTAAAAACGTGATTTCCCAAAACAAGAGTTGTACTACTCTTGTTCCGAGGTGACGATATGTATTTTCGAGCATAGCTCAGATAAATATGCACCTATTCGGTTGATTTTTTATTTGTTTGGAAGAGTATACTTTCGAGGCGATTCTGTATAATTTTCTTCAAAATCTAAATATGGACTTCATAGATACGCCGCGCCACTCGAAAGGGAAAAGTTTAAAACTTAAAAGTTAAAAAAAATAAAACCCTTAACCACTGAAAAGTATTCATATAGGTAATAATTAAATTTAAGAGTTTTTGAAGACATTACTATAAATAGAATGAAATCCGACTGTTAAAAATGATTATATACTTTTCTGTTTTTAGATTTTTTAAATTAAAAAATATCAATAGTAAATTTTCCTTTATACGAATCTGCTATAAATAAATAACCGTATAATCTAAAACTAACTCGGGGTTTTTGAACAGTCAAAACCTCATTAAAATCGATTTAGTATTATCAAAATTTTTATAAACCATCAAAAATGATTATATTGCCTATAAAATAAAATAACGTATAGACTAAAATCTGTATTATACAGGAAAATCCTACATAATATGGACATAATACATTGTACCAGTGGTTCTCAAACTTTTGTTGGGAATCCGTGAAACATGTTTGGCATAAATTAAAGTACTTTTACATTTCTATTTACTAGTGATCGATTCGCAATCTAACGACCTTCTTTGTTTTTTATCAGGGGGTGGGGGTCCCTGAAAAATATTTGTTCAAAAGGAAGTTCCTAGACTATATACGTTTAAGAACCGCTGCATTATACGAATAAAATAGCTTTCCTAATAGGATTTTAGATTAATATGTCAATTTATAATTTCAGTCTTGAAAATTGCCGTCTTGCCCTAAATAGTATTTGATCCTAATTCACAATTGTAATGTTCCTTCTTTCAGATAACATTATTCATAAGCACATAGGGCCTTTTGTCTGGAACCACAAAAGCAGTGCGCCCTAATTGCAATTTGTGATCATTTTTTGTGAAATTAAATTTAATAATCTGACATTCAAAATTTTAATTATTGAAATCGTTATAAGTGACATTTTGGAGAGCGTTTGATATTTGAGTGTCAATTAAAGAATTTTTATATAATATTTGAGTTAATTTTTCAGCAATTAAATATGATTAAGAACATGTGTTTTTTTTAATTCAAACTCTTCCTAGTTTTACCGCACTGATACTTGCTATATTGAAAAAACTTATTCTGCGATTTCAACATTTTAAATTAATCTTTCCGTTTCAATAATATGAACAAATATTAATGAAACATGGTTGGTTCGTTCAATCTGGCTTGAAGACGGTTTCATTTTAAAATTATCAAAATTGTATGTAAGAGGAAGGTAACATCTCAAAATAATTGTTTTTTCAAGATATTTCAAGAACAACACATGTACTGTGAAAATTTTATAGAATCTGTTTTCTTTATCATAGTTTACTACAATTTTTGTAGTAAAATATTCCCTTACGAAGATTTATCTCAATTTAGTTTCGCTATTTACATTGACATATTAAATGTCATTTTGACGTTTGCATAGCAGAAGAAATTTAATTTCAAATAATAATTTTTAAATAAAATTGTATAAAATTTAAATAGTGCTCGATAAATTAACTACCTTTGATAAATTTAGTACGAGAAAGCACTGTGTATTTCCTTGGCAGATGTTTTCTTTTTATTTATTAGCATTATTCAATTACTGTTTCATATGAAATTATTTATAATCATATGTAAATTGACGATTTTTCTAGATTCATTATAATATGAGCTGATTATAAAGAATGAATGCTTTGTCTGAAAGCTCTTCTCTTTGATATGTTGTTCAGTAATTATTACGATATTATGTTAAACAAAAAAAAGTATACATATATTTATGTAGGTATACATACAATGCATGCTCTCCAAAATCCTAATTCCTAGGGTTTATCTTTGGCTCCTCTGTCTCTTTTAAGTTGTTTATTAAATAAATCTACAACATACCTTATAATCAAGTTAAAACGAGCTGCAATAATTTAAGCCATGTCGTTACATTAAATATTTAAAACTTTATCCAGGAAAGACCCTCATTTATCCCTATAAACATTTTAATTGTATCCTATTTTAAAATAAAATGTTGTTTCTACCATTTACGTAGCCATTCTCACTAACAGTCTCTACTTGATAATACGTATCAAGAGTTATTTTATGTTGACGAAAAATATAATTTCTGTAAAATTGTGTTTGTGTAACGATTTCAGTTATTTCAAAAATTTTCATTCGCAATTTTTGCTAGTGTTCGTTATAATTTTCAATTAAAAGCTACGTTCTGATTTTTTTTTTCGATATTCTAGTAGTGTGATGGGGGGGGGGACGCTTTAATAACGAAACCCTTAAGAGGGTGCAATAAATTTAGATGGAATAAACTTTGATTGAACGGATTAAAATTTGATTAAAATAATAATAATATATTATTTGAAATAAAAAGTTTGTCTACTGTTACTATCTTTTCTGTTACTAATCTTGGTTTACAAATTGCGAAAATTAAAGAAATTGAAGAAGATTTTTTATTCAGTTTGATTTAATAAATCTTATCGAATTATTTTGCAATTTTGTATTTTTTGTATAAATTGAATAGCAAAAGTAAAAAGAAAAATATCAAATAATTATGATAGTTTTATTAAAAAAAAAACAACGTTTTTTGCTCTTTTTTCTCTCAATTTCTCCAATTATTTTGTTAATTGTATAGAAAAATTAATATACGGTATTATAAAGGAGCTACGAAATTTACAAGCATGTAAGCACTTTTAAAAGGGGTATCAAACTTATATGCCAGTTCTCATGAAGTTTTAGACAGATAGTTTCATGCATAGGAAATAAAAACAAAGATATATGTAAAGTAGTATATTTACTAAAGTGAATTTACTAACCTTGAGTAAAACTCAACTTACTGTGCATACAACTATCTGTTAAAAACTCAAAAGGAACTGTCATAAAAGTTTGATACCCCATTTTAAAGTATTTGCAAGTTTTCAAATTTTGTTAGCTCGTTTATAATAACAGACGTATGTCGAATAAAAAATATTTAACTTTTTTATCGATTAAGATACTGCGATGTACAAAAATTAATTTAAAAAAAAGTTGACCTTGAAACGGCCTTGAAACACCAAGTAACATTTGTCTGTACACTTTTTCCCTAAGGCCTATTTCACACATATACGGTTTCATTCGGTTCGGTTCGTTTTCGGTCGCTGCCGACAAGTGTGAAACGATGATTCAGTTTGTATTCGGTACCTATAATAGAAACCGTACAGAACTGAATACTCCCTCCACACGGACAGATTTCATCAGGTTTCAATTCGTGTCCAGGGAACACAAAGCAATGAACGCGTTCACACATACTCGGTTTAGTTTCGGTTTTAACCTGATAGCGAGTGTTATTTTTTTTTAAGTTTTGTCGCGGATTTTCTAATAAAATGAGCGGTTTTCTAGATGTTGATGTGGATCGTCTTCATGCTCTTTAGCTTCGGGAAAATAGTGTAGAATGCTCCAAATTCCTGCTGTAAAGTGATGAGAGGGTGCTCGCAATGAATTCTAGTATTCCTCCTTAATTTTTTAATTTTTTTATAGAGAAACAACATGGCAACAACTTGTTTTCTCTCCATGATAACTACTGAGTTTACGGAAAAAAATAAAACCTAATATGAACCGTATGAGAACCGTGTATGTGTGAAAGGGTTTGATTCGTTTTCGGCTGAAACCGAAAACGAACCGAACCGAATGGAACCGCGTATGTTTGAAACAAGGCTAACTCACGTTATTTATATTATGATATAAGTTTGGAATATTTTAAAAAACTCACCCAGTATATTTATAAATTAAACATTAATGCAGCGATTTCCAAACTGGGAGGCGCACCTCCTTGGGGAGGCGTGGACTAGTGCAAAAGCAGGCGCGAAAAGTTTAACATAAATTTAAATAAAAAATATATACATATAAATAAACTTGTATAACATAAAATTATTTTGTAGGTATACATATATTATCTGTTTCCGAAAGTTGTACTTTTAGACTGACAACTATTGAAAAAGCAAAACTTCCCTCAATAACACCTAGATTTAATGAAGTTTATACTAATAAACGAGCACATTAGTCGTATTAAAAATAAATTTTATACACAGAAAAAAAAAACTGTATTGGACCAAGAAAACCTTGTTTTGTATATAACGAAAACAATATTTTCTTAATATAAGAAACATACACTTAATCCAACTACGTTATTTCTATACGTTCAAGAATACTATAGTCGGTTTAAGAGATTATTGCTTATCTTAAGAAAATATTGCATTAGTTAAATACAAAACAAGGTTTACTTGGTTTGAGAAATCCTTTCTACCAGTGTACGCAAGAAAACACATTTTATACCTTTTTAAAATATGTCTGTATAATTTTATAAAATAAAGGGGCAGGCGCAAGATTAATTTTTTTAAAGAGAGGCGCAGTTGCATAATGTTTGGAAACCACTGCATTAATGTATGTATATGTAGTCACCTTTCATCGCCCTCTTTATTGACCATTAAATTGACAAGTAGGTTAGTTCTATTAATGCAGGAAATTATTTGTAAATAGTGGTGTAATTAATATGCATGAGCATTGAGCATATATTATGCATAATTCTGACAATATAATGTTTAAAATATTATATACCTATCGAATACATGTTTATGTATTTTGATTTAAACCCTAATAGGCGTGCAAATCCTTTTAAAATGTACTGACCTGGCAAACTAATGCGGTCGAATAATTTTCTTAGAATCGGAAATACTCATCTCAAATAGGTACTTGTCGAAATTCACATGGCAGAATCCATCAAAAAGATTCTTTGAATATGTAAAATTAGCTTTTTTTTAAATAACGATTGGTCTTACGATAAAAAGAGCTATTTCTAATATTAAAGCTTGCTTAATTTCTGATAAAATAGTTTTTTAATTCTTAATTTATGGTTAATAGTTTTCGAGATACAGCGCGGGGAAAAATTGAATGCAGTCGCTCAGTCGGAGTAATAGTAAATTATAGTTCTTATATTAACACGTTTTTATTAGCTTGACCCAGTGATGGATTTATAATAAGATACACAAGTACCGACCTAGGGTACCTAGCGGCCGCGTCGTTAGACCGAGGCTCGCTATCTATTTATTCAATTCCAAATTCTTTTTTATTCATAAAAAAATCAGTAGGTAAGTAGTAAGACCGCGACACACATTTTTGAGGCACTTTTATTATAAAAACAGGTACGCTCCGCGGATTAAAACTAATTAAACTTAACAGCTATCTCGAACGCATATCACTACAAACTTGGAATATTTTTTATATACTCAGCTCTTTATATAAGAAAAAAAATCGAGGTAGCAAGACCGTGGAACACATTTTTTTGGCAATTTTATTATACATATAATAGTATATTATACCACGAGTCAATAATGATAGCTATTATTACCGAGGAATAATTTTCGAACCGAGCCGCGTAGCGGCGAGGGAGAAAAAAAATTCCGAGGTTATAATAGCCATTATTGCGAGTAGTATACTGTACTTTATCTACGACTATTTTATTTACTTTCATAAACACAACTGAATACAAGGAATGCAAGCTTCAATACAAAAATTTTTGTTCTAATCTCAAATTAATATAAATTAAATAATACCATGGAAACAAGATACACAAACTCTGTTATTATAAATAATGCATTTTGATTTTTCCAGTAGCTGCAGCTTGTAGTACAATTTCGGGAGGTGTACAAGTAATAGACTCTTCATTTTTATCCATCTCAATACAAATACACAAACACTAGGTGTTTTATTTGACAGTCGTAAATAAATTTTTTAGACTTAAAGTTTGTGTATTTTGTTTCCATGGTATTATTTAATTTGATGAATTTTCTGATTGGTGCATTAGAGGGCAATAATGACTTAGAGGGCAATAATGACCATTATTGCCCTCTAATGCACCAATCAGAAAATTTCTCTTTCGTCATAGTTCCCTCTGGGATTAATATATCGCATTATATAGTAAAAACTACGCATGTAATGTATGTATTATGTATAAGTCGTAGATAATAGTATATTATACCACGAGTCAATAATGATAGCTATTATTACCGAGGAATAATTTTCGAACCGAGCCACATAGCGGCGAGGGAGAAAAAATTTCCGAGGTAATAATAGCCATTATTGCGAGTAGTATACTGTACTTTATCTACGACTATTTTAATTACTTTAATAAAACACAACTGAATACAAGAAATGCAACCACAAGCATTTTTGTTATAATTTCAAATTAATATAAATTAAACTATACCATGGAAACAAAATACACAAACTCTGTGGTGTCCAAAAATATTAAAATTAGTAATATTACAGTTAATAAACTGAACAAGTTTTGTACTATCAACAACTTTACTAGAATTTTTATCCATTTCAATATAAATACACAAACACTAGGTGTTTTATTTGACAGTCGTAAATAAATTTTTTAGACTTAAAGTTTGTGTATTTTGTTTCCATGGTATTATTTAATTTGAGGAATTTTCTGATTGGTGCATTAGAGGGCAATAATGATTTAGAGGGCAATAATGACCATTATTGCCCTCCAATGCACCAATCAGAAAATTTCTCTTTCGTCATGGTTCCCTCTGGGATTAATATATCGCATTATATAGTAAAAACTACGTATGTAATGTATGTATTATATATAAGTCGTGGATAAATAAATTTTAATTTAAAATTAGAGTTATCGCGTTTTTTTAAATTTTTTAAATAAAACCTATGGCTCTCTGATACCTTTTCAATATTGCAATCCTGTTTCCTTTACAACTTGGCTCTTATAACTTAAAAGACTGCCGACCTCTGGCCTAGGGCATCACCATAGAGGGGGCACCACAAAAAAAGATTACTTTTTTTCTAGCTAGAACTATTTCGGTTTTTAAACTTCTAATTAAAATTAATTTGTTTGCATAGGACTTATAGCATTTATGATCACTTCATTTCAGCACTTTTTAGGGTTCCGTAGAAAACTAGGAACCTTTAGGATAGTTTATAAGTCCGTCCGTCTTGAAAAATTTTCACATAATAAGATAAAACTTGGTACACGGTCGTAGATTGATGCTCCAAAAACAGAAATGATAAGATTAAAAAAACATTTTTAGACCCTCCTTTCATAAAAATTTTTCACCTACCCCATTGAATTGGGTGTCGTTAGA
Organism: Sialis lutaria; assembly: GCA_949319165.1. Taxonomy (NCBI): domain Eukaryota; kingdom Metazoa; phylum Arthropoda; class Insecta; order Megaloptera; family Sialidae; genus Sialis; species Sialis lutaria. Next base: position 6,377,196 of record OX439233.1, on the reverse strand, counting down.
AAGATCGCCTAAAATGCAACAAAAAATGTAACAGGACTTTTTGATATTAACCCTTCAATCATGATGTATTTGCTCTTCGAAGTTATTATAAAAGCGCCCCCCCCCTCTATTTTCTCAACTATCAATTCAAAAATTCCGAAAAAATTCAGAATGTAGCTTTTAATTTGTACTTTCACTGAAAATTATAAAGAACACTGTCAAAAATATTTTGAACCCCCCATTCATAGACTGAAAAGTGAACTCACATTTTTTTCACTTACCCCATTGAGTGGGATGTCATTTGATAGGTCTCCTAAAATGCAATAATAAAAGTCAGAAGACTTTTTGATTCATAATATACAGGTTTTTACGCTACTGTCAATGTAACCCCCAATGTCTAAGTAGCCCCAGTTAACGGTACAATTCGCTTTGTTTTTGAAATTTTAACCTAGAGCTGTTAAAATAGAACAGTCTGTATATGAGCATTAGCTAACAACATAAGATGACTTTATTAAGAACCTATGTAGTATATAGTTATGCGTGCTTCTCATGACAAACACCAACTGACTAAACAATATACCTACACGAAAACAAACATAAACGGACTGGTTTGAGTTTGCTTTGATTTCGAATTAAGTTTCTTAGTTAATTACAAAGTAACATACTAGAATGAAAATTCCTAGAATCTAGGTACATCACGTCTCGTCTATTTAACAATATGTAGGTATATTGTTGTATCATATGAATTAGATAATATATCCAAGGTGAAGAATTTCATTATGTTAAATAGGAATTTCAATCTTAGGTATATCAAAAATACAATCGGCCTCATATTTCGTCTGCCACGCTAAAGACGACATTCGCTTACAACAAAAAACATCATCGGTTATCCTTTTCTACACTGGTAGAAAGGATTTCTCAAACCAAGTAAACCTTGTTTTGTTTATAACGAAAACAATATTTTTTTAAGATAAGCAATAATCTCTTAAACCAACTATAGTATTCTTGAACGAAGGAATAACGTAATTGGATTAAGGGTATGTTTCTTATATTAAGAAAATATTGTTTTCGTTATATACAAAACAAGGTTTTCTTGGTCCAATATAGTTTTTTTTTTCTGTATAGGGTGGAACTTATATAGTTACATCATTTTAAATAAAAACAAATTACGTCCATTTTATTTGTTAATTTTGTATCAAGTTAAACATATTTAACCCTGTCGCTGCTCAATATGCTTTGAGATTTCGTGAGCGCACATATTTCAGTGATTGTAAGTTTATTCGTATAGAGCAGTTAACAGTTTTCTGTCAGCCTGTATATTTAATTTATTTTATATTAAAAATATTGTGTAACCTATAAATTGAAAGACTGCTTTATGAACTAAATCTGTCAAATACAGTTCCGTATACCGAACTGGAATAAACTATAATATACTTACAATATATATTTATATACAATCAATATAAATAATAGATGGGGAAGCAACAACCAAATGTGGTCATCATAGCAGCCCGCCAAATTTGTTATGAAGTTTGTTAACTGGGATATAGGGAACTCAGCTAGATAGGTCCTAAAATCAAAGGACGCTGTCTTTAGTTAGGGCTGCCGATCAGATATGTAAAAAAATAAGTGAAAAATTCATAGCAACCCGTCAGATATTTATAAAATTTGTTAATTTTTATTTTTTATGAATTGCCATATAAAACATCTGACTCCTAAATTGTTGCTTTATTTTTTTATAACAATTTAAAGATGTAAAAAAAAATGACCGACATATTTATAGCCGCCCGTTCAAAATCTGTTTTACTCAATAGATTTAAGTTTTCTGAACAAGAAAATAACTGTATCTGACACCTCAGTTGTTGCTTTATTTTTTTTATAACAATTTAAACGTGAAAAAAAATGACCGACATATTTATAGCCGCCCGTTCAAAATCTTTTTTATTCAATAGATTTAAGTTTTCTGAACAAGAAAATAATTGTATCTGACGTCTCAGTAGTTGCTTTATTTTTTAATAACAATTTAAACATGTAAAAAAATAACCAATTAATGAATGTATTTATTATTATTATTATTATTATGTAATTCCAAAAAAAGTCAAACCACTAAAAAAATTGTTTTTTCAACAATAAAAAAATTTATGTTATCTTGGCTACAAAATTGTCTGTAGTCAAATGCAACGCTTCACGCGTCAAATTTATATATTTTGCATAAGGGGACATTATTCCACAAGATGGTAGGCAAATCTGAGAGACTGCTAAAAATTAGTTGCCTTATTTTTTTAATATCTTTGTCCCGCTAAAAATTAAAAACGCAGCGGCGAACACGTCAGATATACATATTTCTGTTCTTGTAATAATCAAATCAGCCTAAATCATAAATATCTGACGGGCTGCTATAAAAAAGAATTGTTGGGTCATTTTTTTTCTTTAATTCACTCTAATATATTTAAACAGTGGCTTAGGCGTCAGAAAACTATATTTTCTTGATCAGGAAAACATGTACCTATCAAAATGCATTTATCTGCCAAATTGCTATATGTCACCCTAGATCAAAAACTTGACGACTTTGACAGCCTATCAGGGGTAAAATCAGCGTATTTTATGATTGACAATTTACTTTTAATGTACAGCTATACTAAATCAACAAATATTATAAAAAAATATGCTATGATGACCAAATTTTGGTTGCTGCCTCCCGGTCTATAAGTATAAATATACTGAATGTAAGACACGTAAATACAACGTAAATACGGTTTCTCAATATGAGTTTAAACTTCAGATTACGTTTATCAGTTAATCTTCACCCTAGATATGAACCTCACTCAAAATGTGTTTGTTGACATAAATTGTAAACAATCAAAAATAAATAATGTTTCGTATTATCCAACTTCTTTTACATTCTATAGTAGCACTATATTCTTTCATTATTGCTAGTAATTTACTCTGCTCTCTTTTAACTGAAATTAACTCGTTTAATAATTTCAGGTTAATTTTTAGTTTGACATAACAAAAAGCCGCCATTTAAACTTATATTGAGTGAGGTTCATATCTAGGGTGAAGATTAACTGATAAACGTAATCTGAAGATTAAACTCATATTTAGAAGCCGGACCTTAGTTGTATTAAGCAAGGAACAGTTTAAAAACACGGTGCGTGCGTTAATTCGCTCGTAGCATATGGGTCACACTTTTATTTTGCGAATACAGTATACGGTTTCAGCAGCAAAAGGTTTAAATACTATAATTCGAAATATCAAATATTTATTGTCATAAAATTTACTTATATAATTATGAATAGATTGCATAATTATTTAATCGCACAAATATATGTATATGATTAGGTACATTAAACGAAGAGTACTTCTTTATCTAGCAAATGAGTTTCAAAATATCTGTCTTTGTTTGGTACATGGAGAAATGATTTAATTATTATCATAATCAAACGGGAGGAGCCTACTAAGTTTGCGATAAGCGAATTTCAATAAAAACTGAACGACCATTTATGGAGCTCACTGTACAAAAAATAAAATTTAATCAGAGATTTTCATTTAAAAAAATGATATTGAAAACCGTCCATCAGTCCGATAGAGATAAAATATGTGTGTACGCTGAACTTTTCAGAATAAAATTGTATCAGTGACAATAAACTGCTGTTCAAATGTTACATTGATATTGGGTCGTAACATTAGGCCAACATATTTCTTTTTTGCTGCTTATAGGAGTGAAGATTCTGGGAATTTCTTTTGTCAGCATCAATCAGGTTTATTACATAACGGAAAAGGAATTTGTATGCGACAACTGTATACAATGCATTATTACATTTAGAGTACATATGGGGCGTTGAAAAAGATTATTGGATAATAAAAATCAATCAACAAAAAAATATCGAATTTCTTTTTTAATATTATAATCTAAATGTAATCCCACCTTTTACCGGGAATAACTAAAAAGGCCATTGTGTCTACTTAATAAACAAATCATGAACGACGTCATAATTAAGTTTCAGCCAATTAGACTGTACTCTAATTTACATTGATTTTGTTCAGACAAGTCTTTTATAAGAAATATAAGAACACTAAGGGCGTTTTTCCACACACCGGCAAAACCGGGACTGTCGCCGGCATCGACACCGACCAATGGGATGGATCTTTTTCCTTACTACTAAACGAAATCAATTAAAATTAATGATTATTAATTACTTATAAATATATTTACATGTATTTTTTTTCCTAGTCTTCAATTTTGACAGTTCTAATAAATAATAAAAGTAATTAAAGTTATTTTTAAATCTAAACTCTAATTAATATTATTTTTGTTAATTCATTATAGAATATGACGTAAATTATAGAAAATAACGTTCTCTACAACATCGATCAAAAATTTAAAAAATCGACAAGAGTAAACATCCGTTTCCGGTTTAGTGATGGTTTTCAAAAATAGGAGGTGCGCATTTAGATTATACAAGAACCTTAATTTTATGTTTTGAACACACACACACACACACCCGTACAAACTCATTTTTTTTAATTTGGATTACTCAAAATAAGAACAAATTAAAAACTGAAGAAAATTTGACGAGCACCTCTCTAGCACCAACTAGTTTCATGTGGACATGTTGACATGTCTTAGCTACAAGTCGGAGATAAGCCCGGCATCCGATTCTCGAGTTCAACGCCGGCAGCATTTAACGATGCCGGTGCCGTCACCGGCAATTTAGCCGGACCGGTCTACGTAGAAATGATCTGATTTGATTACATTGCATCCGGTGCCGTTAACGGCACCGGTACCGGCATTGCCGGTGTGTGGAAAAGCGTTTTTAGCATTTTACGGTGCCGGTGCCGTCGCCGGCAAATTAGCCGGGCCGGTGTACGTGAAAAAGCTCTGATTTGATTACATTGCATCCGGTGCCGTCACCGTCACCGGCACCGGCACCGGCATTCCCGGTGTGTGGAAAAACGCCCTAACTGTTACTTGTGACGTTCACTTACAGATTTCTGTTATGATGGTCGGTAAAACAGGTTTTTAGTTTCGCATTTGCACGATAAATGTCGTTTAACTAACCTGACCAATCGCGCGTACAAATTTTTCATACTCATTTTTTTATCTAATAAATTTTCAGGATACAAAGTAGCCCATATCTTTCCTCAGGATGCAAGCTATCTTCCTTCCAAATTTCATCAAGATCGGTTTAGGAAGTGAACAAATACACAGAGACATACAGACACATTTTCGCATTTATAATATTAGTATAGATATTGTACGTATCATGAAAAAAGACCGGTGCGGTAAGGGTAGAAAATCCGAACTGACGTCAGTCCATAGGCGTAGTCAATCATAAATACATTTATTGAATATATGAATGTTAGATTACCATTAAAAATTAAAAATAATTATTGAACTATCCGTCACTGCCTTGATACAGTGGGCTCGTCCAGTTCATTACTCAATAAAACGCTACACATCTAACACTACAACTTAAGTGGTCGATTATAGCATTTAGTATAAAGAGAGCGGTACACAGAAATACTCGAGTAAGAAGCTCCATATGCATAGTGACATGTTATTAGATTCCTAAATCCTTAGCCCTGTCTTTTTTCATAGTATGGACAGTAGTATGGATAATACTGATATAGGTACCTATAGCAATGGCGTAGATAGTGGGGGGGGATTAAAGGGATCAATCCCGCCCCCATGAGTCTACAAAAATTATAAGATACTTATAATTAATAATGAATAGGTACATCTAACATAAGTGAAAAATATAACAAATTTTTGTACTTTACACAACATAAAAGGTGATTTTCATAATGAAAAATGAAACTATATGAGATTTAATATTGTCATACCCCCCCCCCCCCCATAGCAAAAAGTTATCTACGTCACTAACCTACAGTCCATATCACCAAAGATGACGATTCAACAATGTAATTACAATGGTTAGACTGTGATAATAACTTTTAAGAATTATTTAATTCGTTTTTAAATTTTCTATGCCTGGAAAAATTGTATTCTAGATCTAAAATACATATATCTATCTATGTAGAATTGTCTAGAATCTAGAATATTGTAGATAGCTGTTAAGCGTGGTCAATTTTATTTGAAGTTGTTTATGTTTATACGTATCATACTCATGATTAAATGTGCATAGTGCATGTCTTTGTCAATTTTGATCTTATATCCATTGGATCTTTTGATAAGCAAATCACAAATTACATCATACTTCAGTTTCAGTCAATTTCACTGTACTTCACTGTACCCTAATTTACATCGGTTTTGTGCGGGTCCCTTTCACAGAATTTATATTTCACTGACATAATAACTAAGTTTTAACTTATATATATTTTTAGGAGTTCAAATATAGGTGTCAAGATGGAACAAATATGGTTTAATTATAGATATATAACAAACAAGTTTATTTTGGCATACTTCATGATATTTGTTTACATAAATATATGACTTTAATTGACATATAGAAATCAAAAGTAGGTTAATTTTGCAAAATAGAATTGGATGATTTATTGATAGTGTTTTTTAGATAGGGTCAACTGGGGTAAAAGTGAAACAAAATACAAATCTTTCATTTTTTTTGGCAGTTAACGATACACATTCATATTTTAATTTTTTCTACTAGATGTGCCTATGAATAACCCTTTCAAATACCTACGCCATTTGAACTGTACCATACAACACAGATTTAAAAAATGAAAAATGTGTGTTTCATTTTTAACCTCTAATTTGGGAAAAAGTGAAACAGGTAAGGGTAAAAATGAAACAGGCTTCTAACTTTCATATAATGCGTTATATTTATATTTGCTGGGTAAAAATGAAATAAGTGGGAAAAACTGCATAGGAAACATGTGTCGCACCTTGCTAGGTTATAAATGTCTAACCAGCAGGTAATGAAATATATTTAAAGGTTATGGAAATTACAATAAAACTTAGAATATGCTTGCGAATAATGTATTTTTTTTAAAAGAACATTCGTTCTTGCTAAAATATCACATACAATGTGTACTCTTAATATCATCCTAAATACATTTGCAAAGTTTGAAAAATATCAGATAAATATTTAAACCCAAAATGAATTTTTTAAAAATAATGGGGTAAAAGTGAAACATTTTTTTGTGCTTTTTTAACTGATTTTAAACTCTTGCATTGCATAAAAAACATCAATTTTTTTAACATACAAATTGTTCCATAGACCCCTGATGTACTATTAACTATTGACCCCTTTCAAACTTTCATAGGACCGAAATTCCGGTACAGCCCTATTAAGGACCTTTTTAACGTAATTTCGTGGCATTTTGAAGACTGCAACCAAAATGATGCGTCCACTCTGAAATCTGCACTCAAACTGACTTTAACTGTAACATGTGTGACTTGTCCAGACTTGCAAAAACTGTTTCAGATTATCCCCGGCTGTGTTTCATATTTTCCCATATTTCTGTTTCACTTTTTCCCGAATTTTTAAATCTTAATTAGATGGAAAATACTTATCGAAAAATTCAATGAAAAACTACAAAGGCAACTTTGATTTATTTTCTTTGTGGCATATCAATGTGAAATTTGTAACTCTAATTTATACCTGAGTTATGCAGAAAGTTATGTGCAAAGAATTAAAATTTAATTCACACGTTTTGCCATCGTCTAACAGAAAAGTCTGTAGGGGGGGCATATCACTTACTAGAGGATTTATATTTTCAGATCGCTTTAACAAATCTTTAAAGATCATGTCAGTTTTTATAATTCTTCTGTAAAGAAATTAGTTTTTTAGTTAGAAGCTTGTTTCACTTTTACCCCTTTTTTTTCGTGTTTCATATTTACCCCAGTTGACCCTATAAATTATTCTTGAATATCGAAAGATCTGTATTTATAAGTACAGTCGGAATCTGGTATAACGACATCGAGGGGACCATATTAGGTCGTAAAAGCCGATAGTCGTAAAAACCGGTAAAAAGGCAGTTATATGGGATTCAGTCGGACTTATTTTGAGTCGTTAAAAGTGTTAAAACTGATATGTTGTATTAACCGATGTCGTTATATCCGGTTTCGACTGTATTTAAAATATGTATATATAGTTATTTGAATACTTTCACGTACTTTTGATTGAAACTTTTTATTCATACTTCAAGTACTTTTACTGAGTACTTGTAACAGCTCCGATTTTCAGTTGTAAATAATTAAAATATTCGTTAATTTTGTTGTCTTTAGCAAGGTTGTTTGGGTAGGGGTAGGGATATGACACTTTGATTTTAGTTATACCTATGGATATTCTATTAGTTATTGAAAGAATGTTGTTTAAAATTTAAGGTGAAAAACACTTTTTTGTAAATGGGGTTTTTAACTTGAACAATTAAAAAAATATTATATCTACTTTTTAAATAAAAATAAATCCCCTCAGATATCCCCCCCCCCCCACTCCAAACTGTGTAACTTTTGGAAAACTCGTTTTTCTTTAAGCAGCTTATACGTATCGAAATAAAATCACGCGACAATTTATTTTAAACACCCGTTATATTAAAAAAAATGTATGAGTCATGATTCAATAATACAAGTTCTGTTCGAGAGTTAATTTGTTTTATACTGTGACGTTACCTCCAAAAAAAATTTCTAATAAGGTATTTGTCACAAACGGACTGTAAATAAATAAACGACCAATACTGTTTACATAATACCTAGTTTCTTTTTAATTTTTTTCTTTGATTTAACCTTAGAGTATAAAGTGTTACTTTTTGTAAAAAAAGGAATACAAATACTGCTCATAAAAATTTCCAGTAACCTAATTTTAATTTTATAACTGTCAAAAATATACTACAACATATAATTTACTAAACATTACATTTAATGTTCTTAACAAGATGTTATGTTTTCTGGTCATTAAAATATTAAAAGGTAATTTTAACTTTGAAGAAAGCTTACTTTGTAACTGTAATGAACAATTATGTTTCATTTTAATTGTTAATAGAAATGATATTATCGTTGAATAGTTAAGTACTTTTAAAATTGTAATGAACTAAATTTTATTAAACAAAGACTAATTGTTTATATTCATTATAAATGTTATTGAAAAATGAACTTTAGCAATAAAACATATATATTTCTACATAATAAATGTAAAAGCACTGCATCTAATTTCTTTTTATTTTTCTAAATAAGTATAAGTATTTATATAGTTACACTAAAGAACCTAACCTGCAATCCCGTGTATAAGCCCCCCCCCCCCAGTATGTATGAACCTGATATGGTTGGCCCATCAGCTAACTCTTATTCCATCATGTATCTCTTTTGAATCAACCCTATACAAAAAATTAAACCAAATGTACAAAAATTACAAAAAACACCACTTAGTTGTTTGAAAACGATTAATCCAGCCGATAAAAAAACCCCCCCATAAAATAATTGTATTATTGAATTTGTTTTATTTTTTTAAATTTTTAATTCTTTTTGAGGGGGGTTCCGTACGATCAAAATAAATCGAATAAAACAAAGGAATTTTAATCGCATTAATTATTTTGATGCGCAGGTGGGCATAACACAAACAAATTAATCCTCGCCTTTTAACGGGACTTAAATATCTCGAGTCTCGACTCTTCAAAATGATGCAATCTTCGCCTGTCTTTTATTACAAAAGTTTTACGTAGGTATCTTTCCGAAGAATTAAAAAATAAATCAGTTCGATTTATAAAAAATTATATAAATACATTTTACTGCTCAATTAGAATAAATTTCACTAACTTTATACTCATTTAGACATTTTAGAGAGCAAGTATTTTTTTCTGTCATTTTATTTCATTAAAAAACAAAAAGTATTTTCTTAACGTTAGTTTATTTTACTATAACTATTGCTCAAACACGAATACTGTTCAATTTTGTTTATAAATGCTTTTTTTAAAATGAAATTATAGTTTATAAAGTGTTTATAAATAGTTAATGCTCTTAGCCATTTTTTATTTCAATTAAAATATTGCGCGTTTATATTATACTATACAGTTAATATTCATACATGTTTTGTAATGTTATTATAAGTAGCTATTTTATTATAAATGTATATATGTACTCACTTTTATTAAAAAAACATAGAGCTTCAATATTAAAAAAAATAAAAAAAATCAATATAAAATTTTCCATAAAATTATAAAAATATTATTATTTGATAACTCTTTTCAACTGTAATTAAATGTAAAAGATACCAAGTGTAATGTGTACTAATCGCAATGAAATAATATGATTAAAATATTAAAAAGTTTTGTTTAAATACTAGGTTTTTATTAAATAAAATACTTATTTTTCAAATAATTTTATATTTTTAAATTGTGTAAAAATGTATAAACTCTTATTTTATGTTTATATACTGAATATACTCATATAAAAAAAATTTACAATTCTCTTTGCGTTTTGAAGGTTCTTTAAATATATCACTTTGTCGCCCGACCGTCTGTCTGGCCGTTCGTATCATCAAAATATATCGTAAGCTACACAATTATCTAAAACATGGAATTTTATTTAAATCTTGCAAAGATATAACCCTCAGTAGCTGATAAATGAGGACAGACTACTACTCAACTACCCCCCCCCCCCCCTCCCGGGTCACAATTTTCCTTTTTGTCTCCACTGATGAGCTTCTACATTAAAAAATTGGAAAAACATTTTTTTCAGAAAGGGCGTTTTAGTTAGATTATTATTTTTTATTCTTTAGCATATGTGATATCAGAATATCGGGGGTTACTTTGGCAGATTTAAAATTTAAATTTTACGCTACTGTCAAAGAAACCCCAAATTGTCAAAGTAGCTCCAGTTTACAGTAGGTCTTAAATAAAACGTGATTAAGATCTACAAAGATATTTGTAGGTCAAAGTAGATCTCTGTAGTTCTAGTAATAATATTAAAATAAAAAAATAATATTAAATATTAATCTAATATAAGATTTCTTTTTCGATCCTCAAATATCTAAATTTTTAAATTGGAATATTTCGTAACCGTTGTAAATCGAAATTTAGAGAAAATAAATATAATTCGATTTATGGATCTTGATTTCTGGGTGTAAACCGCGTCGGTTTGCTCGTGTTATCGGCCAACGTTTCGTCACACATTGCAGTGGACATCTTCAGGGCTCTTCTAAAAGTTTTAGTGAAGATGTCCACTCCAATGTGTGACGAAACGTTGGCCGATAACACGATCAAACTGACGCGGTTTACACCCAGAAACAAAGATCCATATCAAGATCACCGCGGAAGCCTCAAGACTTGTATAATTCGATCTACACAGATCGAATTATATTTTTCCTAGGTTGATCAAGGTCCAGTCCCTAAATCCTTTAAATACCAATTTTTAATAATTCTAAATCAAACAGTAGGTACACAAAAAATATAATCGAAATTCAAACTAAAATATATCAATGTCTTATATTAAACAAAAATGATGATTTTACAAAAGACAAAATAATAAAACGATTTCTATAAATATCTTTAAAAAGATTAAAGTCAAATAAATATAACGTAAAAGCATATTATAAGCTCTTAAATAATCGTTAATAAAAATAGATAGATACCTATTTGATTTTTTTTTCAAAGTAAGTAAGCTACGGCAACCTTTGTGTTAAAAAAACTAAATTGGAAAGTTAAATTGTTTTTTTTTCTCAACCGAAAACAAAACCTTTAGAGATTTCAGACCATCTACCTGGTTTACTAAAATGCTTCCAAAACATTTATTCTCAATGTGTATGTACTTACACATGTGAAGGTATGTGTGTAATATAGTTTGGTAACATAAATTCCCATAACCCCTCTTGAGAAAATTCTATTTTCTTGGTTCACAATCAACGGATATACAGGAGAGAAAATTGTGTGAAAATCTTATTCTATTATGTATTTGAATTAAATTCATTTTATATAGGGTGAGCTTATTTCATACATAATAAACATATTATTAATATAAAACGGGTAAGTGCGTGTTGGACATGCACATGATAGGGTTCCGTAGTCATTCTCACTACAATTTATAAAAAAGGAGTTAATTCAAAATTTTCGTGACTGAAGGGTTAAAATAAAAAAGTAATATGACGTTATTATTATTGCTTTTGTTATTTTAGGAGGTCTATCAAATGACAGTGAGAAAAAAATTTGAGTTCACTTTTCAGTCTATGAAAGGGGGGTCAAAAATATTTTTGACAATGTTCGTTATAATTTTCAGTGAAAGTACTAATTAAAAGCTACATTTTGGATTTTCTTCAGATTTTTTGAATTGATAGTAAAGAAAATAGAGGGGGGATGCTTTTTTAATGACTTTGGAGAGCAAATACATCGTGATTGAAGGGTTAAAATCAAAAGGTTCTGATACTTTTTTTATTGAATTTTAGGAGACCTTTCTAACGACACCCTACTCAATAGGGTAGGTGAATTTTTTTTTATATATCGCTGATATACAGGGTGATTCAACACTGTCGTGCCAAACTTGAACAGTAGATTGAGAAAAATATTTTAAGCAAAAAACTTCCAATAAACATGCGTCCGGAAATTTTTCCTTAGGGAACTACAGGCATCCAAAGATTTTACTAAAAATTAGTTTTAATTTAATATCTCTAGAGAACCCTTTGTGATAGAATTATGAAATTTGGTATTCGGTTTAGTAATAATATCTGTTATTGATTTCTAATATTAACCAATTATATTTTAGGCCAGGGCTGTATGGGGCCAGTGGGCCCATCGATTTTTTATAAGATTATATGACACAAAATACACAAAAACATACTTTGCTTGTTTATCATAGGATAAACCGTTTTCGAGTAATATCGATGGAAATGAAAGCATGCAGAATTTAACTTAATACAGATGTTTGAAATTACAAAAAATAAATTTATATTTTTATTCTATGATTAAAGGTAAGAATAAAGTTCACTTAAATAAACCCCCTAATATGAATCCTGTAAGATCTATAGCCAGTTCTTTTACTGTTACATGAACTTTATTAACATGACTAAAAAATAAAATAAAAATGGATATTTGTTAATATGGATGCATTTTCGGAGGTTTATTTAAATGAACTTTACTCTTACTTTTAATCATAGAATAAGAATATAAATTTATTTTTTGTAATTTCAAACATCCGTATTAAGTTAAATTCTGCATGCTTTTATTTCCATCGATATTAATCGAAAACGGTTTATCCTATGATATACAAGCAAACTATGTCTTTGTGTATTTTGTGTCATATAATCTTATAAAAGTATCAACTCAGGAAAAAAATTAAGGAACAAACAATTACAAGATCAAAATCGATGGGCCCACTGTTCCCATACAGCCCTGGCCTAAAATATAATTGGTTAATATTAGAAATCGATAACAGATATTATTACTAAACCGAATACCAAATTTCATAATTATATCACAAAGGGTTCTCTAGATATTAAATTAAAACTAATTTTTAGTAAAATCTTTGTAAGCCTGTAGTTCCCTAAGGAAAAATTTCCGGACACATGTTTATTGGAAGTTTTTTGCTTAAAATATTTTTCTCAATCTACTGTTCAAGTTTGGCACGACAGTGCTGAATCATCCTGTATAAAAATCCCGAAATCTTTAGTTTTTTTTTTACTTTTCCCGGAATTTCGATCTTATAATATTAGTCCAAAACGCTTTTTTTTCAAATATTCTAATTTTTTATGTTTATGTAAAAAATAAGAATTAAAGATCATGCACAAAAATCGTACGGATAAATTTTTCATATCTATAATGGTAATTGCGTAAAACGCTATCGAAATCCAAGCAAAATGCGTTATTTATAAGTACAGTAAATCGTTAATTTTGAAATTTTACACGGCTGTTTTCGTTCATAAAATTTAATAACTTTGAATAACTAACGGATTTGAATAAAACAAAAGGTATTTGAAGGAAGAAGATCACAGCTTTATTTAAAAAATAACTATTTGAAATACACTATTAAAAATCAAAAATTTCTAATGAATACGTATAATGTTTTTCTACTATATAATACCTACAAAAAAATTCATTCACTATCAAAAAATATATTTAAAAAATAAGTATTTAAAATGAAGTAAGTATAAAAAACTGATTTTTTTCTAGAGCGGCGGAGAAACTGTCGGTTTATAGACGCTGTAAGTCAAAAACGACAAAACAGAAGGGCCAAATTATACATTTAGGATCAATTTTCCTCTGTAGAGAAAACTTACAACCAGAAACGGATGTTTATTTTTGTCAATTTTTGAATTTTTCGAATTATTTTTGTGTATTAACCCTACACTGCATGAGTACATAAAACCAATGCAGTGTATTTAAGTGTAAATTTGACATGAACTAGAGTGAGACAGTTAATATTACAAGAAAACAATTGTGTATCACCAGTGATACGCTATGAAGTGTAGGGTTAAAAAAGTTTAGATTAAGAATTGTAAAACACAAAAAAATAATTTTTTTTACAAAAATATGAATAATTTTTTTTTAGTTTTAAACAGAAAAATTCCCCAACCCCTCATATAAACAGGAGATTTTCTTGTTAACAATTTGTTCTTAATGAACTTTATAATGTTACATAATATTATGTATTTGATAGTTTATTTTCATAGCGGGAACACGAATAGATTAGATCAATATCAAAAATAATATTTTTATTTTATTTTATAAATAAAATCTCTTTGAGATAAGTTCACACAGCATATACAGGATGATTTACAAATAGTGTAAAAATAATTGAGGATGTAATTTAAAACAAAAATTTTTATGTTAACTTGTGTCTGGAAATTCTTCGTGAAGGAGCTATAGTAGTTTTTCAAAAAAAATAGTATTTATTTAATAACAAAAGAACCCATTGTGGTACAGTTATAAAATTTGGAGACCTAACCGGTTTATTATAAATAAATATTATCGATTTTTATCGAAAGTTTATATCTGTGCCACAATGGGCTCTCTAGATATTAAATTAACACTAATTTTGATTAAAATTTTTTGAAGACTATAGCTCCCTAACGAAAAATATCTGGACACAGGTTAACATAAAGTTTTTTGGTTAAAATACATCCTCGATCTACTATTTTTTTTACATTTGTTGTAAATCACTCTATACAGGGTGATTCAGCACTGTCGTGCCAAACTTGAACACTAGATTGAAAAAAATATTTTAAGCAAAAAACTCCCAATAAACATGTGTCCGGAAATTATTCCTTAGGGAACTACAGGCTTCCAAAGATTTTACTAAAAATGAGTTTTAATTTAATATCTAGAGAACCCTTTGTGATAGAATTATGAAATTTATTATTTGGTTTAGTAATAATATATGTTATTGATTTCTAATATTAACCAATTATATTTTAGGCCAGGGCTGTATGGGGCCAGTGGGCCCATCGATTTTGATCTAGTAATTGTTTGTTCCTTAATTTTTTTCCTGAGTTGGTACTTTTATAAGATTATATGACACAAAATACACAAAAACATACTTTGCTTGTTTATCATAGGATGAACCGTTTTCGAGAAATATCGATGGAAAAGAAAGCATGCAGAATTAACCTTAATACGGATGCTTGAAATTATAAAAAATAAATTTATATTCTTTTTCTATGATTAAAGGTAAGAATAAAGTTTATATAAATAAACCTCCTAATATGAATCCTCTAAGATCTATAGCCAGTGATTAAAAAACAAACTAAAAATGGCTATTTGTTGATATGGATGCATTTTCGGAAGTATCTTTATATTAACTTTTTGTCTTATTTTTTATCATGAAATAAGAATATAAATTTATTTTTTATAATTTCAAGCATCCGTATTAAGGTTAATTCTGCAAGCTTTCTTTTCCATCGATATTTCTTGAAAACAGTTCATCTTATGATAAACAAGCAAAGTATGTTTTTGTGTATTTTGTGTCATATAATCTTATAAAAGTATCAACTCAGGAAAAAAATCAAGGAACAAACAATTACTAGATCAAAATCGATGGGCCCACTGGCCCCATACAGCCCTGGCCTAAAATATAATTGGTTAATATTAGAAATCAATAACATATATTATTACTAAACCAAATAATAAATTTCATAATTCTATCACAAAGGGTTCTCTAGATATTAAATTAAAACTCATTTTTAGTAAAATCTTTGGAAGCCTGTAGTTCCCTAAGGAATAATTTCCGGACACATGTTTATTGGGAGTTTTTTGCTTAAAATATTTTTTTCAATCTAGTGTTCAAGTTTGGCACGACAGTGCTGAATCACCCTGTATACTTATGTCTAAAAAAATATTTTAAATTAAAGCTTACACCCAATATTTCATTTATAATTACTTGTGTGAATTTACATAATTTTTATCAACTAAAAAAAAGTTATTTTTGATCGAAGTTATAAACACTTACCTCAATTGAATAGTCCAAATTTTACGTATATTAAAATTTTAAATAATGTGCACACTAAATAACTTTTTAAAGCACATGCAATTTAAATAATTATTTTATTACTAACACATATTTTATTTACTAACATTTTTATATATTATATTATTATTTATAAACTTAAATATTAATTTTATGCTATATTCACTTTGGTACAAGTTTATTCTTTTCTTAATAAGTTCGTTAATATCCAATGAGAACACGCGAAAAGGTCTTTAATACAAAATATCCCGAAAAAAGAAATACAGTTTTTATAAAGCACCGAAATTCAAAAATCATTTACGAAGTAAACTTTTTTAAAACACTTCTCGATAAGTTAGTTTTACTTTTAAAGAGTTTTATACAAGTTAGTTTACATTTTAAGTTTTTAAGAACCACACCGATCACAATTAAAAACTATGTTATAAAATTTAACACAACAATCAAAAAAAAATTGCACATCAAATTCAAAAGCACAACAATTAAAACTAAAAACTATGAAGTAAGATATTTGAAATGTACATAATTGTTGAGCGGTATTTTCTCTAACAATTAAAGTTTATAGTTGAGAAAGTTACAACAATGGTAGGAGCTTTAGGCTGAATGTTGAAAAGCTTTGGGAACGCGAAGATATACTGACTAAAGCTAGCGGTAGATTGTTGAACGGTTATAGAGGGTCCGATGCGAAGGCCTGCGCGTTAGATCATATCGAATATGTTTCATTGTAAACATTTTCACCACATGTGCGAAACCGTGTGAATTTTAGATAAATATTTATCATCGTAAAATATGTGATTATTTTCAAGGATTTGTACTTTTATATTGAATATTATTATTTTAAAGTGATCCATTATTCAAATAAAGAAAGGGTTTATGGATTTATTTATGTTATCTTTATTTTAAGATTTATTATTATAAATTGTTAGTATATTTGGTAATTATGCTGCATTGAGTGCCAAAATTTTATAAAAATGTTATATTAAAGTGCTTTTATATATGTAGAATGTAGATATATGTACATTTGCAAGCTAAAGGCTTTTTTGTTGGTTTTGAGATGTATCTTTACGTTTCTGTTTAATTTTTGTATAACTCTACTTTACTGTTATAATTAAAAAAAATAGCAAAAATTTCCTTAAATTTACAAAAAAAACTATTGGAAAATTTCGAAGAAATTCCCGGAAAATCCTTACTTTATTAACGTATTCTTAATAAGCGACCCTCAAAACCCCAAGGAAAAATAGACGTACAACAAGGAAAAACAACGCGACCCCGCGCGATGTTTGAAGCAAATTTTCCACTTTTATATTTTAAAAAATTGAAATATATTGCAATATAATCATTTGGCAGACATTCGTCTATTCTATAAGAATACATACAGTTTCACTTGAAAAATATTATTACAAATAAAGAAAACGGCACATAAAGGATGATTTCTGGAGATTTTATTTTTATTTTTTTGTTTTACGGTTGTATGTACCGTAGTATTTACCGTATTTACCGTAGGTGTAATTTTTTTTTATCATATGATTGTGTGCTATCACTCATTTTCTTCAAAAATATGTATTTTACAAATTTTACTTGAAGTATTTTTTATAAGGTTCACATTTTTCAATTTTAATTAATAATAAAAATGTTCTTTAAAAGATCATAAAAAACTCCAGATATCATCCTTTAAGAGTCGTTTTCTTTATTTGTAATAATATTTTTTATGTATTAATATACATACATATTCTTATAGACGGATGTCTGCCAAATGATTATATTACAATAGATTTCGATTTAAAAAAAATATATAAGTGGAAAATGTACATAAAACATCGCACGGGGGACGCGTACCTTGAAGATCCCATTTTGCTTTGTTCCGACGTAGTAATTATGGTTAATTTTTGTCTAAAGTATTGTGAACTAATGTACTTTCGATTCTTATGAAACAGAAAGAGTTATTTCAATATATCTGATTATGTGGAATATGTATGTTTAATTGTTTAAGCTGCAGCTCTAAATTACATTTTACATAGATCGATATCGTACATAATATGCTATGGAAAAGTGCGCGGAGTTATTAATAACTCTTTATAATTCATGAACAGTTTCTCCTACTTAAAAACTCGTAAGTTCATTTTTGTAGTAAATTAACTCAGCTACAAATTAGTAAGACACATTTTTTCTCGAAAAGGTCATCGTTTTCGTGATATTTGAAAAATACTGTTTTCTTAATTTTAATCCCACAAAATTGACACTTGCCCACGTCAAATCGATGAGGAATTATTAAGTACCTTTATACTAAGGTGTATGCAAAAATTTAGCCCGTTGCAAATTTTGTCCGTTATTCTATATTCCTGGACTGGTAAAATTTTCTCGTCGAAAGTCGGACTTAATATAATATGAAATCAGTAAATTATAACAATTTTCAATTTGGGGAGGGGGGTACTAAATCTAACGGGTGGAATGTTTCTGATTTTTAAAAGTATGGTATAACAATTATTTAGGAAAAAATCTTTAAAATCGGTGCTGTTTCTGATTCTGAGGGTTCCGAAGTTTTGTCGATTTCGAGCTTCGTTGACTCGACTATTAATAACACAGTTTTAGGGGTCGCTGATTCTGAATCCGAGGTTGGGTAGTCAACCCAGCCCTTAATAAGATCTGACCGAGTCACAGTCAGATCGCATTTCGTTCCTGACCTTAAAAATGTGATGAAAGTTGAAATATTCATTAAAATGCTCAAAAAGGAAAGTGGTTATATGTTTTTAGGATCGTTGACTCCAAATTCGAGGTTAATTTGACTTGGCCAGGCTGTACTACATTTATAACCTCAAAAAATGATCAAAAAAAAGAAAACTATACCCGATATAATTTTTTTGTATTCAAAATATTTAAGAGAAACCCCTTTCATAGATCCTTCGAGAATAAAATAAGTTTTTTTAATCACTTTTTTGAGGTTATAAATGTAATGCAGTCTGGTCAAGTCAAACTAACTCCGAATTTGGAATTAGTGACCCTTAAAAACATATAACCATTTTCTTTTTTGAACATTTCAATGAATATTTCAACTTTCATCACTTTTTTGAGGTTAGGAATGAAATGCGATTTAACCGACTCAAACCAACTCCGGATTCGGATTCAGTGGCCCCTAAAATGTTTATCTCGTCTGGTGGACAAGACCTTTATTTTTTTGTGTGCTTGTGTAATTAGTAGTTTCCGTGAAATTTGACGGCTGACTACGTCACTATTAGCCATCAACTAATAGCGTGAAACTACCCTATATTTGATAATATTTTTTTGAAATAAGGTGGGTGGACCATGGAAGGCAATGCTCCTTGTAAGGCCAATTATTAAAAAGTAGTTATTGCCATACAATAACAAATTCCTTCTACTCACACTAACATCCATCGAACTCAAGAACACAGACGTGGCGGCGAGTCACTCAGGCCGCTATTTTGTCTGTGCCGTCCCTTCCTTTATTGACTTCGGTCGTCGAGGTTAAAATTATAACTACGCGCACACAGCAAAACGTAACTTTTCAAGTAAATAAACTATTTTTTTTAGTGAAAGACCTTTTTATGTAGTTAGATATTAAGCAGATATTTTTATTGTCAACACGTTAGTTTTAAGTTAAAAATTTATTTTGGACTTGTAAGGAGCCGTGTTCCTTGCAAGGCCATTTGGAAGAGTTTAATGAAACTTAGATTTAATAAATGATCATTAACTCTGTAATAAAAAAAATATATGTCCAATCAAATTATCAAAAAATGTAGTTCGTAAGACATTGTTCTACAGAGTCATTTTTTAAATTTAAATTATTAAGGGGTGTGTTCTGAGTACTACATTAAGTTGGCGCGGTCTATGAA
The DNA here is from genome assembly GCA_949319165.1 of Sialis lutaria. NCBI lineage: Eukaryota > Metazoa > Arthropoda > Insecta > Megaloptera > Sialidae > Sialis > Sialis lutaria. The sequence goes on along the minus strand of OX439233.1, from coordinate 6,357,003 downwards.
CTTGAGCGTTGTATGCCATAAGCGTGAGAAACTTTAAACGTAATTTTCTCGTAAACCGTTCATTCTACGATAAAATTTGCATAACCTGTTTGATTCATCAGAGTCGAATCTATAATTCATGTGATGACAAAAGTGTAGATAGTATAATTCTGCACTTTCTTTGTTTAAAGAAAAAAATCTTTTTTTCGTAATTTTTTTTTTGTTTAACAAAAAAATATTTTTTTTCTCTAAACAAAAGAAGTGTATAATTTTGTGATCTACACTTTTGTCATTATACATTTTGTAGGTTCCTTTATGGTTTTCGAAATATAATGAAAAAATGTGTTTTTGCAATTCTTCACGGGCTATAACACGCAAACTATAGGTTTTACAAAATGGCGGCTAGAAACAAAAATACTGCAAATTGAGAGTTCTAAAAGATTATCATTTAAATTTTTTCAATATATTCGCTACTTTACGAAATAAATGCAAACAATTCTTTTTTGTGAACTTTTTTACAATATATCTCGTCACCAACTGACGATAGAGATTTGGACCTGGGAATAAAATTGTAGATTCAATCCTGATGAATAAGAAAGGTAATGACAAATTTTATCGTAGAATGAGCGATTTTGGAGATAATTATGTTTGCAGTTGCGCACTTATGGCGGACAACACTCAAGGTCATAAGCCGCGCCAACTAATTTTGTACCAGAATACACCCCTTAACATTTTAAAACAAAAAAATGACTCTGTAGAACAATGCAGACCAAAAATACAAATTGATTGGACTATAAGTAACATAATAAAACAAAGTGTTACTTAATATTTTGTTTGTTTCATTTATCCAGTAAATAAAGGAACAATAACTGTTTTTTCCTTAAGGTGGCCTTCCATGGTCCACCCACCTTATAATAGCAGCATTTTCCTTATGTAAAGTTTTGTATATAAAATTCTTTTATTCGTTGTGGCTTTTGAACTATAAATATTTAATATCCATGACCCAAATTAACTTTTAAACTTTATATGTACATGTAAACTTTATATAATACATTTTAAAAAATAATGAATGAAATAAATATTTGTATGGATTCAGTGATTGAAACATAAAAACAAAGACAAAATATGTACGGAACTGTAGCTTGTGGGCTTTTTTTTATCGAGTCAGTTTTGAATTTAGAAAACCAATTAGGTAAATTCTGACATCAAACATTAATAACGGATTCATTTTTTTATGAAGCTTGATATATGTATGTTTATTTTAATTTGATTTTACTTTTTTATTTTCGTATTGCCTTTTTCAATTTGTATGGAAATAAAAATTATATTTGGAAAGCATTAAAATTTTCATCTACATATATGGGTGCAGCGTTAAAAAAAGGTAAGCAAAGAACTCGAAAACAAGGAACTGTATAGAAAAATGTTTTAGATAAATGTTGTTTGGTGGAATTTTTCAAGGTGATTTGAAAGTGAACTTTGTTTTATTTATAGAATTTTACGTTTTTTTTTTTCAGAATCTTATTCTATTTAAAAAAATATTTTCAAACATATTTTGAAGGAGATATTTTTTCTTGAACATCAACATTTTATAATATTGAATAAAAATTTTTTAGTGAAATTACAAGTGCGTAATTTTATATTGAGTCAAGTTTTCTGAAGTGGGCACACAAAAAATCAACTTGTTCAGATTAAACTTTTTATTAAAGAACTTTGAAGATTTATTGATAAAAATTAATGCTCTAAAATATTTTTTGAAAATTTTCAAAATTTAAAAAGTTATGAACAAATGAATTTTTATATACGTTTTTTTTTTAATTGCGATTTCTCAGTAATTACTGAATAAAATTTAATGAAATTTTTATGGTAGGACTAAAAATAATTCACAATTTAGATGAAATAAAATTTTTGTAAAATTTTTTTTTTTAATATATAAATAATAAATATTTTAATAAACAAATAGAAATTTAACCAACTTCTGCACTAGATAGAAACAAAATTTTTATACAGTATTGTTCTGTAAAATCTACACAACTTTATCCCGAAAAAAAATTTTAGTACATTTCATAAAAAAAAAAGTTACGAGTGTTTAAGTGCCGTCAGATAGACGCGCGGCGCGCTGCCGCGCGAGGCACACGGGCGCGTTCACGCGCTTAGCTACCTCAAACTGCTTGTTTAATCATTCCCATTAAAGTAGTAAGCTAATTTACATATATGTTATGGTTGATTATTATAGATTTGGGTTCAGAGAATTCGATAAAAATAAACCGGACTGGCGAAAAGTGGTGCAACACCCTTAAAAATGGGGTTGAAGTGTGAAACCCCCGTTTTCATGTGTATTTTCAATTTATCTCAAAATCTAAAGCGACAATGGGGTATTTTTATGAATGATATTTGTTAAGGGTACTGAGACGAATCGATTGAGATCACATATACTGAATTTGACCAAAAATTACCCCTTCCAAAAGGTTTAATTTAGGTAAAAATGCTTCTTTTTGATAAAAATAGTTTAAAAATTAATAACTTTGGTGATAATCATCCAAATGACTTGAAATTGGTCTCAAATTGTTCCTGAAGTTCCAAAGAATAATGAACAACTATAATTTAAAAAAATATTATTTGTTTAACCAATGAAAAATGAGCAAAGTGACGTAAATTTTTGGAAAACTGCCTTTTTACTAAATTTTCAATAAAAACATAAGGGTTGAATATTTTTAAGTAAAACCAACAAGGATATCTTTGATTTGTACATATAAACAAAATGAGCTCCTCCCAAAAAATATTCAGTCACTACAACGGATACAATTGCACATTAAAATGCACCAAATTTTTGTTGCTTACAATTTTAAAAAAATTACATTTTTTCAAATAAAAATGTAAATTATGATTTTAACATATTTATATGCAATTTTTAAGGTAAATTTTAAGTTTATGCATCAATATAAGCTCATATGAGTTCAAAATAATGCATGCGAAAGTGCATTTTTTCAATAATACGTATATTCATTTTTATAAAATAAAAATTATATGCAACAAAAATTCGGTGCATTTTAGTGTAATTGAATCCGTTCTAGTGACTGAATAATTTTTGGGAGGGGCTCATTTTGTTTATTATGTACAAAATAAAGATATCCTCGTTGGTTTTACTTAAAAATATTCAATTCTTATGTTTTTATTGAAAATTTAGTAAAAAGGCAGTTTTCCAAAAATTTTCTTCGCTTGCTCATAAAAATGAGCAATTTTCATTGGTTAAACAAATAATATTTTTTAAATTATAGTTGTTCATTATTCTTTGGAACTTCAGGAACAATTTAAGACCAATTTTAAGTCATTTGGATGATTATAACCAAAGTTATTAATTTTTAAACTATTTTCATCAAAAAGAAGCATTTTTACCTAAATTAAACCTATTGGAAGGGGTAATTTTTGGTCAAATTCAGTATATGTGATCTCAATCGATTCGTCTCAGTACCCTTAACAAATATCATTCATAAAAATACCCCATTGTCGCTTTAGATTTTGAGATAAATTGAAAATACACATGAAAACGGGGGTTTCACACTTCAACCCCATTTTTAAGGGTGTTGCACCACTTTTCGCCAGTCCGGTTTATTTTTATCGAATTCTCTGAACCCAAATCTATAATAATCAACCATAACATATATGTAAATTAGCTTACTACTTTAATGGGAATGATTAAACAAGCAGTTTGAGGTAGCTAAGCGCGTGAACGCGCCCGTGTGCCTCGCGCGGCAGCGCGCCGCGCGTCTATCTGACGGCACTTAAACACTCGTAACTTTTTTTTTTATGAAATGTACTAAAAATTTTTTTCGGGATAAAGTTGTGTAGATTTTACAGAACAATACTGTATAAAAATTTTGTTTCTATCTAGTGCAGAAGTTGGTTAAATTTCTATTTGTTTATTAAAATATTTATTATTTATATATTAAAAAAAAAATTTTACAAAAATTTTATTTCATCTAAATTGTGAATTATTTTTAGTCCTACCATAAAAATTTCATTAAATTTTATTCAGTAATTACTGAGAAATCGCAATTTAAAAAAAAACGTATATAAAAATTCATTTGTTCATAACTTTTTAAATTTTGAAAATTTTCAAAAAATATTTTAGAGCATTAATTTTTATCAATAAATCTTCAAAGTTCTTTAATAAAAAGTTTAATCTGAACAAGTTGATTTTTTGTGTGCCCACTTCAGAAAACTTGACTCATTGTGAATATTTAAGATAAAATTTTTACTAACGAGAATTTTTGAATATTGCATTTTTTGCCTTTTTAAGAAAATTGAACAGTCCTTAACACTTTAAGAGCAATGTTGGCAAAGTATACTGTTTGTTTTTTGGGATTGATGGGGTATTTTTTTTGTAATTCTCAGTAAATATTACTAATAAAATAAGTACCTCTTTATTAAATCAATTTAATGACAAAAATTCGCAAATATAATTTTTTTTAAATTATAGCCGTTTATTATGTTATTATTATTATTATGTACATATATTTTCTCTAATAATGAAAAAAGTAAAACCAGTAATGAACACCCACTGATGAACACTTGCTAATGATTATAAAATATTACAAAATAAAAAGTCATGAAATTTAAAACAATGTACAGCATTTACATTAAAATTACACTTTTCTTGATAGTGTGCCGAACCGCGATAATTATTATTTGTCCACTGGTTTTAAACAAAATGACCAATTGTCATCAAATCACGCTGTAAGACAGTTAAATGTATAGGTATATATTAATATCCAGTAATGGAGGTCATCAAATATCAATACATATTTCTAACTCAGTACATTTAATTTAAAAATGTGCAACACTGAAGTATTGTTCAGTACCTCAGTAATGGTAGTTACAGGTAAAAAAAAAAAACTAATAAGTTCGGAAATTTGTTTTTCATTGGCAAGAAAATTTTTAATAAGGTTCCGAAATAAAAAAACGGGCAAGTGCGTGTTGGGCACGCACATGATAGGGTTCCGTAGTCATTCTCACTACGATTTATAAAAAAAGAGTTTTTTCAAAATTTTCGTGACCGAAGGGTTAAAATTAAAAAGTCATTTGGCTTTTATTATATACCTATCAAATGACACCCCACTCAATGGGGTAAATGAAAAAAATGTGAGTTCACTTTTCAATCTATGAAAGGGGGGTCCAAAATATTTTTGACAATGTTCGTTATAATTTTCAGTGAAAGTACTAATTAAATACTACATTCTGAATTTTTTTCAGATTTTTTGAATCGATAGTTTAGAAAATAGAGGGGGGGGGGGACGCTCTGACAGCGACATTAAAAAGCAAATATATCGCGACTGAAGGGTTAAAATCAAAAAGTTATTTGACGTTTTTTATTGAATTTTAAATGACACCCCACTCAATAGGGTAAGTGGGGAAAAAAAGTTCAATTTTCAGTCTATGAAAGGGGGGTCCAAAATATTTTTGACAATGTTCGTTATAATTTTCAGTAAAAGTACTAATTAAAATCTACGTTCTGGAATTTTTTCAGATTTTTTTAATTGATAATTTAGAAAATAGAGGGGGGGGGACGCTTTTTTAATGACTTTGGAGAGAAAATACATCGTCATCGAAGGGTTAAAATTAAAAATGTCTGTTATATTTTTTGTTGCATTTTAGGAGACCTTTCTAACGACACCCCACTCAATGGTGTAGGTGAAATTTTTTTTTAAAACACTTTTCATTTTATTAAAGGGGGGTTTAAAAAAATTTTATTTTCAAAAATCTTATTATTTCTGTTTTTGGGTCATCAATCTACGACCGTATACCAAATTTCATCTTATTACGACAAAATTTTTCAGGACGGACGGACGGACGGACATGGAGAAACTATAAGGGTTCCTAGTTTTCTACGGAACCCTAAAAAGCATATTTTCATAAAAAGCGAAAGTTGACCATTCCCCTTTGAATCCTAACAACATTTATTTAATTCATTTTCCGTACATCAGCCTTTTGAGATTTATCTGCTTATCTCATTTTAAATTCCGCAACCTGTGTATAAATCTCAAGTAAATCCATGCTGGAGAATTGTTAATTCGGCTAGACCCTTTGAAGGATACGTTCCTTTTAAGACATCAGCACCCACTAAAAAAGGATTTTTCTAATTCTACCTCTAAAACGGTGAAAATGGTAAAGTATTATTTTACAAATTTGAGCAATTTATCCGTTTACATAATTAGAATATAAAAAAACAATTTTATGATGTAGACAATTTGCCATATGGGTCAGTCCGCGGTGACGGTCGTGACATTTCAACTCGGATTGGAGTTCATAATTTTTAAATAATACTAGTAAATAACATGGTTTTACCTTTTTTCTGTAGATCTTAATGCAATACATGTATATTGAAAGAATAAAAGGTCTACGGTTATTTTACAAAATAATATCAGCGTTTAAAGCCCTGTGACGGTCGTGACGCCAACTATTGCAAGACTTGCAACCTCTATTCAAAATCTCAAAATATTAGCGAAAATATTGAAGTTACTTTAAAATAATCATACTTTAATATGTTACGAATAAATTATTTTTTAGTACCACACGAGCATCAGGTAAATACGTAATGTATTTAACTGGTTATTACTCAACAAACATTGTGACGGTCGTGACACGTTGAATAAAAGGATACAATAAGAGTACTTTTTGTGTATTTATTTGCTTTTTGATATTATTAACCAATACTTACAATAATTATTTATCAAATACATCAATAAACTCATTAAATTTATAATAATTTTAAATGCGGTCACCTTTAGTCATTATTGTTGGTAAGGGTAATTTTTTGTTAATTTGGTCAAACGTCACGTTTGATGTGTAATTGTCAAAGACTTTTAATAGTTTGCCACGATCATCACATATTCTTAAGTAAGTTATTGTGGTTTCATCTTATTTGTTGTCTTTTTGGAAATTTTTTGTAAATTTTTGGAAATATTTTGAAAATTAACCAACATTTTTCTAATTTTCTTTTGGTTTATGAAAATTGATGTTAAATAGCTTTGAAAAAGCCTATACTCTCGAAAACCTGGTTAAGTGAATGTAATATTAAAAATACTTCACGAATGCATACACACACACACACTGGATCTATGAATTGGTATACGAAGTGCGTATAAAAGCCCCGCGCCTAGGCTCCCCGGGCCTGTCGCGACTCCTTTGCAGGAGGAGGCGTTTTAAAATTTTTCGTTTTCATTTAAGTAATTAAAACTTATTGTACCTTTACCTTTTAATTAGTTATTTTATTCTGGATTTTTAATTTCAACATTTCGAATATTTCAATTAATAACTATTAATTATAAATTTATACGAGGTACCGTACTTAGATCTTATTTGTGTTCCTAGGCCTTAATGCAGTGGTTTCCAAATTTTATGTAACTTTGCCTCCCTTAAAAAAAGTATAATCTTGCCCCGCCCCCTCCCTTTATTTAAAAAAATAGTAGACACATTTTTAAAAGTTATAAAATATTTTAATACAAAAAATAAAAAAATATTATATTCTTCGTTACGATTAAAAAAAAGGGTTCACTCTGAATTTTCAGTTCGAAGTACCGCATACTATTTCTATCAGTTTTTCATTTTTAATAATTGTCAGTCTAAAACGTAACAGTAACGTGCCTTTCGGGAACAAATAATATATTTAAAAAAATTACGTTTATTTGTAAGAAAATATTTTTTTTTAATTATTATATTTTAATGTTATGTTATGAAAATTACACTTCTGTTCTTTTCGCGCCTCCCCTTGCACTAGTCTGCGCCTCCCCAAGGAGGCGCGCCTCCTAGTTTGGAAATCGCTGCCTTAATGTAATTCTCGCCTTTTACTAACTACTTTACGCGACATTTTGACGTGTAAAGTTCGTATTTATTTAATATATTTCCTTCGGTAACCAACCTTGATGGAAAAAAGCTTGGCAATAATGTTGATTTATTTATTATGACCTTATTAAAGCACAGTTTTTTTTAATAAGGCATATCAAAATAATTGTTTTTCTTGCTAATCTATAATTTTTTGAGAGATATGTTAATTTATTGCTTTTTTATAGTTTATTATCTTTTTTTTACATTGCGAATAGTTAAAAGTAAAAAAAGTTTTATTTAATTCGAAAATTAAGAGAGGCATTTGCTGTAATGACAGAGCTATTTTTAGATTATTATTATTAAATTAGTAAAATATTTGAGCCATCCATAAATAACATATACATTTTTTTAGACATTGCTTTAAAGGACTCATTTTTCATTAAGTATTTTGTAAAAATCTTTCATTATGGAAAGAACAGACGATATTCTGAACGAGTTTTTAGGCTTTATTAGGTATATAGCCGTGATTTATTATGGCAATTGGCTAAGGTTTTCTAATTGTCCATTTTTGCCTATATTTAGTAAGAAAATGTTGATTTCTTCTCTCATTACGTGTTTTTTGGACCGCACCGAAAAGAGCCAAAATTGTATTATTCAGTGGCGGCCAAATACATTAAAAAGTCGAAGGCATTTGTTCAGAAATGGGTGAATTGATAAAGAGTCGAAAAATGTCGACGACTTTCCAGATTGTGCTAATAGGGAAAGTGACCAAAAAGGAGAAAAAACTGATCGTAACATTGTTTTCAAAAGATCGACATGGAGTGAAATTTTTTCATCAAAGCGCAATAGACGGAGGTTCTCTGAACCTGATGGAAAAATATTTAGGTTATCAACTGCGAGTAATGCCGTACATGCTCTTACTTAACACACTTTAAATGGAATAATCTGTAGAAATAAATTCATACATCACTCATATACTGGGTGATTCATTTAACCTGGAATTTTGTATATGTCGAGAACTAAGTAAAATAATGAAAAATGGTTCAGACAAAAGTTATAAGGTGTCGAAAGTGTCAAATATTGGTGACCTTTAATTTCACCTTGATACTTATTTTCATGGTGAAATGAAGGTCAACTTTGATTTTTTAAATAAGAACCTATTTTTTATTGCATATTCATATTATACGGGAAAAAACATGTAACTTTTGTACAAAAGGTTTTTTTAAATGTATTTTTATGTTTCTAACGAAATTTCTATTTTTGTTTCGTAAAAAAATTACTAAATAATTTTATTTTTTATAAGGTCGATTAATTCCAGAACTACGCCAAAAGTAGTTTATCAATCGACTGTATAAAAAGAAAAATTATTTAATAAATTGCAAGTGCATGGAAATTTCGTTAGAAACAAAAAATTTACATTAAAAAAAAACTTTTCGTACAAAGGTTATATATTATTTTCTGTATAATACGAATATGCAATAAAAAATATAGATTCTCATTTAAAAAATCAAAGTTGACCTTCATTTGACCATGAAAATAAATATCAAGGTGAAATTCAAGGTCACCAATATTTGACCCACTCAATACCTTATAACTTTTGTCTGAACCATTTCTCATTATTTTGCTTAGTTCTCGAAATATACAAAATTCCAGGTTAAATGAATCACCCAGTATACAATAATAGTTTAGACTTTGATCAACGTATTTTCTAATTGCAAATATAATACGAAAGCTTTTCTAAGTACTTTTCCATTGATGTTTTTTAAACTAGACATATTCACTGAATATATTTTACTAACATAAAACGTTCTATTTTCAAAGGGCCATATAAAAACAGAATAAAGTAACAACTCAAACATTTTATTTCGTTATAGAACAGTTGAAAATCACTTCAGTGTTGAGCTTGATCCTGTTTCTTTGTAATCCTCCAATCCGCCTTTATTTTTAGTCTTATTGTCGATAGGGAAAGAATGACATTTTAAGAGATTTAGTGGATATTGATTTTTATGTTTTTACAGTATATTTTATTACGCTTTGGTTTGAATTTTTTGTAGGCTTTCGCGGTCGTTGATTATTTGAACTAGGTTTCTATAGGATGTTGTTCACGTTGTCGTATTCCTGATCTAAAACAGGGGTTCTCAAACTTATGTAGAGCGGACGGAAAAAGGTAACTTTATGTTTTTGTATTTTTTATGATCTAGTTATAGAGCAAAGAAAACATAAATTTCCGGACTTAAAAAAATTTACTCAAAAACTAATAATTTAAAAAATATACATATAAATATACATATATCGCGGGAACCGAGTGATCATTGCTAACTTTGTTATTATTGGAGCTAGAAGATCGGTTAAATGGGCAAAGTATCAGTATTTTTTCCGGGATGAATAATGGCGGTGTCGAAAAAACAATTGAATGTCGAATTTCAGAGATATATTGAAATATAACATTTTTTTAATGGAAACCCCTGTATATTATTATTGGATTTTATAGCTGAGAATGTTCTCTTTATAAAAGTGTTATACATGTATTATGGTAAAATTGATAGAAAACATGTTATAATAAGTATAAAATTAATAGAAAATATCTAAAAATAGTGTGCTATACAGATTTAATAAAATGCAAACAAATGATTAAATTATTTAAAACAATAGTTTCAGGTTTTTATGTCATTTGTTCGCAAATTTTTCATGTTTTTGAATTTAATTGACAAATAAAAAAAAATATTTATTATAATTTATTATTTTTCTTGTGAATAATGCTCAAAAATGTTAAAAATCTGCGAAATAAGGCACAAATACCTGAAATAATTGTTTTAAATTTTTTTATCTTTTGTTTGTATTTTATTAAATCTACATAGCACACTATTTTTCAATATTTTCTATTAATTTTATACTTGTTATAACTTGTTTTCTATCAATTTTATCATCAAGTTTTTATTTTTTTGTCGTTAATTACGAATCTGCAACAAAAAATATCGATTTAGATTTAAAAAATAAAAGTTGAATCTGAAAACCCATGACGTTCCTAATGACACTCCATTTTGTCTGAAACATTTTTTCTAATCTATTGGAAAGTCTTTAAAAAATTTATCAAAACCCACACGTATGTGTTGCCGCGCAACCTACTTGAGACAACTCAAAAAATACCCTCGAATCGTGAATCAATCCAACGAGTTACATGACGCCATATATGAAAAATTTTGAGGGGGGGGGTAATGACCAAAATAATTCCTAAAATGGGCTCTAGGTGGTTAGGGGGCTAAGATTTCGCGGAGGAAGACAGACAGACGGACGGACTGAAAATCAAGCATATAAACGCTACCACATCGTGGGTTGCGCTAAAAACACTCCGTATAACAGTATCAACATATTCTTTTAACGCAGCGATTCTCAACTTGTGGGGCGCGCCTCCCTAGGGGGGGCGTGATAAAATTGAATGGGGGGCGCGAGCATATCGAGAAAAAATTAGAATAATTTATTTAAATTTACTGAAAGAAATGCTATAAAACAAATTTTGACATAATAAAAAATAAAATACACGTTTACATTTACACTCATATAATACACTTATTAATAGTATTGTATCAGTAGGTACTGCACAATGTATTTAATAATTAACTGAATAATAACATTAAATTAAAAAAAATTAATAATTATTAGTAATTCCCTTGGGCCTGTCTTGCAGAGCAAAGTTTTTCGAAAGAAGGTTTAATATTAGAAATTGACACTAAAGCATTTTTTATATTTATCTATTTTTTGGTGAAAATTACTGTATGAGGGTTGGGGGGGGGGGGGGGCGTGGGGGCGTTGAGAATTGTGATTGAAAATCGGGTCGCAAATACTAAAAGGTTGAGAAATGCTGTTTTAACGTGTAATGATTCTTGCTTAGAGGATAATTATTTAGATGATATCAACACAATCGAGACGAGATCTAGACGAAACTATCGACACGTTTCATGTGTAGTTCTATATACAATAATATACATATAATAATAAAGCGATGATGTCTAACATTGAATATATATTATGTATTATTATATCACACTAACAGGAAACCATATTTGGGTTACGTTAGCATTTCGCATTAATACATTAATAGTCACAAAGGATTTTCCTCAATGCAATAATTAATAATAAGGCAAGTAGTAAATATGTATATATAGCTACATAGACGTGTATACAAGGGGGGGGGGGGGTCAAGGGGTCATGACCCTCTCCCCAGAAATTAAAGAGATATACTAGATATTAAGAGGAACACTGAAAGTTATTTAAAGTAGTCAGATGAACAACGTTTGAGTTTAAATCTGTATCTATTCATAAAATTTTTACAAAATCATTTATAAAAAAATTATATTATGATAACTAACTGCTTAATACGAAGAAATGAAGATTAATTTAATAAAATAAATTTTGAACATCGCTAAAATACTTATTTTATATGAGTTATAGGAAATTGATTTGACATTTCTATTTTCCATATTGTGTATCTCTTTCTTTTACCTTTGATTGCAAAATTCAAATTTTTCTAGTTAAAATTTAAATTAAAAAATTTGCAGTCAAAAAAATGTTTGTTAAAAAATATCTTGCAGCTCTAAATAAATTTTGATTAACTATTTTGATCAGTCCCTCCCTGGACATCAGCAGTTGACATATTATGGGAAAATTAAATGCACAACACCCGTCTTCGTTAAATTGACGTTTTCTTCTCGAAAAGTAATGTTAAATTAGATAGAATGAACATTTACAATTTTGTTTTACCCTTGGTACTGCAGTCAATGGATAGTTAATGTAGTTATATATGGTCAGTAAAAACAGTTGTTTATTATTATTGTTAAAAAAATAGTCAGTCTGAATTTTACCTTAACAAATGCCGTCAGCAGCTGATTTACCACCCTCGCGTCAAACGCTAACGAAACTAGCTGACTGACGGCAGGCTGTATATTTACACCACAAATGTGACGTAATATCAAAAAATCAGCTTTTAGAAAGTAGTTGCAAATTTTGGCGCTCACCTCCCCGAATGTTTGTAATTAATCACTATTTCAAGAGATGGAAAATTAATAATAAATTTAAACTTTCTTGTTTTTTTTATTAATATTGCTTATAATTACGCCTACACAAAATTATATTATAGAAATACTGGCGTTTGAAATTTAATAATTATTAATATTTTTATTCTAGTGAATTACAAATATGAATTTTATCGCAAGTTTGAAAAACATTTTTACCTTTTATTCATATTATTTGAATTTTTCTGGAAAAGTGAAATCCTGTTCTGGAACACTCTGTATATTATTTATTTATTTTTTGCAAAAATTAATAAAATATTTTAAGATTTATTATACGTTTATTTCAAATATATTTTTCTAAAAGTTTAATTTATTTAGAAAAATCTGTATGCCCCCCTCCGAGAAGTTAGGCTGTATACGCGCCTGTATGTACACGCATGCATACATATATGTGTATTACTTACATATAACTCAGAATCAGTATATATGTACTACATATGTGTGATCATCTCCACTATTCTACAAATTCAATTACTATAAATTTCAGTATTGAGCATCTTCTACTAAACGAAATTGGTGCCTATGTTTAGGGTCACGTACCGTATGTCCGTACGGTTGGGTAATCTAAATGGCCTGAATTTTTTATTTTTCATCTTGTTTTGCGATTCATTAAATAGAAGTATCGAAATATTTCAGTTCAGTAGCTCGTAAATATAGGATTGTTGGAAAAAGTGTGTGTTTTTTAAATTTATAGTTTTCGTATGTATTTTATTTAACTGACCCCCTTCTCATTTAAATAGTGTGTTTGTTTAAACCCACCTCTAAGATGTAGGTAATATTATTAGAGCTGTATACCGAGAAGAAACTTTTATCGGTCTTGCTTTCAAAATGAAACCGAGATTGAGACGAAATAACCTTTAAATTGGGTGAGACGAGATTGATTTAGATTCGGACGAGATTAGATATACATATAAAAATAAATATTTTTCGTTAGAGTCATGTGGGGCAAGAGTGCGCATTTTTTTTTCAATTATTATAAAATTATAATTTTCGTATGAAATAAATTAAAAAAAAGTTATTCATTTAAAGGCTTTATTGATCTAACAATTACATAACATGAAATCAAATTTACTTAATGGTAATTTTAGAAAAATAATAAAATAAAACTTAGTCAGAATGCGTACACTTACCCCAATATCGGGGTATATGTGCGCAGCACTGCGGGTAAGTGTACGCACTTATAATAACTTAAACGGAAGCTTGTTAAATATAGTTAAACTATATTTAATGTCATAAATATCATTTTTTATCAACATTTATCATTATTTATTTTATTTTTAATATTTATATATTAAATATATACTCTCACAAATACTGTTTATCTCAATTTATATCGAAAATAAGGTTTAAAGTAATTAACATTTTTGTATCGAGATAAATTAAAACGAGATAGCTATTTGTATTCTACTTATCAAACCCTTTCATTTGATACCCATATGAAGATGATCATAAAGAAAAAGGTAATCCGCCATCTTGGAACATCCGCCATATTGGATTTAGAACGATATTAGATATACTATATTGCATTGTCACCGGACTCATATATGTATACAAAATTTCAAAGCTCTATCTTAATTAGAACTAGTCGAAATTTTGATTGCAAAATTTGATCTTAACTAACTAACTAACAAACTAACAAACAAACAAGTGAAGTTAAATAAAAGCTTTTAATAAAAAGAAATGTCAATACACAAACAACTGTGACTATCGGGGTAAAAGTACGCATTGAAATATGCGTACTCTTACCCCACAACCTTCTGCGCACACTTAACCCAAACCGCCTGTAAAAATTAGGTTAAAATTAAACACTGCTGCGTCATTCTATCAAGTTTTGATATGTAATTAGTAAAACTAGATACATAAACTAGTATACTAGGATATAACAAATACTAATTACCGTAACATGAATATAAAAGTATTTCAATCAAAACTTGAGAAAAATCGTAAGAATTATAACCAAAATTTTTACTTACCAATATTACTAAAACTACGTAACCTTGTCAGACAAGACTCCAGTCTTTTGACCAACGTCGTAGTGACTACTGAAGGCAGTCAGTTCCCCTACTCTAGTGTCAACAGTTGTATAAAAAATAAGCCTGCGCACACTTGCCCCACATGACTCTATAATTCATAAATTTCTTTGTTTATTACGTAAAAATAATTGGAAAAATATTTATTATAAAAGATTTTGATCTCGTTTCAATCTCAATCAAATGTAAGAGTCCAGATTGAGGCAATTTGGGTTTAATTTTCGAGATCAAAATGAGACTTCAGTTTGAAACAACAAGACGAACTGAAAATCTAATTTTGTTTCGGCTCAAAAAAACATCTGCCAAGTAGAGACACAGTGCTTACTCGTGCTAAATTCACCAATATAGCTTAATATTGAACAATTTAAATAATAAAATGGGCAAGTGTGTGTTGGGCACGCACATGATAGGGTTCCGTAGTCATTCTCACTACGATTTATAAAAAAAAAGATTTATTTCAAAATTTTCGAGACTGAAGGGTTAAAATCAAAAAGTCATTAGACTTTTATTATTGCATTTTAGGAAATCTATCAAATGACACCGCACTTAATGGGATAAATGAAAAAAAAAATTAATTCACTTTTCAGTCTATGAAAAGGGGGTTCAAAATCTTTTTGACAATGTTCGTTATAATTTTCAGTGAAAGTACTAATTAAAAGCTACATTCTGATTTTTTTTCAGATTTTTTGAATCGATAGGTTAAAAAATAGAGGGGGGGGGACGCTCTGACAACGACATTAAAGCAAATATAACGTGACTGAAGGGTTAAAATCAAAAAGTTATTTGGCATTTTTATTGCATTGTAGGAGACCTATTAAATTTTTTTCTCATTTGAAAATAATCACAAATCTTATCGTATCTTCGATATTGCAAGGAAGTAATAATAATAATCAGAAAAATTTCAAATTTATCGGTAGATACTTATTTATTAACATTTTCCTTTAATATAGTTAACTAACTTTAGGAATTTAGCACGAGGGAGCACTGAGAATTCACTTGGCAAATGTTTTTAAATAAAAATTACTATTAAATTATTGCTGCGTATATTTCCTTTTGATACCCAAGAATATTTGTTTATTCAATACAAATATTTCAGCGAAATAAGTTACAGAAAATAGTAATTTAATAAATTATAAAATTGACGATGTGGTTTTGAAACTTGGCAGGTTTAATTTACATACTTTCACTAGAAATACAAAGGAAACGGAAGTCGTAATGTATTTCCTACGCTATATATACGCGCTGCATACAAAGGGCTTCAATACTATTACACTCGCATTCAAATGTGCTTTATTACAAACAGTGTCGAAAAGAAAAATTTATACATATAGCATGTACCTACAGTACAAGCAGAAAGTTACAGGAAAGTCTGATCTGAATAAAATATATATTTTATCAAGGAAACCTTTTGTACACTTAGGCCCTCCGCACACGGGTCGACTGTTTCGCAACGAGAATCTCAAACCAGTTGCGCAAGCGACTATTTTGTAACTGGTTTGCAATCGATTTATTTCCTCGCACCGCACACGAGCGCAACTGAATCTTAATGTTTTAATACTATTATGTATGTAATTATAATTATAAATAAAATCAAACATGTTATAAACAATATATATAATAATATTATCAACAAATCCAACCATAATATATTTAATTAAATAGATTTTAAATTTTCTGCAGTATTTATTTACAACGTATATCATGTAAATTTTTCATTGAGAGCTTAAATATTGCTTTAAATCACATTTGTAAAACACCAAATTTACTTTAATGGAGCATTTAGCGTAAAAGGAGCTTTAAATTGGTTGATAATACCGGGCATATGTATAATAAATATATAAATTCTATATCTAGGTACAATATACCTGTCGTGTTTACTTGGACTACTATCTGGTGCCATGCTTTTTCTGTTTTGTCTTTTTTCGAATATCCAGATAGGTTGTAATTATATAAAACTGCACGATTCTCCACCTTCTCGACGAATTTAATGTTCACTAGCTGTTCATTCATTTTGAATGAAGTAAATAAGTGACAACAATGAATAATAATAATTTTAATTGTTAATAAACTTTATTTTTACAATAATGAAAATTCAAACAGTATGCAACCACACAACTGAAACTGAAATTCGACCTGCAAGCACAGTCGCATGAGACCAGTTGGAAACTGATTTCAAATCAGTTTTGTTTCAGTTGCGCCGTGTGCGGTGAGCCATTACACAACACGTGCAAAGTCACCAAATGGTCGCTTGCGCAACTGGTTTTAGATTCTCGTTGCAAAACAGTCGACCCGTGTGCGGATGGCCTTACATTGTAATTACAGTATAGAAACCGGTTATAACGACCTCGATGGGACCGGTCAAATTAGGCCGTAAAAGCCGATAGTTGTGATAACTGACTAAAATACAATTATATCGAATCCTGTTTATTTTGAGTAGTTAAAACCGGTACGTCGTATTAACCGAAGTCGTTATAACCGGTTTCTACTGTATTATTTTTTATATTTTATTTCGTCATAATTTATTGAAAAGTCGCTTAATGAAATTGAAAATCCTTTTTGTTAAATTAAATTTGTATTATATTATTTACAGCATTACACTTTTTAGGGTTCCATAGAAAAGTAGGACCCTTATAGTTTCTCCACGTCCGTCCGTCCGTCTTGGAAAATTTTGACATACTAAGATGAAATTTGGTACCTATACGGTCGTAGATTAATGACCCAAAAACAGAAATGATAAGGTCTTAAAAAAAAAAAATTAGGCCCCCCTTTTATAAAACGAAAAGTGTTTTCCAAAAAAAAAATTAACCTACCCCATTGAGTGGGGTACCGTTAGAAAGGTCTCCTAAAATGTAACAAAAATGTATTAGAACTCTTTGATTTTAACTTTTCAATCACGATATATTTACTCTTCAAAGTCATTATGAAAGCACCCCACCCCCCTTTCTATTTTCTAAGCTATCAATTCAAAAAATCTAAAAGAAATCCAGAATATAGCTTTAATTTAGTACTTTCACTAAAAATTATATATAACGAACATATTTTGGATCCCCCTTTCATAGACTGAAAAGTGAACTCACATTTTTTCCCACTTACCCCATTGAGTGTGGTGTCATTTGATAGGTCTCCTGAAATGCAATAAAAATGTCAAATAACTTTTTGATTTCAACCCTTCAATCACGATATATTTGCTTTTTAATGTCGTTGTCAGAGCCCCCCACCCCTCTATTTTCTAAACTGTAGATTCAAAAAATCTGAAAAAAATCAGAATGCAACTTTTAATTTGTACTTTCACTGAAAATTATAACGAACATTGTCAAAAATAGATTGAAAAGTGAACTCACATTTTTTTTCATTACCTCATTGGGTGGGGTGTCATTAAATAGGTCTCCTAAAATGTAATAATAAAAGTTAAATGACTTTTTGATTTTAACCCTTCAGTCACGAAAATTTTGAAATTAACTCTTTTTTATAAATCGTACTGAGAATGACTACGGAACCCTGACATGTGCGTGCCCAACACGCACTTGACCGTTTTATTATTAATTTTATTTTCTTGAAATTGACGTAAACGTATAAGAAACAATAAACAATAAGAAATTAAGTAGGTACCTACATAATTATCTGATTTAATAAAAAGTTTCTATAATAAGTATCAACAAAAATATTTATCATAACAGCCTGAAAATTTCTTTTCTTACTGTACAGCATACGTATAAAAAAAAATTGTATAAAGCAAAAAAAATTAACATCAATATATCTGACGCAAAGTATTTTTCCGGATTATTTCAATTTTCAACCAACGAAAATATTTTTTCTAACAAGGGGAACCCTTCACAGGGCCGCTTTCGATTTTCTTCATATTGAAATATGTTGAGAAGGGGGGTCCCCTGATAACACCTATGCCTGGTTTAGGGGGCAGACGGGCAATAGTTTAAAATTTATGACACAAAATATATTTTAACGTTGCATATATACCTATATGTTAAGTCTATTTATACAAGCGTCTGTTGGCCTAGCGGTTATGATAATATACCGGTAACCATTATTGTTGCTAGTGGATATAAGGACAATTATGCCATAAGAAATATTAATAAATAAATGTACAAATTGTTTAAATATTCAATCATTTATAAAATGTTCTTGGTGTAATATGTTTTTATATGTATAATATATTTACGGGGTAGATACCTTTCAAAACGTTGTCAACCGTTCATAAATAAATAAGTTACTTGATTGGCATTGGTTACCGGTCTATTATCATAACCGCTAGGCCAACAGACGCTTGTATACATAGACTTACATATAGGTAATATTGAGGTATATAGTATACCGGGTGTCCCAGATAACTTTTCCAGCATGGGGATCTCAGTATCTATAAGAGATACAGGTTTGGTTAAATGAGATGAATTAATTGTATGAAAGGGGTGAGTATTATTACACAAAAAAATATTCATAATTCTATGTGGTTTAGGTGGTATACCCAAAAAACTGAAAATTCGGAATTTCTTTAAATGGCTCTAACTTTTTTGTTAAAGTAGATAGGTATTTTTTGTTTGTGGTTTCTTAAAGCACTTTTTTGTGTAGAATTGATTGGTGTATTTAGATTTTTTTATATCACTTTTAGTTTCCGAGATACAAGCCCTAACTTCAGTTTTTCTTATGGGCCGCTTAGTTGGCTGTGACATATTTGAACGTGTTTTTTACTCTACTTTACAACGATGTGTCACTTGCCATATTTATTATCGAAAAAAAAATTATAATATTTTTTTTCAAATAGTTCATTGTTTCAAATATTCATTTGTTATTTTAATTGTTTTTATTGTGACTTTTGTTTACAATTTTTGTTTTTCATGGCTCACTTAAAAGTTTGTTATAAAATACTTCATAAATATCACTGATATTTAGTATTTCGACTTTTTTTCAATAATAAATATGGCAAGTGACATATCGTTGTAAAGTAGAGTAAAAAACACGTTCAAATATGCCATAGCCAACTTAGCGGCCCATAAGAAAAACTGAAGTTAGGGCTTGTATCTCGGAAACTAAAAGTGATATAAAAAATCTAAATACACCAATCAATTCTACACAAAAAAGGGCTTCAAGAAACCGCAAACAAAAAATACCTATCTACTTTAACAAAAAAGTTAGAGCCATTTAAAGAAATTCCGAATTTTCAGTTTTTTGGGTATACCGCCTAAACCACATAGAATTATGAATATTTTTTGGTGTAATAATACTCACCCCTTTCATACAAATAATTCATCTCATTTAACCAAACCTGTATCTCTTATAGATACTGAGACCCCCTTGCTGGAAAAGTTATCTGGGACACCCGGTATATACAACATTAAAATATATTTTGGGTCATAACTTTTAAACTATTACCCGTCTGCCCCCTAAACCGGGTATAGGTATTATTAGGGGACCCCCTTTCACAACATATTTCAATATGAAGAAAATTGAAAGCGGTCCTGTGAAGGGTTCTCCTTGTAAGTGATATGATCTTTGAATTTTAAACTGTAATTTACATATTAGCATTAACCTTTCAGCATACATTAAAGTTATAGTATTTTTTTATAAAATTTCTCTTTTATGTATGTACATTTGTACATTATTGTATAATACCTACATGTACCAACGTACATATTTAAATAAATATAGATTTAAATAAATACGAGTATGTACCAACATTTTCATTAGAAAAAGATTTTTGTACGATTATTTACATACTTTTATTTATTTTTTAATATCAATGTTATGAAATCAAAGTATGTAGAAGCAAATATCTAGGTAGGTACCTACATATGTATGTGGTATGTATTTGAGCAAATCTAATTTATGTTTTAATGCATAAATAAAAAAACCTTGTTATTTGTATATCTTTGTAACTTTTTAATAAAAAAAATATTTCAGTTAAACACTATTTTTACAAAGATTGTTCAGTGTTAAGTATTCTAGAGATTTTTGTAATTAATTTAGGGGGGGGGGTATTACTTCATAAAAAAATTAACAACTTTTTTATTGGTTTAAATAACCCTTTAACTGTGTGTAACTATTCAAAGACGAAATCAGTGCCGTTTTACGGGCTATTCAAGTACGCTCGAGTGCGGCTTTCAAACATAAATAGTGTTTTTCTAGAAACCATGTTTCTTGATCTGGGCTCCTATATTCTCGAGTTCGTTCGACTTTTTCTCATTCTAGATCAGTGGTTCCCAATGTGGTCCCTACGGACCCCAAGGGGTCCCTGGCATCGTTCAGGGGGTCCGTGGAAAATTAAAATCGATTTGGGGGTCCCTGATCAACGTCAGGGGGTGGTCCTGGCACATTTTTATTAAAATGGAAGTTTAAATAAATAACAATAAATAAATTACACTGGTCGACAGCCATTTTGCTGCAGGTCATACAACAACTTTGTAAGAGTAATTTGGACACGCTGAATCCAAAAATGACCATTTTGCTCAATCAGCTCTTGTTTTTGCAATATTGTAAAAAAATGTTTTTTTCGATATGCAAACATTCAAATTCGTATATATATTTTTTGAATCAATGACTTCAACCAAAGATCATTCGGAATGAAGCTATGGGTCCTAATTGAACTAAAAAACCTTAAATTATATACATTCATAAAGTTATTTCCTTCGAAAATCAATTTTTAAACGAAAAAAAATCTATTTTTTAGCAAAAATTCGGCAATTTTCAAAATTCAAAGCGCATTACCACAAACAATTTTTGTCCAATTTTAATGTTATTCACTAAATTAGTAGCTTTATCTATCTTCTTCAATGTGTTAAAATTTCAACGTAATCGAATAAAAATTGGCGAAGTGGTATTAAAATCAACTGCACGTGTCAAAATTTAGTAGTTTTTCACCTAGGGTCCGTGGGAAATTTTTGACTATGAAAGGGGGTCCGTGGGCAAGTTTTGACTATTAAAAGGGGTCCGTGGGCCAAAAGAGTTTGGGAACCACTGTTCTAGATTACTAAACTAAACCTAAAAGTCACTAAGTTATTAACTAGAATCTCGATTGTGTAAACTATAACATATTCTTGAATCTCGATGCGATTTTTTTCTAGAAATGTCGAATGAAAAATCTCGACTGCTCCTGGGCATGCGAGACTTAAAATCTCGAACGAAAAACTCGATTCGACATATTATCGAGTTAGCTCGAGAATATGAATCCTGGTCGTACTCTTAAGACCTTCAGTTTTTAATGGATTTACTTGAATTAAATGTTATTGTGAAACTGTTAAAAAATTAAGGAAATTGATTTGACACTCACAAGATATACCCCCCCCCCCCCTTAATACATTTTTTTTAACATTTGCTTTAAAATTTAAAAAAATACTTGACACATGCAGTAGAGATAATGCAGTTCGAAGTTTAAATAAATAAAAAACATTTTTTTAACTAATATTTTTCTTATCACAAACATGAAGATATGAAAAAATTAAACCAATCTACACATAGTATCTATAAAACAAGACCATGTCTCTCTGTCTGTGCACGATTTTCTCAGTAACTACTGAACGGATTTTATTCCGGTTTTTACTAATAGAAAACCGGTTTTCATTGAAGTCGGGAAGAAAACATATCTTCACGTGCGCTGCGTAAATATAGTTAACAATAATTGAAAATAATGTTTAATAGGTTAATTACAGAATAAATTTATATCCCCAGGTAACACTGGGCCCAATGTGTTAGTAATTAATTATATTGTGAAATATTTTCTCGAACATTAAAAAAAATTTCCGGCTATTTTCAATTATATTATACACAACCCGGGAAAAAATGATAAGATATTAGCATATATTATAAGATCCAATTGGTCAGATATGCTTGGATCCTGATTTTGGCACGATCCAAGAACGCATTATAATCTATTATAATATATAGCAAGATATAGTTATATATTATAATATATACTAATGCCTTCTTGGATCGTGCCAAATTCAGGCTCCAAGCATATCTTGACATATATTACAATATATTAGCATACATTAGTATATATGTTAATATACAAGTATATCTCGAAATATATAACAATATATTAGCATATATGTTAATATATTTGTATATCTTGGCATATCTAAAAATATATTATAATATCTTATAATATCTTATAATATATGCATAGGGGGGGGGGGGGGTATCCATCTATAATGTATCCCAATACTACAGAATCGTCCAACCAGGGAAAACTCGTACTGAATCTATAATCATCAAATGTCACATATATAATTAACTAAACATATAACAGCTTCATTTACTTACGTCCGTATTGACTTACTTGAATGCACCTATGTATACAGTAGAGTTCGTTGGTTGCTTATATACTGATTCAAAGTGAAATTACACTGCTAGTGAGAGGCAAGTCACACCAGCTTTTACGCACATAGTATCTATAGCTATTACATATATACAACATACTCGAATATTATTTAATCAATAAAAAAAATAATCCATATGCGTATTAAGTAATATTTGAGGCCCGTATTAATAAAATAAAAAAATATATACAAAAACTGTATATAAATCTTTTGACTATTAAAGAAATCCGAAATATATGTATGTATAGTATATAAATGAAGAAAACCAATATGTAATGACATTTGCTTATTAAATATTCTTAATTTTCAGTTCTTCAACAGACGGATCTATTATAGATTTAGGAATTTTATTGAAAATTTTAATTGTATTGTTAACTACATTTCTATTAACAATTTGTTTACGTGTTTGAATAGATTTCATATTGTGTTTGTTTCTATGTTGTAATTATGGTCATTTATATTACATAAATCAGTTTTTTTTTATGAATAACTCATTTTCTAATAAATTAATATCGATTATATTTAAAAATTTGTATTATATAAGCAGTGGACGGCAGTGTTCCCTAGGTCATATCTGGCCATAATACGAAGCAATTTATTTTGTATTTTGAGTATGTTATAGGTATAAGAAGAGAAGCACAAAAAAATTCCATATCTAATAATTAAATGTATATAAGCTAATACACATGTAACAAAACATTTTGCACAACCTTGTTGCTTAACACTCTAAGTGCGTGCACGAATTTTGAGATTTTGGCTGTAACGGAGTTTATATTTCTCTTACAAGTTAAATTTCGGTCTATTAATATCACTAAAAATTGTATTTTTTGAGAAATTATCACACCTGACTGGTGTGATCATAGAATTCAGTGATTATAATTTCAAAAATGTATTCATCAATGTTTGTATAAAAATTGTCAACACAAGTTGTAGAATTTTTAGATAAATGCGTGGGAACATCATTTTCAAAAAAAAGTTTCACCAAAAATATCCACTACCTATTTTAAAATATGATGAATGTACTTTTTTGAAAACAAAATATCTCAAAAACTATTAAAAATAGAGTAAAACTAAAAGATATTAATTTTGTAGAGAAATGCATAAAATTTATTTTAAAAAATATTTCACTGTCCAAAATTTTGTTTAAATATTTTTGTTTTGAATTTATAAAATTATATTGAAAATTTGGGTGACATGTCAACTGTGAATTTTTAAAACAAAAATATATGTTATAACTTTATCATTCCTGAGTATATGGGCAATTCTAAATAAAATTTACTTTCTTTTATTTCGCGAAATTAGAATATATGTATATACAAAACTATACAAATCACGCGAGTGCAATATTAAATTCAAGTCAAGTGAACTTTAGAAAAAAAGAATGGTTCCCGGGAAAAAATGATAAGATATTAGCATATATTACAAGATCCAATTGGTCAGATATGATGATATGCTTGGATCCTGATTTTGGCACGATCCAAGAACGCATTATAATATATTGTAATATATTGCAAGATATAGTTATATATTATAATATATACTAATGCCTTCTTGGATCGTGCCAAATTCAGGCTCCAAGCATATCTTGACATATATTACAATATATTAGCATACATTAGTATATATGTTAATATACAAGTATATCTCGACATATATAACAATATATTAGCATATCTGTTAATATATTTGTATATCTTGGCATATCTAAAAATATATTATAATATCTTATAATATATGCATAGAGGGGGGGGGGTATCCATCTATTATCTATCCCAATACTACAGAATCGTCCAACCAGGGAAAACTCGTACTGAATCTATAATCAAATGTCACATATATTATATAATTAAATAAACATATAGCAGCTTCATTTACTGATGTCCGTATTAACTTACTTGAATGCACCTATGTAAACATTAGAGTTCGTTGGTTGCTTATATACTGATTCAAAGTGAAATCACACTGCTAGTGAGAGGCAAGTTACACCAACTTTTACGAACATAGTATGTATAGCTATTACATATATACAACATACTCGAATATTATTTAATCAATTAAAAAAAATAATCCATATGCGTATTAAGTAATATTTGAGGCCCGTATTAATAAAATAAAAAAATATATACAAAAACTGTATAGAAATATTGTGACTATTAAAGAAATCCGAAATATATGTATGTATACCCGGGAAAAAATGATAAGATATTAGCATATATTACAAGATCCAATTGGTCAGATATGATAAGATATGCTTGGATCCTGATTTTGGCACGATCCAAGAACGCATTATAATATATTGTAATATATTGCAAGATATAGTTATATATTATAATATATACTAATGCCTTCTTGGATCGTGCCAAATTCAGGCTCCAAGCATATCTTGACATATATTACAATATATTAGCATACATTAGTATATATGTTAATATACAAGTATATCTCGACATATATAACAATATATTAGCATATCTGTTAATATATTTGTATATCTTGGCATATCTAAAAATATATTATAATATCTTATAATATATGCATAGAGGGGGGGGGGGGGGTATCCATCTATTATCTATCCCAATACTACAGAATCGTCCAACCAGGGAAAACTCGTACTGAATCTATAATCAAATGTCACATATATTATATAATTAAATAAACATATAGCAGCTTCATTTACTTACGTCCGTATTAACTTACTTGAATGCACCTATGTAAACATTAGTGTTCGTTGGTTGCTTATATACTGATTCAAAGTGAAATCACACTGCTAGTGAGAGGCAAGTTACACCAACTTTTACGAACATAGTATGTATAGCTATTACATATACATACAACATACTCGAATATTATTTAATCAATTAAAAAAAATAATCCATATGCGTATTAAGTAATATTTGAGGCCCGTATTAATAAAATAAAAAAATATATACAAAAACTGTATAGAAATATTGTGACTATTAAAGAAATCCGAAATATATGTATGTATAGTAAATAAATGAAGAAAACCATGTGACATTTGCTTATTAAATATTCTTTTAAAGTAATTTTCAGTTCTTCAACAGACGGATCTATTATAGATTTAGGAATTTTATTGAAAATTTTAATTGTATTGTTAACTACATTTCTATTGACAATTTGTTTACGTGTTTGAATAGATTTCATATTGTGTTTGTTTCTATGTTGTAATTATGGTCATTTATATTACATAAATCAGTTTTTTTTTGTGAATAACTCATTTTCTAATAAACTAATACTTAACGATTATATTTAAAAATTTGTATTATATAAGCAGTGGACGGCAGTGTTCCCTAGGTCATATCTGGCCATAATACGAAGCAATTTATTTTGTATTTTGAGTATGTTATAGGTATGAGAAGAGAAGCACAAAAAAATTCCATATCTAATAATTAAATGTATATAAGCTAATACACATGTAACAAAACATTTTGCACAACCTTGTTGCTTAACACTCTAAGTGCGTGCACGAATTTTGAGATTTTGGCTGTAACGGAGTTTATATTTCTCTTACAAGTTAAATTTCGGTCTATTAATATCACTAAAAATTGTATTTTTTGAGAAATTATCACACCTGACTGGTGTGATCATAGAATTCAGTGATTATAATTTCAAAAATGTATTCATCAATGTTTGTATAAAAATTGTCAACACAAGTTGTAGAATTTTTAGATAAATGCGTGGGAACATCATTTAAAAAAAAAGTTTCACCAAAAATATCCACTACCTATTTTAAAATATGATGAATGTACTCTTTTGAAAACAAAATATCTCAAAAACTATTAAAAATAGAGTAAAACTAAAAGATATTAATTTTGTAGAGAAATGCATAAAATTTATTTTAAAAAATATTTCACTGTCCAAAATTTTGTTTAAATATTTTTGTTCTTAATTTATAAAATTATATTGAAAATTTGGGTGATATGTCAACTGTGAATTTTTAAAACAAAAATATATGTTACTTATAACTTTATCATTCCTGATTATATGGGCAATTCTAAATAAAATTTACTTATTTCGTGAAATCAGAATATATATACAAAACTACATATACAAATAACGCGAGTGCAATATTAAATTCAAGTCAAGTGAACCATTATTATTAATTTAATATTATTAAAATTCGTTGCTTATTTTGTTAATGTATAATAGCAATGCCAACATCAGGGAGGGAGACTGGGCTACCGCCCGGGATGTCAGTTCAGAAGGAGCAATGGACAGTTACATGGAGAAAAATTTGGCTTATATTCTAGTCAAAATTTTTTCTCTTTAATCTGATTTTACCGTTTCAGGGTATTTAAAAAAATTTTATTCCATTTCTTCAGAATTCATTGCGATATAAATATAAAATTTGATAATCGTTTTAGTATAAATACGTGCTATCGATTTACAGTATCAAGTAATGATTATTTAGACTAAAGAAGTGTAGGGCCAGCGGCCTTTTGATTTTTATTCAGTATTTATTTGTTCTTAACCCTTAATTACTCGTGTGAAATACCGTAACACAGTTACTCACGTGGTGTATTTTATACACCACAAAAAGCTAGTTTTTGGGAATTTTGATGATTTTATATTAATTTTTTTGCCCAATTGATATTATGTAGGTAGGTATTATTTTTGAGAAACTAAGATTTTTTTTAAATAATCCAACTAAAAATTAAGAAATAAATTAGAAAGAAAAACTAACTAAAATAAATCTAAAAAAGTGCAAAAAAAAATTTTTGCTATCCGATTTATTGCAAGATGAATATGAACATTTTATTTTTATTGGTAATTTTTTTAATTTTGCTCTTTTGACAAGATGTCTTCCATCAGTAGCATCACTAATGTTCTCAAAAACACGCGGTTCTTCGCTTAGGATGCTGTTGTTTGTGCGTCAATACCATCTACATTTAATAAGTAAAAAATTAATACAAACTGCTACAATCCTCAAATTTTTACTGCCGGATTCCTATCACCATTGATATTGGTCAAATGTAATATTTTGTTATAACAAATGTTAATCATTTAATAAATTTATTAATTTAAAAAAGTAACAGCCACTTTATTTACAAATACTTTACCACCGGGCGTTTACCTAATACATAAAAAAATATTTTTTTAAGATATGATAATATATTAGCAGATATAACAATATATAAATATATATAACAATATATTTTCGCATCTGAGGGCTGATATATATTAAGATATGATTATATATTATCAGATATGTCCATATATTAATATATATTACAATATATTCTTGGCTATGATAACTCAAAAAATAATATTTATTAAGATATAATAATACATTAGCAGATATATCTATATATAATAATATATTACGATATATTCTAAGCTAAGTGAACTCTTTTCAAAATAATATTTTTAAGATATCATAATATATTAGCAGATATATAAATATATAAATATATATAACAATATATTCTCGGATCTGAGGGCCAATATATATTAAGATATTACTATATATTATCAGATATATCTATATAAATTAATATATTTTAGGCTCAAAAATTAAGATATTACCATATATAACGAGATGCGAACATATCTTATAATATCTTGTTATATCTTATAATTTTTTCCCGGGTAGTAAATAAATGAAGAAAACCATGTGACATTTGCTTATTAAATATTCTTTTAAAGTAATTTTCAGTTCTTCAACAGACGGATCTATTATAGATTTAGGAATTTTATTGAAAATTTTAATTGTATTGTTAACTACATTTCTATTGACAATTTGTTTACGTGTTTGAATAGATTTCATATTGTGTTTGTTTCTATGTTGTAATTATGGTCATTTGTATTACATAAATCAGTTTTTTTTTTGTGAATAACTCATTTTCTAATAAATTAATACCTATCGATTATATTTAAAAATTTGTATTATATAAGCAGTGGACGGCAGTGTTCCCTGGGTCATATCTGGCCATAATACGAAGCAATTTATTTTGTATTTTGAGTATGTTATAGGTATGAGAAGAGAAGCACAAAAAAATTCCATATCTAATAATTAAATGTATATAAGCTAATACACATGTAACAAAACATTTTGCACAAGCTTGTTGCTTAACACTCTAAGTGCGTGCACGAATTTTGAGATTTTGGCTGTAACGGAGTTTATATTTCTCTTACAAGTTAAATTTCGGTCTATTAATATCACTAAAAATTGTATTTTTTGAGAAATTATCACACCTGACTGGTGTGATCATAGAATTCAGTGATTATAATTTCAAAAATGTATTCATCAATGTTTGTATAAAAATTGTCAACACAAGTTGTAGAATTTTTAGATAAATGCGTGGGAACATCATTTTCAAAAAAAAGTTTCACCAAAAATATCCACTACCTATTTTAAAATATGATGAATGTACTTTTTTGAAAACAAAATATCTCAAAAACTATTAAAAATAGAGTAAAACTAAAAGATATTAATTTTGTAGAGAAATGCATAAAATTTATTTTAAAAAATATTTCACTGTCCAAAATTTTGTTTAAATATTTTTGTTCTTAATTTATAAAATTATACTGAAAATTTGGGTGATATGTCAACTGTGAATTTTTAAAACAAAAATATATGTTACTTATAACTTTATCATTCCTGATTATATGGGCAATTCTAAATAAAATTTACTTATTTCGTTAAATCAGAATATATATATACAAAACTACATATACAAATAACGCGAGTGCAATATTAAATTCAAGTCAAGTGAACATTAGAAAAAAGAATGGTTGATATTTAAATTTTTTATATTTATTATTATTAATTTAATATTATTAAAATTCGTTGCTTATTTTGTTAATGTATAATAGCAATGCCAACATCAGGGAGGGAGACTGGGCTACCGCCCGGGATGCCAGTTCAGAAGGAGCAATGGACAGTTACATGGAGAAAAATTTGGCTTATATTCTAGTCAAAATTTTTTCTCTTTAATCTGATTTTACCGTTTCAGGGTATTTAAAAAAATTTTATTCCATTTCTTCAGAATTCATTGCGATATAAATATAAAATTTGATAATCGTTTTAGTATAAATACGTGCTATCGATTTACAGTATCAAGTAATGATTATTTAGACTAAAGAAGTGTAGGGCCAGCGGCCTTTTGATTTTTATTCAGTATTTATTTGTTCTTAACCCTTAATTACTCGTGTGAAATACCGTAACACAGTTACTCACGTGGTGTATTTTATACACCACAAAAAGCTAGTTTTTGGGAATTTTGATGATTTTATATTAATTTTTTTGCCCAATTCATATTATGTAGGTAGGTATTATTTTTGAGAAACTAAGATTTTTTTTAAATAATCCAACTAAAAATTAAGAAATAAATTAGAAAGAAAAACTAACTAAAATAAATCTAAAAAAGTGCAAAAAAAATTTTTTGCTATCCGATTTATTGCAAGATGAATATGAACATTTTATTTTTATTGGTAATTTTTTTAATTTTGCTCTTTTGACAAGATGTCTTCCATCAGTAGCATCACTAATGTTCTCAAAAACACGCGGTTCTTCGCTTAGGATGCTGTTGTTTGTGCGTCAATACCATCTACATTTAATAAGTAAAAAATTAATACAAACTGCTACAATCCTCAAATTTTTACTGCCGGATTCCTATCACCATTGATATTGGTCAAATGTAATATTTTGTTATAACAAATGTTAATCATTTAATAAATTTATTAATTTAAAAAAGTAACAGCCACTTTATTTACAAATACTTTACCACCGGGCGTTTACCTAATACATAAAAAAATATTTTTTTTAAGATATGATAATATATTAGCAGATATAACAATATATAAATATATATAACAATATATTTTCGCATCTGAGGGCTGATATATATTAAGATATGATTATATATTATCAGATATGTCCATATATTAATATATATTACAATATATTCTTGGCTATTATAACTCAAAAAATAAAATTTATTAAGATATAATAATACATTAGCAGATATATCTATATATAATAATATATTACAATATATTCTAAGCTAAGTGAACTCTTTTCAAAATAATATTTTTAAGATATCATAATATATTAGCAGATATATAAATATATAAATATATATAACAATATATTCTCGGATCTGAGGGCTAATACATATAAAGATGTTACTATATATCAAAATATATAACAATATATTTTCGGATCTTAGGGCCAATATACAGGGTGATTCAGCACTGTCGTGCCAAACTTGAACACTAGATTGAAAAAAATATTTTAAGCAAAAAACTCCCAATAAACATGTGTCCGGAAATTATTCCTTAGGGAACTACAGGCTTCCAAAGATTTTACTAAAAATGAGTTTTAATTTAATATCTAGAGAACCCTTCGTGATAGAATTGTGAAATTTAGTATTTGGTTTAGTAATAATATGTGTTATTGATTTCTAATATTAACCAATTATATTTTAGGCCAGGGCTGTATGGGGCCAGTGGGCCCATCGATTTTGATCTAGTAATTGTTTGTTCCTTAATTTTTTCCTGAGTTGGTACTTTTATAAGATTATATGATACGAAATACACAAAAACATACTTTGCTTGTATATCATAGGATGAACCGTTTTCGAGAAATATCGATGGAAAAGAAAGCATGCAGAATTAACCTTAATACGGATGCTTGAAATTATAAAAAATAAATTTATATTCTTATTTCATGATAAAAAATAAGACAAAAAGTTAATATAAATATACTTCCAAAAATGCATCCATATCAACAAATAGCCATTTTTAGTTTGTTTTTTAGTCATGTTAATAAAGTACATGTAACAGTAATAGAACTGGCTATAGATCTTAGAGGATTCATATTAGGAGGTTTATTTATATAAACTTTATTCTTACCTTTAATCATAGAAAAAGAATATAAATTTATTTTTTATAATTTCAAGCATCCGTAGTAAGGTTAATTCTGCATGCTTTCATTTCCATAGATATTTCTCGAAAACGGTTCATCCTATGATAAACAAGCAAAGTATGTTTTTGTGTATTTTGTGTCATATAATCTTATAAAAGTACCAACTCAGGAAAAAAATTAAGGAACAAACAATTACTAGATCAAAATCGATGGGCCCACTGGCCCCATACAGCCCTGGCCTAAAATGTAATTGGTTAATATTAGAAATCAATAACACATATTATTACTAAACCAAATACAAAATTTCATAATTCTATTACGAAGGGTTCTCTAGATATTAAATTAAAACTCATTTTTAGTAAAATCTTTGGAAGCCTGTAGTTCCCTAAGGAATAATTTCCGGACACATGTTTATTGGGAGTTTTTTGCTTAAAATATTTTTTTCAATCTAGTGTTCAAGTTTGGCACGACAGTGCTGAATCACCCTGTATATTAAGATATTACTATATATTATCAGATATATCTATATAAATTAATATATTTTAGGCTCAAAAATTAAGATATTACCATATATAACGAGATGCGAACATATCTTATAATATCTTGTTATATCTTATCATTTTTTCCCGGGTTGATATTTGAATTTTTTATATTTATTATTATTAATTTAATATTATTAAAATTCGTTGCTTCTTTTGTTAATGTATAATAGCAATGCCAACAGGGAGGGAGACTGGGCTACCGCCCGGGATGCCAGTTCAGATGGAGAAAAATTTAGCTTATATTCTAGTCAAAATTTTTTCTCTTTAATCTAATTTTACCGTTTCAGGGTATTTAAAAAATTTTATTCTATTTCTTCAGAATTCATTGCGATATAAATATAAAATTTGATAATCGTTTTAGTATAAATACGTGCTATCGATTTACAGTATCAAGTAATGATTATTTAGACTAAAGAAGTGTGGGGCCAGCGACCTTTTGATTTTTATTCAGTATTTATTTGTTCTTAACCATAAATTACTCGCGTGTAATACCGTAACACAGTTACTCGCGCGGTGTATTTTATACACCACAAAAAGCTAGTTTTTGGGAATTTTGAAGGTATTATATTATTTTTTTTGCCCAATTCATATTATGTAGGTTGGTACTATTTTTGAGAAACTAAGAAATTTTTTTTAAAATAATCCAACTAAAAATTAAGGATTAGAAAGAAAAACTAACTAAAATAAATTTAAAAAAGTACAAAAAAATTTTTTGCTGTCCGATTTATTGCAAGATGAATATTGAACAGTTTTATTTTTGTTGGTAATTTTTTTAATTTTGCTCTTTTGACAAGATGTCTTCCATCAGCAGCATCACTATTGAATTCAAAAACGCGGTTCTTCGCTTAAAATGCTGCTATTTGTGCGTCAATACCATCTACATTTAATAAGTAAAAAATTAATACAAACTGCTACAATCCTCAAATTTTTACTGCCGGATTCCTATCACCATTGATATTGGTCAAATGTAATATTTTGTTATAACAAATGTTAATCATTTAATAAATTGATTAATTTAAAAAAGTAACAGCCACTTTATTTACAAATACTTTACCACCAGAAAAGATATGATAATATATTAGCAGATATACCAATATATAAATATATATAACAATATATTTTCGAATCTGAGGGCTGATATATATTAAGATATTATTATATATTATCAGATATGTCCATATATTAATATATATTACAATATATTCTTGGCTGTGATAACTCAAAAAATAAAATTTATTAAGATATAATAATACATTAGCAGATATATCTATACATAATAATATATTACAATATATTCTAAGCTAAGCGAACTCATTTCAAAATAATATTTTTAAGATATCCTAATATATTAGCAGATATATCAATATATACATATATATAACAATATATTCTCGGATCTGAGGGCTAATACATATTAAGATGTTACTATATATCAATATATATAACAATATATTTTCGGATCTGAGGGCCAATATATATTAAGATATTACTATATATTATCAGATATTTCTATATAAATTAATATATTTTAGGCTCAAAAATTAAGATATTACCATATATAACGAGATGCGAACATATCTTATAATATCTCGTTATATCTTATCATTTTTTCCCGGGAATTTATAATACATATAAATATTTCTTTTACGCCTCTAAAATAATAAGGATTGTTTCATTTTAAACAAGAATAACAATTTAATATCTCAATTTAAATACATCTTTTCGTTACTGATTAATGTATTTACATCACTTCAAACAATATAACTTTGCTTCTATAATTTTCAAAACCAATCAAATACTTTTAAATGAACATCGCCGTAAAGTTGCCGAGGAAAACAACTTTAATTTGTTTTATTTTTCTTAGATTTAATGAAAGTATGCAAATGAAATGAAAACAGGGTTGCCGTATTTAAATTACATTAATATTTGTTGTCGTATTAATTATGTATCATTTCTGAAACTGACTGGTTAAAAGTAATATAAATAATGGTCTCTGCAAATTAGGTCGTGTATGGGGAAGTCGTATACAGGCAGAAAGGCGAGAAAACCTGGACAAAACCTAGTACTTACATAAATGTATTTTGCATGTTAAAAATGTAGCAATTAAAACTTATCAAATCCGCTAACCTACACTTCTATCTTCCTAAAAATGTACATATTATAATTTGAGTCCGTTGAATCAAATTAACATAGAATTGTGCATTAGAGGTTTTGTCCAGGTTTTGCAAGTCCAAGCTGTTACAATTTGTATGGTAAGGGCTTAGATTAAGATACTTGACCACCTTGTAAATTTAAAAAAAATCGATTTTTTTGCATTTTCTCAATCCTTATGCTTTTAAAAATTACCCCTTTTTTTAAATTCGAATTCTAACATAGTGAAATTAGTGAAAGTGTTCGCGCGCTTCCATTACTCCATACTTGCTGACTCCGTTACAGGCAGCTGTTTCTCAAAACTATTTTTTTTCAAATGGCGGACAGTTATTCTCCAAAACTACTCGGCTGATTTTAATGATTTTGGTCTTGTTTTGTCCGTTGAGATGTTTTATATACCAATTTACTACATTTTGGCAAAAAAAAATTTTAACATTTTTTTAGCAAAGAATAGTGAAAAACAGAGGTGTTTTTTCAACTTTTTTTCCAAACATCCGTCATATTTTATTTTATTTTTTATTTTTGGCAAATTGTGGTAAATTGTCACGTAAGGGACATTTCTTTTGAAGTTAACGTTTTTTTTCAAATTCACCAATTCTTAGATTAACTGTTCGCCGTGGGACACCATTTTTTGAGGACTCTACTTTGCGCCTCCTGGATAGTTGTTAAAAATGAAATTAAAAAAATCAAGAATTTTTGTTTTCTATAAGCTTCAAATAAAAGTTTAAAAGATAAATCATTGTACCTAATCTATATCTATAAAAGAGTTTGTCCTTAACCACTCACTCACTCATGCACTCACTCACTCATATATCAACGTACAGCCCAAACCCCTGGACCTAGAAACATGAAATTTTGTAGGTATCTTCCTTTTATGATGTAAGCAACCGCAAAGAAAGGATTTTTCTAAATTCAACCCCTACGGGGTTAAAACAGGGCGTCAAAGTTTATATAAAAACATTTTTTTTTTATTCGCATTTCATTAAAACTTATCGAACATACTCTACATTATAAATAATGAAACAATTATTTCAGTATTTCTCAAAATTTAACCCCTAAGGAGTTAGGGGGGTGGAAAAATTTGTAAAATATTTTTTTTTGTATTCACCGAATGAAACATAATTGTTGATGATATTAAAGTAAATTCGGACAGATTAATATTCAATTAAAAATGAAAGTTCGATATTCAAACCCTAATAGCATGGGACGGGGACGAGGATGAATTTAGATATGTTTGTCTGTTTGTAATTACTTACAAAGGTAAATTCGGGAAAAATAGTCATCTATTAAAATAAAAAAATCGACATTCAACCCCTAATGGCGGGGGTAGACAGGGTCTGTGTTTTTGATATGTTTATCTGCATAGCTGCTTACGTTATAATGGTAGAGTCGGGCAAAATAATCTGCAATAAAAAAATTCGATATTCAACCCCTAATGGCGAGGGTAGACGGGGGTTAGTTTTTACAATTTTTA
This sequence comes from Sialis lutaria, assembly GCA_949319165.1. NCBI lineage: Eukaryota > Metazoa > Arthropoda > Insecta > Megaloptera > Sialidae > Sialis > Sialis lutaria. The sequence goes on along the minus strand of OX439233.1, from coordinate 6,320,723 downwards.
ACTAAAATCCGAGATATTTACGTTTTTTTATAGGTAATGAATAAAAATCAATATAAAAAATATGTAATCCCCTATCACGTATGGAGGGTACTTATTAGTTTCGAAGTTCACGCGAGCGAAGCCGCGGGATTCCGCTAGTATCTTATACATGGTCTGAAAAAAAATATATTGAAAATGTATTTTTTAGCTTTCCAAGGTGGTCAAGTACTTTAAGAAAGACTATGATGGATATATAACAACCAATGCTAGTCCGTATATGAAACTGTTACCGATACTCGATGGCGGCCATCTTTAATGAAATGTCATTTTAATCATTTCCATGCATATTATCCCAGAGGCGTCAGTTAAATATTGTGTAGTAGCTATACAAATATGCTGTTAATTACAATTGAACTTGATATGTAAGAGAGATAGAAGTACTTTAAATTAACACAACAAATGTAGTACACATTGATAAAAGAAGAGTAGAAGCACATGCATGTGTGCTAATTTAAGTCTGCACTCATTCATGCTTATTTTCAAATATATTGATAAATAATTGCTTCTGAATTGTGTAATGTAGGTTATAAATTAACACTAAATGTTTTTCACCTGATTTGTTAAGATTTAACCTTATTTTACTTGAGTGTGCTAGTTTTAATCTTAAGCTAGCACACTCGCTTGTAATCGAGAGGTTTGCAGCAACAACGGGTTATCTACATTTTTTGGCCAAACTGAGTTAACAACCGTTTCTGGGGGGAAAAAATCATTCTTTCGTTTGGTTCAACTAAGAATTACCTAACGTTGATAGTTTTTAAGGTATCCGCTAGAATGAGTTAGCTGCTTCATTCGCTTGGGTCAACATCAGTGGCGGATTTGCAGTCCTAGCCGCTCTAGGCCCCAGGTCATGTGCCACCCCTTTTACAGCATCCATCATTATAGACTAGATACATAATTCATGAATTTACTTTATTCCCACTTTTAATTGATTCAGAAAATTGTTTAACTAAAAGCTAGCTTATAAAGCTAGTTTATAATATTTTACGAGGTTTCAGGGATGATTGGACATTTAAAACGGTTTTAGGTTTTATTTTTAATAAAATAAATGTTTTACAATGTGTTACAAAACTCGTCTGCACTTAAGCGCAGCAAAATCATTAATTAAATCTTCGCAATCCAATTTATTTATGTTAAGCAAAGCAAGATCGTTTAACCTCTGCTCCGTCATTGTTGTGCGTAAATAGTTTTTAACTTTGCGCAAACAAGAAAACGATCTTTCTCCTGTACAGTTACTGGCGGGTGTACATATTTTATATGTACGATGTACGAAATTATTTATACTTTGATACGCAAAAATAGTGATTTAGGAAGATTATAATCATACGGTACGCGAGCCTTTAAAATATTAAGATACTTTGCATTTGAGTTATTTCTTGTTAATCTTGTTATCATCAGTGATTTTTTTGGCACGATTTGCCGCCTTTAATATCTGGCCGCCCTAGGCTCGGGCCTACTGGGCCGTATGGCAAATCCGTCACTGGTCAACATGGAGTTAACTCCAGGAGCTGACTCTTTGTTTTTGGGCTTAGAATTTAGTTAATAGTGTTAGTACACTCATTACTGTGGTTTTTCTTGAAATAAACAAATTTTCTTGAAAATTCTTCTTATTCAATGCTTCCTTACTTTAAAATGAAAATAATTTTCAACTATTTGGGCAAAAAGGAGTTATCTCCAGAATAAAATTGACGCTAGAATTGCGAATTTGACGAATTTCTCAATGGAATTTGGCCAAAACATGTGGTCGGTGACAAATAATAATTGGACGAAGACAAAGGCGATTTAAATACATTCTCAATTTTTTAAACAGTTTTTTCCATTTTCCCACAAACTATATAAAACTGGAGATAACCCCTTGTTGCTGCAGACCCCCCTATAAAATTATAACACTTTTATTTTTAAAATTATTTAAAAAATAAAAGAGTTATAATTTTTTTTCGTGTACTAAATTAGCACTAAATAGGCTCTAATTTAGTACTCTTCTTTTATCAATGTGTGCTACATTTGTTGTGCTAATTTAAGGTACCTGAGAGATAGATATTTATCTGTTAATATATTATCATTTAAATACTTTTAAAGACAATATAAAACATTTATTATTAATTAGTTTTATAATTCAAACCAATTGATATTTATTTTAAAATCCGAATGATACGCCGATGACTCGTGGTGCGATATAGTAACAACGCTAGAGGGAACACTTAGGAGATTTGTATTTAATGAGTCATAACTATAGTTTTTCTCTGTTGTTTGTTAGAAGATACATCTACTTTTTCTTCATATTTAAATTGTTTCGCTTTTTGTTTGATATTGATTTTGATTAAAAAATTTTAATAACTAAAAAAAATCAAAATATACGAAATTTCGAACTATATTAAAAATTCATGAAAATGTAAACATAAAGAATAGAAAACAATTGAATACTTTTATTCAAAACGCTTAAATACACATCTGAAATTAAAAAAAGTACGATAAAAATTTACATAAACTCGATTTCATGTTTGCTACAAAAAAATATGTTTATACATACAAATAACCAACAATGTTTGAACATACTTTTGTATTGGAGAGGATGAGGTTACAGAGAGCTTCATTTCCGAACAGTACGTTCATGTAAACTTTTTACTGAAACTTCTTGTAAGTAAAGTATATCACAAAGAATCATTCAATTTATCACATATACCATTTTTATTTACTTGCAATTTAGATACTTTATACCGGGTATCCCAGAAAACTTTTTAAGCAAAATGATCTCAGTATCTATAATAAAAGACTAGCAGATCCACCCCAACTTTGAACGGAAGATAATATTTCACTCCTTGTCACGTATGGAGGGTTGTAATTAGTTGTATTAGATCTGGCGGGAAAAATACCACAGGGGTAGGGATTTTATGGAGAAAAAGAATCCCCTATCTCGCATAATAGATTTAATATTACTGCCATGTTACCTAACGAAACAAAATATCCTATAACCTAGCCAGAACATATCTACGAATTAAAACAAACACGTAAATCGGATAAGTGGTTCTCGATTTATAAGCGCACAAACGGACAGACAGACAAACACAGAAAACGTTTAGCTTTATTATTTAAATGAGATGAATTATTTTTAAGGAATGGGTGAGTTTTTTACCTGAAAATATCAAATCTATTGTTGGTTAGTTTTTAGGTTAGGTTAAAATAAAGAAAAATCAGAAATAATACATCAAAAATATGTAATTTTTAAATTTGACAGGTCTAATTTGAGGTGTAAAGTATTATTTTTTTAGTGAAAAGTATTTATTTTTAATGAAAACTTTTTATTAAAAGTATAATTTAATTTGTTTTATGTTCAATAAATTTGTTGATTTATTATTTATTTGTTCGTGTAGTAGATTTGTTTTAAAACGATTAAATAAACAATGTTTATTATAAAAAAAGTGCATTTAAATACAAGCCCTTACTAAAAGAGTACCCGATTTACCCCAACTCTACCTCTCAACAAATCGTCCTACCGACATAGGTGGGCACAGTTAATCGAAAAGTTAACTTCGTTAATCGTTAACTCGCTAATAAAAAAGTTAACTTTGTTAATCGTTAACTCGTTAATAAAAAAAGTTAACTTTGTTAATCGTTAACTCGTTAATAAAAAAGTTAACTTCGTTAATCGTTAACTCGTTAATAAAAAAGTTAACTTCGTTAATCGTTAACTCGTTAATAAAAAAGTTAACTTCGTTGATCGCCAATCGTTAAAATTCCGAAAATTTAACGAAAGTTAAAATTAACCGAAAATTTAACGGAAGTTAAAATTAACTGTTAAAAGTTAACCATCCAAAATGTTTGAAGACCTTGCTATTTAGACAACTTTCATTTGCAAATCCCCGCGTAAATTGCGTTATTCAAACAAACAATGACAACTTATCATGAAACAACCAATGTAACGGACTAAAGTTAACGGAAGTTAACAAGAGCGTTAACATTTTTTTGAGTTAACTTAAAAGTTAATCCGTTAAGCATTTTGTTAACTTCGTTAATTATACAGGGTGTCCCATTTTAATCTATCACCCCCCTAATTTTTTTTATCTATCAATTAAATCAAAAAATGCTTCAAATAAAAGTTGTTTAGTTTTGAGGGGGACCCAAAATGGCGTTATTAATTTTTTATTTTTTGGCTGTCTTCATGGTCAAATAGGCCCAACTTTTTTTTTTCAAATGGAAACCTATATTTTTTATTACAATATCTTATTGTTTGGAAAAAAACAAGTAGCTTTTGTTTCAATAAATTTTTTGTATGACTTCATTTTTTTTTTAATATTCAACAAAATAATTTTAGATTTTAGAATTTTACTAATTTTTTACTCGAAACCCATTAACTTTAGAGGAAAAGTGTAAAATACAAAAAATGTTTATTTTAATATGATATAACTAGGAAAATTATTTCAGATTTTTTTATTTATTTTTTATTTGCTTTAATATTTTGAAGAGCAAAAGTTATCAAAAAATCCTGATATAATTATCCTAGTTATATCAGATTAAAATAAACATTTTTTGTTTTTTACATTTTTCCTCTAAAGTTAATGGGTTTCGAGTAAAAAATTAGTAAAAATCTAAAATCTAAAATTATTTTGTTTAATATTAAAAAAAAATGAAGTCATATAAAAAATTTTTTGAAACAAAAGCTACTTGTTTTCTTCCAAACAATAAGATACCGTAATAAAAAATATAGGTTTCCATTTGAAAAAAAAAAGTTGGGCCTATTTGACCAAGAAGACGTCCAAAAAATAAAAAATTAATAACGCCATTGTGGGTCCCCCTCAAAACCAAACAACTTTTATTTGAAGCATTTTTTGATTTAATTGATAGATAAAAAAAAATAGGGGGGTGATAGATTAAAATGGGACACCCTGTATAACGATTACCAGATTAACGAGTTAATGCCCACCTATGCCTACCGATTAGGTGGTGTGAGGCCTTTACTCACAAAAAGCATTGTGCTAAAGGCCTCTATACACTACCCAATTTGATGATTTTTTTTTTTAAAGAATGGGTGAGAATAAAAAAAATTTCACGTTAAAATACTTAGTCTTTTTAAGTCAAGTAAATAAAGTAAGAGTTACTGGGTATATAGGTCTATGAGGACACGTATTGTGAGGTTTATTTACATGAATCCTATGACAAATTAAACAGTTTATATTTTTGTGTATTATGTGTCATATACCAATATTACCAAGTTTAACTACATGCTCCTTTAACTAACTGTCGTATTGTCAATAAAACCTAGCATAATACATATAATTAAATCGATTTTTACACACATATTACGTACATTTTTCTTTGAGAGCTTAAATATTGATTTAAATCACGTTAGTAATACACCAAATATACTTTAAAGGAGCAATTAACGCTAACGGAGCTTTAAATTGGTTGATAATACCGGGCAATAATCTAATATAATTGCCCATTAAAAAATGATCACAAAGCTTCCTATATTTCTTCGAATATGGCGAGAAAGCAATAAATGTCAGTACATGAAAATAAATATTCAGCACTATAAATAGAAATAATTTTAAATAAGTATGAGCTAGTAGTTTTTAAAGTTGCGTATACTTTCCTTATAAAAATATATGCACGCGTAAAAACAGGTCAAGTGTTCATAATGTAAATTTAAAAACAACATTATATTGTTATTGGCAAGTGCTTGTACTTTTTACATTTTTCAATGTAAGAAATTGAAACTCTATTTTCTTGTTTACTACCTCACGGCGCTTTATAGTCTATTCTACAATAATAGCTCGTGGTAACTGTTTGTGGGAGTTTTCTAATTACAAAACACTTTACAGCTAGCTTGTAGCTGTTGTTACAGTTGCAATAATGTATCTTAGAAGTTTAATATTATATCGAGGAAGGAAATTAATTACGTTGATTTTTTTTATTTATTATATGCAGGTTTGATCCTTCGCGAACAAATTAATTGATAAATTGGCGGCTAGACAAGTAAAGGAAGCATTTTGATAGGAACATTTAGGGTCCAGCAATGTTATGGTTGATAATATAATAGATTTTAGAGCGTATTTGAAAGAAATAATACTTCAAAATGAAATTGTTTTCTAGTGTTTTTTCAATTTATCTCAAAATCTAATATGACGGTGCTAGTTGATATTTGTAAAATATCATAAATTGAATTTGACAAGAAAATACCCCTTTCTAGAGGGATTAAAAGAAGTCAAAATGCTTATTTTCGGTGAAAATAGTTAGAAAAATAATAACTGTAGTTTAATTCAACTAAATGGATTGTAAATAACCTTAAATTGTTTTTAAATTTCTAAAGAATAATGTTCGGTGATAGTTAAAATACTATGGCTAGGCCATAAAATGCACACCCCTTAAACATAAAAAAATGTATTAACTTATAATATCAAATAAATACGGTACAGGTACAATATAATTGGTGAAACTTAAAAGGATGTTTGAAAAAAAGATTGGAGGTAATTAATATTATATAAATATATAATATGAAGTTTATCACTCATTAAGATTTTTTAGAAAATCAACAATGAATCTTGATATCAATCGATTATTACCTTTTTTATTTAAATTTAGGATGTATTGTAATAAAACAACAATCATTTTAATTTACAATTTTTATATAACATATTTTTTTTGTAAAATGTATAAAGTAAATAAATTAATTAATATCTAATAATAATTAAAAAGATAAATACATCCACATATTGCAGCGATAACAGCTGTGTTCACCTGATGTCTAGCATTTAAAATGAAACAACAATGTAACGTTTATAGGTTATATGACGTATATAATATATTTGTTTTAAAAATGCAAACTTACCAGATTTTATCTTGATTAAAAAGATTGATTGGCTTTGAATAAAATAATTAAAATACAGCACGTATCGATGTACAAATGTACATGTATTTATATATTAATTAACACAATATAATAATTATGGAATTTGAAGTGACATATGAAGAAATAGCGCCTACTACTATTAATAAATTATAAATAGCAACTACTCTATTTGTAAAAAAATTTCTTGTCAAAATATGAATTTTTGTTTAAATAAACTGCAAATTTCGTTACTTCTAGTTATCCAATTTTGTTGAGTTTTAATAGGGTTCTATTCTGATAATAGATGAAGTGAATTCAAAAGGATTGGTGCAAATTTATTTCGAATTGTAGCCTGTAGTTCGGCGTTTCTATCAAAAAAGCGGGTTAAATCGACAAATTGAACTTTATTTATATTTTTATAACAGAAAATTAAAACCGATCGATATTAAACTAAGCAAAAATGGAGACTGTAATGTTTTCTATCAGAAAATGTAAAAATGTAAGTGAGATACTGAAGAAATTTAAGATATAATACTCATTTTATCAATTTATATACGAAAAACGATTTTAGGACGAGAGTAGAACACACTTCCAAGCAGAGCCTGCTTGGGGTGTGCAATATATATTAATAATTTTGACAATGAAAAGGGTAAGTGTAAATTTTTGAAAAACTACCTTTAAACTAAAAAAAAAAAAGGTTGAATATTTTTTAGTGAAACCAACGCAGACATCTTCTATTTATACAAATAAACAAAATTCCCCCCCCCCTGCCCGTAAAAAAATCAATCATTAGAATGGATGCAATTGCACTTTAATGTACAACGAATTTTAGTTGTATAAAATAAAAAATAATAATAAATTCTCTTATGAAATAATTAATTATAATTAAAACACATATATACATGCATGCTTAACGTATGTTACAAGTTAATTAATTTATGAGTAGGTACATAAATAATGATGTAAATGTGCATGCAAATATATTAATTATTTTAATAAAAAATATTCAACACTCCAAAATCCGTAAGAATCAACCATAAACATTGTTTACCTTTAAATGTACAGAGTTTTTTTACTGCTTCATTATCTTAATTAAAATGATTTATGCCCGATTTTGAAAAAGGATTTGCTTTAATGCAATCTTCCAGCTTACACTATCTGTTACTATGTCAAATTCTTATGAAATTGCTCGATATTTTAAAGCAGTGGTAATAAATGTAAAGTAATGTAAATGCTCTACATTTTATGAGATACACTTGGCAGCACTTATTTTAAGTCACTTATTTATACTTAACGCGCATGCGTCAAGGTTCTCATATGTACGATTTCATTTGCTACATTTGTAATAGTCGTTTTCATTTATATTTAATTAGCTGGGCCCGTGCGGCTTCGCTCGCATGGACTACGGAATTATTGTTTAGAATTTAAAAAAATATATAGTTGAATTAAGTATAAACACGATTAGTTATTTTTCTAATAAAAACCAAACAACACTTATATTACCTACCTAACAAAAGTGAATTAGAACAAAAAGTAAAAATAATTTTTCTTCTATTTAAATTTAAAAGTTAATTATTGAAAAAATGAAAACAAAATGAATAACTGAGGAACTGGGGAACAAAACTGGATAACGCGATTTTTGCAAACCTAACAGAAGAGGTCAAATTGTACCTATTCTCTCTTCGTGTACGTTTTTAAACTTTTGAGTAATGTTATAGGTGAGATTTTTTAATACCCAAATTTTGAACTAGCGTCTTTGCACATGCTTAAGGTGAATAACTTAAAAAAATTAGATATCCGATTCAAAGTGGAGTTATCAAGTTTTGTTCCACAACTCCTCATTACTGTTGGCCGACTGCAGTATCTCCCTTCTCCCCGCGACACTATCAGAGTTCGCCCGAATTGTCAGGGATAATATATGTTATTATATGTATATTTCACGTTATTTCCTAAACCAAAAGACCAAATTGGATTCTGTAAAAGGCAAATTATATCTACATTAAGTACTTATGACGATGAAAACATTTATTTTGATAAAGATTAAAGTTTTGCAGGTCCTAAGTCCATGTAAACAGAACCCAAATATTTTATGTTTTCTTTGTAACATAAAAGCAGTCGTTGTGGTTTAGATATAAAAGTTAGACATATGGTGTTGCGGACTTTATTGTAGGACTTTTGATTCTACACAATTCTTTATACATTATTTTGTTCTATATTCAACGATTTAGGCAGCGTATTGCAAAACAGCGCCCCGACGGCAAAATCTTTTCCGACTTGATTTACTATTATCGTCACTGCTTAGTTGTTATGTTACCTAACGTAACAAAATATAGCCTATAACCTGGACAGAGAATGTACCTATGAATTAAAAAAAACACGTAAATCGGATAAGTGGTTCCCGAGTGATAAGCACACAAACGGACAGATAGACAGACAGACAGACAGATGTTGAGCTTTATATATATTAAGAATACCTAGCAGATAATTCTTTATAATACCGGGTATAATTATTTTAAATTACATATTTATTAGTGTATCAAAATTAGCAACTTATTATTATTATAGCGAGAGTTACAACAAATCATAGGACGCTGTATAATTTAATCGGTTTGGTGTAAATTTTTCGAAACACAATTTTTCGAATCACAATTTTTCGAAACACAATTCTTCGAAACACAATTTTTCGAACAACATTTTTCGAAACACAATTTTTCGAAACACAGTTTTTCGAAACACAATTCTTCGAATGAACAATTTTTCGAATGAACAATTTTTCGAAAAATTTATAAAAGCGCGGGACGCTATAGAGGCAAATGCATGAAAAAATATCTTGTGCATGAATTGATAAGATATATAAGGGTAGAAATTTTTTTTAATTCATTTAAAGCTATACATATGCCTTTATGAGCGCCCCACTCTTTTAATGGTCTTAGTCATAAAAACGTAAGAATTAAGTGACAACTGAATATTTACTTTTGACTTTTCAGTGCATTTTTAATAAAAACCACTTTAAAAAACATTTATTTATTTATTTTTATTTAAAATAATATACCTAAGTTTCCTGTGATTATTGAAAACTATGCTGGATCCCTGTAAATTAAATATTACCTTTATATAACCTAACCTAAACGGGCACTAACCTAATCTACTCTAAGCAAACCTAACTAAAAGTAACTTACCCTAACCGGGGCTAAAGTAATCTATTCTGACCAAAGCTGACCTAACCTAAACTCTTTATTCTTTTTCATTTCTACCATTTTCAAATTTTGTGTAAAACTTACCTAACTTAAAAAATCCAAAACTTATTTTTTTTTTCGAAAAATTGTTCATTCGAAATATTGTTCATTCGAAGAATTGTATTTCGAAAAATTGTGTTTCGAAAAATTGTGTTTCGAAGAATTGTTTTCGAAAAATTGTGTTTCGAAAAATTATGTTCGAAAAATTGTGTTTCGAAAAATTGTGTTTCAAAAAACTTTCCGGATACCAATTTAATCTATGTCGCTTGTACTAATTGTAAGAACCTTGTTATCACTTCAAGATAACCGCGGACGGCTCAGGATTTGCAAGTCTTTTGAAAAAATAATAATAGTGTTAGCCCAATTTGTCGCACATGTGGTTTCTACCTCGATTGAGTTATCCATGAAATATTTAGATTATGTATACTTATATACACTGCTATATTAAATATTTATTCTTAATAATATATGAGATCGTTTCACTAGAAAACGGAGAGCTTTTACCCATATAACGAGCTTTTAAGCTAGAAAATGCAGGTGTGGTTTATTAAAACATACTCCTACTTAATATTTTCCTTGTAAATGGCACAGAATTTACACGGGAATTGCCCCGTTTTAATCTAGGAAGTTATTTTTATGTAACAGTACGTTTAAAACTGTATTAGATTTTTTTTAAATTAAAAAACAGGGTTGAAATAATTAAGGGTAGAAAAAATGTAAAAAAGAACTGGATTTTATTGAAATTGTAAATTTATATTTTATTTGTGATTGTATTTAACAAATTATGAGGGTTTTTTTTAATTTGCTCGAAATCTTCTTATACTTGTGTTGACCTAAACTTAAAATGTTATTAAAATTAATAAGTTAGTAGCTTAAGGGTGCAAGTAAGTTATACAAATAATAATTATTGTGAATTTTAATTTTATTTTGGAATAATCAGTTTTAATTTTTTTTTCAATACTTGAAAATTCTATTTTCCATTCTTAACCACTGTAAGGGTTGCACACCCCCTGTTGATGAAGAGATAAAGCTGTAACTTTTTGGGCTTTGAAACAACACCACATTAATAATTTCTCAGAATTTTCATATTAATATGACATTTTTCAACAAAACCATGTTACATTGAAAAAGTGTCCCACTAATTGTGACAAGCAGTGTATACTTTATACTTTTTAGGGTTCCGTAGAAAACTAGGAACCCTTATAGTTTCTCTATATCCGCCCGTCCGTATTGTAAAAATGTTGACGTAATAAGATGAACCTTTTGATTTTAACCTTTCAATCACAATGTATTTTCTCTCCAAAGTCATTATAAAAGCGCCCCTCCCCCTCTATTTTCTAAACTGTCAATTAAAAAAATCTTAAAAAATTCCAGAATGTAGATTTTATTCAGTACTTCACTAAAAATTATAACGAACATTGTCAAAAATATTTTGGACCACATTCATAGACTGAAAAGTGAACTCATATTTTTTCCCACTTACCCCATTGAGTGGGGTGTCATTTAATAGGTCTCCTAAAATGCAATAAAAAATGTAAAATAACTTTTTGATTTAAACCCTTCAGTCACGATATATTTGCATTTTAATCTCGTCAAAGCGACTCTGTTTTCTAAACTATCGATTCAAAAAATCTGAAAAAAATTTAGAATGTAGGTTTTAATAAGCAATTTCACTGAAAATTATAACAAACATTGTCAAATATATTTTGGACCCCCCTTTCATAGAGTGAACTCACATTTTTTTTATTTTCCCATTAACCCTCCGTTGTGTGATGTGGCCTACGCAGGCCATTTCGATTTTCAAAGGTGTATATCTTTTTTTTTCGTTGTCTTATCCAAAAAAGGCGACAATATACCATCACATTCTACGAACTAAAGAGATTTTGAATTTTATGATCATATTCGGCTATCAGGTAAAAAAAAAACGGATTTTACCCAAAAACTTCATATGTGAGGGTAAGTGGCCTACGCAGGCCACAGGTATTATTATTATTGGTATTGTTTGTATTTCTTGGATTTTTTTTTTTTTTTTTTTGTTTTCTCTGTATAAACTGTATTACTAATTGGATAAATTTCAAAGAAAAACACGATTTGCCTGCCACCTTTGCAAGGATGCAATGTAGCTAACCCACGGTGAAGAAACCAAAAAACACACACTAGCCGCAGGACCATCGACAAATAAATATTTTTTAGATGCTAAGTGTTTTACAATGTTTTACCGTAACTATTAGGAAAAAAATAAGAAATATAAAAAAAAATTTTTTTTAGCATGAATCATTTTTTTTTTTTGTTCTTTTATAATCATAGTCACACAAATTTTTTTTTTATAGACGACATAAATACCTGTTTATATACATTATTTGTACACCATCCTTTATCTAAAACATGTTTTAATAGCCTAATCTCATATGTGGCCTGGCCAGGCCACTTCACACAACGAAGGGTATAAAAAGTTTCACACAACGGAGGGTTAAGTGGGGTGTCATTTGATAGGTCTCCTAAAATGCAATAATAAAAGTCAAATGACTTTTTGATTTTAACCCTTCAGTCACGAAAATTTTGAAATAACTCTTTTCTTATAAATCGTAGTGAGAATGACTACGGAACCTTATCATGTGCGTGCCCAACATGCACTTGCCCGTTTTATTTAATTTAATTTTAATTTTTTTAATTTTAATATTTGTTGATATTTATAAGAAAATTTGAAACACAAATTTTTGTAAAGTATCCAAATAAAAAATAATTATAAAAACCCTAATGTTAACAATATCTGGTAGAAACTTTTCAGAATTGAATTTTTTAATTGATTTATTAAAATATCAATTCCGAAATAAAACGTCTCATATTTTTATTTCATTCTATATTGGAAATATACTCGTATATTTATAAATATAAATCCTTAAGTTTATAAACTTCTTAAATCTGCTTTCAAGAATATAAATAGAAATAATGTATATTCACATAAAAGTATTATGTGGTATTATGAAAATTCTCAGAATTTCAATTCTTAAGACAAAGGTACAGATTTATCATCAAATATAGTGTGGGAGTTTTATATTTTATTTATATGAATTGAATTAAATTCTAAAGTTTACGTAGGAATTAAGTAGGATTATAATTTATAATAAGAATAAATTAAGATAAATGCAAGCTATATTTTGACAATTAATCTTTCATGCTATCAGCCATCCACTTAAATTATTGAAAATTTTGAAAAACGTGTAACAAAAATTGTTCCTTACATTGTGAGAAATATTTTTCATTAAACAAATTTTTCTCTAAAATCAATGGTTCAGCAGTTATCAGGCAATAAATAATTAAATTGTTTATAACAAAAATTATCGCACAACTACATAGACATTTTCAATTCTGATAACTTTGGTTCAGTCTACATAATTCTCAATGATTTTTTCTGATTTTTTTGATGATGATTGCACAGCAATTTTGATGCATTTTTCCTGAAAAAGGTTTAAAAACATAAAAAAATACTTATATTATTTAACAAAGAACACATTTTTTTTTTCAAAAATGATTGTATTATACAGTGCCTTCCAAAAGTTCGGGGCCACCTAAATAACTTTTGAATGGTTTGAAATATGGGATTGTTTATAGAGATACATACAATGGGATCATCAAATCTATTATTTAACCCCAAAGCACATATCTGCATATCACCGGGTGGCGGGGGGAGTGGGGAGCAAATAAATATTAAATGGCACATGGGATTGAGTGAGAGCTCGTTCGAAAGGGCTAACCGAGATAAAAACAACGCAGGATCACCGAGGTCTCTACGATTTTTTTCGAAGAGTTATAATTATTTGAAAGTTTCTGTTGAGATTAAGTTAAATGCATTTTCAAAAATGTTACAATACAAAAAAACTAAATTTAGTTGATAAACTAAGGTTTATTAGTCGTGTCAACATTGTATCAAAATCTCTATGAATTTCAATCCTATATTCCAAACCATTCAAGTTATTTAGGTGGCCCCGAACTTTTGGAAGGCACTGTGTACACAGAGGAAGCAAAATAAAACTTGAAAGAAAACTGAAAACTATTTATTCAAAGTCTAGAATTAAGTTAAATTAACAAGATTTCTTATGTTCATCACAATTGTCAATACAGAAAAGTTTCATTTCTACAAGTCGCATAAAATCATCCTCTCAATGATTTCCATTTCGTTATTCGAATAATTTTGAGTTAATCAAGAAAAATGACAAATAAAAAAAAAATATTTACATTTGTTTTAATATATTTAATACGACAAAAAAATATTAATCTAAAAAGTTGCTTGTTTGTAATATTTTACAAAGCTTTTATTAGCTTCACCTGCTACTACGTATACAGGATGAATAAAAACTCTGGAATATTGCGTAAATTTTGTAAAAAAGTTTTTACACATACTATAGATACCGAATTTAGCATGTCCCGAATTTTGGATCAGGCTTAATTCTTGTTTATAATGTTTGGACTGGGTCAAATCGGACTTTACCTTAGTATAAATTGGGCCTGGCTGGATCGGACCTTACAAATAAATAAAAATATTATTTTCTCAAAATAAAACTTTTACTTTTAATAGTTGTTAAATAATAACATCGGACCGGATTGGACTGGGCGGAAATAAAAGTTTCGAAACGAATCGGGTCGACAATTTTTTTAAACTTATCTTCGGACCGGGTCCGGTTATATTTTAAGGTGCGATCTGATCTCTAATACCTATAATATTGTTCTAAATCCAATATGGCGGATTACCTTTTTCGTCACAACCCCCTTTATATGGGTATTAAATGAAAGGATTTTACGAGTTGAGTTTTGCCTGTTAGTATGTTAGTTAGTCAGTATAAACTATAAATTTAAAAATAAAAATTAATAAATGTTTTTTTAAAAACAAGGTTTTATTTAAACTGCACTAAATATAATAAAAGCAAATGTATAGCTTTTATAAAAGAAAAAATTAATTATGGCATTCAGAAAGAGAAAACTCCATGTTTTCATTGGTTTTATCATACAAAGATGAAAGTTTTTAGATTAATTAAAAATTTAATTTAAAATTTTTAGTGCATTTTTAATAAAATTTTATTTTTAAAGAAAAAAATTTTTTTTAGAATTACATTGTTTATTCCAAATAATTTGATTCATGCTTTACCTAAACGTGGGTTTGCTGTAATTTCTAATTGATACTATCCAAGTTATTCAACAAGTTTAGCGGCTGAGATAAGGGAAGAATATTAATTTTGTTATATAATTAATATTTAATCATCCATACACCTACATTATAAAGCTCAACGTCTTTCTCTGTCTGTCTGTCTGTCCGTTAGTGTCCTTATCACTCGATAACCACTTATCCGATTTACGTTTTTTTTTTTTTTTTTAATAATTTTAATTGATAGATATGTTCTCTGCGGTCAGGTTTTAGGATAGATTTTGTTACGTTAGGTTACAGAAGGAATAAATAGTGACGATTATAGTAAATCAAGTTGTTTAAATTATTATACCAATACACAAATCCATTATTAATATAATTAATTTTACACAATCGTAGTATTTATTGTATTTTTGTCATTTAACTGAAATGAAATAATTTTTATAGCACTTAACAAATAGATTGTAGAAGTTACTCAATTGATAGCAGGTATACATTGGTAGATGTTAAAACTGATATTATATTTTTTATACAAAATTAAAATTTTTAATCGGCAACTGTAATTTTTATAAAAAAATCGACTCATTTTTTTCCGTGTACAAACTCGTACAATTTACACTCAGCACAGCGTATAAGAAAGTCCCGTGGCACCCATGACAGCTTTACAAATTGAGACGTGTAAACGAGACTTTAAAAGTTCGCGTATTATTCAAGGGATATAAACTGCCGCATGCCGGTAGCGTCACTGCTTCAGTCGATACTGGATTAATTTTTGAAAAGCTTTCAAATATGTATGTAACAGATACATAAATGTATTGTATACTTGTTTATTTTACTTATAAAACATTTCTTTATGTATGCTCAAATTACATACAACACATGGATTTTTAATTTTCTAAATGTGTATTTTTATCAGCTGCGAAGAACCGGATATATTTTTTTCGAAAACGGCATTATACTGAGTTTAAAACAAAGGCCATTTATCATAGCTTTTTGCACTGTATTCGAAAATACATATATATGTAGATAGAAATATTTTCTGTCATAGTATTTTTACTTACATGTTCCGAAAGAAATAGAAGTGTTGTAATACCGTCGAAAAATCGTATCCGAGATCACTGAACCAAAAAGTGGCATTAATACAACAAAAAAATTATTATCATGATGTAAAAATCATCATTTTTAAGCCGATGTAAATTTTCATTATTATAATAAACACGTTCATCAAACATATGAATATTTATTATGAATATGAAATGTTATATGAATGCTTTCATACAATTAATGCATTACAGGACATTACATTGATAAATAAAATTTACAAAATTGAAGGGATCCAGTCAGTGGTGCCTCCAAGAAGAATGGTTAGGGGTTATTCCTCCCCAAATTTGTCAATATGCATGTTTAATTTAACAACTGAAATACATAAGAAAAAACAAAAGAATTTGAATATTTCAAATGCCTTAAAAGAAAATAAGTTTTTTTTTTGTTTATTTTATATGACAAATTTTCCATCCTTTACAATTTTGGTGAATTTTGCATATGTATAAATTATTATACCTTCTAAAATATTTACAAACTTGACAATTGAAAGAATTTACAGTTCATATCTACTATGCTATATTTGAATTGTAAAAAAATTTCTTGACAATCTACCTCATCAGTATAATGGCTTTTATAATATCTATAAATTTTTAAAAATGATGTATATCTTCGTATTATATATTATATTATATATTTGTTTGATACGACAAGAACATGTCGAGCATATGTCACTTCGTTTCCAGTACACATTCTCTTCTTATGGTAACTGTACACCAGTGGTCCCCAACCCTATGCCCGCGGGCACCATTGTGCCCGCCGACCATTTTACGTGTGCCCGCCGCTGACTGTGAACGATAAAAAAAAATTAATGTAATTTATTTTTTATTTTTAGTAACTAATTTTACATTTATTCGCTCGAATTTAACGTATATCGTAAAGTACAGCCAGAAAAATATGTAACCATTTAATCTTTTTCTGGCTGTACGCAATTACAAAAATCACTTATATTAATTCTAAAGATAAATTAAAAATATTTTATTAATAAATTTTTTTTTGCATATATCAAACATTGCATAAAATCGTTCAACAATATATAAACAATGATCAAAGTTTTAAGAATATCATTTTTTACCAGTCACGGCTTACGTAAGAACTAAGAAATATATGAAAAAATGTCTCTGAACCTTTTTGTAGATTACAAAATTTTCCATCAAAAAGTCAGCGAGAGCATATGTCTGACTTTTTTAGTTTAGGCGTGAGAAACGCCTGAGTACCTGAATCAAAATCGCGATTTTGATGTGGGCACCTTGAAAAAATAAATGGTGCCCGCCGCCCAACCATAATTCTAGAATGTGCTCTTAGGTACAAAAAGGTTGGGGACCACTGCTGTACACAAACAAGTGAACACGTCGCAGACAAGTTAAAACAAGTCGATAACAAATATCATACGATATTACTTGGTCGAATTTCAAACGACAGCTGCCGTTCTTCAGTTAGTAAATTTAAGCAAGAGGTAATTTAGTAATCATTTTTTAGTTTTTAGCATAACCTCAAGGTAGCGCTTATATGCTCGATTTTCCATTCGTCCGTCCGTCTGTCTTTCACCGAGAGATCTCGGCCCCCTGACCACCTAGAAACCTCGGGTTTTCGCTAAATGATAGGTTCTAGTGCAACCCTTTTTAGAAATTTTTCCGGTCATGACCTTCCATTCGACCACGGACAGACATAATGTCCATTTTTCATATAAGTACGGCTTCATGTACCTCGTTGGACTCGGGATTGATTCACGAATCGATTGGCAAGGGTATTTTTTGAGTTGTGCCTATCAAGTGGGTTGCGCGGCAACACCCACGTGTGGGTTTTGATATTTTTTTTAATTGTTACTGGCTGTTTGATTGATATTGTTGAATACATACATACATAATTTAAAATAGCATTTCAAATTACGAAAAAAAAAACATTATTAATCTATATCTATAAAAGAGTTTGTCCTTAACCACTCACTCACTCATTCACTCACTCACTCACTCATATATCAACGTACAGCCCAAACCCCGTGAAATTTTGTAGGTGCCTTCCAATTATGATGTAAGCACCCACTAAGAAATAATTTTTTGAAATTCAAAAAACCTACGGGGTAAAAACAGGGTGTCAAAGTTTATATAATTTTTTTTTGTTCGCATTTAATTGAAACTTATCGAACATACTCTACAATATAAATATTGAAACAATTATTTCAGCATTTCGCAAAATTTAACCCCTAATGTGTTAGGGGGGTGGAAAAATTTGTAATAGTACCTATAGGTAATGAATAAAAATCAATATAAAAAATATGCCATCCCCTATCACGTATGGAGGGTTCTAATTACTTTCGAAGTTTACGTGAGCGAAGCCGCGGGATTCCGCTAGTAATAAATAAATTCTGATGTGCAACGCAGTGGCATGGCGTTGGTGGGGTAGAAGGAGCGCTTTGCTAGAGGTGATATATTTAAAAAAAATTAAATAAAATTATATGTGAAGGAGAACAGCGGCGAATGTGGTGCACTTAAGAATATTATTGAATAGAAAATAAAATATGGGAAAATTTTGAGTTTTTTTTTCAGTAGTTTGAATATTTGTAATATAATTCATAATTGACAATATTTGTTTTATATTTTTTGATAATTTAATATATTAATTTATCATAATTGTGAAACGCTATTGTGCGTCAAATTGCCCTCCAGTTCGAATGCGTCCGATTGTAGTACAGATTTTCATAGGATGAAAATAATTTTAAACAAATTTAGTCGGAAAAAGGTACGACCTTTAACACGGAATTTTTAAAATCATTACCCCCACCTCCCACCAAATTTCCAATTTATATAATGAAATTTAACTATTAGGTATTATAAATAAATAAATAAAAATTATATATAATATGGGGGGGGGGGGTATTTTTAATAAATGTTGGGTATTAATATCACAAATAAGTGAAATTATCAAATTTGCAGCTCAATATATTCTTCGCTCTATAAAATTTTATCTTGATAATAAACATATTTTTTCTTAGTGTAGGGGGAAGGGGCGGTACATTTAGCATCAATCCCGAGTGGCAAAAACTTATGCTACGCCACTGGTGCAAGTTACAGGTTTAGTTAACGACACTTTCATACAACAAGCGTCGTAAACACGTCGTGAACAAAATACAAGCGACATATCGTATCGCGCCTTATATGTATAAACTTTATTGATTTTGGTGTATTCTGTGATTCATAATATGCCTTGAAACGTGCGTTAATTTACAATACATTTGAGGTATATTATCTCAGTTGATTTTATCTCTGTTATGATTTACTTATATATGAGATATGTATGCGTAAATTTAAACAATATTCAGTAACGAACAAATAGCTTACGTGAGGAAACAGGTTCTAATGTTTACTATTATGCTTAAAAATATTGTATCTATAGGTACATAATGTAAACAGATGCCTGTGGCATCTCTGAATTTGTATACGTATGTGGGTAGTGTATTCCTGCAAGGAATTATGTACAGGGGTGTATTAAACCAGGCTTGTCCAACCCGCGGCCCCCGACCACATTTCGTGCGGGCCGCATAAGATTTAATATAAAATATAAAGATAAAAAATATAATATAAAGATAAAAAAAAGTTAAATATGAAAATAACTAACGATATCAAGTAAAAAAAGGTTTTAAGACTTTTTGTGTTATAAAGTAGTATAGATAGTGTACATACTACAGAGATATAAATAAATTAATCAAGTCAAAAAAAAGGTCTTCAAAATTTGTTGCGACCCTAAACAAATTTTTTCGCTCTGCGGCCCACGAGGGTCAAAAGGTTGGACGCCTATGTATTAAACAATTTACCAACCATAGGCGTATAAGGATGACCCAATTTAAGTGTCCACTAGGGCTTGCAAAATTCCGATAAAATTTCAAAAACCGTTTTTTGGTTTGTCATAAAGTGAAAACAGGTTAACCGATTTTTAGTCGGGTTTTTCAATTAAATAAATTTAAAATTTATTTAAATAAAACAATAAATTGATATATAAAAATAAAAACGATTTATTGAACTATATTTTTTGAACTAATCAATTGCAATTTGGGAGTAATCAATTTCAAATTGAGACTTATCAAAATTAGGAATTATCATTTTTAAATTGGTTAACTTTAAAGGTTAGTGTTAAAAGTGATTTATAATAGGCATTGAAGTACCACATATCCAGTGATGGCGACAGAAAAATGACTGAAACTGAATTTCGATTACAGCAGCTAAAAAATATTGTACGAGAAAATATAACAAAAAATATTGTTGCTTACTGTACCTGATATATCACTCATGTTCAAAGATTCAAATCTGATGTAAATTTTTTTATGCTTTACCTATGGGTTAGTCCGCGGTGACGGGTGTGACATTTCAACTCGGATTGGAGTTCATAATTTCTAAATAATACTAGTTAATAACATGGTTTTACCATTTTTATGTAGATCTTAATGTAATATATGTATATTGAAAGAATAAAAGGTCTACGGTTATTTTACAAAAAAAATGCCAGCGTTCAAAGCCCTGTGACGGGTGTGACGTCAACTATTGCAAGTCTTGCAACCTCTAATTAAATTCTCAAAAGTTTAGCGAAAATATTGAAGTTACTTTATAATAATCATACTTTAATATGTTACGAATAAACAATTTTTTAGTAACACAAGAGCATCAGGTAAATACATAATCTATTTAACTTGTTATTACTCAACAAACATTGTGACGGTCGTGCACGTTGAATAAAAGGATACAATAAGAGTACTATTTGTGTGTTTAATTGCTTATTGATATTATTAACTAATACTTATAACAATTATTTATCAAATACATCAATAGACTCATGTAATTTATAATAAGTGCGGTCACCCTTAGTCATTATTGTTGGTAAGGGTAATTTCTTTTTAATTTGGTCAAACGTCACATTTGATATGTAATTGTCAAAGACTTAAATTTTAATAGTTTGCCACGATCGTCACTTATTCTTAAGTAAGTTATTGTGTTTTCACCTTATTTGTTGTCTTTTTGGAAATTTTTTGAAATATTTTGAAAATTAACACACATTTTTCTAATTTTCTTTTGGTTTATGAAAATTGATTTAAATAGCCTGTTAATTTTATATTTTAGTATTCATTTTCGATAAATATTTTTTTAACTAACTGGTATCGATTATCGGGGACTGACCCCTATACAATAGTGTGCAAAAGTTGCTACTCATTGATACAAGCATAATGCGTGGTTCATCTAACTCGGAAACACAGCCGTGTCGAAAAAAAAATAGAAAATAGTTCAGGATATACGTGTCTTTATTTAAACAGGAGTGTTTGTTAAAGTCTTCTTAGAAAGATAAAAATTACACGGCTTGGAGAGGGATATCGATGTACTGGGTCGAATGTTAATATTGTCGGTGGTATTTTTCAGGTTATATTAAAGGTAACTCCATTTTTTTAATAGGAGCGGTAATTGGTAAGTTTTGTCATACATATAATAATATGTATTAATAAATAAAAATTTTAAAAATCAAACCTGGCACAGTAAATTCAGTTTTCGAGAAACTACAGCATCTTTACTTTGCTACGCATTAATTTTGCGAAATGACAGAACTGATTGCATAGACATTAGTAATTAGTATTACTCGATGTGAACTTCTTTTCATTTATAAATAATTTTATTGAAAAATATTTAAATTTTTCTAAATACGTGCCAGATTATTATAATTTATTTCTGATATACCTACATATATATACTATACTATAACTATAATATCTATTTTATTTACCTACTGCATACATGTATTGTAAACTGCTAATTGATTGTCTTATTCTATTCCTGTACATTGCATTAACAGAATAAATTGTTTATTATTATTATTATTATTATTATTATTATTATATTATACATTAGGGTGGGTCAAAAATAGCAAAAATTTTGCTACTCATTAATACAAGCAATTAATATCTTCAAATCTCGTAATGAGCCCAAAATTTAAAAAAATTTGCAATTTAAAAAAATGCTAATAAAAATTGTACGACCCAGATTTTGATGTTAATGGGTTCATGTATAACTTTGATGAAAAGTACTCAAAAAACTTCACCAAAAGTGATGGGTTAAAAGTCTAAAAGATTGAAGATGATCAAATAAAATTAATAGTTAAATTTAACATTTTTTTAAGTCGGTGTAATCCGATTATAAACTTTTTAAAAAATAAAAAAAATTAAGGGATTTTTGAAGTTTTCACCCACCAATTGTAATTATGTAGCTTATAATCCTACGGGATTGTTTTCCATATTTCAATTACACATACTCCAAAAGGAAATTTAAACATGATACGTTTAAAAATCAGACAATTTCGTGCGAGCAACATGAAACATCAGACCTTTGTTTGATTAATGCATTAAACTAAAATGAGTCCCTATCTTATTTATGGTTAGAGATTAAGTACATATTCTCAAATTTAGGAAACCGGTTAGTTATCGCCCGGATTATGAAATATCCGGTAAAGTATAGAGTTCCAACAGGATAAGCGTAAACTCGCTTTGATGTATCTCTTTAGAAATAATTGACGATGGAAAGTTACATGAATATAATTAGTACGGGCTCTAGTCGAAAAACGTGGATATCTATTAATATAAGAGATTTTCATATTACAGTCTGATAATAAAATATCAAACCTAATATTTGCGGTTCTATAATCTCGACCATCAGAATCCAATTTCTGATAAAATATCTAAAAAATTTCAAACTGCCGTCATTTTGTGAAAATAGGCTACGCATAATAGTTCAGTCATTTGGTAGTTTTACCTGGAAAGTTTTCAGGGAGTTTTGAAAATTGGCAATTTTATAGATTTCGATGTGCTCTTTCTGAATTTCAACTTCGCCACCTCGTATATTTGCCGCTCGCGCCGCCATATTGGAAAAAGGGAACCTAATAGTAGTTTTTTGACAATATCTCCTTTCCAACTCATTTTACGATAAAAACATTTATATACAAAATTAAACTAGAGGAAATTTCCTACAATTTATGTAATAACAATTTTTTTTTGTAAAATCAATAGTTTTGGCGTACGAGCGCCGCAAGCTATTATACATCTACAACAACACGTGTTTTGCGTATCAGGTTGCTCTGGAAGCCAACTTTAATAAAAAAAATTGAATACCTCTGATTTTTTTATACAGTTCAATTCTTTAGTATTCAAGGAAATTTTAAGACCAAACAGAAAAAAATCGCCTCGGCGCTTTTTTAATAATTCATAAAACAAAAATATAAATATAAAACAAAAATCGTGCACGCTGCTCAGGATGCCAACTTAAATAAAAAATTGATTTTTTTCTATTTGGTCTTAAAATGTTTCTTGAATACTAAAGAATTGAACTGTACAAAAAAATCCGAGTTATTCAATTTTTTTATTAAAGTTGGCTTCCAGAGCAACCTGATACGCAAAACATGTGTTGGTGTAGATGAATAATAATTTGCGGCGCTCGTACGCCAAAACTATTGATTTTACAAAAAAATTGTTATTACATAAATTGTAGGAAATTTTCTCTAGTTTAATTTTGTATATAAATGTTTTTATCGTAAAATGAGTTGGAAAGGAGATATTGTCAAAAAACTACTATTAGGTTCCCTTTTTCCAATATGGCGGCGCGAGCGGCAAATATACGAGGTGGCAAAGTTGAAATTGAGAAAGAGCACATCGAAATCTATAAAATTGCCAATTTTCAAAACTCCCTGAAAACTTTACAGGTAACCTGTTTATTTCGAACCAAATGACTGTACTATAACGATTGCTACATTTGTATAGATATTGATAATTTTTAATTTTTTTTATAACCTTTCGCTAAAATTTCGATGGGACAGTGGAGAGAATTTTTTTTATCGTCACATCGAGACTCATAACTTTGTTTTTTAATATTTTTTAATTTGAACAGTGCCTTCCAAAAGTTCGAGGCCACCTAAATAATTTTTGAATTGTTTGAAATATGGGATTGAAATTTATAGAGATACATACAATGATTACCAAGTCTATTATTTAACCACAAAAACACACACCTGCACATCCCCGGGTGGCGAGGGGAAGGGAGAGCATAGAAATCTTAAAAGGCACGTGGGGTTTTGTGAGGGCTTGTTCGAAAGGGCTTCTTTATCTTTATGAATTTCATCCTATATTTCAAACCATTCAATAGTTATTTAGGTGGCCCCGAACTTTTGGAAGGCACTGTATATACAGGGTGATTTAGCACTGTCGTGCCAAACTTGAACAGTAGATTGAGAAAAATATTTTAAGCAAAAAACTTCCAATAAACATGTGTACGGAAATTTTTCCTTAGGGAACTACAGGCTTCCAAAGATTTTACTAAAAATTAGTTTTAATTTAATATCTAGAGAACCCGTTGTGATAGAATTATGAAATTTAGTATTTGGTTTAGCAATAATATGTGTTATCGATTTCTAATATTAACCAATTATATTTTAGGCCAGGGCTGTATGGGGCCAGTGGGCCCATCGATTTTGATCTAGTAATTGTTTGTTCCTTAATTTTTTTCTTGAGTTGGTATTTTTATAAGATTATATGATACAAAATACACAATAACATACTTTGCTTGTTTATCATAGGATAAACCGTTTTCGAGAAATATCGATGGAAAAGAAAGCATGCAGAATTTAACGTAATACGGATGTTTGAAATTACAAAAAATAAATTTATATTCTTTTTCTATGATTAAAAGTAAGAATAAAGTTCATTTGAATAAACCTCCTAATATGAATCCTGTAAGATGTTTAATGTATAGCCAGTTCTTTTACTGTTACATGAACTTTATTAACATGACTAAAAAAACAAACTAAAAATGACTATTTGTTGATACGGATGCATTTTCGGAGGTATATTTATATTAACTTTTTGTCTTATTTGTTATCATGAAATAAGAATATAAATTTATTTTTTATAATTTCAAGCATCCGTATTAAGGTTAATTCTGCATGCTTTCTTTTCCATCGATATTTCTCGAAAACAGTTTATCCTATGTTAAACAAGCAAAGTATGTTTTTGTGTATTTTGTGTCATATAATCTTATAAAAGTACCAACTTAAGAAAAAAATTAAGGAACAAACAATTACTAGATCAAAACCGATGGGCCCACAGGCCCCATACAGCCCTGGCCTAAAATATAATTGGTTAATATTAGAAATCGATAACACATATTATTACTAAACCAAATACTAAATTTCATAATTCTATCACAAAAGGTTCTCTAGATTAAAATTAAAACTAATTTTTAGTCAAATCTTTGGAGACCTGTAGTTCTCGAAGGAAAAATTTCCGGACATATGTTTATTGGAAGTTTTTTGCTTAAAATATTTTTCTCAATCTATTGTTCAAGTTTGGCACGACAGTGCTGAATCACCCTGTATACGTAATAGAATTTGTTCTACCCGATCCTTAAATAATAATTAATTATACCTGTGAAAAAAAATTCCCAAACATTGACAATTTTTGTTAACGTTACAGTGATTTTTCCCCGTAATGTGTTTTAGGCGGCTATTACACTATCAAATAAATATGTCAAAGATCTTTGATAAAGATTTGATCATATATTAAATTATAAGTAATTTGTAGCCGAAACCGTTCGCGAACACTTTTCAGTCGTCATTTTGATTTATCCGTCAAAAAACTTTGATCAAATATAAGAAACTGTCATTATCTATGATAAAATAAATATAATGAAGATAAATATTACGTAAATATTATAAAAGTTGACGTATTACACTGTCATATTTCTTTGATCAATGAAATTTTATCAGATTTCTTTGATAGTGTAATAACCACCTTATTAAAAAATAATAATTTTACATTTTTGTTGGAACATCCAATGCCGGCATCAGTCTAGTCTTCGGTATGTCATGCAAGACACTCGAAAAATTTGCGTATGTCGAATTACCCAACAGAAATTGGAAATAATCTAAGAATTAATTAATGTACGAAATATTCGAGTCAGATTTTATGATTAAAAAGCTAATTAGATTTTTCATTTGTATTGATAACACTGGCCGACAGCCATTTTGCTGCAGGGCATACAACAACTGTTTAAGGGTAATTTGGACACGCTGAATCCAAAAATTACCACCGTTTTGCTCAATCTTGTTTTTGCGATATTGCAAAAAAATATTTTTTTCGATATGCAAACATTCAAATTCGTATAAATTTTGTTTTAATTAATGACTTCAACCAAAGATCATTCAGAATGAAGCTATGGGCCCTAATTGTACAAAAAAGACTTAAATTATATATATTCATAAAGTTATTCCCTTCGAAAATCATGTTTTAAACGAAAAAAATCGATTTTTTAGCAAAAATTCAGCAATTTCAAAATTCAAAACGCTGTAACACAAACAATTTTTGTCCAATTTTAATGTTATTAACAAATTTTGTAGTCTTATCTATCTTCTTCATTGTGTTAAAATTTCAACGTAATCTAATGAAAATTGGCGAAATGGTACTAAAGTCAACTGCGCGTGTCCAAATTTAGTAGTTCGGTCATATATTTTTTAAATTAATGCTTCAACCAAAGATCATTCAGAATGTAACTATGGGTCCAAATTAAACTATAAAGCCTCAAATAATACACATAATTAAAGTTATTCCCTTCGAAATTCATATTTTAAATGAAGAAAATTCGATTATTTAGCCAAAGTTCGGTAATTTTTAAATTTCAAAGCGCTGTTACACAAACAATGTTTGTCCAATTTTAATGCAATTGACTATAGCTTTATCTATCTTCTTTTAACGTAATCGAATGAAAATTGGCAAAAAGGTATTAAAATCAACGCCCGTATCAGAATTTGGTAGTTCGGTCATAACCACTCCTGGCGTTAAATAAATTCTTGGAACAAAGTTATGAATTGAAATACATATTAATTCGAGTTTCGAAACGAAAATTAATGACACTGTTTTACAAAATTAAAAAAAAAACTATACAAAACGTTTTTGCCCATAAATTAAAAAAAATCATAATGTGTAAGAAAAACTTATTTTCAGCGATTATCATGACATAGTAATTACTATTTTCGAAAAAAATATATGAAATAAGAAAAAATTTATTAATTACTTTGTTCACTGAATTTATTTTTACGTCAGGAGTGAAAATTACCGAACTACCAATTTTGACACGCGCAGTTGATTTTAGTACCATTACGCCAATTTTCATTCGATTACATTGAAATTTTGACACAATAAAGAAGATAAATAAAGCTACAAATTTAGTGAATAACATTAAACTTGGACAAAAATTGTTAATGTTACAGCGCAGTATAAAAATTATGTTGTATCTTTTCGTCTTCAAGATATTCCCATCGGCACTACTTACC
Organism: Sialis lutaria; assembly: GCA_949319165.1. Lineage (NCBI taxonomy): Eukaryota > Metazoa > Arthropoda > Insecta > Megaloptera > Sialidae > Sialis > Sialis lutaria. The sequence goes on along the minus strand of OX439233.1, from coordinate 6,293,038 downwards.
CCCGGCACTTCCAACCCCGCGCTCCCCTATATAAATATCTCATAATGACTAACACAGCTTTCAATAGCTATATGTTTCTTTCTTCAGGAGAAACCTTAAAATGTTGTTTGACTTTGTTTTGACTTTCTTAGACCAAATAGGTACCTGTTTGATATACACGTGCCGTTTGTGAAACTTGCAACATTATTTTATAAATATAGTTATATTTTAATGTACATACCTACTTCCAGTTATTTGAAGTTGTTATATAAAACAACTATCGTATATGAAACATTCAAATATGCGAAGAAAACTTTAAGGGTCTAAGTCGAATATTTATCAAAGTATTCAGAATCTTCAGGTTTTGATTTATGAAAATATGATACATTGTAAATACTACAAAACATTTCATTTTAAACTTGTATGGAAACCTTCTCCTAAAGTTCGAGACCTTTCGGTAAAGATTCTGAGAAAGGAAATTGAATGAGGTTTCTAACATCGCTTAAAAACTCCATTACATTTAATGTTGTTTTGAACTTACAGTGGTAAAAAAAATCTTAATATATGTAAGTACAGTACGTTTAAGATGAAATTTCCCAGATATTGATTTACTTTTACCTATATCGTCGCTTATCTAACAACACCGCTCAAGTCATTTTGATCAACTTTACAGGAGAGCGAAAAAACCGTGTATGTTTTATATAGGCTACCGGCTTGCGCGCTGTCACTATTTTTTTAAATTCTGGTATCTTATTGTCCGAAACGTCTAGAATGTGATTGGTAAATCGACACGAAATGAGTAGCTCTGTATCCAATGACGTTAAAATGTAAAAATCGCTAATTTTCGACTTGAGCGGTGTTGTTATAGATAAGCGACGATATGACTTTCAACATGTTTACCCTAACGAGGAGTTAACATGAAATCTTTTATAGTTTGCGGGGTTGACGATGTGGGGAACGGTGCGGGTGAGCGCATGTGGAAAAGCGTTGAGTGAAGGCAAGGTGTGTCTCTTTTTTAAGCATACCAAATTACAAAGATGCGTCTCTCTATCTCTTTTTCACACACGCATCATTTTTTAATTAAGAAACGCGATTCCAAATCATTCTGAAAATGTACAGATATCTTTGTAAATTAATAAAGAATATATGCTCAAATTTTTAAAAATTCTGCCATGTTTATTTCACATCTTTTAAGCAGTTAAGCTATTCTCCTAATGACCTTGAAAGCTTACAAGGATTTTTAAATTTAAATGTCTTGATATTTTCAAAGTTTCTACGAAATCTCTATTATTTTTCTATGGTGTCAACCTCCTTAAATAGAAATATACTATACATATTGTAGTATCTACAACACGTGAAAGTTTATAAAAATAATAGAACATACACTTTTTACATTTTCGTCCATAACAAATCGAAATATGCATAAAAAAGCTTCTAATTAACGTTCAAAAATTCAGTTCGTTTTCGATGATATCAATATTATTTTTTCTGAATTTTTGGTAAATATTTAAATTGTTCATTTCAATTGTTTATTAAGCTTGAAAAAGTTAGACATATTCTCTTGCTGACTTTTTGATAGAAAATTTTGTGATCTACAAAAAAGTATTTATATACAACTATATGTAATAATTACCAATTTTAGTTGTATTTTGTTCAGTTAAGGATATTATTAAAATTTATTTATAAAATGTCAATTTTTATTGTCTAAATCGTACCTAAAAAAAGATCATCTAGACCAGTGGTTTCCAAAGTTAATGTAACTACGTCCCCTTTAAAAAAAATCTCTTGCGCCTCCCCCCCCCCCCCCTTAATTTCATAAAATTATACAGACATATTTTAAAACGGTATAAAATGTATTTTTTTGGGTATAAAATTTATTTTTAATGCGATGAATGTGTTTGATTATTAGCATAAACTTCATTAAATCTAGGCGTTATTAAGGGAGTGCTTTCACTCTGAATTTTTTTTAGAAGTATCGCATGATATTTCTATCAGTTTTGCTTTTTCAATAAAAGTTGTCAATCTAAAACTACACAGTAACGTCCCTTTCAGAAACAGATAATATAAAAGTTTATTTATATGTAGATATTTTTTATTTATACACCTTAATGTGATGTTATGAAAATTAAATTTCTGTTAAACTTTTCGCTTCTCCCAGTTTGGAAATCGCTGATCTAGACAGATTGATTCCATAGTGTCTCTTTTTTCCTGTAACTCTAAATATTAACAAATAAAGAATATAATGTGTACTTTTTTGTTACAATGTATAAGAACTAATGTATATGTATGTATTACCATTCTATAATATGAACTTTGTAGGTAGGTACCTTATTTAGATAAAAAACAGATGAAAATGTTTGAAACTATTCGCGGGCAGTTGTCTAGACTTTAGGAGTAATAAATCGTACTTGTTGTACAACTCATTTCGCTGTCTAGGATGTTCTGCTTTCTGTAAGCCACACAACTTTTATTTCATTCCAGATAACATTTGATGGATGACTAAGGTACTTCTCAAGTGCTTCTATTCACCTTCGTCTATTTGTCAGAACGTAATTGGCACTTGTGCTTTTATTATTTACTATCTACTTTTTGGCTTTCTGTAGTTTTTAACATTGTGAAATTGATATACGAATAACAATACCTATGTCGAAAATGTTTTAATTCTTTAACATACATAATGCATCTCTTCTACCCTAAAATATATGTAAAGGGAAGTAGCCATAATCGTACCACCGTTATTTTAAGGGGTTGCATACAGTCAGAAGGCCAAAAAAACGTTTTTTTCAAGAATTTTTCAAGAGAAGACTTTTAAATTTATTAATGTAAAAATTTGTACACATATTATGGTAACTTTTAATTGTATTTTAACATTTTTTATTTGTAAAAATAATAATTTCGAAAGCTGTTGCAGCTGTTCTCCAGGAGGTCCTCTAAAAAAAGGCGCCTTGCGGTGACCACGATATCTCTGGACTGGATCATTTAAAATAAAAAACCCAAACGGATTTCGTTAATGTAATGTATAATCTTGTACTTAATCGAAGGAATAAGCAAAATAAAATTTTTTGACAAAATGGCGGCTTCTCAAAAAAAAATTCGATTTTTGACAAAATTTTTGACCTTATATTGTTTATAAAAAAATTAATATTTATCGGTGAGAAAAAACCTTCGATTAATTACTAAAAAATATTCTTAAGAAACTTGTGTTAAAATTTGAGATTTATCGGTTCAACCGTTTCCGAGGAATAGTGGCCACCGACTTTAAAAACACAGATTTGAGAAAAACGCGCTGCCGCTCCGACCTCTTACATTCAAACGCTCTGAGACGTCTTTACAAATATGCGTGTAACTTCGAAAATAATCGCCGGATTGACTTGAAATTATCTGTGTGTGTACTTAAATATATATACATTACGAAAATGAAATAAAAAAAATCGATTTTTTGAAAATTTTAACTGTATGTAACCCCTTAAAGAAAACCGTTATACGTATTAACCATTTATTGTGGATATATGAAACAAAACCGTATTCTGTGTGCGCATAAGAATTTTTGTACTTGTAGAAGATACGATATTAAAACGACGATCGTTTTAAAAAAAAGTTTGTTGTTTGATGTAATATTATACAAAATTTTGTAAGAGTGTAGAGCATTGACAATCCAGTAGATTTACAATTAAATATAATTATAGCTATGTCATCTGCAATATGTAATAATTACCAATTCCAATTTTATTTTGTTAATAAATTAAAATTTATTTATAAAATGTTATTTTTCAATATCGTACCATACACTATTGTTTAAATTGTACCTAAAAAAGGATCATTTAAACATTTCTATGTTTTTTTCCTATTGAAAGACCTAAAAAAAGTAATTCAAACTTACCGAAAACAGAAACCGGTTGAAAAAAAATACTTAGGGAGCCCTTTAATAATATTAGATAAAAACTTGATATATTATAAGAATGCATTCTTTTCATCCATTTACAAAAAATTTAGTATTTAACTAGCAATTTCACTGAAAATTATAACGAATACTGTAGCCATTTTTTATAAATGACTACGGAACCCAATACACACTTGGCCATATTATTTTTATCTTCATTATTTTCTTAAACATCTAGGACAATAATTTCAATAAATTTTAACGGCAAAATTTCTTTTAATGTCAATTTGAGTTTTTTTTTAAACTTTCCTAATAAAAGTTGATTATTTTTTTCTACAAAATACAAATCTGCAATAAAATAAATAGATTTCCATGTGAAAAAAATTACGTTGACCTCAAATGACCTTAAAACCTTCACTCAAGGTCAAAATTATTACCACTATTGGTCAAGGTTAGTATATGATTAAGTTTGCTTATTTATGACGTCACCACGAAGATCATTTCAACCTTTGATTTAATTTATTTATCTATGATTTCAACTGTCATAATATTAAACACAAATCACACATTATTATAATTAATATAATTAATATCATGTGTGAAGCTTCACTATAGCAATAAATGAATATCACAAACACTGAACACAATAATAAACCAATCACGATCAAAATATTATGACAGTTTGACACCGTTGGCGACCATTTGAAATCTAGAAAGTTGAAATGATCTTCGTGGTGACGTCAAAGGCAAGTAAGCAAACCTAATCATATACTAGCCATGACTATTAGTTTATTGGTTTTCCCTCTCCTAATCCTGAAAAATATATTAAACTTTTTCCGCGAAAACCTTTAGTGTTAGTGATATTTGCTTGTCTGAATTGAAACAGACCACCCGGTACAACTCATTACTCTTACATGTTATACATAGGTGTCTACATACAATGTACACTAATATTGATAAATACACTTACTAAGTACTTTAGTTTGACGTAATTGATTCTGACAAGATATGCTATAGTTTTTATTAATCAAGTATGAAACATAGTGCATGATATAAATGAGTCATGTGTACATTTATAATTAAATCAACAAATAGTGGGATGAGTAAACAGAACCTAGCATAATTTGTTGACACAATATAAATCATATTGATCATAAACTACAGTGGTGGCGTGTGATTATATTTTATATAAATCTACACTCATCGCTTGATTAACCGATCTTTGATTTACCGGCAGCTTGATTAACCGACGGGCCAAACACGCGATTTGCCGACATTTTCCTATCCCCTCCATAATACTACCGTGATTGCTATCTCTGCGCGAAATTTAAATTCACCAATCAACGGTTGGCAAGGTGGTGGGGCCCCTCTCGACGTCGGTAATTCAAGCGGTTGAATTACCAACAACGTCGGTTTATCAAGCGATGAATGTAGCGGAATCCCGCGGCTTTAATAGAACCCTCCATACGTAATAGAGGATGACATATTGCATTTTTTTTATATTGATTTTTATTCATTACCTATAAAAAACGTAAATATCTCGGATGTCTACCCTCACCATTAGTATTGAATTTTTTTATTGCAGATTATTTTGCCCGACTCCACCATTATAACGTTAGCAGCTATATAGATAAACATATCAAAAACACATACCCTGTCTACCCCCGCCATTAGGGGTTGAATGTCGAAATTTTTATTTTTATGTTATTCTAATAACATTAAAACTCTCTTAGGTAACCCCAAAGATAAAATAGAAGTAAATGATAAATCCGGTATTTATAAAATCAACTGTTTAAATTGCGAAAAAAGTTATATAGGACAAACTAGGAGATCTATAAACATTAGATTTAAAGAGCACATGGCTCACCTTAAATACAATCGGGTGGATAAATCTAGCGTAGCTCATCATATGACTACATTAAATCATAAAACGGACATTAATAATTTAAAACTAATTAAAACATGCAATAATAATCAATTAGACGCAGCAGAAAACTTAGAAATCTTGAGGGATAAGAATAGTATTTTTAATGGAGGTACTGGACCTATCCCAGCTTCAATCCTTCTAGACCTTGCCGTTGATTGGTCTGAATCATTGAAGCGTGATAAGTCCTTTTAGTATATATATAGGTTCTGACCAAGACTGCATCAGTCTGGAATCGTTAGGCTCCTGATGAGGACTTCTTGTGAAGTCGAAACACGTGTCGAGTGACATAAATTTTGTGGTTAAGGTGTATTTTTAGTTTAAGTGACTAAGAAACCAATTTCTCCGTTTTTCAAGTAATTTTTATAGAAGACTATTTTACCCAAATTTACCTTTATAACTAAAGCAGGTATGCAGATAAACATATCTAAACCATCCTCGTCCCCGTCCTATGCTATTAGGGCTTGAATATCGATCTTTCATTTTTAATTGAATATTAATTTGTCCGAATTTACTTTAATACTTATCATGAACAATTATGAAGATAAATATATCAAAATTTTACCCCCCCCCCACCCATTCCCATAGGGGTTGAATTTTCGTAAGTGATATTTATCTTATACCTACTTGTGCCATGTTTCATTCAGTGAGTACAAAAAAAATATTTTAAAAATGTTTCCACCTCCCTAACACCTTAGGGGTTAAATTTTGGGAAACGCTGAAATTATTGTTTCATTATTTATATTGTAGACGTAGAGTATGTTCGATAAGTTTCAATTAAATGCGAATTTATTGAATTTCAAAAAATCCTTTCTTGGTGGTTGCTTACATCATAAAAGGAAGACACCTACGAAGTTTCACGTTTCTATGTCCAGTGGTTTGGGCTGTACGTTGATATATGAGTGAGTGAGTGGTTAAGGACAAACTCTTTTATAGATATAGATATTGAGTGATATGAATCAAACAAGACATAAATTCATGCTCAGAAAATTTCGAGTTTATGTTCAGAATTATATGAATAAAAATTTCGTGTTGATATATTCAAAATTGACTTTGAACTTTTACAGATCCAGTATCATGAAATTTATTTACCAAACGAGATATTGTCAACTTGTTGAGAACTGCAGTAATGCAAACTCGGGATGTTTTAATTCAAACTCCTAATGTCTGGTATCATAAAGGAGCTAGCAAATTTGCTAGCTAGCAAGCACTCTCAAATTAGGTATCAAACTTATGTGACAGTTCTCTTGGAATTTCATGAAGACTTTGACAAGTTTCGCGCACGCGTTGTATGTAAACACCAACGGTATTAAAACAGTAACGATATTATGAACATTATTTTAAACAGTCAGAGTCGCCAACTGTATTACAATATATCGAAGTATCACTGATCTAAATTCCATAGCAAATCCATAGATACTATCACAAAATTAAAACCTCATTTGTGAATACTTGCTAGCTAACAAATATTGCTAGTCCCGGATATTAGTCAAGCGTTTGTATGCAAACGAAATATGACCAATTTTCTATTGGACATACAAATCATATATGATTCGTATGTCCAATAGAAAATTGTCATCACGGTTTGAATGTCACCAGTCCAATAAGTCGCAAAAAAATTAATTATCATCTTTAGAAAACAGCATATGTATTTGACACAATATAAAGTAATTAACGCTTATGTGAGACTGGTTCGTGATTAATTCATTTCAATAATGGTTAGACCCGTGACCCGAGGCAGTGACCTTTGAGTACAATGCCAACCATAGAGATGTAATATAACTGAAGATCAGTGGTGTAACTATAGAAATGGGGACCCCAAACAAGTTTTCAGTAGGAAGCCCTTGCCAAGGATTTTTTTTACATTATTTCACTTCCCCTCCTCCACAATAATATGTATTGCTTAGAATTTTGAAGGGATGTATTTGAGACGTTTGAAAAAGGTGATTTATGTAAAAATAATAATAGTGATATTGGCTGTTTTTCATTAAAATGAAAAACAGCCAATTACAAATGGCCGTGAACGCTGTTGTTGTGTGTTTGTGATAATTATTTATTGTTACAGTGAAGCTGATTCATTGCGTGTAATGTGTTTTAAAATTAATTTTTTTATATTTTATTTTTATCTATAAATTACAGTGTTAAATATAAGATGTATAACCAATAAATTTATGTTCTTTAGTGGAATTTACTAAGGTATATACACATAATTTAAATTTTGAATATGTATATCTATAACGTTTGCAGTATCGTTACTTGTAAAAGTAATTCCAAAGCAACAAAAAAAGAAGGTTTTTAAAATTTTTTACCTTTCTAAAAAATACAAAATTACGGAAGGGATGGATCGGAAAGTGTTATCGTAAAGATAAATGGAATTCTGCTAATAAACGGATATGTAGCAAAAATTTTAAGCCAGATGATTATGAAAATGAACTGAAGGATAGATTATTAAACTTACAGTAAAGAAAATTTAAAACGTATACGGTACGAAGATATAAAATAAAAAATGTTTTTAGTTCTATTAAAGAATTCATTCAAGATTTATTTTTATTTTTTACAGCCTTTCCATCAATGTTTTATGTCGAGCAGTAGCAGAACGTGAAATATCTTAAAGATCTCATAGAATGCTGCAGAAGGAAAAAACAAAAGTGGTAGAAGCATTGATTCACCGATCATTCCATGCTATGGGAAGATTAAAATATAATCAATGCAATCATAGAAAATTTAAAAGTCATTTACACAAAATAGGAGTAACACGATAAAACCATCGGAGATCTTTACCACATATAATTTTCACGTACCCTTTATGATACTGCTTGAAGACTTCTACATGACATTTCAATCTGCAACAATATTAATCTACCAGTATCGGTAGACTCTCTTTTAGTCAGGTATATACATAGTATACATAATACATATGTACTTACTTACTATTTTCAGTATTCTTTAAACTAAACATGTTTCAGTTGTTTCCATGGTTACAACCATTTTAACGTTTTTACCAAGAAGAATTTACAAGGAGAGTCGACTAACGTGGAAGGGGAGTCAAAGAATCCATGGTAATTTCCCATCCACCGCGGCCATGCGCATAGTGCTCAAAAATACCATCTGCGCATCTTGTTTACACATTGCCACGTAACGAGATGCGCAGTAACGATTTTGAGTGCTATGCGAATGGTCGTGGCGGGGGTGGAGGAGAAATTACCATGAATTCTTTGACGTTGCTTAGTATAGGGCGAGAAGTGGACCCTCCTGGTACAGTCTTCTTGGTTTTTAGTATAAAGAATCGGTTTAGGGTATTGTTAGCCAATCAGAGCTCGTTAGACAAGGAAGTGCGGTACCCGAATATATGCTATCTCTACTGGCACAGTCATAACTTTGAGTTATCGCTCCAGTTATTTTATTATTACATCTGGTACCAACTGACTATAAAAATTTACTTACGCATAAGTTCTCTTATCTTCAAGGATGCGTCCTTTTTGAAACATTCTGTATAAAAGGAAATTAAGTGAAGTAAATTTATAAACAACCAGAAAATAAAAGCCACGAGAAGAGAACAAATAAGAAGGTTTTATATAAATCGATTAGAAAATCTAAGTGACGGAAATTTGATGGAATTCTATAGGAAACCAGAGATTTATCAGATTATTGAATAACTTCCTAATTTCCTATGTTTGCTCACTAAAGTTTCATTTAAACGTAAATAAATGGTTTACTGTTGAAAAATATTAGACTGTTGTGTTGTAATATTTATGTTTTTATTTGTATTTTGGGCATATTTTGTCGATCGATCTATTAGACTCATTTAGATAACCTTTTAAGATTATTATTTATTTATAAATATTTGTTTAATTCTTTGTCTATTGATTTGTTTATTTAATATACATTTATCTTTTATTTTTTTATTTATTTTGTAAAAAAACATTACGAGATTCTGTTATATGTAAGTTCAGGCAAGTTCAAGTCAATATTATTTACGTAGGTCTCTAAATCTACTTCTTATTGATATTTGTATACAGAGTGTCTAAGATAAACGTAAGATACATGGGAATATCCTAAACGGTTAAATGAGATGAATTATTTGTAAAGAAGGGGTGAGTAAGTGAAAAAATATTAATAATTCTATGTGCTTTAGGCGGTATACCCAAAAATTGGAATTTCTTTAAATGGCTATAACTTTATTGTCAATGTAGATAGGTACTTTTTGTTTACGGTTTCTTGAAGAACTTTTTTCTGTAGAATTGATTGGTGTATTTAGAATTTTTATAACACTTTTAGTTTCCAAGTTATATAAGCCCTAATTTTAGTTTTTCTAATGGGCCACTAAGTTGACTCTAACGTATTCGAACGTGTTTTTTACTTTACTTTACTACGATATGACACTTATCATATTTATTTTTTTAAATGTGTCGAAATACAAAGATACTAAATACTAGTGATATTTATGAAGTATTATATTACAAACATTTAATTAGGATATGAAAAACAAAAATGACAATAGCAACAATCAAAATATAAATGAATATTAGTTCAGGAAACTTGTGCAAAAGTTCGGACAAATTCTAATAGTTATGAAATTTTCCAGGGTTTTATAGATAATTGTCAAGGGTATTTTTTTAAGTCCCCAGTCTTATGTGTTGAGCAACCCCTGCAATCAGGGTTGGAAGAAACAGTTTTGAGAGTTTATAAAAATCGTAATAGCACCTGACAGTTCAGTGTATATATCTATTATTTATTGATAAAATCGAAATTTATTTGAAAACAATAAACTATTACAAAAAAAATGTTCTTATTTTTTTTCGATAGTAAGTATGACAAGTGACATATTGTTCTAAAGTAGAGTAAAAAACATGTTCAAATATGCTATAGCCAACTTAGTGGCCCATAAGAAAAACTAAAGTTAAGGCTTGTAACTCGGAAACTAAAAATTATATAAAATTCTAAAAACACCAATCAATTCTACACAAAAAAGTGCTTTAAAGAAACCGCAAAAAGTCCGTATCTACAAAGTTATAGCCATTTAAAGAAATTCCGAATTTTCAGATTTTAGAGCATAGGTACTGCCTAAAGCACATAGAGTTATTAATATTTTTTGATGTAGTAATATGTACTCACTATTTCCTTATTAATAATTCATCCCATTTAACCAAATCTGTTTATCTAACCGTTTAGTGTATCCAAGGTTGTACTGCCAAAAATTTAACAACCGACTCGCTAAAAAAAATCATACCCTATTTTCTCTCGGAATAGATTGAAATCTATTGTTGTTTTCAAACGGTATACATTTGAACTAATTTGAAGTAATTAAACTTGCAACTTGTTTTTCATGCATTCCAAAATCATTTTTTCGCATTTCTATTGCTCTTATTGAACGTCTAATTAATTTGTCGCGGAATAATCTAATTAGTTTATCGCGGAATAATTTAACAACCGGCTCTCCGATTTTCAAAAATCTGAACAACCGGCGCGCGCGAGCCGGCTCCAGCACACCTCTGAGTATATCCCCATTCATGCATTTCATCTTACAATAGTTATCATAGTATATGCTCTTTATTATTATTATTTTCATTATTTTTAAGTATAAAATATTCTCTTACAAGGGAATCATTTTCCCTTATACCACCCTCTTTTTGTAAGTGTATTAAAATAGATTTTCTCATTATTTTTTAGAGATTCTCAGGTTACCATTAAAGTTCATAATAAATATAATTATATTGAGCTATAAAACATTTAATAAGGTTTAATAACGACGAAGACAAAGGTAGGTATTTTTTCTTTTATACGATCAAACAAACTACGAGTATCTATAATATGAAAAATAAGTTTTAGTAACTTTTTTGAAAGTCACTTGTTTGAAGTTTTAATTAAGTGTTCCTAGTAAAGGAATATAAAGGAATGTTTCTTATAACTATCTGTCTGTAGGCGTTGGAACTCAAAAAACATATATAAGTGGTATTTAAATCTAGAATTAATTTAAAAAGAAAAGATTTTAATTAAAAAATAGATTAAATTTGTAGAAAATATATAATCAATTGATGTCACGATTCTTTTTTATATAATTAGAAACATGTACTCAATAAGTAAGGAAGTCCCGTGGTTCCCTTGGTAGCTTTTAAAAAATTAATTTACTAGGAAAAATATTCACTTATTTCATTTCATATTTTTCATCCGTTTTAAAATACTCTCAAAATATTATAAATACAGACAGTCCATCTCGTTATTTATAAATAAACTAGCGGCATCCCCCGGCTTCGCTCGCGTAAATTTCAAAACTAATGACAACCCTCCATACGTGATAGGGAATGACATATTAAATTTTTGTGTATTGTTTTTTATATTTTATTATTTTTTATAATGTCAATATCTCGGATCTTAGTTAAAAATAGCAAAAACCCACCCCCTGCCTACCCCGCCCATTAGGGGTTGAATATCGATTTTTTTTATTGCAGATTATTTTGCCCGACTCCACCATTATAACTTAAGCAGCTATGCAGATAAACATATCACAAACACACACCCTGTCTACCCCCGCCATTATGGGTGGAATGTCGAAATTTTTATTTTAATAGTTGACTATTTTGCTCGAATTTACCTTTATAACTAAAGTAGGTATACAGATAAACATACTAAAACCATCCTCGTCCCCGTTCAATGCTATTAGGGGTTGAATGTCGAGCTTTAATTTTTAATTGAATATTAATTTGTCCGAATTTACCTTAAAATCATAAACAGTTATGAATATATAAATATATAAAAATTTACTATTCCCATAGGGGTTGAATTTTCGTAAATGCTATTTGTCTTGTAGAGTACCTACTTATGCCATGTTTCATTCGGTGAATACAAAAAAAATTATCTTACAAATTTTTCTACCCCCCCTAACACTTTAGGGGTTAAATTTTGTGCCGAAATAACTGTTTTATTATTTGTATTGTAGAGTATTTATGATAACTTTCAATTAAAAAATACAAACTTTGACACCCCGTTTTAACCCCGTAGGGGTTGAATTTCGAAAAATCCATTCTTAGTGGGTGCTTACATCATAAAAGAAAGGCACTTACGAAACTTCACGTTTCTAGGTCCAATGGTTTGGGCTGTTGATATATGAGTGAGTGAGTGAGTGAGTGAATGAGTGAGTGGTTAAGGACAAACTCTTTTATAGATATAGATGGTCGTGATAAAGACGAAAACAATACAGTGTAAGTCCAGAAACCAAGAATATTAAAAAATTATTATTTAAAATTATAAATTTTGATGTAGGTATGTTTTGTTGTATGTATCTATATACTATAAAGCGTCTATTACAAAGCGAGTTTAAAAGCTGCTAGTAAACTCGCCCAGTGTAATCAAGTTCACTAGCTAACAAGCAGATTGTAAACAATCTTCGGCAAAAGTTGAAAACTGGGCTACTCACTGGCGTGTGGGCTTGTTAGCTAGTAAACTAGCCGTGTGTCATCATAGTTGCTATTAAACTAGCTGCGAGTATCCCGGTGATTCCTATTCACAACATGTGGTTTAAACTCGCTAGCTAGTTGCTACTGAGCGAGTGGAATGTTTTGTGTGTCATCATCACTATCGTACTAGCTGACTCGCCCGCTTCTAAACTCGCTGACTTGTAGCTTGTAAACTCGCTTAATGTAATAGACCCTAAAGATCCCTTACACACTAACAACTTTTAGCAGCGCAAATATCGCGTAAATTCATTTTACATTGTTTTATGTTATGTAAATCGCAAAAGCTATACATATTGGCGATTTAGCCGCGTGATCGCATGTACTGCAGCTTGTCCTCACGATGAATCGCAACGATTGTCGACAATCATTTCGTTCAGTATTGTTTCAATTGCGCATGCACATTGTTGTGTTTTACAATAGCATGCCATGAGATTTAAGGTAAGCATCCATAGTTACACATCGGATGGATCGTACCAAATGGATTAATTTGTGGTCCATGTCCACCGTATTCGTAGCAATCGGATTGCCGATGCAAAGGCTATTAACGTACAGCCAATTGTATGACGTCATCGGCACGCATTGGAATTCCGACGTATTACGCACTTGCATTACCCTTAATTCTAAAATCCGTTTGATACGATCCGTCCGATGCGGATCTATGGACGTTTACCTTTAATCGTACTGTTGAATCGCCAGTGTGTATGGGGTCTAATTTGTACAGCTTTGGCCAAAAGTATTTGCCACTCATAATAATACCAGTTGATGATAACGGAAATATTTATTATAATTAATTAATATTTTGTAGAGATACCTCTTGTTATGATAACAGCAGTTACTATTTTTTTAAACTCGATACTAAGCATCGTCATTATTGTGGAGTAATTATTTTCCACTCCTTAATTAAGATATTGTTTATATTTTTATTTGATGTGATAGAGTGTTCCCTAATCGTGTGCTTTAATATCGACCAAAGATGTTCAATGAGGTTGAGGTCCGATGATTGAGGAGGCCAAAACAGGAGCTCAATCCCATTATCTGAGTACCACTTCATCGTCACTCGTCATTTGTGACAGGCGCGTTTTCTTGCTGTAAACAGGCGCTGTTCATGTTTGTATCACCATACATTTTATGAAGAGATGGTTTAATCGCAGTTTACAAGACTTGGATGTTTTTTTTTAAATCCATTTGCACCTTTACACAACACGATTTCGCCCACTCCATGTCAGGTTAAAAAAAGTTACATTTCTAAGAATTGACGGGGGTGGCAAATACTTTTGACCAAGGCTGTATAGTGTACATGTATATCAAAAGCACATACGACATATTGTTTGTGTAAGAATATAATATGTAGCAATTTTCTGCCTTATTACATTGTAAATATTGAACAAGATGCGAAACGTCAACATATATAAATGTATGTATAAAACACGCACAAAAAGTATATATACAGGACTAGTTTTAATAAAATTTCAATGGGTAATTTAAGCTATGACGTCATGAAACTGAAAGCTGATAGTTCAAAGAATTGAAATATGAAAACGTTTTGCTATAAAAAAAGTTTAAATATATTTTGTACTCGAAGTAATAGTAGACAATTTTTGAATTTTGATGTAGATGTAGGTATACATATAACATATGATGCTAAATTCACGTTAAATGTTTTTTTAGCAAATATTAAGACATCTATTTAATTGTAAAAATACATTTTCCATAAGTTGTAGTTGTATGGTAACTCAATGCAGTAAAAAGATTTCAAAGTGTATTTTGATACTGACTTACTGATCTTCAAAACTTTATAGAGTATCTACTTCCAGTTGATCTAAAATCTTAAAATTTGGTGCGAAAGAAGGTCTCATAGCACAAGTAAAGGGAAAATCCGAAAATCATTAACCCTCCGTTAGGCGCGCGGCATACATGCGTAGACCACTACTATAAAAAAAGTAACAATACAAACCACGGTTTATTTGAACACGTGCCCTTTTAAGTAGCTGTTGATTACATACCACACATATAATTAGTTGCAATTTTTGAGTTCGGTGTTTTGAGTAATAGCAAATCAAAAACGGCGAGTCTAAACTCGTGGCAGTAGTACGCGCGCCTAACGGAGGGTTAATTTCTAATTCTATAATGGTAAAAAAGGTTTACCATGTAAGAAGCTCACGCCACTGAATTTTTATTTTTAATTGCAAAAAATGGCATTATTTACATATGGGGTATTCCACGCCAAATCACCGAGGTCGTGACCCCGACTATTTTTGATTCTCCTGATTTTTTGGTATCATTTAGTATCTATCCAGAGTAGCTTTCATGATTTTTTTCAGATTTTTATCTTGCCTCCCCTAGAAGTTATGGGGACTTGAAATTTTTTGAAAATTGTCGAATGATATTTTTCTAATGCTTATAACTCCGTTAATAATTGAGGTACAATCGAATTTTTTTTTTCATTTTCTTTGTTTTGAAATGTAGTTTTATAAAAAAAAATACGAAAAAAATTTTAAAAAAATATTTTCATTTTTTTTTCATTTTTAAACCGAAAATGTGATTTTTGAAAAAGAGTGCCGTTTTTTTTTCTCTTCAAAAAATTCTCAAAAATTCTTCATTCAATTTGAAAAATTTTAAGATTATTCCGGTTGTGGTATTTTTTTTCGTTCTATATATTTTTTACATTTTTATACATACATGCAATGTACTGTGTATAATAAAGTACAGGTTTATTTAATACCAAATCACTGAGGTCATTTTTGATTCCCCTGATTTTATGGTATCATTTAGTACCCATCCAAAGTAGCTTCCATTATTTTTTTCAGATTTTTATCTAAACCTCCCCAAATGTTATGGATCTTTGAAAATTTTCGATCAAAAACCGAAAATGCTATAGCCGTGTAAGCATGTAAAATCGGCTTTTGCATAGATTAGGCTGATTTAAATACCACAACCGGAATAGTCTTAAAATTTTTCAAATTGAATGAAGAATTTTTGAGAATTTTTTGAAGAGAAAAAAAACGGCACTCTTTTTCAAAAATCACATTTTCGGTTTAAAAATGAAAAAAAAAATGAAAATATTTTTTTTAAATTTTTTTCGTATTTTTTTTATAAAACTACATTTCAAAACAAAGAAAATGAAAAAAAAAATTCGATTGTACCTCAATTATTAACGGAGTTATAAGCATTAGAAAAATATCATTCGACAATTTTCAAAAAATTTCAAGTCCCCATAACTTCTAGGGGAGGCAAGATAAAAATCTGAAAAAAATCATGAAAGCTACTCTGGATAGATACTAAATGATACCAAAAAATCAGGAGAATCAAAAATAGTCGGGGTCACGACCTCGGTGATTTGACGTGGAATGCCCCATATGTACCTATATTGTTCTTCTGTAAATATTATGGATTTATTTGTTTTGAATGCTTTATTTATAGTTTTTGAATTTTTGTTGCTAAACAATGCAAAACTGGGATTGTAAATAAGTTTTATATAATAGTACGGAACCCTCGGGGCGCGTGTTCTACTCGCACTTGCCAATATTTTTATATTTATTACGTGGTTTTATTCATAGTTTATTTAAAAAAAATGAATAGTTAAATTCTAAATTATTGGATATAGTCATAAAAAAATTGCTTTATTTTTCTTTAAACTAACTCTGTATATACATTATCAATTATAAGAGTTTCTTAATTAAATTCTTCTCACAGTTTTAGACGTATTTTTTATTAAATTATGTTAATCAATATCACAAAATAGTGTTGCTAATAAATTAATTTTTAGTACTATTTTTTATTTGTATATTTATATACATTATATTTGTGCTGCCATTTGCAAGATGATAGCAAATATTCAGCTCAGAGAGTTTTGAAGTTTTACACCTTTTACATGTTGCAATTTTGTCAGATAGGAAATTGGAAAACTTTGTGTATCTATTACTAAAACTCAAGATCGATTGGAAAAAACTTGTGAATTTTTTTTCGTTTATAATAGATACATATATATGTATAATATGTGCATATTGAATATAAATATTTTATCTTGCATCGATCATCAATCATAATATGACAATATTGATTGAATAAGCGTTTTTAATTGAATTTGTATTGATACATGCAATTTTCAGAGCATTTTTTCATTCCTGAAAGTACTTATTTGAAAATTTGATGATAAACAAACATAATCAAAAAATTTTTTTAAGAATGTTGAAAATATGAATGTTAGCCAAATTGACAGAACAATTACAAAGTGCTGCTTACACACAGAAGAAACAAAACATTTAAAAAATCAATTCGAAAACCTTTAAGGGGTTAGGTGTAGTCAGAATTTTCAAGAAATCGATTTTCTTTTTTTTGCATTTTTGGAAGCTGCTACAACGGCTGAATAACTATTATATGGCCCATTAATAGATGACTCGGTGTAAGTAATTAAATAATACGTATTACTTTACGTAAATTAAGTGTAAAACTTTAAATGCGTTTTACTCAAAACTATGTTTTTGGAACTGGTGGCCACTGTAGCTCGAAAACCGCTCGGTAGATTTTAATGAAATTTATACAGCTTTTTGAAAACATGAAAAACTAGTGCCTGATCGAAGGATTTTTTTTTAATTTCGATTTGTTATAAACCATTAACTGTTGGTTTTTTCGCGAAAATCTGGAAAAAAATTTCCTGAGGCTGCCATTTTGTTAATTTAAGAAAGAAAAAAAAAGCGTCGATCAGGCACTAGATTATCTATTAATAAAACTAATTTTTTTTGTCCTATTGAATTTGGATGAATCTCCAAGGATAAGTGATGGTCACCGCAAGGGGCTTCGGTTGGAACTGGATCAACACAAACAGCCATTACTTTTAATTTTTTTTTTTTTTTCTAAAATTTCTGTCAAGTCAAGTCGAAACCTTATTTAATGATGCTATGTTTTTACTTTTATAAAATAAAATAATTTACTGGCAAAAAAAATTATTTAAAATTGTCATTTTTTCATGTCTCTGACTACACCTAACCCCTTAACCCACAAATAATTTTTTTAGTACAATAAAACTTTTCAAATTACATTTTTCTTAAACGAATTTGGCAAAAAAAAACACTTACTAACTGAATAGAAAATGTATATCAATTTGGAGTGCCATGATTTTTACCAAATATTATGAATGGCATTTATTAACCAGACATTTCTGTCTATCTGCTGTTATTTTTAAGACAAGTCGGTCAATTTTGATCGTGTTGTTTGCGATCAAAGCAAAAAGTACACTTTTAACTCTTAGCACCTATAACAACAAATGACCGTAAAAAAATTCAAGTGCAGATTTGGAAATCCGAAAGTCTTTTCTTAATAACAATTAGTAAAAAATGCTTGTTCTGTGAAAAAAAAAATTATGATATAAAAATCTGATCTACAAAAGCTATTTATTATATTTAGTCAACAAAATCACGCGTAGAGGCTCTCGATTGATAAACATACATTTTACAATTAATTGTTTTCTCTTATTTTATAACTAAATGAAACTTATTTAAGAAGTGAGCTTTTTTTATTGCCAAATTCGTTTTCCGCGCCCATAAATACATAAGAAAACATAATCCGGTTAATAGTTTAATTATTTTTGTGGGGGGGGGTATATTTTTAATACGCATATAAAACACGGTCTAGGACATCTCGCCGCGGCCGATTCGCCGCGGCCAACTCACCGCGGCCGTATCGCCGCAGGGACAACTCGCCGCGGGGACAACTCGCCGCAGGGACCACTCGCCGCAGGGACAACTCGCCGCAGGGACAACCCGCTGCGAATTCCTTTTTTAATAGATATTTTGCCCCTCCCCCTTTTATGTCATAAAATATTCTTAAATAATATTTTATTAGATATTTTGTGGGGGGGCTCCGCCCCCCTGCCCCCTTTAATGTCATAAAATATTCTTAGATAATATTTTTAGATATTTTGTGGGGGAGGGCTCCGCCCCCCTGCCCCCTTTAATGTCATAAAATATTCTTAAATAATATTTTGCACCCCCTTTAATGCCAGTAATAACTTAGGAACATTTTAAAATAATTAATGCGGAGGCCTCTGCCCTCTGCTAATATATTCTCGCGGCGAGTTGTCCCTGCGGCGAGTTGTCCCTGCGGCGAGTTGTCCCTGCGGCGAGTTGTCCCTGCGTCGAGTTGTCCCTGCGGCGAGTTGTCTCTGCGTCGAGTTGGCTCGCGGCGAGTCGGCCGCGGCGAAACGGCCGCGGCGAGTTGTCCCATTCCGTATAAAACAATCCACTTAAAGTTAAATGTCTATTAAATATTTGAAATATTTGAACAATTTAATTCAATTCAAAACAAATAGAAAAGAAAATAAGAAATAGGATTTACCTAGAAGCAGTTTTTTTCATTCGCATGCGAAAGAATGCAGATTTAACTACAATAAGTTTTGACATTTGACAAAGAAACAACCAAACCAATGTAGGTTATAATTTTGTAACTCATAATTTTATATGTTTACGTTGGTAAATGATTAAAAATGATTAAATCTCCCTCTACATTTATTCAATATCACGATACGTACATAGTACATATGTATGTACTAATGTACTATACCCTGTACCTGTATTATACAATACGTATTGTAAGTGAATGACAGCTTATAAAAAAATAAAAATAGAACTTTTAATTAATTTTTTATTTACATTAACTCGCTTTAATTTACTTACATGATTGATTCCATTGTTTTTTAATGGTTTAAAAAAAGTCGATTATATAGTTTTAAGCCTATTATTTAATTGTATTTATTTGTAAATTTATTACGTTGACAATTTGTGGCATCCATGAATACTGGATCATTTCAAGTAAGCGGAAATGTTCCTTGCTATAGACCCAAAATTATAAAATTAAGGGTTATCTTTAATTGCACTATATATAAGATAATATTTACTTTGTACATCGAACAAAAATTTTAATACTTTGCACTCAAAATTTTATAGTATGCACTTTATATACGTGAACATAATTTTTAATATTTTTTTTATTTATTTTTTTATGCATAACGCGAATATTTAATCGTTTTGAAATATAGTAAATCACAAAAATCACATTATCAAATCTATTGAGGCGAACGGAGGTTGGTTAATTTTTAGGTTAGGTTAAAATATAGAAAATCACAATATAAATTAAGGTCAAGTGATAAGTATTATTTTTTTGTTCAAAGTATTTATTTTTAGTGTAAGCTATATATTTTAAAGTAATATAATTTATTTTAAGTTCAATATATCTGTTTAATGTTGAATAATAAATTTTTCATGCAGTATATTTGTTATAAATGAAAACGATTAAATAAAAAATGTCTATTATTTAAAAAAAGTGCATTTCAAGTGGTTGCCGGAGATTTGATTGACAAATCTTCTGGCAACCACTGCAAACTTAAATGAAACAGACTATAACTGTTTTATTTTGTATCTGAAATAAATTGTATTTCAAATAAAATTATTTGGGTTTTGAAATATAAGTTTTATTTTAAAAACAAAACGGTCAATCATTTTGAATTTTTCGTAACGTATCAAAATAATAACCTTTTGCTGTTTAGTAGTTTTTTTATCAAAATCTGTGGAAGCGTTTACTCATGAAAATTAAGATAACGACTATAATATATATTTGGTGTATGTAATTTGATGACAATTATTTCGAGTGTAAAATTTCACGTTCGGATAGAAATCGTTGTTCTTTTTATTCCCATTATTTTTAAAAGTCTATCGAAATGATTTTTTCTCGAGAACTACCTTAATTATACGGGATCGCAGTGCGCGTTGGTGCAACCCGATACAAGCAGCTTTTATTGATAATGGTATAATTTATCTAGAGCAGTGTTTCCCAACGTGGGCCCCACGCCCCACAGGGGGGCAATTCGATTGTTAAGGGGGGCAATTCGAAAATGGACTCATCCAGAATTTAAGTTAACCTTATTACAAATCGGGGAGACTTGAGACTGAAGTTAACTAAATTGGAACCTGACATAAAATCTATTTACAGCAAGCATTGCTGTAATTATTATTTTAATTACTAATTTATTTATATACGCTAGGAAACCATCGATCCTGGCGCCGCCAAGTGGCAAAAATAAATAATTTTGGGTATCTGTCAAACCAATCTGTCATATAATTGAAAGGAAAAAATGGATAATTGCCGTTATATTATGTATGTTATATTAAAATTTGTATTGATAAGTATCAACCTTTGTATATTATTAGAGTTTGACCCCGAAATTTTCTTATTTTAAACCGACTTCTAAAAAAGAGGAGGTTATCAATTCAATCAATATATTTTGTTATGTATGTTCGAGCATAACTTCGACAAATATGCGCCTATTCGGTTGATTTTTGTTTGTTTGAAAGAGTATACTCCCGAGGTGGTCTCATATAAATTTTATCAGAATCTGACCATGGACTTCAAAAAAGGAGAGAGTTTTCTATTTTTTTATATATTTTTTTATGTATTTTCAGGTATAACTACGACAAATATGCACCTATTCGGTTGATTTTTCTTTGTTTGAAAGAGTATACTATCGAGCTGATACCATATAAATTTCATTATAATCAAATATATGGTTTCAAAGATACGCCACTCGAAAGAAAAAAGAAAAAATCGTAATAGAGTTGATCGAAAATAGACAAATTTCGCGGGTCGAATCCTTATAATCCGCAAAGATTGATACTCTTCAATACAGATTTTAATATAACACACATAACTTTGTGTTTTAACCCCGTAATTTACTCATTGGGTAATATCGGACATTTGAAAATAAAAAATAAAAATTTGCTATGAAAAAATTTAGTAAAAATAAAAAATTAATGTTTTTATAGACCTTATATTACCCTTAAGTTTTACTGAAAATATCATCCAATTATATCAAACCATTAAGTAGAAAAAAAAAGGTTTTCGATTTTCAAATTTTAATTAATTACAGCTAAAATAATTATTAAAATTAATTAAAACTTGGTCAAGTACTTCTTCATACATAAGTTTATAGATAAGAAAAAAAATTAACGAAATCGGAACTTGGGAACATTACTTTCGGCTGTCCTTTTTTAAAAGTAATATACCCAAAGTTGCTAACGGCGCACACTAGGTGGCGACGTGTCGTTTTTGACAGATGGTTTCCTAGCGTATAGAAAAATCTTTCATTAAAATAATTTTTTACATAAATTTCAGTTCTCCATTTTAAATTTACTTACTGTGTATGCTCATTAATTTCCTAGTGATTTCTTCCTAAAACCTATCATTCAAGTTTCTTTAGTGAAGATTTCAATTTTTGAATATTAAAATTTATGTATATGTTGTGTAGGGGGGGGGGGGGGGTAATAAGAATTTTAGAAAGGCTTAGGTGGGGCATAGTACAAAAAAGGTTGGGAAACACTGATCTAGAGGAAATAAGTAAAACAATAGGCATGATGCCAGTATAGCAAAGTATCATTGAAATTATTATTTTAAATAATGAAATAGCTTAAAAAGATTCTAAAAAATGTATTTATTTTTATATTAAAAACGAGATTAATATAATTTTTGTTAAAATAAAAATGCAAAATACAGCAATCTGCCATGTTAAATGGAAAACCAATCAAAGCGAATGACGTCACGTATCAGCAAACCACAAAAGTGATTGACTTTTATTTTAGACAATTATCAATTCCTCTTACAAGATTATTCGGTAGGCAGGGCCGGTCGAACGGCCAGGCGACCCAGGCGATAGCCTGGGGCGCCAATTTCGTGGGGGCGCCAATTGTCATGAACTGATTTTCTATGTTCTGTTCTAGGGCTCCAAATTTAAGCTTTACATATTTTTTTAATACTAATTTTGATTTTTTCTGCAAAATAATTCATTTTACTTAATAAACTGCTTAATATCAAAAATAGTTTACGAAATTTCCAATGTTTATGTGTGACGTTTCTGAACACACTGGATTAATAGTAAGTGTCATGTCAAATAAAAACTGCATTATCGATATGCACAGTGACGCCTTTAGGGGGGTTAGGGCGATCGCTCGGGGCGCCAGGCCAAGAGGGGCGGCGAAAGTTTGAAATCCAATAATATTCTTCTTCAGCAATTAAAAGTGTGTAATCGCAAGGGAGCGTAAAATTTATAAAAACGGAGTTAATGCCGCCAATAGATATACCTACTAGTTAAAACAATAGGTACTCTTCTGATGAACGACCGCGCCGCAAAAAATATGCGAATTAAATTCCCTTTTTTGTAATTATCTTTACTGTTATAATATATATTATGTATGTATCATTCCACCATTATATATTTTTTTCAGTGATAATACATACATATGCAGACAACATTGAGTACTCAACTCTACATTTTTTAATCATTAATTTAAATAAAATTTTTTTTTTCAAATTATCACTGATTTTTTTTGTCCGTCAGACTTGTGTGTGTGGGGGGGGGGCGTCAAAAAAAATCTCGCCTGGGGCGCCAGAATCGCAAAGGCCGGCTCTGTCGGTAGGTACATACCTTATTTAAGAACATATACTTTGGAATTCATTTTTAACACACAAAATAATTAAATTATTGTTTGATTATTGTTGACAAGGAGTGTGAAGTAGTGACGTCACAACTCTGAAACGTCACCTGCGAGCGTTTTGGCGTCAAATTCAAAATTAGTTTTAAAAGAGTCAATTTTTGCGATTTAACCTTTATTTTCTGCAGAAATAAGTATTTTTTTGGAAATAGGAGACACGCAAGATCATCATAGAATACTTTTTTTTAAACTAGGTATCTTGCCTATTGTAGGCGATATAAAAACAAAACATCTAACATTTTTCCAGTAAATTCAATGGATAGAAAAAACACTGTTTTGAAAACCCCATAAATGAGAAAATAAAAGGACGTAGAGAGAGTATTACAAAGTACTGAACGAAAAAAGATAAACAGGAATGGGAAAAACTAAAGGAATGGCACAAGGAAATTAGAAAATGTCAAAGAACGTATGCTCTGTACTTATAAATATAAATACACAATTTATTCATCCTGTATAAATGTTAATATTGACATAATGATTTACTCGATGTCAGAGTATTAATATAATATCTAAAAGTCTCTCCGTAAAAATTTCATTAACAGAATTCTGCGAAATCAATTGGATTCTACGCGTCACACTTTATATCAAGGGTTCTCAACCATTTTTCCCACATAGACCTCTTGTGAAAGAATGTTTTTCTTCATAGACTCCCTTACATTTTTAACATTTGAAAAAGTACAAGTAGAAAGTAAAATAAAACGGACAAGTGCGTGTTGGGCACACACATGATAGGGTTCCGTAGTCATTCTCACTACGGTTTATAAAAAGTATTTTTCAAAATTTTCGTGACTGAAGGGTTAAAATCAAAAAGTCATTTGACTTTTATTATTGCATTTTAGGAGACCTATCAAATGACACCCCACTCAATGGGGTAAATGAAAAAAATGTAAGTTCAATTTTCAGTCTATGAAAGGGGGGTCCAAAATATTTTTGACAATGTTCGTTATAATTTTCAGTGAAAGTACTAATTAAAAGCTACATTCTGAAATTTTTTCAGATTTTTTAAATTGATAGTTTAGAAAATAGAGGGGGGGGGGGCGCTTTTTTAACGACTTTGGAGAGCAAATACATCGTGATTAAAGGGTTAAAATCAAAAAGTTCTAATAAATTTTTTATTGCATTTTAGGAGACCTTTTTAACGACACCACACTCAATGGTGTAGGTGAAAATTTTTTTTTGAAAACACTTCATTTTATGAAAGAGGGGTCTAAAAAAATTTTATTTTCAAAAATTTTATCATTTCTGTTTTTGGGTCATCAATCTACGACCGTATACCAAATTTCATATTATTATCTCAAAATTTTTGAAGACGGACGGACGGACGGACATGGAGAAACTATAAGGGTTCCTAGTTTTCTACGGAACCCTAAAAAGATACCGTAATTTCGGGTGACTTTGTACAATTTTTTTTTTGTTTTTCTCGATTGGCTACATTGTTAGATTAAACAAAATTCGTAATGAAGTGTTATTAATAATATAATCAGTTAGTGTAACAAGTATGTGAGTATAGTTGGAACAAAAAAAAAGTTAAGTAATATTTATATTACATTTAAATTTAATTTATTGGTTAATATTTTAGTGTCAAAACTTCTATCGACTAAACTGTGGTTTTAATTTTTTGACAACGGGTTTGTTATGGTAAAATTACTGTTATTAATTCATTGTTGAAATCAAAATAATATTCCCAACCTCGTATATTTCATGCACGTTTTTATAAAAAAAGTACTCTTATAAGGATGGCTTTGGACATTTAGAAGAAAATATTATGACAGGCCCAAGTACAAGTAGACCAAAAAAAACATAGTCAACAAAAACTAAAAAAGTGATAGAGGCCAGTGAAAAAGTATTTAATTAAATTTGTTTGTTTAATTTGTTTAAGTTTTTGCTTAATAACATTTATATTATAAGTTGTGTTAATCTTCTAATCTATTGCCAATATCAACCCAGAACATTAAAAAAATCGTTTTCAGCATCCAAAGCAACACATATGAAATTTATCTTTGGAAATTCGTTTGAAAAACATGTCTGTCGAAAGTCACCCGGATTTACTGGTGACTTTGGACAGACAAGTTTTTTTTTTAAACAGGGTGAGAAAATGAAAACTTTCTTCTTTTCATTTGGAAACTTATTATTTGGTCAAGACTAAAGTTTTGACCATTTTCCAGCCCTCTATTAACAGTTTTTTATTGTAAAATTTGAGTTCAAAGTTCACCAGAAATTACGCTAATTATATTTTATATAATTATTTTAATTACCTTTTTTTGCTTTTCAACTATATTTATGCATGTATTATATACATACATATATTTTCCATAGACCTCTAGCATACTATGTACCCTTTTTAAACATTTTAAACATTCATAGACCCCCAAATGGGTCCACCTGAACTACGTTGGGAATCCCTGGTTTATATAAATTGTTTTTAATTTATTGATTATGTTCGATGAATTCATTAATCTACAAGTATTTATGTTGGACATTACAGAGTTTATTAAATAAATGAGATCACTAAAGGGATAGGAAAAGTAATATTTTATGTCATAAGCAGTGGCGGGTAATTTATATTTATGGTATTTTAGGAAAAATCTTCTTCCATTTTTGTCAACTGGATGGGGTCCTTTATAGATACCTTCTTCGTGTATTGTTTCATTTTGTATTTATTGAATAGTTTAGGTGTAAAGTATAATTGGATTTTTCTTCTGTAGGTTTTCGTGACCGCTGTCCATAAGAGCTAACTTTTCGGATTGTTGTTCACGTTATCGTATTATGTTTCTTGACGTTTCGACTCTCATGTCTGTAACTGTAAACTGTAGATTCATAAACACTTCTGAAAAAGACTCTGACATGAGAATCGAAACGTCAAGAAACATAATACGACAACTTGGATAACAGCCCGAAAAGTTAACTCTTAAAGTGTAATAGGAGACAAGAGATGATGTTATTGATGAAATTATTTGAAAGATTACAAACCAATAAAGTTTACGCTGATAAAATTTCAATTATTTTTAGTTTTAATTGAAAAATATGTTCGCTTCATGAGCCTTTGTAAATTGAACAAATTATCAAAAAACATTTTGAAGCTTACATTAGTGTCTATTTTAAAATGATATATAAGTTCTAGATCTATCTTTAAATTTATTTTACATATTTTTTAGATCATACATATTTTAATTATATTTATATCATAAGCATGGATCGCGTATTCTGTATTAATATAATTGTTGTAATATTTCTTCAAAATAAAGAGAGAGATGCGGTGGCGTTTTGGATATATCTATCTCATTTTTTAAGAAGAATGAAATAGATATTCCCGAACAGAAATTTGCTAGGGCAAACCGAGATTTCTCAATATGGATTTCTCATTTGGTGGGACCCGATATATTTTTTTAAATTTAGTAACTTGATCAGACAGGAATTGAACTGCCAGATCAGAGCCGGATTTGATAGCCTGATTCGGCACGGATGCAAACAGGTGTTACATTTTGGATCCGGGGCGGATTAGGTTTACCTGATCTGGGCCTTATCATGACTAGGGCTAGCCGGATACAACCAGGACTCCAGCCCTAACAAATTTCTGCTCGGGCTCCTGCTTAAATAAGGAGAAGTATATCCTAAAGTATTTACCATCTCTTTCCTTTCACACGACATTGTTTTCGATAGTGTCCGACCGAAGGTCAGTTTTTGACCGAAGCCGAAGCCGATGGTTTTTTTATCGTCTTTAATTATATTTGTTTTTCACAAATTGTTTTTAAATGAATAATGAATGATTTTTTTTTACTTTTCAGTTCTTAAAAATATAAATATCTATATAGGAATACGAGTATACATACGTCGAGTCCCTTTTTTAGCGTATCTTTTTATGCGGTACGATATTTTACCCAAATTCAGGTGGGGTATTAAATAAAAGCTGTCAGTTAAAGGAATTCAAATATGTAAACGTTTTGTCATTAAAAATTTAAAAAATCGTAATTTGTCCTTGCCAATATCTTTGATATAAATTAAATTAAAGAAAAAAGTCTGATTTACAACAGTTCTCTATTTGATATGACTAAAAAAATTTTGCATGTCCTGTAGAGCCTCTCAAAATGAATATAATTAAAAAAAATTTTTTTTTGCCGTTTCATCTTAAAAAAGAAGGTTATCATGAAGGATAATAAAATTTTCCATAAATGATTCAAAAACTAGAACGTTGAAGCTTTAAAATAGTTTTTTTTAATTCTTCTACGACCATTTTTCGCGGAGATCCAGCTATTTAAAAGCACCTAAAAATATTTGAAAAATTTATTGATCCGTTAATTTTGCATTTTAGTATATTTATGTATCTATCTCTAACTTTATAATGTGCGCTATATGTCTTTTTTGTGTAATTTATTATATACAGTTTTCTGTGGAACGTATCTACCGCATATAAAAAGACTTTACTGTACAATATTATACTAAATAGTTCAACCTTCGGCTTCGGCCAAACCTTCGGCCCGAATTTGGCCGAAGCCGATTATTCAGCCGAAGGTGAAATTTTGGCCGAAGGTGGCCGAAGCCGAAGCCGAATGTTCGGTCGGACACTAGTTTTCGAGTCAGACGCGCGGTCTATGGTTTTTATTCATTGATGAATGATAAATATTTAATGTTACCTATACTATCTAAAAAAATGTACATACCTTATGTGGAAACATAAATAATTTATAAAATGTGGGTGCAAACATAAACAGTATAGCACTTGAAGAGATAAAAAAAATTAACGCTCGTAGCTTTTAATAAAATGTTTGTATACTTTTTAGGTAGTTATTAGCTTTTAAAAAGTGTTGATACAAAAATGTAGGTAGGTACGTTATATTTTTAATTAAATTTTATTGATTTAATTATTGACATTTTAATCAATACTTTAAATTTATTTTGATAAGCTTTAATTATAAATTGACATTTTACAATATATATTTCAACACTGTTATCATTTTTTAAATCTGTAAAAAGTAAATTATACTAACAAGCAGAAGTATGTTCTTAACCCAACATTAGGCGCGCGGATTATATACCTACTGAAACTACTATTTTAAAAACTGTTACAACTAATACTTATATCCTATTTACACACGCGCCCTTTTGAGTAGCTGTTAAACACACTATAATGTCCGGTATCTTAAGGGGGAAAGCCTCTGTGACGGAAAAAAAAAATTTTTTTACATTTTTTTAAAGTATACGTATTCATAAATATGTATACAAAAAATTGAGTTTAAATTCCGAAAATTTACGGAGTTACAGCCAATTTAGTAAGACGAGGTAGCGCGGCCGGTTATAAAATAACAAAAACATTAAACACGTTTATCTCGAAATGACATTTTTCGACCTGGTTTTCACAATTCCTCAAAGACTACTGAACCGATTTCATAATTTTTTAAAAATATTTTTTTGTAATTGTAGTAGCTATCGTTGCACGTAGCCGATTTGTGAAATTTTAATAGTAACTATTTTTAAAACCGCTCTAATAAAAAAAAATGAAAAAAAAAATTTCAAACGATCGCCATTTTGTGAAAAAAAACGACTATGTGCAACGCTAGCTACATTCATATAGATATTGATAATATTTTTATTTCTTTTTTTTCATATAACCCTTGAACCATAGAGAAAAATATTTTTTTGGTTGTCACATCAAGGCTCATAACTTTGTAAAAATTTAATATTTTTCGATGGAAATTCATATTAAATAAGTTGAATATACACTTAATAAAACGTCCTTTACCTGATTCAAAAATAATTAGTTATATCTGTGAAAAAAAATCTCAAACATTGACAATTTTTTTACCCATCACAGTGGCTATGCTCTCCCCCTTAAAGGAGCTAGGAAAACTAGCTAGCAAGTACTCTCAAATGAGGTATCAAACTTATATGAAAGTTCTCTTAAAGTTTTCATAAAGACTTTAACAAGTTTCGCACACGCGTTGTATGTAAACATCAACAACGGTATTAAAACAGTGGTGATATTATCAAAATTATTTTGTACGATCAGAGACATCAACTGTATTGCAATACGTTGAAGTATCACTGCTATAAATTCCATAGTTACTATCACAAAATTAACACCTCATTTGAGAGTGTTTTGCTAGCTAGCAAATTTTGCAAGCCCCTTTATGATACCTGACAGAAGTGTTTTATTGCGATATTGTGTGTTATAGCGAATCAAATACAATGTTTAAAAGAATGGCTTACGCATGTTTTCTGCGCGCCTAATGAAGGGTTAACAATAAATCAATATTAATACCTATACATAAATCTGTAAGCTCTGCCTGTCTATATGTAAAATAATAATCTGTGTTGATATTTTTTAAGTCCTTATATCGTTTGACAGACAATATAATAGATTTTTATAATTTCTTAGAATTTAGGTCTGTTTCATCCGTTTTAATATTGTTTTCAATTAAAAAATATATACAGGGTGCAAGAATTAAATTGAGACAATCATATAACTCAAAAACAAATAAACAAATGTCGTGAAAAGTAGTAATAATAAAATATAACAAATTTTTGTATAACATTGAAACTAATTGTTTGGAAAAATGTGAATTTAGAGGAAATAGGTTAAGTTTAAGTTATGTGTTATTCCAAGAAAGATACTTTTATGCACCCTCTTTTGTAAATATATTGATATTAGCTAATTTTATTACTATTGAAAATAAAAATAAATACTTATGTATACGCGTTAGAAGTTATACTTCTTTGGCATGGTTGAAAAACAACTGCTGAGGCTAGTAGTGACATCTAGCGAGCAAATACAAAACTATAAACTGTGAGAAAATTCTAGTAGGTAAATAATTAATATTCACAATTCTGGCATTCTGTGTATAAGTTAAAACTTTAGAATAGAATTTGATGAGTCAATTACCTTCATAAATCTCGAGGCTTCCGCATGGATCTAAGCTTCTGCGTGTAAGCCGCGTTGATTTGGTCATGCTATCGGCCAACGTTTCGTCACACATTGCAGTGTATATCATCAGGGTTCTTCTAACAAGGGGAATCCTTCTGAGGGCCGCTTTCGATTTTCTTCATATTGAAATATGTTGTGAAGGGGGGTCCCCTGATATCACCTATACCCGGTTTTGGGCGCAGACGGGTAATAGTTTAAAAATTATGACCCAAAATATATTTTAATGTTGCATATATGTAATGTATACCTATGTGTTAAGTCTATTTATACAAGCGTCTGTTGACCTAGCGGTTATGATAATAGACCGGTAGCCATTGCACCCGTGGTTCGAGTCCTCTTACGTTTTTATCTTATTTTTAATTGCAAACAGTTTAAATATATTATTCTCGTGTAAAATATCTTATGAATTTAGTTGTTTTCAATATTTATTTTTCAAAATGTGCAATTTAATTTAATTTTTTTAATTGTGTTGATAAACAATTCAAAACTGGGATTGTAAATAAAAAAATATATAATTTATGCTCAAGTAACTTATATATTTATGAACGGTTGACAACATATTGGAAGGTATCTATCGTAAATATACTATACACAAAAACATATTAGACCAAGGACATTTTATAAATTATTGAATGTTTAAACAATTTATACATTTATTTATTAATAATTCTTATGGCATAATTGCCCATATAACCACTAGCAACAATAATGGTTACCGGTCTAAATTATCATAACCGCTAGGCAAACATACGCTTGTATAAATAGACTTAACATATAGGTATACATGCAATATTAAAATATATTTTGGGTCATAATTTTTAAACTATTACCCGTCTACGCCCAAAACCGGGTATAGGTGTTATTAGGGGACCCCCCTTCACAACATATTTCAATATGAAGAAAATCGAAAGCGGCCCACAGAAGGGTTCCCCTTGTAAAAGAAATGTTGACCAATAATACAACCAAATTGACGCGGCTTACACCCAGAAGCTTAGACCCATATTTTTATAAATATCTATTATTTAAATATATATTTAAAAAACATCTACATTTCTATTTTATTTAATATTGACATTATAATTTCTAAGATTAAATTATCAAATAAATGACAAAAAAGATATAAACTTTAATTTCCAATAAATAAGGCAAGAGAAAATCAGGACGAGTCATTTAATAAAATAACATAGTTCATAGAGCAATTTGATTTCACAGCTTTTTATATCTTAAACGTAAAATCTTCGCTTTTATCTTCTTTCTACTTCTTTCGTTTATCAATAATTCGTTTATTAAATTGAATCACATTTAATTTTATTATTTTTATGAATACAGATATAAAAATTTATTGAACTACACGTGTAATTTACCTATCAGGACAGAGCAATATTTCAATCAAGATAACTGTTTTTCAGGATAACATCTACTTAGATTTAAGTATCCATTTAAAATACTTTTTTCAAATGTTATATTTTATTTTTGGATTAGTATATCATTTATATACATTTTATAAATTTTTTTTTTGATTTGTAATATACATTTTTGGTGCTATTTAAGGGGGATAATAGATGACCAAAAATATACTTCTTTAGGCGCATTTTGAAGTTATAATTCTTTACTAGTATTCATG
The DNA here is from genome assembly GCA_949319165.1 of Sialis lutaria. Classification (NCBI taxonomy): domain Eukaryota; kingdom Metazoa; phylum Arthropoda; class Insecta; order Megaloptera; family Sialidae; genus Sialis; species Sialis lutaria. The sequence continues at coordinate 6,260,723 of OX439233.1, read as the reverse complement.
GTGAAACTTCTGTTATGATGGTCAGTTGAACAAGGTTTATTCAATAGTGTCACTTCTAACGCATGTACATAAGTACGCACAACTACTTTTATTTTAGGATAGGGCTATTTGCACATACTGTATATGCATGCAATTGGTTATTTGCACATAACACTAACTTAACGTAAACTAACCTACCCTAACATAACAACCTAACCTAATTAGTAATTAGGTACATAAACAGTTTGTGCAAATAGCCCATTGCATACACATACGGTATGTGCAAATAGCTTTCTTTAATTAATCGAATGTAAGTTGGTAACTCAAAGAATTTAAATAGGTATTTTTTTATTATTATTATTATAATCTTTGATTTGGAAATTTAAAAAAATCATAAAAAATATTTTGTCTATTGATCCGAAATTAATAATGAGAAAATTTATCAAAATATGTAATTTATCAGCACTCACGCAGTGGTAATTTTAATGAAATTTTAGAGCTGCTGAATTAGAGAAAAAATAAAATTAAAATATAAATATAATATAATTAATATAATATAATTAAAATATAAATTTTAATTAAAGAATCAGAGGCAATTACTAAAATAAAACGGGCAAGTGCTTGTTGGGCACGCACATGATAGGGTTCCGTAGTCATTCTCACTACGATTTATAAAAAAAATAGTTTTTTCAAAATTCGTGACTGAAGGGTTAAAATCAAAAAGTCATTTGGCTTTTATTATTGCATTTTAAGAGACCTATCAAATGACACCCCACTCAATGGGGTAAATGAAAAAAATGTGACTTCACTTTTCAATCTATGATAGGGGGGTCCAAAATATTTTTGACAATGTTCGTTATAATTTTCAGTGAAAGTACTAATTAAAAGCTACATTCTGAATTTTTTTCAGATTTTTTGAATCAATAGTTTAGAAAATAGAGGGGGGGGGGGCGCTCTGACAGCGACATTAAAAAGCAAATATTTCGTGACTGAAGGGTTGAAATCAAAAGGTTATCTGACATTTTTTATTGCATTTTAGGAGACCTATTGAATGACATCCCACTCAACGGGGTAAGTGGGAAAAAAAATGAGAGTTCACTTTTCAGTCTATAAAAGGGGGGTCCAAAATATTTTTGACAATGTTCGTTATAATTTTCAGTGAAAGTACTAATTAAAAACTACATTCTGGAATTTTTTCAGATTTTTTAAATTGATAGTTTAGAAAATAGAAGGGGGGGACGCTTTTTTAAAGACTTTGGAGAGCAAATACATCGTAATTAAAGGGTTAAAATCAAAAAGTTCTGATACATTTTTTGTTGCATTTTAGGAGACCTTTCTAATGACACCCCACTCAATGGGATAGGTGAATTTTTTTTTTGAAAACACTTTTCAATTTATGGAAAGGGAGCCTAAATTTTGTTTTTTTTACAAAAATCTTATCATTTCTGTTTTTAGGTCATTAATCTTCGACCGTATACCAAATTTCATCTTATTATCTCAAAATTTTTGAAGACGGACGGACGGACATGGAGATACTATAAGGGTTCCTAGTTTTCTAAGGAACCCTAAAAAGGTCGCAAAATTCATATTTATATTTGAAATTCGAATGTTTCATAAACATGAAATAGCTCGTAATACTGATAAACAAGTAGAAAATATTAGTTAAAGATAATGCTAGTGAGAATGGCTACAGAACCCTGCTATTTGTTAATAAGTATACACTTGTAACACCAGTTTCAATGGACCGAAATATGTTATGTCAGTGTTCGTTATTTCGAGGTTCTACTATACTTATTATTAGTACGTATCATGAAAGAAAACCGGTTCGGCAGAGGAAGGAAATCCGAACTGACGTCAGTCCATAGGCGTAATCAAATACAAATACATTTATAGAATATATTAGATTACAATTAAAAAAAAATCATTATTGAACTATCTACCACTGGTTTGATTCAACTGGCTCGTCCAGTTCATAACTCAATAGAACGCCGCACATCTAACACTACAACTTAAACGGTCGACTATTTAGTATAAAGAGAGCGGCACATAAAAATAATCTATATTTTAACAGATTATAAAACATTTCGAGTAAGAAGCTTCATATGCATAGTGACATGTGATTATTACTGATTACATTCCTATGTCGGTTCTTCTTTAATGTTACGCATAATATTTTACTACACTTGTCTAGTTGGTATCAATAAAATCCACTTAAAGGATTCAGTTCTATTTACTAAAGTATCACGGGTTATTTTTATAAATCTCTAGGATTACAAATTTATTCATATAAATGCTGTGATAAATTATAATTACTTTTTGAATTTTCAATTACAATTTTTCCAATTGATCATCAGTATGTTACAGCAGTGTCTAAATCAGACTTAAAAATAATTAATGCTATTGACCCTCTGGCGGTGGTGCTAATTTTCACAGATTATTTTTTATTTTAAATAATTTAAAGGTAAATATTCATGTTTTTCTCATGAACTATTTATTTTTATATGATTAGTTTTGTGTTATTTTTTAGATTAAAGTTATATATTTTTCATATGTTATCCTTTTTTTTTTTTTTTTTTTTTTTAAATTTAATCGTTTTGCACATTTACTAGTTAATTTTATTGTACTGTAAGCATCGTCCCAACATCCTACCATGGGTCCTCAAACTGCAAATAGTTGACGAACCTCCTAAAAAAAAATTTATTAGGTCTTTCAACAAAAAAAAATCATAGTAATGTCTGAATTACCTTTTTGAGATCTTTCAACTCTAAATTTTAATTCGTAAATGAGTGAGCTAGGAAATCAGCACCTAAAATATCTGTAGGTACCCCAATCCGGACCATAATACCTTGTAAATTCCTTATGATCTTAAATTAATGTACCACATTTCAAATAAAAAAAATATTGTAGATTTTTAATGAATTTAGAGCACACAATATTTGTATAAAAATGTTATATATTTTGTAATAATTAAAAAAAAATGCCCTTTCCTTTCAGTTGTTTATTCACCGAAATCCCCATTATTGATCCAATAATACAAGGTCTGCTGGACAGTTTTACTCTGTGACGTCATCGCCAAGAAGTTTTTCTAATAACAAATTTGTGACAAATGGAATGTTAATAAATAAACGACCAATACTGGTTACCATTTTTTTACTTAGTTATCGATCAATTTAGTTTGAAGCACAACACACATACATTTTTTATCGACGTAATACGTCATCAACAAGAAATTTATATAAAATGGCGACTGTCAAAATATCCACAGCAGAACTTGTGTTAACCCTGGACGGGTAGACGTTCGTAATAATTACGACTACATTTACACAACGCCCTCTACAGGGAAATCAAGACGGGGTGAGGAGCCGAGCGGGAAGATATTCCTCGTTTAATAGTTCGTCTTCAACCTCTGCCAAGGACAGGTGTCAGTGTTTGCTATTTTTCTAGAGAGAGCCATAGATCGACAAGCCACATCGTATCTTTCACGAAGGTCTACTCTTTTACGTAAATTTTAGTCGAAATATGTACGTAAAATGATATGCTGTGAATGTGAAAAAGATCTCATTCGTCTCAATGCTTGATCCAATGATACTTTCTTTCGTTTGTCGATTCGCTGTAAACTTATATTACTAAGCTTATATTTTAATCTTTCGTATTTCGATATTTTTGTAAATACATAAATCAAAAGATTTTAAAAGCAAAACTTTTTTTTAAAATTAGAAAACCCAAAATTATATAGTAGTAGTCAATTTTACGAACGTCTACTCTTTTCGGCTTAAATTTGACGTCTACCCGCCAGGATTAAGGATCATGTTCCTCTATTTAAAACGTTGTAAATATACAAACCACCACTGTAGGGTTAATATACAATACTCTGAATTGATTTCTGACAGGATTTAAATGAAAAAAAAAACTGGAATTAACATTTGAAATATTAACACTTTTTGTTTACACTCAAATTTAATTGAAATATTCCAATATACATACAATAGTATGTGTGTAATTACACCTAATTTGCACGTTATTGCCAACATTCAAGACCAAAATAACAGCGAGGTGAACGAACCGTTAAATTACCGGAAACGAATCACCTAATTATTCTTTGATTGAAAATCGGCTTCACACAATATATTAGCAGTGGTTGGAAGCGTAGGGGTGTGAGGGACATCTGTTCTTCAATAACTCTCAACTTGAACACTTTAGAAGTCATTACGCAAATTAAGCTATAGAATATTTCACATTTGCCAGATGTGTATGTCACTGGTAATACGGGTTCATGAAAGTATATTGTATATTATGTATATACAGGATGATCGCGGGAACCGAGTGATCATTGCTAACTTTGTTATTATTGGAGCTAGAAGATCGGTTAAATGGGCAAAGTATCAGTATTTTTTCCGGGATGAATAATAGCGGTGTCAAAAAAACAATTGAATGTCGAATTTCAGAGATACATTAAAATACAACTTTTTTTAAATGGAACAGTCTATATTATTACTGAATTTTATAGCTGAGAATGTTTTCTTTATAAAAGTGTTGTACTTATACATGTATGATGGTAAGGTTGATAGAAAACAAATTATAACAAGTATAAAACTAATAGAAAATATCGAAAAATAATGTGCTTTGAAGATTTAATAAAATGCAAACAAACGATAAAAAAATTTAAAACAAATGAATCGGTGAGTGAAAGAACAATACAAGTGCCAAAAATGGCAATTTTAACTGAGATAGGCAAAATGTTTAAAATTCATAGCTCTATCACATAGCAAAATAATAATACATCGACCAACATCGTACGTGCGATGGGGGGTAGTTCAATTTTTTTTACAATTACTTTTACCTTACTTTTCTGACGAAATCCTCGAATTTTACTACCTTATTATTTCTTGGAAAGTCAAAAATGAAGATTCTGAGTAAAAATTACAAATATTTTTTTTTGTAAAATAATAAAAAATAAAATAATAAAGCCGAAAATAAAGCAATAAAAAAATTAGCAATTTTTTTTAATTGAGTATAACTGCCGGTCATTTTTTTTTTCAAATATCTTTTTTTGCAATTTTTTTTTAATTTATTTATGTACGTATTATTATCGGTTAACATAAGTTCTATAATGTCACAATACATAATTAGACCAAATAACCCATAGTTCTCCTTTAAAACAGTTTTTTTCGTTTTTCTCAAAATGGTCATTTTGGAGATATATCGTTCTTTCACTCACCGATTCAAATATTTCAAGTATTTGTGCCTTATTTTGCAGGTTTTTAACGTTTTTTAGTATTATTCATAAAAAAATATAATTAATTATAATAAATAATTTTTTCGTTATCAATTAAATTCAAAAACATTAAAAATTTGCGAACAAATGGCATAAAACCTGAAACTATTGTTTTCTGTATTCGGAAAACCCCCTATTTTCATATACATATGTAAAAAATTATTTTCACAAGTTTTTGGATATTTGTTAAACATTTCCGCAAGACGTAGTTGTTGCGTCGATTAAAAACAATCATATGCGCCGATAATAAGGGTGAGGAAGCAATGGGAATTATCAAATTTGAGATTGGCTAATATTATCTACTGTTACATGATGTGCAAATAGTATCATTGAGTTAGATATTTGATGATAAATATTTTATCAAAGGGCAATTATACAGTGAATAGATAATTATATGTATTTTCGTACTGGAATTTGTAATTGCTATGTGAACCCAATTGCTTTAAATTATATACCTATTACCTATGTATATTAACAAATACAGGGAGCGGACAAAATAATATGAACACCTGACATATACATAATATTTATTTATTAATAAGGTGTTGGGCCACCATTTGAGGAGCTCCCGCCGTACTGTTTTTGTCGAAATAGTATTAGCCTTGTTTAACACATACGCGGTTCCATTCGGTTCGGTTCGTTTTCGGTTTCATCCGAAAACGAATCAAACCCTTTCACACATACACGGTTCTCATACGGTTCATATTAGGTTTTATTTTTTTCCATAAACTCAGTATAGTTATCATGGAGAGAAAGCAAGTTGTTGCCATGTTGTTTCTCTATAAAAACGAAGGAGGACTACTAGAATTCATTGCGAGCACCCTCTCATCACTTTACAGCAGGAATTTGGAGCATTCTACACTATTTTCCCGAAGCTAAAGAGCATGAAGACGATATCCACATCAACATCTGGAAAACCGCTCATTTTATTAGAAAATCCGCGACAAAACTTAAAAAAAAAACACTCGCTATCAGGTTAAAACCGAAACTAAACCGTGTATGTGTGAACGCGTTGATTGGTTTCTGTTCCCTGCACACGAATAGAAACCTGATGAAATCTGTTCGTGTGGAGGGAGTATTCGGTTCTGTACGGTTTCTATTAGGTACCGAATACAAACTGAATCACCGTTTCACACTTGTCGGCAGCGACCGAAAATGAACCGAACCGAATGAAATCGTATATGTGTGAAATAGGCCTTACTCAAGTGAGTGTTAAGTTATGCTGTCACTTTTGCCGCGGTAGTTTTATATTGTCTGGCCACAATCCTTTTTAATGTTCGTCGGTCTCTGTTAGTTAACTTTGCGTTTCGCCCATTATTCCTCTTCGCCGATGATGTTTTACCATATTTTATGAATGCCGCCATTACCGTGGATACTATCGCTCGTGAAACATTAAACAATTCTGCTGTTTTCGTCACAGACGCTCCCGCTAACCGAGCACCAACGATTTGCCCTCTCTCGAAGTCTAAGAGACCACACATTTCACCGATTGCTGGGTTTTAACCGTTGCAGAACAAAACATATAAAGTACTAAAATATAATCTACAAGACTTGGTACGTAACCTATGTAATACATACGCATCGCATTATTTACACGGAAGCAGTATTGCCAACATATAACAAGATGTATTATATTGCATGGTACTCATATTAGTTTGTCCACCCCTGTATATACCTACCTATAATATAGAGTACCTATCGCCCACAGAACATTAAATATAACCTCGCCACATAATTAGTATCACTTGCAAGGTTTTTCGTCAGATGTCAAAAGATCCCCTCATTAAAATTAATTATTGTAGTTTAGAGCTGGGCGTGTGAGTACTTTTTTGCTCACGATCACGAACGCTCACGAGCAAAATTTTTTTAGTCACGCCCGCTCACTCACGGTCTCAGAAATAAAAATCACGATCACGCACGCTCACGAATTGTATTTTTTTTACTCACGCCCGATCACGCACGGCGGGTCACGGTCGTGTCACGATTTTAATATGAAATAAATAAAATTTTGCATTAATTTTTTAATTAATTTTTTTCGTGCAATATAATATGTGTATACTTTATATACAGGGTCCTCCAATAGTGTGTCCGGCATTGTTTTACGCCCAAACTATTGAAGATAGAGTTTTAGGATAAAAAATTTATTATATTTATTGACCCCAAAGAATTTCAGGAAAATATTTTCAACTCCCTAAAACCGCTCCTTGGGGGGTAGTTTGAGGGGTACATACCCGTTTCTCAGTTAAATCAAATGGAATGGTATATCAAAAAGTACATATTTGTAAAGATCATAAAAAATAAGAAATTTTCGTAAAACAAAAGTTTTCATACTTTCAATTGTTTAAAAAATATGGCGACTTGTTCTCAAATTTTAGGGTTTCACTAAAAGTGCTATAATTTCGTTAAAAATTAATGAAATTTTATTATTTTTTCAAATTTAGAAAGTAGAAATAATGAACTTTGTAAAGATGTGTGACTATTTGTGATTTTGTTAGTTTAAAGTGTCATACGCGATATATCAAAAATTCAAAAGTTCAACTTGGGATAATTCGAAATTTTCAAATACAACGGTACATCAATTAGTACTTTTTCTTAAAAAGGATATGTAAAAAAACTACTTTTGTTAAGAAAATTTAAAATTTAAAATTATAATTTTAAAATTGAAAACTGAAAATTAAAATTTTTAATTTTAATTTTTTTTTATCAAAAACTGTTTATTTACATATCTTCTTTAAGAAAAAGTACTAATTGATATACCATTGTATTTAAAATTTTTGAATTATCCCTAATTGAACTTTTCAATTTTTGGTATGTCGAGTATGACACTTTAAACTATTAAAATCTCAAATAATCATACATCTTTACAAAGTTCATTATTTCTACTTTCTAAATTTAAAATAATAATAAAATTCCATAAATATTTAACGAAATTAGAGCACTTTGAGTAAAACTCTTAAAATAAGTCGCCATATTTTTTAAACAATTGAAAGTATGAAAATTTTTGTTTTATGAAAGTTTCTTATTTTTTCATTATCTTTACAAATATGTACTTTTTGATACACTATTCCATTTGATTTTACTGAGAAACGGGCATGTACCCCTCAAACTACCCCCCAAGGAGTGGTTTTAGAGGGTTGAAAATATTTTCCTGAAATTCTTTAGGGTCGATATATATTGTAAAATTTTTATCCTAACTCTCTATCTTCAATAGTTTGGGCGTAAAACAATGCCGGACGCACTATTGGTGGACCCTGTATATTTGTATTATTTCTTTTAAACTACATTTTTAGTGCAAATAATAACAAAAAAATGAATAAAATATAATAGTAACAATTAATAAATTTAAAAATCTGGGGATTATTAACATATCGACAGAGTGATTTTAAATTTCTTTTAAGTTGGTAACGCTGACTATGTATTTTATAGCTGGGCTTCGAACCGTTATTTTTTTCGTTTCGGTTTTCGTTCCGTTCCGAGTGAAAAAATTTATATCGGTTCGGTTCCGGTTTTCGTTCCAAAAAAAATAACGGTTTTTCCGGTTTTGGTTCAGTTCCGGGTGATTTAAAAAAAAAAGTTTTTTTGTACTATTAATATTTTTTGTTGTAGTAATTCTCACCCCTCCCTTACAAATAATTAATCTGATTTAACCACATCAATAGCTCAAACCGTTTAGGATATCCCCATGAATTTCACGCTTATCTTGGACATCCTGTATAGGTAACTGATTTAAAATAGTGATTATTGCAAATATATTTTAAAATGACTATTATTGTAGCTTGTAGTGAATTTTAAAATGAGGCATTGGCGTATCATTGTTTTCATTTCGTGATCTCTTTTATTAAAACTGCTTAATTATGTCTTTTTCCATCAGTTACCTACTTTAAAAACGGGATTTCACGGGTATTAACGAATTAAATAATGAAAATAACTTAAAAAATTAATATTTACGTATGGATGATAATAACTAGTGAACTAGTGAGTGACCCAAGAGTACAAAGGCGAAGACCTAAAAAGTAAGATGTGTTGCGTGAACGACAATTAGACAACAATCGAACGAAAATTGAATAACAGTTGAAGTAGGGAGTAAGATCATGTTAACGCGCGTATTTTAAAATGTACAGAAACCGAAAAAACCGATATTATTTTTTCGGTTCGGTTCCGGTTATCGTTCCGGCAAAAAATAACGGTTTTTCCGGTTTTCGGTTCAGTTCCGGTTCGAAGCCCTGTTTTATAGTGCTTCTTCTTTGAAATTCTAATTGTAGTCAATTGTAGCATTTCGTATTAACAATTAAATATGTGAAACGAATCCAAACGTATCATTCTCAAAATATGCATAGTCACGGACTTACGCACGACAAAAATGTACTCACGCACGGTCACGCACGATTGTTTTAATGTTACTCACGATCACGCACGTTCACGATCCAATATTTGAAAATCGCTCACGCTCACGTCGGGTCACGGCCGTGACCCGGCGTGACACGAATAATTCACGGCCCGCGCCCAGCTCTATATTGTATTAATGGTATTACCTTATTTCCATATTGTTTATTGTTTTCTTGGTCGTGCATTTTGTAAATTATATTTCATTCAAATATCATCAAAAACATACATAACATGTTTACCCCCTCCCCTCTCTTTTACACATAGTTATAGTAATAATAAAACTCTAATGCGGTGTTTACACCGAGAAAACAAAACATAAACACGGTGTTTTTATGACAAAAAAGCAACAAACCCTATACATTATTAAATACGAAGTATTTTAAAGACACGTTGTTTCTGTTTTGTTTTTTTTTTTCGGTGTAAACACCGCGTAAGAGATCATGGGCAAGTAGAGAAGGGTTAATACAAGTGTCTCATTGTCATTACATACCAAAATTATAACATATTTTATTTATGTTTTGAAAAGGCAGTTAACTAATAATACTTGTATCTCGTTGGTAAACCATATTTTTTTACTTTCTTATACCAATGTATATGAAATATACATATAGTATAAGTAAGTATAGTAAACGCGATTTTTTTCGAAATCCGGTTTTTGATGGAATTATCAATTTTGACCTTCCCTGAATCCATTCTGACTATTTTCGCCATGATGTCTGTGTGTCTGTCTGTCTGTCGGTCGGTCTGTCTGTCGGTCTGTCTGTAGACGCTGTAACTCAAATACGACAAATCGTAGAAAGGATTTTTTTCGAAATCCGGTTTTTGATGGAATTATCAATTTTGACCTTCGCTGAATCCATTCTGACTATTTTCGCCATGATGTCTGTGTGTCTGTCTGTCTGTCGGTCGGTCTGTCTGTCGGTCTGTCTGTAGACGCTGTAACTCAAATACGACAAATCGTAGAAAGGTGGAATTTTATACTTAAGATTGATTTTTGCCTGGGAAGAAAACCTCCTATTTTTGAAAACGATCATTCAACCGGAAACGGATGTTTACCTACATCGATTTTTGAATTTTTCGAATTACACTGAAACAGTGCGAATTAGAGAAAAATGGCCAAGTTGAAAATTGTAGGTAATATTATTATCTATAATTTATGTTCTATTAATTTTTTTCGAAAAAACAAATTTAATTTTTTTTTTTTTTACCAAGTATTTGTTTTTAAGTACATTTCAAATGGTTCATAATAGAGAAGAAATATCTGCCATGAGTGTCATGGGACTTTCTTATACGTATTACAGAGACTGTACGTGTTTGCCATAGGTACCATGGGTCTTTCTTATACGTAATACTGAGAATAAACACTGTATACTCTATTTCATTTAGTTTGCAGTGGTCATCGTTTTGAATTTTTCGAATTACACTGAAACAGTGCAAATTAGAGAAAAATGGCCAAGTTGAAAATTGTAGGTAATATTATTATCTATAATTTTATCACGTACACTGTTCACTGTCATTATTATGTATAAGAAAGTCCTGTGGCACACGGCAGATTATTTTACTTTTTCCTCAATACTGTATACAGGATGTCCCATTTTAATCTAGCTCCCACGTATTTTTTTTATCTATCAATTAATTAAAAAAATGCTTCAAATAAAAGTTGTTTGGTTTTGAGGGGGGCCCAAAATGCAGTTATTAATTTTGGATTTTTTGGACGTCTTCATGGTCAAATAGGGCCAACATTTTTTTTTTCAAATGGAAACCTATATATTTTTATTACGGTATCTTATTGTTTAGAAAAAAATAAGCAGCTTTTGTTTTAAATAATTTTTTGTATAAATTCATTTTTTTATTTAACAAAATAATTTTAGATTTTAGATTTTCACTAAATTTTTATTCGAAACTCATTATTTTTAGAGGAAAAGTGTAACAACAAAAAATGTTTATTTTAATCTGATATAACTAGGAAAATGATATCAGATTTTTTAATGTAATTTTTTTTGCTTTATTATTTTGAAGAACAAAAGTTGAAAAAATCCTGATGTAATTTTCCTAGTTATAACAGATTAAAACAAACATTTTTTGTTTTTTACACATTTCCTCTATTAATGGGTTTCGAGTAAAAAATTAGTGAATATTTAAAATTTAAAATTATTTTGTTAAATATTAAAAAGCTGCTTGTATTTCCAAACAATAAAATACCGTAATAAAAAATATAGGTTTACATTTGAAAAAAAATGTTGGTACTATTTGACCATGAAGACGTCCAAAAAATAAAAAAATAAAAACTCCATTTTGGATCCCCCTCAAAACCAAACAACTTTTATTTGAAGCATTTTTTTATTTAATTGATAGATAAAATAAAACGGGCAAGTACGTGTTAGGCACGCACATGATAGGGTTCCATAGTCATTCTCACTACGATTTATAAAAAAGTGTTATTTCAAAATTTTCGTGATTGAAGGGTTAAAATCAAAAAGTCATTTGACTTTTATTATTGCATTTTAGGAGACCTATAAAATGATACCCCACGCAATGGGGTAAATGAAAAAAAGATTAGTTCCTTTTTCAGTCTATGAAAGGGGGGTCCGAAATATTTTTGACAATGTTCGTTATAATTTTCAATGAAAGTACTAATTAAAAGCTACATTCTGGAATTTCTTCAGATATTTTGAAATGATAGTTTAGAAAATAGAGGGGGGGATGCTTTTATAATGACTTTGGAGAGCAAATACATCATGATTGAAGGGTTAAAATCAAAAAGTTCTATTACATTTTTTGTTGCATTTTAGGAGACCTTTCTAACGACACACACCAATCAATGGGCTAGATGAATTTTTTTTTTTTTGAAAATACTTTTCACTTTTTTCAAAAATCTTATCATTTCTGTTTTTGGGTCATCAATCTACGACCGTATACCAAATTTCATCTTATTATCTCAAAATTTTTCAAGACGGACGGACGGACGGACATGGAGAAACTATAAGGGTTCCTAGTTTTCTACGGAACCCTAAAAATGATACAGTGAAACCTTTTTAATACGTTTTTGAAGGAACTGAAGTGAAAATACGTACCAACGAGGTTCCGCTATATTATATAATGTATTATCTTTTACCTAAGCACGGCTGTATTCAGTATAGCTATCAACCCGTTTTCCTGTACATAGAATGCCAATGGTACAAGATTTGTTTGAAGTTTGAACTGATTTAGATTCCTGATGAATTGACTTGAACCCTGCTGCTTTCAAATTGTTCGTATTATTTACCACAATATACCAAATGACAATAGGAATCTGGGAATAAGGATTCTAACAAATAAATCACTCAATACGATCTCTGACTGTCCGAAATTTCATCAAACATGATTAAAGGATTATATTTACTTGTACATGTAATTGTTGTTAAGGAATGTAAGGTTTAATAACTTTTGTAGAATTGTAATAAAAGATGATTGAAAAATTCCTGGGGATTTTCTAGATGGTTTGAAAGTCGTATAGGAGTGTTTGCCTATGGCCCTACAAAAAGAAGGTTGACAGGAGGCCCGTGGCTATATGGGAGCCCGGCGAGCTTACAAGCTTTTTTGCTGTAGTTAAAAAAATTCTTAGCTTTCTTAGCAGGAAGAGCTCCACTGAAAATTATAGCTTGGGGACTCGCGATAGGACGTGGGGCCTTGATCTCATGTTTGTTAAGGTAACATTTTGAACGCATTATTTATTGTCATCAATTTTAAGACTACCTATCCTCGATTTACACGGCACTTGTTTTACACGATTTCGCTTTTACACGATTTATAAATTGACAATTTTCAAAAAACTAGTAAAAATGTTTATTCCGCTCCATATACGCCTATACAAAGATTTGATGGCATTTTTGAATTTTTTTCCTTCGGTAACCTGATGAAAAGAACAGGGGATTCCCGGGCTTGTAAAATATACATTTAGGGGATAATTAATTTTTAAGAATCTTTTTTAATTTTTTGTTCCTAATGTACAATAAATTAAATATCTACTTATATTACATTCATATGTTTGTTGTTTTATGAACTAAGAACAATTTTGAGTTTTCTGACTTTTGTTTTACTTAAATAAATTATTGAATCATGCACATTTTTTTTTCGTTTTACACGATTTTACTTAGCAAAATCCAAGATTTCAGTTTACACGGTTTTGTGCAGAACGTATCTACCGTGTAAATCAGGGGATAGGTGTATTTGAAAACAGTTCATTGCGGTGGAGATTTAGTCTTATTGTTAGTTTTAAACTAATTATTATCCTAAACACTTTTTTTTTATTTGGTATACAGTAAGATCATTAGGAAGATCAACCACAAAAAAATATTTTTCAAAAAGATTCCTTTTTTACAATTTTCAACGCATTTAACAAAATATTTAAGAATTTTGGATTTTCAAGAATGTTTTACTCGAGAATCACACTTGAGAGGAAAAGTATAAAAGAAAATGTTTATATTTATCTAATAAAATGTAAAATTATTTTTTATAATTTTAAAATTAAAAAATTCTAAAAAAAATTGTATTTTATCTCTGATATTTTCCGAGTCAAAAAATCTAAAAATCTTCAATATTTTGTAAATGAATTGAAAAATTGTGAAAAAAAATTTTTTTGTGGTTGTTTAACCTGCTATACGAAATGTGAAAAAAATCGATTGGGGCCTTAAAAATAATTAAAATTAGGTCAATTAAAGTAAAGAATTTTGATATATCTTGATTTTGATCAGAACCCCTGAATTTTGCAATTTTTTACTGATTTCAATTAACGTATTTAATATCTACTTTTTTGCGTAAGTAATGCCATTACCACCCTCCCCTCTCCACAAAAGCCCTACGTAATTAATAAACCCCTTTAAAATGTTTATAGTAAATATATTTTTAATTTTATATTTATGATAATGGCAAGAGCTTTGAGGTGTTTTTTAACAGTGTACGAAGCGAACGTTCCAAATGCGTACTTACGAGTATCATATGCAGTGATTTTCAGAGTGTATAACATTAATATAATTGCAGAGGAGACCATCGCACTTATGCGCGTCGAAGCTACGTCAAGTACATCATTCAATTTGTACTATTATGTGCTATGCTTGTAATGCTGTTGTGTTATTATGATTAAAACACTGATATCCTGTATCATAGAGGAGCTAGCACTAGCAATTAGCAATATTTTGTACTGTCAGAGTTACCAACTGTGTTACAATAAGTTGAAGTCTAATGCCCGGCATTATAAAGGACCTACCAAAGTTCATTATTTCTATTTTCTAAATTTAAAAAAATAATAAAATTCTATTAATATTTAACGGAATTAGAGCACTTTTAGTAAAACCCTAAAATTTGAGATCAAGTCGCCATATTTTCTAAACAATTGAAAGTATGAAAATTTTTGTTTTACAAAAGTTTCTTACTTTTTTATGGTCTTTACAATTATGTACTTTTGAATATACCGTTCCATTTGATTTTACTGAGAAACGGACATGTACCCCTCAAACTACCCCCTAAGGAGCGGTTTTAGAGGGTTGAAAATATTTTCTTGAAATTCTTTAGGGTCGAAATACATAGTAAAACTTTTTTTATAAAACTGTATCTTCAATAGTTTGGGCATAAAACATAGTGGTCTGGAACATCCTGTATAGTGCAATTAAATATAAACCATTATTAAATATTTAATACGAAATCTCTGTATTATCTTTCTATGGTGTCAACCATAGGCGCCGACTTTTCATTTCATCTGGGGGGGGGGGGGGGGCGAGATTTTCATAAGTTGTTTTTGGGGGGAGGGGGGATAAAAATTTCTTAAAAAATGTGCAATATCCAGCTTTCGTAATAACGACCAAATGATCACAATGAAATTTAAAAAGAGGAAATAAAGCATAAAATCTACCTTAAGATTCTTTAAAAAATTATTTTCATTTGCATTTTAAAAAGTTACTTAATAGTGGAGTCATATAACCGAAATTTTATATTGAATAAAACAATCTCTCCTTACAGCGATTTTATGATTTTAAAATGTTCTAGGGTTTAATAGGTTCGAGATATTAGCAAAAAACAAACCAAAAAATGGGAAAACTGATGATTTTCCGGAAAAGTCGTGAAAAAAGCACCGCGCGGAAAACGGGCAAATCAGTTTTATTCAATATAAAATTTCGGTTATATGACTCCACTACAACTTAACTCTTTGGGGCTAGGCGGGACTGGAAGTGTCCCACCTTTTTGTTACTTTAATCTCAATGGTGGGACTTTTTTTATACCACCTCGAAAAATTAAAATTTCTACTGGAACTAAGGTTTAAATTTAGACCCACCTCTTGAAACTAGTTAATAATTTCACATCAGGTGTCTCACTGGTATTTGCTTGATTGATTGACCGTTAAACTTGTCAGTACAGGCTCGCCAGTCGTTGAAAGTGGCATGACTTTTTGTTTATTTTTTATTTTTTTCTTGTTATTGTATTTTTTACTAGTTAAAATAAACCAAATTTGTTAAAAAATTAAAAAAAAATTTTTTGTGCAACATGGATTTTTTTATTTGCTAAATTTCCGTGCCTCAAAGAGTTAAAATTTACGCCAAAAAATTTCAGAAATACAACTAATGGTGCGTATAGTTTACAAAAAATTACAATTTTTTATCATCAAATTATTGATGTTTGCTGCTAAAATTATCGTAAAACTACCATGCAACATCCACTAAGATAACGCTAATACCGACGATACAACATTCACTATTTGTAGTGTAGTTTCGGTAAAAAACGATCAAACTTTAATTATTTCAAATAATTGAAAAGCGGACATTTGTATCTTTGAATTTTTTTTTTCATTTGTACAGTAGTTATTTTAATTAGAGAGGTTCATGAAGCGAAAATGACGATTTTAACTGAAAACTTCAGTTACTGGATGGAGAAAAATCGTATTTTTTTTTAATGCTGATGGTCTATAACTAAGCTTTGTAAAGGAAACAAAAAATATAAAGTTTCAAGTAATAATTTCTTTTTTGAAGAAATTTTTAGTGATCATTTTTACTCAAGTGACAAGTATTTGAATATTGCACCTTTTTTTTAAAGAAAAAATCTAATTGGCAAATGTATCTTTAATTTAAAAGAAATTAGCGTGCAGTTTCACAGGTCGGCGCCAGTGGTGTCAACCTCCTTAAGCTCAATAATTTAGTTGTTCTGAAGTGTTTTTATGAAAGAATAATGTGTTACACAACTTATTACAACTAGATTATACTATAAATTATCGCCAAAATGATATTGTAACATAATATTAAGAAGGAGAGTTTACAAGAAATTGTAAGAAAACTAATCTAATGTAATAGTCCAAGAGGTGAGCGCCAAAGTTTGCAACTACTTTGTTTTTTGTTTTTTGTTTTTTTTTTTTGATATTACGTCACATTTGTGGTGTAGATATACAGCCTGCTTTCAGTCAGCTAGTTTCGTTAGCGTTTGGCGCGGGGGTGGTTTTAACATTGTTAAAAAAAAACTATACACGTTGCAACTACTTTCTAAAATCTGAAAAAAAAATTTCAAGCAGTATACACAAGTAAGAACCTCTTTTATCATTGTCAGTCATCAAAATCTTGCAACCGGGCGCGTCAGCAGCGCGTTTAACTCGTAAAAAAATCTAAAATTCTAAAATATGAAATTCGGTATTAAATTTAGGAATATTATTATTATTAAAAAAAAATAGTCAGTCCGAATTTTACCTTAACAAATGCCGTCAGCAGCCGATGCATCACCCCCGCGCCAAACGCTAACGAAACTAGCTGACTGACGGCAGGCTGTATATCTACAGTTCTACACCACAAATGTGACGTAATATAAAAAAATCAGCTTTTAGAAAGTAGTTGCAAATTTTGGCGCTCACCTCCCCGACTATAAGTAAATGTAATTTAACTAAAATATCATATATAGAAAATATAATATCTATATACAAAACCATTAACAGATAACTTATTTGTATCAAAATATATCCATAAAACATAACATCTTCCAATAAATTCGAGTAAAAAAAAGTGAAAACATCTTTGAACTCGTTATCTTTCTTCGATCTAAAACAATCATAAAAATATCGCACAAAAAAAGAACAGTGTGCCATATCGAGTGTAATGAAGAGTTATACAAGTACTCCTACCCCATCTTTTTTCTACTATTTGTTCAACCGAAAATAATGTCATAACAAATAAGTACATACTTACTATATAAATTAATTTGATTTATATTTAATAGTAAAAATAATTAAAAAGTTGCTGTAATAATATTTTATACAACGTCAATAAATTTTATTTGTAGAAAATATTAAAAATTGATCGAAGAAATATATTCATACGAAAATTATTATTTAACTGAAATATTTTAAGAGATTTATCAACTCTTATTTGATTCTTAGCTTTTGATTGTCGTTTTAATTAAAACCTCCACCAACTTAATAGATATTTACAGTATATGCTTTTAAAAGAAAGCTAAATTGCCTTAATAGTCGAGTAATTAAGGTTTTTACTTCGGAACCCTCAGAAACAGCACAGATTTTGATGATTTTTTTTAATTGTTCGTTATACCATACTATTTGAAATCAGAAACATTCCAGCCGTCGGACTCAAAAAAGCATTTTTTTTAGCTAAAAAAAATGTTTATAAATATTTTTTTCTATGTAAATAATTATAGAGCAAGAGCCCGTGAGTGCCAGACCTTCGTATTTTTATAAAAGCTGAAAGTTCTTCTATGTGTGTCCCTAGTACAGGTAAGAATGATCCCCACTCATGAAGCTGAGGCAGCGGTGGCTTTGGCAGGTAACAGGTAACAAAGGTGTGTAAAATTCCATCTCAAATTCATCATGAAATAAAACTTAATTTTTTTATATTTGATTCATAATAATATCAAAACTCGCGTTGCTCATTGCCAGACAGTTAGTATGGTTACAACCCTCTGCCGGACACCCCTAAACTATTATAATTTATAATTATACTTACGTTATATTATAAAACCTAAATTTTATATATAATTTTCTGGGAGCCTATTAAACTATGTTTACATAGTAGCCGGACAGTTTCGAAGGTTCTATCATCTTGCCAGACGCATTCAAAGTGAGCAGTAAGGGAGAGCAAGGAGCGTATACAGTAACTAGTGCGAGTGAAACAGAGCGCTTGGTCTATTGCGGCCCTTCACTGCGCATCAGCTGCTGTTTATTGTAATCATTTGGTGAACGGTTATGCTCATAATAAACGTATTATTTTTCTGTGCAGTTTATAAAATAAATGTGATCAGTTGTAATAAAGTGGTATCATGAGTGATGAAAAAGTAGTTTGCTTTGTTTGTAAGAAAAGTGATGAACATATAATAATATTTTCTGAGGAGACTTTAAAAAAATGTCAGACCATTCTTAAATTACGAAAAATTCATAATCTAAAATACAGAGACATTATTTTACCCAGTGAATACACCGAGAGTGGTTATCACAGGGCATGTTACAAGGTATTTACAGGTCTTATGAAAAAATATTTCACCTCTCAACCATTGAAAATAATAAACTTCTTAAAAATGAAAAATAATATCAATTAAATTATTAGATTTTCGACATGATTGACATTGCATTAGAAAAATTTAACTGAGTATTATTTTAAATATTTGTTATTCAAACTGTAAAAATTTATTTAATGAAATTTGTGGATTAAGAAAAAAATAAACTGCACAATTTGAAATTAATAACAGTGGATGCGCAGTGAAGGGCCGCAATAGACCAAGCGCTCTGTTTCACTCGCACTAGTTACTGTATACGCTCCTTGCTCTCCCTTACTGCTCACTTTGAATGCGTCTGGCAAGATGATAGAACCTTCGAAACTGTCCGGCTACTATGTAAACATAGTTTAATAGGCTCCCAGAAAATTATATATAAAATTTAGGTTTTATAATATAACGTAAGTATAATTATAAATTATAATAGTTTAGGGGTGTCGGGCAGAGGGTTGTAACCATACTAACTGTCTGGCAATGAGCAACGCGAGTTTTGATATTATTATGAATCAAATATAAAAAAATTAAGTTTTATTTCATGATGAATTTGAGATGGAATTTTACACACCTTTGTTACCTGTTACCTGCCAAAGCCACCGCTGCCTCAGCTTCATGAGTGGGGATCATTCTTACCTGTACTAGGGACACACATAGAAGAACTTTTAGCTTTTATAAAAATACGAAGGTCTGGCACTCACGGGCTCTTGGACTATTATAATTGATCAAAAGTGTTTTTTTTTTTCATAATTGCAGGGATGAAAGTATCTTTTTTTTCCAAAAAAGAGGAAAAGAGGAATTTTTTCTTGAAAAAAGAGACCAAAAAGAGGAATTTTCTAGGTTATCTATAGATATATTTTTAAAAGAGACCAAAAAGAGGAATTTTCTAGGTTATCTATAGATATATTTTTTAACGTTTAATCTAGAAATATATTTTTTTAAGTTTTTGCGCTATTATTTCTTATTATTAAGGACAAAAAACATTCCAGAAAATATAAAGAACCTAAAAGACAACAAATTCTGGGTATTATATCGCACACCTAGATCTAAACAGGTATTAACTCAAAAAACACTTTTTTCAGTACAGACGAAAAACTGATTACAATTACATTGTGCACTATATAGATTTATGCTTTTTATATGCAGCTAGAAGAAAGATATTGTAGGAATTTTTAAATCTGTTTTTTTTTTCGGTAGTATTGAGATAAGGAATTCGATGGTGTGCATAACTCAAAAATCTCAATTTTTGAGTTAGCTCCCTTTAGATTTAGGTGTACGATATATGAAACCATAAAGCCTTGGCATCTTAAAACTAACGTTTGCTTTACGATTTTGTAAATCTATTAGGTATATGTGATTCATATAAGTGGCATTTTACCTTCGTCGAACGCCATGGCGTTTTACATATCATAATTTACCAATTTCAAACAATTATATTTCCGCGAAAAATCATTGGATTTGCATGATCTAAAGCTCATTCGAAAGCTTGCGTTTTCTAGTTTTTAAACCAAAAGCCCAATTATTTTTATCATCCCCTGCTGCTGTGAGCCAAGGGTTAAAACAGTTCGAAAAAGTTATCTCTTAATTTTTTATAAACTTTGAAAGCGTAAAATTTTTGCAAACTTTTTTTTACCAGAAATTCAATAATAACATTCGGAAGCTTGTTCTTTTATCTTGAAAATTTGTTTTTATCGTCCCTGTACGATTTTTTTGACCGCGTTATTTACTGTCGAAGTAAAAAACGACAATTTTGACTTTAAACTCCTGTATATCCTGAAATAATGATCGCACTCCCATGATTTTCGTTTTTCAAAACATGTTAAAAAACGGTATTTTGTCAAAAATAACGAAAACTTAAAAGCAAACGTGTTTTTTTAAGTTAATAGTGTCCCAAAAATTATTTAGAATAGCAAGTTGCCGCAATTTTTAGGGGTCCGTAGAAAACTAGAAACCCTTATAGTTTCTCCATGTCCGTCCGTCCGTCTTCAAAAATTTTGAGATAATAAGATGAAATTTGGTATACAGTCGTAGATTAATGACCCAAAAACAGAAATGATAAGATTTTTGGAAACAAAAATTTTGTTGACCCCCCTTTCATAAAATGAAGTGTTTTCAAAAAAAAAATATTTCACGTACCCCATTGAGCGAGGCGTCGTTAGAAAGGTCTCCTAAAATGCAACAAAAAAATGTAACAGAACCTTTTGATTTTAACCCTCCAATCACGATGTATTTTCCCTCAAAAAGTCGTTATAAAAGCGCCCCTCCCCCTTATATTATCTAATCTATCAATTCGAAAAATCTGAAAAAATTCAAGAATGTAGATTTTAATTAGTACTTTCACTGAAAATTATAACGAACATTGTCAAAAATATTTTGGGGCCCCCTTTCATAGACTGAAAAGTGAACTCACTTTTTTTCCCACTTACCCCATTGAGTGGGGTGTCATTTGATAGGTCTCCTAAAATGCAATAAAAAATGTCAAATAACTTTTTGATTTTAACCCTTCAGTTACGATATATTTGCTTTTTAATGTCGTTGTCAGAGCGTCCCCACCCCTCTACATATTTTCTAAACTATTGATTCAAAAAATCTGAAAAAAATTCAGAATGTAGCTTTTAATTAGTACTTTCACTGAAAATTATAACGAACATTGTCAAAAATATTTTGGACCCCTCTTTCATAGACTGAAAATCGTAAAAAATTTTTTTTTCATTTACCCCATTAGTGGGGTGTCATTTGATAGGTCTCCTAAAATCTAATAATAAAAGTCCAATGACTTTATGATTTTAACCCTTCAGTCTCGAAAATTTTGAAATAACCCTTTTTTTATAAATCGTAGTGAAAATGACTACGGAGCCCTATCATGTGCGTGCCCAACATGCACTTGCCTGTTTTATTTCTTCTTAATGTTCACAGCTGTTAAATGTTTATGATTTAATTAAAGGGTATTTTTTTCATCTTCTTTAGCGTTGAAAAACAATAAGAAACAGAACATTTCCAAACTACCGTAAATCCGCCAAAAATGATTCAATTTTAATGAACTAGGGCTTTTTTGAAGCTGATACTTTCTAGTTTTTGAAAATAAGCTAAATACAAATTTATTATACTCCACTATTCCACACCAAGCGTGAAACAAAGTTGTTTTGAAAAGATTTAAGGACTTTGAGAGTGTCTGTAGAGTACAAAAACAATTATTGAAAAAAAATTGCATAACATCATTTAGAAAAGTGTTATTTTCCCTTCAAAAACTTATTTTTTAATATTATTTTGTATCTCTGCGAAAAATGATTAAAATTTAATGGATCAAGTTTTTTTTTTTAATTTTTCAAACTGTTTTAACTGTTGGCCCAGAGCAGCAGGGGATAATAAAAATAATTGGGCTCATGATTCAAAAACTAGATAATACAAGCTTTCGAATGAGCTTTAGATCATGCAAATCCAATCATTTTTCGCGGAAATATAACTGTTTGAAAATTGATAAAAAATTTGTTTATTTAAAATTATCTTTTAATTTTCTTAATGATTGTATAGTAGATAAATAACTAACGCGGCGCGCAAGTTTTAAGATGCCAAGGCTTAAGAAATACATAATATTATAAAATTTAACTCGTTTTTTACATTTCTGCCATTGTCTCTCTTACATCGAACAATTTTATTTTTTAAATAAAATTATAAGCTATATATAAGCTAAAATAAAATAAAATAAACTAAATTTTACAAAATAATAAGCTAATTATAAGCTAACAAATAACAAAGTCAACTTGAAATTAGTCAAAAAAGAGGAAAAAGAGGAGTTTTTTTGAAAAAAGGGTGCTTTAGGGCCGACCTCCCAAAAAAAGAGGAAAAGAGGAAAAAAGAGGACCGCTAGCATCCCTGTAATTGAGTTTAATAAATAATACAGTGGTGCCTCGCATAACGAACGCCTCGTATAACGAACGCTGCGCACAACGAACTTTCTGTTCGTTTATTGCGCGACTCTCACAACGAACCTCGCTTCGCACAACGAACTACATCGTGTTTAATTTTGCCGCCCGAACACTCCTACGTATCACGAAGTCGCCCGAACTTCCAAGATCGCACGCAGTCGATGCTCAAACTTGCACAAACATGCATCAACGCGCGTCAGTCGTTTATTTTAATAAATGTAATTTTGTGTGTCTATATTATTAGTTCTAAAAAAAGCAGGAAGGTGATTTCTGTTGAAATGAAACAAGAAATAATTAGAAAGAGGATTTGCAAGCCTCGGTAGACTCTCCTAAATTCTGATTCTGACTAAAAAATAAAAAAACGTGTGTACAATCTTTTTTATGTTACAGTACCATATTTTATGCTACAGAACGAATTAAAATTTTTAACATGTATTGTTATGGGAAAACGCATTTCACATAACGAACTTGCTCCCAGAACGAATTAAGTTCGTTGAGCGAGGCACCACTGTATTTAAAAAAATGACCAAAAATTTTTTTTTTATTTTCATTCATAAACGTTACTTTTCAATTATTTAAATAATTTGCTTAGAAAATTTATTAATTAATATATGAATAGTGAAGAAATTTGGTATAATTATTCGAAAGACTCTTTATTAATAGTAAAAAAATTAAGAGTTCTTTACATGCATTGGTTTTCATTTGACAGCATGTTTTGCTCCGAAATTTCGTATCCGCTCGCGCCGCGTATAATAGAATAAACGTTTGCCGTTTTGCCAATCAACAAACAATTTTGACCAAAAAAATTGTGCTTATTTTAGATGTATTTACCTAAAGTTTCTGAAATTTCTGGAAAATTCCTGAAAATTTTTGTATAACTCAACTTTATTTGTGAAAAGAAACACCACGAATGCACATTTCTAGCAAAATTTTCAATAAATTTACACAAAGTTTAAAAAAACTTTTGGAAATTTTCGGGAAAATTCCCGGAAAATCCTTATTCTGACAACGTATTTTTATTCAGCGACCCTCAAAACACCGACAGGTAAAAAAATTTCGTCGAAAATCGGACTTAATATATGAAATAAGTTAATTATACAAATTTTCAAAATTTAGGGGGGACGGGATAAATCTGACGACTGGAATTTTTCTGATTTCAAATAGTATGGTATTCCGAACATTTAAAAAAGTTCCATCAAAATCGGTGCTGTTTCTGAAGGTTTCGAAGTTTTGGCCATTTTCGAGCTTCATTGACTCGACTATAAAGATTCTACATATCCATTAATACATGAGAATATGAAATGAAGGGTTGATGGTTGATGGTGTAGGCGCAGCACAGTGGGGCAAGAGACCTTCAAAGTTGGCATTAAATCAAAAAATGAAATAGCACATACACATTTTTGGCTATAAAGTCTCAATAGATTATTTATTTATGCACAATGTAACAGTACTTTAAGGGTCGGCAGCACTTTTCCAATCCCTATTAGACCCATCAGTTGAAGCATTACAAGTGCATTATTTTTGAATCGTTGATTACTTGTTTTCGTGCTATGTTTGAGTAGTGGTTTTAGAACAATTTCAAACTTTTATTATGGAACTTTCAAGTTAAGGTATGTGTTGATATTTTAGTAACCACAAACTTGAATTTAAATGAATGCAGTTTTTATCTACAGTAAAATGGTCATTTGACGTTAATTTTTTTATTATTTACCTCAGAAACATTGAGACTATTAGTTGTGTTCCAAGGCAGTTCAAGCTTTAATTTTTGGTTTTCCTTAATGGATATTGATTATATATTATACAACCGTTTCATAAAGTTGCTCTTTTTTGCTCCTCCCTTTTGTATTCTAGTTTTTTCAAGGCTATTAAAAAATACGGTTTTTGCTTAAAATTTTACATATCGTTTAATTATAAGTTTATTAAGGTAGTTGGTCCATCATAATGTAATCACATTAGGCCATGAGTACATATTTTTAATTTAGAGAAATGATCATGGCAACGCTGTACATTATCTACTACTAGCTGCCCCGGCAAACGTTGTTTTACCAAATGATAATTTGGATGCTCTTTCTTTCTCATTGTTATGGCGTTAAATTTGTTAGGGTTATTTTGACTATTTTGAGTATTTCGACCGATGTTTAAACGTCGTCGTGTATGCATTTTTATATAATTTCACTATATTTTAAGAATATAAATAAACTGTATCGTAGGTTATGTTAAAAACACGTGTTACCGAATAGATAAAATAAAATAATAAAATTACGTAATATACCTGTTTAAATTGAAAACAATTAAATCAAGGAGATACAACAAAACTTTTTCAAAATTATTTAAAAATATTTTATTTAAGGTAGTTGGCCCATCATAATGTGATCACATTAGGCCATGAGTACATATTTTTAATTTAGAGAAATGATCATGGCAACGCTGTACATTATCTACAATTAACTACTTGTCAAATGATTATATTTTATCATCTAAACTACCACAGAATATATTAATAATTAATAAAATCGATTATAATTCCCTTCAATCCACTTATCATATTTTGTAAAAAATTATTTCATTATTTCGTGTATTTTTTACTATAATCAAATGAATACGTTGTTGCCACATTGTCAACAATACTGTAATTTATGTGATGGTTTGGTAGTTAAATCTGGTTAAATCTTAATAACGGGATGGTCAATAATTCCAAATTTTTTTTATACTGTTTTCTTTCATATAAATATACAACATGTCAGTTTTTTATGAAAATATGATGCTACGTTTAAAATTTATAAAACTTTACGTTAGTGTACGGTTAGTCGATATAAGCTGTGTTAAAAATATAAACTTTGAGATCGTTTTTCATGACTTTGAGATGGTCAATTTTAATAAAAATGGGCTATTTTTCAGATATTAATCTAGGGAATATTCCTGTGCAATTTAAACAAAATCTGACGAAAACATGTTTACGGACCAACTATCTTAACAGGTACAAATTTGAACATTATGTTTATAAAGAGAAAACAATGTCATTAGATGGTTTAGAAGCTGTGAAATTGAAGATCAATTTAATTTTTTAATAGAGAAAATGAAAAAAGAAATAAAAGACGCGACGAAGAGGATTTTCGAGACTTAATTTTTTTTCCCTATTTTATGTCAAAATTTAAGTCTCGTTAGATACAGAAACATAAATCAGATGAAAATTTCGAAATAATAAAAAGATTGGTTGGATAGCTCAATATCATTACCTCGATTTACAAAGAAGAAACGTGGCCGCCAGAAAATTCCCTTTGGTTCGAGTTTGGACCAAATAAAGGAAAACAAATAAAATTTTGAAGGACACCTGTAGTTTCTGAAGATGAATAACACCTTAAACATATACCATAGTTTTTGTAAATAAAATTTTAATTCATAAAATTCTATAAAAAATTGTATAGTTAAAAAAAATAATAAGGAACTGTAATATGCCTTTTATTTTACACTACTAATAATTTTACTAAGAAATATCCAACGTACAAGTCCAATCATACAGTATCTGATTTGATGCCAACTTTGAAGATCTCTTGCCCCACTGTGCGCTGGGAGAAAATAAAAAGTTAAATAATAATAAATATTTATTATTTTTGTTCTTAAACTTTCGCGGTTATTTAATTTTATAATTATTTCATTTTTTGGGTTTGTCCCGCGTCGCACTTGTTCATTATATTTATTATATTTAAAATTAAATATACCTACTATAATTTCATTATTATTTAAAAATAATCTATTTAATGTAAATATGTAAGGCCATTGTTTGTATTTATTTTTTATTATGAGCTGAAAATTAATAATATAATTTTGCCTCATTCCAGGATCTATAGTTTTATGTTTTTACTTTAGTACATTTTTTTGTTAGAGAAATTCGTAGTAGGTAGGAGGTACATGCTATCATTTAAAAGATCTGAGAAGTGCATATTTATATCTTTTAAATCCCACAGTTAACACCAGCTAGTATTCGCTAAAGGTAAATTATCAATGAGCAATAACTACATCTTTTTGTTCATAAATATATTGATAAAAATATTGTACAAGAAATTGCTAATACATATACAATATATGTACAATAATGTACATACCTATATGTAACTCTATTACTATTTTATCATATTTATTATTAATTATTATTTTAATAAGTTTTACAATCACAAATATTATTACCTTTGTCACATTAAAAAAGCTATTTATTAATTAGAATGTATTAATTTATGTCTATTAAAATCTGTTTTTTGCTTACTACTATGCTCACACTAATTGCATTTAAGTGGTCGTTTTTCAGAATGTGTTAATTTATGTCTATTTAAATTTGTTTTTTGTTTACAACTGTATTCACACTTGTCGCATTTAAACGGTCGTTTTTTAGAATGTGTTAATTTAATTGTGTTTAAATGTGTTTTTAGTCTACAAGTGTATTCACATTGGTCGCATTTAAATGGTCGTTTTCCAGAATGTGTTAATTGATGCGTATCTAAATGCGTTTTAGTTTACAACTGTATTCACATTGGTCGCATTTAAACGGTCGTTTATCAGAATGTTTTAATTTATGTATTTTTAAATTACCTTTATGTAGACAACTATATTCACACTTGTCGCATTTAAATGGTCGTTTTTGAGAATGTGTTAATTTATGTCTATTTAAAGTTGTGTTTTGTTTACAACTGTTTCACATTGGTTGCATTTAAACGGTCGTTTATCAGAATGTTTTAATTTATGTATTTTTAAATTACCTTTTTGTAGACAACTATATTCACACTTGTCGCATTTAAATGGTCGTTTTCCAGAATGTGTTAATTGATGCGTATTTAAATGTGTTTTTAGTTTACAGGTGTATTCACATTGGTCGCATTTAAACGGTCGTTTATCAGAATGTTTTAATTTATGTATTTTTAAATTACCTTTTTGTAGACAACTATATTCACACTTGTCGCATTTAAATGGTCGTTTTCCAGAATGTGTTAATTGATGCGTATCTAAATGCGTTTTTAGTTTACAACTGTATTCACATTGATCGCAATTAAACGGTCGTTTTTCCGAATGTGTTAATTGATGCGTATTTAAATTTGTTTTTATTTTACAACTGTATTCACACTTGTCGCATTTAAATGGTCGTTTTTCAGAATGTTTTAATTTATGTATTTTTAAATTACCTTTTTGTAGACAACTATATTCACACTTGTCGCATTTAAATGGTCGTTTTCCAGAATGTGTTAATTGATGCGTATTTAAATGTGTTTTTAGTTTACAGGTGTATTCACATTGGTCGCATTTAAACGGTCGTTTATCAGAATGTTTTAATTTATGTATTTTTAAATTACCTTTTTGTAGACAACTATATTCACACTTGTCGCATTTAAATGGTCGTTTTCCAGAATGTGTTAATTGATGCGTATCTAAATGCGTTTTTAGTTTACAACTGTATTCACATTGATCGCAATTAAACGGTCGTTTTTCCGAATGTGTTAATTGATGCGTATTTAAATTTGTTTTTATTTTACAACTGTATTCACACTTGTCGCATTTAAATGGTCGTTTTTCAGAATGTTTTAATTTATGTATTTTTAAATTACCTTTTTGTAGACAACTATATTCACACTTGTCGCATTTAAATGGTCGTTTTCCAGAATGTGTTAATTGATGCGTATCTAAATGCGTTTTTAGTTTACAACTGTATTCACATTGATCGCAATTAAACGGTCGTTTTTCCGAATGTGTTAATTGATGCGTATTTAAATTTGTTTTTATTTTACAACTGTATTCACAATGGTTGCATTTAAATGCTCGTTTTTCCGAATGTATTAATTGATGCGTATTTAAATTTGTTTTTAGTTTACAACTGTATTCACATTGGTTGCATTTAAATGGTCGTTTTTCAGAATGTGTTAATTGATGCGTATTTAAATTTGTTTTTTGTTTACAACTGTATTCACACTTGTCGCATTTAAATGGTCGTTTTTCAGAATGTTTTAATTTATGTATTTTTAAATTTCCTTTTTGTAGACAACTATATTCACACTTGTCGCATTTAAATGGTCGTTGACCAGTATGTATTAATATATGCTGTAGTAAACTACTTCTCTGTTTAAAGTATTTGATGCATAGATAACATTTATATTTCTTCAAATTAACACTCTGTTTAGTAGATCTTGACTTACAGTTAATTGTTTTATCACTTTTATTTGTTTCTTTACTAAGATTATTTTCTTTTTGGTTATTTGTAATGTCGGTGTCTGTCAGATTTTCTTCATTAACTTCCAAGTCTCCCTGAAAAACGACAAATTTAAACTAAATAATTTTTCGTATAACATAAAATATGGGAAATATAAACCAGCATTGAAAATAATATTTTTACAATTATAGTTGTTGTATTTAGGGTAAATAAATAACTAAACACATTAAATTGATTAGATATAATAATAAGAAATAATTAACCAACATAATATACCTATGCACACCAATCAAAAACTATCTACTAGTGTCTACTGACGATACTCTCTATGTGAACAATAGTGCTTCGGCTTTGGTCACTATCGACCAAACTTTCCCCTTCGGCCAAAATCAAACCGTAGTATACCGAAGCCGAAAGTTGGACTTTATACTATATTTATCCTTTTTCGGATAAATGCTTCTTATTGTTTCACGTAGAATAAATATATTCATAATACAAATATTTAAAAAAAATCATGAACATTAAAAATTAAGTGTAGATTTAACTAAAATTGTCAGTTTTGAAAAATTCTAGCGCGACAATTCAATTGTTTATTTCCATAAAAATGCTGAACCATTGGTTTTAGAGAAAAGGTTTTTCGACAAAACATATTTCTCAATGTACGAAACAACTTTTATCCTTACACATTTTTTTTTTAATTTTCAATAATTAATTGGGGAGCTGATAGCATGGAATACTAACTGTTTGGTTATATAAACTCCTAAGATGAAAAAAACCAGGCACCAAATTATAGATCTTTTGATTGCGCATATTTCGCCTGTGCTTTACTTTTCTCTACAACCCATAATTTTCCCACTATATCAGAAAAACCGATTTTCCGACCAAATTGTTTAAAAATAAACAATGTTCCAATGAAAAAAAATTGACTCATTTGATGAGAAACTACTCCTTATGGAGCGTTTACACCGAGAAAACAGTTTGCAAAAAACAAAACAGGAACTCATTTGCATAAAAATAAAAACTTGTTTTTTCTGGATACAATTTGTGTTTTATTTTTTAAAAACATGTTTTCGACAAATGTTTTTGGAGTGTTTACACCAGAAAAAACATGTTTCTATGGACAAAAATTGAATACTGATGCAGGGTTGTACAACATAATATTTAGAATGTTTTTTTTAATGTTATATGAAGCATAATAAAAATTAAAAACAAAACATAAATCTAACCAACCTTCACAAAATTAGAAACATCACAATTTTTTGTAAAAAAAATGAAAAGTTTTGTTTTTTTATATTGAATTTTATGAATTTTATTAAAAGTATACTATGCAATAAAAATGTATTATTATTATTGGGTTGCCAACGATGGAATAGTAATTACGAAATCTATGCCAAAGAAACACATAAATAATTTTTAAAACATTTTTTTTATTCAACAAGAAGTCCCAAGAAATAATAAAATATATTATTGTATAAAATTATTATTTTACAATTAACATTGTATACTAAAATTAGATCTTTATTTTCTATTTAAATCTTACATCATATTAATACAAAATAAAAAAATCTATCTATCTAAATTAATAGTACTCATTGTACACTGTACACCCCCTGTATTTACCAGTTGTATATATCATAATACTTATACAAATTCTGTATGGCTGTATGTATGTAAGTAGAAAAAGGTTGATTTTATTGCAGTATTGTAAACTAAATATTTTTTCTTTGGGTACTTATATATTATTTACGTATTATAGAAAGTATTTTGTTAATGAGTTTGTATTTACCAGATGTATAAATCAATGAATGATGCTGTTTGTTGAAAAAGGTTAATTTTATTACCTCATGTAAATAGTTTTAACAAAATATTATTTCTATAATTAAGTATTATTAAAAATATTTTGTTAATTAGTTTAGAGTTTTCAATGTTTAAAATTTGAGGTAAAACTATTGTAAAATAAATTAAATAATAAATAATTCTTAAATAAATTAAAATTAATCAAAACGATTCATTTTTAATAATAAAACATAATCCACACACATCAAAAATTATATAAAGTTTTAGTAAAAAATATTGAATTTGAAGTACAGATATTATGTACATATCTACATTTTTTTTTAATTTTTAAATAAAATGGTATGTATAATATTTTTGGTAAAAAAAGAAGAATCCAAATCTGCAAAATATTAAAATATGTCTTGGGAGCATAAAAGGATTAAGAAATATTGGTTTACAGTTCAGACAATATGTTTTATAAGTTCGTTTGTTACAAAAAAATGTACAAGTGTAATAATATATGGTGTAATCCATCTGTACCTATTTGAAAATTAACCGTTTCGTAAACGTGGCAGGTAGTGTCCGACCGAAGGTCAGTTTTTGGCCGAAGCCGAAGCAGAAGCCGAACTTCGGCTTTTCTTGTTACCTTCGGCCGAAACCGAAGCCGAAGCCGAAGGTTTTTTTTTCGTCTTTATTTATAAAAATTTTTCACAAATTTTTGTTTAAATGAATAATGAATGATCTTTTTTTACTCTCAAAAATATAAATATATAGAAATACAATCGTATACAGTCGAGTCTCTTTTTACGCGGTACGATATTTTATCCAAATTCGAGTGGGGTATCAAATAAAAGCTGTCAATTAAAGGAATTCAAATATGAAAACGTTTTGTCATTATTAAAAATTTTAAAAATCATAAAAATATTTTGTCCCTGCCCATATATTCGAAAGTAATATTGAATTTTTTTTTTTTAATTGGGAATATGTATAAATTAATTTTCAGAAACTTTTTATGCGATTTTTGGTTTATTTGACCTCATTGTTTTGGTTTTACGCGGTTTTAAAAAATTACAGAACGCTATTAATGCTGTGTACATGGCGAGAATAAAGAAAGTTATCGTATTTTTGTATCTATCCCTAACTCTTTTTTGTGCATTTTACGGTTTTCTGTAGAACGTACCTACTGCATATAAAATACTTTTCTGTACAAAATTATACTATATAATTCAACCTTCGGCTTCCGCCAAATCTTCGGCCCAAATTTGGCCGAAGCCGATTATTCAGCCGAAGGTCAAATTTTGGCCGAAGGTGGCCGAAGCCGAAGCCGAAGCCGAATGTTCGGTCGGACACTAGTGGCAGGTATGTATAATGCGTATCTAGGTACAGAAATATTAGTGTTTTAAAAATCAAAACTTTTATTTTTTGTTCATTAGTACTAAATGATAATAAAATACGATTAATTCTATCTGTAATGGTAAACTTTATAGGAACTATAACTTAATGAACTTTTATTAAATTAAAATAATTATTCTAATAATAATTAACTTTCAAATGTTTTGAATTGGTATTATTAATTATAGTATTTAATTACTGAACTAGATGATTTGTTGATGGATTTTGTTATGACTAGTGATGTAACGAATATTCGCATTCGCATTCGCAAGTGGCGAATATTTTTGCAATATATTATGATGTATTAATATATAAAAATAGTTAAATATCATTTTAGTGCTCCAAATTATTTCATTGAAAATATGTTTTATTTTAATATCTAGCTATAATCTATGGATACTGACAATAAATTGCAAGAAATATTGTAATAGATCCGATTAAAAAGTATTTAAAAAAAATTATTATAACAATTAAAAAATTAAAAAAGGATTGTTTAGCTTTGTTTATTCACGTATTAAACCACGAAATATAAAATTATTTTAATTTTTATATTAGTGAAACGACTTTTCGACCAGCTTTATAGCAACTTCTGTTTGTATTTTATCCATAGATAAGAACACATTTAGATATTAAAACAAAATGATTTTTCATAAAATAATTTGGAGCACTAAAACGATAAATAACCACAAACATATCGTTTTTTAATCTATTTTATTCAGAAAAAAAATTTTTTCTTTTTTTTAGCTTTTTTTACAAAAAGTCAATATTCGCATTCGCATTCGCGAATATTGACAGCTAATATTCGTATTCGCATTCGCATTCGCGAATGTTTAAAATCACACATTCGTTTCATCACTAGTTATGACATTGTATATATGTATTTATATTATAAGTTATTTAAATGGTAATTACTAGTTTTATTTTGATAATACCAAAAAACTGATAACTTATATTTATTTCTCGAGATTAATTACGATTAAATCTTGAAAATAGTACGTATTTCTCCAATAGAAAAATAAAAACACAACTTGTTATCCACTTGATATGGGTAACAAAAATCGTGTCTATTTTGTTAAAAATCTATTCGATTACAAGGGTCTTATTTATTACATGCTGTTAAAATGCCAATCAAAATAAATTTCTGTTTTGATTTTGTTTGAAAACACACCAAAATACGCATGTTTTTATTTTGTTATCCCGTTTATAGTGTGGTATTGGTGCAATAATCGTAAAATGCTACTATTTTGTCAATGAAATCATGTTTTTGTTTTGTCTGTTTTTGAGTGTTTTTTCGGTCTAAAAACAAATCTTGCGTCATTTTGTCTAAAAACACGATGTTTCTGTTTTGTTTTCTCGGTGTAAACGCACCATTACACCTTCCCCAACAAATTCCATCAATAATATAAAGGGCTCTAATTAATGTTTTTCAAAATATTATAATGACGCGACTATTACACACCTTTTTGGTTATTGTCACCGATTTTTTTGGTCTTTACATATTTATGTTTTAGCATTAATTTAGAGAAAATTTTTAGCGATACTAAAAATTCTTAAGTTTTTATTTATAAAATTTGAATTGAAATTGTTATAGCTTAGTCATTCCTAAGTGATTTTGTGCAGCGAAATAATTTTTTTGTTATTTATCGTTTTAGTGTCCCAAATTATTTTAATTTTAAAGTATTTTTTACATTTGCATTCGATTTTACTTATTGTTACTAATATTCTAAATTCAAATAAACGTCGAAAAAGTTTAAATACATATACATGTGTGTAGTGTAAAGTATCTGCACAAAAATGAAAAAATCCAGTTGTTATAATTATTTATTTAAAATATTTTATCGGTATTTTTTCGAAAATCAAAGCATAAGCTTTAACAAATTAAACATTATTTAATAGAGAATCCTGAAGAACTTTATATTAAATTGTA
This sequence comes from Sialis lutaria, assembly GCA_949319165.1. NCBI lineage: Eukaryota > Metazoa > Arthropoda > Insecta > Megaloptera > Sialidae > Sialis > Sialis lutaria. Next base: position 6,226,368 of record OX439233.1, on the reverse strand, counting down.
CAATTTGATTATCTTATTTTAAATAATGACTTTTCGACCATATACGTATTATAATAAATTTCGACATCTGGAACATTGACTGTAACAATGAGACTTTAAAAAACATAGATTCATCATAAAATAATTTGGGATGCTAAAACGTTAAATAACCTTTTTTTAAATAAATTTCATATATTTTTACATAAAATTGATATCTTGTAGTTTTATAGTTTTTGATATATTTCGTTTTCTAAAAAAAGTACGTCAAATTTTCAAAAGTCAATATTTTTAAGGGGAGAAATTTTTTCGAACTTTAAGAACGGCTAAAAATGTTGACAAAATGAATACTAAAACATATGTAAAAATAAAAAAAAATCGGTGACAATAACCAAAAAGGTGTGTAGTTATTTATGGAATGACCCATATGCATTTGCATATTTTGGCAATTTTGAGATTTATTTGCATATTTTGATCAGTGTCTGCTATTGTCTGCATATTTCTTTTAATTTTAGTAGATAAACGTTCAGAAACAAATACAAAAATTTGAATTTACCGCCTGAAATTTTATTGGTCTATAATATATTTGCTATAATCACTTTTTTTTAATGTGCTTTTATGTATGTAAAAAATTCAATAGATTGATAGAAAATGTTACATATTTTTGTTTTACAATATATTTAAGCGTGCATATTTTACCGATTTTATATTCCATTTAATCCGGGCCTCATATTTATACTCTATTACACAATACATATTAGCAATGTCTAATTACCTTGGGTTCTTGCTTATATTGTATTGAAAATTCATCACAAATATCAACATCTTGCAAAAGATTTATATCATCTTCTATAGCTTCTTGTTTCACGTGAAACATTTTTAAACACTTTCAATTTTAAGGTCTGAATTCACAATATAAATTAATAATTAAGTAAGTAAAACTCTCAACTACATAAGTACGTTAGCCTTACACACCAAACAATATTAAACACGATAAACACAGAATAGAAATAGATATAGTGTCTGTTTTGACGTATTTGGAGTTAGGAACTGTATGTGTGTTACTAACTCTTGCTAAACTCCAACTTTAAGTAATAAAGATAAAGGGCGGAGTTTAAATTTGGATAATTTGATTGGTAACAAGAAAAAGGTTGGTTGACAGTGGTCGCTTACAGGGAAGGGATGAATTTGTAGGTTCATGAAAAATACTGTGTACACATCTGTTTAACATTAACTTGAAATTCCTATGAATGTATCTATGACCAACAAAAAATAATAAATCTTATTTAAAGTTGTAAAACACCCTAGAAAGGTTTTATGCACTTGAAATTCTAATGGTGCGTTTACACCGAGAAAACAAAACAGAAACATCGTGTTTTTAGACAAAATGACGCAAGATTTGTTTTTATACCGAAAAAACACTCAAAAACAGACAAAACAAAAACATGATTTAATTGATAAAATAGTAGCATTTTACGATTATTGCACCAATACCACACTATAAACGGGATAACAAAATAAAAACATGCGTATTTTGGTGTGTTTTCAAACAAAATCAAAACAGAAATTTATTTTGATTGGCATTTTAACAGCATGTAATAAATAAGACCCTTGTAATCGAATAGATTTTTAACAAAATAGACACGATTTTTGTTACCCATATCAAATGGATAACAAGTTGTGTTTTTATTTTTCTATTGGAGAAATACGTACTATTTTCAAGATTTAATCGTAATTAATCTCGAGAAATAAATATAAGTTATCAGTTTTTTGATATTATCAAAATAAAACTAGTAATTACCATTTAAATAACTTATAATATAAATATATACAATGTCATAACAAAATCCATCAACAAATCATCTAGTTCAGTAATTAAATACTATAATTAATAATACCAATTCAAAACATTTGAAAGTTAATTATTATTAGAATAATTATTTAATTTAATAAAAGTTCATTAAGTTATAGTTCATATAAAGTTTACCATTACAGATAGAATTAATCGTATTTTATTATCATTTAGTACTAATGAACAAAAAATAAAAGTTTTGATTTTTAAAACACTAATTTCTCCGTACCTAGATACGCATTATACATACCTGCCACCCCTGCCACGTTTACGAAACGGTTAATTTTCAAATAGGTACAGATGGATTACACCATATATTATTACACTTGTACATTTTTTTGTAACAAACGAACTTATAAAACATATTGTCTGAACTGTAAACCAATATTTCTTAATCCTTTTATGCTCCCAAGACATATTTTAATATTTTGCAGATTGGCTTTCTTCTTTTTTTACCAAAAATATTATACATACCATTTTATTTAAAAATTAAAAAAAAAATGTAGATATGTACATAATATCTGTACTTCAAATTCAATATTTTTTTACTAAAACTTCATATAATTTTTGATGTGTGTGGATTATGTTTTATTATTAAAAATGAATCGTTTTGATTAATTTTAATTTATTTAAGAATTATTTATTATTTAATTTATTTTACAATAGTTTTACCTCAAATTTTAAACATTGAAAACTCTAAACTAATTAACAAAATATTTTTAATAATACTTAATTATAGAAATAATATTTTGTTAAAACTATTTATATGAGGTAATAAAATCAACCTTTTTCAACAAACAGCATCATTAATTGATTTATACATCTGGTAAATACAAACTCATTAACAAAATACTTTCTATAATACGTAAATAATATATAAGTACCCAAAGAAAAAATATTTAGTTTACAATACTGCCATAAAATCAACCTTTTTCTACTTACATACATACAGCCATACAGAATTTGTATAAGTATTATGATATATACAACTGGTAAATACAGGGGGTGTACAGTGTACAATGAGTACTATTAATTTAGATAGATAGATTTTTTTATTTTGTATTAATATGATGTAAGTTTTAAATAGAAAATAAAGATCTAATTTTAGTATACAATGTTAATTGTAAAATAATAATTTTATACAATAATATATTTTATTATTTCTTGGGACTTCTTGTTGAATAAAAAAAATGTTTAAAAAATTATTTATGTGTTTCTTTGGCATAGATTTCGTAATTACTATTCCATCGTTGGCAACCCAATAATAATAATACATTTTTATTGCATAGTATACTTTTAATAAAATTCATAAAATTCAATATAAAAAAACAAAACTTTTCATTTTTTTTACAAAAAATTGTGATGTTTCTAATTTTGTGAAGGTTGGTTAGATTTATGTTTTGTTTTTAATTTTTATTATGCTTCATATAACATTAAAAAAAACATTCTAAATATTATGTTGTACAACCCTGCATCAGTATTCAATTTTTGTCCATAGAAACATGTTTTTTCTGGTGTAAACGCTCCAAAAACATTTGTCGAAAAACATGTTTTTAAAAAATAAAACACAAATTGTATCCAGAAAAAACAAGTTTTTATTTTTATGCAAATGAGTTCCTGTTTTGTTTTTTGCAAACTGTTTTCTCGGTGTAAACGCTCCATAACATGTCAATTCTGGAATGAATAGATATAATATATTATGTGCTTGAAGTGAAATTTTAACATGTGAATTCTTAGAAAACAATGAATGTAACATGAAACCAATCTGTATGCTCTAGTAAAGAATAAATAACATAACGAACTATGAACAAATAAACTAATAATATATAGTAATAATATTAGATCAATGAATAATAATAATAAAAATTATAAATAAATTAATGATTGTGACGGCGTTGTTTAAACGACGTAACATGCCGCCCGCCATTGATTGCACGCAATCAATAATGAATATTAATTTGTGTTATCTATACATAGGTAAAAGAGCTACACGCGTTATGCTCCGTTTATATACACCAGAATGCGTTTTCACTTTAACTACTCGCACTTGATTGTCTTCTTTTAAAAGAACCATGGTACCGATTTGAATATTATTTGATGTAGGTGTTTGCCATTTAGATCTCGTGTTGAGTTGGTTTAGGTATTTCTTATACCATCTTTTCAAGAAGTGTTGCTTTATATACTGCACGTGTTGCCAGGTGGACAACCGATTGTCTGGTTCACCTGTAAGGTCTGCATCAGGTAAACTTGTGAATGTATCTCCTATGAGGAAATGGGCAGGAGTGAGGGCGCATAAATTATTTGGGTCTTCAGATAAAGGAGTAATGGGAGTTTAGGATTGCATCAATTTCAGTTGTACATGTTTCTAACTCCTCGTAAGTATATAATTTGTCTCCAATAATTCTAACATAGTGATGTTTAAAAATTTGTACCACGGCCTCCCACAACCCTCCAAAATGAGGCGATCTGGGAGGTATAAAATGCAAAGAAGTACCGTTTTTTTTTTGTAAAAAAAATTGTTTATTACGTTTGGTCTATAAAATTTCGGATCGGCAAACTGAATATTTTGTAGCAGATTTAACGTGCGTCGATTTATGAATTGATTTAGCAAGTGTTCGCATATTCGAGGTAGAACAAGAAATTCTACCTGTTCTTGATAATTATTGAATTTTGAATAAATTCGCGTATTGATTTAATGATTAATTCGCATCTTGAGCATACAATTATTGAATTTTGAATAAATTCGCGTGTTGATTGAATGATTAATTCGCATCTTGAGCATACAATTATTGAATTTTGAATAAATTCGCGTATTGATTTAATGATTAATTCGCATCTTGAGCATACAATTATTGAATTTTGAATAAATTCGCGTGTTGATTGAATGATTAATTCGCATCTTGAGCATACAATTATTGAATTTTGAATAAGTTCGATAATGATTAAATGTAGAATGCGTCTCGAGCCTACAATTATTGAATTTTGAATAAATTCAATAATGATTAAATGTAGAATGTGTCTCGAGCCTACGATTGTTGAATTTTGAATAAATTCGCGTATTGATTGAATGTAGAATGCGTCTCGAGCCTACAATTATTGAATTTTGAATAAATTCAATAATGATTAAATGTAGAATGCGTCTCGAGCCTACGATTGTTGAATTTTGAATAAATTCGCGTATTGATTGAATGTAGAATGCGTCTCGAGCCTACAATTATTGAATTTTGAATAAATTCAATAATGATTAAATGTAGAATGTGTCTCGAGCCTACGATTGTTGAATTTTTAATAAATTCGCGTATTGATTGAATGTAGAATGCGTCTCGAGCCTACAATTATTGAATTTTGAATAAATTCAATAATGATTAAATGTAGAATGTGTCTCGAGCCTACGATTGTTGAATTTTGAATAAATTCGCGTATTGATTGAATGTAGAATGCGTCTCGAGCCTACAATTATTGAATTTTGAATAAATACAATAATGATTAAATGTAGAATGCGTCTCGAGCCTACGATTGTTGAATTTTGAATAAATTCGATAATGATTAAATGTAGAATGCGTCTCGAGCCTACGATTGTTGAATTTTGAATAAATTCGATAATGATTAAATGTAGAATGCGTCTCGAGCCTACGATTGTTGAATTTTGAATAAATTCGATAATGATTAAATGTAGAATGCGTCTCGAGCCTACGTTTGTTGAATTTTGAATAAATTCGAGTATTGATTGAATGTAGAATGCGTCTCGAGCCTACAATTATTGAATTTGGAATAAATTCAATAATGATTAAATGTAGAATGCGTCTCGAGCCTACGATTGTTGAATTTTGAATAAATTCGCGTATTGATTGAATGTAGAATGCGTCTCGAGCCTACAATTATTGAATTTTGAATAAATTCAATAATGATTAAATGTAGAATGTGTCTCGAGCCTACGATTGTTGAATTTTGAATAAATTCGCGTATTGATTGAATGTAGAATGCGTCTCGAGCCTACAATTATTGAATTTTGAATAAATTCAATAATGATTAAATGTAGAATGTGTCTCGAGCCTACGATTGTTGAATTTTGAATAAATTCGTGTATTTAATTGAATGTAGAATGCGTCTCGAGCCTACAATTATTGAATTTTGAACAAATTCAATAATGATTAAATGTAGAATACGTCTCGAGCCTACGATTGTTGATTTTTGAATAAATTCGATAATGATTAAATGTAGAATGCGTCTCGAGCCTACAATTATTGAATGTATGAAATTCCGCGGATGATTCTCCGTTTAAATTTGATAGGTATACTGAGTTGAACTTCTTTAAACTGTACCAGAATACTTTCTATTTTTTGCAACCGCACCCGTATTTCTGTAATTTTATTTTTATTGTTCCCATTGATTATGTAATTTGTGAATTTCGTGAATTTAGATTTTAACGCGGTTCTCCGCTTTTTTAAAGCAGCCACTTCTACTGTATCTGGCATATTTCTACGTTCTTATTAAAGGACCAACTAAATTTGAAACGAATTGAATTACATATACAACCGAATTAATGAATATGAAGAAGAAACAAGGGGAATATGGATAGGAGATATTATCACACTTAGCTGATTCGTTGTTGACGTGGATCGTGATATTGGCGATGTTGACTGCTTGGCTATGCTGCGTCGATGTTGACTGCTTGGCTATGCTTCGTCGATGTTGACTGCTTGGCTATGCTGCGTCGATGTTGACTGCTTGGCTATGCTTCGTCGATGTTGACTGCTTGGCTATGCTTCGTCGATGTTGACTGTTTGGCTATGTTGCGTCAATGTTGACTGCTTGGCTGCTGCGACGATGTTGTCTGCTTGGCTGCTGCGACGATGTTGTCTGCTTGGCTGCTGCAACGATGTTGTCTGCTTGGTTGCTGTGACGATGTTGTCTGCTTGGCTGCTGTGACGATGTTGTCTGCTTGGTTGCTGTGACGATGTTGTCTGCTTGGCTGCTGTGACGATGTTGTCTGCTTGGTTGCTGTGACGATGTTGTCGTTGATTGATGATTAACGTATTTTTGATGAATAATTTCAAAGATAAGCTCAGCGTTGAATTTTCACTTAGTTTATCCCGGTTCGAAGGACCATGTTTTGGCGTATTTGGAGTTAGGAACTGTATGTGTGTTACTAACTCTTGCTAAACTCCAACTTAATATCGTTTAGACTTTTTTTAATGATTTGGTTTATTTAAAATTTCAATTTAAATAAGTCACAATTTATGTATAATTTATTGATTTATAATATACTAGCCATAGGACCCGGTGTTACCCGGGGATATTTAATTAAACTATATTTAACAGGGTGACCAGTATTTCTCTGGAACAAAGGCCATAAGGAGATAAGGATGCTAAAATTGCCCCCGGGCTTTTCTGAACGATATTTTCAGGGCATGTTTGTACTATAATAGTACATCGATTTTGAAATTTTTATATCTCAAAATTAATGGGGTTCCGAGTAACAATTAAAAAAGCCGAAAACAGAAAAACATTTTTTTCTTTTAATTGGCTACACCGATTTGAATAAAATTTTTATGGTAGTCTGATATCTATATAAGCACTCTTTAAAAAAATTAACAACTGTATAGCTCTGCATTATCATAGGAAAAAAAATTATTTTTCCAGAAAAATATTTTTTTCTATTGTTTTCCTAAAGAGTACAATTCTGAAAATATTTTTTTCGAATTCTTCATCAAAAAACACATAAAATATATTTTTTCATATTTTTCCTAGAGGTACGCCATATCGAAAAAAAATAAATACTGCGAAAAAGTTGTATTTCCCGTTCATTTAACTACAGTGCCCGAACACTGTGTCAAAGTTCAATATTTCATTTATTAAAACAAATAGAAGAAAACTTTAAATGCAAAAGTTGTTAGGTTGGAGAAGCAGCAAATTTTGAAAATAGTTACATTTATACAGTGTGTCCCATAAGTGCGTTACAAATAAAAGTTTTTTTTTTTTTTAATACAAAACATACTTTCTTAATTGATAATCTAAAAGTATTAATTTTTCTGGGTATTTTGATACAAGCATATGTGGAATTATACAGAGCGGTTTAGAAATATTGACCATTTTTGTAAGAAAATTGGAATATTTTCAACACGTATTTTTCTAATTACAACTATTTTTTTTGTTCTTTGCTAGAAGTAATTTTAGCATATGCTCTATTATTGTGATATTACCTACATCAAACATGTGCAAAATTATAGTCTACGTACAGGATGTATCAAAACTCTGAACCTAATTTTTTCAAAATTTTCAAATACAACATCTCATATATTTTTACATAAATAATATGTTTTACATTGTCTATTAACAACAAAAATGGATGAAAACACCTACAAACTCTAACGACCTCATCACAATGACAACATATTTTAAACACCATAATGAACAATTAAAACGTTATTTTTAAATTATAATATACCAACATTAACAGAATCAAATAGAAAAAAATATTATTGCAAAAGTTGTAAAAAGGTAAATTTTTCACAATAAAATTAGTATTTTTTTTTATTTCCATAAAAAAAAAGTTTTTTCATAGATTAAATCATCATTCCGGAAAAACAATGATAAGAAGTTTACAGGTTATTTCCCATTCAAATAACCTGTAAAAATGATTCTTTAGTACTAAAGTTATTATTACTGACTAATGGTAATTGATATTCAGTTATCATGAATTAGTATCTAATAATACCTTTAGTACTAAATAATCATTTTTCTATGTTATTTAATTGGGAAATTGTTATTTAAATGCGGTACCTCTTAAAATTGAACTACAGGATAATCCCTCGGTGAGGATTTATTTTACCTTTTTTATAACGAGGGCGAATTTTTTTTGAAACAACTTAACTGTATATGTATAATAATGTATATAGTTAAAAGAACATGAAATACAACTTTTTCGCAGTATTTATTATTTTCATTGTGGCGTAACATTAAAAAAATATTTTATGTGTTTATTAAGGATAAACTCGAAAAAAAATAACTTCATAATCGTATTTTTAGATTATCAATTAAGAAAGTATGTTGTGTATTAAAAAAAACACAACTTGTAACGCACTTATGGGACACACTGTATAAATGTAACTATTTTCAAAATTTGCTGCTTCTCCAACCTAACAACTTTTGCATTTAAAGTTTTCTTCTATTTGTTTTAATAAATGAAATATTGAACTTTGACACAGTGTTCGGGCACTGTAGTTAAATGAACGGGAAATACAACTTTTTCGCAGTATTTATTTTTTTTCGATATGGCGTACCTCTAGGAAAAATATGAAAAAAATATAATTTATGTGTTTTTTGATGAAGAATTCGAAAAAAATATTTTCAGAATTGTACTCTTTAGGAAAACAATAGAAAAAAATATTTTTCTGGAAAAATATTTTTTTCCCTATGATAATGCAGAGCTATACAGTTGATTATTTTTTTAAAGAGTGCTTATATAGATATCAGACTACCATAAAAATTTTATTCAAATCGGTGTAGCCAATTAAAAGAAAAAAATGTTTTTCTGTTTTCGGCTTTTTTAATTGTTACTCGGAACCCCATTGATTTTGAAATCTAAAAATTTCAAAATCGATGTACTATTATAGTATAAACATGCCTTGAAAGTATCGTTCAGAAAAGCCCCGGGGGCAATTTTCATCCTTATCTCCCTATGGCCTTTCCCTGACTTTTCCCGGTTTTCTAGAAGAATTTTTACCGTTTTTCCGTTTTTTATTTAAAAAATTTAGATAAAAAACCAAAAAAAAACATAAAAAACGTCACTCTTTAAATATTTGCGAAAATTTGTGTTATTTTGCATTTTTATAAAAATTCCCTGACTTCCAACCAAATTCCCTGACTTTTCCCGGTTTTCCAAAAAACGGCCACCCTGTTTAACATACAATCATGTTATAATATTTTTTTTAGTTAAATTATTTCTATATTCGAAAATAATATTTTATAGGTTTTAGTAATAACTTGAAAGACAATCGGTGACAGAAGTAGCTAAATTTTAAAATTCATTAATATCTGTGCTTTAGATTTAACCCTTTCACTGCGCAATATGCTTTGAGATTTCGTGATCGCTGTGTGCACGTATTTCGATGATTGCAAGTTTATTCTTTGAAAAGCAGTTAACAGTTTTCGGTCCCATGTATATTCAGTTTATTTTATAATAAAAATGTGTATAACTTGTGTATAACGTGACTAAAAGTACATAAATACAGAGCAAATAGTCGTATTAAGCGTATGGGATACATTTTAATTTTACGAATATATACGGTTTGAGCAGCGAAAGGGTTAAGGTCCTCTCAAACCAGAGCGTTACAGGTAGCGATATTGATACTGCGATATTTATTTATGCACACCAAAGGCAAAATATAATCCAATATCTAATACATCTATACATTTTTAACTAAGGTATGATTTCTTTTATCGGAAAATGGACACATTGCACAAATTATTTATTCCAACGTTCACGGAACGTTAATTTTAAACTGAGAATTTATTCCAACGTTATCGGAACATTATATGTGATTTCGACAACAATTAAAAGTTCCCGTGGCTCCAAATTACAATACAATTGTAAGAAACGCAAGGCTAGAGAAATAAACAGAATTTTAAATACCGATCTGCCGAAAACCTTCAAGTTCTATTCGAAAAAGAGCTACATAACTTGGGAATATTTAGTTCGTAATATTAAGCATCATGTTACAAACCTTTAAGTTTGAATAGTTGAATTATTGGTTATAAATAAAATCTTTACATAGACAATTCTTCGATCAATCAGTCAGCCAACATTCCATTTTTGGTATTCAAAAACGGCCACAAAACTTTAACGTAGACATCAGTTCTTTGGTTTTTCTGCTCGTGTATTTCCAAACACATCTCCACCAATGCATCTATATATGTAAATATATTGATTTTTCAATTAACATTTATCATAATTTGGTTGATACGGAGAATAGGGGTACAAGCTTTCACAAATGTCAAAAATCACATACGTAGTTACTTAGAATAGAGTTGATATCATGTGAGACCAGATTGTTTTAAAAAATGTAATTTGACGTTTATAGATGCTATTTGTACGTAGGTAATTCAAATTATTAGTAAACAGTACATTATGTTTCAATATTATTATAATTAATATACTGTTTTAAGGAATTAAGGGGGCAGAGCACCCCTTCAAATGTAGTTTGACGTTTATATGTTATATGTTATATGTGTACGTAGGTAATTCAAATTATTTGTAAACAGTACATTATGTTTCAATATTATTATAATTAATTTTACTTCCATGTTCGAAGAAATGGAAGTATTGTAATACCGTCAAAAAATCATGTCCGAAAAAAAAGCAGATTCTGATTGTACTAACTTCAAAACGTAAAGAAAAGTTAATTTCTGCATGGCGGCTGTGCGTGTGTCTGTGTGTGTGTCTGTGTGTCTGTGTGTCTGGATGTAGAATTTTTTTCCGTGTACGATAACTATTGTAAATATGCACCGATTTGAATTATTTTTGGGGAAAATGTTTGCCTCAGTGAGTACTCCAGACCTATTGATTTTGGTGCTAATCGGATTAGGGGTTTCAGAAATATTCCCAATTTTGTACCAATTATCGTCTAAAAAGTGAGTATTATCTCACCAATTTTGATAAGACTTGGTACACTTGTAGTTCAATCCAATCTAAGGGGCACTTATTTCATAAACGTGCCCAAAAAGCCACTGAAGGGGTGAAAACCACCATCAAAATTTTAATTTTAAATACTATTAAATTCATGTTGCCATGGAAACAAACGCAGTTAAATTCAAATGTCACATTATTATTATTTTACAAAACTGTGTATTTTACAACTGACATTAGAATATTAGAAAACTAATATTTATAATACAAAGGTGAGTTTATATTAACAATTATCTATTGTAAAAGATATTATAGAACATGGAAGTCATGTATGGTTCTCCATACCGATATTTATATACTGTTTTAAGGAATTTAGGGGGCAGAGCACCCCTTCAAATGTAGTTTGACGTTTATAGATGCTATGTGTACGTAGGTAATTCAAATTATTTGTAAACAGTACATTATGTTTCAATATTATTATAATTAATTTTATATACTGTTTTAAGGAATTTAGGGGGCAGAGCACCCCTTCAAATGTAGTTTGACGTTTATAGATGCTATGTGTACGTAGGTAATTCAAATTATTTGTAAACAGTACATTATGTTTCAATATTATTATAATTAATTTTATATACTGTTTTAAGGAATTTAGGGGGCAGAGCACCCCTTCAAATGTAGTTTGACGTTTATAGATGCTATGTGTACGTAGGTAATTCAAATTATTTGTAAACAGTACATAATGTTTCAATATTATTATAATTAATTTTATATACTGTTTTAAGGAATTTAGGGGGCAGAGCACCCCTTCAAATGTAGTTTGACGTTTATAGATGCTATGTGTACGTAGGTAATTCAAATTATTTGTAAACAGTACATTATGTTTCAATATTATTATTATTAATTTTATATACTGTTTTAAGGAATTTAGGGGGCAGAGCACTCCTTCAAATGTAGTTTGACGTTTATAGATGCTATGTGTACGTAGGTAATTCAAATTATTTGTAAACAGTACATTATGTTTCAATATTATTATAATTAATTTTATATACTGTTTTAAGGAATTTAGGGGGCAGAGCACCCCTTCAAATGTAGTTTGACGTTTATAGATGCTATGTGTACGTAGGTAATTCAAATTATTTGTAAACAGTACATTATGTTTCAATATTATTATAATTAATTTTATATACTGTTTTAAGGAATTTAGGGGGCAGAGCACCCCTTCAAATGTAGTTTGACGTTTATAGATGCTATGTGTACGTAGGTAATTCAAATTATTTGTAAACAGTACATTATGTTTCAATATTATTATTATTAATTTTATATACTGTTTTAAGGAATTTAGGGGGCAGAGCACCCCTTCAAATGTAGTTTGACGTTTATAGATGCTATGTGTACGTAGGTAATTCAAATTATTTGTAAACAGTACATAATGTTTCAATATTATTATAATTAATTTTATATACTGTTTTAAGGAATTTAGGGGGCAGAGCACCCCTTCAAATGTAGTTTGACGTTTATAGATGCTATTTGTGCATAGGTTATTCAAATTATTTGTAAACAGTACATTATAATTAAGGAGACTAAACTGCGACATATTTCATCGATTTGTATTTACTTATTTATTTATTTTACATAATAACAAAGTAGGTAGGTTGACAAACAAACAAATAAATTGAATAAAAATAATTGTGATTTGCATTGGTGTCTTTTAATTAAATGTTTACTTATATTTAATTACATAAAATTAATTGCATAGAAAATCTTGTAATAATGTTCAGTGTTCTTTAATAATATGGTGGTACAAAAAGAAAAAAACAGTGAGTTTATGATTTATCTATTATTACAGACAGACACTAATACAATGTTGACATTTCGTTTCTTTGATAAAGTTGATATAAAACCTATAAAACTAAAATATTTTGTCAAATTAAAAACATCATTGTCATTGATTTGTAGATACACCTGCAATAATGAAATATTTTTTCAAGTGTAAACCATCAAACCAAAAATAATATATGAGTATTAAAGAACGATATGTCAAAATTGGATAAAAAAACATAGTTTACTCGTTACTATAGATACAACACAAATTCTACTTCATTCTAACATATCAACACCTACTTTTTGACATTTATGACAGCTTGTACCCCTATTCTCCGTATTTACCTTTAAACATGTTTATTTAACTTACAATTAAATTGACAGCTGTCTCTTAAATGAAACAATTATGTATATATTTTTAAATTTGAACTGTATTGATGTATATATTATATTAACAATTAACTTTATCTCGATTATAACAGTTTAAAATGATTTACAATATTTTTATATATATTTTATCTTGTATTTCTACATTATATTTAAAACATAAAATTAAAGATGGCGACCTGCCAAAAAATTTTCAAATACGAATCAATAAAAATATATGTTTCCATGGTAACAAAATATTAAATTAATTTAATAGACGAATTAAACGGATTTTATGTAAACATGGGGTGTTTATTTATTTATTATGCCCCCCTTAGTGGATATTTTACAAAAATCAAACGCTGGTTTATGGTTGTCAATTAACCGAAGCATTTGATAAAAAATAAATAAATCTAATATCGATTTTCCTTCTAATAGTAATTCATCTCAAAAGTTGGGGCCCCCTTTAAAGGTCCTTTAAAAAAAGGCAATCATTTGAACTGTACATTGTATCACCCAAAGAAAACAAAAAAAATAATAAAAAAAATCTGGCGTTTTATTTGAAAAATTGGGGGCCCCTATCTACCCCATTTTTGAACCTATCCAAAAAAGGCTCACTAGTTGTTCTTATAATCACACTTGGAGTATGTATGCCAAATTTAAACCTTCTACGATGAGTGGAAATGGTCTAAATCTTGATAGGTGAGTGAGTGAGTCAGGGCACTTCCTTTTATATATAGTCCAAGTAAATTAGATATTTTAGAAGAAAATAATCATAAAGTTTTGATATTTTGTCCACGTACTCTCAGAAGGGTTAGGAATAAGAGCCCGAAAAGTTCCCACCTAAATCGTGGATGGAACATCCCCTTTCACGTGAAAAACTACCCTCGGAGTGGATTTTATTCTAGTTTTTCCCATTTTTCATCCGAACTACCGCTCGGAGAAAAAAATATTATGGGAATTAAAGATTGAACACAAAATTTTACGTAAAAAATGTCATATACACTATTCGGTTAATCCTCAGCCTACTCTCGCATTCAATGCTCAAAATGAAGGGTAGTTTTTGGAATGCAAGGAAATATCGGTATAACAAGATTTTTCACCGTTAATATTTCCATAACGGCTAATTTTTCAAAAAAGTTGATTAGAACAAAAAATGTAGAACTGAATCTCCTCTATATGATCCAAGTACCACAATTTTGTTTTAAACGTTTTTTTATTGATTTTTTACCTTTTTTCACAAACCTTAATTCCATTATTTTGAGATATTTTTCATAAAACCCATTGAGTGAACATTTCGCACGTTTTTTTTTTAGTGGTTTACCATCGCAAGTCTATTCTATTAAAGACTTGTATATTTTTGCAGATTTATTCCTGTTTTTTTGGTGCAGAAGTAGCTTTATTAACGATCTACCTGTTAATTCATTCAGAATTTAATTATTTTATACAGGATATCCGTTAAAAGGACTTAAGGGACAAGCACACATACACACACACGTTGACAACATATCAACATAGTTATTTTAAAATATAAATTGTAGTTGTCCCACTTTTTTTATTATAAAATTATATTCGTGTAAAATTATGGTATGTACATTTGTGTAAAAAGATAAAAAATACAATAAAAAAACGATTGAAAAAAAATTGTGATACTTGAATCTTATAGAGGAGATTCAGATCTATAATTTTTATTATAATCATTTTTTAGGTAAAATTAGCCGTTATGGAAATATTTGCGGTGAAAAATCTTGTTATACCGATTTTTCGTTGTATTCCAAAAATTACCCTCCACTTTGAGCATCGAATGCGATAGTAGGCTGGATATTAGTCGAATAGTGCACATGACATTTTTTACGGAGAATTTAATCAGGTATATTTAATTCCCATTATATTTTTTTCTCATAACGTCTGTTCGGACGCAAATTATTGTACAGCCTAACGAAAGGAAATATTTTTAAATCCACAAAGAATTAGTTCGTTTTATATGTTGAAAATATTCCCATAACGGCTAATTTTACAAAAAAATGGTTATGATAAAAATTATAGATCTGAATCTTCTCTATAAGATTCAAGTATCACAATTTTGTTTCAAATGTTTTTTTATTGTATTTTTTCTCTTTTTTCACAAATGTTCATACATTAATTTTACACGAATATAATTTTATAATAAAAAAAGTGGGACAACTACAATTTATATTAAAAAAACTATGTTGATATGTTGTCAACGTGTGTGTGTATGTGTGCTTGTCCCTTAAGTCCTTTTAACGGATATCCTGTATAAAATAATTAAACTTTGAATGAATAAACAGGTAGTTCATAGTTAAGGCTATTTCTACACTAAAAAACAGGAATAAATCTGCAAAAATATACAAGACTTTAATAGAATAGACTTACGATGGTAAACCACTAAAAAAAAACGTGCGAAATATTTACTCAATGGGTTCCATGAAAAATATCTCAAAATAATGGAATTATGGTTTGTGAAAAAAGGTAAAAAATCAATAAAAAAACGTTTAAAACAAAATTGTGGTACTTGGATCTTATAGAGGAGATTCAGTTCTACATTTTTTACCCTTATCAACTTTTTGGTAAAATTAGCCGTTATGGAAATATTAACGGTGAAAAATTTTGTTATACCGATATTTCCTTGCATTCCAAAAACTACCCTTCACTTTGAGCATTGAATGCGAGAGTAGGCTGAGGATTAACCGAATAGTGCATATGACATTTTTTACGTAAAATTTCATGTTTAGTCTTTAATTCCCATAATATTTTTTTCTCCGAGCGGTAGTTCGGATGAAAAATGGGAAAAACTGGAATAAAATCCACTCCGAGGGTAGTTTTTCACGTGAAAGGGGATGTTCCATCCACGATTTAGGTGGGAACTTTTCGGGCTCTTATTCCGAACCCTTCTGAGAGTACGTGGACAAAATATCAAAACTTTATGATTTTTTTCTTCTATTTGGCAAATTTTAATCTAAATACCGTGGACTAATAGTAGATAAATGTATAACATATAAAAAGTATGTTTAATGTATATGTATAACTTATATATGTATGTGTGAATGTTGTTAGTATGAAAACTTAACAAGCACTGGTTATGTAATATCCATTATATGTATAATGTTGAATGTTGTTAGTATGAATACATTACAAACACTGATTTTAAATTTCTTAAAAAATAAAATCCTTAAAATTTTAAGTAATAAAGATAAAGAGCGGAGTTTAAATTTGGATAATTTGATTGGTAACAAGAAAAAGGTTGGTTGACAGTGGTCGCTTACAGGGAAGGGATGAATTTGTAGGTTCATGAAAAATACTGTGTAGGGGAAGGTGGGGTAAGACGGGGTAGCGAGGTAAGATGGGGACCGTAACAAAACTGATGATACAATGTAGCTAGAATTGTTCTTCTATGGCCATTTGACGTAATTTAGCAGAAGTTATTAATGTCACAAATAGTTTGGTCGAAGGTGTGCACGTTGTGATTTTGTAAGTATTTTTTTAAAATTTTTAGTGGTTAGATTCATTAGATCTAATTTTTGAGGTATATAAAGTGCGTGACTGTTCAAAATGTATGGTGTACAAGATGTATGTCATATTTTTTTATTGATATTTGTTTATTTTACTATTATAATGACATTAACTCGTTCCGGTTTGCTTCGATTTATAACCTCAAAAAAAAATACAACTTGGGAATCCAGTTTGGGAAAGATGGGGTACCTACTTGCGGGTAAGATGGTGTAGGTATGATTCTTTGGATAACACAACATTCGATCTGGTTAGCCCGAAACAGTTAATGCCGTATCCACGAATTTCCGAAAAAGTTCGAAGAAGAGGAAAAACAGCTATTATTACTGCGTCTCCGTATAAAACAGAGTTAGAGGAAAGACTAAACAGTAAGAAACCAAACCAAAGGTAACAAATAAAAAGAAATTGAAAAAAAAAAACAAATAAAAGATCTAAAAGAACCAAGAAAGCTGATGAGTTCTGAGGACGAAGATACAGAATGTCTGTACTGCCTCGGCTTGTATTATGAGTCTGTACCCCATCTTACCCAAGGGGGTACCCCATCTTGTCCTATAGGTGGGGCAAGATGGTGCAAATTAGTTATTTTTTTCAAGTTGATATTTCCATAAGAAGAATTATATTTTTTTGTTTTCACTGATTAGAATTTAAGGAAGAAAGGCTGATTATTTTCTTAATAAAAGTTCCTACAATGTGCAATCAAAAATAAAGGGTTTTATTTATGAAATACCTTAAGGTCCCCGTCTTACCCCACCTTCCCCTACACATCTGTTTAACATTAACTTGAAATTCCTATGAATGTATCTATGACCAACAAAAAATAATAAATCTTATTTAAAGTTGTAAAACACCCTAGAAAGGTTTTATGCACTTGAAATTCTAACATGTCAATTCTGGAATGAATAGATATAATATATTATGTGCTTGAAGTGAAATTTTAACATGTGAATTCTTAGAAAACAATGAATGTAACATGAAACCAATCTGTATGCTCTAGTAAAGAATAAATAACATAACGAACTATGAACAAATAAACTAATAATATATAGTAATAATATTAGATCAATGAATAATAATAATAAAAATTATAAATAAATTAATGATTGTGACGGCGTTGTTTAAACGACGTAACAGTGTCCCCACAGAATAAAGAAATCTAGATGCGACAATCCGTGTTAAAATATTGTTATGTACTTTATATATACTCTATGGGTATTGTGACGTCATCAGACTTTTTATTTCTGATTGGTCAACTTAGTTTATATTTGAACCAATAAGTATATTATTATATTTCAAATATTTTCATGACTATTATCACATATTAATTAATTAATTGATTAATATATGCTACTATTAGACATTATTAATTATTATACAGTAAAGATAAAGTTCATTTTTTATGGAAAAGTAAAAAATATAATTGAGTTTATTGATTCGTTCACAGTCTATCTCAAACACAATGTTTTCAATTTATTATGAAATTTTCTGATTTGCAACAAAATATATAAGTTACCCATACGTTAATTTACTGCATTAAAACATAAAATAAAAAAATATTAAAATTTATGTTCGCGTGTATACGATAAAGTGCATACTATAAAAATGTAAGTGCAAAGTATTACAATTTATGTTCCATGTCATATAAAGTGCAATAAAATATTACCCATAATTAAATAAAAGTATGGTCAGGTTCTAGGTACTTATTCCGTATATGGGTGAATCATGAAGAATGGGTGAATATTTGATAAAGGGGTCACGGCGTGTCTTGACATTTTTTTAACATAAGAAATATAAAATACTATGGCTAGGCCATAAAATGCACACCCCTTTTCCATAGGAAGCTTTACAGCCCCCCACTACCACCACCGTAAAAAAATGGGAACTCTCTTTAAAAAAAGGGGGGGGGGGCAAAGCCCCCCCCCCATTTCCCATAGGAGACGTCCTATGTTTCAAGTTGGATCAAACTGCACACGGTGTACAAATTTGATTAAAATCGGTTAAGTAGTTTAGGAGTCCATAGCGGAGGAACATGTGACACGTAATTTATATATATTAAGATGAAGTTTATCACTCATTAAGATTTTTTAGAAAATCAACAATGAATCTTGATATCAATCGATTATTATTACCTTTTTTTATTTAAATTTAGGATGTATTGTAATAAAACAACAATCATTTTAATTTACAATTTTTATATAACATATTTTTTTTGTAAAATGTATAAAGTAAATAAATTAATTAATATCTAATAATAATTAAAAAGATAAATACATCCACATATTGCAGCGATAACAGCTGTGTTCACCTGATGTCTAGCATTTAAAATGAAACAACAATGTAACGTTTATAGGTTATATGACGTATATAATATATTTGTTTTAAAAATGCAAACTTACCAGATTTTATCTTGATTAAAAAGATTGATTGGCTTTGAATAAAATAATTAAAATACAGCACGTATCGATGTACAATGTACATGTATTTATATATTAATTAACACAATATAATAATTATGGAATTTGAAGTGACATATGAAGAAATAGCGCCTACTACTATTAATAAATTATAAATAGCAACTACTCTATTTGTAAAAAAATTTCTTGCCAAAATATGAATTTTTGTTTAAATAAACTGCAAATTCCGTTACTTCTAGTTATCCAATTTTGTTGAGTTTTAATAGGGTTCTATTCTGATAATAGATGAAGTGAATTCAAAAGGATTGGTGCAAAGGCTCTAGCCCATTAAGATGGTAAAAATCCCCCCTCAACGGATTTGGCTGAAATTAGGTACACTTATTTGTCATTATAAAAAAATAATTTCTCCCGAGTTACAAGACCTGAAACGCCCTCTGTCGTCCATAACCTCAAAAAATGTGTTTTTTCTTTAATATTTTTTTTCTCTGCGAGTTTTTAACCGAATTACTTGAAATTCGGACTGGAAATAGATTTTATAAAGATGAATGACCACATATTTTTAAAATTATTTTTGGCGCGAAATTTGAATTTTTATAGCAATAATAAAATTTAAAAGGGCCATATCTCGGCTCTCAGGGCCCATGTAGGCTAGATACTGCAATTACATGTGTATCTTATCAAAAACTAACATCCTGATTTTTTTCATAATTTTTGATTTGGTGCGCCGTCCTCAAAAATTCAAAAAACCGTATTTTTCTGATTTTTTAGTTTTTAATTAATGTGATGAAATTATAAATAAAATCTGTATAATAATATTTTCTCAAGAATGGCTTGCTCATAAAATGACCAAAAAAAATTATTGCCTCAAAAAAATTTCAAAAATCTCAAAAAAAGGTTTTCATCAATTAAATAAGCATTTAAATAAATATGAGTTAATCGTCCAGCAAAAGTTCTGTTTTTATTTGTATATATAAGGTTGGGCTAATTTTCTAACTGACCTCGACTACCCCCTCCCCTCTATAGTACCCTCAATTCTAAGAAAAAACGCCCATGGAACTATACCTCTACATTTAACTTAAGTTCGCCGCATTTTTGATTGAAAATTTTATGTTTGATTCCCTTGAATTCAATATGTATACATGTTAATATACATGAAAAGTTACAATTTTGCATTGATTTTTTTAGCAAAACAGCAACCCAATGGTTCTTGGGTAGGAGGATTCCGAATTTGACATCCATTTTTTTATTTTATTCTTGAGCGTCACCTGGTAGCCCAAGCAATAGACTGAAAAAAGAGGTCAAACTATGAAAAAAAATACACCAAACTGAATTTTGGTGGAGACTTTTATTTTGATATTCTAAGCATAAACTAAAAAATAGCCCTAATTTTGGCAATGGGTTTTCGTTTTTAAGGGGTAAATGGGGCAAATTATATTTTATTTGCAAATATCTCAAAAATTACCAATTTTTCAAGGAACATAGTTATGAAGAAATTTGTAGCTTATAAAATTCTACACAAATAAGATATTTATAATTAAGAGCGCAGTGAAAAATCTGAATTTATAGGGCCAAGCAATTTTATGGTTGATTATTATAGATTTTTGGGCGTATAATTCGAAAAGAATAACTCGGTCTGGTGAAAAGTGGTGCGACTCCCTTAAAATAAATGTTGAAGGATGAAAACCACGTTTCCAAACATTTTTTCAATTTTTCACAAAATCGATGACGGGGTGTTTTTATGATTGATATTTGTTGGAGACACTATCACGATAGACGAATCGATTGGTACCACAAATACAGAATTTGTATATGGAATACTCTTTCTCGAGGGTTTAAAAGACGTAAAGATGCTATTTCGGAGAAATTATTTTAAAAATTAATAATTTTTGTTAAAATCCTGATTGGCCTCAAATTGTTCTTGAAGTTCTAAAAAATAATGATCAACCATAATTTTTTTAAATATTACTTTTTTAACCAATGAAAGTCGGTAATATTTAGGGGTAAGAAACGATTTTCATTGGTTAAAATATTAATATTTTAAAATATAATTTGCCCCATTTACCCCTTAAAAACGAAAACCCATTGCCAAAATTAGGGCTATTTTTTAGTTTATGCTTAGAATATCAAAATAAAAGTCTCCACCAAAATTCAGTTTGGTGTATTTTTTTTCTTAGTTTGACCTCTATTGCTTGGGCTACCAGGTGACGCTCAAGAATAAAATAAAAAAATTGATGTCAAATTCGGAATCCTCGTACCCAAGAACCATTGGGTTGCTGTTTTGCTAAAAAAAATCAATGCAAAATTGTAACTTTTCATGCATATTAACATGTATACATATTGAATTCAAGGGAATCAAACATAAAATTTTCAATCAAAAATGCGGCGAACTTAAGTTAAATGTAGAGGTATAGTTCCATGGGCGTTTTTTCTTAGAATTGAGAGTACTATAGGGGGGGGGGGGTAGTCGAGGTCAGTTAGAAAATTAGCCCAACCTTATATATACAAATAAAAACAGAACTTTTGCTGGACGATTAACTCATATTTATTTAAATGCTTATTTAATTGATGAAAACCTTTTTTTGAGATTTTTGAAATTTTTTTGAGGCAATAATTTTTTTTGGTCATTTTATGAGCAAGCCATTCTTGAGAAAATATTATTATACAGATTTTATTTATAATTTCATCACATTAATTAAAAACTAAAAAATCAGAAAAATACGGTTTTTTGAATTTTTGAGGACGGCGCACCAAATCAAAAATTATGAAAAAAATCAGGATGTTAGTTTTTGATAAGATACACATGTAATTGCAGTATCTAGCCTACATGGGCCCTGAGAGCCGAGATATGGCCCTTTTAAATTTTATTATTGCTATAAAAATTCAAATTTCGCGCCAAAAATAATTTTAAAAATATGTGGTCATTCATCTTTATAAAATCTATTTCCAGTCCGAATTTCAAGTAATTCGGTTAAAAACTCGCAGAGAAAAAAAATATTAAAGAAAAAACACATTTTTTGAGGTTATGGACGACAGAGGGCGTTTCAGGTCTTGTAACTCGGGAGAAATTATTTTTTTATAATGACAAATAAGTGTACCTAATTTCAGCCAAATCCGTTGAGGGGGAATTTTTACCATCTTAATGGGCTAGAGCCTTTATTTCGAATTGTGACCTGTAGTTCGGCGTTTCTATCAAAAAAGCGGGTTAAATCGACAAATTGAACTTTATTTATATTTTTATAACAGAAAATTAAAACCGATCGATATTAAACTAAGCAAAAATGGAGACTGTAATGTTTTCTATCAGAAAATGTAAAAATGTAAGTGAGATACTGAAGAAATTTAAGATATAATACTCATTTTATCAATTTATATACGAAAAAAATTTTTAGGACGAGAGTAGAACACACTTCCAAGCAGAGCCTGCTTGGGGTGTGCAATAATTTTTTTTATTTACATAAAAACATTAGAATTACATTATATTTATTGGAACAGTTAACAGTATGTTTCAAATCCAACAGATTAATAAATTTTCGAGAATTTATAGTTAAGACGTTAAAATGTAATTACCCTGGTTTGTCCCAAGAAAATTTTCTCTACTAAATGCAACGCTACTGTTAAAATAATAACGATTTATAATCTCGTATTTTTAATGAATTTTGCCCAATATATTTCCTAGATATATTTTATATTGACTGTTATTAATTTAAAATATATATATATATATATATATATATTTCATGATTCATGAGATATATATTTTTTTGTGTTGTCCCTACATATTAGTGTAATTCCCCTGCCTATATTTTAACGTACTTTTTTTTAGTGAAATAAAACGCAGCGTTTTTGTTGTGGTTCGATTGACCACTTCGATGTGTAGTTAGTCGATGGTCAAACGATTTTTTATACAATGCTAGAATTAGTCACTACGTGGCCTGCCTGCACTGCAACAATTAGTTGTGTCAGTGCCAGTGACTGTAATTCCCGCCAGAGGCGTAGATAGGAGGGGGGGGATTAAGGGGATCAATCCCCCCTTATGAGTCCAATTTTTATACTTTTCACCATATAAAAGATGATTTAATACTGTCATATCCCCCCCATAACTCTGATTTCGGTTGAAATGCCCCCCCCCCCCATCGCAAAAAGCTATCTACGCTACTGATTCCCGCGTGTTATTTGTTTAAAAGATAAGTCAAAATTTAATTGTTATTGTAAGATTGTGTTATATATAAAACTTAATCAATTTCCAAAATTATACGATTTTAGGGTACTTGTCAATTATGGTCCCCATTTTTGAAAAAACTAAAATCACTAGGAACGAAACAAAATTCGTCTATAGATAGGTGAATGTCATGTATTATATATACACGTATGATGAAATCAGCGCCAATGTGACTAAAGTTAGTACTATTAATTTCAATATTTTTAAATAGGTAATTAAGGTAATTATTATAATTTTGGGGCGAAATCGTGTTATTTACTCAGGGTAGGTTATTAATACGGTTAGGTGGGTTAGTAGGGTTATATACAGGGTCCTCCAATAGTGCGTCCGGCATTTCTAGCGCACTTCCCGTAGGAGATAGAAAAAAAAGTTTGGTACATAATATTATTGGTTTGATAAGATCAACGTCGCAAAATTATTTTCAATAATACAGGGTGTCCCATTTTTGCGCTGTAACAAAAACAAACAATTTTTTAAATGGAACCCCCTATAAATTTTTCAGTATTACGATGTCATATTTTAACCTCCATATTATCATCTATTCATATTTTGATTTAGTGACAGTGTTGCCAAATTATAAATTTTTTTCCGAAAAATAACCCATAAACAGGGTCAACTTTAAAAAATCGTAGCGATCTCGTTTTTTTTTTAAGCGATTGATTTTTTTAATAATAATATTAGTCCTGATAAAGACTAACATTTTGATAATAACCAATTTGAATTTAGTTATACAGGTTGTCTATAAAAAAATGTCAAAGTTTACAAACTTAAAAATGATAAAACTCATTTTTTTCAAATGCGACTACCCTTTTTTTAATTCGCTATTCGATGGGGTTTTTTCTCCTTTTTAATTTGTATAGGGGAAGTCCTATGTCTAAACCCCATAGTTTCTCAGATATTCAATACTTTTAATAAAATTAACCTTTTTATGCACTGAAGTAGGCCGTACTGATGAAAAACAAATGACAAAATGTAGTACTTAAGTATCAATGAAATATTTGATTAAAATTAATAGTTAAAACGGATAATACTGATGTAAAAAAATTATTTCTTTTATTTAAAAAATATATGAAAAGTTACACAATTGAAAAAACATAAAAGATAAAAGACCAAAATAAATGTTCTAAATGTCTTCTGTTTTCATCCAGGCTCAAATCAATTCGCCGGCATGTGTTTTTCATCAGCACGGCCTACTTCAGTGCATAAAAGTGTAATAAAAAGGTTAATTTTATTAAAAGTATTGAATATCTGAGAAACTATGAGGTTTAGACATAGGACTTCCCCTATACAAATTAAAAAGGAGAAAAAACCCCATCGAATAGCGAATTAAAAAAAGGGTAGTCGCATTTGAAAAAAATGAGTTTTATCATTTTTAAGTTTGTAAACTTTGACATTTTTTTATGGACACCCTGTATAACTAAATTCAAATTGGTTATTATCAAAATGTTAGTCTTTATCAGGACTAATATTATTATTAAAAAAATCAATCGCTTCAAAAAAAACGAGGTCGCTACGATTTTTTAAAGTTGACCTTGTTTATGGGTTATTTTTCGGAAAAAATTTATAATTTGGCAACACTGTCACTAAATCAAAAAATGAATAGATGATAATATGGAGGTTAAGATATGACACCGGAATACTGAAAAATTTATAGGGGGTTCCATTTAAAAAAATGTTTGTTTTTGTAACAGCGCAAAAATGGGACACCCTGTATTATTGAAAATAATTTTACGACGTTGATCTTTTCAAACCAATAATATTATGTACCAAACTTTTTTTTCTATCTCCTACAGGAAGTGCGCTAGGAATGCCGGACGCACTATTGGAGGACCCTGTATATTTCACTTCCTACCTCAATTATTATTTAAAAATTTAATTGTCGTATTAAAATTAATAGTGCAAACTTTTGTCACATTGGCGCTAATTTCATCATGACATATGCCTATCTACGCACGAATTCTGGTTCGTTCCTAGTGATTTTAGTTTTTTCAAAAATGGGGACCATTATTGACAAGTACCGATTTTAGTTTTTTCTTTTTAATGGTTATTGCTACTTTTGTGCGAATCCGTAATTCCCAACATGGTATGACTCATATGGCTATCAATACTTGAATACTGATTATTTATTGTTTCCATAATTAATATACTATATTATAGTTTGTAAATATTTTTTTAATATGTATATGAAAATTTTTAATGGACTTTGTCAGAAATATAATTCACCTTCGTATTATAAATATTAGTTTCCTAATATCAATTATACATATAATGCACATTTTGAGAATAACTAATCTGACAATTTGAATTGCGTTTGTTTCCAAAGCAACATGAATTAGTGGACGTATTTATTAGTATTTGACATGAAGGTATTTGAAATTCAAATTTTGATAGTGGTTTTCATCCCTTTCATGTCTGCTTGGACCCATATAAAAAATAAATACTGAAATACACGTTTCATTATTTGTATTATATAATATTTATTTTAAGTTTCGACG
The DNA here is from genome assembly GCA_949319165.1 of Sialis lutaria. NCBI lineage: Eukaryota > Metazoa > Arthropoda > Insecta > Megaloptera > Sialidae > Sialis > Sialis lutaria. The sequence goes on along the minus strand of OX439233.1, from coordinate 6,200,072 downwards.
ATAAAAAAGAAACAAAAAACACCCATTTTACCACCGTAGGAGTTAAATTTCGAAAAATCCTTTCTTTCGTATGATATTCACATCAAGACGCTTCGATTAGCACCCCAACCAAGTCAATAGCATTTTTAATTCGCGAGATTTCGTTCCGGAAAAAATGACACGTACATACGTATATACAAATTTTTTTCTGAAAATAGTATAAATATACTCTAATGACCTTGAAACATGAAAATATGTTAAAATTTTTGATTTCGATTTTCTAACCAATTACAATAACTTCTTATTGGGATGTTAAAAATGCATAAATTCAGTGCAACAAAAAATGTTTACTTACCTTTATATTGTTCTAAAATCTAAATTGACACTAAGGCTAAGGTATGTAAAGTATAAGGTAGTCTCATTACTCGGCGCGAGAGAGGGTAATACGTCATCTGGGGTGCCCAAATGAGGAGAGGAGGAATGATGTGCCCAATCATAACAAATGTAGCCTTGTAACTGGACGCGAGAAAGGATAACACGTCATCTGGAGTGCCCAAGCTGATTGGTCAAAAGCTAATGAGACAACCTGTGTTTTAATTAACCTTGTGTGAACACTTGAATACGCTCATGAAAAATTCATTTTCACTGCCTACGAAAAAAAACGTTATAGGAACGTTACAGTAAATCCACTGTTAGGGTTGCGTTTTTTTTTTTCATTTTGAGGCATTGAACACTATAAATATCAAAAATAAATAATACGGGCATGTGCATGTTGGGCACGCACGTGATAGAGTTCCGTAGTCATTCTCACTACGATTTATAAAAAAATAGTTATTTCAAAATTTTCGTGACTGAAGGGTTAAAATCAAAAAGTCATTTGACTTTTACTATTGCATTTTAGGAGACCTATCAAATGACACCCCACTCAATGGGGTAAATGAACAAAAATTCAATTCACTTTTCAGTCTATGAAAAGGGGGTTCAAAATCTTTTTGACAATATTCGTTATAATTTTCAGTGAAAGTCCCTACTAATTAAAAGCTACAGTCTGATTTTTTTTCAGATTTTTTGAATCGATAGTTTATAAAATAGAGAGGGGGGGGGGCTCTGACAATGACATTAAGAAGCAAATATATGTCAAATGACACCCCACTCAATGGGGTAAGTGGGAAAACATATGTGAGTTCACTTTTCAGTCTATGAAAGGTGGGTCCAAAATATTTTTGATAATGTTCGTTATAAATTCCAGTAAAAGTACTAATTAAAATCTACATTTTTTAAGATTTTTTGAATTGATAGTTTAGAAAATAGAGGGGGAGGACGCTTTTATGATGAATTTGGAGAGAAAATACATCGTGATTGAAGGGTTAAAATCAAAGGGTTCTGTTACATTTTTTGTTGCATTTTAGAAGACCTTTCTAACGACATCCCACTCAATGGGTTAGATGAATTTTTTTTTAAAACACTTTAAATTTTATGGTAGGGAAGCAGGGAGGTCTAAAAATTTGTTTTTTCAAAAACCTAATCATTTCAGTTTTTACGAGTCTACGACCGTATACCAAATTATATCTTATTATGTCAACATTTTTAAAAACAGACATGAAAAACTATAAGGGTTCCTAGTTTTCTACGGAACCCCTTAAAACCACAAAATTTAAAACACATAAATTATAACGTATGGCAAGTAACATATCGTTGTAAAATAGAGTAAAAAACAAAAATATGCTATAGTCAACATAGTGGCCCATAAGAAAAACTAAACTTAGGGCTTGTAACTCGGAAACTAAACGTGATATAAAAATTCTAAATGCTTTAAGAAACCGCAAACAAAAAGTATCTATCTACTTTAACAAAAAAGTTATAGCCATTTAAAGAAATTCTGAATTTTCAGTTTTTTCGGTATACCGCCTAAACTACATAGAATTATGAATATTTTTTGGTGTAGTAATACTCACCCCTTTCTTACAAATAATTCATCTCATTTAACCAAACCTGTATCTCTTATAGATACTGAGATCCCCATGCTGGAAAAGTTATCTGGGACACCCGGATATTTCCTGTAACGCCACTGTACACATACACACATATGAGTGGGTGTGAATGTTTGCTCAGCAGGTTAGAATAGAGACCGTTATACGTCCGCGTCATCCCGTGTGTGGCGCCATGTGAACGACGTCGTGGTAAACAATACATGAAAGTGTGACGCGTCACCAGTATGTGTGTACGGTGAGAAAATGGAGGGCGGGGGGGGGGGGGTGACACCCGGACGTGTTGTCACGGCGTGATGGTGCGACGGCGTCTCGTAACGAGCCCAAACCGGAAGAAAAGTTTTTGTTTCACAGTCAAAGGTTGCTGGATGTAAAAGTGTCAATGTAAATGTTGTAGGAATTTTCTTTATCTTTTTGATGCTTTTTTGGATAGAAGTAGTGTGTTTAAGAAAAGGGAGGAATAAATTGTTTGAATATTTTTACAGTTCAATAAGTTTGATATCAGTACCCTAATAATCTCAATTTGTCATCTGTCCTTCCGTATCAGAAAAAATATTTCGTAAACTACGTATACAGGGTATCCAAGATAAGCGTGAAATATATGGGATTTATTAAAATGTAAAAGATAAAGATTTGGTTAAATTAGATGAATTTTCTGTAAGGAAGGGGCGAGTTTAAGGTACACTAAAGTTATGGCTTGTAACTCGGGAACTAAAAATTCTTAAAACACCAATCAATTCTATACAAAAATGTGATTAACAAAAATTACCTATCTACTTTGATAAAAAAGTTAAAGCAATTTACAGAAATTCCAAATTTTTAATTTTTTGCTCTCTTAAACTGAATCAGTGAGAATTCCACTAATTCCCTCAGTGAAGGCAGAACTCACTGGAAAATCAGTGGTTCTCACTGATAACCAGTGACTTTTTTGCGCATGCGTCGCAAAAAGTCAGCTGGCATCCATTTTACGTTAAGAACGATTACAATGTGTTATAGTGGTAATTGCTTTTATCGTGATTAATAAGGTAAGTTTACATTTGTTTTTCTAATTATTAATATCATGATATGGTTTATATAATATACAATAATCCCAATAAAATAAAGATATAACATACTTATGATTTAAACGCGAAAATAAATTCTAACCTCATTTGTGTATTTCAAAATTTTCCATATACATACATGACAATAGTATATATGTTTATGGAAATTATATTAGAATTATTATTAAAAATTATGTTAAAGTATTAAAATTTCTGCCTGCTCTTCAATGTAAATAAACTTTTAGAATCTTAAGAAGAATTGGCAATTTATGTGGGCGAATAAACAACCTAACCTCACTTTTATTCTAATTGTAAGTAATATGCATTACTTACAACTTACAATGATTCTCAGTAAGCTTATATCTTTTTACCATACTTTTCTATTTTGTTATAGTTTATGTTGTTTTTAGATAAATAAATATTAATAATTTTTTTCAGTTATCCACTCTCTAAACCTGAAATAGTGAATTATCACTAATTCACAATGTATATTCACTATTTGCCACAGCTAAAAGTCGGCCACTTGGAATTAGTGCATATACACTTATGTACCCAGTGAAATGATGCACTTATGAAAACAGTGAATTTCACTGGGTACATAAGTGTATATGCACTAATTCCAAGTGGCCGACTTTTAGCTGTGGCAAATAGTGAATATACACTGTGAATTAGTGAAAATTAACTATTTCAGGTTTAGAGAGTGGATATACCGCCAAAGCCACATAAAATTATTAATAATTTTTGATGTAAAAATAGTCACCCTTTCCAATAATTCATCTTATTTAATCCAATCTGTATCTCTTACCGTTTAGGAAATCCCCATGCATTTCACGCTTATCTTGGAGTCTACACACATGGAATTTAAAACTAAAATTTGTTATCAAAACGATTTGTATGGTATCAAAATGTTGATTTTAACTAGAAGAATGTTACCATATTTTTTCATTTTTGTTTAAAGATGCATTTTTATGCTGACACTCTTGTCGAGCGTCAAATCTGATCACGTGACCGAATTTTAATGTCTGACTCATTTGGTCTATGGAGATATGGCGAAGGTGGGGGAAAAACAGCGTCAATACCTGTCTTGACTTTTAAATGTTTATGAGGTCTATGAAGTCTATCTGGATTTTATATTTATTGATTTGCTTTTCAATTAGACCATCGAAACTCAGTTTAATTTTTTTCACTTGACCATAAAATTCAAAATCTAACAAATGAGTTGTCCACGTGATTACTTTTGACCAGGGTGACCAGTTTCTGGAAAACCGGGAAAAGTTTTAAATAAAAATCACGGAAAAATGTAAAAATTCTGCAAAACCGGGAAAAGTCAGGGAAATTTGTATCAGAAAAATACTGGCCACCCTGTTTGACATAGAATGTGCATCAACATGAAAATGTACCTTAACTTATATCTAGTTAGTTGCAAGGAAGGGTCTTTAGTGAAAATATCATAAACAAATAGAAGGTATTATTTCGAATTTTGAAGAAATTTGGGTAAATTGAGTACTCAGTGGACACATGTGTGTAGAGAAAAAAAAGGTTTGGTAGGTAAAGCAGATTTCTGTTATAGGATAATACAGATCACTCGTATACTGATATCATTTATACCCATTTTTTAATTAATACATTTTTCAGGGTACAAGTTTCAGGATATAAAGTATGTAGCCTATATCCTTCCTCAGGATGCAATCTATCTCCCTTCCAATTTTCATCATAATCGATTAGGTAACAAACAGACAGAGAGACAGATACACTTTCGCATTTATAATATAAGTATGTATTTTGTAGTGACCTTAAGTAATAGTAATAGGTACTATCTTCTATTATAACTTGTGATTGAAACTATGTACCATAAGTACAAAATTCTTAAACTACAAAAGTAATGAATGAAAAGTAAAAACACAGCTACGTATTTTTTATTTTCATAAATTGCGGGGGCGTACTCACTGTAGTTTAATTTAAAATTATTTGAAATTGTTTTCATAAGTATTGTGACGTTCTCGGTAGGAAAAAAAACAGGTAAATGTTTTAATGATTTATAGAGAAAAAGTTCCCATATAAAAAGAGATCATAAATTGAAAAGTTGATTTATCGTTACACTTTCATGAAACCGAAGTTTTTGAATTCTATTAACGCAATTTATGTACGTATTTAAAAATATAAACAAAAAAACAATTGCGAATCAGATATTAAACTATAGTTTCGTGCCCGTTCTGTTGTACAATATATTCGACTATTTACATAATTATTTTAAATTATCACTTTAATTTTTTTTAAATTAATTAATAATTTTTAAAAACTACTGACGAATATTAAATTATGGGTAGCTATGTTCATCAGGCTCACCTTAACTATATGATGTAATTTTTATCTAAAAAAAGTATTATCTGACAAATGAAAGTGTTTTTCCCTATATATTGAAAAGGATAAAAAATTATCTTCGCTAATCATTATTAAGACAATCGATTAAACCAAATGATTTATTTTAAATTAGATATTTATTTAATCTTTTTTTTAACAGGTACATATTTTGAATTATTGAATAGTTTATTTCTCCTAAGGGTCCTAAGTTTTAGAGCTCAGGACATCAATGTGTCTTAAGTCGAACCTGTGTATTATAAATGCTACATTTCTGTTTATTTGTAACATTTGTAAATTTGTTAAATGTTCATATTATGTTATACACAGCCACTCACAAAAATATGTAGGGTTTATTTTTCAGATGTTTTTAAGCTTAAGATGGTTGATACTAGAGATGAGACGGATATCCGGTAACTATTCGGTATCCGGCCTTATTTTGTTATCCGGCTTGATACCGGATAGTAACGCATTATCCGGCCGGATACCGGATATTTAAAAAATACAATTTTTTATTTAAAAATTGCAAGAAAAAAATATTTGTGAGGCAAATAATAAGAAATTGACTTGTAAAATAACGAATTTTATCAAAATAAGAAATTCAATCACAATCAATTTTCAATTTTCTTCCCTTGGTAGAAGAAGAAGAAGGGTAATAATTAACCACTCATTAATTTTGATTATTAATTAATATTTCACAACACAATTTACTATTATACTCTATTTCATAGAGTAATATCCGGTCATCCGGCCTTATAGTTCACCGGTATTCGGTATCCGGCCAAAAAAATATCCGTTTCATCTCTAGTTGATAACATAGAAAAATAACAGAGTGATTTCGATGAAACTTTGAAAATAACAAGATATTTATATCAAAAAAAATCCTGTAAAAATTTCAAGGTCATTAGGAGAATAGTTTAAGAATTATTAAATACTTAAACAAAAATTACACCTTCACCACAAATATGCTATGTCTTTCTTTCTTTACAAGAAGTTCTCATCAGCCTAAGTACTGCCAGACTGGAATCGTTAGGCTCCTGATGAGGACTTCTTGTGAAGTCGAAACACGTGTCAAATGATATAGCATATTTGTGGAAAAGTAGTAATTTTAGTTTAAGTGACTAAAAAACCACAGTTTCTCCGTTTTTCAAATAAGATAGGGGAAACGGTACAATGATTGGCCACTGATAATGATTGGCCACTTTTCAGATTTTTTTTTTAAATAAGAAACATAGTAACTTAATAAAATCGAAATGCTTACTAAAATGGTAACCTAGTTTATTGTGATTGTTTTAAGAGCATATTTTTGAGTATACGCTTAATATTTTCAATAATAATTACATAACTTTGATTTTAAATTTTAACGTATTGTAATTTTGATATTTTGTTAAAGACATACATAAGAATGAATGAGTGAATAAAAATAAAATTTGTGTTAATAATTTGTAATATATTAAAACAGCTGTTAGTTTATATTGAAGCTAATTATTAAATGTAAATGTTTCAGATAGTAATTATTTTTCAAATATTATTTTTAAACTCTACTCGCCAATCATTGTGTTAACATATATAAGTTTTTCTAATGATTGGCCACTGGTGGTTAGTTATTATTTATAGGTAAAAAATATGCCTAAAAAATAAAAATAATAAAAATAATGTTACTAAAAACATAAACGATGATAACGTAGCTCATGAACAAACAAATTTAGATATAGAAAAAAAATCAGAAGAGAAGATTGATAAAATTTATGAAATGAGCGCCCCAGACAATTTTTTACATTATTTCAGCCCCTTGCCAACCCAGAATAATATTTATTGCTTAGAATTTTGATACTGTTTTATAAAAAATAAATTTTTGTGATGATACAATACTAAAATAAAAAACAGTTAATAACATGACAAATTTTCAAGTTTTGATATTCAATTTTAGTATTTTAAAACAAAATAAAAACGTAAAAATATGAAAGCTGGATAAACGAATATAAATTACTGAAAATCAACTTTTTTATAAAATAAAAAAAATGAGCAACAGAAAAATAACTGAAATAAAATGAAATAAACGAGCTGTCTCTCTTTTGAGTAACAGATTTGGGTAAAAACCCAAATCTCTTACGTAACAGAAATTGGCAATTACAAATAAATGCAAAATTTGCTGACTAATTATTACCTTTGTAGAAGTTTTATACAATTTTCCATCTATTACTATGGCCAATAATTGTAAAAAATACTATGCCAATCATTAAAAAAAATGGCCAATCATTATGCTTTTTTGAGATATTTTCTATTTTATGCTGGTTTTCGTTTTTCCTTAAACTTATAGTTGTAATACATATACCAAGAATAAAGAACTAAAGAACTAAATAATGAACATATTACTGTATTTATATTCCATTTATCACTAATATTAAAGGAATAACGTTTTTTTCTTTCGAGTGGCCAATAATTATACTGTTTCCCCTATTAAATAAACAAATTAACATGCATTATTATGAAAACTGCATAATTTCGAGACATGACAGGACTTTTCAAAGTGATGTGACAGAGAAAATTAGATAAAAAATTGAGCATACATTTTTTATTCGCATTTACAAAGATGACTGTGAATTTTCATAATGATTAGGAACCGCGTTATTTAACTAAAAAATGATAAGTGTGAGAAAAAAAGAGAGATGTATCTATGTGATTTCGCATGCTCCAGAGAGAGATACACCCTGCCTTTACTCTATGCTTATCCACAGGCGCTTTCCCCGTACCGTTCCTCGCATCAAAGCGCCCAACAACCTATAGTGTCAACTTCCTTAAGCTTAAGAATGAAAGTCTTTTTTTCTGTATTGTCTATCTAACACAATCGCATCTTCCCATAATTTCCCGCAGTGTTATTGTGTATCAAAAACAGATCTTCCGTAAAATGTGGTAGATGATTCAGTAAAAATATCTGCTACCTCGTGTTTTTTTGTGTAAAGAAAAATTATACTATAAAAAATTGTAATTAACTTTGATATATAAAAAATATAATGCTCTACAAAAAAAATTCTATACAATTTTCACGTTATATGCATCTTTTTAAAAATTTTCAGATTAAATTAAAAAATTTATTAAAAAAATTACCCAGTACAAACAACAAACCCAGTTTCATTAATATCGGTGTTGTGGTTTATGAGTTATGCATGTAATAAGGATTTAGGAGACTAAAAAACACAGAAAGTGTTCCTTTTGACCTGAAATAGAAAAATCAAATGAAATTAAATCGAAGACAAAATATTTTCTCCCTACAAAAATGATAGCATAACTGACTATATTTTTCAGAGGGGGGGGGGGGAGGTTGACGACCACATGTGGCACCAGACGACCACACAGAAAAACTTAAACTTAAAATTTGTTCAAATTCTTAGTAAAAATGATTCATATTTAAGAAATAGTACAAGCAATGTAATTTGGAATTGATAAACCAATATAATATAAGTTTTTATTACAAAAAGCGGAAACTTTTAATGTTATAGAGCAGCGGTTCTTAAACTAGGGTCCGCGGACCCCCGGGGGTTCCTATGAACTTTTGCCGGGGGTCCGTGAAACATATACTTTTACATTTCTATTTATCATTGCTTAATTAGTATCTAACGACCTTCTTTGTTTTTCTGTCAGGGGAGGGAGAGATCCCTGAAAAATAATTGTTCAAAATGGGGTCCCTACATCACACAAGTTTAAGAACCGCTATTATAGAAAAAAATATTTTAACTGAATTTACTATAATAACTAAATGTTTTTTAATGATTGATTTGATTAAATGATCATCTGTGCAGGTTGGGGGGGGGGGGATCTCGCGTTGACCAAGACTGACCCTGAATAAATATTTATACTAAATTAAATACTTTTTTTTAATAAAAAAAATATTACATAATTTTTGCACCAATTATTGTATATTTACTTATAACATTAGATATGTTCTAATAACTAATACATTAGAATCATAACCCGCCAATGGGGGCAAGGCTGACAGGATTATAGTCCTGGGGCCCGACGCGGCGAGCAAAAAAAGTATTTGATTGATGTTTACGAATTAAAATTTCTAATAGAAAGATTAAAAATAAACAACTTACTTACCAAAAGTAAATTTATTTTGGAGTCCGCCAACAATTTCAATTACAGATCCAGGGATCTGTAATAGGATGTGAGGGCCATGATTGGGATATTTAGGTTATTTTTAAACCATAAAATAGGCATGTAATCATTTAAAAGCACAGTCTATTTTACTGGAAAATTTACGTCAAACCAAACAAAAAATTAGTGGAACATAAACCGGAATGGACAAACTAACAATAGACTCATGAATCATGAAAACCAACAAGGGATTTTCAATAAACTGTGATTATTTACTCTGATTTGCGAGGGTGAATTTATGATTGATGCAATACCGGGGAGGTGTCAATCAGTATGTGTTAACTTTTTAACAAATTAATGTTTTAAATTCATGTGTGCTTAACACATAATAATATCGACCGGTTATGAGATACTAGCGGAATCCCGCGACTTCGCTCGCGTATACTTTGAAACCTATAAAAAAACGTAAATATCTCGGATTTTAGTTAAAAATTGTAAAAACTAACCGTCTGTCTACCCTCGCCATTAAAGGTTGAATATCGAATTTTTTGTGAAAATTATTTTGCCCGACTACAGAACAGATAAATATATCAAAAACACAGACCCTGTCTACTCCCGCCATTAGGGGTTGAATGTCGAAATTTTTATTTTAAAAGATTACTATTTTGCCCGAATTTACCTTTAGTAAAGCAGGTAATATTATCTAAATCCATCCTCGTCCCCGTCCCATGTTATTAGGGCTTGAATATCGAACTTTCATTTTTTAATTGAATATTAATTTGTCCAAAACATTAATATCATCAACAATTATGAAGATAAATTTATCAAAATTTACCCCCCCCCCCATTCTCATAGGGGTTCAATTTTCGTAACTATCTTTGTAGTACCTACGTGTGCCATGTTTCATTCGGTGAATACAAAAAAAAATATTTTACAAATTTTTCCACCCGCCTAACACCTTAGGGGTTAAATTTTGGGAAATGCTGAAGTAATTGTTTCATTATTTATATTGTAGAGTATGTTTGATAAGTTTCAATTAAATGCGAAAAAAAATTTTTATATAAACTTTGACACCCTGTTTTAACACCGTAGGGGTTGAATTTCAAAAAATCCTTTCTTAGTGGGTGCCTACATCATATAAGGAAGGCACCTACGAAAATTCACGTTTCTAGGTCCAGGGGTTTGGGCTGTACGTTGATATATGAGTGAGTGAGTGAGTGAGTGAGTGAGTCGTTAAGGACAAACTTTTTTATAGATATAGATTACAGAACAAATTGAAGAATTCAGTTATTCCATAAATTAAAAGGGTATATTTAATTGCACTATATATTAGATAGTATTTAGTATTTACATTGTACATCGAACATTTTCAATACTTTGCCCTTAAAATTTTGCAGTACCTATGCACTTTTATATACATCGAACATAAATTTTAATACTTTCCACATAAAATTTTATAGTATCCACTTTATACACATGTATGTACATAAATATTAATACTTTTTTTAATACATAAGGTAAGTATTTAATTTATTTAAATTATAGAAAATCACATTAAAAATATTAAATCTATTGGGTCGAAATGAAGTTGGTTAGTTTATATGTTAGGTTAAAATATAGAAAATTACAAAAATCATACTAAAAATATTAAATATTTGAACTAAAGGAAGGAGGTTAGGTAAAAATATAGAAAATCACAAAAATGTATTGAAATTTTCTATATTTTTACCTAACATACCTGCTAACCCTTTTTTCGATTTTAAATAAAACAGCCCTGATAGCTCCCCCCATACGGGGGCCGTGAATTTAATATATTAAGTTCAATTTTAGATCAGGAAATGTTATCTGGAAAGGGGTTGCTGGTTAAAAATACGTTGTCAAAAAAGATTTTCCCCAAAAGTTTTTTTTGTAAAGAAATATTTTAATAAAAGTTCGGATTGTTTCTCTTACTTACGAAATTTTGATAATTTTTGGACTTTTTTTAATATTTTGATAGTTAATATAGCACAAAGAAGAATTATGTAATTCATGATGGGTCATTCGTAAAAAGTATAAGATGTATCTATTATTTACAAAAAATAAAAATAAATAAAATAATGTAAAAATTCCACCTAAATATTTTATTGTTCTCGAATAATATCAAGATATAATATTGTGTTCAAAAACAGATTATTACGTTTATTTTGTATTATCTTTGATATATGTATCTATATTTCTTTGATATATTTTGTGAAAAACACCTGAACAAATAAATATGATATGTATTTATTGTTAAATTGTATAAAATTTTAGAAGAAACATTTCTTCTCCAACATTGATAATTTTACAAACAAATAAATGTATTTTAAACTAAAAATACACCTGTGGTTAAGGTGTATTTTTAGTTTAAGTGACTAAGGAACCACAGTTTCTCCGTTTTTCAAGTAAGAAATAAATGTATGTTTTATGACAATGGTATATATCAGGGCTGGCCAACCCGCGGCCCGCGGGCCGCATGCGGCCCGCAGAGCTTTTTTGTGCGGCCCGCGACCACATATTATAATTGAATAATTTTTTATATTGTTTAATATCGGGTATTTCAGAATGTCTTAAGTAGGTTTAAATTTCCCGCGTATCGTAATATTCGTTGTTAGGCCACAGCAATTTTTAAATAATAAGAGAAAGAAAACACATGTACATATATAGACCTATTCCATACAATATGCTCTGTAATGAAAAATAATAAAATGTTTATTTTTTTATTTTAATTTTCTATGGTCTCTAAAACTAAAACGGAGGATGAGATGACAGAGTGCAATTGTACTCTTATGAACAAAAATATTTTTAACATCTGGAAACAATTTAGTAGACTACTCACCTTTTTGGGAGAATCCCTTCAATAAAACATAGTTTTTTGATATTTTTCTGAGAATTTGAACCATTATTATTATTCGCAATGTTATTTTTTAAACAGGATTTTTTATATTGTATTTTTCCCTTTCTCTGATAATACTATAAATGCCAAAAAAACATAATTGTTTTTTCCATTTAAGAAAAAATTACAGCAACAATAAGAGAACTTAGTAGCAACATTTTAGTTGAAGCAGTCGTAACTATTTCAGATTTACAGTGATGTAACACTTGATTTTTACTCTTGCATTAAAAAAAATATATATGAAAGCGATTAGAAAAAAAATTAATATGTCAAAATTCGTATATACATATAACTATTCATATTTATGTGCGGCCCGCGGAAATTTTTGGGTCGTCAATGCGGCCCGTGGTGCAATTTGGGTTGGCCAGGCCTGGTATATATGATAAAAGAAAATTATTCATAGGTAAAGATATCTACATATATAATAATACATTATAATGTATGTATATGTATAGAACATATGTAGTATTAAATATATTCCATGTACTGTTGTACATAACATTACAGAAAATGTCATTTGAGTTATTATTATGAATACTAGGGGCTGTGCCCCTGGGCGCTTCGCGCCCCAACCCCCTTTCACGCCATATTTTTTACACAAATTTACTCGGGTCTGCGACCCTCGTATGTGTATATATCATACTCGTTCCACTATTTTTTGATAGTTAATTTTTTAATTTGGCGGAGATAATCAATATTACAATTTTCAGTAATTTTACATGTACAAATTACCTAATCACAAATTTACTCGGGTCTCAGCCTTCGGCTGCGACCCTCGTATGTGTATATTATAATAATTTTCCATTCTTTTTGCTGACACTCATTTTTTTTTTCTTAAATTGGCGGTGATAATCACTTATCAATATTACAATTTTCAGTAATATTACATGTATAAATTACCCAACCTAAAATGTACTGTTATTTATTAAATGGTTAACTTTTTATTTTTATATATTCCTGAAGTTTTTAATTTTTTTTTCAATTTTAATCAAAATTAAATTGTCTACGTCACTTTTAAAAGCAATTTAAATTATTTTCATGCGCGCCCCTGACTTAATTATAATTTAAAAAAAGATTAATATATCAATCTCAACTTTAAAAAAAATAATAATTCATAAATAATTTTTTTTGAGGCGCTACTGATCTATATTATTATTTTCATATTTTTTTGAAATTTCTAATTTTTGAACAATTAAATTTTTTTTTGAGACGCTACTGACTTATTTATTTTTAAATGTGAACTTTTGGATTAATTGCATCAATCACCTACAACAAAACTATTAAAAATTATATTTTTATACAATTTCATTAAAAAAAAAACACAAATTTAAAAATATTTGAAACGCCGTCCCTGATTTAAATGAAACATGTATACATTACCCAACCTAAAATGTACTGTTATTTATTAAATAACTTTAAAAAAATTGCACTTTAAAAAATAGCAAATTTAACTATTTTCATACGACGCCCCTGACTAAATTATAATTAAAAAAAAATTATTAATACATCAATCTCAAAACTTTCAAAAAAAATAATAATTCATAAATAAATTTTTTTGAGATGCTACTGATCTATATTATTCTATATTACAATTTTAATATTTTTCTGAAATTTCTAATTTTTGAACAATTAAAATTTTTTTAAGTTTTTACAAACGTTACGATATGTGACAATTTCATATATTTAAAACGACTCCAGTCCCTAACTTAATTATTATTTTTAAATGTGAATTTTTGTTCAATTTTAATCAAAATTAATTTGTCTACATCACTTTTTAAAAATCGACTTAATTATTATTTAAAAAAAAATCCATAAATAATTTTTTTTAGACGCTACTGATCTATATTATAATTTTCATATTTTTCTGAAATTTCTAATTTTTGAACAATTAAAAAAAAAATTTTGAGACGCTACTGACCTATATTATTATTTTCATATTTTTCTGAAATTTATAATTTTTAATTAATTAATTAATTAATTTTTTTTAAGTTTTTACAAAAGTTACGAACTGTGACAGTTCCCAAAAATTTGATATATTTAAAACGACACCAGCCCCTGACTTAATTATTTTACTTTTGGATAAATTGCATCAATCTCCTACAACAAAACTCTTAAAAATTATATTTTTATACAATTTCATTAAAAAAAAACACAAATTTAAAAATATTTGAAACGCCGTCCCTGATTTAAATGAATAATTTCAACAATTAAAAAAAAATCAACAATTTCACTCAAAATAATTTTTTTACAAACAAAAAATGTCACATGTAAAAAATCACGTAATTTTGGAACTATCAAATCTAACGTCATCAAAAATTTTAAGGATAGAAAACCTTCTAGAACATTCTCTGTCATCTGTCACCTGTCATCTGTCACCTGTCATCTGTCAAAAGTACGTAAATCAGACAGAAACATATGATTTCGACCAATCAAAGCTACAGATTTAAAAAAAATGCCGACGGTATTTTATCATAAAATTTAATTTTAACAAAATTTTTCACGTACTTTTTCGAAAAAAAAATCACAGCTCAGAGACCTTTCATAACTAAGAAATGAAATATAGCCTATTGACTGGAAAAAGAGTCAAGCTACATGACAAAAAAAAAATTATCAAAATCGGTCCGGTGGTATCAGAGTCTATAAAGCTATAGTTTCGTGCGGACATATATATATTATATATATATATATACTAGGGGCTGTGCCCCTGGGCGCTTCGCGCCCCAACCTCCTTTCACGCCATATTTTTTACACAAATTTACTCGGGTCTGCGACCCTAGTATGTGTATATATCATACTCGTTCCACTATTTTTTGATAGTTAATTTTTTCATTTGGCGGAGATAATCAATATTACAATTTTCAGTAATTTTACATGTACAAATTACCTAATCACAAATTTACTCGGGTCTCAGCCTTCGGCTGCGACCCTCGTATGTGTATATTATAATAATTTTCCATTCTTTTTGCTGATACTCATTTTATTTCTTAAATTGGCGGTGATAATCACTTATCAATATTACAATTTTCAATAATATTACATGTATGAATTACCCAACCTAAAATGTACTGTTATTTATTAAATGGTTTACTTTTTATTTATATATATTCCTGAAGTTTTTAATTTTTGTTCAATTTTAATCAAAGTTAATTTGTCTACGTCACTTTTAAAAAATAGCAATTTTTTAATTTTTTTCATGCGCGCCCCTGACTTAATTATAATTAAAAAAAAAGATTAATATATCAATCTCAACTTTCAAAAAAATAATAATTCAAAAATAATTTTTTTTGTGGCGCTACTGATGTATATTATAATTTTCATATTTTTTTGAAATTTCTAATTTTTGAACAATTAAAAAAAAATTTTGAGACGCTACTGACATATTTATTTTTAAATGTGAACTTTTGGATAAATTGCATCAATCACCTACAACAAAACTATTAAAAATTATATTTTTATACAATTTCATTAAAAAAAACACAAATTTAAAAATATTTGAAACGCCGTCCCTGATTTAAATGAAACATGTATAAATTACCCAACCTTAAATGTACTGTTATTTATTAAATAACTTTAAAAAAATTGCACTTTTAAAAAATAGCAAATTTAACTATTTTCATGCGACGCCCCTGACTAAATTATAATTTAAAAAAAATTATTAATTTATCAATCTCAAAACTTTCAAAAAAATAATAATTCATAAACAATTTTTTTTGAGGCGCTACTGATCTATATTATAATTTTCATATTTTTCTGAAACTTTTTTGAACAATAAAAAATGTTTTTAAAAAAAAAAATTTTATGTCACGCCCCTGACTTATTTACAAACGTTACGAAATGTGACAGTTCCCAAAAATTTCATATATTTAAAACGACACCAGCCCCTGACTTAATTATTATTTTTAAATGTGAAATTTTGAATAAATTGCATCAACAAAACTATGAAAAATTATATTTTTATACAATTTCATTAAAAAAACACAAATTTAAAAATATTTGAAACGCCGTCCCTGATTTAAATGAATAATTTCAACAATTAAAAAAAAATCAACAATTTCCCTCAAAATTTTTTTTACAAACGTAAAAATCCTAAAAGAAATGGATAGAAAACCTTCTAGAACATTCTCTGTCATCTGTCAAAATGCACGTAAATCAGACAGAAACATATGATTTCGTCCAATCAAAGCTACAGATTTAAAAAAAATGCCGACGGTATTTTATCATAAAATTTAATTTTAACAAAATTTTTCACGTACTTTTTCGGAAAAAAATCACAGCTCAGAGACCTTTCATAACTAAGAAATGAAATATAGCCTATTGACTGGAAAAAGAGTCAAGCTACATGACAAAACAAAAATTATCAAAATCGGCCTGGTGAATCCAGAGTCTATAAAGCTATAGTTTCGTGCGGATATATAAATAAATATATATATATTCATACACGTTTATATTATAGTGTGATATTCATACACGTTTATATTATAGTGTGATGAAACCAAAACAATACCTGTTTATTTTATGTTAATTAAAATCTCATTAGAATGCAAATATATATTATTTAGTTCGAAATTATTCTACAAAACTACATGGGCTATAGAAATCTATAATTTATATTAATAGGCGATTATCGAAAATTGTCATACCTTTTTTAGGGTTCCGAAGAAACCCTATTAATCTCATTTTGTCGTCCGTCCGTCCGTCCTTTTCACTCAAAGCTCAATAGCTCGTAAACTATATAAGCTAGAACCTTGACATTTTTACTGAATACCTATGTAAAATGACACCCTCTAGTAAAATATGTACAAATATTTTGGAAAAATAATTTTTTAGGGGGGGGGGGGTGCTAAGAAGTTAAAGACAGGCAAAAAAAAATTTTTTTTTATATCGAAATGTAGATCTCAGTGAGTAGAATATGACACTATTTTTTTTTCTATAAATTATAAATGGCGCCTGCAGGGGGCTTCAAGAAAACAAAAATTTGTCCACCCCCTCTCTAGCTCGGTAACTACTGAAAAAAATGGTAATGGGGCGTCATGGAATTTATTTATTTTCATATCTAGGCTTGTGGGGTGTCAAAATATAGATCTGAATTAATAGAATATGATCCTATTTTTATATTTATTTTTAATTCAAATATGCACCTGTAAATGGCTCTAAACAGTCCACGTAGTATATACTTCGGAACTCTTATGGCATACACTGGTGTGTCTTGACAAATTTTTTTGTATTTATTATAAAAGGATGGGAATGAAACTTATATCATTCGGAAAGTACTGTGCCATAGATGTGCTCACAAAAATGTGTGTATGTTGCCGTTAAGGCAGATAAAATATTGACTGAATTTCAACCAGGGTGGAGTCGGAGTCGGTAAAAATGTACCGACTCGGGCTTTAATTAAATAATGATTTTTACTCCTTTACACACTTAATAGTTTTCGTTCGTTTTGAATTTTGAAGTACAATGATTTGAAACTGTCAATTCTGGCCGAAACCAGAATCACTCAAAAAAATTTTGCCCGAAAACAGAATTAAAAAAAAATTTACAGTAATACGAAGTCGTAGGTTTTTGTACCGACTCCACAGCATTGATTCCAACCGTAGGCTATACTAGTATATTTATAATTACAATAACGGGCCATCCATTCAGTGCCGGATTTACCCTATGTGATGCCCTAAGAACTAATCATGTAAAGGCCCCCTTTTGTAATTCTGACGACTGAAGACTTTTTTTTTCAGCCCTCACATTTCTGAAGACCTTTTTTTTAGTCATCGCCAAAAATTTCATTCACATTTCTCCCAATTAAATGGTATTTTACGCTGATGCTCTTTTATGGTGCCCCTTAAATTCGGGTGCCCTAAGCAATTGCTTATTTTGCTTATAGGTAAATCCGGCACTTCATCCATTAAATAAGTCACCCGAAATTCACGCATTTGAGCCCTCTCCTTCCTCTTTGTCATTTTCAACCCGTGCCTAATAGTACGTGACAAAATACGGACCCCCCCCCCCCAAATGAATGATAATTTTTAATTATTAGTAACATACAAAAATTTTATTGAAAAATTCTCATTTCTTTATAGATTTTTTGAATCACATACTTACAATTTAGTGAAAACCCGAGATCTCTAGGTGGTCAAGGGGCCGAAATCTCTATTATAAGACGGACGGACGGAAACTGTTTAAATGTCTGATAACTTTTTCTAAGGTGTATCTATAGTAAATGAGACGTTTCGTATCTTTCTCGTATCATGAAAATTGAAGCCATTTCGTTTGTAATATATAAACTACACTTTTTATTAACGACTCAATGATTTAAAACGAAGTTAACCATTATTCATTTTTTTCTACTTTTATTTCCCAACTTCTACACTTTTTTATTCTAAAAAAAAAACTCTAAGCATAATTTTTCCTGAAAGTTTTCATAAATATCTTTTATCAAATTTATGTCTGATATAATTAATTTTTCGACATGTTTTTCTAAAATGAAGCAAGTTTCTTATGAATGAGATAAAGCAAAATAGACAATAAACTTGAAACTTTTCCCTTGTTACTTTTTTTTCGTAATTCGTAACTCTCAAATTTTGATTGGTAATTTTTAGATACAAATTAATTAACCTAATTTGGTGAAGTTACGTTTTTTATAAAGACGGGAACTTTAACGAAGCTAATTTAAGTTCTGCTAATAGCTTCTAAGAATTAAATTTTAAACAAAAGACAGTGCAGTCATTTATTGATTCATGACTTCCCAATTATATTTTTAATCCTTTAAATCAGTGGTTACCAATGTTAAAATTCCTATGTATTCCTATATACCCCCGAGCAGGTTAGGGGGGGGGGGGGGCATGAAAAAATGCATTTACAATCGTAATTTAGAAGCTGTTTTTCATGTAAATAATCTGCCGTGTGCCACGGGACTTTCTTATACATAATAATGATAGTGAACAGTGTACGTGATTTTTATTTTATTGAAGGATATTTCTGACAAACTAATAAAAGATAGAAAAAAATGAATGGAACATAAACTATAGAAATATTATTATAAACATTATGTATAGAACGAATTTTGTTTAACGTAATTACTAAGACGGAAACGGATGTTTACTCTTGCCATTTATATAAATTTTGGATTTATTTTTGAAATAAGACAAAAATGTTTTTGATAAAAAATGTCGAGTATGTTATTATCTATAATTTATTCCCCATACATTTTTTCCAACACTTATGATTTAGCCAGAAAGAATTTTAAAAATAATTATTTAGAATTCAAGTCTCTGCAATACGTATAAGAAAGTCTCATGACACTCATGGCAGATATTTCTTCTCTGTTATGAACCATTTGAAATGTAGTTAAAAACGAATACTTTAAAAATTAAATTTGTTTTTTCGAAAAAATAAATAGAACATAAATTATAGACAATAATGTTAGCTACAATTTTTAACTTGGACATTTTTCTCTAATTTGCACTGTTTCAATGTAATTCGAAAAATTCAAAAATCGATGTGGGTAAACATCCGTTTTCAAAAATAGGTTTTCTTCCCAGGCAAAAATCAATCTTAATTATAAAATCTTCACCCTAGATATGAACCTCACTCAAAATGTGTTTGTTGACATAAATTGTAAACAATAAAAAATAAATAATGTTTCGTATTATCCAACTTCTTTTACATTCTATAGTAGCACTATATTCTTTTATTAATTCTAGTAATGTACCCTGTTCTCTTTAACTAAAATTAACTCGTTTTTTATCACATTTAATATAATAATTTCAGGTTAATTTTTAGTTTGACACATGAAGGTTTGACATAAAAGCCGCCATTTAAACTTATATTGAGTGAGGTTCATATCTACGGTGAAGATTAACTGATAAACGTCAATCTGAAGTTTAAACTCATATTGAGAAACCGGGCCTAAGCATTTTCTTATATTAAGCTGAAATCTATTTTTCGGTGAACATTTTTGTATGAGGGTGGGGGGAAGGGGGCGCAATGAGAATTGTGATTGAAAATGGGGTCGCAAGTACTAAAAGGTTGAGAAACGCTGGCTTAATTACCTGTATTATAATCAAGTAGTCATTTTCTGAAAACCTGCCCTATATTGTAGTACCTATTTGTTATTAATTAATAATATAGTTTTTTTCTCATTTTA
This sequence comes from Sialis lutaria, assembly GCA_949319165.1. Taxonomy (NCBI): domain Eukaryota; kingdom Metazoa; phylum Arthropoda; class Insecta; order Megaloptera; family Sialidae; genus Sialis; species Sialis lutaria. The sequence goes on along the minus strand of OX439233.1, from coordinate 6,179,552 downwards.
GGATCTATAGTTGTATGTTATTATATTAGAACATAATATTTTATTATTTTTGTTCAAGCAATTCGAACTTGGTATACGCTATCATCACGCTATCATTCAAAAGATCTAAGCAGTGAATATTTATATTTTTGAATGAGTGGGTAACACCGGGCTCTAGAAGATATTACTCGCTAAAAGTAAATGTACTTACATTAACTTCATCTTGTCATCCATAAATAAATTGATAACTAATAACACATAACTTTATTTCTATTTTTTCATATTTATTAATTTCTTATTTGATAGGTTTTACAACAATTTTTCCCATTGGTGACATTAAAAAAACTAATTATTAATTAGAATGTATTAATTTATGTCTTTTCAAACTTGATTTATTTTTATAACTATGTTCACATTGGTTGCATTTAAATGGTCGTTTATCAGAATGTGTTAATCTATGTTTATTTAAATCAGCTTTTCGTATACAACTATGTTCACACTTGTCGCATTTAAATGGTCGTTTATCAGAATGTGTTAAACAATGTCTATTCAAATCTGTTTTTTGTTTACAACTATATTCACACTTGTCGCATTTAAAAGGTCGTTTATCAGAATGTGTTAATTTATGTGTATTCAAATGACCTTTTCGTATACAACTATATTCACACTTGTCGCATTTAAAAGGTCGTTTATCAGAATGTGTTAAATAATGTCTATTCAAATTTGATTTTTGTTTACAACTATATTCACACTTGTCGCATTTAAAAGGTCGTTTATCAGAATGTTTTAATTTATGTATTTTCAAATCACCTTTTCGTAGACAACTATATTCACACTTGTCGCATTTAAATGGTCGTTGACCAGTATGTATTAATATATGCTGTAGTAAATTACTTCTCTGTTTAAAGTATTTGATGCATAGATAACATTTATATTTCTTCAAATTCACACTCTGGTTAGTAGATTTTGACTTATATTTAACTGCTTTATTACCATTGCTTGAATTGTTTGAACTGTTATTTGTTTCTTCACTAAGATTATTTTGTTCTTGGTTATTTGTAATGTCGGTGTCTGTCAGATTTACTTCATTAACTGCCGAGTCTCCCTGAAAAACGACAATTTATAACACGATATAATATTTATTTTACAATACAAAATTTTAAATTAATGTATATAAAACTACACATATTGTGTTTTCTTGTATTTTTAAATTAAGTTTGACAAAATGTACAGTATAAACAGGTTATAACGACATCGAAGGGAACGGTCATATTGGTCGTAAAATGCGAACTGTAGTAATAACTGGTGAAAATTCAATTATATGGGATTCAGTTGGACTTTTATTTGAAGTAGTTAAAACCGATACGTCGTATTTAACCGATGTCGTTATAACCAGTTTCTACTGTATATTATCTAAGTGAACATTGTTACTATACCTAATAGGAATTCATCAAATATTTTTATTGTAAAGAAAATTATGAAAAAAATAATAACAATAGTATCTATAAATTTTGTTTCATAATATTCATTAGGTATAGAATTAAAATTATTCAATAATCTTGTAACTAAAAAATAAATTCTTCAATAGAAAGCTTCGATCGAACTGATTCGCTATACCGGGTGTTCCAGATAACTTTTCCAGCATGGGGATCTCAGTATCTAGAAGAGATACAGGGTTGGTTAAATGAGATGAATTATTTGTAAGAAAGGGATGAGTATTACTTCATAAAAAAATATTCATAATTCTATGTAGTTTAGGCGGTATACCCAAAAAACTGAAAATTCGAAATTTCTTTAAATGGCTTTAACTTTTTTGTCAATGTAGATAGGTACTTTTTGTAGACGGTTTCTTTAAGCACTTTTTTATGTAGAATCTATTGGTGTATTTAGATTTTTTTATATCACTTTTAGTTTCCGAGTTATGAGCCCTAACTTTAGTTTTTCTTATAGGCCACTAAGTTGACTATAGCATATTTGAACGTGTTTTTTTACTCTACTTTACAACAATATGTCATTTGCCATACTTATTGTCAAAAAAAGTACTAAATACCAGTGATATTTTTGAAGTATTTTAGTACAAACATTTAAGTGAGCCATGAAAAAAAAATTGTAAACAAAAATCACAATAACAACAATCAGAATAACAAATGACTAATTGAAAACAATGAACTATTTAAAAAAAATACATTATAATTTTTTTTCGACAATAAGTATGGCAAGTGACATATCGTTGTAAAGTAGAGTAAAATACACGTTCAAATATGCTATAGTCAGTGGCCTATCAGAAAAACTAAAGTTAAGGCTCATAACTCGAAAACTAAAAGTGATATAAAAAATCTAAATACACCAATCGATTCCACATAAAAAAGTGCTTAAAGAAACCGTCTACAAAATGTACCTATCTACATTGACAAAAAAGTTATAGCCATTTAAAGAAATTCCGAATTTTCAGTTTTTTGGGTATACCGCCTAAACTACATAGAATTATGAATATTTTTTATGAAGTAATACTCACCCCTTTCTTACAAATAATTCATCTCATTTAACCAACCCTGTATCTCTTATAGATACTGAGATCCCCATGCTGGAAAAGTTATCTGGGACACCCGGTATATCTACTATGTTAAAATTACTTTTTTAATAAATATTAATTACTAAAACGGTAAAAAATTGTGGGAAAAAATATTTTATTAAATATTTTTTTTTATTTTCAGTGGTGCAATTTTCAAAAATAATTTTTCTAATTTCTTAATGCAACTACCTCTTTAAGGGGGAAAGCCACTGTGATGGAAAGAAAATTTTTTTGTTAGATTTTTTTAAGTAGGTATACATACTCATAAATATGTATACAAAAAATTGAGTTTAAATTCCGAAAATTGACAGAGTTACAGTCAATTTAGTAAGACGAGGTAGCGCGGCCGGTTATGATATAACAAAAACATTAAACACGTTTATCTAGAAATGACATTGTTCGACCTGGTTGACATGATTCCTCAAAGACTAATGAACCAATTTCATATTTTTTTTATAATTTTTGTAATTGTAGTAGCTATCGCTACTTTTGATAATTATTATTTTTAAAACCGCTCTAATAAAAAAATAGGTCTTAAAAATGAAAAAAAAATTCAAACGATCGCCATTTTGTGAAAAAATAAAATAAAAAACGGCTACGTGCAAAGATAGCTACATTCATACAGTTATTGATATTTTTTTTTATATAACCCTTCTCGAAATTTCGAGTGAACCATAGAGAAAAAAATTTTTTTTGGTCGTCACATCGAAGCTCATAACTTTTGTAAATATTTAATATTTTTCAATAATAATTGATATTAAATTAGTTGAATATAATATATACTTAATAAAACCTCTTTATACTGATTTAAAAATAATTAGTTATATCTGAGAAAAAAATTCCCAAACATTGACAATTTTTTTATGTGGGATCTATTTTCATATCAGGCTAAACAACATACTTCAATTTTATTACAATTCGTGACATAAAATGTTTATTGTTGTCACAAATCAAAAAAAATTAAATAAAAATTTCTGTTATGTACTTGATAGAAAAGGCTACATACTTTTGCCGTTTTATACATTTAATTGACTACATATTTAGGACTTATTTCGTGGATATTTCTATGCTTGTTAGCTATTTTATGTTGCATATAACCAAATTCCAGTCCCAGGTTTTATTTATTTATATTACTCTAACTTTAATAACACAGTATTATCAATATTTTTAATTACCTTGGGTTCTTGTTTGTAATGTATTGCAAATTCATCATAAATTTCAATATCTTGCAGTAGATTGATGTCTTCCTCTATATCTTCTTGTTTCACGTGAGACATTATTAAACACTCAATTTTAAGTTCAAATCTCACAATACAAACTAAATAAGTAAAACTCTGAACTATGTTAGTCAAACATGGCCAAACAATAGTGAACATAAAATAATAATAATAAAAATACAATATTAATTAACAAAAGCAAGTTCAGACTTCAGAATCATCACTAGACTGCAGACTATAAAGGCTAGAAACAGGATACTAAACTCGAGTGGAAGAGGTAGACTGAAAAGCGGAACCTGGAGGGGGCGGTCCGCCTATACATGCGGTACGTATACAACTATATTGTTGCGTAGTTAACTACTAAGGAGAGATTCGAACACGAGAGACCACCCACTTCGAGGGTCATATTTTGACTCATAAAATTATATTACAGAGTTTACTCTCCTGTTTCTAGTCTTCATGGTACAGACCTTAGATAAGGAAAGACTATGGATACATAACAACCAATGCTAGTCCATATATAAAAGTGTTACCAAAATTTCACGGCGGCCATCTTATTTTAATTGTCAGTTTTGTTATTTCCATAGAAATATCCCAGAGGCGTCAGTTGAAAATTTATAACATACAAATATACTTTAAATTACAATTGAATTTGGTATGTTATGAGAGATGATAGTTACAAATAGACGTTTCTTTGTTAATCAATTATCACTGAAATAACTTTAAAGGCAATATAAAACATTTGTTATTAATTTAATTTATAATTCAGAACAATTGATATTTATTTTAAAATCTGAATGTTGACGCCAATGATTCGTGGAGCGAAACGGTAACAACGCTAGGTATTGTGTTATTAGTCCATTATCTTTCCTTGTCTAAGGTACAGACAATCGTTTCTCACTCGCACAAAGGTAGCCAGCTCTTGACACTTTTCATGTTTATTATTTTGACGTCCTGACAGACGACTTATAATCATGAAGAATAGAGGCAGGAGTGTAAACTGTGTATCTCTGAGATACAAGCTTATGTGTAAAAATATGACCCCCGAAGTGGATGATCTCTTGTGCTCGGATCTCTGCGCAGTAGTTGATTGCGCAACCGTATAGTTGTGTGCGTACTAGGGTGTGCCAAAAAAAGGCGATATTTTTTTTTGTTCGCTCTCAGCCCAAAATATCTCAGGAAATGCCCAAACAAAGCTCCTGTTAAAAGCGGAGCTCAAAATTCCAATTTTAAGAGGTCCTCCACGGAAGTTGAAGTTTTCCCATCTAAATAACATGGGAAACGGGGTTTTTTTACAGTTTTTTGTCCTGCAAACTGTGAAAAAATTATTTTTGAAAAAAATGAATGATTGGATCTTTTTGAGTATTAAATTTAGTACAAAAAGTCCCGTTGAGTCAAATTTCTACATTCAATATTTGATTTTTGACAGAGCTTTGATGTTCAAATTTTCGCATTTTTTCGCGTTTTTTGCATTTTTCAGCTAAACTATTCGAGTTAGGGCAAAATGTTAACTAGCAAAATTGTAGTACGGTTGACTTTCTATAAAAAAGTCTCCATCGACTTTTTTGTATTATGAATAACAACAAAGTTATATAAATTATTGGAACCAGCCTAAAAGGGATAAAGGCTACGACATTGTGCTTTTTATATTTTAATAATATGTCATGTTTATTGTTAATATATTTCATAATTTTGTGGAAAAATCATAAAAATATGATTAAATAAGTCTGTAACTTTTAACTACTGATAATACAAAAAATCTTATCCAATTTTGTTCCAAATTTGATGTACTAACAAATTTGCATAAAATTCTTTGTTCAATTATCGATATTTTAGTTCATAAAAGCGAAAATTTAAAAAAATAAATGTTTATGGGTCTATAACTTTGTTGTTATTCATAATACAAAAAAGTCGATGGAAACTTTTTTATAGAATGTCAACCGTACTACAATTTTGCTAGTTAACATTTTGCCCTAACTCGAATAGTTTAGCTGAAAATGCAAAAAACGCGAAAAAATGCGAAAATTTGAACTTCAAAGCTCTGTCAAAAATCAAATATTGAATATAGAAATTTGACTCAACGGGACTTTTTGTACTAAATTTAATACTCAAAAAGATCCATTCATTCATTTTTTTCAAAAATAATTTTTTCACAGTTTGCAGGACAAAAAACTGTTAAAAAACCCCGTTTCCCATGTTATTTAGATGGGAAAACTTCAACTTCCGTGGAGGACCTCTTAAAATTGTAATTTTGAGCTCCACTTTTAACAGGAGCTTTGTTTGGGCATTTCCTGAGATATTTTGGGCTGAGAGCGAACAAAAAAAAATATCGCCTTTTTTTGGCACACCCTAGTGCGTACCGAACGTATAGAATGGTGACTGCGCACAAAGTAAATTTACTACTTCTGCGCAGATGTCCGAAAATTCGGACCGTCAACTTCAGATTCCGTTTTTCGAGATACCCCCTCCACTCAACTTTACATTCCAGTCTCTATTCTTCATGCTTAAAATATTATTAAAATATTTAAAAAAAATGGGTTTTAATTGCTACCTGTGTGGACTCGCCAACGACAAACTAAATAGGATTTAATTGCACAAATTAAAACTATATACCTATATTCATTATTTATCAATAAAAACAACTAGATTATCTAAGCGTCTAAAATTTAATAAAAAAAAAGTAGTGCGCACTTTCGATTCACAGAATCATAATCAGGCTAAAAATTATATTACTTGTATTTAATTATAATTAAATACAAGTAATATAATATTAGTACGTCTGGTACGTGGCAAATAAAGCCAAAACGCTGCACTTTTTGATTAGGGTATGCCACTTTCTGTGGTCATACACAAGGCCAAAAAGAACATTTTCAGATAGGGAGCCACTTTAAAATCCGTGTAGAACACTGTTATATGGGCTATCAAATATAGCCCCCATTGGTGTTATAAAATTAGCTTTATATCTGTTCCTAGTCATCCGATTTCAATTTTCATTTGTTATTGAGAAGATTATTTTTGTCATTATTCATTTTTCTCTAAATCTAAAGGGTTCTCAACAATTTTCGAAAATCTGAAAATTTCACTTTTCTTACGAACTTAGTTGTTATATAACTTTGTTGTCGTGCTTAATATCATTTTTTTCCTTCATATAAAAAAGAAAGACAATTTTTTCAGCATTTCATTAATATCAAGATAATACTATTTTAATGAATAACTTCTTTGGAAATCCTGAGTTAAACTAAGAAAAATGGACTAATTTTGGATTATTCTAAGTTAGTATACCTTTTATTTTATGAAATTTATTGTTTGGATCAAATTTTTCATATGGGACAGTTAAAAAATTGTAAAATCTGTCAAGAATGTCACTGAACTTTCTTATACAATAATTTTTTTTAAGTATATCTCTTTATATAAAACAAATTATTCTGGCTTATTGATGAAAAATATAAACAAAAATTATAGGACATAAACTATAGATAATAACGATCTCTACAACTTTTGTTATAAAAATTTCATTCTATTATGAACTTAAAAAAAAATTAAACTTAAATTTAAAAATATATATTTTTTATTTGGTTAGAGATACAAAAAAATGAATGGAACATAAACTGTAGATAATAACGTACTCTACAATTTTTGTTATAAACATTTTATTCTATTATGCACTTTTTCAAATAAAATTTAATATAGTTATCCAAAATTTGTCTATTTTTTTAGTTTAACTGGCGATTTCCAAAGAATTTGTTTATTTAAACAGTATTATCTTGATATTAATGAAATGCTGAAAAAATTATCTTTCTTTTTTATACGAAGTAAAAAAATTATATTGGGCACGACAAAAAAGTTATATAACAATTAAGTTCGTAAGAAAAGTGAAATTTTCAGATTTTCAAAAATTGTGTAGAACTCTTAAGATTTAGAGAAAAACGAGTAATGACAAAAAATAATCTTCGCAATAAGAACTTTAAAATAAATTAAAGAAAATTGAAATCGGATGACAAGGAGCTGAGATAAAGCTAATTTTAAAACACCGTTGGGGGCCATCTTTGATAGCCGATATAACAATGTTCTACACGAATTTTAAAGTGGTTCCCTATCTCAAAATCTTTCTTTTGACCATATGTATGACCACAGAAAGTGGCATACCCCAATCAAAAAGTGCAGCGTTTTTTCATGTACCAGACGTACAAATTTTAAAAATAAAAATTTTATCTATATTCTATTTGATCATATGAGTCGTGATCCGCACGGTCTAATCACCCGGCGACCACTGTAAACTTAAAAGAAATAGAGTACAATGGTGCCTCGCATAACGAACGCCTCGCTTAACGAACTTTCTGTTCATTCATTGCGCGACTCGCACAACGAACTGTATCGAGTTTACTTTTGCCGCCCGAACGCTCCTACGTATCACGAAGTCGCCCGAACTTCCAAGGTCGCACGCAGTCGATGTTCAAACTTGCATGAACATGCATCAACGCGCGTGAGTCGTTCTTTTCTGTGCTTATCATACACCTGTTTGTTTTAATAAATGTAATTTTGTGTGTCTATATTATGAGTTCTAAAAAAAGCAGGAAGGTGATTTCTGTTGAAATGAAACAAGAAATACAGTAGAAACCGGTTATAACGACATCGGTTATAACGACGTACCGGTTATAACGACGCAGAATAAAAGTCCCGGCTGAATCCCATATGATTGCCTGTTATAATATACCGTTTATAACGACATCGCTTATAACGAAATACCGGTTTTAACGACTCTCTGTTTACAATATTTTCGGAGAATTTTATCGATTTGTACGACGGACCGACTTTTGTTTCAATTTTTTTTAAATATAGTATTTTTATATAGGCAATTAAATTGCAATATACAGGCTTTGCACATGTATTATTTAACGTTAATTAAAACAATTTTGTGTTTTTATGTCATTAATTTTAACATAAGAATATTATGTTTATCATTGTGTCTGACATAATTTGTGCATTTAATTTTTTGTACAATAAAAAATATTGTTTGACATAATACATAATGTTTTGTAGGTTAGGTTTAATTCTAATAAACAGAAAACAGATGTAGATTTCAAATCGTACCGTATATGATTGGTGGAGAGTAACTAATCAGAACGCACCTCGTAATGTCAAACTATGATTCCGTAAAATAACATTTTTAAAGTGTCTCTATTCTAATCTATTCTGAATATCATAATATAGTATGCGGGTATTCGTTAATGTTTTATATTTTATTATTATCTTGTTTTATTTTGACGATATCTTCACTCACAGATGGTAAATTTCACAAAATTTCAGCATACTCATGAAATTTTTAGTTTTTCCGATAAATTACCTTAAAAAAATCGAATTATCGGATATTACGACAATCGGTTATAACGACCTAAAATTCCGGTCCATTCAATGTCGTTATAACCGGTTTCTACTGTAATTAGAAAGAGGATTTGACCCTGCAAGCCTCAGTAGACTCTCCTAAATCTGATTCTGACTAAAAAATAATAAAAAACGTGTGTAAGGTAGAGTGGGGCTAAAAGTCCGTCGGGTAAAAAGTCCCGAATTCAAAATCTCAGCATAACAACAAATTATAGATATTGTGTCATATACATTATGTGAGGAGGGGCATGAGGTAACAAAGCCAAACTGAAGAGTCGTCGACGAACGCTTGCGAAAGTCACAGGTAAACTATATTTATTTCATGCGTGAAAAGTAAAAAGTGATAATTTTCTTTTTCGTCTAGTTATTTTGCAGGTAAGATTGATTTCAAAATCAGTGTCAATGTAGTGAGAGTACTATTTTGGTAGTTAGTTTATATTGAAATTGTTATTAAACATTGACACATTTTTATACTATAAGCTGATAAAGTATCCAAAGCAGTAATGGGGCAAAAAGAACATTTTTTGTATGTATTAACTGTGACAGCGATTATGATTTTTAAATTGATTTGAATTAAATGTATTAATTCTCTCAATTAATAAGACTGATATCTTAGACTTAAGAATCAGTATAATTTAATAGTTATTTAAAGATATGTTAAAAAAGAAGAAATATACTAATTTTAGATTGAATAAAAAAATTAATAGTAAATTCAGTATATCTATATAAAAAAAATATGCTCTACAACTAAGACAGAAGAAAGAGACTATGGTTATCTTAATATATATAAATTACGTGTCACATGTTTGTCCGCGATGGACTCCTAAACTACTTAACCGATTTTAATCAAATTTGTACACCGTGTGCAGTTTGATCCAACTTGAAAGATAGGATAGCTTACATCTCAATTTATGATCGCAATATTATTTTATTGCAAATTATTTGTCTTTATCTGTTAGCTCCAAACGATTCTAACAGATAGTGACATCTGTTGACTGGATTGAGTAAGTATTCAATAGATGGCGCTATGTCAAAGTTCCAAACGTTTCATATAACCTACAATTTCACCACATGTTGCTAAAGTATTGGTTAACCACAGCAACGCGTGGCCGGGTCAGCTAGTTAGACTATAAAAATGAAGAATTTAATATTTAATGTTAATATTTTAAAAAAATACTTGACTGATTTATTTAACTAAGATTAAAGAATTTTATAAGTAGTTATATGTTCACAAATGTTACTAGTAGTTTGTAGTGAAAACATATTAAAAAAATATTATTTTGTCATACAGATTTTTCATTTAATCATAAAAATAAACAACTTAAAAACTTTTGGATGTTTAGGTACTTTTTGCCCCAAGGCATGAACTTTTTAACCCCTGTACGGGGTAAAAAGTACACTATTTCTTTTTTTATATTTTGCTTCATATCTCGGTATGGTGTAGTAATACGGGTGGTATATGTATTGGAGGTTTGAAGCTGAATAAATATAGAATATATTAAAACATTAACCATTAAGATAAATTTTCATTCTAGAGAGTAATCACTATTTATGTGAAAAAACGTACTTTTAGCCCCACCCTACCCTACAATCTTTTTTATGTTACAGTACCATATTTTATGCTACAGAACGAATTAAAATTTTTAACATGTATTGTTATGGGAAAATGCGTTTCACCTAACGAACTTTTCGCATAACGAACTTGCTCCCGGAACGAATTAAGTTCGTTATGCGAGGCACCACTGTATATAATTTATATAAATTTTTACACCCCCTTTTACCCCCGTAGTAATCAAGAACGGTGTTTTTTTTAAAACATTGTTATTTCAGCTTTTAACTATGCAGTAGAAAAGGTTTTATTAAGATTCATTGACTGGTCCTGGATTCCGAGGTTTTAAGATTTCTACAGTCTTACGGCGCTTGACTAATAGTTGTTTTTATTTAACCCTCCGTCTGTACACTGGGTCTTTTAAGGAACAGTCGAAATTTCAAACTTCAATATCTCTCCTACGAATGGGGGGCGGGCTTGTGCTACCTCGCCTAAAAAATTTAGGTATGAGTAAGGACTAAAGGCTCAAAGGGCACCCGGGTCTGATAATTTTCTTGCAAACGCCAGCAGATGCAAGTTGCGTTCGTTCCCTAAATGGGTCAGTGTACAGACGGCGTTAGTGTTTTCTGAGGTAAATGGATACCGTTTTTTTTTGCTTTTTTCGTCTTTTCATGGCTAAACAAATGTTTCATGTAATTCTAGGCTTTTTTGACTATTTTTATGTCAAAAAACCACTGATTTTGTGCAAAATAATTACCATTTCGTTTATTTATAGCATGCCTGAATACGTAAAATATTTCCCACTTTCAGGTGCTGAAATAATTCAACTTTTTGGAGGCTATGCCAATGACACTATATTCTTTTGAAAGGTCATAGTCTAAGCTTCATAACCATATAACCTTTTTTTAATATATTTGTTTATTGCAAAGTTACAATTTTTTTAACAAAATCCCGTTTTTCCTCCATTTTTGACTATACTTAAATTTTTATTACCAATGGATTTTAACTTTAGGCATTAACAACTGTTGAGCCATGTAGATAGACACTTCAAGAAGTAACCCTGATTTTTTTCAGATTTTTTGAAAGCCTATAAAACTTTAAAAACACGACTGTTCCCTAAAAGACCCAGTGTACAGACCGTGTCTCGAAAAATATAGTTACATACGGAGGGTTAATTATATTTTAACGTCACGACTAGTATATTTTTATTATTTATCTATGTATTTTTTCTATAAATTTCATTGGGATATTTTATGATGGAAAAACGTTTCAAAAATTAGCGTTAATTAGTTCAGTAGCGCAGTTAAGGGGGGATTAATGAGTCTACGAAAATGTACGAATTATGTACATTTAACCGATCTTATAGCTTTTGAAAAAAAATTGAAAAAAAAAATCCATGGAACTTCATTATTTTGGTTTCAGTATCCATCCTCCTTAGATGTTGTTGCCATAGTAATATTATGATGTGAGAAGAAACTATGTACATTGTAAACGCCGCCCGTTATAAATTTCCAAGATTATAAACCTCTGGGATTAAACTCCCAACAGACAGAAAAAAATATGTCTCTGCACTAATGTAAATGTGTTACTAACCGTGTTTGTGAAATCCTTTAATAACAAAAACAAGTAAAATACTTGGAGTAAATTCCGCTTTGATGGGTGGTGAGGTTTTTATTTTGTATACAAGATGTATATGATTAGTGTTAATATTAAAGTATAAATAAAAACATACAGAGACGTGTCTAGACAAGGGTGAAAAGAGTTCAACTTTTTTTAGAGTTCCAAAGAAACCCTATTAACCTCACTTTGTCGTCCGTCCGTCCGTCCTTTTCACTCAAAGTCAATAACTCGTAAACTATATAAGCTAGAACCTTGAAATTTTTACTGAACATGTAAAATGACACCCCCTAGTAAAATATGTACAAATAGTTTGGAAAAATATTTTTCTAGAAGGGGTGCTAATCAAAATGTGTAACCATGTTAATGTAATTTGACCCTCATTCTTATTTTTTTTTATAAATCATTAATGGCGCCTGTACGGGGGCTTTAAAGCAAATAAAAGAAGAAATGTAGATCTCAGTGAGTAGAATATGACGCTATTTTTATTTTTTTTAATCAAAAATGGGGACTCCCAGCAAAAAAGTTTGTCTGTCCTTCCTCCTGAAAAAAATAAGGTAACGAGGTTTTGGTGGGACTACCAACGACAAATACTAAAGTCACCAATATCATTTCAAAATTTGGAGAAAATGGGAGGGGTGTCATAAAAAAATGTTTTTATTTTTTTATCTAGGCATGTGGGGTGCCGAACTGTAGATCTCACTGAGTAGAATATGACACTATTTTTTATTTTTTTCTAAATAAAAAATGGCGCCTGCAGGGGGCTCCAAGCAAAAATTTTGTGTGCCCCCCCCCCCCCCTTTAACTCGGTAACTACTGGCTCAAAAAATCTGAAAAAAATTGGTAATGGAGTTTTGTTAGAGCTAGTAACGACAAATACTGAAATCAACAATATGATATCAAAATTTGGAAAAATAGGGAGGGGTGGCATGGATTTTTTTTATTTTCATATCTAGGCTTGTGGGGTGTTATAATGTAGATCTCAATTAATAGAATATGATCCTATTTTATATTTATTTCTAACTCAAAAATGCACCTGCATTAAGTGGCTCCAATCAGTCCACGTAGTATATACTTCGGAAACCCTATTGGCATTCACCCGTGTATGTCTTGACAAATTTTTGTATTAATAGTTACACTTTATTTATAATGCCGCACCCTATATGACAAAAAATGTTTAATTTCAGGATTTTAACATAGAAAATGTTTTACAGGTCTTTGTTTGTACAAGCTTTAGAGCAAATAGGTACTCTTATAAAGCATTTTATATATAATAAAATAAAACCTATATTTGCATAAGTGTTCCTAATGTGGCTTTAACTTTAACTCATTATATTTTACGAAATAATTTAAAATAAAGATATCATTATTATTAAAGTTATGAATACACATTTTACTATTAGTACACGTAGGTAATTAGTTATTGGTTAGATATATGTAGGTAGGGGAACCCGGGGCGGAACGAGAAATGGGTGGTGCTCTCCCTATGGACGACGGAGACACGTGTCTTTTGCACACAATGTTTAGTTCTACTCACTGAGATCTACATTTCGATGTTAATACATCATATTATTTTTGCAAAAATATTCGCAACTTTACCTGCGAATGCGAATACGAATGTTTAAAAATGTGCTAATGCGAATACGAATGTTTAATAATGTGCGAATATTTTTATTAATGTCCTGTTCTGCAAACGATAGTTACCCACAGTTTATCTCATACTGTTATGTATTTAAGTATTGATTTCCCAATTAAAGCCCTTCACTTTTATATACTCATTATATTAATTAAGTGAGAACACATGCTAATAACAATAATTTTTTTTTTAATTACCAAAAAATAATCTTGTTTTAGTTTTGTAAAACTGTTGCTTGAAATTCGAGCAAGCAATGTATAGTATAATATGGGTTATATTTAATTGCACTAGATATTAGATAGTATGCACTTTGTACATCGAACATAAATTTTAATACTTTTTTATGTACATGGCGAATATTTAATCGTTTTAAAACACAGTGATGCCTCGCACAACGAACGCCTCGCATAACGAACGCTGCGCACTTTTCTGTTCATTCATTACGCGACTCACATAACGAACCTCGCTTCACACATCGAATTGCATCGTATTTCATTTTGCCGCCCGAACGCACCTACGTATCACGAAGTCACCCTAACTTCCAAGGTCGCACCCAGTCGATGCTCAAACTTGCGCGAACATGCATCAACGCGCGTCAGTCGTTCTTTTCTGCGCTTAACTAACACAAGTGTTTGTCTTAATAAATGTAATTTTGTATTTGAGGATTTGACCCTGCAAGCCTCGGTAGACTCTCCTAAATCTGAGTTTGACTAAAAAATAAAAAACTTTTTTATGCTACAGAACGACTTAAAATTTTTAACATATATTGTTATGGGAAAACGCGTTTCACATAACGAACTTGCTCCTGGAACAAGTTATGTTCGTTAGGCATCACAGTATATAAAATAAATATAAATAACAAATCTATTGGCACGAAAGGAGATTGGTTAAACAAGTCTGGAGGCTTCCGCGGTCATCTTGATATGAATCTTGGTTTCCTTTTAAGTTAGATTAAAATATAGAAAATCACAAAAATCACATTAAAAATATCAAACCTATTTGGACCAAAAGAAGGAGGTTAGTGCTTATAGGTAAGATTAAAATATTGAAAATTACAAAAATCACAATAAATACATCATAAATATGTAATTTTTAAAGACTGGTCCAAATTGAGGTAAAGTGCAAATTTATTTTTAGTGGAAACTATTTATATAAAGTGATATAATTTGTTTTAAGTTCAATATACAGTGATGCCTCGCATAACGTACGTAATTCTTTCCAGAAGCATGTTCGTTTCTTCAGGAGAAAAATTCGTTAACTGAAACGCGTCAAGTTCGAGCGACTTCGTGATACGCAGGAGCGTTTAAGCGGCAAGATGATAATAAGATGCAGTCCGTTGTGTGAAACGAGGTTCATTGTGTGAGTCGCGTAATGAACGAACAGAAAGTTCATTGAGCGAGGCATCACTGTATTTGTTTATTATAAAAAAGTGCATTTAAATACAAGTCGTATAATATTTGTTGTTAACTTTTCTGCGACATGTTTGCCTAGTATACAAGAAACGAAGCGACAATAATGAGGTACTACTTAATTAATTTTTTCGTTGTTTAATATATACAGCTTTATGTTTTATTTGCATCATAAAACACACAAAAGCGAAGTACACTGGTTTTGTAGCATTTTTTATGCACAGGATTATAATTCCTTTGTACTCGTATATTAAATACAAAACATTTAATAGGATCTAGAATACGGTAAGAAATTTATGTACAAATTGTACATACAACAGTACGCTCATTGCTCATATCTGCTTGTTTATGTCAGATTCATTTAAAGCTATTATTAACATACTTTACACCAGCGATCGGCTACCTGGGGCTCGCGGGCATTAAGTTGCCCGCGAAACATTTTTAACGAGCTCTCTAGTAACCTACCAAAATAAATTTTATTCATATTAACAGGTTAATAATTCATTTCCAGTTAGTACTTATTTGAATACGACCGAATTTATTATTTTTGTGATAAAAATAGTACTATTCCATTTTATAATTTTCCGAATTTAATACATTTTTAATGGGTTTCCTCTTACATTTTTTTCCAATATTTATGATTTAGCCATAAAGAATTTTTTTTAAATTATTAATTAGAATCACCCATTATTGTTCATTCTCAGAATTACGTATAAAAAAGTCCCATGGTACCTATGGCAAACACGCACACTGTTGAATCACTGTAATACATATAAGAAAGTCCCATGACACTCATGACATATTATTATATATTTTTATAGAACATAAATTATAGACAATAATATTACCAACAATTTTTAATTTGACCATTTTTCTCTAATTCGCACTGTTTCAATGTAATTCGAAAAATTCAAAAATCGATCTCATTAAACATCCGTATCCGGTTGAAAAATCGTTTGACAAATAGAAGGTTTTCTTCCCAAACAAAAATTAATCTTAAGTATAAAATTTAACCCTTCAACGATTTGTCGTATTTGAGTTACAACACCTACAGACATACACACAGACACCACTGCGATAATAGTTAGAATGGATTTAGGGAAGGTCAAAATGGATAATTCCATCAAAACCCGAATTTCGAAAAAATGCCTTTACATATCTATATTTCATATACATGGGTATAAGAAAGTAAAAATTAAATTACATACAACCATGAAAATTTTCATAATGACCTCCAATTTACAATGTTTTCCACTATTCTATGTAAATAATAAAGTAAAAAGATTAAAATAACAAAACACGACATTGTACATATTAAGTATTACTTTAACAAGAATCTTTGTGTAACATAGTAAATAATTACACGACATATTACCATTGTGAGGAATCATCTTTGTACATACACTCGCGTTGTTTAACAATTTGTTCAAACGCGTAATCCACGTACAAAAATAAATCTTTGCTTTCCTTCTCTTACATTATGTGTATGTATGTATGTATGTATGTATGTATGTCATAGAATTATCGTCTAAGTGGAAGAATGAATCCAAAGAGTTTATTCCTGGGAAGGGGGTCTCGTAAGGAGGGACAATTTGATGTACTGAAGATAATGAAATATAATAACGAATACAGAATATATTCAATACACCAATACCTCGCTTTGCGTCGTTTCGTTTTGCGTTTTTTCGAAGTTGCGTCGCTGCTGAATTAGTACTAATTTTCACTGTGCGTCGTTAGATTTTCGAAGTTGCGTTGTTTTGGGTTCGAGTCTTTAATTTTAACAGAGTTTTTAATTTAACCTCCAAACAAATTTCCAATGCGATGTGTTTGATTGACGAAGCTATGGAGATTTAAAAAAAAACCGATCCTGACAGCGGAAGGATTTTTAAAGTGTTCCAGACGGTAACTACGAATATCAATTGCTACAAGGAAATTTATTTTACGTTAAAAAAAAGGCTGTTCAGCAAACATTGGACCAATTTTTTGTGAAAGAAAGCCGACTTACGACAACAGCCACTATGGACTCATCAGTCAGTGATTAATTTTTATTTTGTTTTTATAAATTAATTGAATATTTAATTTTGTTTTAATTGAATATGTTTTTTTTTTGTTTTTTGTATGTATGTAATAAAATTTTATATTATTTTTGTTTTTTAAATGTTTACTTTGTTCAATTTTCTTTTTAGAAAGTAGTATTTTTATAACCTTGGAACCTATCTTCGATCTTTACATGGTTTGCTATAGAAAATCATAATTCACTTTGCGTCGTTTCAATTTGCGTCGTGTTTTTTTTGGAACGTAACCACGACGCAAAGTGAGGTATTGGTGTACAAGTCTTGAGGCTTCCGCGGTGATCTTGATATGGGTGTAAACTGCGTCGATTTGATTTAGAAGATTTAGAAGAGCCCTGGTGATGTACACTGCAATGTGTGATGAAACATTGGCCGATAACACGACCAAATCGATGCTGTTTACACACAGAAACCAAGATCCAATATATTCAATAATATATTTTTGTCGGGAGGGGTTGAGGTATTTCACTGGAAAGGTAAATATTGTTTTCGGTTCGGTTCAGATTTTCGTTCCAACAAAAATGACGTATTTTTCTGTTTTCAGTCCAGTTCCGTTTCGAAGCCCTGCTCTATATCACATCATTTTATAGGAAACAAATAAATATTCATAGAGCAGTGCAATTGTAAAGTCACTTATGGTAGCCACACACATAACGATATACTTGCACAAGTTTAGACTTGCGCAAGTATATCGTTATTCGAGAGGGACCACAGACGGCACAAGTACGCTTGTACGATATCATATTATTTCTATTAAAGTGACCGTCAAGGTGTGTTGTTTGCGACAATGGCATCCATTGATGGTGCTTTGGCAATAGTTGGCTTAATATTTGCTACAAAATAAAACGGGCAAGTGCATGTTGGGCACGCACATGATAGGGTTCCGTAGTCATTCTCACTACGATTTATAAAAATGGTTATTTCGAAATTTTCGTGACTGAAGGATTAAAATCAAAAAGTCATTTTACTTTTATTATTGCATTCTAGGAGACCTATCAAATGACACCCCACTCAATGGGGCAAATAAAAAAATGCGAGTTCACTTTGAAAGGGGGTTTCATAGACTGAAAAGTGAACTCGCATTTTTTTATTTGCCAAATATTGTCCAAAATATTTTTGACAATGTTCATTATAATTTTCAGTGAAAGTACTAATTAAAATCTACTTTCTGGAATTTTTTTCAGATTTTTTGAATTGATAGTTTAGAAAATAGAGGGGGGGGGCTTTTATATTGACTTTAGAGAGAAAATACATCGTGATTGAAGGGTTAAAACCAAAAAGTTCTGTTACATTTTTTGTTGCATTTTAGGAGACCTTTCTAACAACACCCTACTCAATGGGGTAGGTGAAAGTTTTTTAAAAACACTTTTCATTTTATGAAAAGAGAGCGTTATTCGCACATCAATTTATTAAATGAATTTTTATTTGCCAAATAAATGATTCATTTCTGTAAATATTTATAAATTCCTCCAAATGTTCTCGAACTCCACTTCTTTCACTCGTCATTTTAGCGAGAAACCGACTGCAGGACGTGTGTATAAGCAGGCGACTACTATACAATACATAAAAATACACTGCAATGTGTGATGAAACATTGGCCGATAACACGACCAAATCGATGCTGTTTACACACAGAAACCAAGATCCAATATATTCAATAATATATTTTCGTCGGGAGGGGTTGAGGTATTTCACTGGAAAGGTAAATATTGTTTTCGGTTCGGTTCAGATTTTCGTTCCAACAAAAATGAAGTATTTTTCTGTTTTCAGTCCAGTTCCGTTTCGAAGCCCTGCTCTATATCACATCATTTTATAGGAAACAAATAAATATTCATAGAGCAGTGCAATTGTAAAGTCACTTATGGTAGCCACACACATAACGATATACTTGCACAAGTTTAGACTTGCGCAAGTATATCGTTATTCGAGAGGGACCACAGACGGCACAAGTACGCTTGTACGATATCATATTATTTCTATTAAAGTGACCGTCAAGGTGTGTTGTTTGCGACAATGGCATCCATTGATGGTGCTTTGGCAATAGTTGGCTTAATATTTGCTACAAAATAAAACGGGCAAGTGCATGTTGGGCACGCACATGATAGGGTTCCGTAGTCATTCTCACTACGATTTATAAAAATGGTTATTTCGAAATTTTCGTGACTGAAGGATTAAAATCAAAAAGTCATTTTACTTTTATTATTGCATTCTAGGAGACCTATCAAATGACACCCCACTCAATGGGGCAAATAAAAAAATGCGAGTTCACTTTGAAAGGGGGTTTCATAGACTGAAAAGTGAACTCGCATTTTTTTATTTGCCAAATATTGTCCAAAATATTTTTGACAATGTTCATTATAATTTTCAGTGAAAGTACTAATTAAAATCGCGTTATTCGCACATCAATTTATTAAATGAATTTTTATTTGCCAAATACATGGTTCATTTCTGTAAATATTTATAAATTCCTCCAAATGTTCTCGAACTCCACTTCTTTCACTCGTCATTTTAGCGAGAAACCGACTGCAGGACGTGTGTATAAGCAGGCGACTACAATACAATTGAAACTTTACTTGAAAAATGCCACACACGTTCAAGTAAACTTGTGTAAACGTAAATTTGCACAAGTTTCGAATCGAAAATTTAAACCTTTTAAAACTTGTACAATCTAAAAATTTGCGCAAAAAACTTCCAACACACGTAACGATATACTTGCGCAAGTCTAAACTTGTGCAAGTATATCGTTATGTGTGTGGCTACCATTAAAAAAATTATTGGTGCAGGTTTATTAATTGGGTCATAAATAATATTTGTGCTCACATAAAATATTGCATAATTTTTAAACAATTGTTTAAGTTTCAAAAATACCACATAATATTTCTTATAGATCTCAAATTTCCTATCAAAAAGTCAGCGGCAGCATATGTCTAACTTTTTTAGTCTAGGCGTAAGAGATTCCCACATCAAAATGACGCGTTTTTCGCGCGACTCGAGAAATAGACCGAGCGTATTGACTTAATAAACCATTTCAATGTACAATTTAAATATTTACAAAAAAATCTAAAAAAAATCATCTATCATCAGAAACGAAAACTGAATTTGTTAACGTTGATTAGAAGTTGATTATATTTTTTATAAACTTTCATATGTGTTGTACTATGCGTACTATTGTCTTTAAATTTTGTTGATTTTTTACTTTTAGACTTTTGTCCACTCTACACGATGGAATATCATTTTATTACGTTAAATGATACTATTTATACGAAAAAATCAAAATTAAATGTCGAAAACTTGCAAATTTATCGTTTTTACTCTAATTCGAAGGTGAAAATTTAGGAAATTAACTGTAAACAAGTAAAAATCGATATCCTACCGTGTATAGCAGATATAAATCAATAAGTAAAAAATTCTGAAAAATTTTAATATCTATACAATTTTTACATTTTCGTTCATAACAAATAGAAAAATGTATAAAAAATTCAGTATTCGTTTCTGATGATAATGAATTTCTTCAGTATTTTTGGTTAATATTTAAATTGTTCATTTCAATTGTTTATTAATTCATCGCGCTCATTTTATTTCTGCGGGGACTCGAGCATCTCTCACGCCTTAACTAAAAAAAGTCAACGACATATGCTGTTGGTGACTATTAGATGAGAAATTTTGAGAACCATAAGAATAGTTCTGAGGCAATTTAACAGATAAAAAAATCTATTTTTGAAAATTGTTTAAACAATTGTGCAATGCTTTATGTGTGCACAAATCGCACCCCCGGAAAAAGTGTCATAACTCAAAAACTGTCATATTTGAGATAAATATGTAGAATGATTCCAAATTACTATATATTTCTACTAAAAATTGTAATTAATGTACTTCGTGTACCTACCATAAAACTAGCATATTCTAAAAAAAATGTCACATTTTTTTTAATACTTAATCACTAAACGTTTTAATAATTACAATGTATTTTTCATATCACATGCATTGAAACAACTAGTTTTGAACCCTGTTTTGCCAGTCGAAACAAGACAATTTCAGACCAATGCGACTGTGCATTATTTATTATTTATGTCTTTATATCAAGTCTGTCAGAATCGCATTTGTAATAAACAAAAGCGAATCTTATTTCTGAATTATTCTATTATTAAAATAGTATAATGCCCGGTATTATAAAGAAATTGCATGCAAGCAATTTGTTTCCATGGAAATTTGCGATTTGCAAACGCTGTCTACTAGGAGTCAAATTGTCTTGATATTTTAAAGCTACAATCTGTGATTGGTTGTCATTTACATTTGACTCATAGTAAATAGCGTTTGCAAATCGCAAATTTGCATGGAAACAAATTTGCTTGCTTGCAATTTCTTTATAATACCGGGCATAAGATATTACTGCGCTATTTATCTGAAATAGTCTTACTTCGACTGGCTACAGAAATCAAAACTCGTTGTTTCATTACATGTGATATGAAAAATACAGTGTGTGGCACGGGATGAAACAAAGACGATTTCAGACCAAGGCGATGACAGCCCTCGCTTCGCTCGGGCAATCAACTCTCGCCCTCGTCAGAAATCGTCTTGTTTCATCCCTTGCTACACAATATACTATTTCAAACATCACAGGAATACTGACATATTTAAATTAAATACTGTGTATCAGTCCGTTTCCTATACTACTTTACAATTTTGATTTATTTAAATTAGGTACTAGGTAGTAGGTGCCTATTATAATTTCATTTATTCCTATTTCCTCAAAACTACATTTTTTGAGTTGGGACACTTGTTTTGCGGGGATGCGAAATGTTCTTTATAACCCAATGAATAAACCTGGATCAACCATTACGTTATGTGATTACAATCTTCATAACGTTACTGGTCTATCAATCTAAAAGATGCCCTAAATACGCGACCATTCAAAGTTTAGAAACTACTGCTTTATGTTATACTATAACTCTGGACCCAGCTTGTACACAAATACATAAAGGGAGCGTTCCACTTATATTCCATTTCTATGGTGCATGCAAGTTGTTACAGAGCTGCAAGCGACGCTGCGAGAAACTCATAAATTATAAACACAGAAAGGATGAGAGGTGAAAGGATATACTCTTTAAGAGTCTTCCACAACAACGATATTATATTTTATATTGCTCCATTCGGGAAATGGTTCAGGTGATGTTCACTTATGTACTTTTTATTTTATATTGTCTATATAACTATCGTAAACTTATTGTAGGATGTTTTAGAATGGAGATAACAATAAGAATATTTTTATGTATAGTGTTCTTTTCATTGTTAAATTAAATTATTAAATTAAAGCAAAGAATAAGGAGTATGAATATTGTATCTCTGTAATACAATTTTGCTGTCAAAATATGACCCCCGAGCCGGGTGATCTCTCGTGTCAGTGCGCAGTAATTGCTGCGCAACCGTGTATAGCTGTGTGCGTACCAATCAGCGGCCCCGAGGGAATACATATATAACTGCGTACAAAGTTCTGCGCAGAAAAATGCGGACTGCCTCCTCTAGGTTTCATTTTTGGCCTACCACTTCCACTCATGTTTAACCTCCTTATTGTATCTTTATGGTTTGAAGTTTTACTTTAACCACACCGCGATACATTTTTTGCTGGGCATTGGAAAGTCTGATTTATCAAATGTGACACATTTCCGAACCTGCGCTCTTCGGGTGAACTGTCTTAGCAAATACATAATAGTCCAAGAGCGAACTGCAAAAAAACTGCATGAAATGATCTTGAAAGGCTAGTACTTATACAGACTATCAATAAAATCTTATACTGCCTGGGCGGAACCTGTGCTGAAATGATTTTTAGGGAGTAAAGGGGGGCAAATTCTATTTTTTGCAAATATCTCAAAAATGATGAATTTTTCGAGGAAAATTGTTATGAAGAAAATTGTAGCTTATAAAATTCTACACAAAAAAGGTATTTATAATTTTTTCGTTTAATCAATACTTTTTAAGTAAACTGTTAATCTTGAAAACGGGTTTTTCACCCTTCAACCCCTTTTTAAGGGTGTTGTACTACTTTTCGCTAGTCCGGGTTATTTTTTTCGAATTCTACGCCCCCAAATCTATAATAATCAACCATAAAATTGCTTCCTCCAAAAAGTTCGGATTTTGGCACTGTTAACTGCACGCTTGACTGGGTTAACAGTTTACTTAAAAAGTATTGATTATACGAAAAAAGTATAAAAAGCCTTTTTTGTGTAGAATTTTATAAGCTACAATTTTCTTCATAATCATTTTTGAGATATTTGCAGAAAACTAGAATTTGCCCCCCTTTACCCCCTAAAAAACATTTCTGCGCAGGTTTCGCCCGCAGGCAGTATTTTATTGATAGTCTGTATAAGTAAAGATCATTTCATGCTGTTACTCGATAGGGCAGCTTTTTGCAGTCAGCTCTTGCTCTATAACGCTCTCACTCTCTCACTGGCTTACATAACTATATACTTGTCTCTGTCGGTTTCTCTCGATGTGCTTTATATTTTTGGTAGCGTATATGCCTTGATCGTTTGCGTTTACATTTTAGCAGTACATTTTGTTAGATATTGTATTTATGTTTTATATTTATGTCAATGATTTTTGAAGTTAATATTAAAAAAATCGATCCCCCCTCTAAACATGCTTTAATGGCCCCAGAATTTCTCGAAGAAGCATTAAATATCTAGTTCTAAGAAATAACTAAGAGAAACGGTTAATCTACTCTTTAATCTTAATTATGTAACATAAAAGTATCCGTAAAACTCACACGTAAGCTTCGAGTTTTTATTGTCGATTTATTACAATAATCATAGTAGTAAAGTTAACCCTTACGTAAAGGAAACTTCAGTATAGTATCCCCTTGTGAACATTTAGATTTAAAAACTCCCGTAAGGCATGTATTAATACCTTAAATCTTTCTATAGTCCAGGATGTCTGGACTAAAAAATGCATACAATAAGAATTTTGGTTATATAGTTTTGCAACTAATAAGATTTTTTGTTTAATAAAAATATGTTTTAGCCACTTTTTTTTCGAGTAATAAATAAACAAACTTTATTTTTTTATTTTTCCAATATGGAAGTTGTAGGGAATTTTATAGTGAATAACTTTTAATTAAAATTAAGTAGAATGCTTATTTAGACCGATATATTTAGGAAAAAAAACATACGAATTAAATTATAATTTAAACAATGATCGATGTATAAAATCGGAACGAACTTAGGATATTATTCTTAATGATGTAAAAGTGAAAAGGTTCTGAAGTTTTCAATTTCACTGAAAGTTTCCACTCGCCTGTGAAAATTTTCAAATATTTGTAACGTTTTATTTATACGTTTTTTTTTTTTTTTGGAAGGACCATAAAGTAATACGAAACAATACGCAAATTTTTAAAAGTAACAATATTTTTAAAATAGTTTTGGAAATAATTAAAAAAATCATTTTGCAGTATAACAGCTTCACATATCTGATAGAGAATAGTCTGCAATTTAATATTTGTTATAAAAAAAATTCCCATAAGAAAAGCCGGTTACGAGATATTTGAGGAAGAACGCAAATTTTACCGTGCGTAAAAATTTTCTCATAATTTTAACCCCCATTTAAATGACAACGGCGACTCTAATCGTAAAATTTATAATAACAATCTTTGTTTATAATCTAATAAACATTATTTTTGATGTCCGTTTTTTTGTCCGAATAACGATTTGCGAGATAAATAAGAAAAACTAAAACCGCGGAGTTTTAGAGGAAGGTTTAATATACAGCCATACCAAATTTCTCTTTTTCTATCAAAAAGTGCAGAAGAAAAGTTCTTAACGTCTGGACTATTGATAATACAAAAGTATACAACATTTCAAGATATTCGGATATTGGGAAGTTAGTGACAATTGGTTTCAAATTTGATCGAAACGGACAAACAAACCAAGTTAATTTAACTATGTATGTAGTTTAAAAAATATAGGTATTTTTATGAAATTTTGCATCGCTAATTACTTTACACCAACTATAGCTTATTCAAAACTGTTTTAGCCCCCACAAGCTACTGGAATACATGAATACTATATTTAATATTACTAAATCATTCTTACGTTTAATCAGCACACAATACATATTTGTTATATTAATATTTTCAGTTCTAAAAGCACTGAAGTACTGACTGAAATTAATAAAAACAAAAGTCAACTCTTCCAGATTCCAGAGATATGAGCAATTCCGGGTTTTGAAAAGTTAAATGTGTCAATGAATTTTATCACTTTGATAAACAATCTTGCGACAATGCTCATATATCTGGAAGAGTTGGTTTGCAAACTAATATTGATAAATGTTTTTTACTTATTTCGGTCAGTATTGTACAATGTACAATATTTTATTACATATTAAATGAAATATGCTGAGGGTTTACTGTATTAGAGTTTTTCATAAAACGAAACCAGTTACGTCGCATGTATACACGTTTTTAGGGGGGGGGGGGATGGTAAAAATTTAATTTATACATTTTTTTATATAAACGTATGATACATTTTATTGAAATGGTATTCTACAAGCATCAACGATTTAATGTGATAACATATGTCTTATGCACTAATGCGTCAACCCATCAAAAAATCATTTTTTAGTTATTAATATACAGTCGAAATCGGTTAAAACGACATCGAGGGGACCAGTCATATTAGGTCGTAAAAACCGATAGTCGTAACAACCAGTAAAATGCAATTATATGGGATTCAGTCGGACTTTTATTTTAAGTCGTTTAAACCGATATGTTGTATTAAACGATGTCGTTATAACCGGTTTTGACTGTAGTTTCATAATCCAAAGACAATCAGATGATGCATGGAGTATTTGCACTAAAAAGCTGACCAAAAGTCGATTTTGTCGAAATCATCGTAGCCTAGAAAGTAATTGCCAATTGGATAGTTGGATAGACGATGGACAAAAGGTCATACTTTTTACCCCCCCCCCCCCTAATCCACGCTATCAAGAGCACGAGTGTTATTATAACAAAAAGATTTTATAAGAGTTTTTTTTGTATATTTTTACAAGTGTTGCAGTATTAGTTCTGTAGCAAATTAATACAACATACATATTTTTTGTTATATAACAGTACCTACATTAAGTTTTATTAAGAAAACTAGCGTATTGGACCCGGTGTTACCGGAGTTAATATCCACAAAACTATTATTAAATTAATTAATAAAATATTCAAATCGATACTATTCGCTGGACGCAAAGTAGGTAGTGGGAGAAACGAAATCGATCACAGCGCTTGACGTGGCCAAAAAGAACACTTTGGGTGGACTAACTGTCATTTTTAATAGGCTCATTTTTAACTGAAAATAGAAAGATCAACATGGTTAACCCCACTATAGACTATGTGCAAGGGGGTGGAGTTAGAAATAATGTCGATGCGAGTGTTCGTGGTGAGCAATATTGTTATGCTGTCAATGTAAACGAATTAATGATTTCTCTATTATACGTCATAATTAAAGAAAAAAAAATACCCAAATTAAATAATTTTCACGTACCTTTTATGCTATACTATTTATATTGTATGCAAACAGCTAAATTAAATAATATTTGTTTAATAAAAAATTTCACGGTATTAAACATATTAAACAATGATAGAAAGAGAGTTCAATCCATTCAATCCTTCTCTATTACCCACTAGCAGCGCTAGTAGACTTCGTGCACATATCGAATAGTCATAAATAATCGTCTAAAATGTATATATTACGATTTTTTTTAAATTATTTGATTGTTAATATGTCAAAGTCCACCCAAGTTGCAACCGCTAGTTGGCGCTGTCATCGCGCACGCTGCGAATAGAATTCTTTATTCAATCGAAGATTGATGTATAAAATATGACCGACAAATTTTGTGTTTTCGATTTCGTTAATAGTATATTAATTATGTAGAAAATGACGTGAAAAATTGAAATTTTCAAACCGCAGGCCGGCAGGCCTGTATCTCCTAAACTTTCTCGAGATATAATCTCTTAAATTATGGCTTTAACAAAAATTGAGAAAAATTATTTTTAAATGTGTGGTCGAATTTGATTATTGTCGACGGATTTGGAATCAGCGTGTAAAAATCTATATAAGACGTGTATGATATTTAAAAAAAAAATACCATCAAAATTTTTCGGTAGATTTTCTAAAAAAAATTCTTTCATACAAACCTTATTTTGACAATTACGAACACAACAAAAAAAATCAGCCAAACCGGTCGAGCCGTTCTCAAGTGATGATCTCTCATCATCGGCAATTGATTTTAATTTTTATTGATAGCATAAGAAAATAGATCAAAACTGTAAAATGACTACAAAACGGTAAGGGCTGCACGCCGAGATGAGAATCGTCTCCATCTTGGTCTCGAAACGAATCGTGTCACGAGCGTGACCCGCCATGCTTAGTCGAGCACAAATAAAATAAAATTATATAAAAAAATACTTTTTAAAAACAAGCTTTTATTAAAAATGCACTAAAAAGTAAACAATAAATTTTCAGCTATCACAAAAAATCAGGTTTTTATGACTAAAACCAATAAAAGCGCGGGGTGCTCACGAAGGTAAATGTATAGTTTTTAATTAATTAATTATTTCATTATAGTGAAGTATTATTATAGTTTATCAAAAATTCTACTGTATTTATTTGATTTAATGTGCAAATTTTCTACTGTTATCTTATTCGCTGGGTGCAAAGTAGGGAGTGGGGGAAACGAAATCGATCACAGCGCACAACGTGGCAAAAAATAACACTTTGGGTGGACTAACTGTCATTTTTAATAGGCTCGTTTTTAACTGAAAATAGAAAGGTCAACATGGTTAATCCCACTATAGACTATGTGCAAGGGGGTGTAGTTAGAAACAATGTCGATGCGAGTGTTCGTTGTGAGCAATATTGTAAAATTATCGGCGCCAAAATTTGAGGTTATGCTGTCAATGTAAACGAATTAATTATTTCTCTATTATACGTCATAATTAAAAAGAAAAAGATACCCAAAATAAATAATTTTCACGTACCTTTCATGCTATACTATTTATATTATATGCAAACAGCTAAATTAAATGATATTTGTTTAATAAAAAATTTCACGGTATAAAACATATTAAACAATGATAAAAAGAGAGTTGAATCCATTCAATCCTTCTCTATTACCCGCTAGCGACGCTAATACACTTCGTGCACATAGCCAATAGTCATAAATAATCGTCTTAAATGTATATATTACGATATTTTATTGAAATTATTTGTTTGTTAGTACGTCAAAGTCCACCCAAGTTGCAACTAAAGTCCACCCGTTATTTGGCGCTGTCATCGCGCACGCTTCGAATATCAATTTATATTTCATTTCCTTTTCTGCATAAGAATTTTTATTCATACATTTGTCTTTATAGCGCCCCGCGCTTTTATTGGTTTTAGTCATAAAAACCTGAATTGTTGTGATAGCTGAAAATTTATTTTTTACTTTTTAGTGCATTTTTAATAAAAGCTTGTTTTTAAAAAGTATTTTTTTATATAATTTTATTTTTAAATTTTTAGTTACTGATTGACTAACTAAACCAACATACTAACAGGTAAAGCTCGACAAACTCTTTCATTTGATACCCATATCAAGATAGTTATAAAGAAAAAGGTAATCCGCCATCTTGGGGCGTCTGTCATATTGTATTTAAAATGACGTCACATAGCTAATCGTATTTTAAACTATTTTACTTATCAAACCTTTTTATTTGATACCTATATCAAGATGGTTAGGAGAGAAATGTAATTCGCCATCTTGGGGCGCCCGCCATATTGGATTTAGAATGACGTCACATAGCTAATCGTATTTTACTTATCAAACCCTTTTATTTGATACCCATATCAAGATGATTATGTAGAAAATGGTAAATCGCCATTTTGGAGTGTCCGCCATATTGGATTTAGAATGACGTCACATAGTTATTTGTATTCTACTCATCAAACCCTTTTATTTGATACCCATATGAAGATGATCATAAAGAAAAAGGTAATCCGCCATCTTGGAACATCCACCATATTGGATTTAGAACGATATTAGATATACTATATCGCATTGTCACCGGACTCATATATGTATACAAAATTTCAAACCTCTATCTTAATTAGAACTAGTCGAAATTTTGATTGCAAAATTTGATCTTAACTAACTATAGCAAACAAACAAGTGAAGTTAAATAAAAGCTTTTAAAAATATAATTCGCATGTGATCGTCAGAAAAATTACTACCGCACCCAACATTTGTATATTATACTTACCCAATACAAGAAAGTCTAAGAAACTCTGGTTTATGTTATAGTTGATATTAAACAATCAATTATATTTATGTCAGTGTAGGTATATCGTTTCCATTTTATCAATTATGATAGTTTCTCTTTTATTAAATTAATTAAAAACAATGCTTCTAAATCTACAAAAACATATTACTCTCGAAAAGAAAAACCGAACTGAAATATGAGGCAACGATGTCCAACTAACTAATTGTAATTAGCACCATTAGGAACAAAAATGTACGAAATATAAGAAGGCACAATTCACGCGGAAATCAACTTGTATCTCAACTTTTTTATAGTCAGATATATACCTTATATCAACCTTAAGATTTCCTGAAAATTTCATCTAATTGCATCACATCATTAAATAAAAAAATTGTCTATCTGCCAAGATAATAAATTATGGTAAAAAATGAATAGAACATAAATTATAGTTACTAATATACTCGACAGTTTTTATACAAAACATTACTTTTTTTGAACCATTTAAAAAATTATTCAATTATCCAAAAATTGACAAGAGTAAACATCTGTTTCTGGCTATGCAATTACGTTTAAAAAAATTCATCTGTTACACATTGTAGAGAATATTATTATCGTTAATTTATGTTGCATTTATTTTATTTTATCTTTTATTAGTTTACCAGAAATATTTTTTAATAAAATAAGAAACACGTTCACGGTTCACTCTCAGTATAACGTATAAGAAAGTCCCGTGAATCCCATGGCAGAAATTTATATTTCTATGTTGACTCCATTTCAAAAATTAGGTCGACTTTCCATATATGGGTCAGTCCGCGGTGACGGGTGTGACATTTCAACTCGGATTGGAGTTCATAATTTCTAAATAATACTAGTTAATAACATGGTTTTACCATTTTTCTGTAGATCTTAATGTAATACATGTATATTGGAAGAATGAAAGGTCTACGATTATTTTACTAAAAAATACCAGCGTTCAAAGCCCAGTGACGGGTATGACGCCAACTATTGCATGTCTTGCAACCACTATTCAAAATCTCAAAATATTAGCGAAAATATTGAAGTTACTATATAATAATCAAACTTTAATATGTTACGAATAAATTATTTTTTAGTAACACAATAACATCAGGTAAATACATAATCTATTTAACTGGTTATTTCTCAACAAACATTGTGACGGGTGTGACAGAAAATTGTGACGGGTGTGACACGTTGAAAAAAAGGATACAATAAGAGTACTATTTGTGTGTTTATTTGCTTATTGATATTACTAACTAATACTTATAACAATTATTTATCAAATACATCAATAGATTCATTAAAATAATAAATGCGGTCACCCTTAATCATTATTGTTGGTGAGGATAATTTTTTGTTAATTTGGTCAAACGTCACGTTTGATATGTAATTGTCAAAGACTTTTGATAGTTTGCAAGTTTTGCAACGATTATCACTTATTCTTAAGTAAGTTATTGTGATTTCACCTTATTTGTTGTCTTTTTGGAAATTTTTTGGAATATTTTAAAAATTAACCAACATTTTTCTAATTTTCTTCTGGTTTATGAAAATTGATGTTAAATAGCCTGTTTATTTTATATTTTAGTATTCATTTTCGTAAAATATTTTTTCAACTATCTGGTATCGATTACCGCGGACTGACCCATATGTAAAATAAACACTGCATTCGATTATAAAATTTAATTGAAATACATAGTATACAGAACATATCCCATATTTAGCATAATTAGTTTTCTAATTTGTGTCTATATTGATATAGGCGAGGAGATACTCCCCCCCCCCACCCTCCATGAAATTTACCATGCTAATTTTTTCTAATTTTAAAATTGATATGAAATGATATGTTAATGAAAATTGTAGATAATATTATTATTTCAAAATATTTTTTGTTATCTGATTTCAAAATGTTAACTTAATCTTTCCGTTTCAAGTCAAGACAAACACTCTTTGTTCCGTGTCTGTCTGTGTGTCTGTCTACCCCTCAATCACTGTTGAGGACGGTCCCATTTCAAAATCGTATAGCTATCTCAAAAATGACACATTTTTCGTAAAAATTCGTAAAAAAAACTTTATCGGTTTTTATTTAAATTGTTCATTAACTAACTATCTTTGGTGAATTAAGATGGAGCATGTTTTTCTTGTCTTCAAATTTTACAGTTTTATAATCATAACGACTAAAATCTAATTATAAAAAGTACATCCTAATAACTTAAATATAATTATAATTTAAACATTTTATGTGTATACGGTACGATAAATATAACAAAAAAAATATATCAGCATTATTTATTATTTATGATAAACTTGAGATTTTCTATCTTCAAATTTTGACAATAGTAATATATGTTTGACGTCAAAAACGTATTGTATTGTGCTAAAATATCGTTCACGTCAGAACTCTGCAGCGAAATATAAAATCCTACGATACGAACTATAAATAACGCAGAGGAAATGAAAAACGCGTGGCCGATGGGCTTCTCTACGCAATAAGGGTAATATATTTTATAGTTGAACAAATAAAAATTTTTCAACGTACCCAATATATTGCTTTTTACCTTTCCAGTTCGTATATTTATGTAAGACACAATTACATTTGAATAATAAATTGCAAGATGTTATGAAAAAATATTCAAAATCATACATCAGATTTTTATGAATCCATACTAATATTATAAATAGACCGGGCGTCAAGCTACATAGCGTTAGGATTCATAAGAGTTGATGATTTACATTCATCACTAGCTGGGCCCGTGCGGCTTCGCTCGCGTGGACTACGGAATTATTGTTTAGGATTTAAAAAATATATAGTTGGATTAAGTATAAACACGATTAGTTATTTTTCTAATAAAAACCAAACAACACTTAAATTACCTACCTAACATAAGCGAATCAGAACAAAAAGTAAAAATAATTTTTCTTCTATTTAAATTTAAAAGTTAATTATTGAAAAAATGAAAACAAAACAAATAATTGCTGGCCGAGTGCAGTATCTCCCCTCTCCTTGCGACACTATCAGAGTTCGCGCGAATTGTCACGGATAATATATGTTATTATATGTATTTATATTTCACGTTATTTCCTAAACCAAAATACCAAATTGGATTCTGTAAAACGCAAATTATATCTACATTAAGTACTTATGACGATGAAAACATTTATTTCGATAAGGATTAAAGTTTTGCAGGTCATAAGTCCATGTAAACAGAACCCAAATATTTTATGTTTTCTTTGTAACATAAAAGCAATCATTGTGGCTTAAATATAAAAGTTAGACATATGGTGTCGCGGACTTTATTGTAGGACTTTTGATTCTACACAATTCTTTAATACATTATTTTGTTATATATTTAACGGTTTAGGCAGCGTATTGAAAAACAGCGCCCCGACGGCAAAATTTTTTCCGACTTGATTTACTATTATTGTCACTGCTTAGTTGTTATGTTACCTAACGTAACAAAATATAGCCTATAACCTGGCCAGAGAATGTACCTATGAATTTAAAAAAAAAACACGTAAATCGGATAAGTGGTTCTCGAGTGATAAGCACACAAACGGGCAAACAGACAGCCAGCCAGACAGAGAGACGTTGAGCTTTATATATATTAAGGACTAGATGTACCCACGCGGCTTCGCTCGCATTAAGTACAAATTAAGTACAAACACGATTAGTTATTATTGTAATAATAAAAACAACACTTAAATTTAAATTTAATTATTGAAACAAAACTGACGGTCAAATGACAACGGCCGAGCCGAGGGAGATCGAATACCGGCGTATTTAGTTCGCGCGTTATTAATAATATTTTACCGTATAAAACTTATTTAATGTTATTTCCTAAACTATACCACCAAATTGGATGCTGTAAAGGGCAAATTATATCTACATTAAGTACTTATGACGATGAAATCATTTATTTCAATAAGGATTAAAGTTTTGCAGGTCAAAACTCCATGTAAACCGAACCCAAATATTTTATGTTTTCTTTGTAACATACATAAAAGCAGTCATTGTCGCTTAAATATAAAAGTTAGACATATGGTGTCGCGGACTTTATTGTAGCACTTTTGATTCTACACAATTCTTTAATACATTATTTTGTTCTATATTCAACGGTTTAGGCAGCGTATAGCAAAACAGCGCGCCGTCGGCAAATTTTTTTCCGACTTGATTTACTATTATCGTCACTGCTTAGTTGTTATGTTACCTAACGTAACAAAATATAGCCTATAACCTGGCCAGAGAATGTACCTATGAATTAAAAAAAAATCACGTAAATCGGATAAGTGGTTCTCGAGTGATAAGCGCACTAACGGACAGACAGACAGACAGACAGAGAGACGTTGAGCTTTATATATATTAAGGATAAGGAAGATGTAAAGAATAAAAATTCTGAAGGTTGCCAAAAAAATTAAACTTTTTTTATATCTACATTATAATGGAGTCATTCCATTTTGTAATCAATTTTATAAAAAAGTAGATGTTACACCATTTTTAATTTTGTTGAAAGTTTAGTCAGTTGTTATTATACGTACCTATTAGTTGGCATGAACTGTAATTAGAAATTTTTTAATGTTCATAGGTTGGAGGTGGTAACCGTTTTACCCTCGTAAGATATGAAAATTTAATCGATTTTTAACTTTTTTTAACTCGCTGTAGCATGCGTTCTAATTAAGCAATTATAATGAACTTGGTGTCATAATTTGAAAGCCTAAAAAGTCTATATAGTTTTAAATGATTTAACTCAATTTAAGTTATTTTCGTTGTAGTTAATCGTAGAGGTTTTTAAATTTCATTAATAAAATTACCATTTTATCTATTTTTCAAAATTTTCTGTACCTTTTTGGTTTAACTGAGAAAACTGTAAATATGCGTGAGTTATGTTCACATATATTACTCAATACCCACAAAAAATCATGCACATTTTCTATTAAAAAAATAGGTTAAATATCACAAAAGATCACGAAAACACCAAAAACAGTTGTATTCGAAGCAAATAAAAGTTATGTGGGGGGAGGGGAAGATAAATTGCTGATTTTTTTACAAATACTCTTAATAATTATATTGAAAGGGCAATTCGATTCGGTTTGTTTATTTAACTTGTCTAAAATAGTCTAAAATGTTTGTTATCTTTTCACGGCTAAACCGCTGAACCGATCTTGATGAAATTTGATATGGATATAGATGACTTCCTGAAGAAGGACATATAGGCTACTGTATATATCCCGAAAAGAATGATTGGATAAAAAAATACAAATTTCACGTAGGCGAAGTCGCAGGTAAGAGCTAGTTAACTATATTTTGGTTTATAATTTATAAAAATATGTATTTAGCTATGTTGTACATTGTAGAATTACTATATTGTTTAAAAATTTGGAAGTAGGTATATTTTTGTGTGTATTAAAATTTTATTATCAGTGCGTTCGAAGAGACCGTTTTGAAAGTTCCGTAATAAAAAACGAAACCCTTATCCTTTATGTTTATAGTTTATAGGATCACTTTGTTGTCCGTCTGTCTGTCCGTCCGTCCATCAAGACCATTTTTCTCAGAAACGGCTAAAGGTACCAAGTTGAAATTAATATATGTATAATACTAACAAGGGAACATTTTCAAGTCGAAAATTCGTATCGAGTTTAAAATTGCTATATAGTTAGAGAAGGTTGATATAAGTAAGAAAAAAATTATCTTAGCTGCGGTAAAACGGTTTAAAGGTGAAACACCTCTATGAAAATGTGCAAAATAATCATATTTTTCAAATAACTCTGAAACTAATGAAAATTTAAAAAAATCAACAATACAAAGTATTCATTAGTTTCAGAGTTATTTGAAAAAATATGATTATTTTGTTCATTTTCATAGGGGTGTTTCACCCCCTTAAACCGTTTTACCGCAGCTAAGATAATTTTTTTTTACTTATCTTGACCTCCTCTAACTATATACAAAGTTTAAACTCGATACGAATTTTCGACTTGAAAAGATTCCCTTGTTAGATACTGCCTCATAGTCCCGTAAAAATTCAAGTTTATAACTCAATACAATAAAAACATACGGCCTTTCAATGCGTATTTTGTAACTGACTGTCTGACTCACTGACTGATTATCAAAACCTATAGGGTTACTCCCCATTGACCTAGAATAATGAAATTTATTATTTGATATTAATTTCATCTCTCGATATCTCTAGCCGTTCCTGAGAAAAAGATGTGACGGACGGACAGACAGACAGACGGATAACAAAGTGATCTTATAAGGGTTAAATTTTTTTATATAGAGGTATGGAAGCCTCAAAACAGTATCTTCGAAGGCACTGATACACTATACAACAACGGAGGCTTATGGCATGCCGAAACCGGATTTGTTGCCCAATTGGTTTCATCACGTCAGGGTTTTGAGATATTCTAACCTAAAAGTCCCAAAAATGACTATATTGACAATGTTAAAGAATTTATTATCAAGTAGGTAATTTTTTTCTAAAGTTTTCGGTCACGGTAACAAATAGTATTATTTTTTCTCTTTAAAATGAGTTTTAACTTTTTACTGTACGATTTTTTTGGCCGAGATGTACTAATTTGAAGATATGATATTTTTGTTAATAGAGTGTAGTATAATAGTAGATACAATGAACTTCATATATCTTCAAAGTAGTATATTTCGGTAAAGAAAAATCACATAGTAAAATGTAAAAAGTTATTTTAAAGAGAAAAGATTCGAAATCATGAAAGAAAACTTAAGAAAATAATTACCTACTTACAATTAGTAATAAATTCCCCAACATTGCCAAAATCGTCATTCTTGGGACTTTTATGTTCGGATATCTAAAAAACCTAACGTGATGGAATCATTTGGGCAACGAATTCGGTTTCGGTATGACAAATACCTTCTAAATCACCTATTCAAAAGCTGTAGCCGGGTAAGCATGCAAAATCGGCCTTTGCATGGATTTGGCTGATTATTTTTTTGAAAGTCACATTTTATGTAACATTCAACCTGACCAAATATTAGCTTCCAAAAATTTGTAGTTTTCGAAAAAAAAAATTTTTTATTTTCAAAAAAAAAATTTTTTTTTATAATCAATCAATCGAATTTGATGGTGCTTGTGATATATTATAGAGGTACTTATGACTCATCAGAGGTAATTTTATTATGGTCCTCTGCACATAGTAAACCAGAAAAAAAATTAATAAAATTTAAAAAATTAAAAAACACTATGTTGTACTCAGGGGGCAATCACCATTTTTTTATAAAATATACCTTGTCCGTACCCAAACAACATATCAAAATCCCAAACTGATATGAAGGGTATAACATACTCGTATAAATTCGCATATGGTCGTATTGGCGCGGCGCGCGCGTGACGCGGGTGGACTATATGGAGTGCAAGTGTCTTAATACTTTTAAAACATTTGTTGCTAAACAACAGGGCTGAACTAACCTGGAGAGATCCGGGGAATTTGAAGGGGCTCATGGCCTGACAAAGATAAAATATAGAGGCCGTAGCCGGGAATGTATGGAAACCGCCATTGAATCAATTATGCTAATTTTTTCTCATAGTTTGCTTTTTAGAAACATAAAATCGCCTCAGATCGCTTTTGAAATGTTATAATCGTCTTTAGTAGCAATGAATCACATTGCCGCTGCGAACTAACGATTCTTCTTGTATAATAAGTTATAGATAAGATTTTTTTTTTCAAAATAAAAATGTTCTTAGTAAACATAAAAATTTTGAAGCACAAATACAATTTGGGCGATTTTATGTTTCTTAAAAAGCAATCTATGAGAAAAAATTAGCATAATTGATTCAATGGCTACGGCCTCTATATTTTATCTTTGTCAGGACATGAGCCCCTTCAAATTCCCCGGATCTCTCCAGGCTAATTCAGCCCTGTTGTTTAGCAACAAATTAGAGATGTTTTAAAAGTATTAAGACACTTGCACTCCATATAGTCCACCCGCGTCACGCGCGCGCCGCGCCAATACGACCATATGCGAATTTATACGAGTATGTTATACCCTTCATATCAGTTTGGGATTTTGATATGTTGTTTGGGTACGTACAAGGTATATTTTATAAAAAAAATGGTGATTGCCCCCCGAGTACAACATAGTGTTTTTTTAATTTTTTAAATTTTATTAATTTTTTTTTCTGGTTTACTATGTACAGAGTACCATAATAAAATTACCTCTGATGAGTCATAAGTACCTCTATAATATATCACAAGCACCATCAAATTCGATTGATGGATTATAAAAAAAAATTTTTTTTTCGAAAACTACAAATTTTTGGAAGCTAAAATTTGGTCAGGTTGAATGTTACATAGAATGTAACTTTCAAAAAAATAATCAGCAAAATCCATGCAAAGGCCGATTTTGCATGCTTACCCGGCTACAGCCTTTTTGTGAATTTTTTTTGTTGAATAGTGATAATTAAGTTTTGATACACAGAAAAATATACCTGGTTCCAAACCTTTGAATGAATGGTAGTGTACATCATGTTTTAATAAATCAATAATTAATAATAATCTGGAGGCTAAAAGATATTGTTGTGCAGCGTTCGTAATTAATATAATTAATTTAAAAAAAAACAACATATTTTTATATCTACTATCGTATATGTATTACAGCGTCTACAGACAGACAGACACTAATGCGAAAATAGAATGGAATCCGGCCAAAATGAATGTGTTCATCAAATATTTTTATTCATTTTTCAGTGGAACACAAACTAAAAAAGTTTGTATTAACACATCACTGTAACAATTTGAATTGTTTCATTAGAGATTTAATAGAGAGGAATGGTTCTACACACATGGGAAAACAATTATTTGATAAATGTAAATTTAAATCAAAGTGAGAATTTATGTACATAATACCAAATCCCTAATGCAATAAATATACTAATGCTATTTCGTAGATTAATTTACAGATGTGTTTGTATGACGTATTACATGTTGTAATGAAAGGGTGGCAAATAAAAATACTTATAATCTAGTATGATTCATATATAGATATAGCTATTTGGTAATTGTTTTTATTAAAATAGAGCAGAGGATGAAATAGTAAGATCAAGTTAACATTTTGAAATCGAAGAACAATTGTTTGTTCTTATTTTAAAATGATCACAAAGCTTCTCGTATCTTCGATATGGCGAGATCTTCGTCCAATACATTTTTTTCTGTGTAATTATGTTTTAATTTAAGGGGTTAGGTGTAGTCAGAGACATGAAAAAATTATAATTTTAAATAATTTTTTTGCCTGTAAATTATTTTATTTTATAAAAGTAAAAACATAGCATCATTAAATAAGGTTTCGACTTGACTTGACAGAAATTTTAGAAAAAAAAAATAATTTTAAAAGTAATGGCTGTTTGTGTTGATCCAGTTCCAACCGAAGCTCCTTGCGGTGACCATCACTTATCCTTGGAGATTCATCCAAATTCAATCGGACAAAAAAAATTAATTTTATTAATAGATAATCTAGTGCCTGTTCGAAGCTTTTTTTTCTTTCTTAAATTAACAAAATGGCAGCCTCAGGAAATTTTTTTCCAGAATTTCGGAAAAAAATCAACAGTTAATTGTTTATAACAAATCGAAATTAAAAAAAAATCCTTCGATCAGGCACTAGTTTTTCGTGTTTTCAAAAAGCTCGATAAACATTAAAATCTACCGAGCGGTTTTCGAGCTACAGTGGTCACCAGTTCAAAAACATAGTTTTGAGAAAAACGCATTTAAAGTTTTACACTCAATTTACGTAAAGTAATACGTATTATTTAATTACTTACACCGAGTCATCTATTAATGGGCCATATAATAGTTCTTCAGCCGTTGTAGCAGCTTCCAAAAATGCAAAAAAAATAAAATCGATTTCTTGAAAGTTCTGACTACACATAACCTCTTAATAAAAAATGAGTCGGCGCCTATGGGTTGAGTGGTAATTTTGTTATAAAAAATTGGCTATCTATTTTTACAAAAAAAAAATATTGTTTTAATAGTAAAAACAATCTTATGAACAGTTAATTAAGGATATTTCATCATTTAAAAATTTGACATTTTGTTTGGCATCATCTGTTATTATTACAAAAAATAAATGTTAAATATTAATACCGTATGGCGTATATAAATACTGCATGAGTTTTATTAGAAAATATTTATTCAACATAGAATTTCTAATCCAACGATGTGTAAAAATTACGAGAAGGAAATTAAAAATCATTCATGCTGATAGTTTTGTTAAACGTCACAAAAGCATGAAAATGTGAAAAATGACATTCGTTTTAATTCTCGTAGTTAAACCTTTTCGAAATAATTATATTGTCCTTCAAGGATGTACATAAAATAAAATCTATACACTAAGCCAGTGATACTCAAAGTGTGGTACGCAAACAGTTTTCAAAGGGTACTATTATTATTATTATACAGAAAAAAATAATTTATCTATGTGTTAAAAAATGTGATCAATGTAAAAATTCCGTGATCGATTTGACTCCGATTGAGGTTGTTTGTTAATATGATAATTTTTTACCAATAAGGAAATATCCACGTTTATCTAATTAATAAATGTATATTATTACTAACAAACTAACTTAAGTTCTTATCGTATTGAAAACATTCATATACAGGGTGATCCAGACCACCCGTCCACTATGTTTTACGCCCAAACTATTGAAGATAGAGTTTTAGGATAAAAAATTTACTATATATATCGACCCTAAAGAATTTCAGGAAAATATTTTCAACCCCCTAAAACCGCTCCTTAGGGGGTATTTTGGGGAGTACATGCCCGTTTCTCAGTAAAATCAAATGGAATGGTATATCAAAAAGTACATATTTGTAAAGATCATAAAAAAATAAGAAACTTTCATAAAACAAAAATTTTCATACTTTCACTTGTTTAAAAAATATGGCGACTTGCTCTCAAATTTTAGGGTTTTACTAAAAGTGCTCTAATTTCGTTAAATATGAATGGAATTTAATAATTTTTTCAAATTTAGAAAGGAGAAATAATGGTCTTTGTTAAGATGCATGATTATTTGAGATTTTGATAGTTTAAAGTGTCATACGCGATATATCAAAAATTCAAAAGTTCAACTAGGGATAATTCAAAATTTTCAAATACAATGGTATATCAATTAATAATTTTTCTTAAAGAAGATATGTAAATTAACGATTTTTGTTAAAAAAATTTAAAATTTAAAATTTAA
This sequence comes from Sialis lutaria, assembly GCA_949319165.1. Taxonomy (NCBI): domain Eukaryota; kingdom Metazoa; phylum Arthropoda; class Insecta; order Megaloptera; family Sialidae; genus Sialis; species Sialis lutaria. The sequence continues at coordinate 6,138,632 of OX439233.1, read as the reverse complement.
TTTTTAAAATTGAAAACTCAAAATTATAATTTTTAAATTAATTTTTTTTTAACAAAAGTTGTTTATTTACATATCTTCTTTAAGAAAAATTATTAATTGATATACCATTGTATTTGAAAATTTTGAATTATCCCTAGTTGAACATTGGAATTTTTGGTATGTCGCGTATGACACTTTTAACTATTAAAATCTCAAATAATCCATGCATCTTAACAAAGACCATTATTTCTCCTTTCTAAATTTGAAAAAATTATTAAATTCCATTCATATTTAACGAAATTAGAGCACTTTTAGTAAAACCCTAAAATTTGAGAGCAAGTCGCCATATTTTTTAAACAAGTGAAAGTATGAAAATTTTTGTTTTATGAAAGTTTCTTATTTTTTTATGATCTTTACAAATATGTACTTTTTGATATACCATTCCATTTGATTTTACTGAGAAACGGGCATGTACTCCCCAAAATACCCCCTAAGGAGCGGTTTTAGGGGGTTGAAAATATTTTCCTGAAATTCTTTAGGGTCGATATATATAGTAAATTATTTATCCTAAAACTCTATCTTCAATAGTTTGGGCGTAAAACATAGTGGACGGATGGTCTGGATCACCCGGTATGTTAAATACAAAAAATACTTTATAAATGACATCACTGAATTTATTATATCGAAAATTGCACTTTCATTAGTTGGGTAGTGAAAAAAATATTCACGCTAATAAATATTAATTAATACAACCATTTGACAAATGAAAAGAGTTTTAGTATGTAATCATACGAATTAATGTTAAAATATCGGGTTATATTAAATTGCACTATACAGGGTCCTCCAATAGTGCGTCCGGCATTGTTTTACGCCCAAACTATTGAAGATCGAGTTTTATGAAAAAAAAAATTTACTATGTATATCGACCCTAAAGAATTTCAGGAAAATATTTTCAACCCCCTAAAACTGCGCCTTAGGGGGTAGTTTGGGTGGTACATGCCCGTTTCTCAATAAAATCAAATGGAACGGTATATTCAAATGTACATATTTGTAAAGATCATAAAAAAGTAAGAAACTTCTGTAAAACAAAAATTTTCATACTTTGAATTGTTTAGAAAATATGGCGACTTGATCTCAAATTTTAGGGATTTACTAAAAGTGCTCTAATTTCGTTAAATGGAATTTTATTATTTTCTTAAATTTAGAAAGTAGAAATAATGACCTTTGTAATGATCTATGAATATTTAAGATTTTTATAGTTTAAAGTGACATACGCGACATATCAAAAATGCAAAAGTTCAATTAGCGATAATTCAAAAAATTTAAATACAATGGTACATCAATTAGTACTTTATCTGAAAAAAGACATGTAAATAAACAGCTTTTGTTAAGAAAATTAAAAATCAAAATTTTAAAATGGAAAATTATAATTTTTAATTTAAAATTTTCTTAACAATAGTTGTTTATTTATGTATCTTTTTTAAGATAAAGTATTAATTGATATACCATTGCATTTAAATTTTTTGAATTATCCCTAATTGAACTTTTGCATTTTTGATATGTCACGTATGTCACTTTAAACTATCAAAATCTTAAATTTTCATAGATCATTACAAAGGTCATTACTTCTACTTTCTAAATTAAAGAAAACAATAAAATTCCATTAATATTTAACGAAATTAGAGCACTTTTAGTAAAACCTTAAAATTGGAGATCAAGTTGCCATATTTTCTAAACAATTGAAAGTATGAAAATTTTTGTTTTACAAAAGTTTCTTACTTTTTTATGATCTTTACAATTATGTACTTTTGAATATACCGTTCCATTTGATTTTACTGAGAAACGGGCATGTACCCTCCAAACTACCCCCTAAGGCGCAGTTTTAGGGGGTTGAAAATATTTTCCTGAAATTCTTTAGGGTCGATATACATAGTAATTTTTTTTTCATAAAACTCTATCTTCAATAGTTTGGGCGTAAAACAATGCCGGACTTTGGAATTGGAGGACTCTGTATATTAGATAGTATTCACTTTGTACATCGAAAATAAATTTTAATACATTATAGTGCCACTTTATACACGTGAATATAAATTTTAATTCTTTTTTTATTTTTTTAATGCATAAGGCGAATATTAAATCGTTTTAAAATATAACAAAAATCACATTAAAAATATCAAATCTATTTAGGCTAAAGCAGTGGTTCTCAAAGTGGTCTCTACGGACTCCAAGGGGTCCCTGGCATCGTTCAGGGGGTCCGTGGAAAATTAAAATCGATTGAACAACTTCAGGGGGTCCGCGCACATTTTTATTAATATGGAAGTTAAAATAAATAACAATGAATAAATTATTAGCGATTTTTACGTCCTAAGTAAAATATAAATAAAGACAGGTGCATAAAATACAAGTTATAACAGGCAACGTGGTGAGTCGAGTTTGAGAAGCTGTTGATTGTTTTTCTGTCTTCATATTTGGTAGAACGTGGATTCAGTGCCGTTATGAGCCTCATCACAAAAAAAAGAAACCGACTAGAAATTAGTACTCGTGGAGATTTGCGATTGCTACTCACAAACATTGAGCCGGACATAAATAAACTCATAACATCCTATCAGGTTCATCCAAGTCAATAATTTTTTTATTTTTTATTTTAAAACAAAAGTTATAATTTCAATAAATACTTCTTCAACAAAATGTTTTATTTATATTTTATTTTTACGTCACCATTTACCATTCAAGACATCAAAGCTAAATTTTTAATTTTTCTATTATTCATTTATGTAGTTTTTCACCCAGGGTCCATGGGAAAGTTTTGACTATGAAAGGGGGTCCGTGGGCAAGTTTTGACTATAAAAAGGGGTCCGTGGGCCAAAAGAGTTTGGAAACCACTGGGCTAAAGGAATGAGGTTAGTAGGTAGGTTACGTAAAAATATAGAAAATCACAAAAATCACAATAAATACCTACATCAAAAATATGTAATTTTTAAATCTGACAGTTCCAATCGTCAAGTGCAAAGTATTATTTTTTTAGTGCAAAATATAAGTTTAATATATCTATATCTATAAAAGAGTTTGTCCTTAACCACTCACTCACTCACTCATATATCAACGTACAGCCCAAACCCCTGGACCTAGAAACGTGAAATTTCGTAGGTGCCTTCTTATTATGATGTAAGCACCCACTAAGAAAGGATTTTTCGAAATTCAACCCCTATGGGGTTAAGACAGGGTGTCAAAGTTTATATAAGAAAATATTTTTTTTTGTCATTTACATGAAACTTACCGAACATACTCTACAATATAAATAATGATAACAATTATTTCAATATTTCCCAAAATTTAACCCCTACGGTGTTAGGGGGGTGGAAAAATTTGTAAAATATTTTTTTTGTATTCACCGAATAAAACACGGTACAAGTAGGTACTCTACAAGACAAATGTCAGTTACGAAAATTCAACCTCTAAAAGAATAGGGGGGGGGGGGTAAAATTTTGATACATTTATCTTCATATTGTTCATGATATTAAAGTAAATTCGGACAAATTAATATTAAATTAAAAATGAAAGTACGATATTCAAGCCCTAATAGCATAGAACGGGGAAGAGAATGGATTTAGATATGTTTATCTGCATACCTGCTTTAGGTACTTATAAAGGTAAATTCGGGCAAAATAGTCAACTATTAAAATAAAAATTTCGACATTCAACCCCTAATGGCAGGGTCTGTGTTTTTGATATGTTTATCTGTATAGCTGCTTACATTATAATGGTGGAGTCGGGCAAAATAATCTGCAATAAAAAAATTCGATATTCAACCCCTAATGGTGAGGGTAGATAGGGGGTTAGTTTTTACAATTTTTAACTGAAATCTAAGATATTTACGTTTTCTTATAGGTAATGAATAAAAATCAATATAAAAAATATGTTATCCCCTATCACGTATGGAGGGTTCTAATTAGTTTTGATGTTTACGCGAGCGAAGCCGCGGGATTCCGCTAGTTTGTTATAAGTAAAAACGATTAAATTAAAAGTGTATTACTAAAAAATGTGCATTTAAATACCTAGCCTTATTTAATTATATTGATTGCCCTTTATATTTATCTTAAAAAGCAGTAAAAATGTCACATCTATTATTTTTCTCTTCCTTCGATACAATTTTAATAAAAAAACATTTCGATCAAACTTTACCAATTTTTTTGCTCAACATTCTCCTTTATCACAGAATCTCTGTAAACACTAACTCTAAACCTTCCACACACAAAGTAAATATCTATCTTATAAAAACACACATAAAACTAACAACTCCAAGTTTTAAAAAAGTACAAAACTTAACGCAGTAAAAAAAAGATACTTGCACGCAGAAAAAGAGACCAATTTGTACGTAAAGTCACGATTTCTATCTTCGATTTGTGGAGCGGAGGGCGAAGTACGAAATAAAACCTGATGGGCGTAGGAGCAAATTAGTTTTACACACACTTTTACTTTATCTTGATCTATTTTGGTGGTAGCTTGTATCTCGTAAAGATCACCGTTCGCAAGTTGTTAAATGCGCGTGATTATTGTCCGAATTTAGCGTTTAGTTAAAATGGGGTCCGCTAATTTTGTATTCTATTAAAAATAATTTATTCGAGTATTTTAATAATAAACTATAGTCTGTTACATTTCAGTATGCAGTGGTTGCCGGGGGTTTGACGGTTAAATCCTCCGGCAACCACTGCAAACTTATATGAAACAGACTATAGTTTATTATTAAAATACTCGACAAAATTAAAATTTCCAAAAATAATTAATCTAGGTTAGTACGAGTTAACTCTGATCGTTTGTCCCACGAATTTTTTAGTTCAGTAAGCAGTTATCCGGTTTTTGCTTCCTTTAATTTATTTTTTTAAATATTTTAATTCTTAAATAAGGCGGATGGACCATGGAAGACCACCTTAAGGAATAAACAGTTATTATTCCTTTATTTACTGGAAAAATTAAACAAACAAAGTATTAAGTAACACTTTGTTTTATTATGTAACTTATAAAAGATTTTTTTATTACAGAGTTAATTATCATTTATTAATTATAAGTTTTATTACACTCTTCCAAATGGCCTTGCAAGGAACAAAGCTCCATACAAGGCCAATATAATAAATCAGTCGTTTAACTTAAAACTAACGTTGTGACAATCAAAATATCTGCTTATACTTAAACTACATAAAAAGTAGAGATGAAACGGATATCCGGTAACTATCCGGTATCCGGCCTATCCGGCCTTATTTTGTTATCCGGCTTAGTACCGGATAGTAACGCATTATCCGGCCGGATACCGGATATTTAAAAATTACAATTTTTGATTTAAAAACTGCAAGAAAAAAATATTTGTGAGGCAATAATAAGAAATTGACTTGTAAAATAACGAATTTTATTAAAATAAGAAATTCAATCACAATTAATTTTCAATTTTTTCTCTTGATAGACGAAAAAGAAGGGAAATAATTAACTATTCATTAATTTTGATTATTAATTAATACTTCACAACACAATACTTGCAGTGGTTGCCGGGGTTTTGACGGTACGAATCGTGCATTTTACCGTCAAAACAGGCCGGATATTCGGCCGCCGAATATCCGGCCATCCGGCCTTACAGCTCACCGGATATTCGGTATTCGGTATCCGGCCAAAACACTATCCGTTTCATCTCTAATAAAAAGGTCTTTCATTAAAATGAAACATTCAAGGCTTACCATATTAAATTCACATAAAAAATACACAATGAAAATTACTTGAACACTATCGTAAAACTAAGAATGTATTCGTGAAAATGTTTTAAAAATAATTTTAATGAGTATTATATCGATATCAAATAAGTTGCCAATAATCTTTATAATGAAAAAAAAAATTATAACTGTCAATTTTTTGATCGACCTTACAAGGAACCATTGGCTTTCCTAGGAACACTACCGATATTTTAACTAAAATGGAAATAAAGTAATAATTTTTTTCTTTAGTACCATAGCAAACCTTTATACTATAACATTTCAGAGTAGAAAAATTAAAGAAAATAATTGTCTATTTACTTGAAAACTTATGTTTTGCTGTGAGCGCGTATTATAATTTTAACCTCGACGTCCGAAGTCAATAAAGGATAGGACGGCACAGACAAAATAGCGGCCTGAGTGACTTGCCGCCGCGTCTGTGTTCTTGAGTTCGATGGATGTTAGTGTGAGTAGAAAGAATTTGGCATCGCATGGCAATAACTATGACTTTTTAATAATTGGCCTTACAAGGAGCATGGCCTTCCATGGTCCACCCACCTTACTTTATTTGTATTAAAATTAATTTTTATATCATAATTTATAACATTTAATGGTTCGCTTTCAGTTTTCTATAGAAAAATACTTGTATGAAATTAACTACATATCGACTAGTTTTTCGCCGCGCTAACTTTTCGGTACCCCTGCATTTGTTGTGAGAGATGGTGGCGAATGGAAAAGGCATAATAAGAATTGTTAATTTTTGTTCCTCTTTAGATTAATAATAAACCAAATTTTTTCATCAACATAGTCTTTTTAATATAAATTACTTATTATCCAAAATATAACATGTCTAATTAAGATAGGCCTTATTTGCCTTCATTACCTTATTGCGTAATTTTTCTTACCAAGATTCTAGATTATTAGTTACTTTACTGTTTTTACCTTATTAGAAAACTGTATAATAAATATTTGTATACACCTGATACTTATAAAAAAACCTAGATGAAACATGAGGTCAACTTCTTCAGATATATGTATGGGACGTTCTTTGTCAAACGGAACAAGGCTGTATCCAAAATTCATGTTGATGGATTTTAGTGATCTTGGGCTTAAAATGTTCGTTATGGATCCTTCTTTATGGAGGAGTGTGGCCTTTTGGAAAATTTCAAAATGGCGGCTCAATATGGCGGCCAGAAGTCAGCGAAAAATCAAGATACTGTAGAAAAATATTCGTAAAAGAAAAAATTTACGACCGATTCGATTGGTTTTGGGTGCAAGTTGTTTGTAATTGACAGCCCAAAAAAGTTGGATAGGTAGGTAGGCGAAATCCAACATGGCGGATCCAAGATGGCGGCTGAAAACTGAAAATGAAAAATCAAGACATTGACTAGAGTTTTTGACATTTAACCTAATTATATTGGTCTCAAATGTTGAGTTTCAATCATTCATTACATATACAGGTTATTATGAATTCAAAATATAAAATGGTGGCTTCGATTAATCTCAAAATATAATAAAATCGGTAAAAAATGGTGAAATATAAGTGGAAATAGTCCCGAACTAGTATATTGATTAATTATATTATATTAATATTAAAAAAAAGCTTGTAAAAAAAAATTTAATAAAAAAAATATTTTTTTTTTAAATTAATTTTTTTTTTTATTCTGACCAATTCTGAGCGCGGATTCGTATTCAGAATGAAGAAAACAACAAGTTTCACTTAAGAATTTCAAGTAAATGGGTTGTGTGAGTTCATTTGACAGTGGGATTTTCCTTATATATGGCATTTCTTTACGCCATTTTGACTCCGCCATATTTGATTTACAAAGTTTGATTTCATGATACAAAAAAGCAATCATTAGACGATCTATGAACCATCAATATACTCATTCGGAACTGTTACCACCAAATTTTCATCGTTTTTTACCGATTTTATTACATTTTGAGATTAATCGAAGCCGCCATTTTATATTTTGGATTCATAATAACCTGTGTATGTAATGAGTGATTGGAACTCAACATTTGAGGCCAATAAAATGAGGTAAAGTGTCAAAAACTCTAGTCAAAGTCTTAATTTTTTCATTTTTCGACGATTTTCAGGTTTCAGCCGCCATCTTGGATCCGCCATGTTGGATTTCGCCAACCTACCTATCCAACTTTTTTGGGCTGTCAATTACAAACAACTTGCACCCAAAACCAATTGAATCGGTCGTAAATTTTTTCTTTTACGAATATTTTTCTCCAGTATCTTGATTTTTCGCTGACTTCTGGCCGCCATATTGAGCCGCCATTTTGGAATTTTCCAAAAGGCCACACTCCCCCATAAAGAAGAATCCATAACGAACATTTTAAGCCCAAGATCACTAAAATCCATCAACATGAATTTTGGATACAGCCTTGTTCCGTTTGACAAAGAACGTCCCGTATATACTCCAAAAAGAATTACTCAATTTGTAGATACTCATCTAAGAATTGTTTCCATTAAAACAACTTGACTTTTGTAAGTTTCGAAAACTCTCGAAAACTTTTTAAAGAATATACAAAAAAAACTTTATGTCTGTCAGAAAACTGTGCTAGTAAAGTTAAAGTCATTAGCTTTGACAAAACCACATTGTCAGGTTGATAAAATAAACCTGCAACTAACTTTCACGAACTCTTATAATCTAAATAAGTACAGGAGAAGGCAAAGAAACCGATGACGTATGTGTCTTTTATTTAAATATTGTTTAAAAAACTTCCATATATGAATTTAATTTATTAGAACCCTATACATCAGCCATTAATAGTAACCAGAATTTCTAGATGACTTAAATTGTTAATTTTTATCATTGTGATTTGCAGGATGGGTCAAAAATTCAAAAGTCACAAAGGGGTTAGTAGTTTTAATAACTTTTTTTTTATTAATTTGTATCTATACATTTTATAGAGAAGATCATGGAAAAATTCATGATCGAACAGCGAACACAAATTGTCTAAGTTTACTATCGAAACCCAGAGTCAATAATTCTGACCTAAAAAGCATATCCTTGTCATAACGGAGAGATTCTCCAAGTGAATCAATGATTAAACGTTTGATTAGTCATTTTGATAAATAGGGTTCAGTAAGTAGCCTCCCGCGAACAGGCAGGCTGCACTCGGTTAGAAATGAAGCCACAGTTAAACATGTAAGAGAGAGTTTTGTAGAAGACCTAAGTACATCAACTCGAAAGCGGCAAGGACGCCATTCCGGTGTATTCTGAACACCTTGATCATGTTTCCATATAAAATCCAGTTGGTACAACAGCTGAAGCTACCAGATTATGCCCATAGATTATAATATGGTGTCAGATTTCAAGAATTAACTAGAGAAAATCCGGAAATATTCACAAGGTGATAATGTCAGATGGACCGTATTTTCATTAACAAACAAAAACTTTTAAGATTTGAAATTCGAACTCCTTGAACTATTCAGCAAAAGTAATTGTAACCCCTTAAATGAATGGTCTGACGACTAAAATTTCACAATTTGTGTTCGCTGTTCGATCGTGAATTTTTCCGTGGTAAATTTTTAAGATCTTCTCTATAAAATGTGTAGATAAATATTAAATAAAAAACAGTTATTTAAACATTAGACCTTTATGGCTTTTGGCCCACCCTGTCGAATCAAAACTTGCTGTGTCCACACTTTTGACAGAAATAAAGATTCTTATTGCATTTTTATTCATCTGAAAAATGGACACACTCTTTTTTATTCAAAACTGCATTTATCCTTATAAACTTTTTAGCAAAACTCACGAAGTGGTAGCACTTATATTCTCGATTTTCCGTCCATCCGTCTGTCTGTCTTCTACCACGAGATCTCGGCCCCCTGACCACCTAGAGACCTCGGGGTTTCGTTAAATGGTAGGTCTGTGGTTCTAGTTTAGCCCATTTTAGGAATTTTTCCGGTCATGACCCCCCTTCCTCAATTTTTTTTATATATGGATTCATGTACCTCGTTGGACTCAGGATTGATTCACGAATCGATTGGCAAGGGTATTTTTTGAATTGTGTCAAGTGGGTTGCTCGGTAACATCCACGTGTGGGTTTTGATAAATTTTTTTATAAAGTGCCATTCCCTTTATAAAACAGACATTTTATGAAAACTTTTTCAAAGTTTATATAAAAATGAATCAATAATATATTGTGATGAAGCTGGTATCAATATTTTAAGAAAATAATGCACCAAAAAATTCAAAAGCTCATTTTATAAAGTTACCTTTAAAAATAAAAATAAGCTGTTGTTTGAGCTTTAAAAAATCTTTTAAAGCTCAAACAACAGTTTTTTGTTCGTTTTACAATAACTTATAATTTACCATTATTACGATGTTCACTCTATCACTAACAAAAATAAACTGAAATAATTTAAATTTTCGACATTTTTTATGTGGATGGGGTAGTAAATCAACCCAGGTAATAAGCTTAATAAGTCAGTGTGTTATCAATGTTAATCGATTTTCACACTACTGTATTTCAAAATTTTGCGGGACATTTAATTAGAAAATGAATATGCATATATAGTATCACTAACTTACTATAGAATGTAGAATATTTACAACAGAATGAAACTTATTTCATTTGACGTGACTTCTTGAAAGCATCACTTCTAATTTCACTAAAACTTTCTACAAGTATTCAACTTTTGAATGCTTCCCATCATGTGCTAACATTTAATTTTGGTAAGAAATTTTCTACATTGTTTATAGTAAAATGCTTCTACTTGAGTGAAATACTAATTTTCAGAATATAGATATATTTAAATTTTAGTTTCCTGTATCTCTACATCAATCAATGGTTCCCAACCTTTTCAAAGTCGTGGAACACGTATCAATTTTTGAAGTTATACTTCTTTAGGCGTAAAACTATGAAGTTAGGTTAGGTGTAGATAATACAGATTTATGTAATGGTAGTCGGTAAAACAGTTTTAGCGAATTTTTCGAAGAAAAATATAGCTATTGCTATCACCATCATGACGCAACTTCGAAAAAAAAACTATATATCTTTATCAAACTTGATCTCGAGATCACGAAAATGAGGTTCGTTAAAAACTTTATGTATATATATATATACATATGTATATCTGCCGTTTCGAGTGGACTCTCTAGCCTTCCAGGATTACTTCCGATCTTTTTGAAACTTGGTTAAAAAATCGATCTCACGAATACCTCGGTTAAGTTCGTTAGTCAGCGAAATTATGGATTTCAAAATGGCGGCCGTTCAAAACCGAAAAAAAATCATATCTCGGGTATTAAATATCGGATTGATAATATCAAATATGTTTTGGAATCCTCTCAATAAAACAAAATTATTGTGTCTCTTGTGATTTTTCGGTATAAGGTACCGTTTGGTTGATATTTTAAAAACAAAAAAAAATATTGTAGAGATTGTAAACTAAGAATGCCGAGTTCGAGTCCCGATGTGGAACTTTTTTTTTACAAGTTTTTTATTTTATTTTTTTGTTTATTATGTAGAGTAAAAGTTAATAATCAATAAAAATTTTAAAAAATTTCAAAGCCAACTTTTTTTTACACATTTAATTATTTTTTATTTTATTTTTTTATCAAATAAAATTCGCTTACCGCGGTGGTTGCGCGGACAGAATATTTTAGTTTTGCATTTGTATAATTTCAAAGTATGACTCTGATATGTACATAAGTATATACACCCCCATTTTAAAATTATTTTTCTAAAGTAGAACATCTATAATTTAATCATAAGTGAAAATTTTCGAAATAAGAAGATGTTCGAGATACAAAGGCTTTCGAGTTGTAGAGGTTAAACCTAACCATACTTTACGTATTTTCCTATGCGAAGAGCTGAAATTTTTAACGTTTTTTTATTGCAAAAGCATATCAGGCACCTAAACGCTTTTTGATTCAATATCGTAGTCTCAGGGTTTGTATACTGTTTCTCCGAGCACCGAGTTTCGTTATAATTTCTCCGGGTTTTGTAATATATATGACAACTAAAAATAAAATAAAATAAAACTGGCAAGTTGTGTTGATAGGGTTCCGTAGTCATTTTCACTAAGATTTATAAAAAAATTATTATTTCAAAAATTTTCATAAATATTTTGCTACAGTATTCGTTATAATTTTCAGTGAAAGTACTAATTAAAGCTACATTTATCAGATTTTTTGAATCGATAGTTTAGAAAATAGAGAGGGGGACGTTCTGATAATGACTTTGAAGAGCAAATGTATTGTGATCGAAGGGTTAAAATCAAATGTTTTTGTTGCATTTTAGGAGATCTTTCTAAAAACACCACACTCAATGGGGTAAGTGATTTTTTTTTAAACTTTTCATTCTATGAAAGGGAAGTCTAAAAAATTATTTTTTTTTTCAAAAATCTTATCATTTATGTTTTTGGGCCATCAATCTACGACTGTATACCAAATTTCATCTTAATATGTCAAAATTTTTCAAAACGGACGGACGGATGAAGAAACTATAAGGTTCCCTAGTTTTCTATGGAACCCTATAAAGGTCATCAGAAGTGCGCAAAAGTGAGGATTACGAAATTTAAGTATCGAAAATAAAAAATATGAGACAAAATTTTCATCTCAGGGTCTACAGATATTAACGCGTTCAATTCTTTTTTCTCAGGATGTACATAATCTGAAATCTAGTCACCCTATAGCTCAGACTCAAATGTAATAGATTTTAACAGTACAGTAGAGCCTTATTATCGTCCACTGGTCAGATCAACCATACTTCATTACTGTCTCCTTATGTTTTTTCCCATTCCGAGTTTTTCCCTTCACGTGTATAGAGTGCATACGAATTCATATGCACTTTTACATGCGCAGAAGATATACAACAAATTATATGGTTATTACGTAAATTATAAACTGTCACTTCGGTATGAAGAGAAGGATGAACTCACATTACATTACTATGATTGGCCGATAAAAATACAGAAGAAAGTGGTAAACAATTAGACAATAATGATGTCAAGGGTCGGACAATAACAATCAACAAACAATAACAATTATGAATAGCAATGAAAGCACAGAAAATTATGAAGGTACTACTGTACTATTGTAAAAAGTAATAAATATAAATTTTAAATTTCTTGGAATAAAGTCCATCCCGTATTTCTTATGTAAGATATTGATTTGAAAAATCAATAGCAAACAAGATATATCTGTATAGTCCAATATAGAATCTAAATTTGCTGAGTTTAAAAAAGGGTAGCAAACAATTCCAAATCACAAAAAGCCTCTTCGAGGATATGTATTGTGTTTGAATATTGCTACTCGGGTATTCTCTTGGCGCTTGTTCGCTTAAAAATACCCTGCGACATGTTCTAGAATGCGTCTTAGGGTGCGTTTGCACGACAGATTTTTATTGATATAGGTAGATAGGTACTACTTATTTGAGAATGTTTTTGTCCTAATGATTCTTTTTTATAAATTGTAAATTAATATAAATACATATAAGTATAGCACATCTAGTATTTACTTTAAGGGTTGCTGGAAAGTGAATTATTATAAAAAAGATTAATGTGTTAGATTTTTTCAGTCTGTTTGTAATGTTTTGTTTGTAATTAGAATATAGTACTTATTGGTTGAAAATGAAGAAAAAACAAACAAGATAGTAGTCATTGGGGGCTAGATCAGGAAAATACCATGGGTACGGAACCAATTGAAGGGTACACAGGGAAAAGAGGCTAATTCAATTTTTGGACGTAATAAAGAAGACAGCGCCATTTAGTGACAAATTATGTACTTCTCAAGTCACATATGTATTAAGGGGAAAACATGCTAAATTCCGTAAAATAAATTGATTTAAAATATGCATACACGGGAATAACAGGTTAAGTCTTCGCGGTTCTGGGGAAAAATAAGTCGTCATGTCGCCGGTGATGATTCAAAGTTAAATGTTTTAAGATATAATTAGAAAGATAATGTGAAATTTTTGAAAGATATCATTTTTAGATTAAAATTATCCAAGATACCAACCTGAAAACAGCGATAACTCAAAACTATGAATTTTGACTTGGCCTCATTCCCGTGTACCCTTCAATTCATAGCGTAATTCCTTCAATTTATCGGTTATAATGTTAGCCTTGTGAGATGATGTATTGTCTTGATGAAACTGCATTTTTGGTACCCATCGCGTGCAAAACTTTTTCATATTAAAGGGGTTACATACAGTCGAAAGGCCAAAAAAAGGTTTTTTTCAAGAATTTTTTAAGAGAAGACTTTTATAATTTATTAATGTAAAAATGTGTACACATATTATGGTAACTTTTAATTGTATTTTAACATTTTTTATTTCTAAAAATAATAATTTCGAAAACTGCTACAGCTGTTCTCCAGAAGGTCCTCTCAAAAAAGGCGCCTTGCGGTGACCACGATATCTCTAGACTGCATCTTTTAAAATAAAAAACCCAAACGGATTTCTTTAAAGTAATGTATAATCTTGTACTTAATCGAAGGAATAAGCAAAATAATTTTTTTTTACAAAATGACGGCTTCTCAAAAAAAAAAATATATCGATTTTCGACATAAATTTTGACCTTAAATTGTTTATAAAAAAAAATAATATTTATCGGTGAAAAAAAACCTTCGATTAATTACTAAAAAATAAACTTAAGAACCCTGTGTTAAAATTTGAGATTTATCGGTTCAACCGTTTCCGAGGAATAGTGGTCACAGACTTTAAAAACACAGATTTGAGAAAAACGCGATGCCGCTCCGACCTCCTACATTCAAACGCTCTGAGACGTCTTTACAAATATGCGTGTAACTTCGAATATAATCACCGGATTGACTTGAAATTTTCTGTGTGTGTACTTAAATATATGTACATTACGAAAATGAAATTAAAAAAAATTTTTTTTTTTTTAAATTCTAACTGTATGTAACCCCTTAAACATTCATGAAGGATATAACCAACACGTTCCTTTGACACCTATGGTGTTAACTAAGTCACTCACTTAAACTTTGCAGTCATTCAACACAATTTCACAAAATTTTCAAATGTTTGCTGGAGTAACTGCCTCATTTGGCCTGCCTGACCGTGATGGTTGTACGATCATGACAAAACTCAGCAAACCAATATTTTAATGTTGAATTAACTGGGACAGATGTGCCGTAACACTATCAAGCCTGTCCTTTGTTTGGGCGGTATTTTTCCTCATCAGTATTTTAATGAAAACATGAAATTAATATTTTTCCATGGTTAAAAAATAACAAAAATATAGAGTCACTTCGAAGGTTGTAACTTGAACAAGAGTAGGTACTACATGACATGTCATGAAATTTAGACAGTATTCTAGTTAAGGGGGTAGATGCACTTAGAATTTTTGAAAAATCGATTTTTTTATTTTCTTAAAGTATGATGTTTTAAGAATATTCTCTGAAAATTTCAAGTCAATCCGATGAATAGTTTTCAAGATATTTAGTAATTACTGAAGCAACATTAAACCTCTCGATTGTGACCTTAGTCACAATCGAGCTACAATCCGCTACCTGCTCTATAGAGCAGGTAGCGGATGGCAGCTGCAAGCTCCCGGTTTTGTCACGCCTATTATCAAAATCTGCAGAAGCTCTATTAATGGTCCAGGTATTGATGATTCAATATCAATATCTAAATAATTCTATTAGGCTAAAAATTTTATGTGATAAACGAGTGTAAGCTAGTCGGACTAAATTTTTCTAGCAAAAATTTTTCAAAGTTTAATAACTCGATGAATATTGAATTTAACCAAATTTTGTAAAGAATACTTTCGCTTTAAAAATTCTTAAAATATACGAAAATAAAAAATCAATTTAAAAAAATGAAATTATTTAAACAATTAGCTATAAATAATTAAATGTTCAAATTATCAGCAAAAAAATGTGATATTCGGATTCACCAGATAAAATTACGCAAAATCTAACTTTTTCCATTCAATTAGATTCTTAACACCAAAATTAAACAAGATCTACTTTTAAAAAACTTTAAATGAGTTTTTCTCAAACTGTGTTTTTTCATTCGGTGACCAATATAACTCAAAAACCATTCGGTGGATATTGATGAAATTTTAATATTATCTTTTTGGCATTAAGAACTAGTCTTTAATCGAAGGATATTGATTTTTGTTGACAATTACTATATTTTTTAAACAATTAACTTTTAACTTTTTATCGAAAATCAGAGTCCAAAGTTTCGAATGCCACCATTTTGTGAATTTTCAAAAAAAAAAAAAAAAAGCTTCGATTAAAGACTGGATTTATTATTAAACTAAAGGTTTCACCTTGGTTTTTCGAATTCCGATGATCCAAAAGGCTGCTGTGATGGTCACCGCGAAACACTACTCGCGGGAGAGGATCCAACCAATATGGCGATATTTTAATAAATAATATATATATTTTTTTTTCATAAATGTTAAGTTAAAGCATTGTATAAAAACTCTGTATAATTTATTTTGTAAAATAAACTTAATTACTGTAAAAAATAATTTTTTTAAAATAGACCTTTTTTACGCTTCTGAGTGCATCTACCCCCTTAAGTTTGGTACTTTATGGTATAGGTATCCAACCTTTAGAACCTTCTTGGGCCGCATAGCAAAAACACTAATTTCATTAATTATTTTCATTTTTTTTTTAAATCTGATTAGGGCCGCACGAATAGTACTCACGGGCCGCGGGTTGGACAAGCCTGCTTTATTGGAAGTATTAGTATATTTTGTTAATGTCGCAATCTGTGTGTCAGTTCAAAGATTTATCAGCCTTTAAACATGGGGCCTCATATTTATTGGCACATAGAAAATATAGTATTAACTGAACCCTGATATTTTAGAGTAGCCAGTCGCGCGTGCATTCATTGATTTTAAAATGCTCGCGGGCAATGTTACAAGGAAATAAATATTATTCATTAATAATCATAAATAGAATTACAAATATCAGATATCCAATACTAAAATATCGTCTATGAAAAGTGGCCTTTATATGTTTAAATAAATTAAATCAGTCGAGAGAATTGGCATATTTTCTTAACCGAGCAAAAAGAACGTGTGGATGGTTAGAACAGGGGGACCACAAAAATTGCTGCCAGTGCTACCACTACAATTCATGCATTATAAATGTGCTGAAAATCCCTGTGAGGATTTCTGAACAACTTAACATTGTTAAATTTTAAATTTACATATTGGTTTTACTGTTCGCATGAAAGAAAAGTTTTGATATATTTTTTGCACGAACGTATATTTGTTTATTTTTATTTAAATATGTTTTGTAATATGTAAATATATTTTAATCTTAAGAACATACAAAGCCGTTAACATGTTTCATAAAATCTCGAGAAAAATATTTGAACGATTCAGGAAAGCTATGCAGAAAGCAGGACCGCGCCGAGCCTCGGCAGCGCCTGTGTGCGAAACCTATGAAGCGCCTTTTTGTTAGAGTTCTGAAAAAAATTCTTTTTTTTTGCTCTGCGTCATGCAATTTTTTTTATTTTCATATCTAGACTTATAGGGTGTCAAAATGTAGATCTGAATTAATAGAATACGATCATATTTTTATATTTATTTTTAACTCAAAAATGCACCTGTAAATGGCTCTAAACAGTCCACGTAGTATATACTTCGGAACCCTTATGGCATACACTGGTGTATGTCTTGACAATTTTTTTTCAATATGTGCGGGTTAAACTCTTTCAGCGCTAAGCGCCTGATATGTATGTTATATTTTGCATAGTTTCGTGTACGTATATCTACGTGCTCAATATGATTCTCTATAGATATTGTTGCTAAATTTGCTAACCTTTCCTGGCTCATAGTTGAGCGCAGGTAATTTTTTATAAGTTTTAATTTAGAAAACGACCTTTCTGCATTTGCTACTACTAAACTACGACCAAATCGACGCGGTTTGTACTCAGAAGCCAAGATCCATATCAAGATCAACACGGAAGCCTATAAACATGTATTTAAATATGTCGTTTTTTTTATATTTATTAAAAATTGAACAAGAGGAAGCACTGTGCAATTAGTTGACATTTTTTTTTTATTTATAATTCAAATATACTTTATTTCTATAATTTGTATTAGAATTTAATTACCAATAATTTTTACCCACTAAAATATTTTTATACCAATGTGATATATTTTTTAATATTCCAATTTTTACAAAATTATTGCATCACTTTAAAATATTATAAATGCATAAAATATCAAAATAAAGATATTTGCCACGAATAAAAACTTAATTTTCCACATGAAAAAATTCACAACCAATAAGAATTCAAAAAGACAAAACTCACAACGAATTTATAATTATGTGTTGGAGTGGGGGAATGGTGAGGATTATAACGTTTTAAAAATAATCCATCGTTGATGAGTTTACAGATTAGATGCGATGACTTCAGTCAGTTCATCAAATAAACGTTTGATGGCGCTGCAGTCAATCAATCATATAAAGAGTTTCCGCATTCTCGTTAACATGGTGAACGGAACGGATGATGAAATTAAGGGTGAAAAGCAGTGGCGTATTTATATATTTTCCACCCTTAGATAGAAACTCATTTTATTTTATTTTTTGACCTTGTAAATTTTAAATTCAAAATTTTAAACGCATAAATCGGATTTTACTTCCATGTTCGAAGAAATGGAAGTATTGTAATACCGTCGAAAAATCATGTCCGAGATAAGAGCAGATTCTGATTGTACTAACTTCAAAACGTAAAGAAAAGTTGATTTCCGTTCATGATAACTGCCGTAAATATGCACCGATTTGAATTATTTTTGGGGAAAATGTTTCTCTCAGTGAGTACTCCAGACCTATTGATTTTGGTGCTAATCGGATTAGGGGTTTCCGAAATAATCGAAATTTTGTACCAATTATCGTCTGAAAAATGATTAGTATCCCACCAATTTTGATAAGGCTTGGTACACTTGTAGTTCAATCCAATCTAAGGGGCACTTATTTCATAAGCCTGTCGAAATAGCTACTGAAGAGGTGAAAATATAGAGTATGGTTCTCCATATCGTTATTTATTAAACGGAAACCAAACTGATAATAAAAAAAATTAATTCTACCGAAGTTTTTGATCCGGTTATAATTAATAATTAAAAATAAATTCGGAATATACATAGCTATTAACGAACAGTTATATACAGTACTATGTTTAATTCTTTTTGCTCATTTTGCAATATACTGCACCCAAAAAAGAAATTAGTAAGTATTACAGTGCGGCATGTTGCAAAATCGCTTCGAACCGTCAAATTGTAAAATTTACAAACTATTACTAATGAATCCGGCCAAGTGCTAGGAAAATGAGCTAAAATTAACAATGTTTACAGTATCTACTGCTTATTTTCCTTGTATTTACTTGATTTACAAGACGAAGTTGTAATTTTTGCTTAAGTTCTTGTAAATTTTACAATTTGACGGTTCGAAGCGATTTTGCAACATGCCGCACTGTAATACTTACTAATTTCTTTTTTGGGTGTGGGTATGAAAACAACCGTAACGAGTTTTATTTCAAAAATTATGCTGCTTAAGAATTTTTTTAGATAAATGTTAGTCAGTTTGGATCGGGCAATAAGAGGTTATCCATAAATCACATGTTAAGGGAGAGGGGGGTCAACAAATTGTGACGTCGCATCTAAAAAATCAAAACAATGAATTTTATATGAATTCTAAGAGCAGAAATGTGAGGAAAAATTAATATGTTGTTAGTAATTGGAGCCTCGCTCGTGCGCTCATTCGCTCGAGTGGGCAATCGACAACTTCGCACGAGTTGCACATGCTATTTTTTATTACGAATGCGGGGATAATTGGAGTATAAAAACTGATAAAGTTAATATAAGTATAAATTATTTTTATTTAAATGTCAATCTGTTCTTTTTTTCTTGTTATTTATTTTAATATTTACTGTTACTATAGAAACACGTATTTTGCGTGCGGGAATGAATATTTGCGTGCGGAAATGAAAATTTGCGTGCGGGAATGAAAATTTGAGTGCGAAAAGTTTACTTGTCGCACGCAAATTTTACTTGTCGCACTCAAAAGTCGTGTGGTAATTGTGAAGTGGGCAATTAGCGTCTTTTCGAACCCAAAAGCGTGCGCAAAGATACTACTTTCCCCGCATGAGTAATAAAAATATTTCATCATGTATTTTTTTAAATCGCCCCAAACATAAATCCTGCACGCGCTACTGAATCTAATAAAGAACACGTATTTCTAATCTCGAATTGGACAATTTCTCATGAATCATTATTCCCTTACCATCTTATTACTTCGTATAAGAAAGTATAAAGATAAACACATAAATTTCAAAGTCTACCGATCGAGTAAATTAACTGTCGAGATTCCAAGTTACATTACTAATGAAAAGGGATTTATTTGTCAGATTATATATATATATATATATATATATATATATATATATATATATATATATATATATATATATATATATATATATATATATATATATATATATATACAAACAATCAGGACAACTTGAAAGATCGGTCTGTGTGCGTCAATCCATATCACCCACGAACATATAAACTCTGGTTTTGACTTAACATGAATTTAATCATTGATAATATTAATGCTATTGACTACAAATCTATCTTATACTTTGACATTATGATTAATTATGTGTGAATATTATAATTATATGTAGTTATTTACCTCAGCAGTGGCGTTATTAGGGCAGGAGGGGGGTGACACCTGGAGCGGAAATCGAAAATGTCACACTCGAAAGTGTTAAAGTAATTATTAAGGTATTTCTCGGTGAGCAATAAGGTTCGCTATATAATAGAACAAATTAATCAGCCCAAATTGTGTAAATAACTAAAAAAAAGTTTATAAAAAGCTGTATCGTCAAAATAAAATCAATAGATTTCAGCATTGCGAGTGTACAAGAGATTACACAATCTGGGCTTGTTTTTTTCTTAAAGAAATACCTTAGACCTTAATCCAGTGATTCACATCCTGTGAGGCGCGCCTCCCTAGGGGGGTGTGATAAAACTGAATGGAGGGCGCGAGCATATCGAGAAAAAAAATTATTTGATTTACTGAAAGAAAGACAATAAAATACATTGAGATAATAACAAATAAAATACACTAATATAATATACTTATAAATAGAATTGTATCAATAATCAGTACTGCACAATGTATTTAATAATTAACTTAACAATATTAAATTAAAAACGAGATTAATAATAATTATTAGTGACTTCCTTGGGCCTGTCTTGCAGAGCAAAGTTTTTCGAAAGAAGGTTTAATATTAATTTTTTTTTTATATTTAGCTGAGACCTATTTTTCAGTGAAAATTATTGTATGATGGTGGGGTGGGGGGAGATGAGAATTGTGATTGAAAATTGGGTCGCAAATAATAAACGGTTGAGAAACGCTTCCTTAATCAGCAATAATTAATTTTGTATTTTTTTTCAGTGCCTTGAAAAATACCTACAGGACTAGACAAAAGTTAAGACCTATAATCTATAAATAGTAGATAATAGTATATTATATTGTAAAAGTTCAATGGGAAATTTAAACGCACGTATTAGTTTTTCTTTTCTTTTGTATTTATTTATGAATTCAGAGCGATGACGTCATAAAAGCTTTTTCTTAAATGGCAATAATAATATGTACGTCATATGTATATGACAGATCTTATCATTCAGAATTATAAAATATATTTCTAACTGATAAAAATAACAATAGAATATTTGAGAAAAATATTAAGTAAATAAGTTATCGATTATTTAAAATAATTTTAAAATTTTCACAATAGGTACAAATGCAAATAAAGTTTTGTAAATTTATTTAATAATGGAACAATTAAATTTATTTATCTAAAGACTCTAAACTACATCACATATTATATTATCATGATAATAAGTATTTTATTAATCACTAATAAAATAAATCATAGTTACGTTTTTGTATTTATTTTCTCACAAGAAATCGAATATTTACTTACGGTCATGCGCAAACGAATTCAGCTTAGTACGTTTATATGCACAGATTTTTCAAATATGAATCCTTTAAAAAATATTTCTCTTCGATGATTAATCTATAACGAATGTTCAGTTTGACATGCTATACATTTCCAATACAATCAAAAATATTTTGTCTCATTTATTTCCCATTATTTATATCTGTCTGTAAAGTACTCATGTAAACATCTGTCAAGTGACGTTTCATATTGTATAAGTCAGTAGAATCAGTAATTCAGTTGTCGAATTTTAATATTTTCTTTGGTTTTATCCTATCCTTTGATTGTGAAATTTGACTTTTATTGAATTAAATAATTATTACTATCACAATGACATCTAAAAGTGAGAAAGATCGTGCTAAACAAATACAAGACAAATGCCAGACTGTTTTAAATGAAATGTTAAGAGATGAAGATAACAAGTATTGTGTAGACTGTGATACAAAAGGTATATTATCACTTACTTATAGATATATTTTGTATTTATTTCGTCTATAAAACTTATTGTATAGTCTTTAGAAAGCTATTACTTTTCATTCATAAATATGGAGCAAAAAGTAAGGTTATGTGAAGGGCGTATATGATAATGTAAATAAAGAGATTATCTTTTTGGTCGATTTAATTGTTTTTATTTTCACAGGTCCTCGCTGGGCGTCATGGAATATAGGTATTTTTCTTTGTATAAGATGTGCTGGAATACACAGAAACTTAGGAGTTCATATATCAAAAGTAAAAAGTGTCAATTTAGATACTTGGACACCAGAGCAGGTTTGTAATCAATTTATTTTATTCTGACAAATATTTAATAATCTGTGTAAGGTTTCCCATATTTATGGTGTTCCAGTTCACCAGTTAACCTCTAGTCTCCTGTCTTAATCCAATAATCTTTGGAAGTATTTTGAATTTCACTTAAAAAAATTTATGCGTGTGCGATTGACAATTATGTTTTTATGGATTTTAGTAAGATAATTTCATATAGACAACATATTACAATTAAAAGTCTTAATTGAAAGAGGTAGCGATGTTTTACCTCTAGTCATTTCATAAAAAAAATTGCTAGGGATATCTGCCCATCAAAAACCAGTTAAAAGAGAGTGCAAGGTGTACACTATTTATGCCTCAGTGGTAGTCCGAGACCATATGAGTGGTATTTCAGTATTATAATTTAAAACTAAAATATAAGCCTGTCTTTTGTACAAAAATTTATTATTTTTGGCCCTGCACAAACCCTATAACCAGCTTTATATATATTTCTACTTTGAAAATCTATGAGTCTGGCACCCCATCTCTCTTGCAGTTTAAGGCTAATATGAGTCCTAAAACAACTAGTAGATGCTAAACAGTACGGAATGAAAGTTTACAGTGTAGATCAGTTAATTATAGACATTTACAATAAGGGACATAAACTGTATCCCCAATAAAATTTGGGTTGCTAGTTTTCTGTCAATTTATTGTATTAATTGTTGTTCATCTAGTTTATTCCTAATCTTGTTTTATGTTGTAAATAATTATTATAATATTACAGGTTGTTTCCCTTCAACAAATGGGAAATAGTAAAGCTAGAGCAGTGTATGAAGCAAATTTACCTGATAACTTTCGAAGACCTCAGAGTGATTCTGCGTTAGAATCATTCGTAAGAGCTAAATACGAGCAAAAGAAATATATTGCTAGAGAATGGGTGCCACAGCCTGTACCAAAAGTAAACTGGGAAAAGGAAATCGATGAAGAAATCGAAAGGCAAAAACGAAAAAAGAAACAATCACATATAACA
Source organism: Sialis lutaria (assembly GCA_949319165.1). Classification (NCBI taxonomy): domain Eukaryota; kingdom Metazoa; phylum Arthropoda; class Insecta; order Megaloptera; family Sialidae; genus Sialis; species Sialis lutaria. The sequence goes on along the minus strand of OX439233.1, from coordinate 6,115,184 downwards.
ACCGATAAAAATAAACCAATACTTAAGACTGAAAACGTCACTATTCCTCAATTGCCAAAACCAAAGGCGATTTCATCCAGTGGCAGTGGCTCAAAATCCAGTAGTCCCAAATTAAACCGTAATGAAGCAAGTCCCAACACTAAAAACATAGATCTCTTAGGCCTCGACAACCAGGCTAACGGAGCGCAACAACAGACAGATGATGCATTTAGTAATTTCTTATCGGCACCACAAAAAACCGAAGAGGAACCTGCGAAAGCGCAAAGTGAAGAAGAAAGTTTCTTTAATCAAGCTGCGCCGACTGAGAAAGAAAAGACTAAACTGACAAAAGACAGTATACTCGCTTTGTATGCAAATACACCGCCTCAAGCACCGATGTATCAGTTACCTATGGGCCCGTTCCAACAGAGCCAGCCGTTCGTGCAAGCCCCAGTAAGTTTCCCGACGGGTGCAATTCCCGGAGTTGGGTATCAAGCCGGGCAAGTACCGGTCCAGGCTGCATTCCCGCCAGCACAAGGAGTATTTCATTCGATGCAAACGCCACAGTTCCCTGCACAGAATTTTACAAACGCTACAGCATTTCCGGCACAGAACCAACAAGCTCTCTTCGCGGCACAAAATCAACAATTCAACCAGTTTCAATCTAACAGTAACGTGAGCCAATTTCAGAATACTCCGTTTGTTAACAATCAGTTTGCTACTTTTCCACAACAGGCCGTCGTTAATAACCAACAGTTTCAAGGACAGTTTGCAGGTAATTTTGTGGTTCCTGGACAAAACGGGTCTGCTCCTAATCCATTTTATTCGCAACCACAACCAGTGGCTGCGCCTGCGGCTGTTAATATTCAACAACAGTTTAACAATATGTCGATTGGAAATGCTCCACCTAAAAGCACGATTTTGCCTGCTGCAACAGCAAACTTGTGGCAGTAACTAGTAGGTTTGGAATCTTTGAATGCATGGAAAGTAAATTGATTGTTTAGATAACTATAATATTATTAATTGTTGGTACTTTAGTTCCGCTAATTTCGATTTGAATTAAGAATATGATTTAATTGATCATTAATAAAATCGTACTAACAAATTGATTTAAAGGCTGTGATATATGTATATATTTTATTACTAAAAGTGGTGGTTAGAAAATTGAATATATTTCCTCGGTTATGTAATATTTGTCCTTATACATCATAATATTTGCAATTTCCCATCAAAATTTTATAGTTCATTCTTATACAGGGTGATTCAGCACTGTCGTGCCAAACTTGAACACTAGATTGAAAAAAATATTTTAAGCAAAAAACTCCCAATAAACATGTGTCCGGAAATTATTCCTTAGGGAACTACAGGCCTCCAAAGATTTTACTAAAAATGAGTTTTAATTTAATATCTAGAGAACCCTTTGTGATAGAATTATGAAATTTAGTATTTGGTTTAGTAATAATATGTGTTATCGATTTCTAATATTAACCAATTATATTTTAGGCCAGGGCTGTATGGGGCCAGAAGGCCCATCGATTTTGATCTAGTAATTGTTTGTTCCTTAATTTTTTTCCTGAGTTGGTACTTTTATAAGATTATACGACACAAAATACACAAAAACATACTTTGCTTGTTTATCATAGGATAAACCGTTTTCGAGAAATATCGATGGAAAAGAAAGCATGCAGAATTAACCTTAATACGGATGCTTGAAATTATAAAAAATAAATTTATATTCTTATTTCATGATAAAAAATAAGAAAAAAAGTTAATATAAATATACTTCCGAAAATGCATCGATATCAACAAATAGCCATTTTTAGTTTGTTTTTTAGTCATGTTAATAAAGTACATGTAACAATAATATAACTGGCTATAGATCTTAGAGGATTCATATTAGGAGGTTTATTTATATAAACTTTATTCTTACCTTTAATCATAGAAAAAGAATATAAATTTATTTTTTATAATTTCAAGCATCCGTATTAAGGTTAATTCTGCATGCTTTCTTTTCCATCGATATTTCTCAAAAACGGTTCATCCTATGATAAACAAGCAAAGTATGTTTTTGTGTATTTTGTGTCATATAATCTTATAAAAGTACCAACTCAGGAAAAAAATTAAGGAACAAACAATTACTAGATCAAAATCGATGGGCCCACTGGCCCCATACAACCCTGGCCTAAAATATAATTGGTTAATATTAGAAATCGATAACACATATTATTACTAAACCAAATACTAAATTTCATAATTCTATCACAAAGGGTTCTCTAGATATTAAATTAAAACTCATTTTTAGCAAAATCTTTGGAAGCCTGTAGTTCCCTAAGGAATAATTTCCGGACACATGTTTATTGAGAGTTTTTTGCTTAAAATATTTTTTTCAATCTAGTGTTCAAGTTTGGCATGACAGTGCTGAATCACCCTGTATATTTGAGCAGTCGAAAATTGCAAAAATATTTTATCGAAATGACCCTTTAATTATACGTTATGGTTGGCATAAATATTACCAAAGTTAACAGTGAAAATGTTAATTACAGAAATTTACAGTGTTGCCACCTTTTCAACATTCGTGACCCGGACATTAAAAAACTTGAAAAACATAAATCCTCATAAATACAATAATAATTAAAATTTTGTTAAAAAAGCATAAAATATAAAAAAAGGTAATTACAAATTTCTACAAAAACCGGACAAATGTATTATTTATCCGGACTATGGATCTAAAAACTGGCTTGTCCGGGTAAAAACTGGTCTGGTGGCAACGCTGGAAATTTAGTCTTCATATTTTTATGTTATTTTTATCATATTAAATACAAATTGAGGATCAAATTACATTCATACCACAGATAACAAAGATTTTTAGAATATCATCATAAAGGCATCTTTTTTGAATACGTCAATTAAAAGGTATCTTAATGATATCATTCTGAATTTAATAACTTCTATAATCCAAATAACTTTATGATTACTGTCCATCTGTTAATTCATATTCTTAATATAAAAATAAATACCAGTAAATTAATATTAGTACAATTTATTAAAATAGTTATTGATAATTTTAATTAGTATTAATTAAAGTTATCTAAATGATCAGTGTTTAATTTTTTAAATAAATTTTTTATATGTTTAAACATCATGTACGGTCTTAATCTGGGTAAAATACTCTATTTGTAGACTGGAAATAAGTTATAATCAGGGAAGCGAAGTGATACAAAAAAAGTTTGATATTATTTGATTATTATCGTTAATAACTATGCATGCACTGTTTCACATAAAATGAACTGAATTACGTCATATATGTATTTAAGTGTAAGTGTGAATGATTGTTTGATAATAAAGATCATTGAGAGCTACGTTACTAAAAATTACATAAATATAGATTCTTCAACAATTGAATTCAGTGAATATCAAACTTTTTTTGGATAGTTCAGGTTACAGCCAGATTAGTAATGATTATTGTATGCCACATGGTAGGTCGAGATTCATATTTATCTCTGACATGAATGTAGTAATAGTTATCTTTCTGTCACTCCAACTGTTGAAATTTCTAGTAACTTGTTTCATTTTTTAACATTTTATTCGACTATCTCAATAATCCTCATAATTCTTAGATGTCTCATATTTTAGTGAAATTTATATTTGTAGTATTTTTGTATTACATTGTTGTATTTCAAGCAAATTTGTTTCATAGTAAAATTTTAAAATTACACACGCGAACCGAAAACTGAAGGCAACCTAAAATAATTGAAATATGAATTAAATTAATACATCTAAATTTAAAATATTCGATGCAATGAGAGTTTATTCTAATTTTTGTTCTTTCTGTAAGAAAATATGGTCACACCATATTATGGACTACACTCTAATTAAAAAACAACTCATCACAAAAGAAAGAGACAGGGCATGCGTTGGATATTTGGTTAAACATAAGTGAGAAAATATAAAGTACGTATTGGAATGACCAAATCTTGCACATTCCGGTAATACCGAATGCACAGTCTATGTGTCACACTAATTTTATTTGTAGTTGTTAGATTTTCATACAGTTGGCACCGGTGAAATTAAATAGTGACAAAAGAGAACTGTTACTATAGTCTGGTTGGATATAACAATGAATATTTTATGTTCATTGTTGTGAAACCAATATTATTCAAAATTGTCACAAATAGTGTTGCTGCAATAATTAAAACTTTGTCTGGCTGCAGCCTCGAAGTCTGTGAATTTATAGGTTATAAGTGATAAATGTCTTGATGTTTTTGGATAAAATTTTGGAGAGAATATGTAGAAGGTATTTTTTTTTAATTTAAATTAAATCCACCATTAGATATTCTCTCCCTTGTTTGATGTGCTCTTTATTATTTTAACTAGGGTTAAATATCTAAACGTAAACAACATTTTACTTAAGTTGTTATTATAAATAAAATGTATTGGAAAATATCATTCATACTGAACTACTATCCTAAAATAATTATATTAAGTTTGGAGAACTTAGATATGTGACAGAGAGGGTAGTTGTTGAGGCTTTTTATCATAAAAAATAATTGATAATCATTAAATCATTATTGTTTATTAACTTTTAAAATTTTGGTATCATAGAATCAAAGGGGGTAAACTTGTGACAAACGCATATTTATATGTTATGTATAATATGACCTAAAATTAAATTTGCAAAGAAATTAAATTCGTTTTTGTAGGTGCTGGCCTCATTAATAATGCAGAGAAAAAAAGTTTATTACCCTGAAAATATTTATATTTTTATCAGTTGTTTAAAATTATTTTTTGTAGATGAAAATATTTCATAAATAAAGTATAATTATTAGAGAAATTAAAAAAAATATTTTTTTTGGTACAATTAATATTTGAAACTGAGTTTGTATGGAATAGTGCAATAATAAATTTTGAATTTTTTATCTTTAGATTTCTTTTAATTAAATACCGATTGTTTTATTTAAAAATTAAGATTATTATTTTTTTAAATCTAAAAGTTAATATCAAGCCTATGGTTTTTATATATTGGCATTTAAATAGGGATCCCACATGTGTGTATTTTTGACCAGATTAATTTTATTTACCCAAAAATGTGTGATACATTTTCAATCGACAATCGTAAACATAAATAAACCACAGATTAAAATTTGTATGATTTAAATAATATAAAATTTACCTCTCTTGAAACCAATTCTATTAAAAATTACTGCCGTCCCCTCTTGTGATAATTTTTTTTAATAACCCTTTTTTTAACTAGTAAATTATGGGATCCCTAAACTAAAAACAAATTGTAATTTTTTTCAAACTTACACATTATACATTCATGAGATAAGTATTTGTATAAATGAAAATGTGTTTTTTTTTATATATGTATCAAATGTATAATTATTATTGTTATATTTGGTGACTGACTAAATTAATGTTTTTTATTACTTTATGACTTAATTATGCTTCTCAGTAAGACGAAATCATTAGTACTTTATAGAACGCTTTTATTTAAGGTAACAGCCGATTTTAATACATGATCGTGTAAATACAAACAATATTTTATAACATGTTCAATTCTACAACAAAAGCAGACAAAACTAATAGCAAAATATAGAAATACAATAAGAAGTCTGTTTTAAAAAAAATTCCAGTGTTAAATGCTGGTTAAAGTGCCAGGTTTATTCATTTACAGTTTTACATAGTTTGAATTCTCAAGGTTGATCCAACAACGCTTCAACATTGTACTATTTGCCAAGGAGTCAATAATATTAAGAGTTAAATTACGTATACATCAAGTACAATTTTTTAATTTTCAATATCTTTATATTTATCTACTATAAATGCTGTAATCCCAGTAATTGAGAAAAGAATAAAATACCTTTAAGTTTTATTCCGGAATCTGAACATATAAAAGATATATCAAATTTTCAATTTGAATGACGTTTACCGGATTCAGACAGAATCAACAATGAAAATTGATAACTAAAAAATAGGTTGGCAGCATTGCAAACTTCTTCCAACTGCTTTGACGTAATAAACAATAATTGAATGTAACGAAATTATTTGCGGTGAATACGGAATTTTACAGAAACCGGAATGAAATATCAAAATCTGATTACTTTTTCAATTACTGGGGTATCAGCAAAACATATTATGTAATTTAACATAATAAATATCAATACCCTGATCAATACCTACATATAAAAATTATGAGTATGAAAAATTTCAATTCAATTAATTAAAACGTTTTTATAATTACTATATGAGGTACGTACTTTAAATCTATAACATAGTTATTAAAATATTATAATAATAAAACGGTTTGAATAAAATAATAAGTGCTCAAAATAGAAAATATTAAGAAAATATATTGAGCATTGATTATAATATAGAGGCATAATTAAATAATTTTATGAGCGTTGACAAAATAATTTGGTTACAATTTGAATCACTCTTATTTAATATATTATGTAAAGTAGCTAAACATTAGATAGAATAAAAATATGAGTGTATCGTATATTTATAATTGATTTTTATGTTGTAGAATTGATTTTGATGTTTCTTCAGTATGTTTGTTGTATAAGTGATATTAAAAAGATCTTATGAATGAATCCGACAGAATTATGTTATAGAATAGGTTATAAATCAATTAATTTACAATGTACTACACTAAAAAATAAACAAACACATATTTATATGTTATTTATTGTGATTTTCCTTGGAACCCTAATATGTCATAATAATAATGTAGTAATAACTCTGCATAGAGATTTTTACGCCCTTTCATTTCAAGCTCATGGTAATCAAAGTATCGTGATATGTTTGACTTATTTCAGCTAATAATTAGTCTTAGGGGAAGTGAATCATTTTAAGGTATATTTTTTTCAGAAAATTCAATATACCGGGTGGACCATTTTACTCTTTAATGGCGAATAACTCGATCGGTAAGTAAAGTAATAAAAAAGTTTAAAAATAAAAGTTGTACGGTTTGGAAGGGGACATAGACGTACTTGGATGAAATTTTTTTAGGTTGTGTTTTCAAGGTGGTATGAAGGTCAACATCATTTTTTTAAATAGGAACCTATAGTTTTTATCAAGTAATTTTATTTAACATGAAAAGACACAAATCTTTCATTGAAAACTTTTTTTTAACAACTTAACCTTTCCAAGATATCTAACAAAATAATTCGAGATTTTGAACATTCAATATTTTTTAACTCAGAAATCGTCAGGTTTAGAGAAAAAGCATAAAATACAAAAAATGTTTATTTTGGTCTAATTAAACTTGAAGAATTATTTTTAAAATTTTAAAACCTATTCTAAAATTTTTTTAATATTTTTTTTTTTGCTTAAATAAAATAAATTAAAGAAGTTTTAAAATTCTAAAAATAATTCATTAGTTTTATTAGATCAAAATAAACATTTTTTGTTTATTGTACTTTTTCTCTAAAATTTATGGTTTCTATGTAAAAAAATATTGAATGTTCAAAATCTCGAATTATTTTGTTAGATATCTTGGAAAGGTTAAGTAGTTAAAAAAAAGTTTTCAATGAAAGATTCGTGTCTTTTCACGTTAAATAAAATTACATGATAAAAACTATAGGTTCCTATTTAAAAAAATGATGTTGACCTTCATACCACCTTGAAAACACAACCTAAGAAAATTTCATCCAAGTACGTCTATGTCCCCCTCCAAACCGTACAAGTTTTATCTGAAAACTTTTTAATTTTATTTCACTTACCGGTCGAGTTATTATCCATTAAAGAGTAAAATGGTCCACCCTATAAGGATCGTGTATGGTAACTTTTCTTCTTTATATACAGTAGAAACCGGCAATAACGATATCGGTTTTAACGACTCAAAATAAAAGTCCAACTGAATCCTATATAATAAGGCTATAAACAATAAAAAATAAAATTAGTATTTAACTTGTTTCTATTAGAAATAATTGCCACAAACACATTGCCGCTTATTTTATTTCAATACGTTAAGTGTTTACGGAGATACATTTTTTTTAATTTTAATACCGCGCGTCTATCCGACGACACTATGTCCGCCAGAGTGGGGGTAATGCTGATGTCACAAGCGCCAGTCGTGTATTTGCTGTGTTATTATAGTGAGCTGTGATATCAGCGCTCGTGACGTTACATTGCTTGTAAGGAAAAATGGGGTCGTGGTCTATTATAGCCAAATATAAAAATTTATTGTGAGGCCATTTTAAGTGCTAGACAAAAAAATCAAACAGTATTATTTAAGTAAGACATAGCTCGTTTCAATAAACATATAAAAAAAAATATCGTTTATAGACTCATTGTATTTTTACCGGTTATTACGACCTAATATGGCCTGTCCCTTCGATGTTGTTATAACCGGTATATAATGGTACTCTTGCTTGTAAAAAGCCCCATCTCATATAATCATATCTTATAATTAATAAAAAATAAAAAAATATACATATAAAAAAATGTATTATATTTAAAATTTTCTTTACAACTTAAGTATAAATAATATTTAAATTCGTCTTCTTTTTGTTGCACTATTAACTACGGTAAGTGGACTTTGACTTTTCCTAGAACTTCTTTCTGAGACATCGTCTGGTTTAAGAGAACCTCTAGTTGTACGTTTTGGTGTAGCATTATGTTCTTCTCGTTCTCTTGCTCGTGTGTCATCATCATTTAATCGTTTCGAAGAAGGAGTTGGTGTAGAATTTGCAGATCGGCCACCTTTAAATAAAATATTGATTATTTATAAAATTAATTAAAATAATATTAAATGCTTACTTTTAGAACTACTTTTTCGGTCGTTACTATCTTTTCTTAACATACTTGAAGAATCTTTCTTAATATTTTTAGTTGCGTCTTTACTTTGTTGACTCGTGCTGTCTCGTCTAGGTTGCGCATCACGTTTAGATTTGTCGTTTGACTTTGAACTAGATTCTCGTACGACAGGAGTCGATGATTTTTGTAAATCTTTCACTGAACTTGATATTATTTCAGATTTACGTAATTGTACTTGTGGATTTTTTACTCCACTAATAATACTTGAAATTTGTTTAGATTCTGACAATTGTTTATTCGATTCAGTTTTTTTCTGTTTGAGAACTTCATATTCACTATCAGATAAATCAAAATCTTTTTCATCATTAGGAAATGGAAGGCTTTCGTCTTCATCTAATTGATGTAAATCATAAAGTTTTTCAAGATGAAACCATACAGCTTCAGAGTTTACATCTTTTTCAGTTGTTTGCTGTAGTTTTTCACAAACACAGGCCATTTGGAAATGTTTACTAACACCTAAAATTAAACATAACCTATAAAGTTCTGTATTTCTAACCTTTTTAAATAAATATAGATGATAAATGTTCATATTACATACCGACAGGTTTTAAACCTTGCATAGCATATAATAGCTGGATTTCATATTCAATATTGTTTTCAAAATCATTATTTAGATCTAATTTTTCTTTATTAGCAGACATTGCAGCGACCGCCATTTATTTACTTGTCTGTCATCAAGGTATATAAATATAGAGGTATGGCAATGCGGTCGTTGACCAATCAGCGGTGGTGCGGGAATTGACGTCACTGGTGGAAGTATTCAAATGTTAGAAATGTATAATTGCAAAAACATTCTTTAATTTATTATTGTTTTCGTATTTTTTGACATTTTAACAATACATACAATCACAGAAGTACAAATTCAATATTACAAAATCATAAAAAGCTGTCACAGACAATTTCGTGTATTCGAGAAGTATTACTTTTACTGTTCTTAAGTTGGCAATACAAAAACTGGGCTATATCGTATTAACAGCTTTTTATGATTTTGTAATATTAAATTTGTACTTCTGTGATTGTATGTATTGTTAAAATGTCAAAAAAATACGAAAACAATAATAAATTAAAGAATGTTTTTGCAATTATACATTTATAACATTTGAATATTTCCACCAGTGACGTCAACAACGCTGATTGGTCAACGACCGCATTGCCATACCTCTATATTTATATACCTTGGTCTGTCATAAGCATTATCTATGCTTTTTGTACACTCATCGCATGAATTACCGACGTTGTTGGTAATTCAACCGCTTGATTTGACGACGTCGAGAAGGACCCCCACCACCGTGCCAACCTCTACGTTGATTGGTGAATTTAAATTTCGCGCAGAAATATAGCAACCACGGTAGTATTATGAAGGGGATAGGAGAAGGTCGGTAAATTGCGCGTTTGGCCCGTCGGTAAATCCAAGGTCGGTAAATCGCGAGATGAGTGTATGTCGTAATCGGTAAAACAAATTTCTATAGAGCATTATAGAGCAACAATCAACAATATTAAATTTTAAAAAAACAACACATTTTCAAATACCCATATTTTGAAAATATTGTTATTGTCATTATTTAAGTTTTAAGAATTGGAAACTACTTAGTCAACACTTTACGTGAGTATTTGCTTATTAAAATAATAGCCTTTGAATTTTAATGTATATTTTGTATTCTATTGTATACATACAAATTTCATTTATTTAAATGAATGTAGGTATTGTAAGTTAATTACTGCAATTAAAATAGGATATTTCTTAATAAAAATTCATATCGGTTCGTGACCGAAGGACTTTTTTTTATAAATTGTATATAATATGCATGTTGTAAAAATCAGTGACCTACTATTATATTATAAAATCATATGTTTCTACCTTGCTGTGCGTTTGAAACGACTTTATTTTACACCTGATAATTATAAACATGATTTAACCTGTTCATTCAAGTGATTATTTCACCTGTAATTTTAAAGTGTGGTATTCTTTTTATTTTATCATCATTTAGAATTTAGACATATTTAACTATTCAAAGCCAAAATTAGCCTCAATACTTATTTTTAACATACATATATCTATGTAGAAAATATAACTATTTACGTCGATAAACATTCAGTCTTTATTTTAATTATTATTATTTGTTTTAAACATCGCATAAATAATTGTTATATAAAGTAAGTAAATATTTGTCATTTGAAATTATGATAGGAGTCTATAATACCTGTTGATATATTTTTAATTATTTTTACTATCTAAAAGACAGGGCATTTTGTACCAATTATATATTTTATTTGTACCTTTACCTACCTGTTATATAACATGAATCATTAATGCATTGCCTTAAAATAACCAGTGGCGTAACTAGAAATTATAATTATATTGCCTGTAAGTGGGGCCCTTTAACGTTCGTGGACCTTTTGACTTTTGTCTAGCTACGTTTGATATTTATTAGAAGACAGGGGCGGGATTGATTATTTAGGAGTCCGGGCATACTCTGGGCTGGAGTTCCGAAAACCGAAGTCCTCAGAATCACTTGAAACATTACAAAAAGTATACCTAAAGGGATTTTTGGCGACTCGAATCGGAAGGGGTGAATTTCTTTATTTTTTCGTGATAACTTAAAAATCATTATGATTACGTATTTTCGAAGTTATACTTCTTTAGGCGCGTTGAAAGTAAACATTTAGTAAAGTATAGGATATGAAAAGCTATGTAACCAAAATGCATAGGTGGGCATTAACTCGTTAATCCGTTAATCGTTAATTAACGAAGTTAACAAAATGGTTAACGGATTAACTTTTAAGTTAACTCGAAAAAATTTTAACGCTTTTGTTAACTTCCGTTAACTTTAGTCCGTTACATTGGTTGTTTGATGAAAAGTACATAAGAAAGTTGTCGAAATAGTAAAAAGGTCTACAAACATTTTGGATGCTTAACTTTTTAACGATTAACGTTAACTTTCTTTAAATTTTCGAATTTTCGGTTAACTTTAACTTCCGTTACATTTTCGGAATTTCATCGCTTTAACGGTTAACGAAGTTAACTTTTTTATTAACGGATTAACGATTAACGAAGTTAACTTTTCGATTAACTGTACCCACCTATGCCAAAATGTAACGAACCGCGTGTAACGAGCGCTACACAGTGGACCTAGGTAGGCAAGGTATATTGTACAGAAAATTAATTCATATGATGACGTCATGACATCCATAGATGTTGCTGTGTATGTTTTGACCGATTTTTTTAAAATTATGTATACACATTTTTTGACTATGGAATTTCTCTTTTATTAAATTATTAAATAATTTGATAGGTTGACGCCACTGTGTATGTATTCTGTAGTACTTCTTGTACGTACGTCATAGCTGTCAAACAAGTTTTTCAACTGTACGAAATTTGGCACATGGAGATTTTGATAATTGCCCGAGGTGGAACGCGAGAGGCTAGTTCTCTAATTTCATGTATTTTTTATTACACCTTTCGATAGACTATCGAGAAAGAATATACAGTTATTTTGTATTAAAACAGCTGCATTCCCAATTATTTTATGCGATACTTTACTTTTTATTCTCATTACCTTGTATACATTCTCGTATTTTGAAAATGTTATGCTAAAACTAATTTTATAGGTATTTATTGTATATTTTCATATTTTATTTATTTATTTTGAAAATATAGTTTTGATAGAAAAGTTATTAAAAATAACCGTTATTTGAAGCAAAACAAAATCTATTGCAATAAGTACATTGATCCCATGCCATTTTTATTAGACAATTTCAAAATGCACAGTTTTGGATTTATACATGTAAAGTACTAGCACTAATATGTCTTTTTTTGGGGGGAGGGGGATTGATGGGCTTCTTTTTTGTAATTCTCACGAACTCATATTACTAATAAAACAAGTACCTCATTATTATATCAATTTAATTACCAAAGTCCGCAAATATAGCTTGTTTTTTTTTAAATTACATCCTTTTATTTTGTTTATGTTTTTTTTTCTCCAGTAATGGATAAAGTAAAGTTGCGAGAATGTCTCTTTTAAAGAGAACATGTTCTCTGTTTTAACTTGGATCTTTTATTTTCTTTTTTTTATTGACATATCCTCTTTTGTTCTCTTATTTTAATTGGGCGAATTTGGATTTAAACATATTAATATTAATGTTTTATTTCGATATCTGGCCATAATGTTAACGTAGAAAGGATATTTTCAATAATTTCGTCAAAATTACGTTATAAGGTTATTTACAATTATACGAAAAAAGGTCTTCAATTTATTTTATTTATTTATTTTATTTTCAATGGTTTTACAATACAAATCACAACATATTTTTTTCAATTTCTCCTCTTTTTGTCCTTTTTTCAATGAATTAGTTATTTTTTCACACTTTGATCTTCTAACAACCCTACTTGCTAATAGGGTGATTAAGTCTCAGGTTTTAACCCGGAGTCTCAGGGTTTGTATAGTATTGTTTCTCTGAGCTCCGGGTTTTGTCACAATTTCTCCGGGTTTGGTAAAAATGATCGCAACAGTAAAAATAAAAAATATTTACGAAAAAAGACCTTCATTTTCATCTCGCAAAACCAAAAATTTTATAGGTACATTAAAAAAAGAAGGTCTTCATGTATTGACGCGGGCAATTTTTATTTTTCAGGGTTTGTCAGGGTTGGCGTAATTTAAAATCAGGGTTTACATCATCTGAAATCTGGTCACCCTACTTGTTAATGATTATACAAAATGATAAGTACTATACGACATAAAAGTTATAATATAAAGAATCGTAAAACAAACAATGTAAATTGTATAATGATATTATAATAATTAATAAATAGACTACACCAATGCCGGATTTATCAATAAGCAAAGTAAGCAATTTCTTAGGGCATCTGAAAAAAAAGAATTACAAAAATAATGCAAAAATATATTTTTTTCAATTTAATATCAATTTCATTATTTCACTAAATCATTCTCCTTTGATTCATTTTATCCTTCACTTTAAAATATAATATTTATTTTGGTAAACTAATAATGTATTGATAAAAGAAAAGGGTCTTGAGATAATTAGTGCTAAGTACTGCTAAGGGCATCACATAGTCTAAATCCGGCACTGGATTACACTAATAATTAGTTCAAATGCCCACCATTTTGACACCCGCTGACCGATTGTCATAAAATTAAGCTGTTTTACAGTTAAGTGTCTATAGATTATGATTCATTAATGGTAGTAATCAAATATCAACAATTATTCCTAATTTAGTACATTTAATTAAATAAGAATCCAAGACTGATGCCTGTACCTTATCTATTTATAATTTTTAATTTGAATTTAAATTAATTGCTTCATGAAAATTAGAATTTAATAATTACAAATTATTTGTAAGTACCATTAATTATTCAAAATATTTCTGGAGTTTATTAATTTACTAATTTTATTATTAAAGTAGGTAGGTAGAGGAAGGGGAAAAATACAAAACACTTATGGCTTAAATGACGATGTACGCTAAAAATTGTTATTGGAAAAACATATAAAGTTGATCATCAGTCAACTATTGAAGGAAAACAACAATTTTTTACTCTACTTTTTTTAATATGCACTACCTTAACCACTTTATTCAACATATTAATGAAGTTAATGTTCCGTTTTACTTTACACGCATAAAAAAAGTTTACAAATAATTTTTTTCGAGATTTTGGTTTTAAACAGATAATTTATTGTTTTCTTCAGACAATAGGTATTGCTTTTAAACTTTTAAGAGAAACAATAACATAGGTTGGATTAAGACTATTCTTATACCAATTCGGGGAAAAAATATAGATCTGCAGAGATCTACTTAGATCTCGACAGATCTGCATTTTGAGACAACATTATATTTTTCACTGGTGTTTGATCTGTGGAACTTGCAAAGATCTACAATGACCTTCAAAGATCTAAGAGGATCTACAAAAATCTCTTAAGATCGTTGTATAGATCGTGATAGAGAATAAAATGTTGAAAATTCTTGAATTTTCAACGTTACAATGATCTTCAGAGATCTTTGTAAATCGTTGTAGATCTTTGTAGATCGTTTTAGATCTTTGTATATCATTGCAAATCTTTGCAAGTCTCCACAGATCAAAAACTAGTGAACAATATAATGTTGTCTCAAAATGGAGATCTGAGTAATCTTTTCAGATCTACAATTTTTTCCCGGTCAAGAAAATATTACTTTTTGATATATGTATATGTAGATATACATAAAACATGGATTTTTTTCCTGTACATCTGTCTTGTCTCTGACCTTATTATTTATATTATAACATATTTCTTTAATTTTATGAAAAGTGTATGACTCTTAATTAGTTAAAATAACCTTCAAAAGTTATTGAAGTGGGAAATTATTTATAAATAATAATAATTGTTTGTAATCTTTATTTAAAAATATTAACAATTAAATCAATAAAATAAGATTCGTTATATTTAAAAAAAAAATTTATTTTTTTAAATACTTTTCGATCTCAGACTCGACCTCGTTTCGATGAGACTGGGTTAAGATGAGACCGAGACGAGATAGCTTCAATTTTCACGAGACAAGATCAAGATGAGACTGTCTCTTTTAAAATTTGATACCTAGGGCCCTATTCTCGAGCTCACTCGAGAATATATCGATTCGAGTTTTTCGTTCGAGATTTTAAATCTCGCATGCCCAAAAGCAGTCGAGATTTTTCATTCGACATTTCTATAAAAAAAATCGCATGCAGATTCGAGAATACGGTATAATTTACACAATCGAGATTCTAGTGAATAACTTAGTGACTTTTAATTTTAGTTTAGTAATCTCGAATGAGAAAAAGTCGAACGAACTCGAGAATAGGGGCCCTAGACGAGACTTCAGTTTCAAAAACCGAGACGAGGCTTACCTGACCCTCGTCTTAAAGTGATATTTAAGATAAAAACTTGTACATCCCCCTCCATCGGCTCCATCTCCTCCAATTTCCCCTTCTTGTTTAGTGAATTAATTTTCAGAAAACAAAAACAATTCAATTTTTTAAATAGATATAAAATAAACTGCATTCATAAATAAATAATCTGCCGTGTGCCACGGGACTTTCTTATACATAATAATGACAGTGAACAGTGTACGTGATTTTTATTTTATTGAAGGATATTTCTAACTAACTAATAAAAGATAGAAAAAAAAGAATGGGACATAAACTATAGAAATATTATTATAAACATTATGTATAGAACGAATTTTGTTTAACGTAATTACTAAGACGGAAACGGATGTTTACTCTTGTAATTTTTTAAATGTTGGATAAACACGTACACTGTTTATTTTCTGTAATACGTATAAGAAAGTCCCATGACACTCATGGCAGATATTTCTTCTTTGTTATGAACAATTTTATATGTACTTAAAAACGGATACTTGTTAAAAAAAATTCAAAAATTTGTTTTTTCGAAAAAATGAATGGGACATAAATTATAGACAATAATGTTAGCTACAATTTTCAACTCCGACATTGTTCTCTAATTTGCACTGTTTCAATGTAATTCGAAAAATTCAAAAATCGATGTGGGTAAACATCCGTTTCCGGTTGAAAGACCGTTTTCAAAAATATGAGGTTTTCTTCCCAGGCAAAAATTAATCTTAAGTATAAAATTTTACCTTTCTACGATTTGTTGTATTTGAGTTACAGCGTCTACAGACCGACCGACCGACAAACAGACAGACACATAAACATCATGGCGAAAATAGTCAGAATGGATTCAGGGAATAATTTCATCAAAATCCGGATTTCGAAAAAAATCGCGTTTACTATACTTACTTATACTATATGTACCTATATAAGAAAGTAACAATAAAATAATATTAAATATCGTATCTGCTATACAAAATTATATAAAATAAAAATATACCTATCTGAATTTATAATTTTTATTTTCGTGTAGTTTACATTTCGTAATTTTAATGAAGAGTCTATATAAGTTTTTATTACATAAAGTGCATTCTTTTTCCGTTTTATTTTCAATACAGAACTGGTCATCCAGGATATGTAACGTGTTTTTTGGACATAAAAAAAGAACATCTATAAAAATTTACTGGCGATCGTCGTTTCTTTTTTACTCATTAAAGAAAGAATCGTCTGAATTGTGAAATGGAAAATACCTGTTCGTTGATTGTTGGATAAAGAACAGAATATGCATACTTAGTTTTATAAAATTTGTTCTTTTACAATTCACTGATTTAAATAGTTCTGACCATTGTCCAAATACAGCGGTATGTTGTTATTTTAAATTTGTTTATATTTAGCTGTCTTCGATTTCAAAATTTGCATTTATGTCCGGTGTTATAAATGAGTTAACAAAATTTACTAGCTAACCGACACTTTCAAATGAGGTATCAAACTTATCTGACAGTTCCCTTGAAATATCATGAAGTATTTGACAAGTATCTCGACAGTGATGATATGAAAATTATTCTGTACGGTTTGAACTGTGTTATCACTGATTTAAATTCAAAAACAAATCCATGGATTATAACTAGTGGATTTCCGCGGCTTCGCTTGCGTAAATTTCGAAATTAATTATAACCCTCCATACGTGATAAAGGATGACATATTTTTTTTATGAACTTTGACACCGCGTTTTAACCTCATAAGGGTTGAATTTCGAAAAATCCTGTGTGCTTATATACAAAATAAAAGGAAGACACCTACGAAATTTCGCCTTTCTAAGTGTAGGAGTTTGGGCTCTACGTTGATGAGTGAGTGAGTGAGTGAGTGGTTAAGGACAAACTCTTTTATATAATATAGATAAATTAATACCCAGTTGAAAGTGTTTGTTAGCTAACAAAATTATGTTAGCTTCTTTATAATACATTAATATTTCTTTTTGTTCCTTGTTTTTTTTTGTCTGTGTGTGTGTGTATGTTCCCTGAATCCTTGTCACACACTTAACTCATAAACTACTGAACCGATCTTAATGGAACTTGGTTTCTTAATTGGGTCTGCTCATAAATGGTTCCCTTTAAAAATATGTGGAGGTTTTTATAAATGCAAACTTACTTTTCATATTGATTAAAAATGTGATGTAGTAAAACAAAATTCAAGTTAGTAATTATTTTAATCATTATACTATTATATAAAGGTTACGCCATGTGTTGGTTTATTTTTAAAGTGAGTGTTATTCAAAATACTGGTTACGTTTTTGATCTATAAGATTCTTTGTTAGTTTGTTTGTAGACGAGACGAAACTAGATTTGGGTTAGTTAGTTTAAGTCTCGTCTTATAAGTATTTAAATGGTCTCAGTCTTGTTCGAATTCTTTTCTTACTTAAGGGGAAAGAAACCAACCTATGGTCCAGGGCCGGCATCAGTCTAGGCTTCGGTATGTCGTACTAGACACTCGAAAAATTTGCGTGTGTCGAATTACCCACCAGAGATTGGAAAAGCAATTTGGTCTTAAATAATTGAGTCAGATATTATGAATAAAAAGCTAATTTTTATTTTTATTTGTAAAACTATTAATAATTTTTAATGTTTCAAAAAAAATATTTAAAAAAAATTCCAACTTCCCCCCCCCCTCACTTTTTTACTAGACACTAGAAATTTATGTGTTCTGCCGGCCCTGCTATGGTCCACCCTATATAATAATATGTACAACTAATGTAAATTGGCGTTGCATTCATAGGGAATTTTAGAAAGTATGTCACTAACTATATTTGGAATTATGAATCGATGGATTTTTTAAAAATAAACTGCAAATTTTCCTATCTCTAGTTATTTAGTTTAGTAAAAGATCTATACTGCCGTGCTAAGGACAAAAGCGGTATCTCAGTAAAGGCGAGTTTCGAGAAAATCAACGTTTTGTTAAAATAGTTTTATTTTTACTTTACAGATTGTTTTATTGATTTATTAAATGGAATTTATTCATTATATTGGGAATTTTGGCGGTATCAAAATATACAGTTATTCGCCTACGTATTATTGATATACCTCTAATTTAAGGTAAACCTGAGATAGGAAAAACTTTTTCAAGGGTTTTTTTATATGTTTTAAATAAGATAACGCTATTTGGCTTAGTTCATTGGATTCGTATTTCTTTAAGCTATTCGATGCCATAAAAATCAACTTTATGATTTTTTTTGAGATACCGCTTTTGTGCTTAGCACGGCTGTATAACCAACCTAAAAAGTATCAAATTTAACATAATGAACTTGGTTGAAATTTTTTATAAGAGAAAATAAAAACCAATCGATTTAGTATTTAGACTAAAAGTAATTATTAGGAGAATATAATGTGCTCTTTCAGAAAATGTTTACTTTTAAGTGGGTGGCTGAAGAAGTTTATGAAATAATGCCCATTTTATCAACGTACCTATACAAAAGACCGAGAATAAAACACGTACTACCAAGTAAAGCCTGCTTTATTTAGATGTATCGATTTTAAATATAAATTAATGCATTTAAATTGATGGATTACGAACTAAATGAAATATTAAACGATATTTTTATTTTTTGAAAAAACTCTTATTTTGGCAACTTAACAGTGACGCGTTATGATAGTTGAGAGCTTCTACCATATTACCCCCTTTGTTTTTTTTGGGGGGGGGGTGAACAAAATATAGTAGACAATTTCAAAATCTATACCAACATTGAAAAAAAAAATATTATCAAATATTTGATAAATCCCTTTCTTTAAATTAAATTATTTTCGTGACCTGATTTTCCATGATCAAAAAATTAAATATTGTTTGAAAGGCAAAGAAATGGCTTTTACTTCCTCTCAAGCCACCCCCCCCCCTCCTCTTTACCTTAGGACTCTAGGCAGTTGCCTATAGTTTTTACAACAAAACACTGTATAACGCCCCACTGCAACTAAGCCTTTCGATTTCAAAAACGTAGTAAAAAATGTTACGTAAACAACAAAATTCGGTTATTACTCAATTTTACTACTTATTCTGACATTGTATGTACAAGTTTTTTCATTCATATATGTTTGTGGTTTTGAAATGATTTATAGCCAAAAAATGATCGTTTAAAGTCCAATTAGAAGATCAATACGTGTATTGTGATAATTGTGATCATTACAAATACAGTAATTCCTCGATTTACGTGGTTAAATGGGTCCATGAAAACAGTGCGTAAAACAAAAACGCTTAAATGGAGGAATAGAAATTGTTCCATTATATTGTGTTTTTTAAAGTCTTTTCACTCTTTTTTCCGCTACTTTCTCTACTATTTAAAAGTGAATCCTTGTAAATTGAGACCGCGTTAATAGAGGGATTATTGGGTATTTAAAAAAATTGATATTTTTTCAGACAAGAATTAACAGAAACTTTTACATGCAAAAGTTTTTACTTTTAGATTGGTGTTCAAATAATAAATAAAATAAATTATATAACACCTATATTTTTTTTGGCCTTTCATTTCTGATTTAACCAGATATATGTACCTACATATATTTAGTTCCCAATTGAATCGGTGAGTGAAAGAACGATATATCTCCAAAATGACCATTTTGAGAAAAACGAAAAAAACTGTTTTAAAGGAGAACTATGGGTTATTTGGTCTAATTATGTATTGTGACATTATAGAACTTATGTTAACCGATAATAATACGTACATAAATAAATTTAAAAAAAATTGCAAAAAAAGATATTTGAAAAAAAAAATAACCTGCAGTTATACTGTTCTTTCACTCAATTAAAAAAAATTGCTAATTTTTTTTATTGCTTTATTTTCGGCTTTATTATTTTATTTTTTATTATTTTACAAAAAAAATAATTTGTAATTTTTACTCAGAATCTTCATTTTTGACTTTCCAAGAAATAATATGGTAGTAAAATTCGAGGATTGCGTCAGAAAAGTAAGGTAAAAGTAATTGTAAAAAAATTGAACTACCCCCCGCGCACGTACGATGTTGGTCGATGTATTATTATTTTGCTATTTGATAGAGCTATGAATTTTAAACATTTTGCCTATCTCAGTTAAAATTGCCATTTTTGGCACTTGTATTGTTCTTTCACTCACCGATTCAATTAAAATCGTACTGGGTACACGAAAAAAAAAAGCTATCTTAAAACAAGCGAAAATACTGTCTTCAAAATATTGTTTAAAACAAATCTTATGTATGGCTTATACATGTATTATTATGTATTGATAGCAATTTACAAGCCTTATGTTACTCTAGGGCTTAGGGATTCACGCCCAGACGAGACTAGATTAAACTAGATCGTTAGTGCTTTAAACTCTTAATCACCGAATTATCGTAAGCGACAATTATACTGAAATTTATCGGAAATGACATCATACACAGAAAATCATGAAACGAATCCTTGTAAGGCTGAGATATTTCATTCAATAGATAGAAAGTAAACACTTTTATCGTAAATATTTCATTTATTGTTGATTAATCGGTATATAAGTCTAAATTAGAGTTTCCCATCCTTTTTTGCACCTTGACCCCTTTTGAAGGAATTACAAAGCTCATAAACCCCTCTTGTTTTTATTTGTGAATGAAAAATTGTAAATGACTTTTTTTTTTGTTCTTTGAACTGTTTTTAAATTTTTGCATTGCATAGAAACATCTAATTTCAAAACATATTTCAAAATATAGACCCTTGGTGTAATGTAGTCCCCTTTCAAACTTCCATATACCCCCAGAGAGTTCACATAGATCACGTTGGGAAACCTTGGTCTAAATAATGCTAATAAACAAGATATTTAGGGTTCTACATCCCAAAATGAAATTACGAAATAGGATCACTTTGTTGTCCGTCTGTCTGTCCTCCAAGATCCTTTTTCTCAGGAACAGTTAAAAGTATCAAGATGAAATTAATTTCAAGTAGGTACTGAAGTTTACAATTCAAATTTTTAACTCAATGAATCAAAAAGATACGCCGAATTACAAACCGTATTTTGATACGGATAGACTGATTCACTGACTGATCTTAAAAACTTATAGGATACTTCCCGTTGTCCTTGAAATTTGGCATGAAGGAAGGTCCTATAGCACAAATAAAGGAAAAAATTCGAAAATTATTAATTTATAATTCTATGTGGAATTATTACGTGACAAACTTAATTTTTCGTTTTTTTTTTTCAAACAGTGTCTACGTAAAAACACCTACACACAAAAACGTCTTGGGAAACAGGTCCATTATCTACGTAACTAACTATTGTCAATAATTAAGTTTTATATAACGGTACGGAACCCCAGGGCATGAGTTCTACTCGCACTTATCTGTTTATTAAAACGTGTAAAAAAGCCTTATGTAAATTTTTTTTTTCAATTATATGAATTCGGTGGTTAGGGTTCGATATATTGTTCATTGTATATGATGTATATCAGGGGTAGGGGCGAAAGCAGGTATTTATTTCGAGGGGGGGGGGGTAATGTGAAAATATTCATTATCCTTTTTCATGAATGTTGCACGTGTTTAGGTACACATGCACATTTTTGTCAGTGGCGCTCTCACACTGGATCTACCAAAACTATAAAGATGATGGTATTTTCAAATGACTATTGAATAAAGTTTTTTTTCTCGGACATTTCGAGGGGTTGGTCGAGCCCCTCCAAAACATCCCTTGCGTTCGCCACTGATCAGGGGTTTTTAACTCTTTTTTGGTTGTAGATAAATCCAAAAACTACTAAAGACCCTGCACATTCTATTGAAAATTCGGATTCATTAAGTAGGATGAATATGCTGATCAACAGTTAGCATTGCCATTACTTTATCCTTTGAATTGCAAGTGTTTTTTGTGGTGTGTAATATAATAAATAACTGGAGATTTTTGAATGAAAAACGTTTAGGTTTATCTAATAAAGTTAAACAAAATAATGTCCGGTATTATAAAATAAGCTAACAAAATTTGCTAACTAGCAAGCACTTTCAAATGGGGTACCAAACATATATGGCAGTTCTCTTTGAGTTTTTAACTGGTATTTGCATGTGCTGTAAGATGTTTTTACAGTTTTTACTCAAGGTTGTTAGTAAATATAATTTACATACCTTTGTTTTTACTTACTACATGAAACTATCTGTTAAAAAGCTAAGAAAACCTTCATATAAGTTTAATCTTCATTTGAGAGTACTTGCTAGCTAAAAAAATTGTTTTATGAGATCAAAATAAGCGTTTTTGGATTTTGTGTTTTTATCTTAACTTAATAGTTATCGATTAAAAAATTATCGAAAGTAAAAAATCTCCAGTAACTTTTGTTAAATATCATAAAAAGTGCTTTTAAAATGTTCATCATATTCGAATGAATCTCCTCAATTTTCATAAAAAAGTGAGGGTCTTTTGTAATGCCATCAACTTTTTTTAAATAATATGATAACAACGATCTCCTTGTTACACAATATTAATGTCCGGTATTATAAAGGACCTAACAAAATTTGCTAGCTAGCACTTTTTTGACAGTTTTCTTGTAGTTTGTGACAGATAGTTTTATGCATAATAAGTAAAAATAAAGGTATGTAAAGTATACTTACTAAAGTGTATTTACTAATCTTGGATAAAAACGGTAAAAACTAACTTACTGTGCATGCAAATATCTGTAAAAATTTCAAAGTGAACTGTCATATAAGTTTAACACCTCATTTGAGAGTGCTAGCTAGCTAGCAAGTTAGCTAAGTACTTTATAATACTGGACATAAATGTAAGATTTTATTGGTTATCCATAATTCTTCTTTAAAATTATTCTGACCGATATTAAAGTAAGGGTGGGCAAATTTGAATGTTTCATAAACAAAAATTAATTTAATTGCTACAAAATGACTTCAAATATTTTAATGATTTCGAAAAAAATCAATGATGCTTATATTTGCACAGCTTTGACAATTTTATTGAAACATGTCAAAAAATAATACGAACATTAACACGTTCACAGCTGATTCCATATCTGGATATTAGCGTAGATGGATGTCAACCCCGCATGAGTCACCCACAGTAAACATGTTAATATTTGAAAATTACAGATTACAGACAAAGAAAACCTCTATATAAAACCATGATTGACTTGTTGACCAGACCTGTATATGTATATAAGTACAGCTTATAAATCTAGTCAAGTTCGTCTATATAATTCCTCTGGACCACAGATACGGGAATCTGTAAGAGAGCAGGCCCGCATTCATGCAATGCGGAAGTTGCGAGCGAGGAGGCAGGGCGCGCGGTCTCCCATCGGCCGGCTGTTGCGCGGGTAGAGGGGGGAGGGCCAATGCCCCCCCTGGTCGGTCGTTGCCTCAACGAGCCCGGTACTTCAATCTACCTCTAAGGTTCTTCTATGCGATAAGCCACACGATTCGTGGAGATTTATAATATTATTATTATATGTAATAATATCAGTCATAATTTATATGTAAGGTATTGGTACCGGTCTTGGACGCTTTAAGAGCAACGTATACAATTTTTTGGGATTGATGGACTTCTTTTTTGTATTTATCATGAATCATGTTACTAATGAAACAGGTACATCTTTATTAATCAATTTAATAACACTATGCAACAAACAAATACTTTTGTAATATAACAAAGATCTTAGGAGGGTTTTCAGATATTCTAACCTAAAAGTCCCAAAAATGACTATATTGGCAATGTTAAAGAATTTGTTATCAAGTAAATAATTTTTTTTAATTTTTTCGGTCACGGTAACAAATAGTATTATCTTTCCTCTTTAAAATGAGTTTTAACTTTATACTGTACGATTTTTTTAGCCGAGATGTACTAATTTGAAGATATTATATTTTTGTTAATAGAGTGTAGTATAGTAGATACAATGAACTTACTACATATATCTTCAAAGTAGTATATAGAAAAATCGCATAGTAAAATGCAAAAAATAAATTAAAGAGAAAAGATAGTACTATTCGAAATTAAAACTTTAGAAAAAAATTAACTACTTAGTAATAAATTCCCCAACATTGCCAAAATCGTCATTTTTGGAACTTTTAGGTTCGGATATCTAAAAAAACCTGACGTGATGGAATCATTTGGGCAGCGAATTCGGTTTCGGCATGACAAATACATACCTTCTAAAATCTAAATCACCTATTCAAATTTCTGTGAATTTTTTTTATTGCATAATGTTATCAAAGTCTACAAATATAGTTTTTTACTTTCTTATACCAATGTATATGAAATATACATATAGTATAAGTAAGTATAGTAAACGCGATTTTTTTCGAAATCCGGATTTTGATGGAATTATTAATTTTGACCTTCCCTGAATCCATTCTGACTATTTTCGCCATGATGTCTGTGTGTCTGTCTGTCGGTCTGTCTGTCTGTCTGTCTGTCGGTCTGTCGGTCTGTCGGTCTGTCGGTCTGTCTGTAGACGCTGTAACTCAAATACGACAAATCGTAGAAAGGTGGAATTTTATACTTAAGATTGATTTTTGCCTGGGAAGAAAACCTCCTATTTTTGAAAACGATCATTCAACCGGAAACGGATGTTTACCTACATCGATTTTTGAATTTTTCGAATTACACTGAAACAGTGCGAATTAGAGAAAAATGGCCAAGTTGAAAATTGTAGGTAATATTATTATCTATAATTTATGTTCTATTCATTTTTTCGAAAAAAACAAATTTAATTTTTTTTTTTTTTTTTACTAAGTATTCGATTTTAAGTACATTTCAAATGGTTCATAACAGAAAAGAAATATCTGCCATGAGTGTCATGGGACTTTCTTATACGTATTACAGAGACTGTACGTGTTTGCCATATGTACCATGGGCCTTTCTTATACGTAATACTGAGAATAAACACTGTATACTCTATTTCATTTAGTTTGCAGTGGTCGCCGTGCGACTTGACGGTATTAGTCGTGATCCGTACGGTCAAAGCACCCAGCAACCAGTATAGATTATTCTAAATAATGATTTTAAAAAAATATTTCTGGCTAAATCATAAGTGTTGGAAAAAAATGTATGGGGAATAAATTATAGATAGTAACATACTCGACATTTTTTATCTATAACATTTTTGTCTTATTTCAAAAAATTAAAAAAATTACATGAGTAAACATCTGTTTCCATCTTATTGTTAGTAATTATGTTAAACAAAATTCGTTCGATACATAATGTATAAAATAATATTTCTATAGTTTATGTCTCATTCATTTTACTCTATCTTTTATTAGTTTGTCAGAAATATCCTTCACTAAAATAAAAATCACGTACACTGTTCACTGTCATTATTACGTATAAGAAAGTCCTGTGGCACACGGCAGATTATTTTAACCAATAAAGGGCACCCAGTGATGGACGCTTGTTAATGATTATAAAATGATAAATGAAAAGTTATAAAATAAAGAATCATAAAGTTTGATACAATGTAAAGCAGATGCTATTATGATAGATATAATAATTAATAAATAAATTGCACTAATAATTAGTTTCAACGTTCACCATTTTCATACTCATTGGCCGATTGTAATCAAATTAAGCTGTTTTACAGTTAAGTGTCTGTAGATTATGATTCACTAAAGGCAGTAATCAAGATCAACAAATATTTATTATATTATAATTTTGTATTATTTATATTTCAAATTTAGTACACTTAATTAATTAATTATTATCTAGGACTGGTACTATAGTACATTAAGAATAATCTTATTCTGTTACTGAATGTCGGGTTGCATAGGTAAAAATTACCATATTAGTAAACGATTTTTTAACTTTGATTATATGTATATTTGATAGTGCTGCACACGAGAAGCGAATTCAGTAAAACGAGACGATATAAATTTGATTTATGTTTCGATTTAAAAAAAACTGTTTTATTTGAATTCATCTTTAAACAAATAATTAAAACAAAATTATCTTTATTTATTACATAAGAAAAAATGGAAAATATTATTTTTTTTATTAAAAAATTCACACGAAGTCGAGATTTTTCTCGGTTTCAGTCACGTGTACAACATGAGATCAATTGTCTTCAAATTTCATGAGATAAGACCGAGACGAAACTTATAAATAATATTATAACGTCTCGTTATAATTTCAGACGATTTCGTCTCTTATTTAAATAGTCCAATATAACCTCGCCTTAAACCCATTACTATCCAGTGTCCTATTTGTAGGACATCATATTTTCTAATTTTTTTCTCTGACATAATAACGTTGTTAATTTGACTTACATTACTAATTACATTACTTGCAATAATTTTTAAAACGAATTCTAGAGTTCGTTTTATAACAAATTATAACACTTTAAAAGTAATACGCCCAGTATTATCAAGTTTAACTAAATGCTCCTTTAACTAACTGTCATATTATCAACAGATCTAAGCATAATATATTTAATTAAATAGATTTAAAATTTCCTACAGTATTTATTTACAACGTATATTATGTAAATTTTTCATTGAGAGCATAAATATTGATTTAAATCACATTTGAAATACACCCAATTTACTTTAAAGGAGCATTTAGCGCTAAAGGAGCTTTAAATTGGTTGATAATACCGGGCAACAGTGTAATTAATTATTCCAGCTAGCCGACATTTATAGTTACAATGTTTTCACTTACAAGGGAACCTTTTCAAGTCGAAAATTCGTATCGAGTTTAAACTTTGTATATAGTTAGAGGAGGTCAAGATACATATGTAAGAAAAAAATTATCTTAGCTGCGGTAAAACGGTTTAAGGGGGTGAAACACCTCTATGAAAATGTGCAAAATAATCATATTTTTTCAAATAACTAATGAAAATTTAAGAAAATGTACAATACATAATTTTCATGATTTTTATGCTCTTTTGAACGGCGTTAGTCAAAATTCGAAAAAAATAAACTGTTAACCCCCACATTCCATAGGTTTAATTTTTTTCTAATTTTGACTATCACCATTCGAAAGAGCATAAAAAATCATGAAAATTTTGTACTGTAGATTTTTTTAAATTTTCATTAGTTTCAGAGTTGTTTGAAAAAATATGATTATTTTGCACATTTTCATAGGGGTGTTTCACCCCCTTAAACAGTTTTACCGCAGCTGTGGTAATTTTTTTCTTACTTACCTTGACCGCCTACTCCTCTAACTATATACAAAGTTTAAACTCGATACGAATTTTCGACTTGAAAAGGTTCCCTTGTTAGTAAAGCGTTTTTAAATTAACAAAACTATATAAGTATAATATTACTTATGAGAGTGTAAATAAAGCATAAAAATATTAATATATTCAAAAATAAATCCAGGTACAGATTATCGTCGTTAAAAAAAGTACTGTCCTATAAAAATGACATTGTGTTCTGATGATAATAATCTAGTTTGCAACAGATAATTATTATGTCTTGTATTGAATTTATCTTTTTAGTAATATTTTCAACACGAATTGATAACTTGATCACAAAATTCGAAGAAATAAAATATCGGGAAGTAATGGGTTAACTGTAAGTAGTATTCCATTTCCTATATATAAAATACATAGTTCCACTGTCATTGATATTATTAATAAATAATAAAATAATAACAACCAACTCATTATTTAAAGTGAATGTAAGGCATTGGTCACAAATCACACTATCTACATTTGACCCTTTTTCTACAATTTTCTACCCCCCTCCCCTTAATTTTGAAGGACTCAACGATAAGTCACTATCCCGCAATTAAAAAAATGTATTTACATGTGTAAATGTATGTGTGATAAGCTAGACAAAATATGGCGTTAATAATCTAATAAACTATATTGTAATATTTCAAAATAACGATTAGCAATTGATACATTGATACGTAATACCTGATATTATAGTGTAGGTAATAAAAATTATCGACGTTTTATTGCAATGTTTATTGCACAAAATACATATTGCCTGATAGAATGCATATACATTTATCAAACAATACAAATTATATTATTTATGCTTTTATTAGTTATGTAAATGTGAAAAGTTTCATACCTTTTCAATTTCACTGAAAGATTTCACTCGCCTGTGAAAATTTTAAAAGAATTTAGTTTTTTTGTCTTGGTACCACTTACCTACTTTATAATTTTTCACGTGAAAGGGGATGTTTCAACCACGATTCAGGTGGGAACTTTTCAGGCTCTTATTCCGAACCCTTCTGAGAGTAGTAAAATATCAAAACTTTATGATTTTTTTCTTCTTAAATATCTAATTTACTTGTACTATTAGCGAAAGAAATACAAAACAAATTGCAATTTTTAAAAAATAACAATATATTTTCAAATTAGTTAATGAGTTCATTAAAATGACTTCCATATAGTTATGATTGATAAGCAGATAGATAATTAAAAAAATATCAACGTTTGTTTTTTCTGATATTCAGAGTAGGAAATCAACCCAAGAAGTAAATTAAATCGGAAAATGGAACTCTTATGGAAACGACAGTATTTGTTTGTCACAGTCTTCTAGCTACTAAACTGTTTAACCTAGAAAACTAAGAAATGGCATAATTATATACCTACCTGAGATGTACCTAAAAATAAAATTTTAAGTTTTGGCTGATTTTTAAGGGGAGAAAATGGATTACCCCGGGAAGTGGGGTATCAAATAAAAGCTGAATTTTCAATGAATTGAAATGTGTAAACGTCTTATTAGTATTAAAATCATCGTGTGACAAATATCATTGTCAAAAAAATATTCATGAAAACTATTTTGTTCCTGTTCATAACTCCGAAAGTAAAATTGAGAAAAATCTAAGAAAAAATGATGTAGAGATCACAAAAAAATATCAGCACTCACCACATTTTCGTATTGTTTAAAAAATAATTCAATATTAAAATTTATTCAAAATCTTCAATACATTGTGCTACCCCCATTTTGATAATATTCAAACCGCAGTACCTACTTATTGAATTTTTTTATAAATTAGTTCTTATGTTAGCTTTAATTTAAGTTTAATTCTAATTATAAAGTTTGTGTTATCAATTAAAAAAAATTGAAATAAAAATACTAAGGTACGGGACACTTTTACATATGGTTCGACTCACACTTGACAAATTTTTGCAAATAAAAAACTCACAAGTATTATAAATATAAATACAATACAGGAATAATTTATGTACCTATATTATAGAAATAAAAATAGAAATACATCGTAAACAATTTACCTGATAAAAAAAATGTTCACGCAAAAGATTTGACCGAACAAAAAACTCTTCCTCGTTTTGGACGAATGAATCTCAACAAGTTTACAAATATTTTGTATTTTGAACACTACGGGCATATCCTTTTTATACATTTGACGTCATATTTGTAAGTCTTGCGTGAAGAAAACATAAATATTACAATAACATACGTTAGTTTCCTTAGTGAGTCTGAAGTTACTTTTCTAGTTTTTTCCACTGTTGATATTGGTAATTTTCATTATACTAAATTTAGATATATAAGTTTCATTAACAAAAACAAGTATTCCCTTGAAAATGATGAACATATTTTCTTATTTTAATAATTATTAACTTTTATGGCATAAATTACAGTAATTGCATTTCTGTATCTAAATACCTAATACGTGGTATTATAGACAAGTTAACAAAACTTTGCATGCATTTTCAAACGGGGTATCAAATTTATATGACAGAACTTTTTGAATTTTTGACAGATAGTTGCATGCGTATATAGTAAAGTTGGTTTTTACCATTTTTACGCAAGGTTAATAAATACACTTGAGTAATTATACTTTACATACACGGAGATAAATGGAGCCGATTTTTAAATAAAAATTACAGTTATGTCGATTAAAAATTTCAATTTTGTATCAAAATAATCTGCCCTGTGCCACGGGACTTTCTTATACATAATAATGACAGTGAACAGTATACGTGATTTTTATTTTATTGAAGGATATTTCTGACAAACTAATAAAAGATAGAAAAAATGAAAGGAACTATAGAAATATTATTATAAACATTATGTATAGAACGAATTTTGTTTAACGTAATTACTAAGACGGAAACGGGTGTTTATTCTTGTCATTTTTTAAAACTTTGGATTTATTTTTGAAATAAGACAAAAATGTTTTAGATAAAAAATGTCGAGTATGTTATTATCTATAATTTATTCCCCATATATTTTTTTCCAATACTTATGATTTAGCCAGAAAGAATTTTTTTTTAAATATTTTTTTAGAATAATCTATACTGGTTGCTGGGTCATTTGACCGTACGGATCACGACTCATACGGTCAAGTCAGCCGGCAACCACTGCAAACTAAATGAAATATAAGAAAGACCCATCCCATGGTACATATCGTCCCTTAGCTAACAACACCGCATAAGTCAAAAAGTAGCAGTTTTTACATTTTAATGCCAATGGTTAGAGCTACTCATTGCGCGTCGATCTACCAATCACATTCTAGACGTTTCGGACAATAAGAGACCAGAATTCAAAAAATAGTGAGAGCGCGTAAGCCGGTAGCCTATATAAAACATACACGGTTTTTTCGCTCTCCTGTAAAGTTGGTCAAAACGACTTGAGCGGTGTTGTAAGTTAAGGAACGATATGGCAAACACGTACACTGTTCAGTCTTTGTAATACGTATAAGAAAGTCCCATGAAACTCATGGCAGATATTTCTTTTCTGTTATGAACCATTTGAAATGTACTTAAAAACGAATACTTAGTAAAAAAAATTAAATTTGTTTTTTCGAAAAAATTAATAGGACATAAATTATAGATAATAATATTACCTACAATTTTCAACTTGGTCATTTTTCTTTAATTCGCACTGTTTCAATGTAAATCGAAAAATTCAAAAATCGATGTAGGTAAACATCCGTTTCCGGTTGAAAGATCGTTTTCAAAAATAGGAGGTTTTCATCCCAGGAAAAAATTAATCTTAAGTATACAATTTCACCCTTCTACGATTTGTCGTATTTGAGTTACAGCGCCCACAGACAGACAGACAGACCGACAGACACACAGACATCAAGGAGAAAATAGTCAGAATGGATTCAGGGAAGGTCAAAATTGATAATTCCATCAAAATCCGGATTTCGAAAAAAATTGGCTTTACAATATTTACATACTCGTATAGGTACTATATGTATATTTTATATACCTACAATGGTATAAGAAAGTAAAAATACTCTGCCTTGTAAATGCACGGTGCTTCCTCGTGCTAAATTCATCAAAGGTAGTTAATTATTGAACAATTTAAATAAAAACCGATAATGTATTCAGATGAACTGCCTGTCATTGGTTAACCATTTAATTTTCATACTATTTTAATAAAAAAATTTAATTTTACATTTTTCTTAATACGCGCCTGGTTATTATGTCGTATATTTTGAATTTTTTGACAATTTCAATCAAAATCATTATTTTTTTGCTATACGAATGTCAAAATGACATTTAAAATATGTCAAAGTAAATAGCAATTTAAAAAAACAAATGACGATTTTTATAAAGCAAATTGAGATAAATCTTTGTAAGGGAATATTTTACAACAAAAGTAGGTAACCTATATTATAGAGAATTGAATGCTCTACAAAAAAGGTTCTATAAAATTTTCACGTAACATGTGTCTTTCTTGAGATATCTTCAAAAAAATAAATCTTTTTGGATGTCACCCCTCCCCCTTACACACAAATTTAATTATTTTGAAATGGGACTGTCCTCAAGCCAGACTAAACCAACCAACCAAGTTTCATCAATATCGGTTCAGTGGTTCATGAGTTAAGCGTGTGACAAGGATTGGGGGACAGACACACAGACAGACACACACACACACACACACACACACACACACACACACACACACACACACACACACACACACACACACACACACACACACACACACACATACACACACACACACACACACATACTGGTCCTCTTACCAAAGGGTAATAAACCACCGGATGATCCTTCATCGTATCGACCACTGTGTATGCTCGACACGGCTGGAAAAGTCCTGGAGAGAATAATACATAACCGCTTAGAAGCTGCCGTGGAAGACTCCCTTGCGAATAACCAGTTCGGTTTCAGGAAGTCCAGATCCACACTTGACGCCATTCGCCAGGTGGTCAACACAGCGAGAGAGGCAATATCCGGCACTCGTTGGAAGAGAGGGGCTAAGCAATACTGCTTAGTGGTTGCCCTCGACATCAAGAATGCCTTTAATTCAGCCAGATGGGATAATATATGTTTGGCCCTAGACAGGCTAAACGTGCCGCCCTACCTGAAGAGAATTATCAAAAGCTACCTAGAGGATAGGATACTAGTATACGACACAGAAGATGGCTCCCGAGAATATAGAGTCACTGGAGGGGTACCTCAGGGCTCTGTACTTGGGCCGCTTCTGTGGAACATTATGTATGATGGACTCCTGAAACTGCAGCTGCCGCAGGGAGTGCAAATAATAGCCTTTGCAGACGATGCAGGAGTCATCCTTGTGGCAAAACACCTGGAGGAACTCCAAAGAATGTTCAATGAAACCTATGATGATGTACAGCACTGGATGCGTTTAGCTGGTCTCGCACTGGCAGAACACAAAACGGAGGCTGTACTCATCTCAAGTCGGAAAAAGTTGGAGACAATTGAACTCACAGTCGGAGAGCATACCATCATCTCTCAGCCACACATCAATTATCTCGGAGTGATGCTGGATGCTCGACTGAACTTTAGGAAACAAGTCGAACATGTTACGGAGAAGGCGGCCAGGGTGGCATCGACACTGGCAAGGTTAATGCCAAACATCGGCGGACCGCGTCAGACTGGGAGGAAGCTACTGGCTTCAGTGGTCACCTCTGTGCTCACCTATGCAATTCCTATATGGGGAGATGCGTTGAGGGTCGTTGAATACCGCCGAAAGGCTGCAGCAGTCTATCGCCTCAATGCACTGAGGGTCTGTAGCGCATTTCGTACGGTGTCTGAAGATGCTGCGGGCATCATAGCCGGAATGATACCCATTCAAATACTGGGTGAGGAGAGAACGTCCCTATACCAGCACAGGGGTGAACCGTTGGAACACCGGAAAGCAAACAGACGACAGAAGAGACTCCAAAGTCTATTACAGTGGCAAGCCGACTGGGATGCTTCTGCGAAAGGGAGATGGACCCATCGTCTAATCCCTCAGGTGGATAGTTGGATAAACCGCAAACGCGGAGAAGTCAACTACTACCTGACGCAGTTGCTCTCAGGACACGGCTGCTATAGAGCCTATCTCTATAAATGTAAATACGAAGAGTCCCCAGACTGTCCGGCCGGGTGTGGTGTACCAGAAGATGCAGAACATGTATTCTTCCACTGTCCACGCTTCAGGCCAAATCGTGAAGAGTTGGAAAGGGTACTAGGTGACGCTCCAACACCTGAAGACTTGGTACACCATATGCTCAGGTCGGACGAGGCCTGGGCTGCTGTCAGTGGCTTTGCTTCCTCGGTACTCAAGGAACTACGGAGGGAGGAACGGAGGAGGAGGGAAGCAGCAACCTTGCCCCCTCTTGAACAAGGCTAGCTGAAGCTAGTGAAAATGAGGAGAAGCCACGGCTCAGACCGCCCCCGTGAAGTAATGCCTGACGGCAGTCCCGCGGGGGTTTAGAAAAGGGTCACGGAGGAAAGGAGGCAGGTTTTAGTGGGTAGGGCCAGTAATGGATGAGTCCCACACTACCGACATATTCTGTTGGTGTGCGTAAATGCATTTCCCAACCTCCTTCAGAAAAAAAAAAAAAAAAAAAAAAACACACACACACACACACACACACACAGACAGACAGACACGGAACAAAAAGTGTTTGTCTTGACCTGAAACGGATAAATAAAGTAAAATTTTTGAAATCGGAGAACAAATTTTTTTTCTCGTTTAAAAACGATAACGAAGCTTCTCGTATCTTCGATATTGCGAGGAAGCAATACTATCAGTTTCAACATTGAGTAACTTCTAGAATCTCCATTATAATTTTTATAATACGCAATTTTTACTATATTCGTAAATATCATTTACATACATTATTTATTCAACTAATTTATTCTTAAGTATAAATTAGTTGTAAAATTATTAGTATATTTGTTAAGTGCTATACAAATTATTTCGTTTCAATTAAAAGACATAAATACTACAATTGTGTAAAATTAATTATATTATTAGTATATTTGTTTATTAGTATAACAAATTAACCTGTACCAATAATATAGATTTGGATCCTGCACGCAAAAATTACTAATTGTAACTTTAGTAACACGTGGCCTAGCAATAATTACAATATTTTGGACCGTTTCAAAATTACTACATCAAGTGAGTGATTGTTATGAAATACTTATTTTTCTCCGTGTAGGTACCTTTGTTTTTACTTCCTATGCACGAAACTATCTGTTAAAAAATCCAAGAGAACTGTTATATAAATTTGATACCCCGTTTGAAAGTGCGTGCAAGCAAATTTAATTGGAATTATCCATTTTAACCTTTTCTGAATCCATTTTGACTATTTTCGCCATGATGTTTGTGTGTCGGTCTGTCTGTCTGTAGACGTTGTAACTCAAATACAATAAATCGCAGAAGTGTGAAATTTAATATTTAAGATTAATATCCATCTCGAAAGAAACCTTCATATTTTTTAAAACGATCTTTAACCAGAACAATAATCTGCCGTGTGCCACAGGACTTTCTTATACATAATAATGACAGTAAACAGTGTACGTGATAAAATTATAGATAATAATATTACCTACAATTTTCAACTTGGCCATTTTTCTCTAATTCGCACTGTTTCAGTGTAATTCGAAAAATTCAAAAAACGATGTAGGTAAACATCCGTTTCCGGTTGAATGATCGTTTTCAAAAATAGGAGGTTTTCTTCCCAGGCAAAAATCAATCTTAAGTATAAAATTCCACCTTTCTACGATTTGTCGTATTTGAGTTACAGCGTCTACAGACAGACCGACAGACCGACAGACCGACAGACAGACACACAGACATCATGGCGAAAATAGTCAGAATGGATTCAGGGAAGGTCAAAATTGATAATTCCATCAAAAACCGGATTTCGAAAAAAATCGCGTTTACTATACTTACTTATACTATATGTATATTTCATATACATTGGTATAAGAAAGTAAAAATACCATAACTCCTAAACGACTGATGATGGAAGGGTGTAATTTTATATTTATAATAATCTTTTATCTGGGAAGACAACCACCTTATTTTTAAAATGATCACTAAACCGGAAACGGATGGTTACTCTTGTAATTTTTTGAATTTTTTGAAATAAGACAAAAATGTTTTTGATAAAAAATGTCGAATATGTTATTATCTATAATTAATTCCGCATACATTTTTTTCCAACACTTATGATTTAGCCAGAAATAATTTTTTTAAAATCATTATTTAAAATAATCTATACTGGCTGTCTGGTGATTTGACCGTACGGATCACGACTCATACCGTCATGTCACCCGGCGACCATTGCAAACTAAATAAAATAGAGTTTACAGTGTTTATTCTCAATATTATGTATAAGAAAGACCCATGGTACCTATAGCAAACACGTACAGTCTCTGTATTACGTATAAGAAAGTCCCATGACACTCATGGCAGATATTTCTTCTCTGTTATGAACCATTTGAAATGTACTTAAAATCGAATACTTAGTAAAAAAAAAAAAAAATTAAATTTGTTTTTTTCGAAAAAATGAATAGAACATAAATTATAGATAATAATATTACCTACAATTTTCAACTTTGTCATTTTTCTCTAATTCGCACTGTTTTAGTGTAATTCGAAAAATTCAAAAATCGATGTAGGTAAACATCCGTTTCCGGTTGAATGATCGTTTTCAAAAATAGGAGGTTTTTTTCCCAGGCAAAAATCAATCGTAAGTATAAAATTCCACCTTTCTACGATTTGTCGTATTTGAGTTACAGCGTCTACAGACAGACCGACAGACCGACAGACAGACACACAGACATCATGGCGAAAATAGTCAGAATGGATTCAGGGAAGGTCAAAATTGATAATTCCATCAAAAACCGGATTTCGAAAAAAATCGCGTTTACTATACTTACTTATACTATATGTATATTTCATATACATTGGTATAAGAAAGTAAAAAGTTTACTAACAATAAGATCAGTTTTGGAAATTTTCGAATTATTTTTGAAACGGTCCAAATTAGAGGAAAATTGCTTACATTAGTTAAAATTGTAGATAACATTATTATAGTATATCTGGAATCAACTGCTCCAATTTTAAAATTTTTAAATATATATAGA
The DNA here is from genome assembly GCA_949319165.1 of Sialis lutaria. NCBI lineage: Eukaryota > Metazoa > Arthropoda > Insecta > Megaloptera > Sialidae > Sialis > Sialis lutaria. The sequence continues at coordinate 6,078,253 of OX439233.1, read as the reverse complement.
AATATATTTAAAAATTTAACTTTAAATATATTTCATAATTTCATACATATCTTTTGAATATTTTTCAAAAATTACCGATATTAAAAAATCTTTCATACATAATTAAATCGAAGATAAAAATTACAAATGGTTGTTCGCAAATATCATATTATGTGAACTTACTTATTTTATTAAAATGTTATTTCTCTTTAAAAACAAAACTAAATTTTATTGATATAACATATTTTATACATTATGGAACTAGTTTCAACAATTTTAACTTTTAATTAGTTTTATACTATTTATTTATTATCATGTTATATATTTTATATCAGATATCAGTCTACTGTTTTGGAATATTGTGTATATACCTACTTTTGTGTTTTGTTTCAAATTTAGTTATAAATCTCAAAACGTAAGTATTTTTTAAGAAATAATTTTTTATACAATATCTGTATTGTTTTCTATAATAATATAAAGTAATTTAATTAAGTTAGGTTGGGAATTGGGAAATAATCTCCCCCTCTTAATTTGAGTTGCGATGTTCATAATATAATTATTTATTGATGTTTATACTCTCATTGTGGAGAAATATAACTTTATACACTTAATTCTGTACGAAGTTGTTTCGTCATCTCAAAGTCTAATGACGCAAAACAAAATATATGATCGATATTATTAGTTCACTAAAATCTGTGTTAATGAATATTATGTCTAAAGTTTAATAGTTTCGTTCAATTATAAAAACCGAAAAATGTAATTAAAATTGAAGGATAAAATAAATGTGAGATTTTAGGTTTCTGCAATGGTTTTAAATAAATCTTGAGTTTTGAATGTTTCTGTAAATATTTTGGGTATTTTTTTGTTGTTGAAATTATCTGAAACAGTTTTCATTCGGCATGTATTGGAGATTTCTTCTTAAAGAGTAATAAGGTTGGCACCAGTTATGGGTACTTTAACAGCAAGGTATACTGGTTATTTTTTTGGGATTGATGGGATTCATTTTTGTAATTTGTTACAAATAAGTCATGTTACTAATAAGTATCCCTTTCTTAAATCAATTTAATTATTAAAGTCTGAAAAGTCAATGCGGCTTAAATCAAAGTAAAACATTCATGACAAAAATTATTATAAATTCGTTTTATAAAAATTAAAATTTAAAACGAATTATTGTTAATTTTTGTTGCGAACTTCTTACTTTGATTTAAATCTCACTGATGGATTATTGTCTGAATAAAAAATAAAAATAAAACCGACCCAAAACAATCCTTAAAACATTGAAAAGATATAATAATTTTTTTTGTGGCATTTATTTTCATATACAGTCAGTTATATTCGTTACTGTACGATAACCAGACATGGATGACTGGGGGATCGAAAAGTACTCTGGGGCAATCAGGGTAGGAGACATTAATGAGGCCCATTTCATCCACGGGTGCGGTCCTAGTAATAATTAAATGAAAAAGTTTTTAAAGGTGGTTTTCTTTACTTTTTTTTCTTTTTAAGTTTTTCATATTTTTATTTTTTGAGTGGCGTATTTAAGAATTCCATAGTCAGATTCTGACTAAATTTATACGGAACTCTTATGTTTCACCGATTAGGTGCATATTTGTCGGAGTTATGTCCGAAAATACATAAAAAAATATACAAGAAAAAAAATAACTCTTTTATTGAAGTCCATGGTCAAATTCTGAAAAAAATTAAATGTGACCACCTCAGGAGTATACTGTTTAAAAAAATATAAAAAATATATATCGATTGAATTGACAATCGGTTAAAAATAAGCTTATTTTTGCAATAAATAATTTTATAATTTTTTTTTGACCATTTATATACCACATGCTAATTAAATAAGATATCTAAAAATGGCCATTTATATAAACAAAAACATATATATAAATATATATATATATATGTATGTACGTATGCAACATACATTCACATAGACATACAGGTGTGACTGCTTACCTTATAGCATTACCTTTAGAAATTAAAGTAGGGGTCTGGATAATATTTCGTCATCAACGTTACGCTTTTGTAAGTTTCACTGGAATATTTTGAGTTACCTACTTAACATACCTGTATAGTGTATAGGTACTTATTTATACCTAAATTTCATTCATTAAAAATGTTCTACTCGATTGTTTATTCCTCTACGATACTCTGTTACATAGTAAGTTAATAATGTTGAGTTATATAAAATAGTTATAAATAATAAAATAAGTAAGGCATTTTTGTGTACTAAATTAAATATATTTATTTATAATTGATAGTTTTTATTATTGTTAGTTATAACTGAAATGGAGAGTTATTTCCAAAGTTTTGAGTTGAGTAAGCAACGAAATTGATTTTTTATTGTGAATTTTGTGTACTGGATATGATTTTTTATACAGGATTTATATTATTATTATTAAGCATGTGTACACAATAAATTATAGGAGATTGCTAATGGGCCAATAATAGCAGAGTTGAAGAACAAGGAGATATTTTTATGTAGATTTTAGGTCGAAACACATAATTTTTTAAATGCAAATAGGCTCGAATTTAAATTTATTTCTATTTTATTCTATAAACAAAGACATAGAACATCATATTTTCTTATTTTTTTCTCTAATATAATAACGTTGTTAATTTGACTTACATTACATTACAGTTTTTTGAGGTCTCTCTACTTAAAATAATTATTAAAACGAACTCTAGAGTTGATTTAATAACAAATTATATCACTTTAAAAGTAACTAGCTAGCCGTCATTTGTAGTTACAATTTTTTTACTTAGTTAATCGTGTGAAATGTAGACTTTAGGTTGAGACACATAATTTTTTAAATACAATTACGTTCGAAATTAAATTTATTTATAAATAAAGACACAAATATGAATTAAAATAATTATTTATGCATGCAATAATACATTATTATTAGATATATGTATTTGTACCGATAAATAAATGTTTATATAAATTATTTTATAAAAAAGTTATCACTTAAGTCAAGCGTATCAAGTCGGTTGCTCAGAGCATTCCGACGTAACAAACACAACAGGTAAAAAAAATTACCTGTTGATGGTATAGAGGTATCTGTTATGTACCTTGTTTAGTAGGTAGAGTTACCTTCACTAGGTATCTCAATCAGTCGGTGTGAAATTACTTAAAACATATAAAAATTACTTTTACAAAACCGAAAACAAGTAAACCGATAAATCGTGTAAATGAAAATTCGCAAAAGGACATATTCGAATAACGTATAAATAAATAAATGTGATAATTGTATCGTTTTTACCACCATGACAGTTTTATAATGCAATATTAAAATTTCGAAATTATGTGTTCACGTTAAGAAATCACAGTGTTTTGTGTTTTTGTATACAGTTTTCTGTTTTTAATAAAAAGTAAGTCTTTTGATTCAGCTTTCCTTAAGACCATTTTCGTGTTTCTTCATCCATGTTTTTACTCAGCGCGACCAGTTTATATTGAGTATGAACAGTTACTTTTCCCACAAGCCACGTACACAACCATTACAAGATAGATTTTATTTTGAATTAATATATTCGATACAAATAACGTTTTTGTAAATCTATTCATTTAAATATTACATATTATATCAGTAATATATACTTATAATTATTATTAGCTATATAGTTTCTAACTGTAATGTCACCATTTGCTTTACTTCGTTTCTATTGGACAAATAAACAGCTATTTTTATAGTTATTATAAATTAATTAATGTTTAATCATTATTGATTTTATTGCATTATATTAATGTATTTGATTTTCTTTCAGATGATACAATTCAATGAAGAAAACTAGATATTAAAAATTATACCATAAAACAATAAAAAATAGTGTTTCTTTTAATAAATAAACATTTAAATAATTAAATAATACTCATATTGCATATTTATTTGTTTAAAAATCGTTATTATCATTCTTGGATAATATAATACCTGTGATTGTGAAAAAATTTTCAACACTCATTTTTATTATACCTGTATTATGTCGAAAAAGTATGTGTAAAGAGCATAAAAAAATTAACATAATCTTAAGTAGATATATTATTTTGTAAAATATTATAAAACTTCTGAATTATAAGATTAATTCATTAGACAAATGAATTATTGATAAAATTGTCGGTCTTACAAAATTGCAATAAAATGAATTAGTTGTTTTTTTACTTTCTGTTTTAACTAAATGCCAACTTATTTATCGAAATATCAATCCAAAATAACATTTAGTAACATTTATAGACATCCAATTATAATGCGTTTCAATTCTAATTTATTTATAAGGTATTGGCACCAGCCATCGGCTTTTTTTGGAGGGGGGGGGGTTGTGACGGGCTTAATTTTTGTAATTTTCATGAACTCATGTTACTTATAAAACAAGTACCTCTTTATTAAATTAATTTACTTATTAAAGTCTATAAATATATATTTTTTTATTATAACCTTTTATTTTGTTTTTCTTTCTTCTTCAGTTGCTAATGATAACAAAATGATAAGTACTACGACACAGAAGTTATAAAATTAAGGGCCATAAAATTTAAAACAATGTAAAGCATTTATTATGTGTCCACTGTTTTTAAATATAATAATCAATTTTCATCAAATCACGCTGTAAGACAGTTAAATGTATTTAGATTAATATTCAGTACCTAATGGCAGTAATCAAATACCAACAAATATTTCTAATTCAGTAAATATAATTAAAAATTGCCCATGACTGGTGTCAGTATCTTAAGTATATACAGTGTTACTTGATTAAGTGGGACTTGGATTAGTGAAAAACTTTTATAAGTAGAATTCGTAGTTATACATTTGCACCCAGTGCCGGATTTACCTACTGTGATGCCCTAAGCACTAATATTGACATACTGATGACCTTTTTTTTAAGTCGTTACCAAAATTCTGAAAACTTTTTTTTAGTCATCACCAAAATTCTGAAGACCTTTTTTTAGTCATCACCAAAATTTTCATTACCATTTTTCTATTTTTCTCTATTAACTCCAATATTACGCTGATACCCCCAAAAATCGCTTTTATGGTGCCCTCAGGGATCGGGTGCCCTAAGCAGTTGCTTCTTTTGTTTATTGGTAAATCTGGCACTGTTTGCACCTCTCTAACTGAGAAAATGGGGCACCTTTTTAAGTGGGATAAAATAACTGGTCCCTTGAAATTCTAGTTATCCATGTTTCACTGTATAGTATTTTTTTTAAGGTAGTTGGTCCATCATAATGTGATCACATTAGGCCATGAGTACATATTTTTAATTTAGAGAAATGATCATGGCAACGCTGTACATTATCTACTATTAACTACTTGTCAAATGATTATATTTTATCATCTAAACTACCACAGAATATATTAATAATTAATGAAATCAATTATAATTCCCTTCAATCCACTTATCATATTTTGTAAAAAATTATTTCATTATTTCGTGTATTTTTTACTATAATCAAATGAATACGTTGTTGCCACATTGTCAACAATACTGTAATTTATGTGATGGTTTGGTAGTTAAATATGGTTAGATTTTAATAACGGGGTGGTCAATAATTCCAATTTTTTTATACTGTTTTCTTTCATATAAATATACAACATGTCAGTTTTTTATGAAAAACTGACGCTACGTTTAAATTTTATCTAATAAAACGTTACGTTAGTGTACGATTAGTCCATATAAGCTGTGTTAAAAATGTAAACTTTGAGATCGTTTTTCATGACTTTAAGATGGTCAATTTTAATAAAAATGGGCTATTTTTCAGATATTAATCTAGGGAATATTTTTGTGCAATTTAAACAAAATCTGATGAAAACATGTTTACGGACCAACTACCTTAATTTAATATTTCTTATTTTAAATTTTTGCTTTTTGATTGTTTAAATCTGAATATATTTACTTGATAATTGATAAACCATAATACCAAATCTTATGCAGTAAAAATAGTATACAAGATATAAAATATAATGTAAATCTCAAGTATAACGCGATAAAGTTAATCTGTAATATATTAATATTATTTTATTTCCAGCCTTTCTAATTAAAACAAAAATTCAATACACACATGCTTAAATATTACATAATAATAAATTCTTGAAAATGTGCATCTTGTACTTAATAAATAACATTAATGTTTTTATATTATAAACAATGACGGAGTGTTGTTGATCTGTGTTTGTAAATAAATAATCGTGAAAAGATCAAAATGATGGGACCTCAACATTTGTGCTGCCTTTATTTGGCGACTGCTGGACAACAAGGACCAAACTTAGGGTCAGATGAAGAAGAGGTTGTGCTTTTAATTTATACGTTCATCGATGTCACATTAAATAAGGTTAGTTTAACTCAAGTATTGGTTTTCTAATCTTTAGTATCTTTTAGTTACCTTTATAGACAAGTGCAACGGTTTCTAAACTTATTTTGTCGCGGAACCTTAACCCTAATCCTATTTTATATCAGTTCAGAGAAAAAATGTGTTCTAAACTTTTTTCAATTTAAGTGATCTTTATTAACTTACTTTATTGTAAGTTTGAAAAATGCATGATAATCAAATTTTTTCGTAGGTCAGAATTATTTTGAAATAAGATATTGGTATCAGTCTTGAACACCTTAAGAACAAAGTATATAGGCTTTTGGGAATGGTGGCCTACTCTTTATATACTCAAGTTACTTATAAGACAAGTACCTCTTTGTTAAATCAAATTAATTACCAAAATTCGAAAATATAGTTTGTTTTTTCAAACATAGCTTTTTATTTTGTTTGTTTTTTTCTCCAGTAAAGGGCACTTACTAATAATTACAAAATGATAAGTACTACTACATAAATGTTATAAAATAAAGAGTGTAAAATTTAAAACAATGTAACGCTTTTACATAAGAAAATACACTTTTCTTGATAGTGTGTCGAACCACGATAATTATTTGTCCACTGTTTTTAAACAAAATGATCAATTATCGTCAAATCAATCTGTAAGATAGTTAAATTAAGTTATATAAATTAATATCCAGTAATGCCAGTAATCGAATATCAACATATATTTCAAATTCAGTACATTTAATTTAAAAATTAAGTTTAAATTTAAAAACTGCGGTATTGTTCAAGACTGGTACCATTATACACATATAAACAGCTTTATATTTTCAAAATGCTGGACAATTTTGGTTTACTTGATTTTCTTTTCAACTCAAGTTTTAAAAGTAATTTTAATTTATTTTCATAATTTAAATAAGGATGGAGCTATTTGCACATATCGTATGTGCATGCAATTAGGCTATTTGCACATACCACTAACTTAACGTACACTAAACTAACTTAACAACCTAACCTATAATTTGGTACATATAAAGTATGTGCAAATAGCCACTTTCTTTAAATAATTTTTAGATCAACAAAAATATATTCAGTTCGTTTTTTTACAATCGGTTCAGTTTACTTTATTTTCATAATAAAATTTGAATATAACGATGTACAACTTTCCATAAATAATCGATAATTTCTTATTATATTTTAATGTATCAAACAAAATGTATTAAACATGAATTGATAATACTTTTGTTTTACTTGCTTATTCATATTTGCGTCTATGGGAGAGGCCGGGTCACACGACCTCTGCCCTGGCCGTATCCTGTAGGAATTTATAATGTTATGTACATACATAAATAATTTACTTACGTCCTGTTAATGGCAAATCATTTGTTAATTGTCATTGTATTTTAATATCATGAAACTTATGTTGAAAAAATCAATACGGTATATATTATAGCAAATATTATTTTTCATTAATAAATTAGGTACTGGAACCAGTATTGACTGCTTTCAGAGCAAGGTATACAGTTTTGTGGAATTGATGTGATTCTTTTTTGTAATTCTCATGAACTCATGTTACTAATAAAACAGCTACCTCTTTATCAATTTAATTACCATAAAGTCTGCAAATATAGTTTTTTTTAATTATATCCTTTTATTTTGTTTATGTTTTTTCTCCAGTAATGGACAAAGTAAAACCAGTAATGGGCACCCAATGATAGACACTAATTATTCCAAAATAATAAGTTAACTATGAAATAAAAGCTACAAAATAAACAATCGTAAAAATTGAAACAATGTAAAGCAGATGCTATGATAATATAATACTTAATAAATATATTAAAGTAATAATTAGTTTAAATATCCACCATTTTGATACCCATGGATCAATTGTCATCAAATTAATCTATTTTACAGTTAAGTGTCAACATTGGGGTATTGTCCAAGACTGGTGCCAGTACCTTATATGAAATTAGTAAATTTTACTTAAAATTTTTTACATCAATTTTTTTTTAACAATTATAATATATGACATTTTTTTAGTTTTTTTATTGAAGGTGTTTTTTTAGTTTTTTTTTTAAATAGTAAATTTAATTATAAACAATAACCTTTTTTTGTTTTATGGATTTGATTCCACGTGATAAAATAAAAAACTTTTGGAAACATTTTTTAATCTAAGGCAATTTTTTTTAGCAAATGTATTAAACGTGAGTTTCATTATTACAAATATATTTAAAAGGAAATGAGTACAACAGTGTTGATTTGAAGTCTTTTCAACTTTTTTTTTATTTTAAAAAAGTTAAAAATATTTCCAAACAAAAGTTTATTTTTATTTTTTCACGTAAAATCAGATATTTAAAACTACTCGTATATAAAAATATATAAGTTCTCGTTAAAAAAGAAAAATTACCATTTAAGAAAAGCACATAAAAACACCCATAAATTAAAAAATATTGCGATAGTGCCCCCTAAAAACTGACAAACTTTTGTTTGAAATGTCTCTTTTTCTATGTATCAGTATAATTTTCGAAATAAAAAACACGCGGTATATTTTAAAGATTTTTTAAATAAAATTATGCATATTTATTTACCATTTATATTTTTGTTTTAAACCATTTTTAAAGGGGAGAACAAAAAAGAGCGATGTTATATATGTATGTATAACCTTCGGGTTTCGATATTAAACATTTCATGACATTTTATATTACATATACCTATAGATATTATTATTTATGTATTATAGATAAGGATATTATATAGTATGTGTATATAATGCACACATCAGTATATTATGTATCTATGAGTAGATACATACCTATTTAAGTGCGATATTATTGAACTAATCAAAATCAAATCAAGTTAAAATTAAGTTGAATAAAATTAAAAATAACAATACAAGATAAATTGTTAACGCAAAAATTAAATATTTTTAGCGAACCTTTTTATCGTCTGTGTATCCGTTTGTTCACAACATATCTCAAAATTTACTGGTTCGATTAGGCTAAAAAATAATATTTTGCTGCGATTAAAAAAAAAAAAACTATACGACATATAACTTTTGGGGTGTCAAAAAATGTGCCTTGTTGAGCTCCATTAATAAATATATATTACATTTTAAATCTTAAAAAAAAGTGGTAGAAAATTGTTTCATTCGTATCGGTCAACTTTGACAAATCTCGTATTTTGTCTATAATTTACACTTTGACGTCTTTTTCACGAATATTAATAAATTAAAATTTTAATATTAAAATAAATAAACGAATTTTATCCAGTTTCAGCCGATTAAACTAATGTCAATACGGGACACAAATACATGAGGCTAAACTCGCACTTGACACATTGTTTTAAATTAAAATTAAAAGTATTTATATTTAAACACTACAGTAAATGGTGATTTATTTAAATACAATTTTGTTGTAATTATTTTTGGGGTTTGTCAGACACCTACTGAATATTTATTAAATGACATCCATTAGCATTGACTGCGTCTGGCTATAATGGAAATGAGGGTTGGATGAAATATTCAGTTGGTAAGTTGGTACCAGTATCCATTTATACATATATAGATTCATTGATCTGTTAATAGCTCTCTGTTATAGGTACAGTCAAGTTGTACAACATTGTATATAAATCTGTTGCTTGCTGAAACATACATGATTTAGTTTAAGTTATTTGATTTTAATGGTACTGAAACCAGTGGCGTAACCAGGGGGTGGAAGTATTAAAAATTAAATTTTTTTTCTAAATGATTTAAAATATACTTTCTTGTTTTTTACACTTTTCAAAATTTCAATGTTTATAAATTTTGAACAGGCCACACTACTGCCGGTCTGGCCGGTTAGATTGTCCGGGCTCCGAGCATCACCCCCCCCCCCCTCCCCCCAAAAGTGGTGAAGGCATTTTTTTTAATTGCTGTGTTGATTTTTTTTTTAGAATCGAAACAATCAAAAAAGTTGTTTGTTAAAAAGCTGATTTTTCAGTTATTTTATTTTAAAATTCTAAAATTAAATATCTAAATCTCAAAAACTTTGGCGTATTGACTGTTTTTCATTTTAGTATTGTACCATTAAAAAAATTGAAAGTGTTAATCTATATATTGCATTAATTACTAATATACTACCACGCTGTGCTTAAGTAAAGTGCAGTAAGAAGCAAAATTGATGTACATAGATATTTAAAAATAAATTCCGAATTCGATGAATGTCCTCATAAAGGCGCTAGCAAATTTTGCTAGTTAGCAAGCACTCACAAATGAGGTATTAATTTTGTGATAGTATCTATGGATTTGCTGTGATACTTCAATGTATTGTAACAAAGTTGGCGATTCTGATTGTACAAAATAATTTTCATAATATCACTTGTTTTAATACCGTTGGTGTTTACATACAACGCGTGCGCGAAACTTGTCAAAGTCTTTATGAAACATCAAGAGAACTATCATATTTTATACCTCATTTGAGAGTGTTTGCTAGCTAGCAAATTTACTATCTCTTTTATGATACCAGACATATCTTAATTTACTTAAAATGTGGAGTAAACAACTTTTTAAATTGGTTATTTATTACTATTGTTATTTTATAATTGTTAATTATTATAATAGCTCTTACTTTCAATATAATCAATATTTGGATATAATTATTTAAAAAAATAGAACAGTAAAGATAAAAAATAGGAAAATATAATAGATATTCCAAAAATTAATATTACTCTAAGGCCCGGTTTCTCAATATGAGTTTAAACTTCAGATTATTTAATCTTCATCCTAGGTTTAAACTGAACATAATGTCCAGTTTAAACATCACTCAATTTCTCAATATAAGTTTAAATGGTGGATTTTTGTTATGTCAAACTAAAAATTATCCTCAAATTATTAAATTAAATTTATTAAAAATGAGTTAATTCAGTAAAAGAGAACAGGGTACATTACTAGAATTAATAAAAGAATATAGTGTTACTATATAGAATGTAAAAGAAGTTGGATAATAAGTTAATATTTGGGCTAGACAAATAAATTATTTCATCTGTCAGTTAAAAGTTAATCTTAAGATTAATTATAATTTTTAACTGGACATTGAGAAACAAATGTATAGTTTAATCTTAAGTTTAACTGGGACATGTGGTTTAAACTCATATTGAGTAACCAGGCCTAAGTAACCTTTAACCTTTAATGGATAATTTTTTTAATAAAAAGAAGAAATATGTACATAAAAGAGAATGAAATACTTTATGAACAATGTACAATATACTTTTAAATTTTCATTAAATCATCGCTACCTGACGAATTCTAAATATAAACTGTCGAATTCCTAGCATACGTTTATATACGTTTTAATTTAATTAATATAATTTTATGCTCTTTAGAATATCTCTACCGGATACAAGAATTTGATAAATTATATTATATTAAATATTTTGTTTATAATATTAGGTATATATAAATTTTATCTTACATTTATACCCAAATTCACGGTTTCATAAATTTCAGGTTAGGCCAATTAGGTCCCTATATTGACAGTGTAAGATATATAATTTATAATATGAGAAGCTTAATTACTTAGGGGGCGACTGTAAAAAAGTAAAATTTGTTAAATGATGGCCTTTTTAGGGTTCCGTAGAAAACTAGGAACCCTTATAGTTTCTCCATGTCCGTCCGTCCGTCCTGAAAAATTTTGTCATAATAAGATGAAATTTGGTATACGGTCGTAGATTTATGACCCAAAAACAGAAATGATAAGATTTTTGAAAATAATTTTTTTTAAACCCCCCTTTCATAAAATGAAAAGTGTTTTCAAAAAATAATTTTCACCTACACCATTGAGTGGGGTGTCGTTAGAAAGGTCTCCTAAAATGCAACAAAAAATGTAACAGAACTTTTTAATTTTAACCCTTCGATCACGATGTATTTTCTCTCCAAAGTAATTAAAAAAGCGCCCCCCCCCCTCTATTTTCTAAACTATCAATTAAAAAAATCTGAAAAAATTCCAGAACGTAGATTTTAATTAGTACTTTTACTGAAAATTATAACGAACATTGTCAAAAATATTTTGGACCCCCCTTTCATCGACTGAAAATTGAACTTACATTTTTTTCCCACTTACCCTATTGAGTGGGGTGTCATTTAATAAGTCTTGTAAAATGCAATAAAAAACGTCAAATAACATTTTGATTTTAACACTTCAGTCGCGATATATTTGCTTTTTAATGTCGCTATCAGAGCGTCCCCCCTCTATTTTCTAAACTATCAATTCAAAAAATCAGAAAAAAATTCAGAATGTAGCTTTTAATTAGTACTTTCACTGAAAATTATATCGAACATTGTCAAAAATATTTTGGACCCCCTTTTCATAGATTGAAAAGTGAACTCACATTTTTTTCATTTACCCCATTGAGTGGGGTGTCATTTGATAGGTCTCCTAAAATGCAATAGTAAAAGTCAAATGAGTTCTTGATTTTAACCCTTCAGTCACGAAAATTTTTAAAAATACTCTTTTTTATAAATCGTAGTGATAATGACTACGGAACCCTATCATGTGGGTGCCCAACACGCACTTGCCCAATTTTATTTAAGAAACAAGCTGACCATGCTGCTTCATAAATAAAAAAGAGAAAACATATTATATTTCCTTTTTATATTTGATAAAGTGTCACGAGGGAGGGGGGCACTCAGGCCCAGGTCGCAACCTTCCTTAGCCCGCCACTGGATTTACTGTACCTTGATTGTTGAAATATTGAATCATATTCCAAAGTTAATAGCATTGTTTACTAATCGAAGCAGTGTTGTTTTATATCAGGAGTACCCAAGCGGTGTAGGTGGACCCCTTAGGGGTTGATGGAAGTTTAAAAAGTGCAATTATTAGTGTCATAATTATGTATATTGTTTGCTATAGGGTTCAATGTATAATAGCAAAAAAGTTGGGAGCCCCTGTTTTATATGTAAGAAACTGATCGACCGTTAGCGTTGTATATGAATAAACTAAATAAACAATGTTACGGTTAATGAATTGTAAAATAAATTACATTTCAAGAAAGATCATAAAAACTACTTACTGATTGCCGTGTATGTAAAACATTGAAAAATATTTATTTAAGATTTTGCAACTAGCATTCAATGTGTATTTTCGTCAAAATTTCAACATTAATTAATTAATTACGAATTAGTATAGTAAACATAAAATCGTCATAAAATTGGCTCAAAAACAATATAAGTTATTTGTCTTTAGTTTAAGGGGCAAAGCCACTATGAGGGGTCAAAAAATTGTCAATCTGAGAATTTTTTTCACAGGTTTAACTAATTATTTTAGGATCGGAAAAAAATTAAATGTGTTCATTAGTCTTCGAGGAATCGTTTGAACCAGGTCGAAAAAAGCCGTTTCGAGAAAAACACCCTTACAGTTTTCTGAGGGTCATAACCGGCCGTGCTATCTGCCCTCACTAAATTGACTGTAACTCAGACAATTTTCGGAATTTTTACTTAATTTTTTTATACATATTTTTTGATATAGATATTCACCTAAAAAAATTTTTATTCGTCACATTGGCTTTCCCCGTTAATACATTTGTAAATAACTTTTGATAACACAACTTTTCAAAAAATACACACAAAAAATAGTAATTGCGGAAAAAATCTACAAAATCCAATCTTAACATTGAAGGGATCTAACATTGCCTTAGGTCTTATTAATTATATGTAACGTAACTAAATCTATAACTGAACTAAAAAAATATGACAGCTATAGGTAATGTAAATTAAGTCGAAGTGACAATAATGTATGAAAAAAATATATGCAAAATATGGTGAACTTACTTTCAAAAATAGTTTACTTTCTCTACCGCATTTGGTTACTAAAATGTGGAGGGATGAAACCAGTACCGGATTTACCATTAGGTTAATGACGCTATAACTTAGAGCCTTAAGATTATGGTGACCCCAAACAAAACTGTCAATACTTATAGTTGAATTTAACAAATAAAGGACAAGAATAATTTAATATTATTGCTTGAAGTACAATTGAAAAAAGCAAAAAATACTTGATACTTCAAGTACTTTCACTGTGTACTTATGAGTCTCTGCCCCCCTCCCCACAAAATGAAAATTGTTTTAAATATCTGGTTTTTGTTTGTAATTCAAAAAACTATTTCATGTCGGTACCTTTATAATTATATGTGTTCGTAATAATAATGTGTAGTTATTGTAAGTTTTCACAAAACACTTTTGACATACTTCTGTAAGATTGCTGTTTATATCTTGACAAGAATTATGCAGCATAACAATAGAAAACAACATAAATGACGTCATTTTATAGAATTGCGTGATCTAATTTGCGACAGGATGTGCTTACATATTTTTCTAGTTGAATGTTATAAAAAAATAATAGTTTAAATACGTAAGAAATGTCTATAAGCTATAAGTACTTACCTGCATTTGTCAGCATTGTACTTTGATAGTAATTTGAATATTATCCTTTTATCAGAATAGATTTAGTATTTGGTAAGCTGGAAGCAAAATATCTATAAAAATCCTTTTTTTATAAGACAAAAGAATTGTTAGAACAGGGGATCTTAATTTTTCATAGGTCAAGTAATATATGTTAATTTCTATCATTTTTATTTTTTTCATCGATTATTTTTTATGTGATCACTTTTAAAGTTTTGGTTTACTCGCTATATTCGAAGGAAAAAGGGAAGCTATGTGATCATTTCTCAAAGAAAAAATATTTTGTTCTCTGATTTCAAAATGTCTACTTGATCTTTCCATTTCAGGTTGTGTGTGGGTGTATGTATATCCTTTGAATTCTTGTCACATACATAATTCATGAACCACTAAACCGATTTTGGTGAAATTTTGTTTCTTAGCTGGGGTTTGTACGTAGATGGTTTCATATAAAAATCATGTAGGTAGAAGGAATTATTATTTTTTCTTAATATCTCAATAATTATAGTTTTTAAAGAAACTTGTTTGTAAAGCATTACAAATATGTAACATATAAAAAAGTTACTACAAGTTTTGTAGTAATATATTCCCTTACAAAGATTTATCCCCTTTTGTTTCCTCAAATTCAAACCATCGTTTTTCAATAACGTGCTTTTTACTTTGATATATTAATTATTTTGATTTTACATTTAGATTAAGTGATAAAAATACTAAAAAATATATGAAATTAACATTTTTATAAAATAATATTTCATTTTCATTAATTTAATACATTTAATATTGAAATTCTTCAATTGTTAACAACTTTTGATTAATTTAATACGAGAAAGGCACTGATCAATCACTTGGCATATGTTTTTTTATATATAGATTAATTAAGTTTAAGATTTTGAGGTACTCCGTTAGAGAACTTCTGTTTTCTTGAATAAAGAAATACTTTACAAAGTTCGTTCAATATGAAAGCTAATTAATTAAAATCTTCCTATATTAATAAATTCTTTTCATTTAAATTCTTGAAATAAAAGAATACATCAATAGAATTCAACAGTCCGGTAAAAATTTATTATTTTTAAAATAATTATTAAAATTGAGACATGTAGACCTTTCAGAATTAATAATTTTATTCTGAAATACTTAGGCCATGAATTATAAAGAATTTACCCAAAAACAAAAGCTGATTAGCTTCTACTATGCGTATAAAATATAAATGACAAGCACTATTACATATGTAGCGAATGAAATCTTCTATATGAAGACCTTGACGCATGCGCGTTAAGTAGATACCAGCGACTTAAAATAATTGCTGACAAGTGTACCTCAGAAAATACATAGCATTTACATTATTATACATTTACTATCGATGCTCTAAAATCACGAACAAATTAATTAAAAAGCTAATTAACTTTTACACTCGAGCACATTATTTATTATTTTACAAAGGGTTATACTTAATTGCACTATATACTAGATATCTAGTATTCACTGAGTATTTAATGCATAAGACGAATATTTAATCGTTTTAAAATATAGAAAATCACTATAAATAAGTATATGAAAAATATATTATATTTTTAGTGGAAACTTTTTATTTAAAGTGATTTAATTTTTTTTGAGTTCAATATATTTGTTTAATGTTGAATAATTAATTTTTTATGCAGTATATTTGTAGTGAAAACAATTAAATAAAAAGTGTTTATTATTAAAAATAGTGCATTTAAATACAAGCTTTTTACAAATTATATTTATATCAATACGATTTTCAATAATAATAAAAATAATATAAAAAATATGTATGAATTTTTTTATGAAAGGTAATTTTATACATGTTTCATTCTTATCATCATTTTATCAGCAAAATGCTATAAACTAATGTAAATAAGGTTTCTTCAAAGATGTGAATTTATCTTGCATATTAACACCCATAAATTTACGTTATATGTAATAGATAAACATAGACTACCGTTCTAAATTTTTGTTAATACATAATTGTAAACTAAAATATGTTTTATTATTTTTATTATTTCTTATACATCGAGCAAAGAATTTGAACATTTTCACCTATTACAAAAATTTTAAATTGGAAAATAAATAAAGTTGAGAATGTAACACGTTCCATAATATTGTTACCAGTGTACTCCGTAAAGTCAGCAGCGTATCATTCGGATCTTAAAATAAATTGTTTGGAATTTTAAAATAAATTAGTAAATAATAATAATTGTTTTTAAATTTTAAAGTATTTAATTGATAATAAATTCTTTAAAAGTTTATTTAAAACCATCATTTCTCTAACAAACAAAAATCTATTCTAATTTTAAGCATATAAGTAGCATATAAATTTTCTGGTCTCTATGTGAAATATACATTGATTTTAACGTTTGATAAAAGATGGCCGTCAGTTTTTGTTCACAGTTTCATATAACGGATTAGCGGCAACTTATGTGGTCCAGGCACTCTCTTTTGAACAATTATTTTTCAAAGACCACCTCTGCTAGAAAAACAAAGAAGGTCGTTAAATATTCATTAATTACTAGTAAATATAAATGCAAAAGTACTTTAATTTATATGCCAAACATGTTTTACAAACCTCCGACAAAATTTCGACCCCCCCCCCACCGGAGGTCTGCGAATCCTAGTTTAAGTACCACTGGATTAGATGGTTTCTTTTGAATCCATCAACTTTCTAAGTCTAATTATTCTTAAATATTAATGTACATTTTTACAACTATTTACAGTAGTACGATTGAAATATTGTTTCGATAGATTTTTTTAGAAAATTTTTTTGTACACAAACCAAATTGATACACAATTCGGTACCCTATAGAAAGATTGCTAATTTATTTTTTAATGTTAAACCTTATAATACTGAGCATTTAAAGAATCAAATTATAATACAATATTATTTTTTTTACTTTTTTATAATCTATGTAAATAACATAAATCATATAATTTTGTCTTTAATAATAATTAGAGGACAAGATAAGAATTAGCGATCGCCCCCCCAGATATTTTACCAGGGGGGCTTCGCCCCCCCTGTGCAGCTGAACTCTAGTTTCTTTTAAATTAAAGATATTTTTGTCAATAAAATTTTTACTTTAAAAAAAGGTGTAAATATTCAAATACTTGTCATTTGAGTAAAAATGATCACTAAAAATTTCTTCAAAAAGGAAATTAATACTAAAACATCTTTTATTTCCTTTACAAAGCTTACAATTAGTTAGATCAACAGCTTTAAAAAAAATTCTACGACTTTTCTACACTTTACTACATTTTCAGCTAAAAATCGTCGTTTACGTTTCATGAGCCTCTGTAAATTAAATATAAATGTCCACTTTTCAATTATTTCAAATAATTAAAGTTTGATCGATTTTTATCGAAACTACAATAATTTGATGAAAAAAATTTTTTTGTCACATTATTAGTTGCGTTTCTGAATTTTTTGTCGTTATTACAAAAGTTGGATATTGCACATTTTTTAAGGAATTTTTTTGCCCCCCCCCCCCCAAATTATGAAAGTCTCGCCCCCCCAGGTTAAATGAAAAGTCGGCGCCTATGAATAGATATAAATATAGTATGTAATATATAGAAATATAGATACCAAAAATTATTTTCGTGCTCAGTTCTTGAAGGGATTCATAATTATTATTAAGTTAAAGGTACATACTATATATGTTATATACAGTGGAACCTCTTTAGAACGTTTTTATTTTTATGTCCCGACATTCAAAACCCCATGTCAAAATATTTCGTTACTGTTTTCCTCGTTAGTATATGTTTTCCCCTCAGTCCCTTCAAAAACGTAAAAACTAGGTTTTACTGTACATAAATAATCAAGAATATATTCATAAACATAGTTAATGGAATAAATAAATATTATTTCGAAATCATGTTTGTGATATTTGCACCTTCCTATAGTACAGCTAGATGATTAATTGTCTATGTAATTATTGAGACGTCGAGATAAGAATTAGAAGAAGAGAGTGACAGAGAGATATCAATCAATTCAGATGGTTATCTTATATAGTGATGACAAATATTATTTCTCACGCAGTCGTGTGAGTTATTAAATATTTTAATATTACAAAAAATGAGTTTCATGGAAAATAAGAGCTTTTTAAAAATTATATTTTCTTCAATTTTTTTTTTTTAATAGATTAGAGAAACTGTTTAAAAAATACGAAATCTTGGCTTCTGAATACAAGTAATTAGTATGGTTTTATGTGGTGTCTGGCCAGTGGCGTAGATAGGGGGGGGGTCAAGGGGAACAATCACCCCCCCATGAGCCTACAAAAATTATACGATGATTATGATATACTAGCATTTTTTTTCAAAAATGAATACCTCTAAATGAAGAATTTAACCAATTTTTGTTCTTTGCACCACATAAAAGGTGATTTTCATAATGAAAAATATAACTATGAGATTTAATACTGAGTCATATTCCCTCAACGCAAAAAGCTATCTACGCCACTATGTCCGGCATTCGGCTTCGGGCTGCTTTGGCTAAAAACTTATACACCTTCGTTTTTAAGAACGAAAAATGTGCTAGCTTGCAAGCACTCATAAATGAGGTATTCATTTTGTGATAGTATCTATGAATTTGCTACGGAATTTAGAGCAGTGATACTTGAACTTATTGTAACACAGTTGGCGACTCTGACCGTACAAAATAATTTTCATAATATCACCACTGTTTTAATACCGTTGGTGTTTACATACGACGCTAGCGCGAAACTTGTCAAATTCTTCATGAAACTCCAAGAAAACTGTTATATAAGTTTGATACCACATTTGAGAGTGCAAATTTGCTAGCCTCTTTAAATTACCGGATGTAAGATTTTAAAACAAAAATACAATTTCTCAGTTAAAAAAATCTGAGGGGGTTAAAACAAAATACATAAATATACACTTTCGGTTCTAAAAATTAGATTTTAAAACCAAAAATATAATTTCTCATAAAAATCCTGAAGGAGTTTAAGTAAAAAATATATAATTTTCATAAATTGCTTTGATCCACTGTTTGAGAGTCACTGTGTACGTGTACATTATGTTAATATAACGCAATTTCCACATGTTGCTGCGATACCTAACTTGATTATTCTGATGGTTATGTTGAGTAAAACAACTGTTTTAAACTTTAATTCAGTTTATAAAAATATGATACGATGGAGAATCGAGTTATGTTGAAATTTTCAACTTAAATTTTCATTTAGTTTTTATTTTATTGGAAATCAATACTTGTACCGTTTTATATTAGAGTTCCTTATATTTATGTAGCAGTATCTAAATTGTATAACAATAATTATATGCAGAGAAAAAGTTTAATGATAATTTAATATTTTTAATCAAATCAGATCTTGATTATGTTTTTCACTGGTTTTTGATCATTGTAGATCGTAGATCTTTGTAGGTCTCCACATATCAAAAACCACTGAACAAATATGATTCTATCAAAATGTAGATCTATGAACAATTTTTCCCGGCTGGTTTCATTTTTTATATACAAAAGTACATTTTTATTTAAGACTAGAAACTCCCCGCGGCCTCGCCCGCGCTTATATCAAAACGAATTTATATTTTTATAAAAAAATATCAATAATCAAATGTGTTTTTTTTCTGAATACGTGTCTGACCCAATAATATAATTAAATATAATTTTTTGCTTTAGTTACAACACTGCCCATTTTTAAGTATTCATATAAGAAAATATAAATTGTCATTAGTACGAGCCTGCCGCAAATCAATTAAATAATTTTTACAGGAAAATCCCTTAAAAATCGGTTTGGTTATTTTCATTTAAAGTTGAAACGAATAGACAGATAAATATTCTAAATTATCATAATTGATTTGTTTGCCTATAAAAAACGACTCTTAAATTTTAATAATAATATTTATTGATTAGTATTGATATTACGACTATTCGATATAACGAGCAAAAACATGCAGTCCCATAGATATCATTATAAATAATAATCAATAACAATTAAACTATTATTAATTAGAATAAAATAATAGATTACAGCATATACATATATTTAGCTTATTCTAAGAATTCACTTTAATTAATGTCATTTAACTATTATACTTATCTATAATTTGATGAAGGAAATGTCATTTTTAAAATGCATATTTACATAAAAAAATTCTGTAATTAAGAATAATTAAAAATGCATACCAATTTTTATAAAATATGTAATTTGCTTGCAATGAAAAATAAATTCCTTTTTCAGGTTTTATGAAATGAGCGAAAGTCAAAAACACTTGAAAGTTTCTAAAAGTGATTTTATTTATTTGTCTTATTATGTACCTAGGTATTTTTTTATTTTCTTCCAAATACTGTTAGTGTAGGTAGTGTGAAATTTTAATTGAATTTTCTATGATAATGTTTAACACGTATGTCAAAATGTTCCATAAATAATATTATCTATTATATATATGTAAACAAACTTTAACTTATTTGTTTAAGTATTTAACAATTAAATCAGTACTTATCTAAAAAACAAAGTGACTTAATTTACTTTTTAAATCCAAAAGAGTAGTTTTCTCTTAGATTAAGAAAGACTATGGATACATAACAGCCAATGCTAATTCGTATATATGGAACTGTTACCAAAACTTGACGGCAGCCATCTTTCTTTAGATGTCATTTTCGTCATTTCTATGAATATATGTTATTCTTGAGGCGTCAGTTGAAAATTTATAATATACAAATATGTTTTAAATTACAATTCAATTTGGTATGTAAGAGAGATGATAATTTCAAATAGATGTTTCTCTGTTAATCAATTATCATTGAAATACTTTTAGAGACAATATAAAACATTTATTATTATTAATTAATTTTATAATTCAAAATAATTGAAATTTATTTTAAAATCCGAATGATATGCCTATGATTCGTGGAGCAATATGGTAACAACGCTAGATAAAGTAATTCCCTGTTATGTGTCAAACGAAGACAGTCGGAGAAATCCCAAAATAGCTGAATAACATTAATCAATAAATTTTTCTACTGCACTAATATGTTTTTGACTTTTATGATAATTATCAAAGAATATTTATGAAGATTAATTATTGTGATTAATAATCTTTTCGTACCCTGTATTCTGTCGTCAAATAGGATATGTTTTTTTTTATATTTTTACCTGGTTGGTAGATATAAAATAAAATATAACAAACGCAATTTTCATTTATTACCAATAATATTTAATGGCAGTCCATAAGTCCAAAGATAAATTGACGTCAGTTGGTATTGATATAAAAATATATTTATATTACCTATAAATAATAAATAATGTTTTGTAGTGAAAAACTGCATTTATTATTAATAAAGGTTAGCTAATTTTAAATTCAGTGGGGAAAGATTGAATCTTTTCGGGTGAAAGAATATAAGAGATTTTAATTTTAGCATTACGTGATGTATACAGGATGTTCGCGGGAACCGAGTGATCATTGCTAACTTTGTTATTATTGGAGCTAGAAGATCGGTTAAATAGACAAAGTATCAGTATTTTTTCCGGGATGAATAATGGCGGTATCAAAAAAACAATTGAATGTCAAATTTCAGAGATATATTGAAATATAACATTTTTTTAAATGGAACATTCTGTATATTATTATTGAATTTTGTAGCTGAGGATGTTTTCTTTATAAAAGTGTAATACATGTATGGTGGTAAAATTGATAAAAAACAAGTTATAACAAGTATAAAATTAATAAAAAATATCGAAAATCAGTGTGCTATGAAGTTTTAATAAATTGAGAACAAATGATTAAAATATTTAAAACAATAGTTTAAGGTTTTTATGTAATTTGTTCGCAAATTTTAAATGTTTTTGATTTTAACTAATAACGAAAAAAATTATTTATTATAATTAATTATATTTTTTATGAATAATGCTCAAAAATGTTAAAAATCTGCGAAATAAGGCACAAATATCTGAAATTATTGTTTTAAATTTTTTTATCACTTGTTTGTATTTTATTAAATCTTCATAGCACACTATTTTTCGATATTTTTTTATTAATTTTATACTTGTTATAACTTGTTTTTTATCAATTTTACCACCATACATGTATTACACTTTTATAAAGAGAACATCCTCAGCTACAAAATTCAATAATAATATAGAGGATGTTCCATTTAAAAAAATGTTATATTTCAATATATCTCTTAAATTTGACATTCAATTGTTTTTTTGACACCGCCATTATTCATCCCGGAAAAAATACTGATACTTTGTCTATTTAACCGATCTTCTAGCTCCAATAATAACAAAGTTAGCAATGATCACTCGGTTCCCGCGAACACCCTGTATATAGTTTATATTAATAAATATAAGATGATTTATAAAAAGATAAGTTTTATAAAAGTCTTCCTATAAAAAATAGTGGAACAAACACGTTATTTTGTCTTCATATAAAGGTCGTTGATACAGGTCCTTGCTGGGGTGCAAAGAACCCTAACTTTACTTTTGTGGTAAACAGTTCAATTCTTCAGCCCTGATAAATCAGACAGCTGCTTCGAGAATTCAATCGTGTAGATCAGGGGTAACCAACCTTGTTTTTCTTTATAAACCTTCTTACATTTTAGATTCTAGAAAACATAAATATACTACAATTTTGTCAAAAAAATACAAGTAGAAAGCAAAAAAAAGGTTGCAATTTTATATAGATAAATATAATTGAAAAGCAAAAGAAGGACATGGCAATATTTGCTATTCAAAATTTTCAAACAAACCCCTGCATTACTATAAATCCTTTTTAAACTTCCATAGAACGACGTTATAGCGTTGTCTTATTTACCAAGGCTTTATACATATAAAGCCAATGGTAGGTAGGATATGAAAAAAGTATCAAAGCTCGATTAAGAAAACAGTTACCTACTATATTTACAATATAAAATAATAAATTATACATTTTGAGGGTCTCTGAATGACGTACGACTATTATATCAATGACGTCTGTGTGTCTGTCAGTCTGTGACCGCTCTCATGTTCTATCCATTATTCAGATTTTTTTAGATTTTGTATTGGTATAAAGAAAAATTATTTAGAATAAATGTGAAAAGAATATTATTATGTTCAATTAATTTTTCTTGAAAATATATATTTTTAAATTATTTTTGTAAAAGTCTTCTGAGTGTAAACACGCTCGATTTGGTCGTATTATTTCATCACACATTGCAGTGGACATATTCAGAGTTCTTCTTCATGATTTATATTTTTGGAAATATATAGAATGTAGATAAATAAATTTTTTTAAATAAAATTTATTCTCAAAACGTCTTACCGATTTGTCATTATTACGAACAATTTTCAAGATATTAATTTCTGTATAATGATGCGTGTAGAAAGTCTTATGTTGGCCACAACAGTTTATTATCCAACTACTCATGTCACAATGTTTGTTTTATACTTTGTATCAAATGTATTCATATTCATTATGTACAATTTGTGAAGCATAATCAATAATTAATTTTCAGCACCAGTATACAAATAAACGATATCTTCGACTGTGTCAATTTCCAATAACAATTAATCAACGACAATGTCATGTTTGATTTTTACTCTTACATACATTGTATAATCATTTTTCATCTACATTTTTTTATGATTTACAATCACATAATACCGAAGATGATTTAATATTTTTTCACACGATTTTCCAATATTACGTTGGCTAGTTACGTCATAATGTCAGGGACAAAATTAGTTCCTTTTGACGAAATTAAATAAAAAAAATAATGAATAGGTCTATGAAAATGACATTATCATTGCCATGTGTGAGGTCTAAAACAGTGGTTCTCAAACGAAGGGATTTTAGTAAGATTTAGCTACACGAAAAAAACCCTGAAGAATTACAGTATTTCCCTGTAAATCCCGGATAGTAAGCGACAATTTATCATTATACAATATTGACAGGAGTATCAATTTCATCCTGCTTAGAAAAATAGATAGATATATCCCAAACTCCTGCATCTCTCTCTCACTTTTTGAACAAATTGTTGCCGCCACATTTCGAATATCAATATAGTTTGATAAGTGACCGAACGCAGCGCTGCAAGCGCAACCGTCTTTTACTTCACAACAAGTAAAAACAAGTTTGAATTTTTGATATAAACGTGCAACACGTGAAATTAAACATCAAATCTTTTTCCGGTCAATCCGCATTTTTATATCGTTAAAAAACCGCAAAACGCATAGTCGTGACCACCGCAAATAAACGTACGCATTTTGGTATGCGTATTATTAAAATATATATTTTTTGTGATCATTAAAAACATTGCAAATAAACATAAATCAATTAGACAAGTGAATATACTTTTTCAAATAAAGTTCTATCATTTTCAATATAAATAAGTGTTCTGTGTAATTGTATCGTATTTGTGAGTGTCCAGAATGTTTTATTATAAATAACAGAGAGTGTAGATTGTCAACTGCAGGTGCCACATATAATCCTTATTTTGCCATATTTCCTTATCCTTAAATGTATGCTGGAGACAACGCTAAATAAGGTTAGTACAGTTACGCATTATCTGTTATATGTATATGTTCCAATTCATATTAAATATAAAATCGTCAATAATCAAATTTCAAACGACCAACGCAGAACCCGCACAAAATAGTTTTATTCGCAATGTCGCTATTGTAATGATTTTTATTACTAAAATTATCTTGGCGCAAACATTAAATGGTCCTTCAGCCGCAGATTAGTTTGGGATCGTCTGAAAAAAGATTATTGAAATTTATAAGGTTAATTTGAATGCAGTTTGGCAGCCATATTTTATTTGAATACGTTCTGTCACTTATCAAGCAAGGCCGTGTGACGTCACGGTCACGTGATATTGTTACAGTAGAACTTCGCATTTTTGATTTGTAAATTTGTATGTTAGTTTACGTGTTTGTGTACGCATTTTATTGTTATTTTGATTGATTTTTTTTGTAAAATATTAGTATAAAATGGCGGAGGAAAATGTTAAACAGAAAAAATTATTAAAGGCTTTAAAAAAGAAAAAAGAAACGTATTATCTCAGACTACAACGTTTGCATGACGATTCTAAGAAAATTAAAGATAGTGCCGTTTTAAAAAATTTTCTGATTCGATACAAGAGTCTGGAAGAAACGAAAAACGCGTTACTCGAAATAGTTGAGTCAATTAATAAGTTAGAGTTAGAAATAGATGATGAGTTTGAACCAAATTATCAATTATTAGATCGTATAGACGAATTTTATTGTTTTATACAAGATGCTGCAGAAACAGCTTTAAAATCTGAAAAAAATGATGATGAGTCTGTGCAATTATCTCGGCAGCCACTGAGAGCGGTAGCGCGGCTACCTAAGATAGAAATAATAGAATTCGCGGGCGAACCTGGTAAATGGCCAATTTTTTATGAAACTTTTAAAAGTCTGATTCACGATAATTCAGATTTAGATAATACTTCGAAAATGTATTATTTATTAGGGCGTTTAAAGGGTAAAGCTTTAGCGGTCTGTTCGGGGGTAATGCCCACAGCCGATAATTATTTAATTGTATGGAATGCTTTAATTGAGAAATATCAAGACAAACGCGCGCTTGCCAGTAATTATTTAACGCAAATATTAGAATTTAAAGCAATTCAAAAGGAATCTGCTTACTCGTTAAATCTTTTCTTGGAAAAATATGATACCTCAATCAAGGCACTAAAGCAATTGAAGTTAGATAATTTAGCGGATTTTTTCATTATGTCAATTGCTCTGAAAAAATTAGATCCGCAAACGCATCGTTTATTCGAAATGTCTATCAAAGGCTCTAGTATACCGTCATATACAGAGTTAATTGAATTTGTCAAGAATCAAGCTAAAATTCTAGGTAGAACTGAAACTAATAGTAGTCATTCAGCTTTACAAAAACCAACGGCTTTGAGTTCTCAGAAAGCAAAATTAACTCAATCATTTGTTGCAAACAGTGATATTAAAAATCAAAATAATAATTGCATTATGTGCACTGATACAACTCATGCTATTTACAAATGTCCGCAATTTTTGAAATTTAAACCGAAAGATAGGTATAAATTTGCAAAAGATAAACATTTATGCTTAAATTGTTTAAGTACGAAACATACAGTTTTGCGTTGCAAATCAACGTTTAATTGTTTTGTCTGCAAAGGTAGACACAATTCTCTACTACATTTTGACAATGACGCACAATTAGGGGAAAATAACGGTGATAGTTCTTCACAAACTATCGTTGAAAAATTAGACAGTGATCAAAAACCACTCAGTCTTTGTTCAACATCAGATAGTTGTAATTCGCCAACTAACACCACCACTCTACTTTCCACCGCTCTCGTTAACGTAGTAACACACACGGGTGAAATGCAAGAGGTTCGTTTACTGCTGGATTCGGCCAGTCAGTCGAATTTTTTCACTTCAAAGTGTTGTAATAAATTAAAACTGCCTATACGCAAATTACACACTTCAGTATTAGGTATTGGGGCGAGTATACGGCCAGTAAAGGGTCAAATCCAAGCTGTTCTGATTTCTCGTTTTGATAATAATATTAGGTTGAACATTAGCGCTTTAGTAATAGACAAAATTACTGACGAACTACCCACTGCGACTGTACATACAGGGGCACTTAATTATTTATTTTCGTTACCTTTAGCGGATAACAGGTTTCACATACCTGGGGAAATAGATGGGATACTAGGAGCTGAATTAGTTGCACAGTTATTATGGACTGTCAAAGTAACTAGTTCACCGCATTTGCCAATAGCTCTTGAAACTAGGTTAGGATTCATTGTTATGGGTAAAGCACCCACTCTATCACCCCCTGAAATATCTCAGTCTTTTTGTAGCATAGTAGAACCATCAATAGAAAAATTGATACAAAATTTTTGGGAAATTGAAGAATTACCCACACCGCAAAATTTAAATGAGGATGACGTCATTTGTGAACAGCTATTTAGTACTACGACCGAACGCGACAATGCAGGTCGCTATACAGTCGCACTTCCGTTTAAAGAAGACCCTAAGAATTTAGGTAATTCTTACGATATTGCTCGTCAACGGTATTTTAGTTTAGAAAAAAGACTTTTGTCCTCACCCCCGCTTAGAGAAAAATATAGTGAGGTAATTAGGGATTATTTAAGTCAAGGTCATATGTCGTTGGTGAATGAAAATAACCGCGATTGGCCGTCGTATTTTATTCCCCACCACGCTATTTTTAAAGATAGTTCTAGTACCCCCATTCGCGTAGTATTTGATGCAAGTGCGAAAACTGATAATTCTTTGTCGCTCAATGATGTTTTGCATACAGGGCCGAAGTTACAAGCTGATGTAGTCACCATGCTTTTAAATTTTCGGTTATTTGAAATCGCGATCACTGCAGACATCAAGCAAATGTATAGACAAATTATTTTGCGCCCTGAACACCGCAAATTTCAGCGCATTTTATGGCGATTTTCTCCTGACGAGTCACTAAACGTTTACGAGTTAAATACGGTATCGTTTGGAGTCAAATCCTCACCTTACTTAGCACTTCGCACAATTCGACAATTAGCTACCGACGAGGCCAAAACATTTCCCACTGGATCTCAAATCGCACTCCGAGATACATATATGGATGATGTAGTAAGCAGTGTTGCCGATTTGGATCAAGCTAAAATGATTCATCATGAATTAATAGGGCTACTTAAATCTGGTGGTTTTGATTTGGTCAAATGGTCGTCTAATTCGGTAGAACTTTTAAAACAAATTCCCGAAAACATTCGACAAACGCAACCAATTGATTTTAGTGATAATATTTCTAAAGTGTTAGGGCTGCAATGGCATCCACAAAATGATATTTTATCCTTTAATGTTAATTTTGAAACTAAACCTTGCACCAAAAGAAATATTTTATCAACAATCGCACAAATTTGGGACCCATTAGGAATTTTAGCGCCCATTACTCTTTTCGCAAAATCGTTAATCAAAGAATTATGGGTTCAAAAGATCGATTGGGATGCTCCGGTACCGCAAAACCTGGAGGATTCCTGGCGGAAATTTCATGACGAATTGCCGTATTTATCTACCTTTCAAATTCCGCGACATTTAGGTATCGTAAATCACTCCACAGTTTGGTGTGTAGGATTTTCTGATGCAAGTGAAAAAGGGTATGGAGCTGTAGTGTACATTCGAGTACTTAATCTTAGTAGAAAAATTAATGTTTCAATAGCCTGCGCAAAATCAAAGGTCGCGCCGTTGAAAATAGTTTCAATACCAAGGCTAGAGCTTTGTGCAGCACTATTGTTAGCAAAATTAATTAGTTTCGCAATTAGTAGTTTCCAATCTCGTTGCATAGTAGACAGAGTTTTTGCCTTTAGTGATTCTACGGTAGTCATTGATTGGATAAATGCCTCACCACACCGATGGAAAACTTTCGTAGCCAATCGGGTGGCAAAAATTCAAAATTTAATACCAGTCGCAGATTGGTACCACGTAGATGGAAAAGACAACCCAGCAGATAGTCTGTCTCGAGGTTTAACTCCAGCACGGTTTCTCGAACAGTCTGATTGGGTGTCAGGCCCCGCATGGATGCATTTTGACTTAGAAGAATGGCCTCTTCAACGCAAAGATAGTCAAAGTGTCACTTCTCTCGAAGAAAAAACAATCGCATTAGTTGTAGTGAGTAATGAGAATCACCCGTTGCGTTCTCTTATACTCAGATTTTCATCCTATTCTAAGTTACTTAACAGCACTGTGTATGTACTTAGGTTTTTAAAATTATTACCGATTAGAGATTCCATAGTTGTAAGTGATTTGGAAAAGGCCGAGCACACACTACTACGTGTCGTGCAACGAATTCATTTCGCAGATGAATTCAGTTTATTAGAAAAGGGACAATTGTGTTCCCCTGCTTACAGGCAGTTAACCCCGTTCCTAAAAGATGGACTTATTCGAGTAGGAGGTAGACTTCGGAACGCGAACATAGATTTCAATCAAAAATTTCCAATTCTGCTCCCGAAAAATGACCATTTTGTAAATTTATTGATAGACCACTATCACCGCAAAAATTTGCACACAGGTCCGCACTTATTGCTATCGTTATTACGCCAGAACTACTGGATATTAGCTGGTAGGGGAGTTGTACGCAATAGAATTAGAAAATGTAACTATTGTTTTCAGTTTAATCCGAAGCCCACTTTTCCAATTATGGCTGATTTACCCGTTCACAGAGTGACTGAAGCCAAAGCCTTCCTTCATTGCGGCGTAGATTATGCAGGGCCATATCATATAACATTAGCTAGGAGAAGGGGTACGAAAAGCCAAAAGGCCTATATCTGCTTATTTATTTGCTTAGCCACAAAAGCGGTACATTTGGAGTTGGTTTCAAATTTGTCAACCGACATGTTTTTGGCCGCATTCAACCGTTTTTTGGCTCGCCGAGGTACATGTGCAGTAATGTATTCAGATCAGGGTACAAATTTTATTGGGGCTAAATCAGCGTTAGATACCGTTTATGAGTTAGTCAATTCTAAAGAATATAACCGCGCATTAGAGCAAGAATTAACTACTCATAAAATTCAATGGCGTTTGCAGCCACCCGCTAGCCCCCATTTCTCTGGTATTTGGGAAGCGAACATTAAGGCCGTCAAATCGCATTTGACAAAAGCAATTGGCAATCAGCTATTAACGTATGAAGAAATGAGTACGGTGTTAGCCCAAATAGAGGCCTTGTTAAATTCACGGCCCTTGTGTTGGTTGAGCCCTGACCCGTCAGAGCCTACAGCACTCACCCCAGCGCACTTCTTGACGCTGGCGCCACTAGAAAGTTTCCCAGAGACAGACCCCGCATTGTCCTCGAATCTGTTACAAAGAAAAGCCTTATTGGATCAAATCACACACTCCTTCTGGATTCGCTGGAATAAGGAGTATCTAAATACTCTTCAGATCCGTCAAAAATGGAACACACCTAGTTGCCCGATTACAGTTGGCACAGTAGTGTTGTTAAAAATCGACAATTGTCCACCGTTTCAGTGGCCGCTAGGTATCATTGAGGAAGTATTTCCGGGGAAGGACGGAATTATCCGGGTTTGTACAATCAAAACAAAAACGGGTAATTATACAAGGCCAGTGGTGCGCCTCTGTCCTTTACCCAACCAATAAAATAAGTTAGCTAGTTATCTAGGTATAGTCTTAGTAAGTAGTTAGAATATTTTTACTTTAGAATTTTGTTTAGTTTTTTTTTGACTCAACTCTTCGGGTTTTGAAAACGTTTTTTCAAGGCCGGGGGAATGTTGCCGCCACATTTCGAATATCAATATAGTTTGATAAGTGACCGAACGCAGCGCTGCAAGCGCAACCGTCTTTTACTTCACAACAAGTAAAAACAAGTTTGAATTTTTGATATAAACGTGCAACACGTGAAATTAAACATCAAATCTTTTTCCGGTCAATCCGCATTTTTATATCGTTAAAAAACCGCAAAACGCATAGTCGTGACCACCGCAAATAAACGTACGCATTTTGGTATGCGTATTATTAAAATATATATTTTTTGTGATCATTAAAAACATTGCAAATAAACATAAATCAATTAGACAAGTGAATATACTTTTTCAAATAAAGTTCTATCATTTTCAATATAAATAAGTGTTCTGTGTAATTGTATCGTATTTGTGAGTGTCCAGAATGTTTTATTATAAATAACAGAGAGTGTAGATTGTCAACTGCAGGTGCCACATATAATCCTTATTTTGCCATATTTCCTTATCCTTAAATGTATGCTGGAGACAACGCTAAATAAGGTTAGTACAGTTACGCATTATCTGTTATATGTATATGTTCCAATTCATATTAAATATAAAATCGTCAATAATCAAATTTCAAACGACCAACGCAGAACCCGCACAAAATAGTTTTATTCGCAATGTCGCTATTGTAATGATTTTTATTACTAAAATTATCTTGGCGCAAACACAAATGTTACACTATTATGTTAATACAGAATGTGTGGTCCATGTTTTATTATCTATATATGGTAGGGTGGCCCTTAATTTACTTATTTTCGAATTTCTGTACGGTCACCCCCCAAATTTCTTAAAGGTACGAAAAAAATAATGTATACAAAATTTTAAAGTAATTGGATACCTATTATTAACCCGTGCCACAGAGCGATCGAATATAAACACGTAAAATGTATTTAAATTTTTCAATTTTTCTTTAAACAGCTGTATCTTTGTGAAAATTTAATGGATTTTGATGTTCTAAAACGCATTTTAAAGCTGACACTTTCTAGTTTTTGTACTTTTTATTCGATTTTTTATCGCTTCCCACTACTCCTTGAGAGATTTCAGAAAAGTGAAAGAAGCCTAAAAATTAATAACTCAAAATTTGCATGCCAAACTTTAACAGTAGATTGAAGGAATTATTTTGAGCAAAAAACTTTATTTAAACATGTGTCCGAAAATTATTCGTAAGAGAGTTATAGCTCCCCGAAGATGTTTTCCAAAAATTATTTTTTTAGGGGGCTGTAATTCTCGTACGAAAAATTTTCGGAGACATGTTTAAATAAAGTTTTTTGTTCAAAAAATTTTTTTCAACCTACTGTATAAGTTTGTGACGCCAATTTTGAATTATTAAATTTTTGGCTTCTTTCACTTTTCTGAAATCTCTCAAGGAGTAGTAGGAAGCGATAAAAAAATCGAATCCAAGATTCAAAAACTAAAAATTGTTAGCTTTAAAATGCGTTTTAGAACATCAAAATCTATTAAATTTTCACAAAGATAGCGGTTTAAAGAAAAATTAAAAAAATCAAATGCATTTTATGTGTTAATATTCTATCGCTCTCAATTCTATCCAATCAATTTAAAAAATTTTATACATAATTTTTTTCTTAAAGAAATTCGAAAATAAGTAAATTAAAGGTGTCATAGAAAAATGTGTTGTAAAAAATAATGTAGAAAATTAACAGTCCGTTTATTTAAAATGTATTATGCTTGGTTCTGTTGATAAAACGATATACATACATACAATTGAAATACAGATTTAAGCTAAAAATGACAATTATCTAAAGGAGAATTTAGTTAAACTTGGTAAAACTGGACTCTAGTTTCAAAAATATTATTTATTTATTTATGCATCGAAATAAACAAAATGCAATGTCTATGAAAACGTTTTCATTATATTTATTGTAACGCCCCAGGATTAAATATAGTATGTCTGGTAATATAATAACGAGCATTTTAAGATATTTCAGAACTTTGTACGGTTTGTAATTCCAAAGTACTATGTCGCCAAATCTGATAACTTTTTGATTTAACCATCCGGTAAGTATATATACAAAGTTTAAGTATATATACATATAATGAATGTAAAGTTTTTAAATATATACCTCTGCATGTGCAATTAAAAACAAAAACATAAGTAAAAAGTTGTAGTCCTTCACACTCGTGTGTCTATGTATTATATGCATTGCCATGTACGTAGCATTTAGATTAAACCTATAAAACTGTCGTAATTGTTGTATCTAGTCTTGCTATAGCACGCTACCATATCTACCAATATTAAATCTATGCATAATACCTACTAATATTTTAAATGCGAACGTAGTATTGTCTGTTTGTTTGTTTACTCTTTACGGCTTAACAGCTGAACTGATCTTGATGAAATTTGGTAGGGAGATAGTTTACATACTGAGGAAAGATATATGCTACTTTGTACGCCGTAAAATTGATGAGATAAAATAAAATAATACAAATTCCACGTGAATGTAGTCACGAGTAATAGTGCTAAAAATATAATAATTAAGTTTTTATTTAGGTGAAATAATAAATGGAAATATGATAAATATACCTACTATCGTCAAATTAAATATAGGGACAAAATATTCGTAGAAAAAATTGTGCATAAAGTTTTAGACAATATCTGCAATTCCATTTGAAAAGCTGTGTTGTTTCAGAGTTACAAAATACTTTTTCTAGATTCGATCTCAAGAAGTTATTCGACTTTCTTGTAAAATTATAAAATGTTAATGTTCAATCATTTTTTTCAGTTTCCATATATATAATATAGTCATACATTACAAATGTGAACATATTGAATTTCTGTAAAAAATATGGTGTCAAAAGTGTTATTTTTCATTATTAGAAAAAAAAAACTTTTGTTTTGAACATTTTTGTTTGGTTCCCTCTCAAAACAAAACAACTTTTGATTGAAACATTTTTTTATTTAATTGATAAATAAAAAAATTAAGGAGGGTAATAGAATAAATTGAGATACCCGGTATATTTAGATACTTTAATCTTATTTAAACATATTGTTTTCCCTTATTGCTAACTATTTACGCATCGCATGCAAAACTATACCTTCCTGACAGTTGATTTTTTCGACTTCATGAAATTTACACAAAACATTCACAAACATTCATAAATTATAAACTTAAAACTTCCCCATGAAACACTCTATCTATTAGTGAAAACCGGAATAAAACCCGTTCAGCAGTTATTGAGAAAATCATGCACAAACAGACGTAGTTTATATTTTTAAAAGTACTATCTAATTTTCCATAATATCTTCATTTCCTTCTATTTTTAAAGTATTTTAACGTAAAAACAGGATACAATTCTGGAATGGAGGTTGCCGTTGTGTCTATCAAAGCAGGATTAAACAAACATGACCTTTTGTGATTTTGTAATCTTATTCAATTAAAAAAATAAAAAATATTCAAGCGTCCCTTTTAAATTATATTGTAGCCTCATTTTGTATATTTTCAGTAGCTAGTTAGCTAGCAATATTTTTGTTAGTTATTGATATATCTTATTACAATTAATAAGTATATAATAATATTTTTCATGTTCGTTGAACAAAAATATATCATTTTAAATTATATATAATAAGTAGTTACAGATATGTACATATAATGATTAGTGCCCCCATTATACTCCTTATTGATACGCCACTCGATCGACAGTCACCTGTAATTTTTGAGTGAAAGCCGTAACCTGAAGGCAATAAAATACCAATTCTATATTTCAACACGTGGCACAGAGCAACAGGTAGTCACAAATGTTTCTATTCCGGAGTTGTAACTTTCCTTATAATTTGTTAAAATTAATTATTGTTTCCACAAAATTTCAAAAAGTTTCTTCTTCTGGTAAATTGTATTTTTATTTAAATATCGATATTAAATATAAATCATTTTTATGTGTGATAGAAAGTATATAAATTATTGAAAATTTCAGATGAATTAAAT
The DNA here is from genome assembly GCA_949319165.1 of Sialis lutaria. NCBI lineage: Eukaryota > Metazoa > Arthropoda > Insecta > Megaloptera > Sialidae > Sialis > Sialis lutaria. The sequence goes on along the minus strand of OX439233.1, from coordinate 6,043,322 downwards.
TGGTTAGTTTATTTTTACTTTCTTATACTATAAAAAGTATTATATATTTTCAGTATATGCCTACTTCAGTGCATATAAGTGTAATAAAAAGGTTAATTTTATTAAAAGTATTGAATATCTGAGAAACTATAGGGTTTTGACATAGGACATCCCGTATACAAATTGAAAAGGAGACCCCCCCCCCATCGTCATATTTGAAAAAAATTAGTTTTATCATTTTTAAGTTCGAAAATTTTGACATTTTCTTATGGACACCCTGTATTACTAAATTCAAGTTGGTTATTATCAAAATGTTACTTTTTACTAGGACTAATATTATTGTTAAAAAAAATCAATCGCTTCAAAAAAAACGAGGTCACTACGATTTTTTAAAGTTGACCCTGTTTATGGATCATTTTTCGGAAAAAAAATTATAATTTGGCAACACTGTCACTAAATCAAAAAATGAATAGATGATAATGTGGAGGTTAAAAAATGACATCGGAATACTGAAAAAGTTATAGGGGGTTCCATTTAAAAAAATGTTTGTTTTTGTTATAGCACAAAAATGGAACATCCCGTATTATTGAAAATAATTTTACGACATTGATCTTTTCAATAATATTCTGTACCAAACTTTTTTTCTATCTCCTACGGGAAGTGCGCTAGGAATGCTGGACGCACTATTGGAGGACTCTGTATATTGACGTTGTAACTCAAAAACGACAAAACTTAGAGGGGTGAAATTTTATAAGTAGCATCTTTATAAGTATCGGAAGAAAATGTCTAACTCTGAGATAAACCCTACAACCGGAAACGGATGTTTACGCTTTTAAATTTTTAATTTTTTTTATACGTTGCATATAAATAAATTTTCAGTTTTTAGGAAACAATCGGTTCAAATTTTTCTTTGAATCAGTTCATAATAGAAACAAAATGTTTAAAATGAAAGTTGTAGAGAATGTTATTTACTGTAATTTATATTCTATCAATTTTTTATAACTTTGATTAATTAGCTATAAAAATGTGTATACATAATTATATAAGTATATTGTATACTTACACTATACGCCTACAATATTACGTATAAGAAAGTCATGTAGATTGCAGCTTTAATAATATATTTAAAATGGTTCATTACAGAAAAAAATATTGTAAATTCATTCATTTTTTATTTCTTATCAGTTTGTCAGAAATATTTGTTTTATATAAGTTCTATACACATCTAAAGTATAACATATACATATAAGAAAGTTCCGTGACACCTATGGCAGATATATTTTGCTGCTTTGATATATTACTTTCATTTTCTTGCACTTAACAAATATAATATTATAGTTTTTTTTGTGCTTTTATGATGAAACAAAACCTAATGTGAAATGCTACAATAATAATTTTGTTACTACATGATTTTGTTAATTAATATTATAGTGAAAGTGTGTCACTTTTAAGTATTCCTTAAACATTTATAAAATATATCATATTATGTGCATATACTATATTTAAAAATATGTATTGGTGGGTTATTGGAAAACTTTTACATATCAATCTGTGAACTAACATTTATAATATAAACTATTATTAAAATATATTGTAACATGTTAGAAAATAAAATATTTTACAATATAAAAATATTAAATTATTTTCATATTTGTATATAATTAGAACTCAACGTCATGATCAAATTCCCAATTCTTGTTGAAAAGATGAGTAAAAATATTAATTCAATATAAGAAATAATAATTATCAGTCGTAGACTAGATTATTGTCATGAGAAGTGCGAACAGCACTTTTTTTAACGTCGATAGCCTGTACCTGGATTTATTATTGAAATTATTGATAATTTTATGCTTTATTTACACTCTCATAAGTAATATTATATAAGTATAGTTTTGTAAATTTAAAAACGCTTTACTACAGTGAAAAAAATGTAACTAATCGGCTAGTTGGAATAATTACAAGGTCACTTATTTAAAAGTGTTATAATTTGTCATCGAATGAACTCTAGAGTTCATTTTAAAAATTATTGTAAGTCGAGAGACTTAAAAAGCATATTAATAATATAAATCAAATTAACAACGTTATTATGTCAGAGAAAAATAATCTGCCGTGTGCCACAGGACTTTCTTATACGTAATAATGACAGTGAACAGTGTACGTGATTTTTATTTTAGTGAAGGATATTTCTAACAAACTAATAAAAGATAGAGTAAAATGAATGAGACATAAACTATAGAAATATTATTTTATACATTATGTATCGAACGAATTTTGTTTAACATAATTACTAACAATAAAATGGAAACGGATGTTTACTCATGTAATTTTTTGAATTTTTTGAAATAAGACAAAAATGTTTTAGATAAAAAATGTCGAGTATGTTATTATCTATAATTTATTACCCATACATTTTTTTCCAACACTTATGATTTAGCCAGAAATATTTTTTTTAAAATCATTATTTAGAATAATCTATACTGGTTGCTGGGTGCTTTGACCGTACGGATCACGACTAATACCGTCAAGTCGCACGACGACCACTGCAAACTAAATGAATTAGAGTATACAGTGTTTATTCTCAGTATTACGTATAAGAAAGGCCCATGGTACCTATGGCAAACACGTACAGTCTCTGTAATACGTATAAGAAAGTCCCATGACACTCATGGCAGATATTTCTTCTCTGTTATGAACCATTTGAAATGTACTTAAAATCGAATACTTAGTAAAAAAAAAAATTAAATTTGTTTTTTTCGAAAAAATGAATAGAACATAAATTATAGATAATAATATTACCTACAATTTTCAACTTGGCCATTTTTCTCTAATTCGCACTGTTTCAGTGTAATTCGAAAAATTCAAAAATCGATGTAGGTAAACATCCGTTTCCGGTTGAATGATCGTTTTCAAAAATAGGAGGTTTTCTTCCCAGGCAAAAATCAATCTTAAATATAAAATTCCACCGTTCTACGATTTGTCGTATTTGAGTTACAGCGTCTACAGACAGACAGACCGACAGACCGACAGACAGACCGACAGACACACAGACATCATGGCGAAAATAGTCAGAATGGATTCAGGGAAGGTCAAAATTGATAATTCCATCAAAATCCGGATTTCGAAAAAAATCGCGATTACAATACTTACTTATACTATATGTATATTTCATATACATTGGTATAAGAAAGTAAAAATACCCATAACTCCTAAACGACTGATGATGGAAGGGTGTAATTTTATATTTATAATAATCTTTCATCTGGGAAGACAACCACCTTATTTTTAAAATGATCACTAAACCGGAAACGGATGGTTACTCTTGTAATTTTTTGAATTTTTTGAAATAAGACAAAAATGTTTTAGATAAAAAATGTCGAGTATGTTATTATCTATAATTTATTCCCCATACATTTTTTTCCAACACTTATGATTTAGCCAGAAATATTTTTTTTAAAATCATTATTTAGAATAATCTATACTGGTTGCTGGGTGCTTTGACCGTACGGATCACGACTAATACCGTCAAGTCGCACGACGACCACTGCAAACTAAATGAATTAGAGTATACAGTGTTTATTCTCAGTATTACGTATAAGAAAGGTCCATGGTACCTATGGCAAACACGTACAGTCTCTGTAATACGTATAAGAAAGTCCCATGACACTCATGGCAGATATTTCTTCTCTGTTATGAACCATTTGAAATGTACTTAAAATCGAATACTTAGTAAAAAAAAAAAATTAAATTTGTTTTTTTCGAAAAAATGAATAGAACATAAATTATAGATAATAATATTACCTACAATTTTCAACTTGGCCATTTTTCTCTAATTCGCACTGTTTCAGTGTAATTCGAAAAATTCAAAAATCGATGTAGGTAAACATCCGTTTCCGGTTGAATGATCGTTTTCAAAAATAGGAGGTTTTCTTCCCAGGCAAAAATCAATCTTAAATATAAAATTCCACCTTTCTACGATTTGTCGTATTTGAGTTACAGCGTCTACAGACAGACAGACCGACAGACCGACAGACCGACAGACAGACCGACAGACACACAGACATCATGGCGAAAATAGTCAGAATGGATTCAGGGAAGGTCAAAATTGATAATTCCATCAAAATCCGGATTTCGAAAAAAATCGCGATTACAATACTTACTTATACTATATGTATATTTCATATACATTGGTATAAGAAAGTAAAAATACCCATAACTCCTAAACGACTGATGATGGAAGGGTGTAATTTTATATTTATAATAATCTTTCATCTGGGAAGACAACCACCTTATTTTTAAAATGATCACTAAACCGGAAACGGATGGTTACTCTTGTAATTTTTTGAATTTTTTGAAATAAGACAAAAATGTTTTAGATAAAAAATGTCGAGTATGTTATTATCTATAATTTATTCCCCATACATTTTTTTCCAACACTTATGATTTAGCCAGAAATATTTTTTTTAAAATCATTATTTAGAATAATCTATACTGGTTGCTGGGTGCTTTGACCGTACGGATCACGACTAATACCGTCAAGTCGCACGACGACCACTGCAAACTAAATGAATTAGAGTATACAGTGTTTATTCTCAGTATTACGTATAAGAAAGGTCCATGGTACCTATGGCAAACACGTACAGTCTCTGTAATACGTATAAGAAAGTCCCATGACACTCATGGCAGATATTTCTTCTCTGTTATGAACCATTTGAAATGTACTTAAAATCGAATACTTAGTAAAAAAAAAAAATTAAATTTGTTTTTTTCGAAAAAATGAATAGAACATAAATTATAGATAATAATATTACCTACAATTTTCAACTTGGCCATTTTTCTCTAATTCGCACTGTTTCAGTGTAATTCGAAAAATTCAAAAATCGATGTAGGTAAACATCCGTTTCCGGTTGAATGATCGTTTTCAAAAATAGGAGGTTTTCTTCCCAGGCAAAAATCAATCTTAAATATAAAATTCCACCTTTCTACGATTTGTCGTATTTGAGTTACAGCGTCTACAGACAGACAGACCGACAGACCGACAGACCGACAGACAGACCGACAGACACACAGACATCATGGCGAAAATAGTCAGAATGGATTCAGGGAAGGTCAAAATTGATAATTCCATCAAAATCCGGATTTCGAAAAAAATCGCGATTACAATACTTACTTATACTATATGTATATTTCATATACATTGGTATAAGAAAGTAAAAATACCCATAACTCCTAAACGACTGATGATGGAAGGGTGTAATTTTATATTTATAATAATCTTTCATCTGGGAAGACAACCACCTTATTTTTAAAATGATCACTAAACCGGAAACGGATGGTTACTCTTGTAATTTTTTGAATTTTTTGAAATAAGACAAAAATGTTTTAGATAAAAAATGTCGAGTATGTTATTATCTATAATTTATTCCCCATACATTTTTTTCCAACACTTATGATTTAGCCAGAAATATTTTTTTTAAAATCATTATTTAGAATAATCTATACTGGTTGCTGGGTGCTTTGACCGTACGGATCACGACTAATACCGTCAAGTCGCACGACGACCACTGCAAACTAAATGAATTAGAGTATACAGTGTTTATTCTCAGTATTACGTATAAGAAAGGTCCATGGTACCTATGGCAAACACGTACAGTCTCTGTAATACGTATAAGAAAGTCCCATGACACTCATGGCAGATATTTCTTCTCTGTTATGAACCATTTGAAATGTACTTAAAATCGAATACTTAGTAAAAAAAAAAAATTAAATTTGTTTTTTTCGAAAAAATGAATAGAACATAAATTATAGATAATAATATTACCTACAATTTTCAACTTGGCCATTTTTCTCTAATTCGCACTGTTTCAGTGTAATTCGAAAAATTCAAAAATCGATGTAGGTAAACATCCGTTTCCGGTTGAATGATCGTTTTCAAAAATAGGAGGTTTTCTTCCCAGGCAAAAATCAATCTTAAATATAAAATTCCACCTTTCTACGATTTGTCGTATTTGAGTTACAGCGTCTACAGACAGACAGACCGACAGACCGACAGACCGACAGACAGACCGACAGACACACAGACATCATGGCGAAAATAGTCAGAATGGATTCAGGGAAGGTCAAAATTGATAATTCCATCAAAATCCGGATTTCGAAAAAAATCGCGATTACAATACTTACTTATACTATATGTATATTTCATATACATTGGTATAAGAAAGTAAAAATACCCATAACTCCTAAACGACTGATGATGGAAGGGTGTAATTTTATATTTATAATAATCTTTCATCTGGGAAGACAACCACCTTATTTTTAAAATGATCACTAAACCGGAAACGGATGGTTACTCTTGTAATTTTTTGAATTTTTTGAAATAAGACAAAAATGTTTTAGATAAAAAATGTCGAGTATGTTATTATCTATAATTTATTCCCCATACATTTTTTTCCAACACTTATGATTTAGCCAGAAATATTTTTTTTAAAATCATTATTTAGAATAATCTATACTGGTTGCTGGGTGCTTTGACCGTACGGATCACGACTAATACCGTCAAGTCGCACGACGACCACTGCAAACTAAATGAATTAGAGTATACAGTGTTTATTCTCAGTATTACGTATAAGAAAGGTCCATGGTACCTATGGCAAACACGTACAGTCTCTGTAATACGTATAAGAAAGTCCCATGACACTCATGGCAGATATTTCTTCTCTGTTATGAACCATTTGAAATGTACTTAAAATCGAATACTTAGTAAAAAAAAAAAATTAAATTTGTTTTTTTCGAAAAAATGAATAGAACATAAATTATAGATAATAATATTACCTACAATTTTCAACTTGGCCATTTTTCTCTAATTCGCACTGTTTCAGTGTAATTCGAAAAATTCAAAAATCGATGTAGGTAAACATCCGTTTCCGGTTGAATGATCGTTTTCAAAAATAGGAGGTTTTCTTCCCAGGCAAAAATCAATCTTAAATATAAAATTCCACCTTTCTACGATTTGTCGTATTTGAGTTACAGCGTCTACAGACAGACAGACCGACAGACCGACAGACCGACAGACACACAGACATCATGGCGAAAATAGTCAGAATGGATTCAGGGAAGGTCAAAATTGATAATTCCATCAAAATCCGGATTTCGAAAAAAATCGCGATTACAATACTTACTTATACTATATGTATATTTCATATACATTGGTATAAGAAAGTAAAAAAATATGATGTTCTGTAAATAGGACACTGGGAAGTAATGGATTAATACCGAATTTAATATTTTCTGTAACTTTATTTAAATTTCAACCAATTAAAAAAGAAAAATGAATTTTCGTTTTAAATAAATGCATATCATGTATGATTGTGTAAACAAATAAATATTATACTAACAATACGAGTCAAAAGTACTTCACATTTACATAATATGTAGAAATATTTTATTTCACTACCAGGATTTCATGAGTCATACATACATGGCATTAGTAAAAATAATTTGTGTTCTTTTGATATTATCAGTTCAAGCTACTACTCATCGTTTAAAAATAATAGAGAATGTACGTAAATATAATAATTTTTTATTTCTATATTTTTTTGTACAAAAATTCGAATCTTTAAAACAGAAAGTACTATTGACTATGAATATCACCACACCTAGTTTTAATTTAATCAAAATCATTAATATGAAGCTACATTTAAGAGGAAAAGCCATACTGTGACGGGTCAAAAAATTGTTAAATTTTGGGAATTTTTTTCACAGGTATAACCAATTATTTTAAGATTGGGTAAAGGATATTTTATTAAATATATATTCAACTTATTCCAAACCAATTTTTATAGAAAATATTCAAAATTTATAAAGTTTTTAACTTTGATGTTATTTCCAAAAAAAATATTTTTCTCAATGGTTCCATCGAAATTTCAGGATGGGTTATCGGTAAAAAAATTATTCAATATCTATAATGATTACACGTATGTAGCAGTTTTTTTTGTTTTTTAATTTAATTTTTCACAAAATGGTGACAATCTGAAATTTTTCTTTAATTTTGAACACCTTTTTTAATTCAAGTGGTTTTAAAAAATAGTAAATTTTTATAAAAATTTCAAATATCAGCTACGCACAGACTTAGCCATTATGATAATGAAAAAATAAATAAATTGGTTTATTAGTCTTTGAGAAATCACTGAAACCATAAAAAAACTCGTTTCGAGAAAAACGCATTTTGAGTTTTCTGAGAGTCATAACCAACCACGCTATCTGGTCTAACAAAATTCACTGTAACTCAATTCTTCAAATTTTAACTTATTTTTGTATACATATATATTTTTGAATATGTAAACTTTAAAAAATGCATTAAAAATAGTTTTTTAGTGCAACCCATGAAGTGGTAGCGCTTATACGCTCGATTTTCTGTCCGTCCATCTGTCTTTCACCGCAAGATCTCGGCCCCCTGACCACCTAAAGACCTCGGGTTTTTGCTAAATGGTAGGTCTGTGGTTCTCGTTTAGCCCATTTTAGGAATTTTTCCGGTCTTGATCCTTCATCCCCTCACGGAAAGACATAAAGTCCATTTTTCATATATGGCTTCATGTATCTCGTTGGATACACGAATCGATTGGAAAGGATATTTTTTGAGTTGTATCAAATTGGATTGCGCGGCAACACCCACGTGTGGGTTTTGATAAATTTTTTCCCTCACAGTGACTTTCTCCCTTAAGCGTGCAGTTGTGTTATAACTCTTATAACATATTATTATAAATACTAACTTGGGTGTCCTATACAGACTTTAATCTTGACCAAAATATAACTAAATGCTTTCTGCATTATTATTATTTCTGATCAACAGTTAAGTTTTTTTGGCATAAATAATTAAGTTAATTTAGCCATAGATATACTAATTTGAAAATCAATTGACATACATTCATAGTAATGTTTTTTTTGAATTAATATTGAATATAGACCCATCCTATAATCTATAAATGATGTAGTACCTATACATTAGTCGAAAATATACTTTGAAATGTTTTATATTCCAAAATATAAGTAGTACATTTACATATAATCACCGTATATGATTGCATAACATAATTTATGTATATATGTACAATTATTTATTTATAAAATGATACTTTATAGATTTGTACTAGATAGTAAACATAATAAAGGTACTCAAGTTTATACATTTTTTAAGATAATATAAATACCTACATACGTACTTATGTACCAAAGATAAAAATTTTAGTTAAACAATAATAACTGGAGCAATTGTATTGTATTTTTAACACTACTATGGCCTTACTTTCAGACTAAAAATAAATATTTGTTTTTTACAATGTCGATTTTCATTATAATTTACTTTTAAAATGTAATTCTTTGAAACAGGTTTACATAAAAATAAGTAAACATAATAAAAATATCTTCTTTTATGTTTCTGTTTTCGATTGTTAATTTAGTACCTCTACTAGTAATTTTATTTTATAATTTTATAGATGTGTATTTAAGGCCTGTATTACACTTGTCAATTTACGTTCAATATTAAGCTCATTAATGAGTATTTGGTAATTTGGTAAATCTAGTAACTTTAACGTTCGCAAACTGAAACTTTTACAGTAGGTAGGTATAAAATTATTTCGTTGCTAAGAATCTTTTTGTTCTTAAATAAGAAATGTGTATATTTACTTATTAAATAAATAAAAATAAAAGTGTACCACCATATTTTAATGTCATAAAGTAATTTTTATGTATTTAAAATCTATCAAAAGAATAATTGAACCGATTTAGTTGAGGTTTTTTTAAATTATTTTCGGTATTTCTCTGAAAAGGCTTTGAACACAAAATATAAACCATCATGGCATGTCTTTTTCGTGTTGACAATTATTAAATTAACTAAAGATAATGACCCTGACTGCAAATCGTTTTTTTTAATATTTAGTCCATTAATAAAAAAAGTTTAATGGTAAAATTTGATATATTCCGTTAGTCGAATAATTGTTATTTTATAAATTCGAAGCAACAGGTTTATTCCGCTAAAGAGACATAGCTCCGAAGCAAACACTACAACTTTGAAAATCGTGTTAGTTGTAATTCCGAGAAAAGTTTAATGCCCGGTATCATAAATTTGTTATCTAGCACTCTTAAATGAGGTATCAAACTTATATGACAGTTCTCTTGGAATTTCATAAAGATTTTGACATGCGTTGTATGTAAATACCAATGGTATTAAAACAGTGGTGATATTATGAAAATTATTTTGTACGGTCGTGGAGCTAGTCGCCAACTGTGTTACAATAAGTTATGCCGGCAGTACACACTCGCCGAGCTCGCTCGCCGAGACATTTGGTAAGACGAATGTGTACGAGCGCATGGATGTACACACTCGGTGAAACTACCCAGTTCAATTTAAATTGAAGTAAATTCAAGCGAGAGTGAGCGCGAGAGGTATACTGAATGCGCTCGCTTCCTTTGACTCGTGGTCAAAAACCGACTTTATGTGGAGCGAACACGAGGCGAGGCGAGGCATGGCGAGACACTACAGGGCGAGGCGAGCGTTGCCAGTACACACTCGCGTTCGGGTAGTCTCGCCTAGGCTCGGCGAGTGTGTACTGCCGGCATTAAAGTATCACTGCTCCAAATTCCATAGCAAATACATAGATACTATCACAAAATTAATACCTCATTTGAGAGTGCTTGCTTGCTAGCAAATTTTGCTAGCCCCTTTATGATACCGGATATAAGAGTCGTGACTAAAGTATTACTGTATTATAGATAGAACTGTGCAGTAAGTACTTCTTTGAGTAGCTTTATTTGTACCTACTTAAATGTACTTGTACTTAAGTACATTATGTGAACGTACTTTAAAGTACTTTTTCAGTTACAAAAATAATTGTTATTGCAATTAACTACATGTTAAGTTTATACAATTTCATAAGTACTTATGTTTGTACTTAAGTATATTTATTTATATAAAGTGGGTACACTTGTACTAACCCATAAGTAATAAGTATATTTTTGGCAATAAAGTTGTACTTAAGTATATATTTTTTTGTATTTATTAATTGTACACAGCTCTGACCACAGATACTTTATTATGGTGCATGTATTACATCATTTTATTTTTCTATAGGCACGCTATATTTGGCACTTTTTAAAAGTGCTAATTTTGCTTGTACATTGAACCCACCTTATTTGTAGTCGTTTTATTAAAATTCATTAACGTGTTGTTTGAAATATGATTATTTTTATTACCTCTGCTGTAATGGCATGTGTAAAAAAAGCAATAATCGTTAGATATTAGAAAAATTATCTTCTCCAGGAAACGTTTTTTTTTCACGTCGACACGTCGTAATTGTGTAGTTGTGATTTTCTTCGAATTATTTTTATTCTCACTTTTATACACAACTTGTAATATTTTTCTAATACGTACATTTGTGAAAAATACTGTTTTTTTATGATTGTGTATTGTTTATATTTAAACGAGTTTTTTTACAATAGATACTGACAATATTTTAATTACATGTAGGTATGTGTATCTGAATTAAATAAGAGATAATTACAGTTTCTTAAAAAAATATCACAGTGGAAATCCTCAATATAACAAAAGATAGAATAAAAATATTGAATGATTATATACATAGGTATAAGTATATTATTAGAAAAATATAATATACCTATAACTCATTAAAATTCAAGACAATATACGACAGTAATGTATATGGTCATATTTTTACATTTTATTTACAATTATTTGGATAAAAAGTCACAAAACATCGATTTCTTAAAGTTGATTTTTAGGATCGTTTTTTAAAGTCTATAAAAAAGCCGATATGTTTTGAACATATACAGTTTTGAATTTAGTTCAGTTTTTTGAAATAAGCATTACATTAACTACAATTTATTATACATATGTATACGTGTTATAATAACATAGAATATTTGTTATTTTATTACAGAATAATAATAGGGTAAAGTGGGATTAATGCAAACCTCATCGCTAATATTATATATTCTATATCTTGGTAATTTTTACTACACTGTTTATAGTTTACCTTATTGCCAGGGTGGATTGACCTTTCATTAAACTATAGTAACATGTACATTTATTTATTTTTAAATTGCAGTTTCTGAATATGTTAACCACAACTATAAAAATAGAGAGGAATAGCCAAGGAACCTATTGTTCTATTGGAACAAAAAGAAATTGCATTTTTTATTAAAAAAAATGTATTCCGAAAAAAACTCACAAAATGTGTCAAAGAATTTTTAATATTTTAAAAAATTCACTCAAATAGTTTTTACCAAGCTAGGGAGTAAAAGTAAAACTTCATCTGTGATTGTAATTAGTAATAAGTGAGAATCTCAAATATACTAAACTCACTTCTTCATACATATAAGAACATTCGATATAAGAACCGCTCGATATAAGAGCGGGTCAACTATTCGATATAAAAACCCTCTCCTCTTGCAGCTGATTCCCCCAAATTTAAATTCATCAAGGTGGTGGGGGGCCCTCCAGCCTCCCTTATATCGAGTGGTTGAATTATCGATGCCGCCCTTATATCGTGATTTAAGAGTAATTTTTGCGGTGCATTCGTAAAGAATATTTACTACACTCAGCGTTCTATAATACGTAGCCATCGGTAATTCAATAATTCCACAAGACGCCGGCTAGAGGGGCCCCCACCACCACGCCTAAAAGTTGACAGATACATACATAATAATAATAAAAATGGCGCTGTTGGTAAACGAGATCATATGTACATAATATGTAGTTTGTTCATTTGTTGGCTTTTTCAATTACATACTATCTAGAACTCTAGACAATTGTTATTCATTGCTTTAATACTGGATGAAAAATGTATAGATTTCTATCATATCATATGCCAATAATTTATTTTTGTTATTTCCTTTTTTAATCTTTTTCGAATTATCAAATCAAATAAAATGTACCTTACACATTTTTTTATACTATGTATTTATTATATTTCAATTTTAACGAAAATTTGTATTGAATTTCATTTTTTTTTCCACATTGAGTCACACCGAAACACAAGTTTTGTTTATAAAATCTACAACTACATAGAAGACTAACGTCAATTTGTTAATTTAAATTTCGCGCTGAAATATAGCTGTCACAATGGTATTATGGTGGGGGTTGGGGAAAGGCGTACTATAGAGCTGTTAGAACATTGTCTTATGGATCGGACGTCTTGTGGATGGGCGTATTATAGAACGCTGAGTGTATATAGAAAATTATTCAGTGAGTATAAACATTTCGAAATAAAAGTATTAAAAGAAAAAGTTAATTTCTAAACTTTAAACGGTTAAGTGATTATACCAACTAATTATAAATAAGTAATAATATTTGACTTTGACATAGTTTTCATATGTTATACCACATATTATTATTGTTTATTACAATCTTCCCAAAACGGAACCTATACATGTAAATTTATTATTTACATGTGTATATTATATATCTAAGTATAATTTTCACGGTTACTGTTCGTTTAATTAATAAACTAATTAACATAGGACGTACATATAATTACTTGAAACTTTGGAAGTTACTTTAATCTTTTTCATAAACAATGCGCTTGCCTAATTGAGGGAAATTTTCAACTAAAAAACAAGTTTATTACCATGATTGTTGTGCTGTAATATTAATATTATTATGTATTATTATCTTAAGTTGGCAGTACATTGAATTTTTTTAAATTATGTATAATTTTCATTTGTATCAGTTTGTCAATTTTAGCAGAAAATTTATTTAATTTTCTTTTAATATGTGATGTATTTGTAGTATGGAATGTTTTTTATAAGCTTTTATATTAAAAATACCAGTCAAATTATACGTGTATAATGTAATTCATACCAGGACTTTATATGAAGTAGAAAAATGAAATAATGTATAATGAAATATATGTACATGAAACTGGCGGCTTTGCCTGCATAGTTTTTTATGATTTCATTGTATTTTTTTACCCCTTTTAAGGTTGAATTTTGAAATATAGAGAATTTTGTCTAAAATTCATATTTATAAAAAAATAATAAAATTATCAAAAAGTTAAAAAAAGTTTTACTCTTTCATTCATTTAAGGGTTGAATGGGTGTTTATGTAATAAAATGAAGAAATATTTCTATGTCTAGGAGTTTACGTTGGGTGTTGATGAGTCAGTCACATAATTCGATTTTCCCTCTCTTTTAAAAGATCATATTTTGAATGATATTTGAAGTAAAAAAGTACAGTTTATATTATATTTAGATATACAGTGTGGTCCCGAAAAGAGACGTATAATAAATCACCGATTTATTTCTACATAATTTAATTCCTGTTCAAGAGGTCTTTACAGTGGCACAATGTTTTTCATTCATCCTGTATATAAAGATGTATATAACGTAATTTAATCAGCATTGAAAATTAAGTATGAAATAAAATAATTAGTCAAAATTGCAATTATAAAGTATGTTTAAAAATCTAGAGTACACGGTACCTAATTTTTATATTAAATAAATTTAAAAAATCAAAAAGAGAGAGTGGGTATTATTGCCCTACCTTACCCGTTACTGAAGTCGTTTGTGGTGAAAATATTCAATTCTATAAAAAGATAATATTTTTATTGTATAAATTTAATTAAAGTCCAAAAAGGTAATAAAAAACAGTCACATCAAAATCACTTATTCTTATTTCACTGCGTGTATAATTGATAAAACTGAAAATACCGGTTTATAAATAATGCAGAAAGTAACGAAATATTTTATTTTGATTGTAAAATATAAATATACCTATATACAGAATAATAATAAATACGGAATGTCTTTCTTCACTAATGAACTTACCTTCATATAATATATTATGTTCATCTCAGTTTATTATATACGATAGTTTTATATTATTCTCGCTTCAGATTGATAAAATTTATAACAGCAAATATTTTATAGAGTTTCTAAATATGTATAAATTTTTTTTTACTTTATATAGCATTAAATGTATAAAATTAAATTTCGCAATACATTTAAATCAATTAAACACTTCCGTTAGATTGGTGTTTTATAATAAATAAATAAAAATGACAAGTGCGAGTAGAATTCGCGCCCTGGGGGTTCCGTACCGTTATATAAAAGTTCAAAAATTAAAAAAATATTAAATTTTACTTTTTGAAAACTAAACATTGAAAACAAATAAATCAATATGATATTTTATAGAAGAACAGTATATTTAAATATATTATGTCACTGTTTGCTATTAAAAATAAAAATTAAAGTTGAGTGGAGTGTGCTTCTTTCATGGTAAACACTTCATATTGTTTATAATTTCACGTACAGAATTAAAAATTCATGATTTTCAGATTTTTTCCTTAACTCTTCCTATGAGACCTTACTTTCTACAAAATTTCAAGATTTTAGGTAAATGGGAAGAGTATACCCTATAGGTTTTTATGATTAGTCAGTCACTCAGTCAAAATATACGCATTGAAAGGCCGTAGGTATCTTTTTTGCATTGAGAACTTCACAGCTGTAGATCTTAGTATTTAATATTAATTTCAACGTGATCCTCAAACCATACCTGAGGAAAAGGGTTGGACAGGACAGACAGACAGACAGCCAGACAACAAAGTTATCATATTAAAGTTCCGTTTTTTTTTGTGGTACGAAACCCTAAGAAAGAATGACAAATTGTTATATAATTGACTTTTTTTTTGTTTCAATTTGTATAGAATTTTTATATAATTGGCTCATTTTCAAAACAATTCGTTAAATATTTAATAAAGAACTGTGGGAAAAATAATTAAAACCCTATTTATTTTAATATGTCATTTAAATAATGGACCGCACTCCGAGACGAGATTTTACTTACTATATATGACATGAGACCGAGGCGAGACTGTCACTTATAAAACTCGAGATCGAGATGAACCTTCATTCCAAAAACCACGACGAGACTTACCTGACTCGCATCTCGTCTCGTCTCATCTAGTGTGCATGTAACCCTATTTAAATAAAATATATAAATTACATATTTTTATTCTAGAATGACTTTTTGTATGATCTGCAATATTTTGCACCTGTAGTTAAATTGCTTTCAAAATTTCATCGTATATGATAACGGGCATCTTAAGAAAATGTGTAATAGCTGCGTAACTATACCCCCCCCCCTTCTTCTCCTCATTGAAAAATATATTTTAATAATACCCAACGCAATAAATTTTCACTACTCAATTAAAAAATTGAAGTAAAATAAACAATAATTAATATAAAGGTTCTATTTATAGTTTAAATTTTGCTCTCGTTAAAATTCTTACCTTGAAAGAAAATACATTGAACACTAATTAATCTGGAAGGATGTATCTGCAGCAAAGGCATTGAGTTAATTTTAATAATAAACACAAACATAAATAATGTTTTTGTAATATTACGTCCGTATACTGTATTTAAAATTATGACCTAAAAAAGCAGTTGTCTATTTTAAATTCTATGATTTCATAAGAATTTTCATACGGTACTTAATTTTAATAAAAATGTTCACTGTTATAAAAAAGAAGAGATAATTTCAATTATAAAAAGTATATACGCGTTCATTGTGAAATTGCTAACCATTATTTCAGTTTTTTCTTCTATATACATTTACACACATACATGCATATACATATAGAGCAGCGGTCGCCAACCTTTCGAACCTTACGGACAAATAAATTCATAATTTTAAATCTCACGGACCACTTATATAAATTTTATGAAGGTTTTTATGAAATTTTGGTAATTCAACGAAATGGAATGTAGAGATAATATTACATAGAGACAGTAAGCCAGCCGAAAATCACAACGGGCAGTAGAATGAGAAAAAAATGTAAACTGCTATCTATCTTTGTCAAACAAATCAGTTTCAGTAAAGTGTTCATAAACACTTACGAAAGCGTCAAAAGACAAAGACACAAGCAGGTACACATTTTTCTTTCTCTTATTATTTACGATCAACGTCCACATACAGAAAGTGCTATGGCTCACTGACTCTATGTAATATTATCTCTATGAGATAACAGGATGAAATAAGGTTAGGATAGGTGCGTATATATCTTATACATGTAGATAATACAGATTTCTGTTATGATAGTCGGTAATACAGTTTTTTTTAGTTTTATATTTGCTCGCTAGTGGTCGCTTCTAGTATCAGTAGTAGTTTTTCAATCATGCTAAAGAAGTATAACTTCTAACGCGTGAGGATAAGCATAGTCTCTCTCTGGAGCATACGAAATCACATAAATGTGTCTCTCTCTCTTCTTTTTAACACACATCATTTTTTAATTAAAAAACGCGGTTCATAATCATTCTGAAAATTTACAAATATCGTTATAAATGAATAAAATAATGAATGTATGCTAAAATTCTTTCTCTCTGTCACATCACTTTGAAAAGTTTTGTCATGTCTCGAAATAATGCAGTTCTCATAAGGCCTATTTCACACATATACGGTTTCATTCGGTTCGGTTCGTTTTCGATTCGCTTTCGGTCGCTGCCAACAAGTGTGAAACGATGATTCAGTTTGTATTCGGTACTTAATAGAAACCGTACAGAACTGAATACTCCCTCCACACGGACAGATTTCATCAGGTTTCAATTCGTGTCCAGGGAACACAAAGCAATGAACGCGTTCACACATACTCGGTTTAGTTTCGGTTTTAACCTGATAACGAGTGTTATTTTTTTTAAAGTTTTGTCGCGGATTTTCTAATAAAATGAGCGGTTTTCTAGATGTTGATGTGGATCGTCTTCATGCTCTTTAGCTTCGAGAAAATAGTGTAGAATGCTCCAAATTCCTGCTGTAAAGTGATGAGAGGGTGCTCGCAATCAATTCTAGTATTCCTCCTTCATTTTTTAATTTTTTTTTATAGAGAAACAACATGGCAACAACTTGCTTTCTCTCCATGATAACTACTGAGTTTACGGAAAAAATTAAAACCTAATATGAACTGTATGAGAACCGTGTATGTGTGAAAGGGTTTGATTCGTTTTTGGCTGAAACCGAAAACGAACCGAACCGAATGGAACCGCGTATGTGTGAAACAAGGCTAAGAATGCATGTTAATTTGTTTATTTAATATCTCTTAAACGATTCTCCTAATGATCTTGAAATTTTTCAAGGATTTTCTAAATATAAATGTCTATTATTTTCATATCTTCATCGAAATCTCTCTTATTTTTCTGTGGTGTCACCCTCCTTAATATAAAAAATATATAAATGCTTATTATTTAATCATAAGAAAATCTATAAGTTCTTTAATTGTTACAAAATTATTAAAATAAGTTTAATTTTTACAAATAATTGACGGTAAATAAATAATGTCTAGATTTTTTTGCGAACTACTGATTGGCGACTGCTGACGTACTGCATATCGCGTGTGACATGTATGTAAAGTGAATATAATATACCTATGTTACTTGAATTGTGTCGCAACTATTCATATGTGATTTTTTTTAAATATATGTACAAAGTACAAACAGGCGTATCCCAAGTAAAAAAGAAATTGTTTTTATATCATGACTTGTTGTAATATGGGGGTGTTTATTCTTATTTAATTATTTTGTTACGTTTCAGTAAATTTAAAATGAAATGAATTTGTTATTTATTAATTTTGCTCACGTATTGTTAGTATTCTTGGCCAGGCTAAACTTTTTAAAGCTGCTATAACTGGATACATCAGGCGTATAGTAATATTTGGTTATTTTTTTTCGGGAAAATACAAAAATTCAAGAGTATAAGCCCAAATTACGAAGAGCGAAATGATTTTTTACTACATATATTATATATCGTTAATCCGTTAATCGTGAATTAACGAAGTTAATAAAATGCTTAACGAATTAACTTTTAAGTTAACTCAAGTAAATGTTAACGCTCTTGTTAACTTCCGTTAACTTTAGTCCGTTAGTTGTCCATTGTTAGTTAACTTTTTTATTAACGAGGTAACGATTAGCGAAGTTAACTTTTCGATTAACTGTGCCCACCTATGTATACACAGAAAAAAAACTGTATTGGGCCAAGAAAACCTTAACATACTCTTAATCCAACTACGTTATTCCTTCGTTCAAGAATATACAGTGCGTTCATGATGAAAGGAACAAATTCGTTTAAAATTAAGGGAATTATTTTGTGGAAAAACGCTCGAACCCGTCGATTAGTATTTTTAGTTGCGGATTATTTGACATAAAAAAATTGTATACAGGCTGTCCCAAGAAGAATATATGCAGTCATCGTCGATTTTTTTAAATGGAACACCCTATATATTATGCTATTTTTGAATTGTACGATAAATTCTGAATGCTTTTTGTGCGCATAGCATAGCTCTAAAATTAGTGGTTTTTGGAATAATGACGTTTGAAATGTGTCTCAACATGATTAGATGCAGTCATCATTGATTTTTTTTAATGGAACAGACTGTATATTATGCCATTTTTGAATTGTACGGTAAATTCTGAATACCTTCTGTACAACATACCATAGCTCTGAAATCAGTGGTTTTTGGAATAATTTTATTTCTTTTGTATGTTTTATTATTAAAGTTAATTAAATTTTTATTTATTTATAACTTTTCAAACGTCATTATTTCAAAAACTGACGATTTTAGACCTATACTATGTTGTACAGAAAGTGTACAGAATTTATCGTAAAATTCAAAAATGGCATAATATACAAGATTTTCCATTAAAAAAAATCAATGATGACTAAATATGTTCTTCTTGAAACACATTTCAAACGTCATTATTCCAAAAACGGCTAATTTTAGAGCTATGGTATGTCGTACAAAAAGTGTTCATAATTTATCGTGTAATTCAAAAATGGTATAATATATATAGGGTGTTCTATCTAAAAAAATCAACGATGGCTGCATATATTCTTCTTGGGACACCCTGTATACAATTTTCTTATGTAAAAAAATCCGCAACTAAAAATAATAATCGTAGGGTTCGAGCGTTTTTTCACAAAATAATTACCTGAATTTTAAACGAATTTGTTCCTTTCATCATGAACGCACTGTATAGTTGGTTTAAGAGATTATTGCTTATCTTAAAAAAATATTGTTTTCGTTATATACAAAACAAGGTTTACTTGGTTTGAGAAATCCTTTCTACCAGTGTAGTATATGTAATGTTGCCTCCCCCAAAAAATCTTAGTTACGCCACTGTGGATGTAACCTAAAATTTACCTATGAAATAGTAGGTCTTAATAAATCCTGTCATAACTTACCTTAAATATCTCTAATGACTTATATTTTGCCTTCTGTAATCATAAAAAAAATAAAAATAATGTTATTTGATTTAACATTATAATTATAATAAAATATTTTTAAAGTAAAAAATGGTGTACAGAAAGATACATTGATCATATCCTCCTCAAGATTACTCTCAATATATGACAGATGATCGATTAAAAATAAACTTGTTTTTACAACATATGTTACAGCACCGGTTTTAAGAATGTTAATAAATTTAATAATATGCCTATCTTAAATATATATAAGGCAGTTTTTATTTAAAAATATATTATACATTAAATCCAGTAAATTATTATTTTACTTTCCATTACTGTGTGTCTGTAAATATATCTGTAAGGCGCAGTTATTAAAATATACGACAAAATACAGGATGTTTTATAATTTAGAATTTAGGGGGAGGGGGGCAGAGCTTATATAGTTACATCATTTTAAATAAAAACACAAATTACGTCAATTTCATTACTTAAGGTAGTAGACCGGTGTGATGGGTCAAAAAAATCGATTTTTTTTACATTTTTCGGAAGAACCACATTTTAAAATATGCTCTTAAATTTTCAGACCAAAATTTAGAATATTTCCAAAGTTACAGGCATTTATCGTTCGACGAGTGCACATTGCTATAAGATGAGAAACAAACGTTTAAGCGTTTTTCTCGAAACCATGTTTTTGAAATTTCGGGGAAGCACTGACTCAAAACTATTCAACCGATTTGGCTCAAAATTTAACTAGTTATTCTACATACATATATCTAAATACCTAACCTTTAAAACATTTAATTTTTTAATAATAAATTAATTTTTTTAAACATTTTATCAACAAAAAAAATTACATTTTGAGAACTTTTTTTTCATAAGTCCGCTATTTTTTTTTTTTTATTATGTATATTATTGGTTAGTTCATTAAAATAAGGTCTACACAATAATAATATTTTTGATTTTTTCATTTCAAATGACTACGGAAGGCTGTGTGCTTCCCCGAAACAGCTCATCATTCTTTAGAGGACTCCACTTTGACATTACATATTGTAAATAAATAAATGGAAAATTAAATAAAAAAAAAATTTTTTGTATCATTTAAAGTACTAAAATAAATATGTAAAAGTTACAAAACGATCGTATATTATTTACTTGTTAAAATAAGGTCACGAAAAAAAGTCGAAATTTCGGCCGTCACACCGGTCTACTACCTTAAATTTTTATCAAGTTTAACATTTTTAAACACTAAAATTCGGAATATCAAATATTTATTTTCATTAAATTTACTTATACAATAGATTACATAATAATTTAATCACACAAATATATTTATATATGAGTACTATAAACGAAGAGTACTTCTACTCTTGCAAATAGGATCAAAATTTGTTTGGTACATGGAGAAATGATTTAATTATAATAATCAAATGAGAGTAGCCAACTAAGTTTGTGATAAAAGGGAATATCAATAAAAAACTAGATGACCACTTATGGAGTTCACTGCACATACACTGCCGTGCAAAAGTCTTTGGACACCTGTGATTTTAAATGTAAATATACAGATTTCAGTCAATAAAAATCCCCAAAATAGCGAAAAGAATATGTTTACTCGTAGTCAAAATAGTAAAAAAACAATTTCTCGTTAGCTTGAAAGACAATTCTGCGTCAATTCTTTTAACTTGAGTAATCTTGACCTTTCAGACATATAATTCAAAAATATTCCTTAACATGGAAAATTGTAATGCTATATTTAAGATATGCCAGGATTATTACAAAAGTTGTTATTAAGTACTCTTATCAACATTTAAGATTTTTTATCAACCATTTTTGCAGTTTTATATTTACAATACGCAAAAAATGTATATTCGATCTAATTAATATTGCACATTTTCTATAGTAAAACAAATGATAATAAACGTAATTCTACCTTATTAATTGCAACATTATCAGTTTATACATAAACCCATATATTTTATGATATTCTTTCCAATAAAAAAGCCTTCGTAAATATTTCGATATAAAAATATTATGATTATAAATAAAATTATTTGATAACGAAATTTTGAGAACCACTAGGTTTTGTAACTAGTAAAACTAGAATGAAATATATTTCTTTAGATTTTGGGTGCAGTGTTTTATTAATCTAGGGCAGTAAGGGCACAAATATTCAGGGCCAGCAGAACAGATAAACATCGAGTAAAAAAGTGGGGGGAGTTGGAGAGGGTTTTTTATTCATAAAATCTGATTTAATTATTTCGAAATTTTTTTCTAATTCTTAATTCGTCCATAAGTTGTTCAATGTCTAAATCAAAGTCACATGATTTCCAATTTCTAGTGGGTAATTCGACACACGCAAATTTTTCGAGTGTCTAGACTAATTGATGCCGGCCCTGCAAATGCTATATGTTTTATAGCCAGCCCTGTATTTATTTCATATACGCGATGTTCAGATATTCTCCGTGTTCCGAGACGCCATTTTATGACCCCATTGTTATGAAATATATTTATACACTAATTTGTAAACGGATACTTAATTTTAAAAATATACATAATAAATGTTACAAGGAAAACGTACTTTGTACAATAATACAATCACATTTCTTACAACAGAAATGATGTTAGTGAACTTTTAATTTCATTAACAAAGAGTTTGTTATTTTTTATTTGTAACTAGTATAATATTTTTTATTAGGTCGTAAAGTGATAAAAAATATTTTATATTCATTCATATGTGTCGACAATGGAGGAGAGCTATGCCCCCTTGTGAATTTGCTCTATTAATTTTCGATTAGATTATACTAAACAAAACATATAAATAGTCATAAAAAACGTGCAATATTCAAATAGCTGCAAGCTGCAACTAATGTAAAAATAATTACAATGACAGTTTTCATAAGTGAAATTAAAGCTTAAGATCTGTACTTTAAAACTCCTTAAAAAATGATATTTTCATGAACATTATAAAAAGTTATGGTCATAAAATGTGCATCAAAAATTTGTTTTTATAACTTTGGCAGCGTACGTTGAGTGTAAATTTTCCCAACGGGGTCCACGTGGACCCCTTGAGGGTCTATGGAAGCTTAAAAAAGGTATATAGTATTCCAGGAGTCTATTATCGATAGTGAATTTTATAATTTATTTTACTTTTTTCAATTGCAATGACCTTTTTTTAGTGAAATTGTAGTAGGTATATTTAGTATTTATGTTTTCTAGAATCAAAAAGTGTAATGCAGTAAAAGGCAGTCTATAAAGACATTCATTCTTTTAAAAGGGGTCTTTGTAGAAAAAAGGTTGGGAAACTCAACTACAAAATTAATTTTTTCGTTTTTTTCCTACAATATTTTTTTCATCGAATTATGATTATCAATTTTTTAGCTAAAATTGTTGTTTTAACAAATTATCGTACACATTTTTAAGTTTTTAAGTATCATGTATCTATTTTTAAAATATTTTGGGCAATTGAAGATTTTTCGATATTCCCCCCCCCCCTTCAACTTCCCGACGGTGCCATCCTGAATATGAAAATGTCACCTCCATGGATAAAAAGAAAATTCGGCGCTTATATATAAATATATTATTTTAAGGTATTAAAATATTAACACATATTTTTCGTTATACACTCACCTCGCGTTCAAACGACCGCTTTGTTTAACGACGAGCCAAACGCTCGGTTTAGCGACCTTCTCCTATCCCCACCATTATACCACTGACTGCTATATTTCTGCGCGAAATTTAAATTCACCAATTGACGTTAAAGTTCGCGTGGTGGTGGGGGCTTCTCTCGACGTCGATAATCAAGCAATTGAATTACCAACACCGTCGTTAAATCGAGTGGTGTGTGTGTACAATGAGACCTTGTTAGTTTTTAGGTCCTACCATTCTTCCATAAGACTCCATGTTAAAATATATCGTTAGTACCATAGACATAGAGCATGAACTACGCATTCTATATTAGCATAAGTATAACATTTCTTCAAAACAGTGAGAGAGATGCGGCGGTGTTTAGGATATATCTATCTTCTTTTCTAATAAGAAGGAAATAAACACTCCTGTTTCAATAAGAACAAGTATATCCTAAACTATTTCCCATCTCTTTCTTTTGACATGACTCTGTTTTCGAGTCAGATGCTCGGTCCATGCTCCATGTTTCTTCAAAAACATACTTATATACGAACTAACGAGGTTCCAGTTTCTTGAATTATTTTATTATCATTTAAAATAAATAAATAAGTAGATATCTAACTTTATATCGTAAACATTTTTGAATGTCCCTTCAAAAACATAGTTATGAGGTTCCAGTTTCTTGAATTATTTTATTATGATTTGAAATAAATAAATAATTACATATCTAACTTTTTTTTATTGAAACATATAATAAGTACCTATACGTACCTACTACAATTAGAATCGTTAATTAGGTATGATAAGTAGCAAAGTATGTACTGGTAAAAAAATAATGAAAGAACACATCGATACTAAAAAATTGATATGTATTTATATACGGTGTTGTAATTGTAATTATTATTCAACAAAAATGTGGCAATATTACGTTTCCGATTATAGATTTCTTTTAATGTGGTGAACATTTCACGATTTGTTTTTTGGTGTTAAGAAAGATCGAAAAAAACTTAACACATAGTGAAATCTATAAATAGATCTATTAATTTAGAAAATATATGTAGTAAAGTATTCACCCATACCTGAATTTATCATAAAAAATTAAAGATTATACAATAGCTAGTGCAGGAGAGAATGAGCCAAATATTTTTCTCATAACGATTTATTTTTTTTTAATTCATAAATAGTTGAGAAAATCGAAACCCTTTCAATTTATTGACAATTAAATGAAATAATGTTTTTAATATTGACCTAACTTATTAAATTTAGAAGATGTAATACATACCTGTATAGAGTATTATAGAGACATATGTTTGTGCATGGGTAGAGAGGGAATGGGTATGTCCAGGGTAATTTAAAAAACAACTGAACAGATTTTGATGAAACTTGCACCAATACATTCCTTAAAATCCTAGAAGTGCTAAAGGGTACATATCATCACGCTATCACTCAAAACAGCTGAGCAGTAAATAAATTGGTTGCGCGAGTCAAAATAGACACGTAGACCATTTAACCCAAACCTATAAGATATATTTATATTTTGTATAATTAGTTTAATTAGTTCTACATAAAAATCTACACTGAAAAAAGAATTATTGAATTTAACTATGATAGATAAATTCAACTACAGTAGAAATCGGTTATAACGACATTGAAGTGACCGGTCATATTGGTCGTAAGAAGCGGATAGTCGTAATAACCGGAAAATGCAATTATATGGGATTCAGTTGGACTTTTATTTTGAGTCGTTAAAACCGATACGTCGTATTAACCGATGTCGTTATAACCGGTTTCTTTTGTTATTCTTTTTTTCAGTGTACGAGATAACTTTTTATATAAAACGCGCACGAAGCCGCGGTATATGTTAATATTTTATAAATATTAATATATTGTTTTTCTATTTTCAATGACTCGATCAAATGAACGAAACACAGTTTTATTTACTTGATACTAGTAATGTAATTTCTTGTTGCATAACTCACAAAGTTCATCGACATTTAGGTTAATTTGTATATAATAATTAACTTCATTACCTTGAAAGTAGCCACGAATCGTTATAAAATGAAAAGTGCGTAAACACATATACCAACTGAAGTATATTAATGCGTAGATAATGCTTGAGTAATTTTTTTTTTTTTTGTAAAAAATATGAATTTATTAACAATATTTTTGAAAATAAAAGATAATTAAAAAAATTAACACAAGATAAGTCGAAAATAGTTATAGACAACATTAATTTTTTCCGCTAGAATTTACCCGCGGTTTCGCCCGTGTGAATTGTTGAATTTAACTTAACGTTCAATCATTTTCACCCACCACAGGGTGAAATTTCGCCAGTCTCCCTTATATATAAATAGAAATATAAATAATAGAAAAAATACATAGTAATTCGTACGTGACTAAATTTTATTGTTGAATAACACTTTTAATACTTTATACATGAATTATAAGGTTCATTAGTTTTTATTAGATGCATTATTTTTTTAAATAAAATACTACGACTCAAATAACAAATTAAAATAGATATTTAATGATCCCAGGTATATAATTATTTATAAATTATGTCAATAAATAATGTGAACATATGACTAACATTTAACATATAGAAGTAACTAGGTTATATGTAAGACATCATTGAAATCTTAAATATCTTGATCTTAATGCATTAAATGATCCACATACTTCAAGTCTTCATTTTCTATAGGTACAAAGTGTGATATTAATTGACATTAAATGATCATTAAAATTATTTATTATGTCATAAAAATTCAATTTTCTGAAATAGTAATTTGACATACATAAATTGCAAATTAATATTTTATACAAATTGAACAAAACTATTATACTTATACTCACTTTCCATATGCTTTTTGCTGTTACTCCGTTTTATTTTTAAGCTTAACCCATCAATTCCCAAAGGTAGAAAAGAAAATGAATTTGATGTTTTAACTGCATTTATTACTAAATACACAAAAAAAACTGCATTGGACCAAGAAAATCTTGTTTTGTATATAACGAAAACAATATTTTCTTAATATAAGAAAAGTACCTATTCTTAATCCAACTACATTATTTCTTCGTCCAAGAATGCTATAGTGGTTTAAGAATATATTTCTTATCTGAAGAAAATATTGTTTTCGTTATATATAAAACAAGGTTTACTTGGCTCAAGTAAACCTTTCTACCTGTGTATATGAATACTCAAATAACTGTAGTTAAAAAAATACATGTTTTTTTGTTTTTTTTTAACAAAATGTTGCGTTTACGAAACGTTGGAAAAACAAAAGTTATTACTTTGTGTGGAATAGTTTAAAACAGTTCGTGTGATGTTAGCAGCAAAAGAAGTCATTTCATCAATGAGATATTTAAAAAAACATTTTTTTTAATGTTTCGTTTACGCAACGTTGGTTGGATTAAACTATTTTTAGAAATTTATATAGAATAATACGTATACAAATATTGAATAATGTTCGTTATCATAAAGTAGCTAGCAAAATTTGCTAACTAGCAAGCTCTCTTTAATGAGGTATCATTTGGTATTATATGACAGTTCTCTTGGAGTTTCATGAAGACTTTGACAAGTTTCACGTACGTGTTGTATGTAAACACCAACGGTATTAAAACAATGGTGATATTATGAAAATTATTTTGTATGGTCAGAGCTGCCAACTGTGTTACAATACGTTGAAGTATCACTGCTCTAAATTCCATAGCAAATCCATAGATACTATCATAAATTAAAACCTCATTTGAGAGTGCTTGCTAGCTAACAAATTTTGATAACCCCTATATGCTACCAGGCATCAAACGAGGGTATTAATTTTGTGATAGTATCTATGTATTTGCTATGGAATTTAGAGCAGTTATAGTTATACTTCAACGTATTGGCGACAGATTGTACTAAATAATTTTCATAATATCACTACTGTTTTAATACGATTGGTATTTACATACAACGCGTGTGTGAAACTTGTCAAAGTCTTCATAAAACTCCAAGAGAACTGTCATATATGTTTGATACCCCATTTGAGTACTTACTAGCTAGCTTTGCTAACTTTTTAATGATACCGGACATATGTTTATGATACATACTTAGATTATGTTAAGGGTCGATTTCAATAAATATGTAATGTGTATTAAAAAATTCCTCAACGTTGATAAAAACATAGGTATGTATTTATGATAAACATATTACATTCATGTCATATAATAATTATAATGACGTTTTAAATACACAGTGTAATGTAGATATACTGCTGTTTATAGGTTAATTAATAGTGTAAAGAAATATATACACTTTTTTATTGTTTGACGCATGAAATGCACTTTTGAATAGGATGTCCTTGATCTTTATACCTGTTATATTTTAATCAATGCTGAAAAGTTGTTAGGTAAAATCAAATGACATAAGTGTTTTAAAAGAAAACTTAAAATAGTGTATCAAAAAAACAGGTTCCAAACAGGACCAGATATTATTGTCTATAAATACTCGTAAACTAAAAATACACCTTAACCACAAAATTAAAGTTATATAGGCCAAACTAGGAGATCTATAAACATTAGATTTAAAGAGCACATGGCTCACCTTAAATACAATCGGGTGGATAAATCTAGCGTAGCTCATCATATGACTACATTAAATCATAAAACGGACATTAATAATTTAAAATTAATTAAAACATGCAATAATAATCAATTAGACGCAGCAGAAAGCTTAGAAATCTTGAGGGATAAGAATAGTATTTTTAATGGAGGTACCGGACCTATCCCAGCTTCAATCCTTCTAGACCTTGCCGTTGATTGGTCTGAATCATTGAAGCGTGATAAGTCCTTTTAGTATATATATAGGTTCTGACCAAGACTGTATCAGTCTGGAATCGTTAGGCTCCTGATGAGGACTTCTTGTGAAGTCGAAACACGTGTCGAGTGACATAAATTTTGTGGTTAAGGTGTATTTTTAGTTTAAGTGACTAAGAAACCACAGTTTCTCCGTTTTTCAAGTATAAATACTCTATATAATTTGGTGTTTACCAAATAATAAAATAGTAAAGTAGCATACCCCTGTTCTTTTAAATATTTTTATATCATATATATTTGATTTTTTTTAATGAAAAACAGCTTTAAAATTGCAATTAGTAAAAAAATTAAAAAATTTACCGATCAGTAACACTTTAATCTTAAAAGGGGTGATTATAATTATAACTTTGATAAACACTGATCTTTACTTTACCCCATTAAGACACTGTTTTTTTTTATTTTACGTCGAACGTAAAATATTATGTCTATAATGGTGGTTTCACAGAAAATGCGTACAAAAAATACTATATGTTGTTTTTAAAATACTTTCGTTCATATGCGATGCTTACACCGAAAAAGACAAAAAATTGAACAAAAATTGATGAAAAAACTGATTAATGCAGTGCAATGTTAAGAAGAAAAAGTATTTTTTTTATTATTGAGCTCATTGTGCGGAATCGTCGAAATGAATAATTCTTCTATAATTTGTTTATCGGTGAGCTAATTCCCTTCTTGACAGCTCATGTCATTAGTGTTTGTTAATTATTTATGATTATACATATTTATGCGGTTGCATAGGGACACTAAATGGAATAGGAACTTGCCGATAAACTGAACATTGCGTGGCTTATATCTCTAGAAACAATTATTTGTTCTGTCAGCATAAATTAAATACTGATATTAAAATTTTGATATATTTATCTTCATAATTGTTCAAGATAATAAAGTAAATTCGGACAAATTAATATTCAATTAAAAATGAAAGTTTGATATTCAAGCCCTAATAGCATGGGACGGGGACGAGGATGGATTTAAATATGTTTATCTGCATACCTGCTTTACTTATAAAGGTAAATTCGGGCAAAATAGTCATCTATTAAAATAAAAATTAAGACATTCAACCCCTTATGGCGGGGGTAGACAGGGTAAATTCAGGGAAATTGTCATCTATTAAAATAAAAATTTCGACATTTAACCCCTAATGGTAGGGGTCTGTGTTTTTGATATGTTTGTCTGCATAGCTGCTTACGTTATAAAATGGCGGAGTCGGGCAAAATAATCTGCAATAAAAAAATTAAATTCGATATTCAACCCCTTATGGCGACAATTTCTATCTAAGATCGAGGTATTTACGTTTTTTTATAGGTAATGAATAAAAATCCATATAAAATCAATATAAAAATAAAAGTAATACGTCATACCCTATTACGTATGGAATGTTCTAATTAGTTTCGAAGTTTACGCGAGCGAAGCTGTAAGATTCCGCTAGTTCATGATATATTAATTTCGTTATAATATTCGTTTTTTTGAAAAATGTCATTGTCATCATTTTTACCAAAGTTACAACTATTTGAATATTTCATAATTTTTTGGACAAATTTTTAAAACAATATTTAATAGGTTTATTACAAATTAAATTTATATCCCCGGGTAATATTGGGTTGAATGCACTAGTTTTCTTATAAAAATGCAAATGATTTGATTTCTAAATAAAAATGTTTATATTATAAACATTTATTTCATGAAAAATGAAAACATTAAAACCGTATATTAAATAATAAATTTGTTATGTATTATTTTACAAATTAAAATCATTCATGTACGATTTATTTACATATTTATTGTTGCAACAACTTGCAGTAATAACAATAGCAATTCAATGTGATTGTTTACAAACTAAACGTATTTGTGCCATTAACCTTAAACGTTGGAATATCCGAGTGAATGCTTTCTTCAGTATCGCCTCCATCGTGAAGTGGTGCTAGTAAAGTGCGACCTTGATTGGCCGCGTAATCGGAAGGCTTTACGCAACACCAGCGGGAAATCAGTGGGTCGAGACGGACCTAAATGAAATATTACCGATCGATTGATCGTGGTGTTTTTGTGTGGAAAAGTGTTATTATGCAAGATATTTGGATTGCTTATATAAATTGAACTAATTTTAGATTTGGAGTTTATGTAATGTCTTATTTTATTATGTAATGTCTGTCTGTCGGTCTGTAACTCAAAAACGTAGAAAGGTGAAATTTTATACAATATATCAAAAAACTCATATTTCTGAAGGCGATCTTATAACTATAGTCTGTTTCATTTAAGTTTGCAGTGGTTGCCTGGGGAGTTGACGGTATGAATCGTGAATCGTACCGTCAAATTCCCCGGCAACTACTGCAAACTTAAATGAAACAGACTATAGAAACGGATATTTACTCTTGTCAGTTTTTGAAATTTTTCGAATTTGAAACGGTGGAATTAGAAAAAGAAGTTATTAAGATAAAAATTGTAGATAATAATATTATTTATAATATTTGTACCAATAATTTTTTTCTATCTTTTAACAGTAACTGGATAATGTATAAGAAAGTATCATGCACCATGCACTCATAGCTGATTTTTAATTATTCTTCGAGAGTACACGGAGAAAAATATTTTATAACAATAACGTATATATTATAACAAATTGACGTAGTAATCTTGAAACGGTCCAAAATATTGTAATTCTTGCTAGGTCCCATTTACAATACGAATTAGTAATTTTTGCGTGCAGGATCGAAATCTATATTATTGGTATTGGTTTATAGTTTAATTTGTTATATCAATAAAAATATACTATTAATATAATTGATTTTACACAATCGTAGTATTTATTGTATTATCTTTTAATTTAAATGAATTAATTTGTATAGCATTTAACGAATAATTCAACATAAATACAACTTAAGACCTAACTTTTCGGGTTGTTGCCCACGTTGTCGTATTGTTGTCCTTAACGTTTCGACTCATGTCAGAGTCTTATTCAGAAGTGTTTCGGAAACTTCTGAAGAAGACTCCGACATGAGAGTTGAAACGTAAAGGACAACAATACGACAACGTGGACAACAATCCGAAAAGTTAACTCTTATGGACAACGACCACGAAAGCCTACAGAAGAAAATAAGAATAATTAGTTGAATACATCGTGCAAATGATATTTACGAATATAGCAAAAATTGCGTAGGTATACTTATTATAAAAATTACAATGGGGATTGTAGAAGTTACTCAAATGACGTATATGTTAAAACTAAAGTATCCGGAAAGTTGTTCGAATGTAATTTGTTCGAAAGTAATTTGTTCGAAAGAAATTTGTTCGAAAGTAATTTGTTCGAAAGAAATTTGTTCGAATGGAAATTTGTTCGAATGGAAATTTGTTCGAACAACATTTGATCGAACGGAAATTTGTTCGAATTTTAAAAATTATTTAAAAAATATGTGACAAAATGTAGACTACGAAAATCTTATATATGTATATGTCGCGTGTAAATTAAAAAATATACGTATAATTGATTTGTTATTAATTACAGATAATTAGCTCAGGGCCGTATTATTATAAGCAACACCCTTAACAATTTGAGGCCAATTACGATAAGAACAATATAATTCTTAGTTATAAAAAAAACATATTCCTAAGTACACATTTTAAAGTTTTTTTTGTATTTTATAATAAAATTTGAAAAAAAAAATAATACGGCCCTGAGCTAATTATTTGTAATTAATAACAAATCAATTACACGTATATTTTTTTATTTACACGTGACAAATTTATAAGATTTTCGTAGTCTACATTTTGTCACGTATTTTTTAAATAATTTTAAAAATTCGAACAAATTTCCGTTCGATCAAATGTTATTCGAACAAATTTCCATTCGAACAAATTTCCATTCGAATAAAATTCATTCGAACAAAGTTTCTTCGAACAAATTTCTTTCGAACAAATTACTTTCGAACAAATTACCTAGATTCGTTAAAACTAATAGTATTTTATATACAAAATTGGAAATTTTAATCTACAACTGTAGTTTATATAAAAAAATCGACTCCATTTTTCTCCGTGTAATCATGCAACTTCCTGCTTCTATAAAATAAAATCAAAACTTTTACTAACTCATGTTATTTTGTTTACAGATAATAGGTGTCCGTCAGTACATCGTTAAACCTACTACCGCCGACGACAACGAAGTAATTTTATCCGAACAGCTGAGGACGTCAACCACACTTACCGATGAAATAGTAAGGACTACCGGCGAACCTTTAGAGTCAGTCCTCGCCGACTTGACGCAATATGCGAGGACGCAATTGAACGTAGAACCTTTCTCACCGGGGTTCAGATTAGTCACCGATGGACAACTGCCCTTAAGGCAGTGTCTTCATCCAGAAGCTTGCTCGAAGAATATTGACCTGCCCGATTACTATACGTCGTTTTATGACATCAGGAAGGAAGTTTATAAGTTTTTGATTAATAATAAAAAGTAAGTTTATTATATAGTTAAATTCTAATATTAAAAAGAGAGATAATTTTGGTGTCATTCGAGAAACGAACATATAGGTATTAACAACATATCCAAATATATTATAAAGCTCTACGTCTGTCTGTCTATCTGCCTGTTAGTGTTCTTAACCCCTCGAAAACCACTTATCTGATTTACGTTATTTTTGGGAGAGTTAGGATATATTTTGTTCGTAAGGAATAAGCAGTAGCAATACTAGTAAATCAAGTCGGAAAAAATCGTAAATATCTCAGCTCCTATGCGAGATAGGGGGTTCTTTGCATCTTTAAAACTCCCACCTCTGAGGTATTTTTCCTTCTGGAACCAATGAAACTAATTACAACCCTCTATACATAACAGGGGGTGAAATATTAACCCCAGTTATATATTACTAAAGTTTAGAGGCACTTTGAAATATAATATCAAACTAATATGAAATTTCGGTAAGAAAAAACAACAGTATTATAACAGTGGTGATATATCGATGGTTAGCATTTCAAGGGACTAGATAAATTAATAGATATGTTTTCTGGTCAGGGCTTAGAATACATTTTGTTACATTTATAAGGAATAAGCAATGACAAAAATAGTAAATCAAGTCGGAAAAATCGTAAATATCTCGACTCGTATGCAAGATAGGGGGTCTTTTCTCCCTTAAAACTCTCACCTCTGAGATATTTTTCCTTCCGGAACCAATGAAACTAATCACAACCCTTTAAACATAACAGGGGGTGAAATATAAACCCCAGTTTCTATTACTAAAGTTTACTAGCTTGCAAGCACTTTGAAATGTAATATCAAACTATAATGAAATTTCGATAAAAAAATACCAGTGATTGAAATTACAATTGATGTAAGGAACGAGATACTAATGTCCGGTATTATAAAGGATCTAGCAAATTTGCAAGCTAGCAAGCACTCTCAAATGGGGTATCAAACTTATATGACAGTTTTCTTGAAGTTTTTGACAGATAGTTTCATACATAGGAAGGACAAAAAAAAGGTATGTAAAGTATATTTACTAAAGTGTATTTACTAACCTTGCGTAAAAAACGGTAGAAAACAACTTACTGCGCCTGCAACTATCGGTTAAAAACTCAAAGAGAACTGTCATATAAGTTTGATATCTCATTTGAGAGTGATTACTAGCTTGCAAATTTGCTAGGTTCTTTATAATACCAGACATAAAGGTACTTATCCGTTTTCTTTTAAATACCGAACATTAATTGTAATTAAACCACTGTAATTGTTTAAACTTCACACCAAGACTAGACCGGCTTAAATTTGACGAGACAGAAACGATATCAAATATACATTATCGTTGAGAAATTGTCAATAATTGAATATTTAATAACGAAGTTCCTTGATGACGGTGAGATACAATGTTAATATACTATTTATCATATTATGTTTGAGTTGTTAAATCCAAGACGAGACTAACTTAAATCTATTCTCGTCTCGTATGGAGATTAAATTGAACATATGTACACATGTTAAAAGTATTATTACGAGTAATTATTGAAAACTATATAAAGGCTATAAAATACAGTCTAAAGTCTAAGGTACTCGTATAGTACCTTTAGTTTTTAGAATACATTATGCATATGAAATTATTTAAATATCTTGTTTTATGACCCTGAAGATTTATATGTTTTTGATTAGTAATAAAATTAAACAGTTTGAAGCATACATGACAGTTATTGTATTTTGTTAGAAAGTTTCTTTTGTTAAACATTATTATCAAATTGCAACAATTAAAGTTATGATTTTATAGACTAATATTAACAATAAGTTGATGTTTCTATTTTGATGAAAAGTATATTATGATATTTCTTATATCAAATAGATTATAGATAATATAATTATGAATACCCACATATAATGTTTTTTAATATTAATATAATATCCATATGTATAAAAAGAATATTATAAATAACATTAATAAATATTTTTCTCTTGAAAAATTAATTCAATATTGTATTACGTAGGTATATGCCAAAGAAAATTTTACACAAAATATATAAAATACAACTATATATTTCAGATTTTAAGACAATTCACCGTATACTTTCAGCATGGCCCCCACATCTTATCTCGAGCCCCCGTGACAAGATTTGTTTTGGTGGGGGTTAAAAGGATTAGTGCCGTAACTAGAAGCTCGAGGGTCACGGGGCAGAATGTGTGTGAGGGGGCCCCCGCTGAAACTTGAAGACCTTTTTAGGGTTCCGTAGAAAACTAGGAATCCTTATAGTTTCTCTATGTCCGTCCGTCCGTCTTCAAAAATTTTGAGATAATAAGATGAAATTTGGTATACGGCCGTAGATTAATGACCCAAAAACAGAAATGATAAGATTTTTGAAAATAAAAATTTTTTAGACCCCCCTTTCATAAAATGAAAAGTGTTTTCAAAAAAAAAATTTCACCTACACCATTGAGTGGGATGTCGTTAGAAAGGTCTCCTAAAATGCAACAGAAAATGTAACAGAAATTTTTAATTTTAACCCTTCGATCACGATGTATTTTCTCTCCAAAATCATCCCCCCTCTATTTTCTAAACTATCAATTTAAAAAATCTGAAAAAATTCCAGAACGTAGATTTTAATTAGTACTTTCACTGAAAATTATAAAGAACATTGTCAAAAATATTTTGGACCCCCCTTTCATAGACTGAAAATTGAACTTACATTTTTTTCCCCACTTACCCTATTGAGTGGGGTGTCATTTAATAGGTCTCGTAAAATGCAATAAGAAACGTCAAATAACTTTTTGATTTTAACCCTTCAGTCGCGATATAAATGCTTTTTTATGTCGCTGTCAGAGCGTCCCCCCCCCTCTATTTTCTAAACTATCGATTCAAAAAATCTGAAAAAAATTCAGAATGTAGTTTTTAACTAGTACCTTCACTGAAAATTATAACGAACATTGTCAAAAATATTTTGGACCCCCTTTTTATAGATTGAAAAGTGAACTCACATTTTTTTCATTTACCCCATTGAGTAGGGTGTCATTTGATAGGTCTCCTAAAATGCAATAATAAAAGTCAAATGACTTTTTGATTTTAACCCTTCAGTCACGAAAATTTTGAAAAATACTTTTTATAAATCGTATTGAGAATGACTACGGAACCCTATCTGTGCGTGCCTAACACGCACTTGCCCGTATTATTTTTTTTATATAGCTACCTATCTTATTAATTTTAACCTTTTTACACTGCTGTGGGGCCCCCATGCTCGGCTGCCCCGGTGGTAGTTACGGCGCTGAAATGAACATAATTTTGTTATTAATTTGTTTAAATGACATTTATTGCATTTTCAGTTAAAATAAAATACTAGGTGTAATTGAAAAAAATCTTTACTCATAATTTCTCTAAATTTTCGCCACTGTCTCCCTCCTGCTATAAACATTGAACACAAGCTTGTTGACCTGTGGGGTCATGAGTTTCAGAAATATAATAAAATTCTTAATTTTTTTTTATTTTTATGGTTTGATTTATCTTTCATAATTAATTGAATGGTGGATGATGTTGGACATATGTTCTTCTCAATAACTATTAATGTTTTAATGTTAGTTTCATTATAATTATATTAAATTATGTATATTTTAATTTTATTTGTTTTATGTGTTACTTTGACTATTTTTTAAACTACTGTTCACAATAGGTTGTACAAAAGTGATATGGCAATTATGAATTATATAAATATTAGAAAAAAATAGCAATTTTTTTAAACTGATACAAACAATTTAATTACTAGTCATTATAATATTTTATGTAGTAATCCTAGTTAGATAAAAATTTTATCTTTCATATTATCGGCTTCAAGATATTTAAAAAAACAATTTTTTTTGTATTATTTAAATATATTTATATATAAAATAATAACTTGCAATTTATTATAAGCCTTGCTAATTTGTCTGACAGAAACTACCATTGAAAACTACATATTCTTAAATTTTTGGATGAGGCTATATGCACTTATAGTATGTGCATACAATTGGCTATTAGCACTTACAGTATATCTATGCAATTGGCTATTTGCTATTTGCAAATGCCGTATGTGCATGTAATTGACTATTTGGACATACCACCAACCTAACGTACACCAATTAAACTTACCTTAACTTAACAACCTAATCTAATTTGGTACATATACAGTATGTGCAAGTAGCCAATTGCATGCATATACTGTAAGTGCAAATAGCCGCACTTTCTAAATTTTTTGTGCCCAAATTTATTCTACCAAATTGAAATATATTTATTAAATATTTATTTATATTTTCAGGTACGCTTATGGAATCAACAATAATCAACATCCAATAGTTGCACAACAAATAAACTCAAACAATAACAATACAGGGTTGATCCAAACAGTAGACCAAATAATTCCAAATGGACGAATCAGTCCACAGATGGACAGTTTGGGAACGACTGGAATACAAATACCACAAAGTATTCCAGAAATATTGGAATGTATCCTTTTTAATCAATATTATTTATAATTAGTTTTAAATTATTATTAATATTAGCAACCAGTGCAGTCACTACGTAAATTAATAACCAGTAACCAGTAAACAGGATTTTTAAAGGGGAGCAAGAATATACATATTTATCTATCATCACTTCTAGAAAATTGAATTTTACTTGCTTTCAAATTGTTAAATAATATTTTTAATTTCCACAAAACGACTTGTTAAAGGGGAGAGGGCACTACTCCCCCCTCTGGTTACGCCACTAACAACATAACAAAAACTGTTGTATTCAAAACATAGTTTTATGAAAAAAATCCATATTTATTATTATTAACATAAATATTTAAATAATAATAAATAATTTCTGCATAGAATTAACTTTTCACCACTAAGAGAAAATTTAAATATAGGTATTAATTATAAGTACATCTTCGACTACATGGTAATAAATTGTCTGTTGAATATTTATAATGAAATAAAATACAATAAAATATATATTTATGATCGTAAAAAGAGCATGGCAGGGTAAGCATGGGCGATCTGCCCCTGGGGAAAGTTGGGTCGATATTTTTTTTATAAGAAGGTATGACTAAAAGGTACTCATCTACAAACTATTGGGCCTCTGCCCCCACTAATTTTCCGGAAAATTTGAAAAATGTAATTTCGAAAAATATTTTTTTTTGCTATAACGGCTTTATAAATGTTGATCTCTGTGATATATGTTGTAGCTATACCTTAGTAGTATCATATCAATTTTTTTGAAAAATCTCCCATTAAAAATAAATAAAAATTTTGAAATTCAAAATTTTCAAAAAAAAATTTTTTTGCTTAAATGGCCTGGTACACCTACGAAATTTTTGTCATAAATACCCCTTCTTATGCACAAACACATATATTTTTTTCAAATTTCTAAATTGGGTGGACGGGGGGTAAAATTCGAAATGTTTACTGACCCTTATTTCTATAGTATGCATATACATTATACATGTATAGTATTGCTTGTATGTTGTAGGCTGGGTTAAATTAAAGAAAGTTTCGCGGATCGAAACGTAATAATCACTCTCATTAATACATACATAAAGAAACATTTTTTTAAATTTAGTCAAAATCTTGAGATTACGAATTAGGTCTAAAATTTCGAAAATTTTAATTAAGTGAATTTAAAAAAATTATTCTATAGAAATTCTCATAAATACCCCACATTCTTCACTAATACATATTACTTCTATTTTTTCCTTTAGTTGGACGAAGAGGGGCGCGGGTAAAAATGGTCATAAAATGTCAATCGGCTTCGGCCACTTTCGGCCAAAATTAGGCCGAAGGATTAACTATTTACTATTATTAATTTTTTTCGGATAAATGTTTCTTTTAATGAAAAAAATGGTTTTTCATTAGTTTAAAAAAAATATAGAAACAAAACAAAAAAATTCCACTAATATAGAGAAGACGGTGGCCGAAGCCGATTGATTGGTCTGCCAGTAGTGTTTATACGCGAAACTTTCCTTAATTTAACCTAGCCTTTTTTATGTGAACGTCCGATTAAACGATATATTTTTACAAATCTGTATTACGTATAACCACTACTGTCAGACTAATCAATCGGCTTCGGCCACCATCTTCTCTATATTAGTGGGATTTTTTTGTTTTGTTTCTATATTTTTTTAAACTAATGAAAAACCATTTCTTTCATTAAAAGAAACATTTATCCGAAAAAAAAAATTATAATAGTAAATAGTTAAACCTTCGGCCTAATTTTGGCCGAAGCCGATTGACATTTTATGTCCAGTAACGCACTGTCCATTTTTACCCCCACCCCTCTTCGTCCAACTAAAGGAAAAAATAGAAATAATATGTATTAGTGAAGAATGTGGGGTATTTATGAGAATTTCTATAGAATAATTTTTTTAAATTCACTTAATTAAAATTTTCGAAATTTTCGACCTAATTCGTAATCTCAAGATATTGACTAAATTTTAAAAAAATATTTCTTTATGTATGTATTAATGAGAGTGACTATTACGTTTCGATCCGCGAAACTTTCTTTAATTTAACCCAGCCTACAACATACAAGCAATACTATACATGTATAATGTATATGCATACTATAGAAATAAGGGTCAGTAAACATTTCGAATTTTACCCCCCGTCCACCCAATGTAGAAATTTGAAATAAATATATGTGTTTGTGCATAAGAAGGGGTATTTATGACAAAAATTTCGTAGGTGTACCAGGCCATTTAAGCAAAAAAAAATTTTTTTTTGAAAATTTTGAATTTCAAAATTTTTATTTATTTTTAATGGGAGATTTTTCAAAAAAATTGATATGATACTACTAAGGTATAGCTACAACATATATCACAG
The DNA here is from genome assembly GCA_949319165.1 of Sialis lutaria. Lineage (NCBI taxonomy): Eukaryota > Metazoa > Arthropoda > Insecta > Megaloptera > Sialidae > Sialis > Sialis lutaria. The sequence continues at coordinate 6,003,339 of OX439233.1, read as the reverse complement.
AGATCAACATTTATAAAGCCGTTATAGCAAAAAAAAATATTTTTCGAAATTACATTTTTCAAATTTTCCGGAAAATTAGTGGGGGCAGAGGCCCAATAGTTTGTAGATGAGTACCTTTTAGTCATACCTTCTTATAAAAAAAATATCGACCCAACTTTCCCCAGGGGCAGATCGCCCATGCTTACCCTGCCATGCTCTTTCAAATGGTATAAAAATCTATTATAGCTACAAACCATTTTACAACTACAACATATACGTCCATCTATCGGCAGAACTATATACTACTTATTTACTACAATGTGTTAGGAAGTTAACTTACCGACTTATCTTTGAATACAGTCCGTCATTGATAGTTAAAAAAATCTTTTTTTTTTTTTCTTCAGTTTTGGCGTTAGGGTAGGCCCTGTACAGCCACGACTATGATGAAGTATTATAAAAAAATCTTGTTCTTCGATATGATTGGCTCCATGTAATAATCGGCTATCACATTTCAAAAATTTATCGTCTGTAAAGAAATTTAATGAATGCCACCATTTCTTGGCATACTACACATGTTTCTTATTTTATAAATGATGTTTTATATATTCCAATACAATGGTTTCCTTTTTATAAAGCATTAATATTATCAATAATATTATTTTTATTATTATATCAGAGACGTATTTTACTACAGAATCATTTTTTATAAATTAATGGCCCTTTTGCGGGCCCCTCTTTTATTTATCAGTAAAAAATACACTTTTTATTAATAATAGTTTAAAAAATTAAATTGAAAAATTAACATTTTTTTAAAAATTAATGTTAAAATTTAAAAATAATTTATTTATTTTAAATATAATTTATTTATTAACTGTCATTTGACAACACTTTGTAAAATACCTTCTATAGAAAAGAATAGCTATGAAGATGAGCATTTAGCCGAAACATTCAACTCAAGAATTCTTAACAGGGTCCAGGTGGACCCCTTGGGGGTCTATGATAATTTTTTGTGTTTTAATTTTTTTATTTTTTTGTAATTACTTTTTTTAAACAAAATTATAGTATATTTATTTATGTTTTCTAGAATCTAAAAATGTAAGGGGGTCTATAAAGAAAATCCTTCTTTCAAAAGGGGTCTATGTAGGAAAAAGGTTGGGAACCCCTGCACTAAATCGACCATCATTACATGGTTTAATTGCTATAGAAGCTTTTAGAAACTTTTAGTAGATATAATTGAAACTAGGCAATCTTGGGCTTGAGGCAAAAGAGGGAAAGTATGATCCACCCTTTCTTAATTATTATAATTATTAATATTTCGATGAAATAATTGGTGATTAAAATTTTACATGAATTCATATTAAAAATGAAATATAATATTGGGTATTAAAATTCATTAAATTTGACAAAAAACGACTTTCTGAAAAACGTAATATTTTTTAATGATCGTTAATTGGTGTTATATACAATTAGCATTTCTTTTAATAAGTAATCGAACACAAAAAATAGAAAAATAAGAATTTAACTTTTTGTAGTGCTTTTCGTACATTTATCCATAGTTTCTATTCGGTGTTTTATTTTTTGAAAATTTGAGAAGTGGGAATAAATTAAGAAAAAAAAATCTGATCTAATTTATAAAATTCCAAAAATAATATGCAAAGGCTCTAGCCCATTAAGATGGTAAAAATCCCCCCTCAACGGATTTGGCTGAAATTAGGTACACTTATTTGTCATTATAAAAAAATAATTTTTCCCGAGTTACAAGACCTGAAACGCCCTCTGTCGTCCATAACCTCAAAAAATGTGTTTTTTCTTTAATATTTTTTTTCTCTGCGAGTTTTTAACCGAATTACTTGAAATTTAGACTGGTAATAGATTTTATAAAGATGAATGACCACATATTTTTAAAATTATTTTTGGCGCGAAATTTGAATTTTTATAGCAATAATAAAATTTAAAAGGGCCATATCTCGGCTCTCAGGGCCCATGTAGGCTAGATACTGCAATTACATGTGTATCTTATCAAAAACTTACATCTTGATTTTTTTCATAATTTTTGATTTGGTGCGCCGTCCTCAAAAATTCAAAAAACCATATTTTTCTGATTTTTTAGTTTTTAATTAATGTGATGAAATTATAAATAACATCTGTATAATTATATTTTCTCAAGAATGGCTTGCTCATAAAATGACCAAAAAAAATTATTGCCTCAAAAAAATTTCAAAAATCTCAAAAAAAGGTTTTCATCAATTAAATAAGCATTTAAATAAATATGAGTTAATCGTCCAGCAAAAGTTCTGTTTTTATTTGTATATATAAGGTTGGGCTAATTTTCTAACTGACCTCGATTACCCCCCCTATAGTACTCTCAATTCTAAGAAAAAACGCCCATGGAACTATACCTCTACATTTAACTTTAGTTCGCCGCATTTTTGATTGAAAATTTTATGTTTGATTCCCTTGAATTCAATATGTATACATGTTAATATACATGAAAAGTTACAATTTTGCATTGATTTTTTTTAGCAAAACAGCAACCCAATGGTTCTTGGGTACGAGGATTCCGAATTTGAAATCCATTTTTTTATTTTATTCTTGAGCGTCACCTGGTAGCCCAAGCAATAGACTGAAAAAAGAGGTCAAACTAAGAAAAAAAATACACCAAACTGAATTTTGGTGGAGACTTTTATTTTGATATTCTAAGCATAAACTAAAAAATAGCCCTAATTTTGGCAATGGGTTTTCGTTTTTAAGGGGTAAATGGGGCAAATTATATTTTATTTGCAAATATCTCAAAAATTACCAATTTTTCAAGGAACATAGTTATGAAGAAAATTGTAGCTTATAAAATTCTACACAAATAAGATATTTATAATTAAGAGCGCAGTGAAAAATCCTAATTTATAGGGGCAAGCAATTTTATGGTTGATTATTATAGATTTTTGGGCGTATAATTCGAAAAGAATAACTCGGTCTGGTGAAAAGTGGTGCGACTCCCTTAAAATAAATGTTGAAGGATGAAAACCACGTTTCCAAACATTTTTTCAATTTTTCACAAAATCGATGACGGGGTGTTTTTATGATTGATATTTGTTGGAGACACTATCACGATAGACGAATCGATTGGTACCACAAATACAGAATTTGTATATGGAAAACTCTTTCTCGAGGGTTTAAAAGACGTAAAGATGCTATTTCGGAGAAATTATTTTAAAAATTAATAATTTTTGTTAAAATCCTGATTGGCCTCAAATTGTTCTTGAAGTTCTAAAAAATAATGATCAACAATAATTTTTTTAAATATTACTTTTTTTACCAATGAAAGTCGGTAATATTTAGGGGTAAGAAACGATTTTCATTGGTTAAAATATTAATATTTTTAAAATATAATTTGCCCCATTTACCCCTTAAAAACGAAAACCCATTGCCAAAATTAGGGCTATTTTTTAGTTTATGCTTAGAATATCAAAATAAAAGTCTCCACCAAAATTCAGTTTGGTGTATTTTTTTTCTTAGTTTGACCTCTTTTTTCAGTCTATTGCTTGGGCTACCAGGTGACGCTCAAGAATAAAATAAAAAAATGGATCTCAAATTCGGAATCCTCGTACCCAAGAACCATTGGGTTGCTGTTTTGCTAAAAAAAATCAATGCAAAATTGTAACTTTTCATGTATATTAACATGTATACATATTGAATTCAAGGGAATCAAACATAAAATTTTCAATCAAAAATGCGGCGAACTAAAGTTAAATGTAGAGGTATAGTTCCATGGGCGTTTTTTCTTAGAATTGAGAGTACTATAGGGGGGGTAATCGAGGTCAGTTAGAAAATTAGCCCAACCTTATATATACAAATAAAAACAGAACTTTTGCTGGACGATTAACTCATATTTATTTAAATGCTTATTTAATTGATGAAAACCTTTTTTTGAGATTTTTGAAATTTTTTTGAGGCAATAATTTTTTTTGGTCATTTTATGAGCAAGCCATTCTTGAGAAAATATAATTATACAGATTTTATTTATAATTTCATCACATTAATTAAAAACTAAAAAATCAGAAAAATATGGTTTTTTGAATTTTTGAGGACGGCGCACCAAATCAAAAATTATGAAAAATATCAAGATGTAAGTTTTTGATAAGATACACATGTAATTGCAGTATCTAGCCTACATGGGCCCTGAGAGCCGAGATATGGCCCTTTTAAATTTTATTATTGCTATAAAAATTCAAATTTCGCGCCAAAAATAATTTTAAAAATATATGGTCATTCATATTTATAAAATCTATTACCAGTCCAAATTTCAAGTAATTCGGTTAAAAACTCGCAGAGAAAAAAAATATTAAAGAAAAAACACATTTTTTGAGGTTATGGACGACAGAGGGCGTTTCAGGTCTTGTAACTCGGGAGAAATTATTTTTTTATAATGACAAATAAGTGTACCTAATTTCAGCCAAATCCGTTGAGGGGGGATTTTTACCATCTTAATGGGCTAGAGCCTTTAAAATATTATTTAAATTATTCTCAAAAATTGGGGAGTTCATTTAGAAAGAGACCCTTACCGGCCTTACCCAACAGGGATATTAAGAGTATTTAAAGATATAAAGAAATTTTCGGGCAATTACTTCTCTAGTTTAATGGGGGGGGGGGGGGGGTAAGTAATATAATTTTTAAAAGTAAAATCTACTTTTATTTTTATATAATTTGTATGTTTTTATGCGTTGGTGGCAATATTGAAAGACAGGGGAATCCCCATAATAATAGTTCAGATGTTTTATAAATAATTTTAAAATAAAATCTGTAATGTTGTAATTAGTAAAATAAATATAAACACACATTATTTATTATAATATGGGTTCCATATTTCTAGAACCACGTATATTACAAACATAAATATAGATTTATTTCTAGAATTTTTTCGCTATAACAAATGTGTTTTATACAAGGAAATTTTCTGTATGTATACCAAACATAACACTGCTCTGTTTTTACATCGAACAAAGATGGCTTATTGTTTAGAATTTGTTAACATAACATATTCCTTCTTTATTTAAACATACAACCAGAAACGTCATATATAAGCCTACTGTAAACAGTCATATAAAACAAAGACATCTATATATAACACTCATTATATGTCATATATCTTTCTTTGTTTATTAATTCGCATAAAACAAACGATCTTAAGAATTCATGCAAGAAATGGTTGCAAAAAGAAATACAAATATTACCATACGAGCTAAGAGTGCATTCTATCTTTGTTGGCAAAAATCGAACGCGTACAGGTACGATATACAAAAAGTACTTTTGATATATTATTGCAGCTCGTACGTTATAAGTTTATAATACTTTTAATATCGATAACTACTTGTTGCATCTGACTTGAAGTTTTGTGAAATTTTAAGTACAAAGTTTGTGTAATAAATTAGTTTATAATTACAAAGTTTTATGTGATTTTTAAGTAATGTTTTAAGGTTAGATCCAATTTTTGACATTCGGTTAAGTCTAAGTGCTAGTGAATTTTACTTTTTTTTATTGAATACCGTGTGCTGTATTTTATATTTATTATAAGGTAAGGTGTTTTGATTTGCTATCAGAATTTAAAAATTTGGCGCCATATGTTTATCTGTTTATCTCTTTTTGATTTAATTAAAAATGTATTTCTATCTTTTTTTAAAAGAGATATGTTTTATGACGTGGACAAGAATGCATGTAAAATTCAACAATGATAAAGAAATGTTATAAAAGGGCAGGGCCGTAACTAGTGACTCGGAGGGCCCGGGGAACAAAAAGTATAATTATGTAAAATATAAATTGAAGACTTTTTTTGCTATGCTTATCTTCATAGCTATACTCGGGGGCCCGGAGAATTACCCCGACTGCTCCGGTAGGGCGTAGATACCTTGATTTTGATATTTGGATTTTATATTACAAAGTTAGGTATTTATCTTTTATGCCGACACCGTACTATATTGCATTCTATGCATTTTGTAGTTCTATGTTTGGTCTTATTTGACATAATTAACCCATTAAAACCCATAAAGATTTTTTTTAATGAAATAAAGTACATATTCAATATATTTAACGAAATATACAACACAAATTTTTTTTTAATATTTAGAAATAAAATAAAAGTGTGTACTTAAGCGAGTATATGGGGCAGATATGAAGTCTATTTTGTGCGAGACTGCTTTTCTGATATCATTTTTACTTAGATAAATTTCATTAAAAAGTCATGTTATATTTATATTTAAGTTATTTCATATGATTAGAACAAAATTCGAAATCACATGCTTTAGTTGGATAAAATATATTAGCATACCACGTACTTTTCATATACAAATAATTCAGAACAATTAAAACACGTTTAAACACTTATGAAACTCATAACGTTAACAAATTTTGTTTGTTGCACTTACCAACTGATTTTTAAGGAAATATTGTAAATTAATATCCATAGACAGCAGCACTAATTATAAAATGAGGTGTACACAAATGTGTACGGCGGGCGTTAATGGGTCAAGTTGAAATTGAGTCCATTTTTTTAATTAAAATAAACCTCAGCTTCGTCATAGAAGATTAGGGCCAGTAGAGATTGCTCTAAGACCTAAGGGGCTATTCAAGTATTAAGCACATATTCGTTGACCCCCTTTATGTAAGATAAAATAAGAATATTATCATCTACCCTTTACGCCACTCTACGGCCTTTTCTTCGTAATAGATAATATGTAATACACTCATCTCGCGATGTATCGACCTTTGATTTACCGACAGGCCAAACGCGCGATTGACCGACATTCTCCTATCCCCTCCATAATACTACCGTGATTGCTATATTTCTGCGCGAAATTTAAATTCCCCAATCAACTTTGAGGTTGGCACGATGGTGGGGGCCCCTTTCGATGTCGTCAAATCAAGCGGTTGAATTACCAACAACGTCGGTAATTCAAGCGATGAGTGTATATAAATTATCCTGTATATCTTTTATCACTAAAAGAAACGGGATATGATGAGAAATTTGTTTTTTCTTAAAAATTGAGAAATTGTAAATGAAGATGGCCATGGGTAGAAACTTTACTCCCGTTTCCAAAAATAAAGAAAAAAAACCCAAAGCGTATTTTTAAACTAATTAAAATATGTTCGGAGTTAAAAAACTGACGAAATTTTCATATTAAAAGTTTTTAAACATAATTATACATACCTATACGTAAAAAAATATGAAGAGTATTAAATTAAAAAGAAAATGTTCAAATGCGATAACATATTTTATTTGTTTATTTTTACCGAATACCATAAAACCGTTGTTTAAAAGTAATATAATATTCGATTTTAAATTAATTATAGATATTTATTTCATATGACTTAACCCATTAGTGCATAATGTGTCTTATAATGGACGTCTAAATTTTTTTTTTTTTATCGTCACGTTTGCAAGTCTGGACTTGTTTGTATGTAATTGTTGTTCCTATATTGACAACAAACAACCCCTTTACAGTAGTTTAGTACATTTTGATTTGAGAAGTGTTTTAGTGCCAATTAAATGGATCCCAATTTATGCTCTACGCGAAACGGGGGGTTAGTATTTTTTTTTAATATAATACAATTAAATATTGTGATTTTTGTAAATGCTATTACTTTTATATGATTATCTAGAATATTTTTTAACAATGAAATATATTTTTTTCTTTTTATTTTATTACAAAAAATACGTTATTTAGTTGCATCCCTTATAATGGACACTATGCATAGTGACTATAAAAACTTTTTTCAGATTATCTCTTCATCAGAAGAATATTACAACGTCCGAAATAATTACTTTATCTATATGCAGGAAAATCTAAAAAAAATATATAGGGGGTGGGGGGTGATGACTTGATGACCTAGACCTTATCAGATTGACCAAAAAAGTAAGGGCATTAGGTAGTTTTTTTCACTTTTAGCTATTTTGGATAGTCATGTCCATCTGTAAATTTTCAATCAATTAGATCTGCCCCCCCCCCCCCCCCCCCCAAATATAAAATATATTTTTTCACAAGTACATTATAGAATCGGATATTACATCTATTTTCTCGATGTCAGGGGGGTAAGTATCCCAATACCCCTCCCCCCCTGTAGATGCTCATGCCTATAATGGTGTGGGGTTCTGTAATTAAGAAAATCTCGTACACTCGGTATTATTCTAAACACTTTGTGGAGCTTTAAGTACACCCCTGCAAAGTTTTTTTTGTCAAACATGTCTATATTTCCGAAAATAGTAAAATATAATTCACGCCCATAAAGTAAAACTACTATTTCTTACAAAAATGATGAAAATAAAAAATCGAAACAACAAAAATTGTTACACCGTTAGGGAACGTCCATAAACCACGTAACGTTTTTTAGGGGGGATGGGGGTCCAGCTAATTGAAGGATTTTGTTACATGGGGGGAGGGGGGCCAAAAAATTCTAGAAAAAGGGGTTACGTGGTTTATGGATATTCCCTTAGGCGCGCGACGTACATGCGTAGACCAGCCGTTTTTGATTCGTTATAACTGAAAACACCGGGCTAAAAAATTGCAACTAAGTAACTGATAATATGTAAGAATTCATAATCGACAGTTACTCAAAAGGGCACGTGCTCAAATACAACGTGATTTTTATTATTACAGTTTTTATAGTAGTGGTCTACGCATGTATGCCGCGCGCCTAACGGGGGGTTAAGTACCCACAATGCATAGAGTCCATTTAAATGGACATGCGATATTGGCTAATCTAACAATAATTAATTTTTTTTTATCTAGAAAACATTTTTTTAACATTAAAATAAAACGTTTTATAAAATCAAAACATTTAATTTTGAAAAAATAAACTTCATGCACTAATGGGTTAATAGGCATAGATATAAAAATTAGGGTAATTAAAAAACAAGCAAAATTAAATAATATTTTTTATGAAATATATTTTTATAATACAAACTTTTTGAAATCGGTCCCTTCTCCTACACGCCCCCTTCTTTAAAATACCACTATTAGATGGAACCATTTTTGTGTTTAGAATTAACACTGTGTTACACTTGTAACGTTTGGACCGGGTCAGATCGGATCGGTCCGGGATTGGTATACATCGGACCGGGCTCGGGTCGGCAAATTAAAAAAATATATATCTTCGTACCAGGTCGAGCTGTTTTTTAAGGCCCGATCAGATCTCTACTTGCCTGAATTTTGATAGAAGTATAGTAAATGGTGGACTAATAATAGATCTGAGTTATGAAAATAAAATAAAGTTTTTGGTGCTTTTCGTGGGGGACAGAAGAGATAACACATTTTTTTGCCAGTCCAGCCACCCTGTAGTTAAGCCATGCGATATAGCAAACAATATGTGAACTAAGTGTCCGGACTGTTGTCCATGTTGCCGTATTTTATTTCTTGACGTGTCAATTCTCATGTTGAAATTGTTCTTGAAACATTTCTGAAGAATACTTCCACATCCACATGAGAGTCAAAACGTCAAATACGATAACGTGGACAACAACCTTAGGAAGTATATTATAAGAAAAATAAACAATAGTTATTTAGTCTTCTATCAACTGTTTTTTTTTACCAATCAGAGCTCTTAAATAATACTACATAGTATCGCATATGGTCTAAATTCGACCAATATTTTACCTGCCTTAACGGCAACATACATAAATGATTTTTTTGTATGCACATCTATGGTACAGTACCTTTTTAATGGTATAAATTTTTATTTCCTTCTTTTTATAATAACTACAAAAAATCGTTCAAATAGGAAACCATTTTTTGTAAAATCGAGTATTGTTATTATTATTTTAAAAATATCCTTTATTCGAGTTAATATGTATTCTAAATAATGTACATATGTATTGTTGTATTTTTAAGTTAATATTTATTATTATCATTAAGATTATTCCTTAATATTTTAACAGATTTAGGTTTGAAAACAGATATAGAAAACAAGTTTTATGTACAGGAAGCGAAAGACATGGTTTCTGTTATAAAGAGACTTATTGCTGACGGTAAGATTGCTTACATTAATTAATATTTTGCATGTATTAGTTTTTTATAATAAATTATTTTGTATATGTAAATATCAAAGGTACATTATATATCAAAACGATTGCAAATAGATTTTTTGTGTAGTTAAAACGAAAATTATAAAACGGATTTCAAAATGGCGACAGTCAGTTTTGAAATAATTTGAAATACTTCTCAAAACTAACAAATTCAATGTTTCATTTATTTGTAAAAAAAATCTTTTAAATTAAAACAGTGAAAAGTCACTGATGATCACTGAAAAATCAGTCGATAATCACTGAAAAAGCAGTGGAACATTGTTGTAAGGACCCTCAAAATGGCTGAAATCACTGTTTATGATCAGTGAGAACTGGTATATACCATTTTTTTTTCAATGACTTTTACTTTCACAGATGGAATCAGTGAAATTCTCACTGATTCACTTTATGAGAGTACTTAGCCTCATTAGTGATTTTATTTTTCTCTGACTACCCCCATGGCTCTTTCTAGTCTATGTTTGGTTTTGCTATATTTTTATAGTAAGCAAAACAAATTGATTTCTACCAATTGTCAAAATGATCTGCACAATTATAAAACAATTTTTTTGATATTATTAAATTATTCAATTATTTTTTATATCGGGTGTTCAAAATAATACGTTCTGAATTTTTATTTCGAAAAGTAGGTAGGTAAAGCTGTTTACACAAAAAATTTTTACATGAAAATTACAATCAGTTTGGATGTTTGGAGGGGGTAATACCATAATATTTTATTTAATGGTAACATTTTTTTTATAAATTAAAACCTATATTTTTGTTTTAAGCGAAAAAAACATAAAACATTTTTTTAAACTAACTAAATTTTTTTATTATACTTGTGATTATTAAATCAACTGTATTTCTAATATTTTTCTGTAAATTAATGTATTTTGAATGACAAAATTTATTTTAAATGAGTAGCCATTAATCTCGCCCAAGGTGCCAAACTTGCTAAGGTCGACTCTGACTACATGGATTACAGTAATACCGGAATAACAGATTTTTTTTAAATACATAAAAATATCATGATACTGCCCTCTCTAAATTTTAAGAAAATATTTTTTGTAAACATCTTATTTTTCGAAATAAAAATTCGTATAGTTTTATTTTGAACATAAATCAAAAATGCCTTGCTTTATCTGTCCACTACCCGTCTTACAAGCAAGCAACGAACGAGTGTGCATGTCATATACACGTACGACGTACATATATCTTTCTTTTCTCGTGTTCTACATATTATATTTATTCATATTTCCTATTTGCTCTCTAGTCTAGTCCTTGTCATTTTCACATTTTTCCTTATATATCATCGTTATAAACTTCAAACTGGGAGTTGAAAATCGTTTATATTATTTATAAACATTCTAAAAAGGGTGAAGTAGGGTAAAACTAATATTTTTTTTCTATGTAATTGAAGTAGTTTACTATCTCTTGATAGTGTTATATATTTTATTTATTTCCTACTAATACTTCTACCCCTAATTTTCTTGAATATAATTCACTAGTAAATGATACTGCACTGTATTTATTTTTTTAATTTGTTAAACGTTTAATTTTTTAAATGAATGGCATTTTGTATACCTAAATAATTGGACGATATAAAAAAAATTGTTATATTAATAAAAATTGTTACTATATTAGCCCCGAACAAGTGGGGTAAATGTCATAAACTGCCACTCGATTTTCATTTGTCTTTAATCTTTAGAAATTCTAAATTAAAAATACTATGGCTAGGCCATAAAATGCACACCCATTAAACATAAAAAAATGTATTAACTTATAATATCAAATAAATACGGTACAGGTATGTACAATATAATTGGTGAAACTTAAAAGGATGTTTGAAAAAAAGATTACTTGGTAAGTAAAGAGGTAATTAATATTATATAAATAATAATAAATATATAATATGAAGTTTATCACTCATTAAGATTTTTTAGAAAATCAACAATGAATCTTGATATCAATCGATTATTACCTTTTTTTATTTAAATTTAGGATGTATTGTAATAAAACAATCATTTTAATTTACAATTTTTATATAACATATTTTTTTTGTAAAATGTATAAAGTAAATAAATTAATTAATATCTAATAATAATTAAAAAGATAAATACATCCACATATTGCAGCGATAACAGCTGTGTTCACCTGATGTCTAGCATTTAAAATGAAACAACAATGTAACGTTTATAGGTTATATGACGTATATTTGTTTTAAAAATGCAAACTTACCAGATTTTATCATGATTAAAAAGATTGATTGGCTTTGAATAAAATAATTAAAATACAGCACGTATCGATGTACATAGTACATGTATTTATATATTAATTAACACAATATAATAATTATGGAATTTGAAGTGACATATGAAGAAATAGCGCCTACTACTATTAATAAATTATAAATAGCAACTACTCTATTTGTAAAAATAATTCTTGTTAAAATATGAATTTTTGTTTAAATAAACTGCAAATTTCGTTACTTCTAGTTATCCAATTTTGTTGAGTTTTAATAGGGTTCTATTCTGATAATAGATGAAGTGAATTCAAAAGGATTGGTGCAAATTTATTTCGAATTGTAGCCTGTAGTTCGGCGTTTCTATCAAAAAAGCGGGTTATATCGACAAATTGAACTTTATTTATATTTTTATAACAGAAAATTAAAACCGATCGATATTAAACTAAGTAAAAATGAAGACTGTAATGTTTTCTATCAGAAAATGTAAAAATTTAAGTGGGTTACAGAAGAAATTTAAGATATAATACTCATTTTATCAATTTATATACGAAAAAAATTTTTAGGACGAGAGTAGAACACACTTCCAAGCAGAGCCTGCTTGGGGTGTGCAATACATTTTTACCTATTATGATAGTACAGTAAGACCTCGTTTAACGCTATTTCTGTTTAACAATCAAATATTTAAGTGTCAAATAACGAAGATCCTTCTATGTCAACTGTCAACATAATCACTAAAATATTTTTTATTTTCATGATTACTCATTATTAAAATATTTATAATAAAAATAAAAGTTACCAAAGTATTAAAAAAATATTTTATGATATTACTTTTACATTGTTTACATTTAAATATTTACAAAATGTCTTGTTACAAATAATTTTTTTAATCGTTATTTAACTGTTTCACTTACCCCCATTATTTACTTGTTAAGATATAACTCCCGCTAACGCTGTATCTATCATCTTATAGCGCTGACATTTCCTGGAACGTATCCTTCGCATTAAGCAGGGTCTTACTGTTATTCAAAAAAAAGGAACACATATCTACTATAAAGCTATGAAAAACAACGTTTAAAAGCTGTCTAAAAGAGACCAACAGGTCTCAAAAGACAAATTTATTATAAAAAAATAAAATAAAGTTATGCACTAAAAATTAGCAAGACATAGAATATACAATATTAACGGTGAGGTTAGCATTTATCCCACTTTACCTTATTTTTTTTTTTACAATAATAAGTAGCCAATAGCTATCATTATAAAGCAAATATTTAAATAGTAATATTTAATAAATATTTTCCAGTTTACCCTGCAAATTAATAATAGAAATAAGAAAAATATCGAACATAAAACTACAATAGTAAACATATTTGCATTACCAATAAATTTAAAATACAAGCAAAGAACAATACAGTTTTGTATTGTTTTTATACATAAATTATTCACGTACATTATTTCAATGTATGGATATACAATATACATGTAACATGTAATATGCAACTTGTTGATATAAGCTTTAAATTGTATGTAGTTCTTATGTTTTGTAGACTTTATACATCCTCTGATAGAATAATGAGAAACTTTATATGTTGACGAATGTTTGTTTCCATATTATTAAAGAAATTCATGTAAATAATTACGGTATGGTTTCTTTTTACGCGGTAGATACGTTCCATAGCAAACCGTATATAAAAAATCGCAATTGCAAAGTAAGGCCTATTTCACACATATACGGTTTCATTCGGTTCGGGTCGTTTTCGGTTCGTTTTCGGTCGCTGCCGACAAGTGTGAAACGATGATTCAGTTTGTATTCGGTACCTAATAGAAACCGTACAGAACTGAATACTCCCTCCACACGGACAGATTTCATCAGGTTTCAATTCCTGTCCATAGGGAACACAAAACAATGAACGCGTTCACACATACTCGGTTTAGTTTCGGTTTTTACCTAATAGCGAGTGTTATTTTTTTTAAGTTTTGTCGCAGATTTTCTAATAAAATGAGCGGTTTTCTAGATGTTGATGTGGATCGTCTTCATGCTCTTTAGCTTCGGGAAAATAGTGTAGAATGCTTCAAATTCCTACTGTAAAGTGATGAGAGGGTGCTCGCAATTAATTCTAGTATTCCTCTTTCATTTTTTAATTTTTTTATAGAGAAACAACATGGCAACAACTTGCTTTCTCTCCATGATAACTACTAAGTTTACGGAAAAAAAACCTAATATGGACCGTATGAGAACCGTGTATGTGTGAAAGGGTTTGATTCGTTTTCGGCTGAAACCGAAAACGAACCGAACCGAATGGAACCGCGTATGTGTGAAACAAGGCTAAGGGATACGTTTAATAATTTTTTAAAACCGTGTTAAACAAAATCAATCAATTAAAATAGGTCTATTTTATTTTATTTATTTAATTTCATTGAAAAGTAACAATACAGTAGAAACCGGTTATAACGACATCGGTTAATACGAGGTTTTAACGACTCAAAATAAAAGTCCAACTGAATCCTATATATGTAATTGCATTTTTACCGGTTATTACGACTATCCGCTTTTTACGACCAATATGACCGGTCCCTTCGATGTCGTTATAACCGGTTTCTACTGTATTTTTATATTGTTTATCAGAATTATCGTCACTATCTGAAAAACTCGGCACCGTTTGTGAACAGGTGTGAAATCTTGTTAGATGAAGAATTTTTAATAATAATAAAACGTTTACATATTAAAATTCCTTGAATTGCTAGCCTTCATTTGATACCCCACTCGTCGAAATGGGGAATCCCTAAATTTAGTACGCGTAAAAAGAAACCCTTCTGAATTTTTATTAGAATCAGTGGAAAGTCACTGATTCAATAGTATAAGTACAGTTGTCTTATATAGAAACCAGTTTTTTTGACGAAGTAGTTACCTCTCGCTAGAGAAGTGTGTTTCCAAATTATTTATAATTACTAAACCAGCACAAAACTTTTTAGATGCAGTATGTTAGGTTAGATAAGTAAGGAACAAAAAATTCGTTGAAAAATGTCAATTTTGTAATTTTGTTAACCAACATTTGTCTATTAATTGTAATTAACAAAATCTTCTTAAAATTTACCGAAAAACAATAAAAGTTTATTTTTTTTTCGGTCTATGGCCAGATTAATATCTGGCTCGAAAAATTAGTTCTTTGTCTTTTTCTCATAAAATTTGATAGGTAGCACATTTGTTCGAAAAGTAAGTCTTCTTGGTCTAAACACAGAATTATTGCTTCCTCGCAATATCGAAGATACGAGAAGCTACGTTATCGTTTTAAAACGAGAAAAAAAATTTGTTCTCCGATTTCAAAAATTTTACTTTATTTATCCGTTTCAGGTCAAGACAAACACTTTTTGTTCCGTGTCTGTCTGTCTGTGTGTGTGTGTGGCTGTGTGGCTGTGTGGCTGTGTGGCTGTGTGTGTGTCTGTCCCTGTCCCCCAATCCTTGTCACACGCTTAACTCATGAACCACTGAACCGATATTGATGAAACTTGGTTGGTTGGTTTGGTCTGGCTTGAGGACGGTCCCATTTCAAAATAATTAAAATTGTGTGTAAGGGGGAGGGGTGACATCCAAAAAGATTTATTTTTTGAAGATATCTCAAGAAAGACACATGTTACGTGAAAATTTTATAGAACCTTTTTTGTAGAGCATTCAATTCTCTATAATATAGGTTACCTACTTTTGTTATAAAATATTCCCTTACAAAGATCTATCTCAATTTGACTTAAGAAAATCGTCATTTGTTTTTTTAAAACTGCTATTTACTTTGACATATTAAATGTCATTTTGACGTTTTAAATGTCATTTTGACATTTGTTTAGCAGAAAAATAATGATTTTGATTGAAATTATCAAAAAATTCAAAATATACGACATAATAACCAGGCGCGTATTAAGAAAAATGTCAAATTAATTTTTTTTATTAAAATCGTATGAAAATTAAATGGTTAACCAATGACAAGCAGTTGATCTGAATACTTTATCGGTTTTTATTTAAATTGTTCAATAATTAACTACCTTTGATGAATTTAGCACGAGGAAGCACCGTGCATTTACAAGGCAGAGTATTTAAATCATAACACATTTTTATTTTAATAAATTATTTTTTAAAAGTACCTATTTTAAAAGATATATAAAAAAATTGTAGGGTACCCATCTTCCTTATTTCGCAACTGTTACATGCTCGATTAACTTCATAAAATCTACAGAAAAAAATATATAATTAACGTAATATTTATTTAGTAATAACAAATGTACAAAACACCATCCATTTTGTTTCATAATCGAAGTATTTGTTAGATAAAAAAATAGTTTAATGATAGTTTTTATTTATGTAAGTTCACGTACATACTTAACTTAAGTACCTATGTAGGTACATACATTGATTTGTTTTAAATTAATTTGTAATAGTTTTCTTCATACTAAAGACAGATTGGTCAATTTATTTTTATTTTTAATAAATAACTGTTCGTAGAATTAGTAAGTTGCATTTTTAGTATTATTTACTTAACCATTTTGAAATATGTTTATAATTTTTAATAATAATAATAATAACAATAATAATAAATTGTTGTTGAAAGATTACATTATATGGTCAACATTTTTAGGCAAGCAATACGCTTATTATAATATTAATATTATCTAATAACTAACAGCATCTAGAATAAAATATGTACCTATATCATTTACATATTTCATTTCTTATACACCAATACCTCACTTTGCGTCGTGGTTACGTTCCAAAAAAACACGACGCAAAGTGAATTATGATTTTCTATAGCAAACCATGTAAAGATCGAAGATAGGTTCCAAGGTTACAAAAATATTACATTGAAAGAAAGTAAACATTTAAAAAACAAAAATAATATAAAATTTTATTACATACATACAAAAAACAAAAAAAATATGAAATATGAAAATAAAACTGTATTAAAATTGCGTTGATTCATAGTTATCTATAAATTCATAGTTACTCTCGTTTTAATTAAACACCGATCCTATTAAAATTAAAATCACAACAGACAATTGACAATTTTAATTCAACAATGAAATTCTGAATTTGTCAATGTTTAATATAATTACAAATTAGGTTGGTGCACTTGTGACATGAGATGCATATAGTATATTTAAAAAAGTTAATTGTAGTCCTCTTTTCAGTGTAGTATATAACATTAGTCAAACAGTGTACATAGTTGATACATGTCGTTGCATCGTAAAAACCACATAACTAAATATAATAATATAATAAACATTTTATAGTTACTCTCGTTTTAATTAAAAAATAAATAAATAAAGACTCGAACCCAAAACAACGCAACTTCGAAAATCTAACGACGCACAGTCAAAATTAGTACTAATTCAGCAGCGACGCAACTTCGAAAAAACGCAAAATGAAACGACGCAAAGTGAGGAATTGGTGTAGTCACTATTCAATATAGTATTTTTTTTAAAGACTGCAGTGGTTTCCTTGTGATTTGACGGTATGAATCGTGAATCGTACCGTCAAATCCCCAGGCAACCACTGCAGATTTAAATGAAACTGACTATAGACCTGAAATGTTCTTATAATTTTACGTATTTTACTAGCTGATAGAATCCAGTATTACTCAAAAATTAAAAATATAAATATTCATTGCTCAGCTGATTTGAGTGATAGCGTGATGGTTTGAACTCTATCAGTGCTTCTTAAACTTTTTGACGTCGCGGCCTCCTTACAGCTCATATTGATAACTCACGGCCCCCATTTTTTTTTTTGAAACACAGAAGGGTTAAAAAAATATTGTTTCATTTATATAATTTTAGCAAGTGCATATTTGAACATTTAAACTTATTTAACGATAGTAAATTTATTTGTTATATTCGTGGTTCTTCGCGGCCCCCTTGTGAGAAGGCCAACGCCCCCTAAGGGGCCTCGGCCACAACTTTAAGAAGCCCTGCTCTTTATCACTACATTAGTTTTATATATGATGAAGTTTCATCAAAATCGGTTCAGTAGTTTTTTTAGATTACTGCGGCAAAAAAAAGTATATACATAAACAATTTTAATAGGACTTATTTAATTGAAACTAATTATGTAGGCTCTTGATGATGACTTCTTGTGAAGTCGAAACACATTTTGAGTGACATTTTATTTAGTTTTAGTGAAAAATAAGGCTTATGGAATGATTTATTTACTACTTAATTTAAAAATTAATTAATTAATTTGATATTTTTATGAATTTGGAAAATGAGTAGAAAAAGTATCAAATAAAGTAAAAAAAATATAATTAATTCACATGTTAATCACAATTTAATGTAAAGAGCATTAATCTCTCATTGAACAACCTGTAGAGCACATCGAGCTGTAAGAAAATGCTGACAATAAATATGATGTGTATTTTTCGCAATGTTACAGTTTTATTAAAGGAAACGACTTGCAATTTTTTTTAAGTTCAAAGAAACTGTTTTATGCATTAAAAGTTAGAATAGTTAGTGTGGCTGTGTGAACGATATATAAATTATTAATAAGGTTAGATATTTTATCTTATTCTTTAATTAAATAATTTCCGACTTATCGAATTTAAAGATATAGAAAATTTATTTTACTTATCTTCTTATTGATTGATTAATATAAATAAATAATAATTTTAACAATTACTTAATTTATATCAGGGGTGACCAGCAATTCGATTGCGAACTACCGGTCGATCGCGGTCTATAATTTGATGAGGTCAAATTTTGGTTATCCCTGATGATTAATTAATTATTTTTTAGATTATTTTGACAAGAAAACTCTATTTTTTAATGTAAGTTTAATGATTTAAAAAAAAAAATTTCTTTGTGCACTTACCTGTAATGACAATTTTTATCGAAACATAATATGGTTATTTTTTTTCTAATAAAAGTGAACTTACATATAATAATTTAATTAAAATTTGTTTAAATAAATGAAACTATTAAAGAAATTGTACGTAGATACTGTACTTTTTTACATAAAAAACAAAATACAGTAGAAACCGGTTATAACGACATCGGTTAATACGACGTATCGGGTTTAACGACTCAAAATAAAAGTCCAACTGAATTCCATACAATTGGTATTTTTACCGGTTATTACGACTATCTGCTTTTTACGACCAATATGACCGGTTTCTTCGATGTCGTTATAACCGGTTTCTACTGTTTATCTAATTAGTTTAAACAATTTTTGTTATTTACAACTGCAATTAAAATAAATAAATAAAACTAAATCTAGTTAATCTTGCATTAAAACTTATCTTAGAGATGCCATAAAATGTATTAAATATAAATAAAAATATTTTTTGTTCGGTGTTTTGATACATTTATTTTAAAATGTAAATAAAAATATATTTAATCTGTAGATAAATTAGTGCATTTTTTAATAAAACGAAAATCAATCTTTAATATTACTATTTATTAATTTTTTATTGTTGCTTGTTTCAGGACATAGATTCGAAGTTCCAGAAACAGTAAATTTAGTTTTGGAACCAGGAATTTGGTAAGTTGTTTTTATTTTTATAACAAATCCTTTTATTCATCAAATTCAGGCAAGAACAGTCTGTATGTAAATTTCGTTATTTAAGTGTCTATTATATTAAGCGAGTTTGCAAGCTACAAGCCAGCGAATTTAGAAACTGCTAGTAAACTCGCCCAATCATGTTCACTAACTATCAAGCATATTGTAAACAATCTTCTACAAAAGTTCAAAGCCGGGCTACTTTACATGCTACTCGCTGGCGTGTGGGCTTGTTAGCTAGTAAACTAGACGTGTGTCATCATAGTTGCTAGTGAACTAGCTGTGAGTATTCCAGTGGTTCAAGTAGTTTAAACTCGCTAGCTAGTTGCTAGTGAGCGAGTGGAATGTTTTGTGTGTTATCATTACTATCGTACTAGCTGACTCGCTCACTTCTAAACTCGCTTGTAAACTCGCTTAAGGGGTTACATACAGTCAGAAGGCCAAAAAGGGTTTTTTCAAGAATTTTTTGAAGAGAAACTATTAAATTTATTAATGTAAAAATGTGTACACATATTATGATAACTTTTAATTGTATTTTTACATTTTTTATTTGTAAAAATAATAATTTCGAAAGCTGCTACAGCTGTTCTCCAGGAGGTCCTCTCAAAAAAGGCGCCTTGCGGTGACCACGATATCTTTGAACTGGATCATTTAAAATAAAAAACCCAAACGGATTTCGTTAAAATAATGTATAATCTTGTACTTAATCAAAGGAATAAGCAAAATAAATTTTTTTGGCAAAATGGCGGCTTCTCAAACAAAAAATATTGATTTTTGACAAAAATTTTGACCTTCATTTGTTTATAAAAAAATATTTATCGGTAAGATAATTACCAAAAAATATACTTAAGAAACTTGTGTTAAAATTTGAGACTGATCGGTTCAGCTGTTTCCGAAGAATCGTGGTCACCGACTTTAAAAACTCAGATTTGAGAAAAACGCGCTGCCGCTCCGACCTCCTACATTCAAACGCTCTGAGACGTCTTTACAAATATGCGTGTAACTTCGACAATAATCGCCGGATTGACTTGAAATTTTCTGTGTGTGTACTTAAATATATGTACATTACGAAAATGAAATCAAAAAAATCGATTTTTTGAAAATTCTAACTGTATATAACCCATAAATGTAATCGAACTTTAGCTTCAATGTTTGTAACGCACGATCGTGATGCACGCTTCGTGTATTCTCAACTTTCGGGTAGTCCGTACTTAGATAAACAAATATTAAGTTATTAATATATGCGTTGATATTCTATATTATCCCTACTAGTTTATTTTCCCGCATCAAAAATGCCAAAAAAATAAAATACTATTTATAACATTTGAATATGTCTTCGTGGTGACGTCAATTCCTGCACCAATGTTGATTGGTCAAAGAGTAGATGAGGCTACCTTGTCTTTATTATATCTTGAATATGAATTAGTTGGATTAAATAAATATTTTAAAGTATAAATAAACTTATTTTATATATTATACAGAGTAGCTAAGGTTAACCAACTTTATCATATTATTATTTAAGTATACGTACCTATATATTTATTAGGGTGTTCCAAAAAAAGTCGATAATTTTTTTTTTCGATTGCATGTGAAATTCTTGTTATATATGCTATAAAAAAAATTCTGTAAAAATTTGAGCCCTTAATATCAACTTGAAGAACTCCATCACCGAATTTGAAGATTTACCATTGATTTAACATGGAAAAATGATTTTTTAACGTTCATTTCTCCTGCAAACTATGTAGAACATTATTTTTCGGAAAAACCATGACTGATCCTTCTTCAGTATTAAATTCTGTAAAAAAAAGCTCTTAGGGTCCAGTCTCTAACGTCAACCCTCTCGTTTTTATTTGCGTTAAAAAATACAGATTTTTTGAAATTTAAAAACGAGAGGGTTGACGTTAGAGACTGGACCCTAAGAGCTTTTTTTACAGAATTTAATACTGAAGAAGGATCAGTCATGGTTTTTCCGAAAAATAATGTTCTACATAGTTTGCAGGAGAAATGAACGTTAAAAAATCATTTTTCTATGTTAAATCAATGGTAAATCTTCAAATTCGGTGATGGAGTTCTTCAAGTTGATATTAAGGGCTCAAATTTTTACAGAATTTTTTTTATAGCATATATAACAAGAATTTCACATGCAATCGAAAAAAAAAAATTATCGACTTTTTTTGGAACACCCTAATATTTATTGTATTTAATTATTGCAATTAGTGAATACAATACCGGACCAAAATCGTAATACCGGTATTACGGTATTTTTTTATGTCAAAACCGGGATACCGGTATTAATACCGGTATTTAAAAAAAGTTAAAGATAATATAATACAATTATAATAAATGTAAAAAATAAATATATAAAATTATGTACATTTGCATTTTTTATTAATAAAAAAATAAAAACAATTAAATAAGTATAATAATAAAGTTTAATTCTGTTAAAAATAAATGTAAATATTATAAATTTTATAAATAAAAAAATTTTGTAGTTTATTTTATAGTTACAACTAAAAGATATTATGTGTTTTTAAAATATATACTCTTAAAAAAAATAAACTATCGATATTTTTATCGTTTAGCTGAGATCTAATTTTTGTGCATATTTTATTTGCTGCCGAGAACGAGAATGCGCTCTCCGATTCTACACTAGTTGGTTGAATTGTGGATAGATATTCGTGGACTAGTCGTAACTCGTAACATCTCTTATACCTTCATCTTCAAAAAAATTTATTTATTTTTTCACCAACTGTTCCACTTCTTGTATGTATGATATTATAAAATCTTTATGTACCTATACAATATTGAATTTGAACAGTTCACAACGACTTTGATCAAAAAAAAAGTTAATTTAATTAATATTGAATTTTAATATTTTTCTTATACCTTCATTAAAAAAATAATTCCGACATTGTTGTAAGTTGTCATTGGTATATTTTTAAAATACTGAAGAATATTATTTTTTTCGATAAAGTTTTATTATACATACCTACAAGTATACATAGAACATTCAATTTTGTTTTGTTATTACACCTATTCATGCATCAATCCAGGAATCGTAAGTAGATCTGGGGGGAACCATAATTTTTATTTTATAATATATTGTAATATTAATATAAAATATACCTGATAATGTTTCGACATAATTTTTTGAGTGGAGAGCTAAAGCCCCTTAAATCCGTTATTACACGTATCGTGAATTATTTAAGGCAAAAATTAAAAACAAAAATGTTTACATTGTACATACTACAATAAATATTTCATATATTTATTATGAATTATGTATATTTTAGCTTTAATCCATTGACATGACTGGACTGATTATAAGTCAAACATGATGGCTAAAATTGAATATTTCCTAACAACCGAAACAGGTTGTACGCATGCGTCAACGGACGTTCAAAAATCAAATTTATAAATTTTTTTCGTTTAATATATAAATAAAAACATACAGTTATACCAAATCAGTGCTTTAACCCCAAACATACTTATGTACCTGGATAAATAGTTATCAAAGATTTAAATAATTTAAAATTAATTAAAATGAACTATAATTTTTAAAATACGCGCGCAATTGTTTGTTGCAAACAAATTTTAGAAGGCATATAAAATAATTAGCTCTAAAATCTATAAAGTTTTACATTTAATTCTGAGCAAGACTATTACTGCAATGATGTATAACATATTTTTCCGAAATATGATCTAGGTGCATGTATAATATTAATAATATATTACTCGTTTTAAAATTCTTAATTTGTATGTTTATATATTTGTATTAACATTAAAATTAAATACTTACTTACCAAAATCACACATATGTTCTTAAATATATTATTAATTTAATATTTATATGTATATCATATAACAATAGAACACTTTTGAAAGAACAGTAATATATTATACAAATCAAAATGAAGTTAGCAACAATTTTTTAGTGTAAAATTTAACTCCCTAGTAAATTATTAAATACCGTAAATATACCGAAATACCGGTATAATTCGAACAAATACCGGTATCGAAATACCGGAGAAAATTGACCGGTATCCCGGTTTTCGGTATTTCGGGATACCGGTATTGTATTCACTAATTGCAATGTGGGCGGCATAATTTATATATAATATTTATAAAAGTGTCGTTAGGTTGGCCAGGTAATGAAGTTTACGGTAATTACTACAATATATATAGGTGAAATTATAATACATATACTATTAGTTTCATATCAGTTTTATGTTTTTTATGTGTAAAAATGATTTATTTTATATAACATATACATATGCATTTACAGAATGTAATCAATTTTACTATTATGTATAAAAAAGTTCATTGCTGTAATATATATTTTTTACTTTGGAATATAGGTATCATTTTCTCAGTAATTTAAAATAGTATATGTGGGGTGTTTTTTATATATATAAATTTAAATATTGAATAGGGTTTGACTGGTTATAAAGGTTGCTGTAAGATGTCTCGTCGGACAATGCTATAATAGGGTAAGATACATTATTCAGAATGTTATATTATTTAAAATACAAGGAACTTTTTATAGTTGAATCCTTTATTAAATCAAGTGAATAGACGTTTTAGTTTATGGTCCAATATGGAATTGAAATCGATTTTTATAAGGTACCTATATATTTAAATAATTTTTTTATACGTACCTCTCTACATTTATAAAACGCAACGTTTCTCTGTCTGTTTGTCTTCTTGTAATTTCAGAAACACTGATCCGATTTTTATGTGGTTTTCTTTCATATTGTCTGATCAAGTTTTAAACAATGTTTGATTTTGTAGCTTACAATTTATAACAATACTAGCTGTTACCAGTGGTGTAGAATGTAGATAGCTTTTTGCGATGGGGGTGGTTTTTTTTTATTATGAAAATCATCTTATATGTGGTGCAAAGTAAAAGAAAATTGGTTATATTCTTTACTTAGATGTATTCATTATTAAAAAAATGCTCGTATATTATAATCATATTATAATTTTCGTAAACTCATGGGAGGGGGGGATTGACCCCGTTAATCCCACTACGCCACTGGCTGTTAACTGCTATTTAGTTCGAGTGGAATTTGTATTGTATTTTTTAATCTTATTATTTTTTCGGGATAAAAAGTAGCCTATGCTATTCGTCAGGATTTAAGCTATTTCCCTACTAAATTTCATCAAGATCGGTTTAGCGGTATAGCTGTGAAAAGTTAACAAACAGACGGACAGACAGAATTATTTTCGCATTTTTAATATTAGTATTGATTTGTCTACAAGGGTTATACTAAAACACATATTTCGTTGGTATAATATGTATTAAACGCTAATTAGAACTGCAGACTTTTTAAAAATCGGTATATTTATTTGCTGCTGAAAAATATGCAGTTGTGTAATCTTGAGATATTTATAATAAGAATTTAGATAACCTGAAATGATATTTGGTTGATTCTGTTTCAATTTTTATTTAATTTATTTAAAACTTAGGTATTTGCTAAAAATAATACATAAATAAATATTTAAATAAAATAGGTCACCGCTGGTTTGGCTTAAAATAGCGACATTGTCGAAACTCTTTTTATGAGTAGGTATCTTTAATGTAATCATCATGGGTAAAAATTAGTGTTATTTAATAAAAAAAACTAAAATGCTACTGTCGCAAACGTAAGTAAATGCAAAATGGCGTCGCTTTTATTACGTATTTCAGTGTTACTTTCAAAGAAATATCATTTTATTTTGGGAGAGTATAATTCAAGAAACTTAAAGTTTATTTCAACACCAATAAAAAAATACAGCATTTAATTTTTTTTATTAGTCTTCCATATTTGAGATCATAATATTAGTGTAAAACTTTGCACACCACTGGTCTATATATGTATATACGTGTAGGTACTTACTGTTATCATTCCGTCATTAATATGTAGTTGTTATCAGCACACTGTCGATGTATCTCCAATAACACAGCGCGCAATCTATCTACCGTTTATTATCGCGACAGCTTGGCCAGGCCCGGTGTTGGCGAAGACGTTTATACAGTTAGGGACTTGCTATCGATATATTCAGATTATATATACCTACACTCGTCGCTCCGAACAACGTAGGCATCGGTAATTCGGAATCTCCTAATAACGTAGGCTAGAGGGGCACCCACCACCTTTAACGTTAATTGGTGAATTTAAATTTCGCGCAGAAATATAGCAGCCACGGTATTATTGTGGTAGGGATAGGGGAAAGTCATTACATGGAGCGGTTGGCCAGTCGTTTCTCGGAGCGTACGTTAATAGGATGGACGTTGTTTAGAGATTTGAGTGTAGTTGTATATTTACTATACTTTGGAAAATTCTATTATACATCCGTAGATTTACACTGCCGTGCAAAAGTTTTTGGATACCTATGATTTTGGGTGTAAATATACAGATTTCAGTGAATAAAAATCTCCAAAATAGTGAAAAGAATATGTTTACTCGCAGTCAAAATAGTAAATAATTTCTCGTTAGCTTGAAAGACACTGTGTACCAATACTTCAAACTTGAGTAAACCTGACCTTTCAGGCATATAATTCAAAAATTTTCCTTAACATGGAAAATTGTAAATGCTCTAGGATAGTGTTTCCAAATTCCCGGGAATTTTCCAACGCCGGGAATCGGGAACAGGAAATCGCAATTCCCGGGAATTCCCGGGAAAAACGGGATTTCTCGAAATTTGTATACATATTTTTTACATTTTCATAGCTTCTCTTAAAAACTAATAATAAGAACAATAAAAAATTAAGAACACTTATTGAATTTTAATATTAATCGGTGGTTATCTAAACACAATACTATTACATTTTAAGAAAAATTGTTAATTGAAAATTATTAAGAAAGAAATAATGAGTCATTGATACAATAATTCTTTGGATGAAGAAAATATTATATAAAATAGAAAAATAGTGTAACAATAAGTGGAAGCAGAAATTTTTTTATATTGGAAATAAAAATATATTTTTTTTAATTTTTTTTTTCAAAATTTGCTGTCTCTAGCAAAATGCGCCCCAAAGTGGGCACCCCCTCTGCAAATGGGCAGTAGTAACACTATATAAAGTTATAAAATTAAATACTATTTTAATAGAATTTTAAAAATAAACAAATATGCCAAGTCTTATTGTTAGTTTATACTTTAGACTCTATCTAAACTCTAATTGTAATATTTATAATAAAAGGTTTATTATAAACAATTTGAATTTTTACCATAATAAACCTTTTCTTTATAACTTTAAAATGCATTTTTTATTCTTTCTCAGAAAAATACACTGCACAAACAGCTAAAACAAGAATTTCAAGCTAGTAAGATAATTTAAAATTACATCCTGATGTACCAAACAAAAATTTAACTTCCAATCCATATTCTTAACTAGAAGTACATACCATACATTATTGAATATAATAACAATATAAGTGCCCCTACAGTTGAAAGTATATATTTCAATGATTATTTCCCGAAATTCCCGAGATATAATTTTATTTTTCCCGGGATTCGGGAACTGAAAAAACTAGAAAATTTCCCGGGAATTCCCGGGAGGAAACACTACTCTAGGATTATTACAAAAGTTGTAATTAAGTACTCTTATCAACATTTAAGATTTTTATCAACCATTTTTGCAGTTTTATATTTACAATACGCAAAAAAATGAGTGTCCAAAGATTTTTGCACGGCAGTGTATATTTCTTCTTCTTGATAGATTTGTTGGATGCTGCTTCTTCGTCATATCAGACTGATAGTTTTTTTTACTATAGCAAAAATCATCCCGAGTGAAAAGATTATCCTCCGTTCATGTCTGCTGCCGGTGCGTACTTTACCGTGGCGAGTATACGTACGTACGTACTCCGTGCGGGTGTATACTAGCTCTATGAAATTCAGTACATTTTTATTCGGAATATACCCAAAACGGTTTTAAGGACATGTTCAATGGTCTTCTTTTTTCTACATGGAGAAAAATATTTCATAAAAATCACTTAATTTTTAAAGTAATATTACTATTTGACATAGTAATCTTCGTTCCAAAATATTGTAATTCTTGCTACGCCACGTGTTACTAAAGTTACAAAATGAATTAGTAATTTTTGCGTACAGGATCGAAATCTATATTATTGGTATAGTTTAATTTGCTTGACCAATAAAAAAATATACTATTAATATAATTAATTTTACATAATCTTTGTATTTATTTTATTGAGTTTGAATTTAATCACTTTATTAACAAATAATTCAACTTAGGAATAATAAGTTGAATAAAGCATGTATATGAAATTTTGGAATATAGTAAAAATAGCGTATTATAAAAATTATAATAGAGATTGTAGAAGTTACTCAATTGGCAGTACTTCATTTTAAAACTGTTATTTTTTGATAGTTTTTAATTTAGTTTTTGTCAAGTTACCCAAACTGCTACTTTATGCAATCTTTTATCTGATTAATACTTATTGTTTGTACACTTCAAGTACATAAGTACTTATTGTACAATGTCACAAATTAATCGATTAGTAAAACATTTCAATTTATTAAATTGATTGGTATGGCTCCACCCAAATTATTTCTTCTACCAATTATAAACTAATAATTGATCTTTTACAATTAGGCTAACCAATAGAAACTGTTAATGTATTTTAGAATTAAAATAAATTATTAATTTTGGTTATTAAGGTTGTCCCTGTTACAAAAATTATTAATATACAGGATGTTCAAAAAATACGTTACGTATTTTTAAATTTGAAATGAAATATGTTTATAGAAAAAAAATTCAGACCATGAGTTCAGGAGGTTGGCACTATAGGGGGCGGGGCTGGCTTTGCGGGGAACGGTGCGAGTAAGCGTCTGTGGATAAGTATAGAGTGAAGGCAAGGTAGAACATGCAAAATCACATAGATGCGTCTCATCTCTCTCTTTTTTTCACACGTTTATAATTTTTTATTTAAAAAAGGCACTGCTTAATCATTCTGAAAATTTACAGATAACTTTATAAATGAATAAAGAATGTATGCTCAAATTTTCATCAGATTCTCTCTGTCATATATTGTCACAAAAGTCCTGTCATGTATATAGTTCTTAAAAGAATGCATATTAATTTGGTTATTTAATATTATCTTATGTCCGGTATTATAAAGGAGCTAACAAATTTGCAAGCTTGCAAGCACTTTCAAATAGGGTATCAAACTTATATGACAGTTATCTTGAAGTTTAGATAGACGGATAGTTTCATACATAGGAAGTAAAAAAAAGGTATGTAAAGTATATTTACTAAAGTGTATTTACTAACCTTGCGTAAAAATGATAAAAAACAACTTACTGCGCATGCAAGTATCTGTAAAAAACTCAAAGAAAACTGTCATTAAGACTGTTCAAGTCTTCATGAAACTCCAAAAGAACTGTCATATAAGTTTGATATCTCATTTGAGAGTGCTAGCAAACTTGCAAATTCGGTAGGTCCTTTGCAAGGCTTTTTTTAAATGTCTTGTTATTGTCAAAGTTTCATCGAAATCTCTCTGTTATTTTTTTTATGGTGTCAACACTGTCAACCTCCTTCTATGTTTAAACAAATGAGAACTTGTATTTAAATAAACAAATATAGGTTCTCATTAAAAAAATATTATGAGTTCCCCACCAAATTAGGCAACTTTTGTCTAAAAAGTTTTCTGTAAACAGCTCATTTCTTGGAATAAAAATAAGCAACTTTTTATTTTGAACACCCGGTAAAGTTTGTGTACTTTTTAATGTTTACTTCAAGAATTATTCGATAGATATAATTTTAGATTAAATAAGAAAATGTTTTCATTTTCAAATCAATTTTGTTTGCAAAAGTTTTATGTAAACAAACTGATTTATTTTATTATATCTTTTGTCAGTGGCGTAACTAGGATATTTTTGAGGGGGGGGGGGCAAAAATTATATATAGGTATTTTATATGGTATAACAATCTCACCCCTTGATTGTTACAACACTGTAGGGGTAAGGGGGGGGGGTCAATACTTCCTTAGTGGGGGGGACTGGTTACGTCACTGTCTTTTGTACAGTTTATATTTGAGATAAACAAAAATATAAACCAAGTGAAGTAAATAATAAATAATATTATCTATGATTGGTATTAGAAATTATTACCATGTCGAATATTTTTAAGGCGATACCATAACTAATTTTATTTTGTTAACTATTTAAGAAATGTTACGTTTTATTAAAAAAAGAAGATAAGGTACCTACAGGTAAAAAATACCTATTGTATTATTATTATTTTTTACAGTTTAACAAGGATGATGATAATACTATATATATAAAATCTATGTTAATTTCCTTATCAAGAACGGCTTAAAATTGTGTATTCTAGTGGGTCATTTTATTTATGAGATAAAATCAGTAGCGTAGAAATGGAAAAAAAATGTGTAAGAATATTAGATATTATTAAGGCGAGATGGACATTAGGCAAGGAAAGGTATAGGACTCATAACACATTAGTGGGCTCTCACACAAAAGCAATATGATATCGCTATATTGCTAGTTGCTAATTGGTAGTTACTTTATTGCTGTATTGCTATATTGCTCCAGTATGAGAGCCCACTTACATGTACTTAACGTTGTTACCATATCGCTCCACGAATCATTGGCGTATCATTCGGATTTTAAATAAATATCAGTGGTTTTTGAATTATAAAATCAATTAATAATAAATATTTTATATATTCTTTAAAAGTATGTCAGTGATAATTGATTAACAGAGAAACATCTATTTAGAATTATCATCTCTCTTACATACCAAATTCAATTGTAATTTAAAGCATATTTGCATATTATAAATTTTCAACTGACGCCTCCGGGATAATATGTATGGAAATCATGATCCAATAAAACAAGGTCTGCTCTGGATACTTTGACAGTCGCCCTTTTTGTATACATTTCGTGTCGATGACGTATTACATCGACACGAAATTTATGTGTTTTTTGCTTCAAATAATTGACGGATAATTAAAACAAAGAAAAAAAAATTAAACAGTATTGGTCGTTTCTTTATTTATATTCCGTTTGTAATAAATTCCTTATTAGAAAAATTTCATGGTGATGACGTCACAGTATAAACAAATGAACTTTCGAAAGGATCTTGTATTATTGCATCATGCATGGAAATGACGCAGGTGACATTTAATTAAAAATGGCCGCCTTCGAGTTTTGGTAACAGTTTCATGTATGGACTATCATTAGTTGTTATGTATCCATAGTCTATCTTAATCAAAGAAAAGGGCGGTGCAATTTTTTTTTAATTCATACTAATTTTATAAAGAGAAAAAGTTTGTGGGAATTTGTCTGAGTTAATCTTGAAAACTACTGGGCCGATGTTGATGAAACTGGCACTAAGGTTTTCCTTGAAATCTCAGAAGTGTGATAGGGTCTTATAATCACTATATCACTCAAAAGAGTGGTTAAATTATATTCGCAAATAAAATAAAAATTATCGCGTGGACCATTTAATCCGTACTCTGGCCCTAACTATAAGAGATACGTTAAAATTGTAAATGTAAGTTTTGTAGAAATTAATTAGTTCTATATAAAAGTCCGGGAGACCACATATCTAGCTTTAATAATTAAGCCACTAAAGACGTTTTATAATCTTTTATATAATAACTTAAAATGTACGAATATTTCTTTATCCAAAAATCCCCAAAAAGGGATTTGTGTTTTTAAGATTTTTCTTTCTAAAAATAATAAATATTTCTGTTTTCCCCTCTATAGGTCGAAACCCAGGCTCTTAGGTCCTTGCTTATTTTACTTACCTACACGACATTTTAAACATACTGTCAACACCTCATGTATAGGTTTTTATTATTTATATTTGTTTTATAATAATAACAAAGATAAGACAGGCCCGGCGAGAAAAATATTGGGGCCCATTTTTTTCGTCATGCAGAAATTAACATATATACCTATCTAAATTATGTCTGATTTCATTTATTTCATTATTTAAATCAAATGGGTTCCCATAGTCTGTACTCCTAGCCCCCCTTGTCGCCGAGCTTGTTGAACCGACACTATCATTTACTAGGGAGTACAACCCTCCTAATCTTCACTCATTTATCGGAACAAGGGGAAACTATATTTGAATTGACAAAACGACAGAATATGTTTACAAAAAAGCCAAGGGCATCTACTATTTGTTCGGAAGCAAAAGTAAATCAAAATCTTCCATTGCAAATGACAGCTGTATTTATGTTGTCTATGGATTTTAGCACTTTAGTTTCTACATAGACTGAATCCATATATAGCTTAACACAATTCGATGCCTTGTTTCATAAATTTTACGTTTGAATGATGCCAATTTAGTTTTATTAAACATGGGAACTGACCAAAATTGGCTATTGAATATCCAGAATACCAAAACTATATAAGGCTTGAGAGTTATTAATATTAAAATAAATTTTTAATCTTATCAGTAGCTCAAAGTCTTCTCGTTTCTTTACTTGCTGATAAACTACAGGCTGAGTGAGAGGGGTATAGTTTTATCGCTTTACTTTTACAGCATTCTGTTGGCTTTAAAAATTACAATAATTCTCAGTAGCATGTTTAATTCTTTAGACTCAAAGTATATTCATTCTTGTCAAGTGTTAAGAAATCAGTGCGGATTGTTTTAAATAATACAATTATTATTAATATTATTTGTGCTCAGTAACTTTAATGTGAATTGTATTATTTTATTGTTGCCATTTTGATATTATTTATGTGCAATTGTTGTGATTTTTTTTAATTTTAAATTATTTATTGTTGCATTGTGATTTTATTTATTTAGTAATTTTCCACTAAAAGGCATTAAATTTGTGATCTGTTATTGTTATTATTTTATCAAAGGGTATGTTAAATTATTTATTAGTCATCTATATATACATTATAACTATTCCTTATGCATTAAAGATAAAAATGTTTCAATCTTTAGGTCAATATCTTATATCTTCTGTATATTCATATCAAACCAGAGATACTAAACATTTTATGATCGTGATCAATGATACTTAATTTTTGTCAAGAAAATGTTGATTTTAATTGAAATAGGGATTCATTCATATTCTAAAATTATACCAATCAATTTGATTGTTTGTTTAAAAATTTTATATGAGCAGTAGGTATGCAGTATGCAGTGGCGTACTCAGTAGGGAGACCAGCAGGACCTGGCCCTCTTGCAATTGGTTATATCATAATAAATCTATGATGATACCCTTATTAGTAAATCCCCCCCCCCCTTCGCTCTTACAAAAATCTGATTATGCCACTGTAAGATTGCCGTAATATATATAGTTTTATTTTTGTGGTAGTTTTTGATTTAGATATGAAATTTATTTTATTTTATTAATTTTTTATTAACACGTGTTTTGTTGCCTAGTTTATTAAAAAGTAAATAGTTGAAAATCACTGATATGGCATATCTAAAGGGATTAACAGACGTTTTACTGTATTCTTGTGATAAGATTTAAACATATTTGAGTATTTATTGAAATTATACATTTATATAGATAGTTTTAAAAAATTATGTAAGAGATGCCCAAACGAAAAATATCTGAAAAATAACAGAATACTTTTTGAAGTTATACTTCTTTAGGCGCACTGTGTACACATTTTTTCCTAGGTAATGTATAAGTCAAATGCGTCAAGTTCGGAAGTGAATCGCTCATCCGGGTAAACTCGGGGTAGCCGAAGGAGAGAGATAAAACTGTTTTCGAAAATACATAACGCTCTCACTCGCAGTTGCTTACACTACCGTATGCTTGTCTTTGTCAGATTCGCTCGAAGTGCGTTATATTTTTGGTGTCGTGTGCAAGGCTTACACGTTTTATTATTTTGAATAACGTTTACATTTGCATTACATTTACGATTTTGTTAGATATTATTTTTATGTTTATGTTAATGGTTTTTAAAGTGCTTTTTAATTTGTTTCGTTATTATTAGAAATATTAGTTTGGAAAATATGTAATGTAACTTGATATTTAATTTTGCCGAAATAAACATTTTCTTGTTTCATATATATTTTTTCCAAAATTAATTAATTTATCTTTGTATGCACCCAGAGTGAACTGTCCTTTTCTCACTTAGGCTGCCATTGAATATAGTTAGTGCCTATAATATGTAGTAACTTTGCAAAAAATCAAATTCAAGACTGTAACAGAATTCATAACCTAACTAAACAGTACATAACATAGTTTTAGACTGTATTTAAAACAAAATTTATTTTTGTTTCGAGATTTTTTAACACCCAAAACGGTGAAAGTTACAAACATGACATTTTAAATTGAAAGTTCTAAATACAGTAGATTTGCACTAACTATTTTTGAAGAGCATCACTTGTTCGGAAATGGATATTTACTCTAGTTAATTTTCGAATATATAATTCAATAATCGAAAAAATGTTTTGAATAATATAATATCGTATTAAAAAGTCTTGTGGTGGCCACACAGTGTATTTTATATATTTGCCATTACTATTAACTTATTTTTGTGAAATGAATTTTCTTTCACAAAAAATAAACTTTTCTGTTAAAGTATTAAATGAAGTTTTAAAAATATAATAAAATCGACGAACTGCATTTTATAAATCAGCGGTTCTAAAATTATGGGTTGTGTAAAAACCCCGATTTTATTCGTTAAAATTTTAATACATAGGTATACATTAATTTGCACTACGTTGTAGATATGCAGATCTATTAAAAATAAGGTTATTGCCATTTTCCATGTGGAAAAAACGGATAAAAAAAGTTTTAGAACCTGTGCTACAAACAATAAATATATTTATTAGTATAATGTGCAAAAATAACTAACCTTGAAAACCACTAAAGCCTCTATAAGTTACATTGTAAACTTTTATTTTAAAAGTTGATTAATTTAGATAAAAATGAAAAAGTATTCATCAATTTATTGATAAGCAATAGTATTTATCACAAAAAAGATAAATAGAATTAATTTTAAAAAGCGATAACAGATAAAATAGTTAAATTTAAATATCAGGTCCTTTTCTTATTGACGTCTAAATATTATCTAATATAAATTGTATATACATATTAATAGCAATCTAATTATGACAGATAAATTGTAGTATGTATAAAGTTTTGCTATCGACATCAGCTTTTGTATATGTTGATAATAACAATTATCGATAGTAGTGTCAAATGTTATATTTTTATTAAAAATTACATTTGCGCAAATGTTTTGCTTACTTAGGGATTTTTCAATTATTTTCCATTAGGTCGTTATTTTTAGAAAATATTGTTTAATGCTGGCTTTAACCTTAAAGATTTATTTGTTAATGTGTTCATTGTTTGCTTGATCTATGATATTTGTGTTAATATCTATTATCTTAATGATGTATGGCAGGTACAGTCTGAGACAAAAAGAATGTATCTAAATCTAGATGCAATGAACGATCAAAATCAAATTATGAATTATTCAATTTAAATGCTTTTATAGGAAACAGGAAAATCAAATTTGTTTTTACATTAACCTAATTTTCCATTATTATAACTAACAAAAGACATATTTTATTATTATAAATGACAGAAATTTAAATATTATTAAATAACACTATTTAGAACTTTCGTAGAACAAACAAATGCAATGAAAATAATAATATTATTTACTTCATATGTTTACATATTTGACTAAATATTCATAAATGATCATAACATTTCAGTACGACATTTTTTTTCAATCAGCAATAAATATTTTTTATTTGCAATTTAGTTACAGTTTATGATTTTTTTTCTGAAACTTGTTATATATGTAAGTGACGTGTTGTGAAAATTAAAAAATTTTCTCGATGTTTGAACCATGTGTTTTATTGCAATTAAACCATCCATATTATGTCATAAGAGCCTATGTTAATTCAGTTAATTTAAAAAAAATATATTAGGTATTTTCAAACCATGTTGTAAAAACTGCTGAAATTTTGTAGGTATATGTATTTAAGATTTATTAAGTAATAACTTCTCAAAATTTCAAATATTTCTCGTGTAAATTAGATACCTAAAGGCTGTAGCTGGGTAAGCATGCAAAATCGGCCTTTGCATGGATTTGGCTGATTATTTTTTTGAAAGTCACATTCTATGTAACATTCAACCTGACCAAATATTAGCTTTCAAAAATTTGTAGTTTTCGAAAAAAAAATTTTTTTTGGAAATCAAAAAATCGAATTTGTTGGTGCTTGTGGTATGTTATAGAGGTACTTATGACTAATCAGAGGTAATTTTATTATGGTCCTCTGTACGAATATAACATTTCAAAAGCGATTTGAGGCGATTTTATGTTTTTTAAAAAGTAACCTATGAGAAAAAATTAGCATAATTGATTCAATGGCAGTTCCCATACATTCCCGGCTACAGCCTCTATATTTTATTTTTGTCAGGCCATGGGCCCTGTCAAATTCCCCGGATCTCTTTGAGCTAGTTCAGCCCTGTTGTTTAGCAACAAATTAGAGATGATTTAAAAGTATTAAGACACTTGCACTCCATAAAGTCCACCCGCGCCACGCCCGCGCCGCGTCAATACGACTGTATGCGAATTTATACGAGTATGTTATACCCATCATATCAGTTTGGGATTTCGATATGTTGTTTGGGTATGTACAAGGTATATTTTATAAAAAAAATGGTGATTGCCCTCCGAGTACAACATAGTGTTTTTTTAATTTTTTAAATTTTATTAATTTTTTTTTCTGGTTTACTATGTACAGAGGACCATAATAAAATTACCTCTGATGAGACATAAGTACCTCTATAATATACCACAAGCACCAACAAATTCGATTGATGGATTATCAAAAAAACAAATTTTTTGGAAATAAAAAATTTTTTTTTTCGAAAACTACAAATTTTTGGAAGCTAATATTTGGTCAGGTTGAATGTAACATAGAATGTAACTTTCAAAAAAAAAATCAGCCAAATCCATGCAAAGGCCGATTTTGCATGCTTACCCGGCTACAGCCTTTGAACGTTTAAGAAGGTCGACTCCATAGAAAAATAATTGAGAGATTTCGATGAAACATTGAAAATAACAAAACATTTATATTTAATCAATCCTTACAAAATTTCAATGTCATTGCGAGAATAGTTTAAGCGATATCAAATAAACAGATTAATATGCATTCTTATGAGAACTGCATAATTTCGAGACATAACAGGATTTTTCAAAGCGATGTGACAAAGGGAAACTAATGAAAATTTGAAATTCTTTATTCATTTACAAAGATATCTGTAAATTTTCAGAATGATAAGGAACCGCGTTTTTTAATTAAAAAATTTTAAATGTGAAAAAAAGAGAGAGAGAGAAACGCATCTATGTGATTTCGATTGCTCCAGGGAGAACGGACACACTTTGCCTTTACTCTATGCTTATCCACAAGCGCTAACCCACACCGTTCCCCGCAATACCTGCCACGCAACCTCCTTAAAAGTAGATTTTTGTTGTACATGTCATACTTACTGGTCAATGTATGCACATACTAATTTAATTAGTAAATTAATTGTCCTTGGGTAGGACAATCTCTGCGGGCTCTAATCTCCTGTGGCGAAGCTGGGGGTTATTTTAGTTTAAAACGTGGACTAAATCTCCACCACAACGAACTGTATTTAATTAATTGCTCGAATACAAGGACTTCAAATATATTAGTCCAAGAGGTGAGCGCCAAAATTTACAACTACTTTCTAAAAGCTGATTTTTTTGATATTACGTCACATTTGTGGTGTAGATATACAGCCTGCCGTCAGTCAGCTAGTTTCGTTAGCGTTTGGCGCGGGGGTGGTTTTAACTTTGTAAAAAAAAAACTATACACGTTGCAACTACTTTCTAAAATCTGAAAATTTATTTGTAAGCAGTAAGAACCCCTTTTATCATAGTCAGTCATCAAAATCGCGTCAGTAGCGCGTTTAACTCATATCGTCATATCTATTTATCATAATCTATACATCGTGAAAGTAATTTCTAAAATATGATATTCGGTATAAGAGTTAGAAATATTATTATTATTAAAAAAATAGTCAGTTCGAATTTTACCTTGACAAACGCCGTCAGCAGCTAATTTATCACCCACGCGCCAAACGCTAGCGAAACTAGCTGACTGACGGCAGGCTGTATATCTACTATTATCTACACCACAAATGTGACGTAATATCAAAAAAATCAGCTTTTAGAAAGTAGTTGTAAATTTTGGCGCTCACCTCCCCGACTTTATAGGTTGTTTTTTCTAAAATCAATAATAGTAGAAATATGAATTTTATGTATAAGAGTAATAAAACAATTGTTTCGTCTTTTCACAAGCAAATGCAAATACAAATCTTTTTGTAAGGTACCGAATTCTGTAATGTTATATATGGATTTTATTTGAATAGAAATTAAAGTTAATTAAAATTTCTTGATCGATTCTTTCGTCTGAAACACAATATCATTGTTGAAAACCATTTTTTCAATGACAGATAAAAGCTTTCTTCTGATCCCCCCAAAAAATGAAGAGTTAGTTACTTTTGAATCTCACTGACATGATAGGTTTACTTGTTAAATGTCTGGTTTGTCTTTGATTTAAAATAAAAATTCCAATAAAATCGGTTCAGTAGTAATTTACTATTTTCCATACCTACGTGTTGAATGTCTCTTTTTTTAGTGCTTGTTGAGTCTTATCTCCGGTATCATAAAGGGGCTAGCTAACAGCAAAATTTGCTAGCTAGCAAGTACTCACAAATGAGGTATTAATTTTGTGATAGTATCTATGGATTTGCTATGGAATTTAGAGCAGTGATGCTTCAACCTATTGTAACACAGTTGGCGACTCTGACTGTAATAATTTTCATAATATCACCACTGTTTTAATACCGTTATTGTTTACATACGCGTTACAACGCGAGTGCGAAACTTGTCATAGTCTTCATAAAACTCCAAGAAAACTGTCAGTGTGGTACCTCATTTGAGAGTGCTTGCAAACTAGCAATTTTGCTAGCTCTTTTATGATTTCGGAAATTCGGCTTTCTAGCAGTGAAAATCACAACAAAATTGATTGGAACATAATTGTTAGAATGGATTATATTTTCTTTGTAACGACGTATAGACTACAGACTAAAAAACAACTACATTATATAGACAGAGCATTCAGATTTATACCATATATTAGTATAATTGTTGATCTTGTTTCTCACCTAACCATTAAAACAGAAATTGTAAAAAAAATACAAAACTTAAACTAGTGTTGGTTAAATTGACATTTTTAAAAATTGTTTTGTTCGTATTTTTATCACCAAGTTCAAGACCTGTTTCAAGTCAGTAAATAATATCAAAAGGGTTTTAAAAACATTATAGTCCGTTTAGTGGAAAGGTCAAATCGAAACACAAACTTGTTTTCAATTTCTTTTATGTATCAAAAAATGAAAATAACTATATATCAATATAAAGTTTTATATCAATCACAAGTTATGTGATAGTGTTTCAAAAATAAGTAATATGTAGAGATTTTGATAAGAGTGGCGTGAGTGCAAACAGCTTAAAACAAAATTATCGATCTTGTAGAAACGTTCAACTGTTTTTTATGTTTTTAAAAACAAAATTCTATTGCTTTATGGTAGAAAACCGAAAACCTTCTTTGTTATTATGCATTGGTGAATCATAAGTACGTGTTAACAAACTAATTATTTGATGAAATCATATTTACTCTTTAAATGCAATGTATTTAAACAGTAAACAAAGATGAATGTATTATGCTAGATAATGACGATTTTTTATTATTTGTTTTCAGTTCAAAGGACGATGAAATAGATAGCAATTGTGTTGTCAGAGCAAGAGGACTTCCTTGGCAAAGCAGTGATCAGGATATTGCCAAGTTTTTCAGAGGACTAAATGTTGCAAAGTAAGTTTACAAATATTTTTACACAGTTTTAATTTTAATTACAGTCGAAATTGGTTAATACAACATATCGGTATACGACTCAAAATAAACCGTTTTTTATTACGACCTAATATGACTGGTCTCCTCAATGTTATTATAACCGATTTCGACTGTATGTGTTTTATATGTATTCGGCTTCGGCCGAAGCATATTTAAGATGTATATTTTATCTTTTGCTTATTAGTTAAACTATAATGTATTAATCAATATATTTTTTAGTTATTAATGCAGTTTCATTCAATATAAAGTTCTTAGTATTGCAGTAAATAGTTAAAAATTTGTTTAAATTATAATTTAACAAAAATACTTTCTGCAAAAAATTCTTTTCGGTTTAGTTGAAGAAAAAAATATTATAAAAAACAATATTTTTCAGATTTTATTGGAAGATATCTAATTAATCAATTAAACTCCAAATTACTTTTTCCAATAGAAAATGTACATCGATGCATTAGTGCAAAACATAGTCCAGTTATTATCTATAAGAAATATATGTTACTAACTTTGTAGATATTCGTTTTGAAAAAATTGTTATGTAAATACTTTTTTTAGCCTTCCATCTTCGATGATGTAGCTATCAAATAATACTTAATTTCGGTAAAGGTGTAAAAAAATTAAATAAATGTTAGAAATAGCGGAATTGGATATTGCATCCCAAATCTTTTTTTGACATAAGTAATGCAGCGTGGCGGGGGGGGGGGGGTCTTACTGTCCGCCGAAGAAAGGAAAAAAATTATCAAAACCCACACGTAGATGTTGCCGCGCAACCCACTTGACACAACTAAAAAAATACCCTTACCAATCGATTGGTGAATCAATTCCGAGTCCAACGAAGTACATGAAGCCATACATGAAAAATTTTGAGGGGGGGGGGTCATGATCGGAAAAATTCTTAAAATGGGTTAAACTAGAACCACAGACCTACAATTTAGCGAAAACCCGAGGTCTCTAAGTGGTCAGGGGGCTGAGATCTCGCGGTGGAACAGACGGACGGACGGACGGACGGACAGAAAGTCGAACTTAAAAGTGCTACCACTTCGTGGGTTGCGCTAATAACTGTCTGGATAATGCGATATAATATCGACATAATAATATACAATGCGATTTTATTTCGATATAAACATCAGATATCGTTCAACCCCAGTACCGACCTATGACTTCGGCGTCCTCGGCAACTGCATATTAATAACAAAAGTTGGAGAACTACTGATACAGCGCATTTCTATTTACATTTGATGTTATGCTTCATTACATAAATATTCCTTGAACGAGAAAAACAGTTTCTGTTTTGATCCCATTTCCTTTTATGAAATTGATTCTGTATGAGCTTAGAAGCTATTGCTTTTAAATGGCGCATGTTCATTTTTATTAGGGTAAGTAATAAGGAAATGTTTCGAAGTACTTACTGAATTTATTTTTATTTTTTCCTATTATTGAGGAATGTTATAATACTTTTATGTCCGGTATTATAATGGGGCTATAGCCAATTTGCCAGCTAGTTAGCACTAATAAATGAGGTTATTAATTTTGTGATAGTATCTATGGATTTGTTATGGAATGTATAGCAGTGATACTTCAACGTATTGTAACACAGTTGGCGACTCTGACCGTATAAAATAATTATCATAATACCTATCACCACTGTTTTAATACCGTTGGTGTTTACATACAACGCGTGCGCGTAAGCTATCAAATTCATCAGAAAACTTCAAGAGAACTGTCATATAAGTTTGATATCTCATTTGAAAGTGCTAGCTAGCTAGCTTGCAAATTTGCTAGCCCCTTTCTAATACCGGACATTAATAATAATAACTTAAAACGAGGACTTCGAGGAACTTCCCTCCCCCTCTACAAATATATATATATATTAAGGATATAAAATTTAATAACGGTATATAGTAATATCAATTTAAATATTTAATATCTTATTAGTATTGAGAAAAACTTTTAAATGCTAAATTTTTTTAACTCAAAGAGAAGTGTTTCAATTAATAAACAAATTACAGCAAATAGCTTATATTATGAATAAAATTAATACAATTGTAAAACATTTCATAAGGTATCAGTGACGTAGTAAGAAACATTTTCGGGGGGGTATACATATGAGTAAAATTTATAATTTGAACTAATGTTTTCTCAAAATATACGTTTTTTAGACTAATATTTCGGGGGGGGGGGGGGGGTTCATCCCCAAATTTCCTCCCTGTTACTACGCCACTTTTAATCTGAATCAGTGAAAAAATCACTGATTCATCAGTAAACATTTCAGTCATCAGTTATTTTAGGACCAGCCATATTAGGTTGTAAAAGTCGATAGTCGTAAAAACCGGTAATTGTCCTGCAAAAGGTAATTACATGGGATTCAGTCGGAACTTTAATTTTGAGTCGTTAAAATCGATCATATGTTCTTTTAAACGATAACGTTATAATCGATTTCGATTTTTTTTAATTCCCGGGTAACACTGGGACATATCAGTGCGTTTTTAAATAACAATGCATTTTGTAATATAAAACCATCATAAGTCTGAATATTGAATCTAAATGTTTCCATCTTTATTACAGAGGTGGTGTAGCTCTGTGTTTATCTCCACAAGGACGTCGTAACGGAGAGGCCCTGGTTCGATTCTGCTCACAAGAACATAGAGACATGGCGTTGAAACGGCATAAGCACCATATTGGGGCTAGGTACATCGAGGTACGTGAAACTAGATATTTTAAAATTAATAAATTAATAAAAAATAAATATATACATATTTTTTGAATTCTATGTGACATTCTTCTCAAAAAGATTGGTGACCTCTGCTTTAACATGTAAATTTACTTACAGGTGTACCGGGCGAACGGCGATGACTTTTTAGCGGTCGCCGGTGGAAGTTCTAACGAGGCACAAACATTCCTGTCGAAGGGCGCTAGTGTCATAATCAGGATGAGGGGACTCCCGTACGACTGCACAGCGCAACAAGTGGTCAGTGTTTAATCTTTTATGTTAATACATACTATAAACACTTCGGTAGTATTGTTTGAGTAGTTGTACAGGAAAGTTCTACCATATCGTTAAATATTCCTGATGATACCTTCAGTAATGGTGTTTAGCATAGGCAGCTTAGGTAATAGACTTCCGAATCATCTATATATAATTGCAACGTGATATATTGATTATGACGTACAGTAGTCTGATATTATGCTCCTGAGGAAGACTTCTTGCGAAGTCGAAATATGTGTCGGTCAAGGTGTATAGATTTATAAACCACATCAAATATATTTGACTTATACATGTACGTGGTTCAATAGTAATGCTTTCATCATCAGAGTCTTAGAGACACTCTTTTCTCGTTTTTAAGACTCTGATGATGATAGCATTGCTATCAAAATACGTGTAAGTCTTAACTCTTATAATGTTTATGGTTAGAGGATTTGTATTTAGTTTTTGTTTTTTATTTGTTATAATAAATCACAGTTTTTCCGTTTTCTAGTTGTGATAATCACATAGCTGTTAAGTGCGAAATTCGCTTAAAAAAACAACAAATTAATGACTTTCTAAATTATCTAACATGTCCCTCGATTTCATTTACAATTTTATTAGAAAATTGAAAATAGTAATTTTACTATTTTTTTACTTGTTTTTGTCACCTGATCTAATTATTTAATATGAGCCTGAAAAATATATTACTATTCCTATGCCATCTTGGAAAAAATAAACATTCTAACGCTGAAAAAAAATTTAGTAATTTTCGATATAACCTTAAATACAGAAACAAAAGAATGACTTTCCTTCTTTCGAAAATAAATTACATTTTTGATACCTTCCCAATGACCCCCCCGCCCCTCTACAGATTTATTTAGAGATTTCAACAGTTTTTTATATGATTTATCCTATGATACTTCAACCTTATTGTTATTTAACACAAATATAAAAATAGTAGGCCTTGCATTTTCTATCATATCAAATATCTGACACATTGAAAATCTTCTTTAGAAATTAAACTAATTAAAAACCAAAATTCCTGACCACATAAGTATTCTGTCATATCAAAATTTTGATATACCAGAATAAAATACCCGAAACCACGAGCACATATTAAAATTGAAACATTATTCCGGTTACTGGAGCTATTTGTTTCAGAGATAATATGAAATTGTTTCAATTTAACTTTGTAAATGATAGCCCAGATATTGAAGCAGCTCTCATTAGTCAATGTGGTTAGAACACTGTTTCCTGTGATAACTTTGAAATGTTATGGCGTTAAAACATTTATGTTTATTGTGTTAAAGCTTTAATCTTATCTTAAATATTATAATGATCTATTATGATTAATTTACAACTAGATTATTCTAATAGATGATAAACGTGTTCCTATATCATATATTGGAGTTATTTATTATCATATTTTTATTAATGCCTTCCTTTCTTTCCTTTGGATGTTATTGGTCAGATATCAATATTTGAAAGGCAAGTATTTTTTACTACTTTCATTATACATTTTATTGTAATTTGAATAAAAATATGAGCTAGTAAAAATTTTATATAATTTCTGCTACCAAAGAAAAATAATAACAACTAATTGTTCTTCCATAAAAAGGATAATTATTCTTAAAAGTAGAGGATAGAAGTGGACGAAATCGAATGCTTCATTCGAATGACTTGATTTTCGAATAATTCGAATGAATTTAGATATTCAGACAATGTATTTAAAAATATTCTATATAAAAGTTCTTTTATAATAAGAGGATACA
Source organism: Sialis lutaria (assembly GCA_949319165.1). Lineage (NCBI taxonomy): Eukaryota > Metazoa > Arthropoda > Insecta > Megaloptera > Sialidae > Sialis > Sialis lutaria. The sequence goes on along the minus strand of OX439233.1, from coordinate 5,958,902 downwards.
AATATGAAATATAACCTAAATATAACTGCAAGGTTGCCACATTTATCCACAATAATGTTTGTAGAAGTCCCAGAATTCAATCAAACCCCTGCCGTGCAAAACTCTTTGGACACTCATTTTTTTGCGTATTGTAAATATAAAACTGCAAAAATGGTTGAGTTGATAAAAAAATCTTAAATGTTGATAAGAGTACTTAATTACAACTTTTGTAATAATCCTAGAATATCTCAAATACAGCATTTACCATTTTCCATGTTAAAGAAATTTTTTCGCACAGTGTCGGGAAATTGTTTTTTTACTATTTTACAACTTTTGTAATAATCCTAGCATATCTAAAATACAGCATTTACAATTTTCCATGTTAAGAAAAAAATTTGAATTATATAACCGAAAGGTCAGGTTTCCTCAAGTTGAAAGTATTGACGCACAGTGTCTTTCAAGCTAACGAGAAATTGTTTTTTTTTTACTATTTTGACTGCGAGTACACCTAATTTTTCGCTATTTTGGGGATTTTTATTGACTGAAATTTGTATATTTACATTAAAAATCACAGGTGTCCAAAGATTTGCACGGCAGTGGATATATTTAAAAAATATCAGTTATGCATTAAATTTTCGTCTATATTAAAAAAATCCAAAACAGTCTACAGAATTACTGATAAATATTGATTGATTTATTAAAATTTTCAGTTGGATTTCTTTTCATCTGGAGACAATCCTTGCGAAGTTATGGATGGTGTAGATGGAGTTTTGTTTGTGAAAAAACCCGACGGAAGAGCGACCGGTGATGCTTTCGTGCTATTTGCTGAAGAGTCTGATTGCTCTAAAGCTCTGGCCAAGCACAGAGAGCTTATAGGCAGCCGATATATAGAACTGTTTCGAAGTACGACAGCAGAAGTACAGCAGGTAAGATAATTTTGATTATTAGAATTATTTATTTATTTATTATGCTAGCAATAAACATTTTTCATTAATTTTGATTCTTTCATAAATAAGCCTATTATTATAATTGACATACATATTCATAACTAATATTGAAGTTATGAATGGTAAAGAGATTATTGTGGGTACTTATGTATGTCATATTTAGAAAATACACCTAAAATTTCATGTTTCTAGCTCCAAGTGTTGGACACTAGGACTTTTGTATATTATAAAAGTGGCTCATACCAACTTTTTAAGGATGGAATATAACCAGAAGACAAAAAACATTTTGTTTCTTGTGGTTTATGAGAAAAGTTTCTGAACACTTGAACTGCAATATATTAGGTTGTTCGAAAAACCACTTCAATTGATTTTATCTAGATTATGAAATTTGTACAGTCATCGATATCCTACAGAAGAGAGAGAGAAGAAGGGGGAGGGGTGTATTACATTGGAACTAGGAGCACAGTGAAAAAAACGGTAGACTGATGTTGGCATCATGGTTTGAAAATGAATTAAAGAATAGAGTGGAAAAATCTATTAAGTAATTGATGCTGCACTATCTATGAATAGAGAGCTTTTTAATATTCTCTAGAAAGTAAAGTAATCCTGTCTGTCTAACAAAAGTGAGGTTTAGTTTTATCATTATGTTGAGAAACTAGTATGTATCTAGCGGATAATATTGTCAAAGCTTTGAGATAAGGATTTATATTTTATTGTTGTGAAGATATTGTAAAACTAAGCAATAATGGGAAAGATGGTTTCTTCTATTTTAGTGCGAAATGTACTGGGTGGTATTTTTCATTTTGTCAATTTGAGCAAGAAAAATAAGTTAATAATAAAATTTGTCTTTTTAATGCATAATAATAAATTATTATCTATACATAATAGGTTTATAAAAGTCTATGCACTGAGTTACTACTGAACGAATTATATTCACTATATATTTAATAAATATAATATAATAAATATATAATAAATATTATTAAATAAAATAAATATAATATTATTTATATATTTCACTAATGGGTACAGTGTTTGATGAAAAAAAATTAATTGCCCGGTTTTTTTCTAGATCTACAGAGATCTACAAGAGCTGAAATTCATTAATTTTCAACGTTTCAATCTCTATTACGATCTTTAAAGATCTTAGTAGATCGTTGTAGATCTTTTTAGGTCGTTTTATATATTTGCAAATCTCCATAGATAAAAAACCAGTGAAAAAAGATGATGTCTCAAAATGCAGTTCGAGGTTTAGGGTCGGATCTCGAATTAAATAAAAATTATTTATTTATTCATTTTATCTTTTTATTTAAGTATTAGGTACTAAAATTCTTATGTATGTTTTTAACAAACATTTCATAAAAAAAACTTTTCTTTGTTCCTCTGTTCTCCTAGCAGTGGTGTGATAAGAAAAACATCGGCAGAGGGGGGGGGGGGGTTAAATACATATGAGTTAAATTTTGGAAAATATTTTGAACTGATGTTCCTCAAAACTTTTTTTAGAACACTGAATATTTTTAGTGGGGGGGGGGGGTCGCAATATCTTGCATATCCATATCAATAGTTATTATACATATAGTATATATATTTTTTCAACACTATTTTATTTTCCGAACAATATACAATTTTAAAATTAAACCTTTGTTTCAATACGATTATAAAAATCCTGTGTAGGTTTTGTAGTAAAATAATGTTGTATAATTGCATCATAATCTTGCTATTGTTGTTTGCCATAGCGGGAATTATTCTGTATTGTATGGTTTCTTTTTTCCACTGTAAAGATATTATATATTTAATATCTTTTATATTAATTTTATTGATATGAAAATAATAATTTATCTTTATTATAAATGATACAGAAAATATCGCCTGTTTAGTAACATAGTACTTTGGAATTATACATCACAGAAACTTCAGAATGGTCTTAAATTGTTTGCTATTTTGTCTAGTTTTATGTACATATTCAAATTTCTAATCATTCCAACGAATCATGTAGTAGTTACAGCCCTTTAAGTAAAAGACATGAAAATCGTCAGTGTTTAAATAAACAAATTGTCTGATATAGTAGATACATAGATGCTAGTATTACAATTGATTTTGAGAAGCCAAACAACGATGCTCATATTATTATAGCAATACTTTGTTAATTAAACGAGGTAAATTTTGGAGATTTCAAATGTTTGCAGTCATAGAATAATTAGGAGACCTTAGAGTAGAACCAAGACAAATATTGCGTGCTCTGTCTGCAAAACGCATTACAATGCGCCATTATGAGTGGAACCGAGACAAAAAATAGCAATCATTAAATTGCAACGTGTTTTACACCGTTATTTTTAGGAATACGTGAAAAATTGTTATGTAAAATATGGTACTATAACATTTGTTTGAAACTTTTTTTTATATTGTCTTTCGTTTTTGAGTTGATAAGCTTTTTATTTTTTCCATCTTGCGATTTTCAGAAACAGTTCAAATATTTTTGTTTTCTCCAATAGGTATTGAACCGTTCGATGGACCCGAAGACGTACGAACAACAACAACCCCTAATAGCCCAGATGCCCCAAGTCCCTCTGCTTCCTCAGCACATAATCACTTCTGGAACGAGGAAAGACTGTATTCGGCTAAGAGGTCTTCCTTATGAAGCTCAAGTTGAACACATTCTCGAGTTCTTAGGAGAGTACGCTAAAAATATTGTGTTCCAAGGTGTCCACATGGTTTACAATTCACAGGTATAGATTATCTACAAAAATGTTAGAACATGTTTTTAATAAAATTTGTTTAATTTAAAGGGGCAGCCAAGTGGTGAGGCATTCATCCAAATGGATTCTGAGAAGAGTGCTTTCGTGACAGCCCTCCACAAACACCATAGATTCATGGTGTTCGGTAAAAAGCAACGTTACATTGAAGTATTTCAATGTAGCGGTGAAGACATGAGTATGGTTTTAACGGGGGGAATCCCGGCACCAGTTTCACCGACCAAAGGAGCCACTGCATTGCTGTCACCAGGTATTTTACCACCACAAAACATAGCTCCACCACCACCACCCCAAACTGTTAATATTAATACAACTGTAGCTCAAATATCTCAAAATTTAGTTACACCTGACCCTGCACTCAGTTGGGAAAATCCAGCTTTGTTTGCTCAACAACAAGCTCAAATGATAGCACAACAAAACATGTTGCTCAAGCAAAACCATGCAGCAGCTCATCTTGCTGCTATACAGCAGGCTGTTGCAGCTCAACATAACGAGCAAATACTGTTGCATTTTGCTGCACAACAGCAAGCGAATGCTGCAGCTCCTCAATTAATGAGACCCGGTATGCCTCCTCCAGGAGCACATTTACTACCCCCTCCTCAACACCAGCAAGCTTTAATACCAATGGGGCAACAGTTTTTACCACAGAATCATCATTTCCCACTCCTTCCAGGTCAGACTCCTTTATTTCTCGTTCCAACTGGACAAAGACTTCCTACTCAATTACCCCAAGCGTATCCCAGACTCCCATATGGAGCTTCTGGAATGGCTGGAATGATGCAACATCATGGTTTGTTGCCTCATCAATTGGCACAAGCACAAGCACCAGGTCTTTTGCCCGCTGGCCATTTGTATGGGCCTCCGACGTCGGTAGCTAATTCAGTGGCTATGAGCCACCATCCTCTTAACGTTAAGAGATCTTACGATGCCGCGTTTGTTTCTCAGGCAGGTGGAGAAGGCTCCACTGCCTCAAAGAGACCTTCATTTTCACCGGGTTATACAAGTGTCTCTTCCGCGGGAAATACAGCTACTGTTTATGGACAGCCTCAATTTTATTAAAACAACATCGAATATTGATTTTTTTTCATCAGATTTTTATATTGAGCTATCGACGTCCTTGATAAAATAAATGATCAGGGTAATTTTATAAAATCGAATTTCAATCGGATATTTTATTCCCAATAGGTTGTGATTAAAATTATATTATTTTTTGGAAGAATTTACAATTTTATAATTCCATTTTAATATTGCGTCCGCGATTTTAAGTAAGCAGCAAATATTCCTCATGTCAAACGAATATGATCAATATTTAATAAAAAGAATTATTAAATAATGCAAAGTTTAACGAAATGCATTAGTTGACTTAATAATTTAAATGACTTATATATTAATTTATAGATATATATTTTTGAATTTCTTAAGTTTAATATTATACTAGAGTGCCTTATTGTAGATTTAGTGAAAAGACATTCCATTTTTACAAATTAGTGGTAGTTTTAGTAATTGTTACATTCCATGGTAGGTACTAGATTTTTTATAAGTATTAATAAAATAAATAATAAGAATATTTTTGAAAAATAGAATAAAAAAAAGATACAAACAGGGATACGACACACAATTATATTTTGAGTCTTCCATTATGAGACCCCAATAATTACAAAAATTAATCGTGCATATATTGTACTTACATTTATATTAAAAAAATACTATTGTAATTGTTGATATTTGTTTGTGCTATTATATTTGAGACATTTTGAATTGATATTTTATTTTAAGCAGGATTTTCCTTTGAGTTTGATATTATCAATTAATTTTTATTTTGCTACAAAACATCATCATATTAATTCTTAAAGAATGCTGGTGTTGGAAAAATGTACAGAATGATTCTAAAATGAAAAACACTTTTAAATGGGTAAAGGATCATATAAACGTACTTATTATATAACAAAAGTTCAAATGTTTATTTTTTGTTCTTGTTTCTATTGACATATATTTATGAAATGTATTTTTTTTCGTTATTCAAGCATACCTCTTTACAACTAGTATATTAACATTCCTTTTAATAGGTGATATTCATTCTATTTTATGAAATACAGAGAAATGACGTTATATTGAAGTTATACGTACGTTATATCGGGGTATGGTTGTATTTATATATATTTTATACAGTAGACATCTTATTTAATATATATTTTGTATGAAATAAGATTTCTATTGTGTATTGTGAAGTATATTGTAAAATGTAATATTAAAAATAGCTTTTTTATGTGTAGCTAATTTTTTTCAGCTAAGGTTAGTTTAAATATACTTGTAGCTTACTTTTCTGTTGAAGAAAAATATGAAATATTTATTGATTTATGTTTTTTTTATATATATAAAAGATATTACTTTATTATAATTATTATATTATTAATTATAATTATCTTGATAAATCAATAAAAATTTCAATTGATAATATTATCGGTTAAAATGTTAAAAATATGGCAACTACGTTATATTGTTAAATCCCATTGTTGTAACTATACATATATTTATTTCTGGGTTATTTTAAATAAATAAATAAAACAAATTAACACTTGACAGTACAATACTAATTATAAATAAATTTTGATATATTTAAAATAGCCCAAAATTTGTGACGTAAAATAATAAGCGGTTCTCTTATTTGCTTTCGCTGTCAACAGTGTATACTTGTATATTTAAATTCTGGCGCGCAGTTAAGTAATGCTACATATACAAAATAGGTGGAGCCACATTTTGACTGCAATTATTTTGAGTAAATATGTGCTGGGTGTTTATTTTCTCATGGTTGGTAATGGTATGAATGTTTAATTTGTATAGAAAAACCTTACATTTTGTCAAGTTGGTGTTATTTTTAGCTAGATTTGTGCTAAGTAGTTTAAAGAAATTACTCATAAGCAAATTTTTGTAATTTAATTTGGAATTCTTTCGGAAAAAAAACCTGTCGTTATACAGGGTGGGGCATTGAAAGTTTTACAGATTTTTATCTCAGAACCACCGCAATGAAATAAACATTTTTTGTATTTTGTACTTTTTTCTAAAATTGATGATTTCTAAGTAAAAAATTATTAAATTTGCAAATTCTCAAAATTACTTTGTTAGATATCATGTAAAGCTTAAGTTGTTCAAAAGAAAATTTTCAATGAAAGATTCGTGTTTTTTCACGTAGAATAATATTATTAAATTAAAACTATAGGTTCCTATTTGAAAAAATGATGTTGGTCTTGAAATAACCTTGAAGGTCATACTAAAATAAAAAATATTATTAATATTCGATTACCCCCTAACAACCAAACATTTTTTGGTTTGAACATTTTTTTTAAATATGCGATGGCTCTGAGATAAAATTCTGTAACACTTTAAATGCCCCATCCTGTATAATGCAGGGTGAGTTTGGTACAAAAGTTTCAGGATTTAGAGGGGGGAAACCAATAAAGGTAATAAATTGGACTATAAGTGGAGGTTTTAAGGTCATTTTGAAGTCAGCTAATATTTTCAAATAAATGACGTTTTTAAAACATTTTAGATAAAAATTGTTTCTTTTTTTCTGCAAAGTACGAATCTGCAAAATTTCCATTAGAAAAAAATTATTTGACTCAAAAATGACCTTAAAACTCCCCACTCAAGGGCAGAATGGTGACCTCCATTGGTTTTGCCCCTCCAAAATCTGAAACTTTTGTACCAAATATTTTCCGTAAAAATCCATAGTTTTTCAGATATGAAGCAGCCTTATCTGTTAATTTTGTTTTGTGTTAATAGGTGTCAAAAATTTTTTTTTAACTATCTCCAAATCAATTATAGTTCAGAAATGGTTTTTCGAAAAAAATTATTCTTACAATATCAACTATACAGCATTTTTTATAAACAAATTTGGATTATTTATTTTTGATAATAAGCAATTTTATCTTATAACTGAAAAATACGGAGATATTTTCTAAAAAGTCATTTTTGACACCTGTCAATTATTTTACACATTACTAATAACAATCAATTATATTTTTTTCCAAAGAAAAGTTAAAAAAAACAACAAATAAAGATATGAAACTCATTTTGCTTGTGAGCAATTTCTTCATTTTACCAAGCACTAAAGATGAAACTTTTTTCAAAAGTTAGATAATTGATTTACACATAAACAAATATCTGCTTTTCTTAAAAAAAAACTTTAAAAATAAATAAATTTTCGAATTTCAGTCATACTTATTAGCGCAGTAATTTGTCGAAAAAAAGTTGTGTAAATGAATTATTTTATTATTGAACATCTAAAGATGTTCTTTACGATTTGATATGTTCAAATCTAGCAAAGGTATCTAACAAAATTAGGTTTAAATATAGTTACCCATGTTCTACTAATATTTATATCTTTGGCTATTTCTTCCCTTTTTTCTTTTGCTTTTTGGTCGGTGTTTACAATTACAGGAAAAACAACATTTATGTAGAATAAGTAGAGAAATTGGAGAATTATTTTGGAAGAAATTAAATAAAGTAAGTTATGTAGTATTGGATTAAAGATGATAGCTATTTAATGGGTTAAAAAAGTACCTAATATCATATTTGTATTAAAAAATCATCTACATAATTTTGCAATATCATTATTATTATAACATATATACCGATTGATCTAAAATTTGGTTTTAATATTAACCGTTAACTTCATTCTATAGTTTTGTCAGCCATCCTTCGTCTAGATAGCGGTCTGAGAGACCGATATCAATTTATCTTGTACCCAAACTATCAATTATGACATTTTAAATAAAAATTTAGTTTTCTGTGTTATATTTTATTTGGTTTTCATTAAATATAAGTGTATTTATTAGTTATTTTACAATAAATATTAAAGGACCCCGCAGAATCCTTATGGGAAAGGGGTTACGGTCAAAGTCTTTGAAACTTTGGATTATAATAGTCCTTGATGAGTAGATCAAAAGTGTCAATGGGCACTAAGTCCTAAAAACTCAAACTTTTAATATATAGACTTATAAAGTTGGGGATCATGCTCGCCTTTACTTTACGATAAAAAAATTTGTAGTACCTTAATTTTCGCACAACTATTTGTACGTGTTCCCAAAGACTTATATAATCGATTGGCACCATAAAAAAGTAAACTTTTAAATTCTTTAGCCAATGCCAGTACTTAAATCTAATTATTACGTTGTTTTATTATAAACCATTTTTTTTATTAGAAAACAATTGGATTTATTTATAATTAAAAAAACGTAACATTAAGATTTAAGTGTTATCATTTCTCAATACATCGAAAAGTTGACTTTTTTATGGTGGCAATCGATTATTATAGATGTCTTTGGAAACACAAACAAAAATTTGAGCGAAATTTAAGGTTCTACAAAAAAAAATATTGTAAATTAAAGACAATCATGATCCCAACTTCAGAGGGCTATATCTTAAAAGTTTGAGTTTTTAGGTCTTAGTGCCCATTGACACTTTTGATCTACTCATCAAGGACTATTATAATCCAAAGTTTCAAATAGTTTGACCGAAACTCCTTTCCCATAAGGATTTTGCGGGATCCTTTAACTAAAATTATTTTCGGATACCTAAATATTTGTGCGATTTTTTTTAACGAAACGAAAATTTTTTATACATTTAAATCCTTGAATTGTCAGCTTTCATTTGATACCCCACTTGTCAAATCAGATTATCTTTGAATTTGCATGAAAAGTCATACCGCGTTACTTCAAAACCGCATAAAAAGAGACGCCCGAGTACAATATGGTGACAGCTAAAACGTCAAAAACTGATATAAAAACACTCTTAGCGAATATCGAACGACTTAATTAATTTTTTCAGATTCGTGAGTTGAGTATTCTTGGGGTAATTTTCAGAAACAACTATTTTATAATTCAAATTGTTTTGAAGCGAAATTTCCCGAAAAAATATGTGATTTAGAGCAATTTAGAGAGAGGATGGCAGACTTTTTTTTCTATAAAATACGTCTTTTCTTCTATATTCTTTTATGGATTAAAGAAATTTTTGAATTTTTTTTTTCACGGTAGTTAATTCTGGTAGCCGGTAGAATTAGGTTGACGGTTAAAACATCTTGTAAAAAATTTAATGCAAGAATAAAAGTAAATTCTATTAACAAATATTAGTGGTTCTAAACATTCGAAATGCTTTATATTTTATTTATAATATAAAATTAAAAATGTTTAGGACCTCTAATAATATAAAACAGGGTATTAAAAAATATCATAAGAAAAAAAAATCCGTATTCGGTTTTTATTAAAAAAATAAAAAATAAAAATCCCATTGAGAATCTACACCTGGTAAGTTTATTTTTCGAAAAAAATCGAATAGTAAATTAATATCTTTGCACGCTGTTCGGCGAAAGTAAATATTAGAATTTTTTTTTCATTAGTTTGTTTTTTTATAAGAATTTATCGTTATTATTATTTTTTTCTATTTTACAACCATGTTAGTATATTTTTATTTGTTCTATATAAATATATTGTATTTCATAGATATTTAAATACATCTAATTTACACATTATTTTTTTTTATATTTGTTCTATTTTTTCTTATGTTTGGTCTTAACGCTTGTGGGTGTAATTTGTGGCGATTGATTAATTATTATTTTTGTTTATTTTGGTTCTTTGTATATAAAAACACAAAACTTTGCAGATCGAAGTCATAATTTTACTACTCAACATATATGATAACATAGTTTTCTAACATATCCAACACTGGCAATACTTCAATTAGGCGGCTATTACACTATCAAAGAAATGTGATAAAATTTCTTTGATCAAAGAAATATGGCAGTGTAATACGTCAACTTTTATAATATTTACGCAATATTTACCTTCATAATATTTCTTTTATCATAGATAATGACAGTTTCTTATATTTGATCAAAGTTTTTTGACGGATAAACCAAAATGGCGACTGAAAAGTGTTCGTGGACGGTTTCGGCTATGAAATTACTTATAATTTAATATATGATCAAATCTTTGTCAAAGATCTTTGACATATTTATTTGATAGTGTAATAGCCGCCTTAGAAGTACACTCACCTCTCGATATAAGGGCGGCATCGGTAATTCAACCCTCGATATAAGGGCGGCATCGGTAATTCAACCCTCGATATAAGGGCGGCATCGCTAATTCAACCGCTCGGTATAAAGGCGGCTGGAGGGACCTACTCAGATCTCGACAGATCTCTATTTTGAGACAACATCATATTTTTCGTTGATTTTTGATCTGTGGAAACTTGCAAAGATCTAGAATGACCTACAAAGATCTAAAAGAATTTACAAAGATCTCTAAAGATCGTCATAGAGATTAAAACGTTGAAAATTCATTAATTTTCAACGTTACAATGATCTTCAGAGATCTTTGTAGATCGTTTTAGATCTTTGTAGGTCGTTGTAGATCTTTGTAAATCTCCACAGATTAAAAACCAGTGAAAAATATGATGTCTCAAAATGGATATCTTCTACCCGTGTATATTTTACTAATTGTTTATTTAATGATTATTTATTAAGAAAACTATGTTTCTTTTATTTGTGTAGTAATCGAGTTAAACATAAAAAGCACTACAGAAAAATATATTTCCCTATGTTATAAAAATATGTTGAGAAGTATAATTATTATTACATTAGAATATTTGAAATTAATCATAATAGTACAGTTATTATAATTAATATGTTAGATGTTTTTAAAAGTAATAATTTACAACAATAACATTAGTTACAGTCAATAAACAATAACGTTTAATGCAAACTCATGTTGTTGACAGTTTAATAATTATAATAATAATAATATATTAGTGGTCAAATATCTAACAGTTTGACTATTATCATGGATTTTGCGATACTAAATTTTTATATTTAACTATTATGTTTTATAATTAAGAAAAATGCCAATGTGACATAAAAAAAACAAGTTTATTTATTGATAATAACCAATTGGGTAAAAAATAGGAATTTTTATTTATTTTTTTAAATTGGTTTACGGCGCCCTTGAGCTAACAGAAGTACCCAACAGTTTAGAAATTCCCAACAGCTTCGACTGAAATACGTAATTGACTCACCGCTCTATACAATGGCTAGAGGGGCCCCCACCAACTTTAACGGTAATTGGTTAATTTAAATTTTGCGAAGAAATATAGCAGTTACGGTAGTATGTGGGGATAGGGGAAGGTCATTATATAGTACAGTCGGCCAATCGTTGAAAGGAGCGTTCGTTAAGTAGAAGGTCGTTGTATAGAACAGTCGGCCAGTCATTGAAAGGAGCGATCGTTAAGTAGGTCGTATTATAGAGCGGTGAGTGTACAGATTTATGTTATGATAGTCGATAAAACAGGGTTTTAGTTTTGCATTTGCACGCTAGATGTCACTATGATAAAAAAGTATGTATTACCTGTCGCGAGTACAAAAGTACACTCACTCATTTTTTTAATCTAATATATTTTAGCAAGCTATCTCCACGCCAAATTTCATCAAGATCGGTTCAGCAGTTTAGCTGAAAATTTATTTAAAAATCATGTGCACAGTTAAGACAGCACTGGTTTCTATTAAAAATATATACAATATTAATAATGTCCCTTAATATTTATTATTTTATTAAAATGGGAAATTTAATTTAATTTAAAATTATTTATTAAAAAAATCTCATGATAAGTTTTTTATATATATTTAAATCATATAATAAATATGCCGTGAATACCATTTTTGTGAAATACCATTTTCGGATTACAGTGAAAAGAACTTAATGAAGTATTATATATAGCGGAGGTTGTTGTATTTATATGAGGTTTCTGTGGGTATTGATTTCATATTCAAATTGCCATTGATAAAAAGAATCTTTTGTATGAGAAAATTCATATTGTATGGTTTGACGTACCGCATTTTTTATTTATACTCTTCAGCCTTTTTTTTGCAACAAAAATGAATGGTTTATTATTAAATTTTAGTAGGAAATTAAAAATTAAAAAATAATTTATGTCTCACTGAGAGTTTCGGTTTTAAAAAGTTTTTGATAATTAATAAAATATACACTGCCGTCCAAAAGTCTTTGGACACCTGTGATTTTGAATGTAAATATACAGATTTCAGTCAATTATAATCCTCAAAATAGCGAAAAGAATATGTTTACTCGCAGTCAAAATAGTAAAAAAATAATTTCTCGTTCGCTTGAAAGACACTGTGCGTCAATACTTTCAACTTGAGTAAACCTGACCTTTCAGGCATATAATTCAAAAATGGAAAATTGTAAATGCTATATTTTAGATATGCTAGGATTATTACAAAAGTTGTAATTAAGTACTCTTATCAACATTTAAGATTTTTTATCAACAATTTTTGTAGTTTAATATTTACAATACTCAAAAAAAATGAGTGGCCAAAGATTTTTGTACGGCAGTGTACTATTTGATATTATATTTGCTTTTAACCTAGAAAATGTGGTAGTATTTTAACAATTTTTTTTACAACATATCACCTCGAGAATAATAGATCTTAAATGATCATATCAGATATTGATAAATTAGCATTTAGAGACATTTTTTGTCTGTTTTTTGACCTGCAAAGATCTACAAAAATCTCTGGAGATTTATGCACTGAAAAAATGTAATGTTAATTTTTAACATAAAAACCATGTTAACGGGAGGACGAAATTTTATTCTGTGAAAAATTAATCGATAACGTAGTAATATTTCATACCAACAGTATCAAAAATTACTATACTGCAGTGGCCCCCAACCTTTTTGTACCTAAGAGCACATTCTAGAAAACCGGTTGGGCGGCGGGCACCATTTTTTCAAGGTGTCCACATCAAAATCGCGATTTTGATTCAGGCACTCAGGCGTTTCTCACGCCTAAACTAAAAAAGTCAGATATATGCTCTCGGTTACTTTTTGATGAAAAATTTTGTAATCTACAAAAAGGTTCAGAGACATTTTTTCATATATTTCTTAGTTCCTACTGCTAAACCTTCTAGTCTTAAAACTTTGATCATTGTTTATATATTGTTGAACGAATTTGTGCAATGTTTGATATATGCACAAATGTTTTTTATTAACAAATCTGCATCAACAAAATATTTTTAATTTATCTTTAGAATTAATGTAAGTAAATTTGGATTTGCATACAGCCAGAAAAAGATTAAATGATTACATATTTTTCTGGTTGTACTTTACGGTATACATATGTTTGAGAGAATAAATGTAAAATGATGTAATACATTTATAAACAAATATTTTTTCAAATAAATACGCTTATTTTTCTCTAATTAGTTATTAAAAATGGAATGTAAATTACATAATATGTAAATGAAAACTTTTTTTTATCGTTCACAATCAGCGGTGGGCACTCGTAAAGCGGTCGGCGGGCACAGTGGTGCCCGCGGGCATAGGGTTGGGAACCACTGCTATACTGTATGTTAAAATAGTTATAAAACTTAAATAATTATTTAGGTAGGAATGGGAAAAAAACAAAAAATTACATAGATTGATGAAAAAAATTTTAATCCTAGAAATTTTTTAACATCCGACATAAAATTTAAAAGAACGTCTACTACAATTCAATATACTGTATAGCAGTTTCTATGACGGCGATATGCCAGATATGAAAAGTAATATAGAAACATAGTAAAATTACAGAGAATGTACGTAAAATTTTTATATGCAAGAAATTAAATTAAAGAATAGCGTATATTACTTTTTCAGAGTAAATAAATTTTAATAGGTAGGTACTATGTTAAAATTTACCAGTATGTCATTGTAATTTTTCATTTACTTTATTTTAAAATCTACCGACTTTTCTGTTAATTTTTAAAATAATATTTTCTCCGTGTGTATGAAAGTTTTGTTCTTACATAAAATCGCTGCAGACATTTTTATATTAAATGCGTACAAATCCGCGGGCGCATGATAGTTTTATATAAGAATCAATTTCAGCCATTGAACATGAGGATGAATTTTATTATTATAGTATTTCATTTATATCATTTGAAAGGTCAAATAATACTGTATCAAATATCAATATTAAAAAAGGTAAACATGATTCATAACATAATCTATTTCAAAAACAATAACGTTAGAGATATATGTACATTGTGACCGTTTGACATTTAAGTATCACCCTTGCTCGTAATTTCGGTTAACGCAAGCGTTTCGTAATTCGTGTCATTCCAATAAAATTTATATCACCAAATCAAACGTACTGCCTATACCAATTTAACGTATATTCACAAATTGAACCGTGATTGAAAGAGGATTAAATAAAATCTTCCAATAATCTAAATATATGCAATGTTGTGGAAACTTTATATGAGCAAAAATGATGCGTGTTAATAAATAATAATATTTGAGAAAATTTGGGTAAAAATAAAATATGTTTGAATAATTTTTTTCTTTCATAAAATATAATTTGTCAAAAATAATCTCACAAAACTATAAATCACTGATAGGAAAAATTTAAAAAAAAAAACACCTACTCTATTACTGAAAATTCCACTGATTCCTTCAGTGAACAAAAAATAACTGAAAATCAGTTTTCACTGATCAACCAGTGATTTTGGCCATATTAACAATGGTCCACTGATTTGTTCAGTGACTAGCCATTTATTTGTTCAGTGACTAGCCATTTATTTGTTCAGTGACTAGCCACTGATTTGTTCAATGACTAGCCACTGATTTGTTCAGTGACTAGCCACTGATTTGTTCAGTGACTATCCACTGATATGTTCAGTGACTATCCATTGATTTGTTCAGTGACTAGCCACTGATTTGTTCAGTGACGATCCACTAATTAGTAGTGATCTACTTTTCGCTATTTTCCAGTGTACAGTAGTCCATAGTCACTGATAATCAGTGATTATTCACTGATTTAGTTTTAGGGAGTAATTTTCTCGAAAAAATAACTTACTTTCAAAGTAGTGCCAGTTGGTCAAATGTGATCGTTTTTAAACATATTGGGACGGAGGGGGGGTGTAAACTGATTGTTTTTTCCTCTTTTGGAATTTAGGGGTATTTTTGTTTGATTAAACGTTTTTTATGAACACACCGCGGTTGAATAAAAAAAATTACGATAAGATGAAAATTTAAGCGGCAAACGAATTTTGCCCTACTTCGCCCCACTGTGGGGCGCTTATGAATAAAATAATATAAAATATAATACAAGCAGATTTCTTATAATTGGTATACTATATTACTTCTTGGTAGTGTTTAAAACGGAAAAAGTCAATAGAAAATTTGAGAAATTTCAATTTTACAATACTACTGAGCAGTAAATATTTCGAAAAAGTATTTTTTTTATTATTTGCGGTAAAAAATACCTTTTTTTTAAATCAATAAATAAACTTGTTGGTTGTTGGAACATTTTTTGTCACTTACAAAAAATATAACACATAGTAGGTATATTATAATCTTGTTTTGCTAATTTAACCCTTAATTTAAGGGTATACAAAATTTAAGGATTAATTAATCACCACAATATATCAGCAGAATGAATGAATGAAATAAAAGATCTGTAAAGTGTACCTCCCCGTATTCGTTCAAAAATTAAAACGTATGATTATTTTAATTTTTAATTTTATAAAAATTAACAATAACTATGAAATATATTTTGTGAATTTAAATATGTAGATATTAATTTTTTATTTCTAGGTATTAGTCATGTTGTAATTGTTGTTAATTCTACCAACTTTTTTTGTTACAGTTATTTTTATTGTAACGTGGCTTTCACCCAGAATCACTAAAGTATAATAATCGTTATAGTATAAAAATTTTTAATTTTTGAACAAATGACGGGTCCTATTTAAGGGTACCTCCCTAGGTGTATACAAAAACAATTCTAGTGGGGTAAAGGTTGCAAAAGTTCAACATCATTATCAGCAAGGTTGTTAGGTTAGGTATTTCTTGTCTATGGAACCGGTGTCTCTTGTATGTGGACATCAGCAGAGGTGGGGTGGCACGGGGGGAAAATGGGGGAAAGGGGAACGCTTGCAATCAAATAATGTATCGTCAAAGGTGGTGAGTCGATAAAATGTTTATTTCATCTTGATTTCATTTTCTGGAAAAAGGTTTTTTGATCATTGAATTTAGATGTATATCATTTGACAGTAAATGTATTGGTTTTTGGAGAAAACGATGTTATTTCGTTTATTTACAGTATTTTCTATACTCTTTAGTTAATTGTAATTCCAGGAAATTTGTTTTTTTGTTTTCTTTTGTAACATTTTTATATCATGATTTATTTATTAGTATTATCATTATTATATTAATGTACAGGTTGGTCCGTTTATATTAAGACTTTGAGACAAGCATATCTCGAACACTATGGATTTTAAAGGAAAATGTTTGGTTTAAAAGTTTCAGAGTTAGAAAGGGGGAAATCAATGGAGGTAACAGTTTTGAACTTGAGTGGAGGTTTCAAAATTATTTTCAAGTCAACGTAATTTTTATTAATGCAAATCTGCATTCGTAATTTATAGAAAAATATAAAAAACTTTTGTGTTTAATTTTTGTAATGAACATTAAAAAAAATAGTTACGTAAAAAATATTCTGAAATTATTCTCCTAGATGCTTCAGAAAAAACTATTTAAAAAAATAAGGTTTTTGTGATTTCAGAATTCTTTTGTGTTCGTTCAACAAAATTACGTAAAAACTGCATTTTTTGAAAAAAGATGTAGATTTGAATTTAAAATAATGAATTTGACCTTTAAATAACCATCAAATTTCCGCTCAAGTTCAAAACTTTGACTTCCATTGATTTTTCCCCTCCTTACTCTAAAACTTTCATACCAAACATTTTTCCTAAAAAAAATCTTTAGTTTTCGAAATATTTGCTTGTCTTAATTTTAGATGGACCACAACATTTTTAATAGTCATTTTTAGCCTTTTTCTTTTTTATTAATGAAGATTTTTTTGCTTTTTTTCAAATATGTACATCTAAATATATTTATACTTTTGATATATTTTGAAAAATAAATCAAAACACCTTTTTCTGGTAACATCTTTCTTTGTATTTATGTACTGTAGCTAATAACACTTTAACATTTTTTTAGAAAACATAATTTTGATTTGTTGAATTTCATTTTGATAAATAACTTTTTCATTTTGTTTGTTGAAAATTGCTTCCAATATTTTTGTTTGTAAATATTTTAACACGTTCACTGTGGATGAAAACAAGTTAATTTTTAACACTTTAAAATTTTAAATAAAAAGAAAAAAACATTAAAAATACACATTTTAAAGTTATGACTTTTTATTATAAAAAAAATATCAGATATTAAATTGCTTAGATTAAAGTGTTAAAAATGAATAACATTTTTTTTTGGAAGTAATAATGTAACATTTTAGTTTTATTAACTTTTAACGAGGAGAATAAATTAATTCCAAAATCTCTTGAAAAATAACTACGTATTTCTTTGTGAAAAGTATTTTCTGTACACTGCTTGTTTAACCTTTTCAGTGGAAATTTTAAATCTTTTCCCTAGGAATTGCTTGCATTTATTATTATATTTGATTTGTCTGTACTATTTTCAAATAGCACAATTTATTTTTATTAATCTTCAACTTTTACTAATATTTTTTTATAAATATTTTTTTATTTTATGGATTATATTATGTAATATAATATAATAATTATCATGAAATGTTAAAATTGAATATATTTTCAAGAGAAATACCAAGTTATAATTTTTTAATACATAATTTTAATTTTCATGGTCTATAAAATATGATAAATCAAAAAAAAACCATCTATCAGGGTTTTCCAACATTACTTATATATAATTTGGAAACTAATATTAACATATTATATCTATATAATACATACAGTAGATTGTTACAGTGAAACTTCTACTAATTGATTCACAGTAGGACATAAGTGTTTTTGAATTTTTGTTTCAAACAACGTACACTATTGTACAGTTGTACACTATACACTACTATACAGCGGTCAATTTTTTTAATCCTTGTACTAAATTCTTTATCGATATGTCTGTCAGTCACAAAAAAATTCTAAAAATATGCAGTGTAATCTGCAGAAAATATTTTAGAAAAATAAATTATTTGAACCCTTGCACTAAAATTTCATACTAAAGGTTTTTAAGGTTACGGAATACGAATTTCTATTAAAATTTGACATTTAGAAACTGTCAAATTATTAACAATCAGAGCTGTCGCAAGTACTCGTTGAAAGTACTCGATGTACAAGTATTAAGTACTAAGTAAAGTACTTGAACTATGTATTTCGAAGTAGGTACTTTACTTGTTAAAATCAAAAAAGTACTTAAAGTATTAAATACTTCATGTTGTTTTTAAATATTAGGTTCTTCAAGTACTTTACTTGTTATATTTAAGTATTACGTTCAATAAGTACTTGAAGTATCGAGTACTTTTTACTATTTGTAAATTGTTATTTTATTTTACTTGAAGTCAATACCGTTAAAAATGCATATTTTTGGCAATACTTTTGTAAAATCGTGTTTGGCAGATTGAATTAACTAATTTAGAACAAAGTCACTTTGCGACCATTTTTTTTGTAAAAATGCCATTTTCAGAAGCGACCGTTTTTTTAAAATCAATCGTTTTAGAGAAGTTTTACTGTAATATACTAATTCGACATAAACTTAAACTACAACTTTTTGATTCTTTTTAGTGACTTTTCTTAAAGTTGGTAGGTTCAACAAAATATTGGCTTGACTTAAAAATCATTATTAATTAATCATTATCATTGTAGTCTGACCAAGGCCAAGTTTCTGTTAATTATTCAGACAGTTTTGTTATGTCGTCTATGGATTTTAGCAAGGTACGTAGTTTCAGTACAAGCTAAATTCCATAGATAACACATATAAAACAACTATCTTTTAGAAAAAAAATCACTTTTGAACATGTATTGCAGTTGGACCACTTTCGTATTGAGTGTTCCAATAATAATTTATTATTTCATCTTATAAAATCGAAAAGATGCAGTTTATAAACAATTGATCCATTTTTTTTTCACTGAAAAATGTCATTGAATTTTTTTAAATACATAAATTAAAACAAAATTTCGTGTATAGGTGGGACAATTTTAACCCCAGGCACAGCTGCTTACCATCCTGCCGCAGTTCCGGCATCTCCAGGATACGGGCCTGTAGGCCCCGCTGCCGCCGCTGCTGCATACGGTCCTGCTGCAGCCCTGCCCTTGCAATGTCCACCCCCTGCGCCGGCCCTGGCTCACGGTAGACATCCTACAACATTCTTTCATCCACCTCCTATTTTCTATTGGCCTTATCCTAGCCCCCCAGTATCCCCTACAAATTATTATGCCCCGGCCCTGGCGCACGCAGGAATGCAAGGGCAGCCTGCCCCTCAGCAAGCATTGGTATGTATTATTTAATTTTTTTAATTGGTATAATCATTATTAGCAATCAGTATAAAAATCTAAATTTTGAAAAAATAAATAGTCTTGGCTTCATGAATTCATCGATTAAATTGACTACATTAAATATTCATGTTTCTAAGAAAATTTAATCTAAAAAAATGATAAAAATGTAATATAAGTCATATTTTTTTGCGAAAATTCTCAATTTCTTCAACTAAACGTAAAAACGATAGAGCAAAAATAGTTTTTATTTTCGAGTTTCTTTAAGGTCACCCCCAAAAATTCTTAAAGGTAAGAAAAAATTATGTATACAAAATTTTAAAATGATTGGATATTATTAACAAATGCCCCCGAGCGATCGAATGTGAAAATGCATTTGATTTTTTTCAATTTTTCATATATAGCTGTATCATTGTGAAAACTGAATGAATTTCGATGTTCTAAAACGCATTTTAAAGTTGACACTATCTAGTTTTTGAACCTATGATTCGATTTTTTTAATCGATTCCCACTATTCCTTGAGAGATTTCAGAAAAGTGAAAGAAGCATAAAATTTAATAATTCAAGATAACTCAAAATTGGCGTTCAATGTTCACAAACATACAGCTGTTTAAAGAAAAATAAAAAAAATCAAATGCATTTTACGTGTTAATATTCGATCGCTCGGGGGTACGTGTTAATAATATCCAATCACTTGGATGTATACAATTTTGTATATATTATTTTTTGGATAAGGCTATTTGCACATGCAGTATGTGCAAGCAATTGGCTATTTGCACATACCATATATGCATTTAATTGGCTATTTGCTATTTGCACATGCCGTTTGTGCATGCAATTGGCTATTTAGATTTACCACTAATCTAACGTACATTAACCTACCCTAACTTAACAACCTAACTTAATTTGGTACATATACAGTATGTGCAAATAACCAATTGCTTGCACATACTGCATGTGCAAATAGCCACTTTCTAATTTTTTCTTACCTTTAAGAAATTTGGAGGGTGGTCTTGAACAAATTCGAAAATAAGAAAATGAATGACCACCCTACTATAAATAGTTTCTAAAAATGTACTAGATTTTAAATAAATCACAAAAATCATTCTTAATCCATACATACAATCATTTTAACAAGGTAGATCGTGACAATGTTGAGTATAACTTATATTACGAACTGTAATACATCATTACAGTATCTATTCTAGATACCAGCTGAGTGTCTTCAAATCCCAACGAGTGCTATGGCTTCCGAGATGGCCCAGATCCCGATACCGGCACAGCACAGAAACGTATCTGAACATGACAAGAACGGGGTCCAAACTAGACCTCACCCGGTTGGTACTTTTGTAGCACCGCCAAATTACGTTGAGATTTTCATGGCTTAATTTGATTAAGTACAGTTTAAAAATTGTATGATTTGAAAATGGTTCGTCCGTTTGAATTTTTTAAAGTATGACATTTTTTTTAAGTAGAAGTACAGGGATTTTTGTGATTGGATGAATGGTACTGCTGAGCAGTCGAATTTGTTTGAGAACTCTCTTAAAAATTATTGTTATTGATATCAGTCACAAAATACTGTACGAATCAGTCATTTTGTACTAACGAATTGATATTGAAGCTATAGAATAGTTTGATACATGGAATGTGCTGTTAAATTTTAAATTTGGAAAGTATCTAGATGGTCCTTGCCAGTTGCAAGTAAAATGTGAAAGATTCTTTCTTTGGACCAATATTAGGTGATGTGAATAAAAATATAGTATTTGTTTTTACTATTTAGTCCTAGCAACAGCTATTACATATTATAATATTCTAGAACTTGAGTGAATAAATGTGTAACTAATTGATGAAGAAACTCGTTTGGTAGTTGAAGGTGTACTAATTTGTATAAAATATCAATTCAGGAATATTATAAATCGATGGTCTTAGATCATGGTTTTCTTATTCCCCATTAGTTTTAGTGATCCTTCGTATGGTGTATTCATAAATTTTCAAAATCACATGTTTGCTCAAGTTCAAAACATTTATTTTAAATAAACTTTATGTGTTTTTTTACTATCAAAAACTCAAGCATTAACTTAAGTTAGAGGAAAATACGCAAATAATTATAATTAACTTATTCACATCACCTATATGGATAATGTTTTTGGACTTATTTGCATAGTAAGTCTTCTAAATTTGTATATGTAGTGCCTTAAATTTTGTCCATAATGGCAACATATAGCATAGTATAGTTTACATTTGAAACTGCAAAATATAGCAATATTAATTTTGCAAATTTGTCAAAATATTACTAGACTTTAGCTGAACTTCAGATAATACAATAACAAACACTGGGTAGCAAAATAATATTTTTGCTAGAGACCTAAGTAGGTATCTCAAAAGTTTTTAGTATGGTGATATCGAATCAGTTTCCCAAATGACTCTATCAAGCCTGATTTCCGAGATATTTAACCTAAAATTGACAAAAATTACCATTTTGACCACACCCATATAGGAAATGTCAACCTTGATGATGGGCCCAAGTTTGACCCAATATTGGGTTGTTAAGTGAGGCTTTTTGATATTGGCCCAAGTCTAGGCCAACCTTCATATACAGAGCTTCGGTCACCTTTTCTTTACCCAAGAATGGGCCAACCTTCAGATACCGAGCAATTCTTTATTCAAGATTGGGCCAACACTGGGCCATCCTTTGTTCGACAAGCTTTGGCTGAGTCGAACCAAGAGACGAAGTTATCATTTGTTTCTTGGCCCAGTATTGGCAAACATTGGCCCAAGCCTGGGCCAACCTTGGCCTTTTTGTAGTTTCCTACACTGGTATTTGTATATTACCAGGTACATCTAGCAGATTATATTGGCTTCCTCGCTTTAGCTAAAGAATAGGGGAAGCTAAGCGAATATTTCCGAAAGCAGAAAAAAATTCAATTGTCTATCTGTTTCTCTGTCCTTTGAATCGTTGTCATGTTTGGTAATATATTTATAAATATAGTCAAGATAGTAATTTTTCCCACTTTTAGTTAGGGCATGTCGAAAACCTGACGTGATGGAGCAATTTTGGCATAGGATTCAGTTTTACCACGTTAAAGAGACTGCCTTTTTAGGACTCTAGTGTCATGCATTATAAAGAGTTTACTCTAGAGCAAAATCTAAGTAAATTCTATTATCGAGGTGTCAAATTATTATAAAAGTCGGAATTTTAGAGCAGAGGTAATGAATAGTAAATAATTTAAATACCATGTATTTTATGGGGTACTGCTTTAAGATCGCTAATTTCTACTTAACGCACATGCGTCAAGGTTATTCATATAAACCATACTATTCATTACAACTGTCAGTGGGTTGTCATTTTATATTTAATAGTATTTAACACCCCGTAGATTGCGTTAGCTTAGTTTTTGCTTCATAGCAAATTCTTTACAATATCGGACATAGGTCAAAAATGATGTCGCCCTGTGAAATTTAACCTAAATATTAACCGTTTTGTATAAATTGGTCCAAATCAATTCAAGCACACTTCCAGTAAAACTTCTATAGATAAAAAATAATATAATTAGATTTTTATATACATAAATATTAATATATTATACTATAAATATTACTAAAACATAAATTAGTAAGTGTATAGTAATAATTTTAGTTAAAAAAAAATAATACTGATTTTTATAACTTTATCTAAATACAGACTAACTAATATGTATTTATTGTTTTAAAATATTAGTTTAAAATACCACTATCAAAAAAATATTTAAATCAATTACACGCTAGTTATTATTATTAACAATTAACTAATTATTTAATAATTTACACATATCACTTAATAAATTTTGATAAATTCATTTTCAACAGCATTTTGTTGTTGTAAATATATATTTATACTCGCAATAACATAGATTTTTTTTAAATAGTAATGCCAGTTGTTTAATTTATATAAATTAATATTTAAATTATACTTTTTATGCACTGAATATAATATAAATGTAGTCAAAACTCAGTTAGAGTAAAATAAATAATTATAATCAAATAGATATACATGAAGGATAATTTTTCTACTTTATACAGCATGATTCAGAATTAATCATTTTTTACCTATTTATTTCCAAAAATAATTCAAAATTAAAATTGAGGGGTATGCAGCAACAAGGAGTTAACTCTAGTTTTTATAATTTGTGGGAATATAGAAAAAAACTTTTTGAAAAATGGAGAATGTATTTAAATCGCCTTTGTCTTCGTCCAATTATTATTTGTCACCGACCACATGTTTTGGCCAAATTCCATTGAGAAATTGTTTAAATTGGCTAATTTTATTCTGGAGTTAACTCCTTTTTGGCCCAAATAGTTGAAAATTATTTTCTTTTTAAAGTAAGGAAGCATTGAATAAAAACAATTTTCAAGAAAATTAGTTTATTTCAAGAAGAACACAGTAACGAGTGTACTAACTAAATTCTAAGCCAAAAAACAGAGTCAGCTACTGGAGTTAACTCCATTTTGACCCAAGCGAATGAAGTAGCTAACTCATTCTAGCGGATATCTTGAGAACTATCAACGGTAGGTAACTCTTTGTTGAACCAAACGAAAGAATGATTTTTCCCCCAAGAAACTCTGTTTGGCCTAAAAATGGAATTAACTCGTTGTTGCTACAAACCCTTCAATTGTATAAAAATCTAAAATAAAAAAATTGTCAAAAATTTTATGAGAAAAAAATAGTGCGAGCTTTCGATTCACAGAATCATCTTCAGACTAAAAAATATAATAAATAATAGTTGCATTTTCTGTATAAATTAGTTCTTAAACTTTGTAAAAGTTTATTTTACGGTACGGAATACTAATAGATGAAACACGACTCGCAATTGACAATTTTTGTAGTACTTTTTTTTGGTAAAATGGATTTTAAATTTAATTGTAGGATTGAAAAATATTTGTTTTAATTTAAATAATATGTATTATAATGTTTAAAATCATATAGTCCCTGAAAATTTCGTACATCTGTCAAAAATAGAATTAGAGATTGGTTACTTTTGAATCATGCTATATAATTTTGACCCGTTTTCTGAATCCCATTATTGATTAATGTTTTATAAGTTTGGATAACATATATCCTCTTCTATTGTAATTGCAATAATAAGTGATTATTTGAAGAAAACATCAAAATTGAATTATGCCTTCAGTATGTCTTCTTTATTTAATATTAGATTTAATAAAATATTGCTCAAATTAATTTATCAAATCGGCAAACTTTTATATTTAATAATAATAATAATATTTTACTTATATAATATTGAAAATATAAATTTTAGTGTAATATTGTTTTTATAACTTTTAATGATAATTTTATAATTATATTGTTGACACAACAAATATTACAATGGTCTTCCAGAGTCTATTTAAATTTTTATAATACAGGCGACCTTCGGTATTACGATATTTTTGATTACTTTTTTAAACGAAGAAATGTAGGTGCAAAAAAAACTACGGAATTTTCTTATACGTAATTCGTGTTTCTAATTAAATTACAGAAAAATAAATAGTACATAAATTATAGAAAAATACATTATCTACAACTTTTATCTAAAACATTTTTCTCTAATATGCACCGTTTCAAAAATAAATCGAATAAAAAAATCGTTTCGATAAGGAAATAAAAACATATTTGCAATTTTTACTCTAGAAAAGCCATTTTTGAACTGAAATGGTCTTTAGATATGCCCCTTTATTTAAAAAATTAAAAGCCCCTCCTTGGGTGCGCCTATGGTGTATAAACTTCATATAATATTAACTCAATATCAACAACCTACTGAATTTTGTTTCGAAAAGTAAACAAGCAGTAGTAAACCGAGGGTCCCCTATAATACATGTTAAAATATTTTGTGATATTGCTTAAGAAATGTTATTTCTTAACTGTGAGTGCTGAATATGGTACTTTTAGTTGTTAAGTGTAATATAAATAACTTTTATTGTTGTTAATAATTTAATATATTATATCTTTTATTACTTTTAAAATTATTTAGTATATATAAAAATCAAGGAGTCCTAATTGTGAATTAAAAAAAAATAGTAAAATTTGGCGTTTTTATTGAATTATTTATAAATAATTTTTTAAACTATTTTTAGGGCTACCTTGTATTGAATATATAAATAAATATTTAATTTTTTGTGCAATTAATGATAAATAATACAGCTTTTGCCAATTAGTGCAATATATTTAACGAATTATGTGCTTTTTTTATTAGACGTAAGTAATGACATAATTTAGAAAAATTACAGTATTTTTTTTTTCGAAATTTGTTATAAAATCATAGATTTTTGAGCACAAAATATTAGTTTCTTCTCTAGTGATATATAGAATTAATATTTTTACAATTGTATCTGAAATATATGATTATTTATAAGCAACATATTGTATATAAAAATATATATGATATATATTATTACAAAAAATTAATATATGCCTTTCAATATTATTATTAAAAAAATCATGATATTTTAATTTAGTTAGATTAAATTTAATTTAAAATGCTGAAAATGATGAATTTTCTATTGAGATGTATTGTATTTAAAAAAAGGGAATTGAAATTTATATCAATAAAAATGTCCAGCATTTGAAAATAAATTTATTAGTAATAATAACAGTAATGTTCATAAGAAATGAAAATATTTTGGCTTGTTTTTCCCGAACTGAAATTGTTTTTGCCAATAGTTATTAAAATAATGTAATAATAATTAATATTCTAGTGATTATATTAGATATTTAGGAAAATATTAGATATTAAATTTATAGATACTCAAAATAATAAGTTTTGATGAAATTTCTCAATTTTTAATTAAATTTTTTAGTCAGTGACAATTATTAATTTTAATATAAATATTATATTAAATTACATGCAATATAATGTTATGAATTATTATAATTAGAACTGCTAAATAAATAAATAAATAAATATTTCTTGTTACAAATTGTCTTTATAATTTCCCATTAAAAAATTTTTTTTTTCAGAAAATAATTTTAAGAACAGAAAAGATCGAGCCCTAACCGCCGAAATTTCGTAAATCGGCGTTTTCACGAAGCAACTTTTGTTCAACAAAAGTTGAATATGTAAACACTTGCTTTCAACTACGTCATTCGATTCAACAAAAGTCTCTAAGTTTGAGTTATGAATATCCTAAGATGTATAACATTTTCCTCATATGCGCGAATAAAAATATGTGCATATATATTTGATTGCTCATAATTTGAATAGTAATTGAATTAAAAAAATTTCCAAGGAATTTCATAAAGCATATACAATATCTTATGGATTCATCAATAGAATTTGGGTTTACCTCAACTCGAAGGTTGTCAAAAATTAATGTGTTTTGTTTATCTTTAAACCGTTATATCTTTCTTAATTTTCAAGTTTTTGTAATTTTACTGATACCAACGTAAAGAGAATTTAACTTAGATACGAAAAATATAAATATCGTTTAAAATTGATGGATCAGTGCAATAGCAGTGCGAATTATAAACGGGAACCGAGACAAAAATTGAGTTATCACGCTTAGCACATAAACAGGTCAGATTGTTACGGCCGTATCTCGGTCAATTTTTATTGTATTGGAATAAAATAAAAAACAAATTAAAGGTCGAACGCAGAGCTACAAAAAACATCTGAAATATTTTTCAATAAAATAAGCCATCTTGATGTTATTTATGAAAAAATATATTTTCACCCCTTACTAAACAACACCTGCACACCTTAGTCGACTACGCTCAACGGTTTCTTAAAGTTTAGGTATAAAACTATGTATGTATCAATTTTCGATGATGAAGGAATTTTTGTGTTCACAAAATCTATTTTTACTGTGCTAGTAGTGATTTTTTAATAGAAGCACGATTTGATTTATTTAGTAAAAAGGTATTATTAACGAAAAATAAAAATTTATAAAAAAACATTTTTAAAACATAAGTATAAATAGTTTTCCCAAAGTATGCCTTTGTACTATAAAATATTACTTTCATATTTTCACTTGACGCCATTTTCAATTTCAACTATCGCATCAACTACGATTATTCCTCGTGTAAACCTTTCCACAGATTCAACAAAAATCGACTCGTGAAAACGCCAGCGATAAAAATATAATATTAGAAATATAAATATTAAAGTATTAAATACATATTTAAGAAAAAATACTTTAAATTATTTTATTGAAAAAATAAGGTAATTTTTAGCGATTAAGATAGAAATACCTTCTGGATGTCGACAACTTATGAAAAAATTTAAAAATTCTATATAAAAAAATATTTTAGATAACTCAAGTCAGTCATAATAATTTAATTTTTTAACCATAATACCCGTAATTCGGGATGAAGTATAATATTTTAAATTATTAATTAAAAGAGAAAGAAAAACTAAATTTTATTTAGTCCTGTTCTGTTAAAATTCTAAATTCTGATTCTGACATTAACATATTACAGCAGAACGTTTATTCGCAGACTTTTTAAATTAGATTTTTCCTGTAATTAAAATAAAAAATGATATAATTTTCCAACTGGGAAAACCAGGATGAGTTTCCCAGTAGGAAACTTGTTGTTTATTTCATTTTATAATTCAGTTTTTCTAGATATTATTTAAGTCGTATGGTATACTACTTTTCAAACCACTTTATTTAATTAATGATCTACAAAATCATTAACAATTTTTATTTAATTTTCATAGCAGTTATAATACCTATTAATAGTTATATGTACTACTACAATGGTGTTCTTTAAAATAGTTGTCTAATTACAATATTAATAATACATACTCACAGAACATATTATAAAACGTAACGTATCTCTGTCTGTCTGTCCGTAAGTGCGCTTATAACTCGAAAACCACTTATCCGATTTACATGTTTTTTATGCATAATATATAGATACCAGGGGGAAAAATTGTAGATCTGCAGTAATGAAATTTTTAGACATCATATTTTTCACTGGTTTTTGATCTGTGGAGACTTACAAAGATCTACAATGGTATACAAAGATCTAAAACGATCTACAAAGATATTTGAAGATCATTGTTACGTTGAAAATTAATGAATTTTCTTTCTTTATCTTTAGAAATCTCTGTATTCTAAAGATAAAGAAAGAAAATTCATTAATTTTCAACGTAACAATGATCTTCAAATATCTTTGTAGATCGTTTTAGATCTTTGTATACCATTGTAGATCTTTGTAAGTCTCCACAGATCAAAAACCAGTGAAAAATATGATGTTTCAAAATGCAGATCTGTCAAGATCTGATTTGATCACTTCAGTTCTACAATTTTTTTCCTGGGTATGTTCTTTGCCCAGGTTTTAGTATAATATATTTTGTTACGTTAGGTAACATAAGGAATAAGCAGTGACGATTGTAGCTAGTCTATATGACAGGGTGATTCAGCACTGTCGTGCCAAACTTGAACAGTAGATTGAAAAAAATATTTTAAGCAAAAAACTTCCAATAAACATGTGTCCGAAAATTATTCCTTAGGGAACTACAGGCTTCCAAAGATTTTACTAAAAATGAGTTTTAATTTAATATCTAGAGAACCCTTTGTGATAGAATTATGAAATTTAGTATTTGGTTTAGTAATAATATGTGTTATCGATTTTTAATATTAACAAATTATATTTTAGGCCAGGGCTGTTGGGGCCAGTGGGCCCATCGATTTTGATCTAGTAATTGTTTGTTCCTTAATTTTTTTCCTGAGTTGGTACTTTTATAAGATTATATGACACAAAATACACAAAAACAAACTTTGCTTGTTTATCATAGGATAAACCGGTTTCGAGAAATATCGATGGAAAAGAAAGCATGCGGAATTAACCTTAATACGGATGCTTGAAATTATAAAAAATAAATTTATATTCTTATTTCATGATAAAAAATAAGACAAAAAGTAAATATAAATATACTTCCGAAAATGCATCCATATCAACAAATAGCCATTTTTAGTTTGTTTTTTATTGTTAGTCATGTTAATAAAGTGTGTACAATGTACATGTAACAGTAATAGAACTGGCTATAGATCTTACAGGATTCATATTAGGAGGTTTATTTATATGAACTTTATTCTTACCTTTAATCATAGAAAAAGAATATAACTTTATTTTTTATAATTTCAAGCATCCGTATTATGGTTAATTTTGCATGCTTTCTTTTCCATCCATATTTCTCGAAAACGGTTTATTCTATGATAAACAAGCAAAGTTTGTTTTTGTGTATTTTGTGTCATATAATCTTATAAAAGTACCAACTCAGGAAAAAAAATTAAGGAACAAACAATTACTAGATCAAAATCGATGGGCCTACTGGCCCCATACAGCCCTGGTCTAAAATATAATTGGTTAATTTTTGAAATCAATAACACATATTATTACTAAATCAAATACTAAATTTCATAATTCTATCACAAAAGGTTCTCTAGATATTAAATTAAAACTCATTTTTAGTAAAATCTTTGGAGGCCTGTACTTCCCTAAGGAAAAATTTCCGGACTCATGTTTATTGGAAGTTTTTTGCTTAAAATATTTTTCTCAATCTACTGTTCAAGTTTGGCACGACAGTGCTGAATCACCCTGTATAGCAGGACAAGATTTACTGTTTACAATTTTTACCTGCGTGTATTAATTAAACGTTAATTAATGATGAGTTAAAATTTCAAGAAAAGCTTCAGTAATATAACTACAGCTAACATACAGTGTAGGTAGTTGGAAGGTACGTATTAGCTCGCTAGCGAGTTACCAAGCAACCCACGAGGAGCGAGACGTATGTTTCTGTCACGAGTGTTTAGATGGCCTTGGCCGTATGCTGGTGATTATAGTCCTAGTAACTCCACTGTAAAAACTTAGGTATACGTACAATGTAAACTTTGGCACCATATAAAAGAGTATTAGAAAATTTAACTTCCGTAAACAAACTCTAAAGTAACTGGATTATATTAACCCATTAACGCCCAAAACAAAACAAAAACATGCAAACGATTTTTTTTAAATGAAATTAATTCCCAACGTTGCATAATTGAAACATTTAAAAAAAAATGTTTTTTTTTTAATATCTCATTGAAGAAATGACATTTTTGCTGCTAACATCGTCACATAAACTGTTTTAAACTATTCCACATTAAGTAATAACTTTTGTTTTTCCAACGTTTCGTAAACGTAACATTTTGTTGAAAAAATAAAAAAAACATGTATTTTTTTAACTTCAAAAACAGTTATTTGAGTATGTATTTAGTAATAAAATGAAGTTAAAACATATACAACACAAACTTTTTTTAATATGTATTTAGAAAAAATATATAACACTGTGTACTTAAGCGAGTAAATTGGCCAGATATCTGGTCTATTTTGTGTGAAACTGCTTTTCTGATACCATTTTTATTTAGATAAATTTAATTTAAAAGTCATGTTATATGTATATTTAAGTTATTTCATATGATTTGAACAAAATTCATAATCACATGCTCTAGTTGGATAAAATATATTATCATACCATATACCTCTTTTATATAAAAATTAAACACGTTTAAACATTTATAAAAATAATAACGTTAACAGTTTTTGTTTGTTACACTTCTACCAACTGATTTTTAAAGAAATATTGAGTTAATATCCATAGACACCATCACTTATTATCAAATGAGATGTGTACTAATGTGTACGGTGGGCATTAATGGGTCAATATGTACAAATCGATATTTATTTTAAGAAATATGATCCCTGTATAAATATAAAAATATAATTTGTAAGGAAATGTATAATAATACATAGAAAGAAATAATTAAAAATAAAATCGTATTGTCGAAAAGAAAGATTGTCATACAAGGAAAAGAAAATTCATATCTTGCAAATGCTTTTTATAAAACGTGATTAATTTTTTTAAACATCCTCCTGTCAAAAACATATTTCGATATCAGGAACTTCAAAAGAAACTCACCATTTTTCCAGAAATGAGTAATTATAAAGAACGTTTTTTTCTTCCTGGACATTTATAACACACCCTAACACTTAGGATGGATAAAATGGATAAGATAAATTAAAACATAATTTAATATTAAAATAATGTCAATTTTTAAAAATATTAAAACCAATTATTAAAAATTTGCGAATAAGAAAAAGTGTTTTAGTTAAAAATTATAATACATATATATTATTGCTTAAAATTTATATTTTAGTAATTTTACAAAAAATGGGAAAAAATCTATTTTGAAAAATTATATTTGTAATGGTTAAGTGTTAAGTTACAGTTACCTATGAATTGAAATATGTATTTATTCGAGTTTCAAAACGAAAACAATGACACTGTTTTACAAAATTATTTTTTTTTATACGAAAACGTCCTTTTCAACCATATTTTATTTTATAAAAAAATATAAAATATCACAAAACCGACAAACAAAGTAATTGTTGTCAAAACAAAAATTGGCACGCGCGGTTGATTTTAGTACCATTTCGCCAATTTTCATTCGATTACGTTAAAATTTTAATGAGTATGGAAGAGAGATAAAGCTACAAATTCAGTAAATTTCATTAAAATTGGACAATTAATGTCTGTGTAACAGCCTAACAGCATGAGTTTTGAAAATTGCAGAATTTTAGCTATCAAATCAATTTTTGTTTGTTTAAACATGATTTTCGTATATAGCGAATAACTTTATGAATGTTCATAATTAGCAGTTTTTTTGTTCAATTAGGACCCATTACTACATTACGAATGATCTTTGGTTGAAGTCGTTGATTTAAAAAAATATATACGTATTTGAAAGATTGCATATCGAAAAAAACTTTTTTTTGCAATAACGCAAAAACAATAATTGATTCAGCAAAATGATGGTCATTTTTGGGTTTAGTGTGCCCAAATTACCCTACAAAAGTTGCTGTCTACCCTGCAGCAAAATGAATGCTAACCACTGTAATTCATGATGTTCTATTTTTTTTTTATATATATTTTTATCAGTCATCCAGAAAGAATTGTTTTATTAAAATTAAATAAACATACACTGTTCATTTTCAGTATTACGTATGAGAAAGTCCCGTAGTACACATGGCAGCTTTTTTTTTACTAAATACAAGTTTTTTTAAAAATTGGTCCTTCTATTGAATGACTGTATTGGCTTTTTCCCAGAAAAATTTATTTTCGAGTCTCAAAAAACAATCAGAAAAATTCGAAAATTGACATGAATGAGTGATTGTCTTTTAAAATAGGAAATGTACATCTATATTGATACAAAAACTTTTAAAAATTTCGTCTTTATAAGTTTTACCGTTTTGCAAAAAAGTGTTTACAGTTTACAGACCGACTTACAAACAGAAATATAGACTTCATTGAGATAATGGTCGTACGCGATTCATAAAATGTAAAACCGTTAAAATCTTCAAAATTTTCAAACTACTAGGTTATAAAAAGGTATTTAAACCATAGATATAGAGACATGGACAGCGAATTCGTATTAACATAATGATGTAACATTTGTTCTAAAAGTGAGAGGGAGATGCAGCGTAGTTTTGAAAATATCTATACCTTTTTCTAAGAGTCTGATTGTAGTTTACTACAGTTCAGGGTAGTATTTCTGTCCTATATTTATTTATTTATATACAGTCAATATTTGTAATGCTAAAAATATAGGTAACGAAAATCATCGTGTACAAATTCCGAGTATTTATGAAGGCATTAATTATGATTACATCAATGAAATAATTAGTTTTGTCAGGATTTATAGCAAGGAAAATAATTAAAACAAACAAATGTTTTAATTGCAACAAATGGCTTATTTCGCAGCAATAATCTTTTTTACTAAATATAAAAAATCGAGGCAATTTACAAATCCGTCAACTGATCTCATAGAAAGTGAAATTAGAGAACGGATTTTCCGAGAAAGTAATATTTTTGGTAGTGCAAATATTAAATGTTTATTAATTTTTTTTTGTATTATTAAATGTTTATGCCCCTGGACCCGAATGGTTCCTTTAGTAAATCACAGACAAGATTAAATTTTTTATTGATATTAGGTTACACCAGCGTTTCTCAACCTTTTAGTATTTGCGACCCAATTTTCAATCACAATTCTCATCGCGACCCCCCCCCCCCAATACAATAATTTTTACTGAAATATAGATATCAACTAAATTAAAAAAAAATGCTTCGAGTGTCAATTTCTAATATTAAAACCTTCTTTCGAAAAACTTTGTTCTGCAAGACAGGCCTAAGGTAGTCACCAATGATTATTTATCTTATTTTTAATTTAATATTGATAAATTAATTATTAACTACATTGTGCAGTATTGATACAATCCAATTTATAAGTGTATTATATCAGTGTAAATGTAAACGAGTATTTTAGTTTTTATTTTTTATTATGTCAGAATGTATTTTATTGCTTTTCTTTCAGTAAACTAGATAAATTTTTTAATAATTTCTTTTTCATCGATATGCTTGCGCCCCCCATTCAGTTTTATCACGCCCCCCTAGGGGGGCGCGCCCCACAGATTGAGAATCGCTGGGTTACACTATGAAGCAAGATAAAAAGATGAACAAGAAATTAGAATTAGATAAAAAAAATATCAAACTGATATTTATCAGCAATAATTTTTTAATAAATAAAATATTTTATAACGTGTTTTTTTTTGTCATTTATAACCACTTATAAATAAGTAAAGACAAGTATATTTACAAACTTCTTTCTGTCTCTTTCTTTTGGCACGGCTCTGTTTTCGAGTCAGATGCGCGGTCCATGTCTCTATGTCTATGATTTAAACACTTTTAAGTGGTCTTATTGTTAGTTTAAGGTAGTTGGTCCATCATAATGTGATCACATTAGGCCATGAGTACATATTTTTAATTTAGAGAAATGATCATGGCAACGCTGTACATTATCTACTATTAACTACTTGTCAAATGATTATATTTTATCATCTAAACTACCACAGAATATATTAATAATTAATGAAATCGATTATAATTCCCTTCAATCCACTTATCATATTTTGTAAAAATTATTTCATTATTTCGTGTATTTTTTACTATAATCAAATGAATACGTTGTTGCCACATTGTCAACAATACTGTAATTTATGTGATGGTTTGGTAGTTAAATCTGGTTAGATCTTAATAACGGGATGCTCAATAATTCCAATTTTTTGTATACTGTTTTCTTTCATATAAATATACAACATGTCAGTTTTTTATGAAAAACTGACGCTACGTTTAAATTTAATCTAATAAAACGTTACGTTAGTGTACGGTTAGTCCATATAAGCTGTGTTAAAAATATAAACTTTGAGATCGTTTTTCATGACTTTGAGATGGTCAATTTTAATAAAAATGGGCTATTTTTCAGATATTAATCTAGGGAATATTCTTGTGCAATTTAAACAAAATCTGACGAAAACTTGTTTACGGACCAACTACCTTTACTAATTATAATGTATAAATGTGTTAACTTGAGGTATCTGTAAGTAAAATAAAAAATGTTGCCTTTGTAGAACCTTTTAAATAATTAATATTATGAAGGTAACATTAAAAATTAATTGCCATTAAATCTAAATTAGTAACAATAGAATGATCCAATACAAATAATTGATTCGTGCATAATAAAAGTTGAGTTTGTGCTCGTTTTCCAAAGCCCACTAAATTAAATAATAAATGTAATTAATTGACTTTGATCATTTCACACTCTGAACAAATTTGATTTTCTACCCAAGTACCTAATCAATTAGTCAAAGTTAACAGGCGAGCTTTGACGAGACGATATTAGATGGCGTTAGGGGGAATATTGAACTAATTTAACTTTATTCACTTTCGATATTGAGGCATTATTATTAATAATATAGTAATTCCTAATTATTTTAAGTAAAATTATATAAAAGTTACCAAGTTTTTGAGATTAGGGGTAAAAGATGCACGACAAAAATGAGCTTACTTTATATTTATAATTTTTATAATTTTTGTAAAAATTGTATAGAGTGTAATATACCTCAAATAACTCAAATACTACTGAACCGATTTTAATACGGTTTTCACTAATAGATTATTATTTTTGCAAAGCAGGTTCTTGGCTTTTTTTTTTCATTGATGTATTTGTGAAATAATTAAATTTGTTCATAATATATAAATGTAAAAAATTTAGTGCTATCTGCTAAAGAATTGAAAAATTTATATTATCGCTTATTTAAGTCTTTTTAAACAACAGTTGTATCAAAACAAAGGTTCTGCAATTTTTATTTATTTATTAAAGACAAGCATAGTTCCTTTATTAATAATTTAATAAAACAATGATAATTAAAGATATCAAGTCCTAATATTCTGAAATCAACAACTTGACTGCTTGCGTGTCTCTCACAGATTTCTAGCTACCGTTTGATCAAGAAAGTTGAGATTTGGCATAATTTTTTTTAGTTTTGAGAATGGGTAAAATGAGTTAGCAGTTTTTAGAGTTCCGTAGAAAACTAGGAACCCTTATAGTTTCTCCATATCCGTACGTCCGTCTTGAAAAATTTTGACATAATAAGATGAAATTTGATAGGTCGTAGATTGATGACTCAAAAACAGAAATGAAAAGTGTTTAAAAAAAAAATTACCTACCCCTTTGAGTGGGATGTCGATAGAAAAGTATCCTAAAATGCAATAAAAAATGTATAAGAACCTTTTGATTTTAACCCTTCAATCACGATGTATTTGCTCTCCAAAGTCATTATAAAAGCGTCCTTTCTCTCTATTTTCTAAACTACCAATTCAAAAATCTGAAAAATTTCAAAATGTAGCTTTTAATTAGTACTTTCACTGAAAATGATAACGAACATTGTCAAAAATATTTTGGACCCCTTCTATAGGCAGAAAAGTGAACTTACATTTTTTTCCCACTCACCCCATTATGTGGGATGTCATTTGATCTCGTAAAATGCAATAAAAAATGTTAAATAACTTTTTGATTTCAACTCTTCAGTCACGATATATTTGCTTTTTAATGTCGTTGTCAGAGCGTCCCTCCCCTCTATTTTCTAAATTATCGATTCAAAAAATCTGAAAGAAATTCAGAACGTAGATTTTAATTAGTACTTTCACTGAAAATTATAACGAATATTGTCAAAAATATTTTGGGCCCCCCTTTCATAGATTGAAAAGTGAACTCCTTTCGATTTATCCCATTGAGTGGGATGTCTTTTGATAGGTCTCCTAAAATGCAATAATAAAAGTCAAATGACTTTTTGATTTTAACCTTTCAGTCACGCAAATTTTTTAAATAACTCTTTTTTTATAAATCGTAGATAGAATGACTACGGAACCCTATCATGTGCGTGCCCAACACAGCAAATTCTAAAAAAAATTACTTCGAAAACAGAACAGTATACATCGGAATGAAATGGGAATATGTACCTAAATAATGATGCAGATACTACATACGTGAAAATAATAGACGAATAAATAAATAAAATATACGGTACGTGACACTAAGTACGCAAGGCTCGACTCGCACTTCACAAAACTATATTTCATTCATCATATAAATAATATTAAAAAAATTCTTAATATATAATTTCGTTTTTAAATACGTTAAAATATATTTATAAATATCTTTTTATAGATAAATTCCTAAAATCTAGAAACAAATAAATGGATTAACTAAACTAGATCTTACACTTTTAAATAACGTTTAAAAATTACCATCTATTTGAGGAAATGAAAATAATATTTAATTTTTATATCCGAATACATTCTAAATCCGTTTCTGATGCCTGATGAAATAAAATCAATATCTAGAATTCAATCTCCACGTTGATACGTATTTATTATAACTATTCATAACTTTGATTCTTGATCTGAACGGGATTTTCTCTTTCCAAAGGAAATAAGATAAAATACTACGAATATTTCAAGCTCATTTAAACATGGAAATTGAAAATTATTCTTAACCCTTTCACAGGCAGTGCCTACTAACTATACGTGGCTAATTTCAGTTTTGAAGATTGAAAACGTAGCTAAAGGTTATTCTTTAAACATGAATATCAATTACTTACCAAAAATAACTTGGGGGGAAGGGAGTGAAAATGTCCACTTAAAATTGAAATAGTCTTAGGCCAGCCATACACGTTGCGGTATACCGGAGAGGTGTACTTGTGCAGTTAACTTGCACAGGTAAACCTGTACAGGCGACGAGCTCACACACGTAAAGGTCTACGGTTAGACCATTTTGGCTCGCCTGTTCAGGTCTGGCCGCCTGTACAGTTTCATCGACAGAGGTACCACTCACGCTCCGGTGTACTTGTACAGGTCAACTGTACAAGTACACCTCTCCGGTATACCACAACGTGTATGGCTGGCCTTAGAAATATAATCTAGCTGTTGAATAGATAGATACATTTTTGTAGCCTGAAATAACGACCTTTTGTCCAGTTTAGATAATTAAACTGGACTACTTTCTATAAGTGTTCCATTTTGTTGATTTCGCGAACCCTTCGCGCTCAACAATTATTTCCGTTTCCGTTTAAATACTTTTATATCTCCGTATAAATACTACAAATAAACTTGTTGCTCCAGAGGATACAGTTTGTTCTTTCTATTACGAAAAAAAATAGCGACAACCAGAAATAGAACTAAATATTCGAACTTACAGGTTCTGTAGCCAACTAGGAACCCTTATCATAGCTTTGGCCTGTCCGTCCGTCTGTCTGTATGTCACAGCTCACTCATTCTCTCATTTATATACCTATTAAGATTAAATTTGGTACATGGACATAGATTTATGACCCGAAAATACAGAAATGATGAGATTTTTGAAAAAATATTTTTTGACCCCCCCCCACGTCCAATTTTATAAACTGAAAAGTGTACTCAATTTTTTTCTACATACCCTTTAGAATAGGATGTCTTTAGATAGGTCAATGCAACAAAAAAAATTAAGACCTTTTCATTTTAAGTCTTTTGTCATTCCGGAAAAATATGTAGATTTGCAGAGATCTATTTAGATCTCGACATATCTCCTTTTTGAGACATCATATTTTTTACTGGTTTTTTATCTGTGGAGACTTGTAAATATCTATAGCAGTCTACAAAGACCTACAAAGTCTACAAAGTTCTCTGAAGATCATTGTAACGTTGAAAATTAATGTTTTTTCAACGTTGAAAATTTATGTTTTTTAAACGTTGAAAATTCATGAATTTTCAACGTTTAATCTTTATCACGATCTACAACGACCTTTAGAGATCTTTGTAGATCTTTGTATGTCATTGTAGATCTTTGCAAGTCTCCACAGATCAAAAACCAGTAAAAAATATGCATATCTGTCGAGATCTGAGTAGATCTTTATTTTAGATTTTTCCCAGGATGATATAAATAAGTAACTTTTTTTGTATAAAATGTCACACGAACACGTACATTTTTAAAGAGATTAAATCTTTCGTCAATTATCAAGTCTAGGATGTTAGTGAGAATGGCTACGGAACCCTATCAAGCGTGTATAATGTCCAACAGGCAGTTTTAATTAACATTAACATGATGTTTTATTCTCTTTGTTCCTTTATTTAATATATCTTTATCGAAATAAGAAACTGAATTTCTTTTTTATGCTTTGTTCTCTGAAAAGGAATTTCTTTGAATCGGAAAATCATTATTTTCCTTTAATAAATCATCAGAAAGATAGGAAATAAATATTAAGAATAATCCCATAAAATTTGACGCTGTAATTCTTGGAATATTATTTATATACTAGCAAAGAATATTTCTCGTCAGAGAAAAATAAATTCTTAGTGATATAGTATATTAAAATATTTAACATAACAATGTATAAAATAAACGATAATTTACCAAACAATAGAATTTTTTTGTTTTGAAAATAAAGAGACATTCTTGAAGTAAATTTAATTACTTTCTCTCTCTATAATTTATTTTCTCACAATTTTAACGTACTTCTCAATTAAATTAAATACAGAAAACAACCTAAAAAAGCAGTAGCGTTTCGGGTTTATTTTTATACCAAAACGTTTTTTATTTTTATTTTATTTAAGTATGTTTTTTTAATTGTGGTATATATTTAGAACGATCATATTACTTGTAAAAAAGTACTTTAAAAATGGTTATTAATTCTTTTTCAGTTTCTTTACATTCTTGTAAACGTTTTTTGTGGCTATTTCATCACTTATGAAATTTTAAAGTCGCCTTTCCTTTAAAAAATGTAAATGAATGTAGCTTATAAATAAAAAAATCATTGGGAACCCTTTTAAATAACACCTAAATTAAATAAATAAAATAAAAGTTTAAACGCCATATTACATTCACCACTTGATATAACGATCTTCTTTCATTTACCGATAGCTTGATACAACGACATGA
Organism: Sialis lutaria; assembly: GCA_949319165.1. Classification (NCBI taxonomy): domain Eukaryota; kingdom Metazoa; phylum Arthropoda; class Insecta; order Megaloptera; family Sialidae; genus Sialis; species Sialis lutaria. The sequence goes on along the minus strand of OX439233.1, from coordinate 5,918,549 downwards.
TTGCCACTGAAAATTTAGCGAGTTTTCCCTATCACCACCATAATACACAGAGAAAACTGGAACTCAGATTTTAGGATAAATTACAATTCCTAATTATAAATTATAATATTTAATTAAAAATTACAATTCGTCTGTAAATTATTGCAATAAAGATAGTAAAGTTTATAAAATATGAATTTTCACAGTTAAAAATTTTATTAATTACTTGAAGGCTAAGTAATTTTTCTTATCCCACAATAAAGTTATAATAACTATTCGTATGTAGCAGTATACATAAATTTTACTATATAGCAGATAGTAAAAAGTACAAATAAGAGTATAGTCAAAATATGTATTAAATATTGTGATATAGCAAGCCGCAGCACGCTTCATAAACTGTGCTAGAAATTTTACTAACCGTTTAATAAATTCTTATTACTATCTAGTTAGTAATATACCACCGACTGCTATAGTTCTGCGCGAAATTTAATTTCACCAACTAACGTTAAAGTTGGCATAGTGGTGGGAGCCCTTCTCACCGTCGTTATATCAAGCGGTTGAATTACCAACACCGTTGTTATATAGAGCGGTGAATGTATTTGCTTTTCCTTTATTTTAAATCAGTTTTGAGACTCTATTTTGAATGCACAAAAGAAGAATATTACATTATTAAAGTCCGGTAGGTAGTATAAACGAGCTAACAAAATTTTCTAGCTTGCAAGCACTATTATAAGGGGGTTCAAACCAGGGACCTGAACCTGAACCCGAACCCGAACCCGAAACCCGAAAAAACCCGTATTTTTCATGAACCCGAACCCGAACCGAACCGTTATATTTCATTGTCAATGAACCTGAATCTGAACCCGAACCTTTAAATGAATATCCGGTAACCATATATTTTTTAAAGGTTCAAGAAATTTTTTTTAGTATTGTACTAATTTTTCTTCATTGATTTTAAAATGTCTAAACTGGTAATCTGTTTGAATTTCGCGGTATAATGTGATGTGACTTATGCACTAAGGTCACTATCGTCACTACAATGATAATAAAAGTTACTACTAACAGGCACGGTTTAACCACCGTAGCTCAAGGATACTCCCTTTGCCCCTTTCAATCTTGCAAATGTTAATCGTGACAAATTAGGTATTCAGAAAATTGTCGAATTAATATATTTTATTAAAATTGTATGAAAATTCAATGGTTAACCACAATATCGAAGATACAAGAATGAAATAGATTCAAAAAATTGTTCTCCGATTTAAAAATTTTAACTTGATCTTTCCGTTTTAGGTCCGTTTTTGATTCGTGTTTGTCTCCTGAATCCTTGTCACACATAACTCATGAACCACTGAACCGATATTAATGAAACTTGGTTGGGTCTGGCTTGAAAACGATCCCATTTCAAAATTATTAAAATCTAGTGCAAGAGGGGGGGGGGGGGACAACAGTATTGGTAGTTTATTTACTTATATTCCATTTGTTACAAATTCCTTACTATAAAAATTTCATGGTGATGACGTCACAGTATAGAATAAATGAACTGCGAACTCTGTCAAACAGACCTTGTATTATTGGATCATGTCTGATCATGATAATTAACTACTTTTGATGAATTTAGCACGAGGAAGCACTGTGCCTTTATTTAGCAAATATTTTTTTTATTTGAACCCGAACCCGAACCTGAACCTAAAAAAATAACGGTTTTTGAACCCAAAAAATTTGCAACGTGCTGAACCTGAAACTGAACCCGAACCGAAATTTATTGTTGAACCCGAACCCGAACCCGAACCATAAATAAATTCCGGTTCAAGTCCCTGGTTCAAACCTATCTGGCAGTTTTCTTGAAGTTTCATGAAGTGTTTGACAAGTTTCGTGTACGCGTGGTAGTTAAATATTAATAGTATTTAAACAGTAGTGATATTATCAAAATTATTAGGTGCGGTCAGAGTTACCAACTTATAAATTGAAGTATCACCAGTGCCGGATTTACCCTATGTGGTGCCCTAAGCACTATACCATACCAATTAACGATCATTAAAAAATATAACGTTTTTCAGAAAGTCGTTTTTTGTCAAATTTAATTAATTTTAATACCCAATATTATATTTCATTTTTAGTATGAATTCATGTAAAATTTTAATCACCAATTATTTCATCGAAATATTAATAATTATAATAATTAAGAAAGGGTGGATCATACTTTCCCTCTTTTGCCGCAAGCCCAAGATTGCCTAGTTTCAATTATATCAACTAAAAGTTTCTAAAAGCTTCTATTATAGCTATGTAATGATGGTCGATATACAGTGCCGGATTTACCCTATGTGGTGCCCTAAGCACTAATTATAAAAAGGCCCCTTTTTGTAATTTTGACGACCTTTTTTTTTTTAGTCGTTTAAATTCTGAAGACCTTTTTTTTAGCATTTTTTAACAAAAAAAAGTTACTAATAATTCTGAAGAGCTTTTTTTTTTTTAGCTCCTCACCAAAATTTTTCCCAATTTTACGATGATGCCCCATCATGGTGCCCTAAGCAATTGCTTCTTTTGCTTATTGGTAAATCCGGCACTGAGTATCACTGCTCTTAATTCCATAGCAAATCCATAGAAACTATTACAAAATTAATAACCCATTGGAAAGTGTTTGCAAATTTTGTTATTTCCTTTATAATATCGGACATAAGAATAAATAAACAAAACTTTAATTATTTTTTGTATCTTTAAAAAAATTTGATCCAATTTGTGTCGGTTTACCCTACACGAATAATCATAATAGTACCTCCATTTTGATTATTTACATTATATTAATATACTCATATAAATGAACGATCATTCTATTTCTATGTAAATATTTTCTACTTCATTAAATTATACCTCATTTTGATATCTTTAAGACTCATTATGTAGAATTCAATTATAAGTACACACACAATTAATGCCAGCTAAAGTAATGAGAATTATAACCCATGAGCTAGGTTGCCAAGGGGCTGTGGCAATTCTACAGGTGACATTGCAAACAGAGCTACAGGTGTGTGTCTGTCTCATTCACACACATCACAAACAAGCGTAGTTGTTTCTTTGTTGCACAACATCCACTAACTCTCTCGTACTAATATGTGTTGTCTTCGTTACTCTAACGATGCTTGTATTGTGTGGTTTTATAACGAGCACTGTCTCTTTCTAAACAGACTAGATTGGAATTAACTTTTACGAACTAGGTGTCAATACGTAATTATGATTTGAAGTTTCTAGATGCAATAAGGGTTTAATTACAGTTTTCAGATTTTCATTTGGATGTAGAATGTAAATATTATTGGCAATGTTGATAACACAGTTCATGCAAATCTAATGTTACTGAACGCAAGTGATGACTAATTTAAAAAAAAACTATTCTATGATGATCTTATGTGTCTCCTATTTCCCAAAAAATACTTATTTCTGCAGAAAATAAAGGTTTAATTGCAAAAATTCACTCTTTTAAAACTAATTTTGAATTTGGCGTCAAAACGCTCCCAGGTTACATTTCAGAGTTGTGACGTCACACTCCTTGTCTTTACTTTAACGTTAATTGGCAAATTTAAACGCGCAAAAATATAGCAGTGACGGTGGTACTCTTGTGGGGATAGGGGAAAGTCAATGGTTGGAACTGTCGGCCAGTCGTGGAATGGAGCGGTCGTGCTGTGGATGGTCGTATAGCAGAGTGCTGAGTGTATGTACCTAATAATCTAGTAAGAGGAATTGATATTTGTCTAAAATAAAAATCAATCACTATAAAAATAAATACATTTTTTTGATTTTGTTAAACCTATTTCATTATTTAATGACACAGTGGTGTCTCGCATAACGAACTTAATAAGTTCCGGGAGTAAGTTCGTTATGTGAAACGCGTTTTCCCATAACAATACATGTTAAAAAATTTTATTCGTTCTGTAACATAAAATATGGTACTGTAACATAAAGATTGTACACACGTTTTTTATTTTTTAGTCAGAATCAGATTTAGGAGAGTCTGCTGAGGCTTGCAGGGTCAAATCCTCTTTCTAATTATTTCTTCTTCATTTCAACAGAAGTCACCTTCCTGCTTTTTTTAGAACTCATAATATAGACACACAAAATACATTTATTAAAACAAACAGGTGTGTGAGATAAGCACAGAAAAGAACGGCTGACGTGCGTTGATGCATGTTCATGCAAGTTTGAGCATCGACTGCGTGCGACCTTTGAAGTTCGGGTGACTTCGTGATACGTAGGAGCGTTCGGGCGGTAAAATTAAACACGATACAGTTCGTTGTGCGAAGCGAGGTTCGTTGAGCGAGTCGCTCAATGAACGAACAGAAAGTTCGTTGTGCACAGCGTTCGTTATGTGAGGCACCACTGTACTTGTCACATCACTTTGAAAAGTCCTGTCATGTCTTGAAATTATGCAGTTCTCATAAGAATGCATGTTAATTAGTTCATATAAATTATTCTCCAAATGATCTTGAAATGTTGCAAGGATTTTTTAAATATAAAATGTCTTGTTATTTTCTAAGTTTCATCGAAATCTCTATGTTATTTTTCCATGGTGTAAACAACCTCCTTAACTATTAGCCATTATACACAAATCTCATTAACGTATGGAACATGGATCACACGATTTCTATGTAGATCATTGTAAATGTTTTAATCAGACCTAAACTCAGTCAGCCATCTTCACAATATAACTGATGTGTTGTCTTTGATCTTGATTATAATACCCAGCCTCGTAGTTGCTCATTTGTTGTAAATGTAACACAATAACGAACTTGTTGAAATCCAGGGAATTAGGTTTAATGCTATCAAGGTTGTTTTATTATTTTAGGGGATAATGTAATAGTTCAGATGAAGATTCTTTTTATTGCGGTCTTAAACTGTGAGGACTTGGAATGAATCTGTTGTTGAAGGTGAATTCTTTTGTCTTTGGTATAAAGTTGTGACAGGTGGTAAGTTAACTGGAAAATAAGTATGGTTGAGAATTTAGAGTAAGCTTATATGAGACTGTTTGTAATGTGATGTTGTTTTTATAGCTTATAAAATCAGTAGGTGATAAAATTCGAATGTATATGATGACTTGTAAAGCAGGGGTTCTCAATTAGTTTAAGTTGAGATCCAATTTGGAAAAATGGGACGAGAATTAGATAAATTTCGGGTCTCATGCAAATTCTTATTGTGTTTGCATAACTAAAGGACCCCGCAGAATCCCTATGGGGAACGAGTCTCAGTCAAACTCTTGATAGTCCTTGATGAGCAGATCAAAAATCTCAATGGGCACTAACAATAAGTCATAAAAACTCAAACTTTGAAGATATAGCCCTCTGAAGTTGAGAATCATGCTTGTCTTTAAAAACAATAAATGTTTTAGTAGAACCTTTATTTTTGCACAACTGTTTGTATGTGTATTTTGTGTATCGATTACGGTAATAAAAAAGTCAATTTTTCAATTCTTTGGCAAATGGTAAGACTTAAATCATATTATAACGTATTTTTAATTATAAACCAATTCAATTGTTTCATACAAACAGCAATATTAAAAAATATTAATAGCCAAGAACCTGCTCTGAAAAAATTATTCAACTACTGGTGAAAATTGCACTAAAATCAGTAGTTTATCAAATAGATGCTGTTTACGAGGAATGTGCAGGATGTCCCAAGACTGTGTCAAAGTTCAATATTTCATTTATTATAGCAAATAGAAGAAAACTTTAAATGCAAAAGTTGTCAAGTTAGAGAAGCAGCACAATTTGAAAATAGTTACATTTATACAGGTTGTCTCATAACTGCGTTACAAATCAAAGTTATGTTTTTTAAATACAAAATATATTTTTTATTTGATGGGTATTTTGATATAGCATGTATGGGATTATACAGAGCAGTTTAGAAATTATGACCAATTTTGTAAGAAAATAGGAATATTTTCAACACTCTGTAATTAAAAAAATTATGAGAAATATGAGACAGCTTGCATAGATGTTACTTTTTTCAAATTGTGCTGCTTCTCCAACCTGACAACTTTTGCATTTAAAGTTTTCTTCTATTTGTTAAAATAAATGAAATATTGAACTTTGGCACAGTCTTGGGACATCCTATATGAATAGAAGTAAAAGCCAAAACTCGACATAATAATCTATGTTTATATTTTTAAAAGTAATGTAACTAATTATGGAGACTGCACTATGAAAAAAAAATTCAGTAAATATTAATTAATAAGTGAGTTGTTGAAGTAATTTAAGAAATCATGCTAATTTTATTAACGTCGTAACATATGAAAAAAATAAAAATAAACCGAGAATAAAATTCTAATACTTATTGTGTCCCTATTTTCCTTAAAAAAGGAATATAAACAACATTGTATATAAGAAAACTATGTAGAAAAAGAATTTATTATATACATAATAAAAGGGTTTTCATTCTAACACGAAAACCTGTTGTACCAGTTTATAGCTCATACGTGAAGTACAGTTTGGCCGCGTGGCGTGAACTATATAGCTCACAGCTACCTGTTGCAGAGCACCCCAGACAGCTCGTCGTCACTGTTCCCCCACCACTTTTCTGAACCGACCTAACATAGCTACTAACACTATATCTGTTCTTTACGCACATTCATACGGAATTAACTGTCGTTAGACAAAGACAGATTCACGTAAACTTGTTTACGCATGTATGTCTGTTCTTTGCGCACTCGTGTAGTAATGAAATCGCTTCTAGAGTGAGACAGAATCAAAAAACACTTGTTTGTATGTCAAGCTGGAGGAATAGTATTGATATAATTTGATGCTCGATTTTTAGATAGACAGAGATGGAGATGTTTTATCTTTTGGTGTTGTGTTTTTATGGTCAGTGATAATTTTATTTATCTGTTGATAAAATTTATTTTATTGACCGGATAGCTTTTTATGTTTATATTACGTTCTTTTTTACTCACATAAAAATACAGAAAATTGTACTTGTAGTTGTTACTTTCCATCAACTATATATTATTATATATGAAAACACAAATAAAATTCGTATGATACACGATGGCGTCGAAAACCTTCAAAAGTAAAAAAAAAACATAATAATGCTTAGAAATAAAATTTAGAATGACAAAAAAAAAACAATAAAAAGTATTAATTACTTGTTACATATTTATTTAAAAATGAATTTAAAAAAAATTATAGTGCATAATATAGGCGCCCCATAGACGATCAATTTTATTGTGCAATATTACAGATTGCCCAATATTATTGACCGTTTAGGAATCATATTGAAGATTGCGCTATGATTTTACAAAAGTTTGAGCTAGTTTAAATTTTATTGCGCCATATTTTTTCATTGTGTCGTCTGTAGGGTTTATTGTGCAATTTTTTTAGTCTACTATTCGGAGAGTTGAGACTAGGTCCTAAAAGATGTTCGTTAGTGTACACTGGTCTACTTTTCAACTAATCTTTGAGCCATATTCGTTTTTTTACGTTTAGATAGCAAAATCAACAGCATAGCTGAAGCCAAATATTGATCATCAAACATATTGCTCTCACGAAAATATTGACGCGAATAGTTCAAGATTCAATATAATTGAACGTGTAAGCGTAGGGTACGTTTCAATAAAATTGTGCAAAAATAACATTGCGCAATTATATTTAGGTCTAAGGGCATCTTACTTAAACCCGTTATAAAAATTAGGGGCGAAATATATTAAAAAGCACAAGGGCAGTAAAAGTGTTAGTGGGCTCTCACACCGGAGCAATATAGCAATATAGCAACACAGCAATAAAGTAACTACCAATTAGCAACTAGCAACATAGCGATATCATATTGCTTTGGTGTGAGACAATATGTCCGATTTAATGTATATTGACAGATAGCAATAATATCGCTAGTTATAAGTTGCTAGTTACTATATTGTTATATTGCTATATTGCTCCGGTGTGAGAGCCCACTTAGACGCAGTCTTACTTACAATACCGACAGTTAACAATTTTAATTAATAAATTGGTAATAGTGTTCTATAAAGTTAATTAAGACAATTTATGTGTTAGATATACTATACTAGCTGTTATATAACAACGTTTGCTCGGTTGGATATCAGAATGTCCTCAAATCGGTTCAAATACTATTAAGATTGCGTGGAAGGATAATAGAGTAGGGTAGAAGGTGGAAATATAGGTCATTTATGAAGGAGTTAAGATATTTAATCAACCACTTGAAATATTTATTAAAATATTTAGGTTTAAAAATATTATTAAGGCCCATATAGCCCACATATGTAAAAAAATATATTTCCATGCAAAATTCTTATGTATAATTTTTGTATGTCATGTCTTTTATTGCCATAGTCAGGAGTAGAGGGTAACTACAGGCGGGAAAACGATTTTTTTAAATTTATATTATTCCCTTAAATGTACTTTAAATACATACATATGTAATATGAATAATTTTTTCCGGTTTGTTACATTTTCTGTACCACTTATCCTTAAATACTTTATGTAATTAACAAATAAACTAACAAATTTTCCGTATATTCATAAGTTTAAATTACAGTCGTGGCTGTACGGGGCCCACCCTAACGTCAAAACTCTAAAAAAAAAATGATATGCATGTATTCAAAACAAGTCATACTTTTTAAATGTTTCCATTGTTTCTATCAATAAAATGTTCTTGTACTCATACTCCCAAAAATATACTTGAAAAAATATCATTTTCATTATCTCTTTACAGCTAACCTACTTCACTAGACGCTAGAAGTTTACACTAGTTTACAGTTATGTTTAACTTTGGTATTAAAATTTGAAGTGTCATATAAGTTTAAATCTTTTTTAATGAAAATATCAAGCTTATACGTGATTATCATAACTACCAAAAGTAGTTAAATTTCAAACAATTTTAGACATTAATTTGGCATGGTATAAATAAACATAAAGTATTTTACATATATGTGGGGGAATTGAGGAGAAAAATACCTTTTTGGGGAGTTATTAAGTCCCGACTGTCTATTTTGAAGGAGGCTGTACTGTAACAATTTGATATTCGTTGACCCCTTTTTTATGCTATCGTGGAAAAATGCAAAGAATATTTAAATTTTGAGAATGATTTTTGTAGATCAAACTTTTCTCTTCAATTTACTTTTCTTTTGTATCGATATTTGACCATTCTTGGCCAAGTTATTTTCGATCAAATAAAAAACAAAAAACACACTTTTAATGCTGAACGCCTATAACTAGGGTAAAAATTATTTGTAAAAAAATTAATGGGTAGATTTGAAAAAGTATGATTTCCAAAAGTCGATTATATTTGGTCATAAAGTGTATTATGGCCAATGGGGACTTAAATTGGTATGGATTTTCTGTTTTTTGACAATTACAGAAAGTTTTCTGGGATAAGTAAGCTTTTCTACTGTGAAATTCAGTAACACGAAAAAAACTATTATTTATACAGTGTATTCCAAGTTGATTAAGCCATAGGAAAATTAACATAGGGCGAATTAGGAGTCTTGTAGTAGCCTTTGTTCAAATTTAATGATTTTAATGAAATGCCGCCACAAAATTTGATCATTATTATTTTGTTTTCACGTTCATAATTAAAACAATGGATTACAATAATGTTTTACTTGTTGTACAAAAATAATATTTTTTGACATATAAAATTGAAAACAAAATACTAGTGACTATTGGAATATTTAAATTTGACCAAAGGCTACTACAACACTTCTAATTCTCTCCATGTTAAATTTCCTATGGCTTAATCAACTTGGAATACATTGTATAAATAAATAAAATGTTTACATCCGTAGGTATACCAAAACCAGGTAACCCAATTCAAGAGACAATCACCTCTCTAGCTCTAAGAGCTATTTTCACAATTAGCCCCTCATCCCCCCATCTCAGATATCTGTCACGTTCACCTTTACATTCCCACACTACTTTGACACCTTTCTTGTACACCTGCTTCGACACGAGCAGACCTCTGCTTTCGTTTATACCACCTTCTATCTAGCATTTATCAACTCTATAATAATTCCTGTCTTCTACACTCGGATATGTTCTCTCTTTGTCTTTCGCGTGTCCATGTATTATGTCCATTTACCACCTCCTGCTCGTTTCTGTGTAGTAGTCTGGCTAGGGGACTTGTGACCGTAATAAGACGCATGCGCTTGGGGACTGTCCGGTAGATGGTGAGATTTTACGGAGTCACTCGGGTTGTTCCGTTTTGACAGTTGTTTATATATGACTTTTCCAGTTTGATAAAAAAATAATAATTTACTCTAATAAAAATAATTTAAATTTTAATCAAATGTATTTAAACTAGCTGTCGTATGAATGGATGTCGGATTGTCACCAAATCGGTGTAAAAATTGAGAGAAAGAAAGCTACAAAAAATTCTTCACGATTCCCTTTTCTGCTTATCTCTCTAAATTTTACATATCTCATTGTATGCAGGAGATCATACCGACCACATTGATGAAAGTTTCATCCAAATCGGTTTAGTTCTTTATAAAAAACCGACGGCTTTTGTCCTTTTTTATATTAGTATAAAAATACTTATTACTCTTATATTACTTAAGAAGGTTGACTTGACACTATAAGGTGCGGGGCTGATGATGCGGGGAACGGTGCGGGTTAGGGCTTGTGGATAAGCATAAAGTGAATGCAAGGTGTGTCTCTCTCTGGAGCATGCAAAATCACATATATGCTTCTCTCTATCTTTTTTTTCACACTTATTATTTTTTAATAAAAAACGCGGTTTTTAATCATTTTGTAAAACAGATATCTTCGTAAATGAATAAAGAATGTATTCTCATATTTTCATCAAATTTTCTCTGTCACATCACTTTGAAAAGTCCTGTCATGTCTCGAAATTATACAGTTCTTATAAGAATGCAAGTTAATTTGTTTATTTAAAATTTCTTTAATTATTCTTCTAACGGCCTTGAAATTTTGCAAGGATTTTTGTCTTTTTATTTTCTATGTTTCATTGAAATCTCTGCGTTATTTTTCTATAGTGTCAAACTGCTTAAATTAATGTTTATATTATAAGTTATGATTTACTAATTAAAATATACAAAAAATAATTTTTATCGGAACTAATTAAATTGAGTCAAAAAATTCAACAAAATATAAATCTTTCATTTCTTGTATTCTATTAAAATTTTCCCGGGCTTAGAACTGATTGTATTTCCCCTCACATCATCCTGAACCCTCTCTGTCATTCCCACTAAATCCCCCATCTCCATCTCTGTTTAAACCACTCTCAAATATATTTACCTTTCCCACTTCAATATTGGTATTCTATACAGACTATCACAAACCACCATAAACGTCTATACGTTATATTAAACAGAGACAGAGCGATGTCATGATAACGGTATTGGATACTTTATCTTTATTTATGGTAAGTGTTACTATTCGCATTGGGAGTAGAGAATTCAGTTTCAGTGCTGGTTTTCCTACTGTATAATTTCAGTATTCTTGGATCTCTTGTAGAGAAGTTTCACCGTTAGGTTTTGTATTTTCATATACGAGTATTTACGGGTTGAAATTTTCTTCTAAACAAAGTTTGTGTTTTATTTTATTTGATAAGTTATAAAATTGACAGTACAGTTTAATACAATTTAAATCTCTGTGGAATAAACGTAATTGACAGTTCTGTAAGTAATTTTTATATTACATAATTTTATTTATTAGTTTTGACATATTTATTTTCTGTTTATTTTAAATATGAATCATATGTATAGTTTATTTGAGTTTTAATTGAAGAATGACTTATTCAACTTTAATTTTATTTAACAGAACAGTTTATTTAATGAGAAACGATGAAGGGCATTAAAAAATATTTATGCATTTAAAAAACTATAAATAAAAATCATCATGCATTATTTTTTTTATGTTTTGCCCATTACTTCCCGACTTTTTATTTCTTCGAATTTTTTATTCAAGTTCTCAATTCTTGTTGAAAATATGATCAAAAAGATAAATTCAATACAAGACATAATAATTATCAGTCGCAGACTAGATTATTTTCATGAGAACCCAATGTCATATTTATAGCACTTTTTTTAACGACGATAGTCTGTACCTGGATATATTTTTGAAATTATTGATATTCATAAGTGAAAAAATATAAGAAAACTATAAATGTCGGCTAGCTGGAATAATTACACGGTTACTTTAAAAGTGTTATAATTTGAATGAACTCTAGAGTTAATTTTAAAAATTATTGTAAGTAGAAAGACTTAAAAAACATATTAGTAATGTAAATCAAATTATCGACGTTATTATGTCAGAAAAAAAATTAGAAAATATGATGTCCTATAAATAGGACACTGGGAAGTAATGGGTTAATATAAAAATATAAAATAATATTGAGTTAATACATTTTCATCATTAAAAAATAAAATGACACATAGAAAATATAATCGTTTCGTAAAATGACTAAATTTGTACGATTTCTCCTGATTTTATTTTTATTTTTTCGAATGTAAAGAATAAGGTAAATAATTTTAATTTATTTAGTTATAAATTTAACTATATGCGTAAGGCCAACATTTCATCGTTATAAATGGGGCTTATGATATATTAATTTTATTTTTATCTGTACCCCCACCCATTTTGTTGTAATCAAAGCAAAATAAACAGGGAGAGTGGGTCGTAAAGGTTATATCTCACCCAGAGAAAAAAATATTTTAAAATCCAAGAAATTAAGTATAAAATAGGTATCTATATTAAATTCTGAATTGGTAATTTATTCTGTAATAAAAAAGAAACTGCAATTTTTGTTAATTATTTAAAAAAATATGTGCATGAGAGCGTTTAAAATGAACGCAAATGTTATTGCACAAAACATAATTTTATTGCTCAAAACGTAGAATGTTTGTGCAGAAACTATATATTTAATGCTCAGTGTATAATAAAATGCGCGCTTTAGTACTGTATTTCATTTAAAATAATATTTTGATATACCGTATAAACATTTATAGTTACTGAATAATAGAAAATGTATATAATTATATGGTTAATATAATTATTAAAATGTGTGTACCTACCTGTATTTATTATTATGTATACACGACAAAATATTATGATATGAAAATGTTATACAATGTTGGTAGTTTTCCATTTCGCTAATATTCTGAATATTATTAAAATTTAATATGAAAAGTAGGTACGTAATATATACATTTCTAGTATTTATTTTTTGTTATTAATTACTCATTTCGTTCACTGATTGTTGCAAATACAGGAAACTAAACAATAAAACTAATATTTGTTGATTATAAATGCAATTTCGATTTGTTTGTTAATTTAATAATTTTATTGAAACATTCCAAATAAGTTAACACAATTAATTTACAATATATAGATTTAGATACAGGCATAGGTGGGCACATTTAACCGAAAAGTTAATTTCGTTAATCGTTAATTCGTTAATAAAAAAGTTAAATCGTTAATCGTTAAAATTCCAAAAATATAACGGAAGTTAAAGTTAACCGTTAAAAGTTAACCATCCTAAATGTTTGAAGATCTTTTTTTTTGCTTTTTTCGACAACTTTCTCATGTATTTGTCATCAAACAACTAATGTTAACGGAAGTTAAATTTAACGTAAGTTAAAACAAAAACGTTAAGATTTTTTCGAGTTAAATTAAAAGTTAATCCGTTAAACAATTTGATAACTTCGTTAATTAACGATTAACGGATTAACGAGTTAATGCCCACCTATGGATATAGGTATATCGATAGTGCAATAATTTTTATAGTAGAGAATTTAAAAATTTGTTATAATTTCATATTATTGTTACCACTGAAATCTAAACAAAAAGTTGGTTGTAAATAGCAGGTTAGGTTACGATATTTCTTATCGTAAACTAACCTGCTATTTAATTTTACATAATTATTTTGGAAATATAAAATAGTTTTCATAAAATTCACTGTTTTTTCAGGCAAATTTCAGTATTTTAGCTCATTTTTTTACAAATTTATCTAGAGTAGGGTAGGTTACGATAAGAAAATTTGAAGCCTATTTATTTTTACATAATTATTTTGAAAATATAAAATTTTTTCAGGCAATTTTCGGTATTTTACCAAAATTTTTTTACAAATTTTTAAATATATATAGTAATATATACTTTAAAAAAATGCATAAAAATCGTTTTCTTCCGACACGGTGGCTTTCCCCCTACATAAACTACTATATGTAAATTCAATTAAATATTTTTTCAGTGTCGTATAACATATATGTAAATACCTATATATATATCCATTTTATAATGATATATTCTTATCTATGGTATCTGTATCACTTTTAACATATGGTAAAATTATTGATATACTCGTACTTACGATACTAATATTTTATATGAAAAAATAAAATAAAATGAAATTCATTTCATAAAATATTTACATTCCTACTTTAATTTTAACGAAAAAATTAAAATGTGCAAAATCACTTGGAGTCTACTTTTCAATAAATCTTGGCGCTTTTGAGCCAACTTTTGCAGGATGATTTTACAAACATTTTTATTGACTTAATATAGTCAGAGGTGTATATGAAAGAATATATGTTTGACTTATAAAAAACAATAAATTTTACAATAACTTTTTGGTCTTGGAACATATAAGTCTCAATAGGACTTTTTGGTGGTACACCTTTGACCCAATGGGATACCTACAATGAAAGTCAAGATTATAAAGATAAATATTATTTATTATATTACAAATAAAACAAACTTATACTAATACAGACTTAAAGAATAAACATGTATTGAGACACAGTTATCCCTGTGGGCATGAAAGGGTTAAAACATAAATAAATTGAAAAGTCAATGCAACGTAAAGTATTTCTATTGCAATTTTAATTAAAATATAAATAGATAAGATTAATAAAATTTGAGGGTGTTTAGAACGAAATCGATGTATTCTGACATCAGATTGCAATTTCAGCTAAATCGATGGGGATTTTAATTTGCCATATATGCTGAAATATCTATATTTTTCAATCGTTCACACTGAATAACTCGAAAACTGTACGTTAATTGGTTTCGTGTCCATGGTGACTTTTGATTCTGTTGATATGTTTTGCTACAATTTCAGTCATATTGACGAGGAACAATTTTCAGTGACGTAGCTATGGGTTGGTCTTCTCCGAGGGATAAAGGTCTAGGTTGGGGGGCGGTGGCGGAAAATTGAGTCAGAAGGCAAATGATGACAGAAAAGATAGTGTGCAAAAGGCAACTAAATGGTAGGTACTTCAAAATTGATATTATAACGAAAAAAAATTATATAAGAAGGGCACAAAATTCGGCGCTGAAAACGACGGAGACAAAATACATAGCGACATTTGGCTAGGCCTTTGCACATTTCTCATTAGATTTGTGCGGGGATTTTTATATTATTATAAGTAGGGGATATTTTTAAAAAAATTTTGAACTGCACAATACAAGTGAAAGCCAAAAAAATTTCCTAGATGTAATTGAATGACTTTTTTTTTTTGATAGTCCAATTAAAAAAAAAGTGCGTGTGTACTTAAATACGCGTATTAGAAGTTATATTTTACTGGTGTAGTGACATCTAGCTTGCAAATACAAAACTAAAATCCCGTTTTACCGAGTATCATAGCAGAAATCTGTATTATCTACACCTAACCTATCTTCTTGATGTCAAATTGTTTCCGTTTCTTTGCATGCAATGTGCATTTCATTTCCGTTGCTTACTAAAATTTCAGTCTGTTCGCGCCTAAAGAAGTGTAACTTCAAAAAATGTAGATGAAATTGAATTAGATTTTTTTTAAACACCGACTGAACATTAAAATTTTAGAGCTGCACTACTGTACACTAAAATAACCTCTGATTATAAGAAAATAGCGGAATCCCGCGGCTTCGCTCGCGTAAACTTCGAAACTAATTAGAATCCTCCATATACGTGATAGAGGATGACATATTATTTTTTTTTAATTGCTTTTTATTAATTACTTATAAAAAACGTAAATATCTCGAATATTAGTAAAAATTGTAAAAACTAACCCCCTGTCTACCCTCGTCAACCCAGGGGTTGAATATCGAATTTTTTATTGCAGATTATTTTGCCCGACTCAACCAATATAACATAAGCAGCTATGCAGATAAACATATCAAACACACAGACCCTGTCTACCCCCGCCATTAGGGGTTGAATGTCGAAATTTTTATTTTAATATGACTATTTTGCCCGAATTTACTTTTATAAGTTAAGCAGGTATGCAGAAAAACATATCTAAATCCATCCTCGTCCCCGCCCCATGCTATTAGGGCTTGAATATCGATCTTTCATGAATATTAATTTGTCCGAATTTACTTTAAAATCATGAACAATTTAGAAGATAAATATATCAAAATTTTACCCCTCCCCATTCCCATAGGGGTTGAATTTTCGTAAATGATATTTGTCTTGTAGAGTACCTACTTGTGCCATGTTTCATTCGGTGAATACAAAAAAAAATATTTTACAAATTTTTCCACCACCCTAACACCTTAGGGGTTAAATTTTGGGAAATGCTGAAATAATTGTTTCATTATTTATATTGTAGAGTATGTTCGATAAGTTTCAATTAAATGTGAACAAAAAAAATAATTTTTTATATAAACTTTGACACCCTGTTTTAACCCCGTAGGGGTTGAATTTCGAAAAATCATTTCTTAGTGGGTGCTTACATTATAAAAGGAAGGTACCTACGAAATTTCACGTTTCTAGGTCCAGGGGTTTGGGCTGTACGTTGATATATGAGTGGTTAAGGACAAACTCTTTTATAGATATAGATTGGTAATAATACTTTTATATCCTATAAACAATTCTATTCAAGTTACATAAGCGTTCACCATAGTTTAACTATATACAATTAAATACAATGTTATATTCTCCAATTAAATTATTTAAGTAGGTAATTGCAATTACATATTGTGTATGCAAAATTACAAATATATCACGTATTTTAAACCCCATTCGTACAAACAACCATTCTGATTGATAGTGAAAATAAATACATACAATTTAAAACTGCATTGTTTACCTTTAATGTAAATGTTGACATTTATGCTTCAATATGTACTACAAAGCTTTACCATTTTTAATATACAAAAACCAAATTTACCGGTAGACCAATAAATATGCAACATTTCTGCCATGATTTTACAAAAATGGGTGTACCTATGTACTTATGTACGCGCGTTAGAAGTTATACCTCATTAGCGTAGTGACATCTAGTTTTACCGACTATTATAACAGAAATATGTATTATCTGAACATAATCTAACTTCATGCTATTGTTTTCGTCCGACTACAAAATTTTGCTGATTTTATTTACTTGTTAACCCTTTATAGCTCAAGATCTTAAAAATTTAAATTATGTTGATAATGAGACAAGTTTAGGCATATAAAAAACACGTATTTTTCAGAAATTTAAAAATATTTATTTTTAACTATTTATTTGACTTTTTGGGAGTGACATTACTGTGAGGTAATCATAAAAAAACACTTATGTGGTACGACAGGATTTGAAATAATTATTTTGTTTACCTATTGTAGCATAATGCTACACCTCATTTTTCGCAAATTGTTTGTGAAACGCCAGTACACTGGGGAAACTTACAACGTATTCTTTTTTCTACCCAAATCGGCCAGTAGCCGATCTGGTCCTGCCTTACTGCCAATAGTTACGCAATAATACATAAGTCAATAGGTTATGCCATCTGTGAATTATACTTGATACTAAGTTATTCAGTGGTATGATGGTATGTTACAGTAGTGTTACACATATTTGAATGAACTAAATATATTTAATACGTATATTAGCGGAATTATTGAGGTTTGTTACAGAAATGTCACATGGGGCTACAAAGGGTTAATGGCCTATACCACATATAACAATTTTAACAAAATCTATAATAGGTCGCTGTATACCTCATTCTTAGTTTTCTAATAGAATTACCATAAAAATTATTTAGGGCCGAGTTTAAAATTTGAACATATACCTCGGTTTGCACAAAGCAAAATAACTAACGATTCGTTAATCAGTTGTTTTCAATCCATGATTAATGTTTATTCTAAATTTATTCCCAATTTGTAAATGAACAATTCACTAAATATGAAAATTTTTTACCTTATAATATGTATCATAACCGTGATTGTTTTTTTTAGAATTGACGTAATAATGCTTTGAAAACAACTGATTTCCAAAGTGATTTCCAAACTGGGAGGCGCGGACTAGTGAAAAGGGAGGCGCGAAAAATTTAACAATAATTTAATTTTCATATCATATTAAGGTGTATAAATAAAAAATATATAATTATAAATAAATAAACTTTTATAACAAAATATTATTTTGTATACATAATACAAATACATACTATCTGTTTCTGAAAGGGACGTTACTGTGTAGTTTTTGATTGACAACTATTATTGAAAAAGCAAAACTGATAGAATTATCATAATCATTCCCTTAATAGACCTAGATTTAATGAAGTTTGTGCTAATAAACAAGCATATTCATCGCATTAAAAATAAATTTTATACGCAAAAAAATACATTTTATAGTTTATACCTTTTTAAAATATGTCTGTATAATTTTATGAAATAAAGGGGGGGGGGGGAGGCGCCAAAGATTAAATTTCTTTAAAGGGAGGCGTAGTTACATAAAGTTTGGAAACCACTGGTGTAACCCGAGGATAAGCTTTGATTTATTCATCGGAACAATACATGCAAAAGATTTTATTAAAATCGGTTCATAGACGCCCGATTTGTATATGTATATTGTATATGTATAGCTAATTGCAGACAAAAATTAAATCAAAACACTATCTGCAAGCTATTGTATTGTAATTCTTTATAACACTGCAGTTTAACGATTTTATCTTTTATCCACTACAATTTGAACTAAAGCATTTCATATTATATTTTTATGATTCAATGAAAAATTACAGAATTGTATTCAAGCATTATACAAAAGTTTTCTACGTATAAAGAAGTTGGTTGATTTTTCCCTGTATAAAAACATGTTTTTCAAAGACAAACTATCCCTCCGTTGACATCTTTTGATTATAGTAGATATCATAGACGTTCCAAAAGAACTAACAGAATAATAAGTGAAATGTCGACGGAATGTAAGATATAACTTGTCTCTTGAACAGTTGCATACAAGTTTTTTTTTGTGCGTTCGTTATACAAATTGAATGATATTATACATCGGGATAGTAAAATATACAGGATGTTCCAGACCACCCGTTCACTATGTTTTACGCCCAAACTATTGAAGATAGAGTTTTAAGAAAAAATTTTTACTATGTATATCGACCCTAAAGAATTTCAGGAATATATTTTCAACCCCCTAAAACTGCTCCTTGGGAGGTAGTTTCGGGGGTACATGTCCGTTTCTCAGTAAAATCAAATGGTACGGTATATTCAAAATTACATAATTGTAAAGACTATAAAAAGTAAGAAACTTTTGTAAAACAAAAATTTTATTCTTTCAATTGTTTAGAAAATATGGCGACTTGATCTAAAATTTTGGGGTTTTACTAAATTGCTCTAATTTCGTTAAATATTAATGGAGTTTGATCATTTTTTTTTTAATTTAGAAAGTAGAAATAACGACCTTCGTAATGATCTATGAATATTTAAGATTTGGTTAGTTTAAAGTGTCATACGCGACATATCAAATATACAAAAGTTCAATTAGAGATAATTCAAAAATTTTAAATACAATGGTATATCAATTAGTACTTTATCTTTAAAAAGATACGTAAATAAACAACTTTTGTAAAGAAAATTAAAAATTATAAGTTCCAATTTTCCATTTTAAAATTTTGATTTTTAATTTTTAATTTTCTTGACAAAAGTTGTTTATTTACATGTATTTTTTAAGATAAAGTACTAATTGATATATCATTGTATTTAAAATTTTTGAATTATCCCTAATTGAACTTTTGTATTTTTCATATGTCGTGTATGACACTTTAACCCTCAGACCGACACCTATTCCAGTAACCTTCGGACCGACACATGGTGTCTGGCTGGACCCTTATGCATTTACATGCATTTATATGGTAATTTAACATACCTTTAAACTCATTTATATCACAAGTAGGCAAATATTTTTAATTTCTTACCTATCTCAGAGGGTTCGGCATATGTTTTTCTACATGTGAACGAAAAAAAAATTTAAAACGTTTTTGGATTATGAAAAAAAAAACTGTTTTTCTTTTTCGTTTTTTTTTGTATTTTATTTTAAGTTATTTAAAAATAAAAAAAAGATTAACAATGAGTTTTATGATGAATTATGATACGCAGTGGCGTAGTTAGAAAAATTAGGGGGGGTAGTACTTTTCGGGGAGGGGGGGGGGGTATACATATGTCTTAAATTTTGAAATTTATTTTAAATTGATGTTTTCTCAAAACATTAGTTTTTTTTCAGAACAATTAACATTTTGGGAGGGGGGGGGGGTACAAAACATAGATTTATTGTAAATATTGAATTTTTCTCTGTTTCGCTACTTATCCATTACAGAAAATCGTAAATATCTCAACTCTTGTGCGAGATTGAGGGTTGTTATGCCCCCCACACCCCTAAAATCCCGAAGTATTTTTCCCACTGGATCGAATGAGATAATTACAACCTTTCATCTGTGACATAATAATAAGATTGTACACAAATAATCAAATGTGTACATGAATATATGCGTGCGTATGTGTAAAGTGAGCATAAAGAATAGTTTGGATAAATAATTTCTATGAAAAACTAGAAAAAAGTAGAAAAAAGCCAGGTAGAATGACAAAAATATATCACATTCTATGCGTTTTCCATGCAAAATGTATAGGGGTCCAGCCAGACACCATGTGTCAGTCCGAAGGTGTACTTTTTAGATGTCCTTATAGCAATCCTCTCTAAGGACTTTTCGTGATAATTGTTTTATAAATCGATAGCCAATAAAATTTTAGGAAGCTACCTGGAAGTACAAGTCGCTAGCTTAATTAGAAATATATTTAATTTACGATTGAAAACGAAAAAGGTCTGGCTGGACCCGGGTGTCAGTCCGAGGGTTAAACTATCCAAATCTTAAATATTCATAGATCATTACAAAGGTCGTTATATTTACTTTCTAAATTTTAAAAAATGATAAAAATTCTATTAATATTTAACAAAATTAGAGCACTTTTAGTAAAACCCCAAAATTTGAGATCATGTCGCCATATTTTCTAAACAATTGAAAGTATAAAATTTTTGTTTTACAAAAGTTTCTTAACTTTTTATGGTCTTTACAATAATGTAATTTTGAATATACCGTTCCATTTGATATTACTGAGAAACGAACATGTACCCCCCAAACTACCTCCCAAGGAGCGGTTTTAGGGGGTTGAAAATATTTTCCTGAAATTCTTTAGGGTTGATATACATAGTACATTTTTTTTCATAAAACTCTATCTTCAATAGTTTGGACGTAAAATATAGTGGACGGGTGGTCTGGAACAACCTGTATATCTTCTATTTGTTGACTTAGTACTCTGTAAGCAGTGGCGTACTAGGGGTTGGTGAAACTGGCCTTCGTCGATGGCGCAAGGTTGAGGGGGTGGCAAAATGGGGCAACAAATAATTATGTGGATTAAAAAGTGACATAAGAACGAATTAGTGTTCCATGCTATCAGCCCCCCAATTAAATAATTGAAAAGTTTGAAAAATGTGTAAGGACAAAAGTTGTTCCTTACATTGTGAGTAATATTTTTTTTCAGATAACGTTTTCTCTAAAATCAATGATTCAGCAGTTATAAGAAAATAAAAAATTAAATTGTTTATAATAACTGATCGCGCTAAAAATTTTCAATCTTAATAATTTTCGATCAATCTACGCCTGAAATTCAATGTTTATGATTTTTACAGATATTTTTGAGCGATCCTTTTTGTGAACTGGGTAATTTTTGAATGCAATTACATATTGTGTATGCAAAATTACAAATATATCACGTATTTTAAACCCCATTCGTACAAACAATCATTCTGATTGATAGTGAAAATAAATACATACAAATTAAAACTGCATTGTTTACCTTTAATGTAAAGGTTGACATTTATGCTTCAATATGTACTACAAAGCTTTATCATTTTTAATATACAAAAACCAAATTTACCGGTAGACCTGTAAATATGCATACATTTCCGCCATGATTTTACAAAAATGGGTGTATGTACTTATGTACGCGCGTTAGAAGTTATTCTTCACTAGTGTAGTGACATCTAGTGTTACCGACTATCATAACAGAAATATGTATTATCTGAACATAATCTAACTTCATGCTTGTCCCGAAAAATGATTAATACATTATATTATATATATTTTTTGAATTCGTGCTTCAATAATCTTCATTTGACAACTTACACCAGGCAGTGCAGTGGTTTTTAACTGATGTTCCGCGAACATGTTACAAGTGCTCCGCGAAATAATAAAAATAATTCACAAGCAGTGTTGCCAGATTTTTATCCCTACCATTTGCAATTCATTTGAGGAGCTGTCGTAGATTAGAAAATGTTTTTGATTACGTCTGATGTTATAACGAATTTGAGACAAAAATGAAATGAAAACAGTATCTGCAAGGTATTGTATTGCAATTCTTTATTATTCGGTTTTATTTCAGTCATTTCACAGAACAATAAATTATTAGATCATTATTAGAAGAAAATATTGTATATAACTTCCCTTCTCTAAATACAGAAAATTGCAATTAGATTCGAAATCAATTTGCTGCAGAATTAATATCTATGTCGAATTACGATTTTTCGTATCACGAAGAACAGTTAGTTTGTCGACGGATCGTATTGAAATTTTCTGAACTGGCTTTGAGAAATTTTTGATTTTTGTGCTACAGTTTACAACATTATATGTATGAACTGGGCTTTTCAACATTTACGAAAATTTGAACTAAAAAAAACGTGAAAGACTTGGGAATATTGATAAAAAATTGGGTCGCATTTTATATCACACATTAAGCCTGACATTGTTAAAATCTGCAAAAGCCGATAAGCTGAAATATTAAATTCTTGATTTAAAATTAACTATTACAATATTACGAATGTACCTACACATTTTTTGTTTATATGTATTTGACTGTTAATTTAATTGTTATCTATTTTCTATTAAAAAAATATATAATACAGGAGAAACCAGTTATAACGATATTGAAGGGACCGGTTGTTTGGTCGTAAAAAGCGGATAGTCGTAATAACCGGTAAAAATGTAATTATATGGGATTCAGTTGGACTTTTATTTTGTGTCATTAAAACCAATACGTCGTATTAACCGATGTCGTTATAACCGGTTAATAAATACATAATCAGTTTATTCCTCTACAGAATTCCAGACTTCAGCTAGAGAAAATTCGAAATAAAACACATTTATTTAAAAGTGTATAACATATTTACAAATATAATATATAAAATGCTGATTTGGTAACGCGCATATTACGAAAAATAATGAGGTTCGTTGAATGTTATGTTTATATATAGGATATAGGTACCTATGTACATATATCCATATTATTCTTATTCCATAAACATCATTACTATAAAGTATGTATAAAACTTTGAAGAGAGTTTCTCCGAATCCATATACCTACCTTTTTTTTAAATCGCCTCCTTGATCCGTTCAGTTTAGATGTCAGGTGAAAATTGTATTATACAGTAAAACCTGATTAAGTGGGACTTGGATAAGTGGGAAACTTCTATAACTACATAGAATTCATACATACAATTGGCTATTTGCACATACCAGTTATACCACTAACCTAACCTAACAACCGAACCTAATTAAGTACACATACAGTATGTGCAAATAGCCAATTGCATACACATACAGTATGTTCAAATGGCCACATTAAAAAAAATAACCAAAATAAGAAATGCCAAGTAAAAAAGGAGAAGCAACGAAGGTGTTGATAAAGAAAATAACGATTTCTGTTATTATAATGAAAAATATAAAGAACCTCTTGTTGGAGACTAGATAATGGACACATGATAAGTGTACCAGTAATTCAAAGGCTTTTGCTGCGAATTTTGCACTAATTAGGTTTAATTATTCCACCTTTCGTGATTACCCCATGCTAGTAAGGCTAATGACGAACACAAAAGGTTTTGTTTTATCTTTAATTTTTTATTTCATTAAAATTGATCCTGAAAATGTTTTATTAATCAATTATTCAATAATAATAAACATAACATAAATTGGTTTCTTATTCATTGTCAGTGATGAACACTTGCTAATTGTTACAAAATAATAAGTACTACTATACAAACGTTATAAAATAGAGTTGTAAAATTTAAAACAATGTACCTAAAGCATTTAAATAAGAAAATACACTTTTCCTGATATTGTACCAAACCGCGGTAATTATTTATCCACTGTTTTTAAACAAAATGAACATTTATCAATAAATCACGCTGTAAGACCGTTAAATGTATGTATAGTATATATATACTAATATTCAGTAATGTATGTCATTAATGAAATATCAACAAATATTTATAATTCAGTACTTTATACCATTGCAAAACGCTATTGAATTTCATTGCGCGACTCGCACAACGAACTGCATTGTGTTTAATTTTGCCGCCCGAACGCTCCTACGTATCACGAAGTCGCCCTAACTTCCAAGGTCGCACGCAGTCGATGCTCAAACTTGCATGAACATGCATCAACGCGCGTTAGTCGTTCTTTTCTGTGTTTAACTCACACACTTGTTTATTTTAATAAATGTAATTTTGTGTGTCTATATTATGACTTCTAAAAAAAGCAGGAAGGTGATTTCTGTTGAAATGAAACAAGAAATAATTAGAAAGAGGATTTGACCCTGCAAACCTCGGTAGACTCTCCTAAATCTGATTTTGACTAAAAAATAAAAAACGTGTGTACAATCTTTTTTATGTTACAGTACCATATTTTATGCTACAGAACGAATTAAAATTTTTATTGGAAAACGCGTTTCACTTAACGAACTTGGTCCCGCAACGAATTAATTTCTTTATGCGAGGCACCACTGTATATCGATATATAATATATGTGAAAATTACAAAATTCATATCCAAACATATATTACATATAATGAAAAAACATTCACTAAAATAATTCATATTGACGTTTTAATTAATATTTAATTATTGGATTGCAACTGGGTTTGAAAATTCATCAAATATAAATATGAAATAAATTGGTAATTAGTTATGAAATGCTGTATTCTTTTTGAATATAATTTGTTAACATTTTAAAATTAAAGGTTGTGTATATGATAGATTTATGGATAGCTTTCCATCAACTTTTCGCTGACATTTTCCTGGAGTGTGAAAGGGCATTTTCTCATAAATATGATTTTACCGAGACATTTTAATTGTTAAAGCTTTAAACTGTAAAGAATTTATTTTAAAAGGTCATAGCTTTAACACGTGTACTAAACACTTTTTAAAATATAGAATGTACAGGTTGATCGTCTAGGACTGACGTAGCAAACCTAAATAGTGTTTCAGAGATGTTATTTTATGTAAAAAAACTGACATTTTTGCCCAAATGTTGTCTATTTACAGTATCAACAAATATTGTTGACACAGTAGGCTCTTTGATTTTAATTAAACATTTTCTTTATGAGGACTATCATTTATCAATCTTCCGGCTTTTGGAGACTCCAAAATTTTGTCTTGTTGTTAGTGTATTTTTGATAATATCTTAGCATACAGAAGTCTAATAATACTAGTCTGATGAAGATTTCTTTTTAAATCGAAACAAATGTTGAGTGAAATGTTTTTATTGTGGTCATGGTGCAAGGTCGCATGAGGGCAAACCGGCCGCTAGCTATAGAGGCCTCCACCATAAGAGGACCTCAATTAAATAGCCAATAAAATGTTTTTTTATATGAATAACTCAATAAATAAAAATTAAAATAATAATTATTATATCATGTGAGTTTTTAAATGAAGCTTTTAATTTTACGTTATTTCTCATATAATAATTAAAAATAACTATTTTCTAAAAATATTATACTTTATTTGAAACTTTTCAAAACATTAACATATACCATACGTATATTTATAAATTTTTTAAAACTCCTTTTAAATGGGCCGTCACTGCCCGTCACCATGTTTTGTTTAGAGGCCTTTGGCCGCCTTTGGGTACCTGTTAAAATATCCTTACTAATATTATAAATACGAAATACGAAAAGTGTTTCTGTCTCTCTGTTTGTTTGTTACCTTTTCACGGCTAAACTGCTGAACTGATCTTGATGAAATTATTAATTAATAAATCCTGAGGAAGGACATATGTAATATTGAATCCTGAAAAATTTAGTAACTATACAATTAATTTAGATAAAAAAATGTATGTGTCATTTGTATACGCAACCTGTTTTATCTATACTATCACAACAGAAAACTTTATTACCTAACCTTCTTATTCTTCTTCATGAGTTTTATATCTGACAGCTTCTACCAAACCTAATTTGACGCGAAAAAAGTAACACAAGTGTCAACTATACATATACAATAGTACATAATATTTAGTTTTAGTGAAACATTATATAAAATTGTTTAAGAAAGTGGGGGGGGGTCTGTATATGATTGGTGACACCAATTAATTATTTAAATAAAAATGTGTCCCTTCGATGCAACGGGTTATTAAAAATTAAATGTTATAAATCATTTTTGATAAGCCCTGCAACGTGCGGCAATCCAGCCATAGTATTTGTAGTTGTAATAAACTCGATCGAACCAATATACTTTAGGTATAAATGGATGCATGTGTATAAAAGTCGACCCTTAGCCATCGAATTGACAGTTTCTAAACATAGATGTCTCCACATACACGCTTTTAATGCGATACTTGACAGGTAATTGAAAGAGCCATTTCAACGCGGTTATTTGACAGTGTTTCAAACAGCCGCCAGACATTTTGTTAAACACTCGACAATTCAAGTCCCTTTATTGTTTTTTTTTCTCTTTTCATTCTTTATTTAATCTTCTAATGTTTGTTATATTTTATTTGATAAAATGCTTGTGTGGGAAATATGCGAAACGAAAATTGTTTTAATGGAAAGATTTGTTTTGTTTTTAAATCGTTCGGAAGACAAAATGATTTAATATGTTTAGTAAACAAATTTTTGACAAATGCGAGAGAAACTCGTGCCATAAGGGTTTCGTACCGTTATATAAAAGTTATTTACAATATTACAATCACAGTTTTGCATTGTTTATCAATAAAATTCAAAATTTATAAAAATATTAAATATTTGAAAAATAATGTATAAAGGTAAATAAATAAACTTTGCAATAGTTATTTGTGTTATAATATGTACAGGATGGTCTAAGTAAAACGGAACGGGCGCGCTTTTGGTCATATAAAATAAGATTTTGAAAAAAACTCGAACACGTCGATTTTGATTTCAAGGGGGACATCTTTTGCTATAAATTTTTTGCAAGAATCTTTTCAACCCTCAGCGTTAGGAGCACAACCCTTAAAATTTTAAATAGCATGATAGGGCAAGTGATACCTCATTTGAAAGGTTTTTTCATTCTTAATACGATTCTTTTTTTCAAATTTGTTTTGTATTAGTCATGTTATTTACATTTTAAATTCTATAAATGCAATGATTTTCTGATCAAAAAAACAAACTATAACCAAATTCCAAACTAAGTAGGCTTATTATATTATCAAATAATTCAGAACCATCCAATTTGGACATTTATTGAAATTATTAATGTTTTGGATGTTGGTACATTTTTTTTTAATTATTTGATTCCAAAAGTGGAAAAATGTTAGAAACAAAAAATGTTTATTTTGACCTGATAGTTCTAGGAAAATGATTTCAAATTTTTTTCTTTTAATTTTGTTTTGCTTTAAAATTTTGAAGAGCAAAAGTTAAAAAAATCCTGATACAATTTTCCTATATCAGATTAAAATAAACATATTTTGTATGTTACATTTTTCCTCTAAAGTTAATGGTTTTCGAGTTAAAAAATTTCAGAATATCCAAAATCTAAAATTATTTTGTTAAAATAGTAAAGAAAAATGAAGTCATACAAAAAATTATTTTAAACAAAAGCTGCTTGTTTTTTTCCATACAATAAGATACTGTAAAAAAATATAGGCTTCCATTTGAAAAAAAGTTGGCCCTATTTGATCTTGAAGACGTCCAAAAAATAAAAAATTAATAACGCCATTTTGGTTCCCCCTCAAAACCAAACAACATTTATTTGAAAATTTTCTTGATTTAATTGACAGATAACAAAAATTTGGGAAGTGTCAGTGTTCGGTGATAGACCAAAAATGTACACGCCTTAGGACCAGTTAACTCGAAACACAATGTTAACACTATTTAAATTAATTTCCTTCGATAATAGCGGTTTTTTAGAAAAAATTATAATTAATTAGATGAAGAAATTACACTTATTTAATGGCATCAAATACCACGCCTCGGAATCACAAACAATATATTTTAATAATATGTATATTGATATAACTTTACATATCTTTACACACAATAATTTTTTATGAATATAAAATTTTCCAACTTGTTATTAAAACAAAACAACACATAACAACTAACAAAAATGGCAAAGCCACCTTTAAATTAACAATCAAAAACAATAAATATAAAACGTACAAAGTACAGAGGTACTCAACAGTCAGATTAAAATGGGATAGTCTGTATTTGTAGTTTAATGTAATTTATTTTTTTGTATTACCCAAAGTTTTTTTTTACCCCTAACACGTTTATTTGTACATAATATATGTATATACGTTTAAACGAATTCTTTTTCGTTTAACTGTAAAAAAAATTACTTTCCTTCGAGATTGCGTTTTTCTACGAAAAACTTAATAAATATAAAGAATAATGTAACAAATTGAAAATTTCTATAGAAGATTTCAATTCTATTTCCACCTAAAGTAGATGTTTCTTATTTGTTCTTTTTGTATTGTATCAAGAAAAAAGTAAAAAAATACATCCTTACAAAAAGTTTTTGCTATAGTAACAAAAAATAATATATTATGTTCTGATGCTTCTTCTTACAAAAAATTCACACGTGATATGAAATACATTGACCTAGGAAAAGAACACTGATAATTTCATTTTGTAATAGTAAAAGCAATTGGAAATATTGCAAGTATGGAGTTCTATGGACGTTCGTTGAATTTTAATTTGGAGGTGAATTCGATTTGATTTTGATTATTTTCGAGCTTTGACAATAGAGAAAGATGAGCTGAAACTAACATTATCTATAATCTATATCGACGAGAGTTTCAATTTTAAACAATTATTAATAACACTGGTTGACAAAAATAACGATCTTGGTCATATTTTAGAATTTATTACTAATTGTAAGTAATGTTTTTTTCGACGGTAGTAAATCTAATATATAAAATTCTCGTGTCACGGTGTGCGTAATTGAACTACTCCGAAACGGCTCGACCGATTTTCGTGAATCTTAGCGTGCATATCGGCTAGGGTGGAGAATCGGACAACATCTATTTTTCATCCCCCTAAATGTTAAGGGTGGTCCACCCTTAAATTTTATTTTTATTTTTTTTTTGGACAAAATTTTTTGTTTTTATTTTTTTATGATACTTCATACAGAAATACATACAACCCTAAATTTTCACCCCTCTACGATCAACCCCTATTTTTTATTTATTAATTAAAAACTTTAATTTTTTTTGGCAAGATTTTTATTTTGTCATGACCTTAGAATAAAAAAAAATCAAATTACTCTTAATTTTCACCCTTCTACGATCAACCCCTATTAATTTTTAATTTTATATTTTAATTTTATAGTAAAGTATTACCAATTCGAATTCAATATTCATAGTTAAGACAGGACAACGTCTGTCGGGTCAGCTAGTAATACTATATTTCCTTTTTAAAATGAATTTAAACTTTTTACTGTATAATTTTTGTTCGCCAAAATATATTAATTTGAAGATATAACATTTTATTAAAGGGTTACATACAGTCAGAAGGCCAAAAAAATGTTTTTTTTTCAAGAATTTTTTAAGAGAAGACTTTTAAATTTATTAATGTAAAAATTTGTACACATATTATGGTAACTTTTAATTGTATTTTAACATTTTTTATTTGTAAAAATAATAATTTCGAAAGCGGCTACAGCTGTTCTCCAGGAGGTCCTCTCAAAAAAGGCGCCTTGCGGTGACCACGATAACTCTGGACTGAATCATTTAAAATAAAAACCCAAACGGATTTCTTTAAAGTAATGTATAATTTTGTACTTAATCGAAGGAACAAACAAAATAAAATAACGAGTTTTATAAATTGATATAATATTTCATAACAACATTATATTGTTTTCATTCAGTAATACAATACATTACATTATGTAACATATACAAATTTCAGTGTCCATTCAATCACTGAAAATACAAAAAAATAAACTCTAATCTGAGGAAAAAATATGACATTTGATATTACCTTGTCACTGCGCAGCAGAAATTTTATAGCTAGTAATTTATATTAAATTCGTGCTTTATTATTGTGTACTTTTATTAAAGCAAAATTCGACAGAGAACAACTGTCAAAGTTGCGCTGGTTTCAGAAGCCATCATAATGATTCCAGTGGCGCAACCAGATTTTTTTCCGAGGAGTGATCATTATATCATTAAATAAATATAATTGTTTTATATAGGTAAATATTAGCGGCCCGTGCACGGCTTTGCTCGCATCGTTAATTTTTTTATAAACATGTATATACTTTTAGCATTAAATATATTGTTTTTGAGCAATATTCTTTTAAATTTTGAGTATTATACTAAGCATGAAGTGCAAAATAAAAAATAATAATTTGAGCAATAACATTTTTCTGGGAGCCGACCGGCCCTCGCAGGTCATGTTTTGATGTTTTTCAAAAAATCTAAGCATCGTGCGCATCCGTCGTTTTAAGTAACCTCATTACGTCGTGGCTTGCGGCAGAATGCCGGACGTTTGGCGCTTTAACACTTTCAGGGAAGAGGCTACGTGCCCCACAATACCAAATTTTTTTTAATTGTTTATCAGAGGTATATAAAAATGTTTTTTTGCTTAATCAGATCATATTAGATAAGAAAGAAAAAATACTTTTTTTAAAAACTTTCCTAAAGTTAAGACGGTAAACCACCCTAGAGACCGAAAAATTGATCAAATTTCGGGATAGGTTATTAAAAAAACTATACTAGATATTAAAATTTGGTAAAAAGTTCTTGTTTATACAACATTTGAACAATGTTTTTCAATATTTATATTGGCTGTAAAAAACAAAATGGCGGCTTGGCAGCATTTTCCCTGAAACGTCTTTTTTTTAGTGCTTCGGGGGCGGTAGCGTTTTACCTGCAATTTTAAAGATATGAACATGAGACACAAAAATTTCGAAAATTTATATGAATAGCTACATAAGTACCTGAGTTTTTGTTTTTAAATCGATTTTTTACAAAATGGCGTCATTTTGAACAGAAAATGTAAAAAAACTACTAAAAATTTAATAAAAAATTGTTAATAACTTTTGAAAAAATTAATATATACAAAAACCCCAGGTGCTTCTGTAGAGAAAGCAGTCAGGAATATACAGTTAAAATTTGAAGTCGATCGGATGAAAATTGTGCGAGTAAACTTACCGCCCGACTTTGAAAATGTGAATTCGAGAAAAAAGCGTTCTTATTACCAGTAGCACGCGGTGGGGCGTCTGAGCAGCACGCGCACGGATTATGAGACCCGCGCTACATTCAAAATTCGGGCACTTAGAGACTGGACCAACGGTTGAAACTTTTCCAGGATATTTTTGAAATATTAAAGAACTCTTTAAGCCAAAAAAAAAATTCGATTTTCAAAAAATTCTAGGGTGGTTTACCGCCTTAATTTCTTCAGAGTATATAAGGTACCTAAAAATATCAAAAATTGTGATCTCTCGTAGAAGATATTTTAGTAAAATGATTGTATTTAAAGCTAGTTGATTACATAAATTAAGTCTATTACTTATTACCATCTATAAAGAATTATCCAGTCTCATTATTGAAACTAGTTTAGTAAAAGCCAATCTTCACTGGGGGCCACAAATACTTCAAGGTTCTAACTTGTATAATTTACGAGATATTTTACATTGACTGAAAAAGATGGACGGACGGACGACAAAGTTAGATTAATAGGGTTTCTTCGGAACCTTTAAAAGCGATTTAAACATTCATTGAGAAACGTTTTGGATTCACCTCTTCGCTCCACGTAAAGAATCGTTAGTTTTTTTACTTCCTTTAGATATTCGTTAAAAATTAATACAGATAAACATACTAAATATTTTACTTAATTTTCCCTCCTTTAGGGGTGGTTGAATTCTGGAAAATCACTTGTAAGTTGATACTTACGTCATGAAAGGATGACATCCTTAAAATTTCATGTTTCTAGACCTAGGGGTTTGGGCTGAGTGTTGATGAGTCAGTCACTAAAGACTTTTTCTTTATATGAATGTATAAAATATGTATTATTATAAATTCACCCATTACTTTCATGAGTACGCCAGTGTTATTGTATCCATAGGCGGAACGTGAGGAGAAAATAAGAAGCATACTATGTTAAAGTAATAGCTATTTTGTGTGCATGTGTGTGCGACCTAAGAGTTTGGTCTTGAATTTATTATAGCGCAGGTAAACAATTTAGAGTTCATCAATTATAGATCAGTTTGAACCTTTGCTAATTTTACTTACCAAGTCTAGATGTGATTAATGAAATATTTATGTAATAGTAGTTAGGTTAAAATTTAGGGTTTAAAACAAATTATATTTAGAAGAAGTGTATTTTTAGACACTTTTTCCTATACAAGATTGACAAGACGAAATATAGACAAATTTATTGTATTGAATATTAGGCTCGATAGAATCTTTAAATCAATAATTAAAGTAAAATTTAAAATGTTTGTTATTTATTTCATAAAAAAGAAATTTTTTTTTTGAAAATAATTTGAAAACATCGACATTTTTGTTTTGTGGTTTTAAGCGACCCACCTAGATTTATAGGTACCGTTAGTACCATTCCAATAGAAAATTTTATTATTTGTGAAATTGTTTTTGTTGATTTTTGCTATATTTTACATCGCTTTCACTACATATCGACCTGTAACATAATGGCTATAACGCTCTGGGTTATGCAAGTTAAGATTGAATAATTTTATAAATTTGCAAAACTTGCGGTAGAGAGAGCCGAAGCCAGTACGCTGATGATATTCGTTAAGTGAATATATACAATTTTGAATACGCATTAAGTCAAGAAGCGACGAAAAAGGAGGTTTCCTGTTTACCCTGATTCCCCGCACCGTTGTGAAAGTGACTTTTTTGTATAAAATTGTTAGTGTTTTTTGGTGTAATTAATTCGTTTTTAAGTGTATTTGTTCTGTTTATAAAATCGTGTGCCATTTATTGTAAATATATTTTTTATCATTACCTATATAAATATTCACTATTACTATGATGTCAATGATTTTTGGCTTAACTGTATTAATTTTTAATTGTTTATCTCCTTGCGTTATGTCCTTGCGTAACTTTTATAATAAATATTATTATCGTTATATGGTTAGTATTTTTACTGTTTTAGACTTTAAAATTGTTTTTTTTAAATATTTTTTTGTTAATTTCTCGGGGCTTTACAGCTTTGCTTTTCTGTATTTTTATAGTTGATTAGTTGGCCAGTCTCCAGAGCTTTAAAATCGTTATATTTACAACTACAACGCAAATTATTGGATAATTGAGTTCATCAAGGCTTAAACTTAATACATTTCATTTTGTGACCTTAAATTCTGACCGAAAGGTATTAGAAATGGGACACATATGTGCAATTTTTCACGTTTTGCACTTTATCTCTGATTTTATCACGAAAACCGATAAAATTGTAGAATATTTTTGGTTCTCTATAAAATTATAAAGAGAACAAAATAAAGATTATCTTATTACGTTCATTTGTTTCGGAGGTATGGTAAATCAAAAATTGATGAAAAATGCGGAAAAATCACGAAAATGCCGTTTTTTCGGATATTGTTTCGCAATTTTTTTTAACGATTAGCAGAACTTTCACTAGTAGGAAGTCAGAATATATTAAAAACTTCATAATACTCGTCCCTATTGCTTCATTTCAGTTTATTTAGAAGACAGTTACGTCATGCATACCTCTTGACTTTGAATGCGTGTTTTAGCGGGAATTTTTTCATTTGAATAAAAAAAAATTTCAGTGTTTTTTCGGTATTATTTAGGAAAAAGTATCTATTTTATACATACGCACAATTAACAATATATTTTAAAATTTAGTCAAGATTGAAGAAGGAGAAGAATAGCTTAGTAGACAAGTTTATTTTCTCATTTATCATTAAAGGTATAAAAAGAATTTTATAAGTGAAAATAAGTTCTGGGAAATTTTGTACACTGTGAAAATAAAATATAATAATTTTCAATTATGTTGTATAATAAAATTACCTCCAATGTTTCATGATTGTGACCACCACTGCATGTAACGTGTAATGAGCTTTAATAACAATGTGCTCTATTGTCCTGTAATTTCAAATGAGGATTAAACTTAGGCAATTAGTATTGTGTTTATAACAATGCTAATGTACATAGATTATCAACAATAAGATAACGGTATTGTAGTCCATTCTACAAGTGGTAACTGTTCTGACTTTTTCTGGCATGCCAATCATTGTATGATTTTAATAGAGAAGATATGGAAAATAATTATTTCATTTCTATACCCTCTTTAATTTACAGTATTTATATGGTCCATGTTCATATGGAGGTTGAAATCGTTTTTTACTTTCTTATACACATGTATATGAAATATAATATTACATATAGTATAAGTAAGTATAGTAAACGCGAATTTTTTCGAAATCCGGATTTTGATGGAATTATCAATTTTGACCTTCCCTGAATCCATTCTGACTATATTTGCTATGATGTCTGTGTGTCTGTCGGTCTGTAGACGCTGTAACTCAAATACGACAAATCGTAGAAAGGTGAAATTTTATACTTAAGATTAATTTTTGCCTTAGAAGAAAACCTCATATTTTTGAAAACGGTCTTTCAACCGGAAACGGATGTTTACCTACATCGATTTTTGAGTTTTTCGAATTACATTGAAACAGTGCGAATTAGAGAAAAATGTCCAAGTTAAAAATTGTAGCTAACATTATTGTCTATAATTTATGTTCTATTCATTTTTTCGAAAAAACAAATTTTTGAATTTTTTTTAACAAGTATCCGTTTTTAAGTACATATAAAATGGTTCATAACAGAGAAGAAATATCTACCAGTGTCATGGGACTTTCTTATACGTATTACAGAAAATGAACAGTGTACGTGTTTGCCATAGGTACCATGAATCTTTCTTATACGTAATACTGAGAATAAATAGTGTGGATTATTCTAAATAATTATTTTTAAAAATTCTTTCTGGCTAAATCATGTGTTAGAAAAAAATGTATGGGAAATAAATTATAGATAATAACATACTCGATACTTTTTATCTAAAACATGTTTGTCTTATTTCAAAAATAAATCCAATATTTAAAAAAATGTCAAGAGTAAACATATATCTGTTTCCGTCTTAGTAATTACGTTAAACAAAATTCGTTCTATACATAATGTTTATAATAATATTTCTATAGTTTATGTTCCATTCATTTTATTCTATCTTTTATTAGTTTGTCAGAAATATCCTTCAATAAAATAAAAATCACGTATACCTACTGTTCACGGTCATTATTATGTATAAGAAAGTCCCATGGCACACGGCAGATTATTTTTTAATGGGAACCCCTAATTTTATTGCTGAATCATTTTTTTTATAAAATAAATTTTTACAGCACCTACATTTTTTAAATGACTTCAGGAAAGCAGGATGTTCTGAATTTGACAATTTATATATTTTTAAATAATCACCGATTTGGATGTTTTTAATATTTTTTTATTTCTTTCAAAGAGTATATTTCCGAGGTGGTCCCATATAAAATTTATCAGAATCTGATCATGGACTTCGAAATACGGCACTAAAAATGGGGGAATTAAAACTAAAAACGTATTACTTAATAATTAAATTTAATAGTTTTTGAAGTAGGTTCCAGGCCAATAAAAATATTTTAGTATGAAAAAAATAAAACCGACTTATAATTAACTAGCGGAATCCCGCGGCTTCGCTCGCGTAAACTTCAAAACTAATTAGAACCCCCCATACGTTATAGGGGATGACATATTACATTTTTTTTATTGTTTTTTATTCATTACCTATAAAAAAACGTAAATACCTCGGATCTTAGTAAAAAATTGTAAAAACTAACCCCTTGTCTACCCTGGCCATTAGGGGTTGAATTTCGAATTTTTTTATTGCAGATTATTTTTCCCGACTCCACCATTATAACGTAAGCAGCTATGCAGATAATCGTATCAAAAACACAGACCCTGTCTACCCCCGGTGAATACAAAAATATATATTTTACAAAATTTTCCAACCCCCTAACACCTTAAGGATTAAATTTTGGGAAATGCTGAAATTATTGTTTTATTATTTATATTGTTATATTATATATGTTCAATAAGTTTCAATTAAATGCAAACAAAAAAAAAAAAATTATATAAAATTTGACACCCTGTTTTAATCCCGTAGGGGTTAAATTTCGAAAAATCCTTTCTTAATGGGTGCTTACATCATAAAAGGAAGGCACCTACGAAATTTCACGTTTTTAGGTCCAGGGGTTTGGGCTGTACGTTGATATATGAGTGAGTGAATGAGTGAGTGGTTAAGGACAAACTCTTTTATAGATATAGTATAGATTATAAGTAAAAAAATACGGATACCTAAAATTTTAAAC
Source organism: Sialis lutaria (assembly GCA_949319165.1). Taxonomy (NCBI): domain Eukaryota; kingdom Metazoa; phylum Arthropoda; class Insecta; order Megaloptera; family Sialidae; genus Sialis; species Sialis lutaria. The sequence goes on along the minus strand of OX439233.1, from coordinate 5,881,711 downwards.
ATTATTTGGAAAACAGATCAAAAACCTACAAAATTATTATTAGTGTAGGTCAAGACTCTTTTTAAATGGTAGCCCTTATTTTTTAGATTGCAGAATCGTACTCTTCGTTGAGATATTTTGCGATAATTTAACCCCTATAATTTTTTTATAAAAATCTGCAATAAGATTTATTGGATTCCTATAAAAAAACGAATATGGTATTATGGGATAGGAGTGGGGAGGCAAAATCAATTACTTGGTACCCTTTAGGGGTCATTCATAAAATTTCATATAAATGAAAATAATATAAACAGTCAAGGACAATGAAATAATTTTTGTTTTAATTAGTTTTGAGTACCTAATACTACCTAATTATTGTTTCAAAACTTTTGTGACGTCACGACAGTCTAACGAATGTGACAACCTGTGACAAGGCCGGGGGAGAGGTACAAAATCATGAAAATGTGACGTAATTTATGGATGGTCCATGCAGGGAGCCATTTTTGATATGACTTATGTCGTTGAAAACGTTTGACGAGTTTTATTTAATGTAATTTTTATTAAAGTATTTAATGTAATTTTTTTAAAGTATCAGTTTTAGTTAAAAATAATAATGAATTAAAATATATATAGTAAAGGTAGAGACTTGTGTATAAAAAGAAAACATTTAGTTTAAAAGTATTATTAGTAGGTAAGTATACATATTACACAAAGACTGAGTAAGTGGAGTTATACATACATATAACGTTGATGTGACACTTTAATATTCCATGCTATTCTTTTTCTCCTTCTTCTATAACAAAGGACGTTATAATGTTACTAACGACATTTATGATTACTGTAGCTGTTAAACGCCGTTGGCTTCAGAAAACTGTCGTTTATGCAAACTCATAAAAAGTGTACGTACGTTCTCCGTTTAGTGATTTTTCTTACATAAATTCTATCATTAAATATTGAAACACTAATGCCATGGGTTATTGGATTTTGTTATCGTTTTCGAATGAGTGGGCTCGAGGAAAATTTATGGTAATGTCGTAACTGTTTCTAGCACATATTAGGTTTTGTATGTCAACGAAGTCAAGCATAGTTTTAATGTAATGTAATTTTTAATATTACTTTAGTATTTTATTTTTATTTTCTTGTGATATGATTTTATTAATTGTACGTAATTAATATTAATGTCGTTAGAAAGACACATATGTCCTCCATGCTTTAAAAGTTCTTACCATTACTTAAAGTTACAGGTGCGGAAAACATTTGTTCAAAAATTTTAAAAAGGGTTATATTTAATTGCACTATAAATTAGATAGTATTAACTTTGTACATCGAACATAAATAATAATACTCAATACTTAAATTTTTATTGTATACACTTTATAGCATGTACTTTAAGGGGTTATATATGTATAGGTACAGTTAGAATTTAAAAAAAATCGATTTTTTTTAAATTCCATTTTCGTAATGTACATATATATTTAAGTACACACACAGAAAATTTCAAGTTAATCCGGCGATTATTTTCGAAGTTACACTCTTATTTGTAAAGACGTCACAGCGCGTTTGAAAGTAGGAGGCCGGAGCGGCATACAGCGCGTTTTTCTCAAATCTGTATTTTTAAAGTCGGTGACCATGATTCCTCTGAAACGGCTGAACCGATCGGTCTCAAATTTTAACACAAGTTTCTTAACTATATTTTTTAGTAATTAATCGAAGTTTTTTTTTCACCGATAATTTTTTTTTATAAACAATTTAAGGTAAAATTTTTTGTCAAAAATCGATTTTTTTTGAGAATCCGCCATTTTAGCATAAAATTTTATTTTGCTTATTCCTTCGATTAAGTACAAGATTATACATTACTTTAACGAAATCCGTTTGGGTTTTTTATTTTAAATGATTCAGTCTAGAGATATCGTGGTCACCGCAATGTGCATTTTTTGAGGACCTTCTGGAGAACAGCTGTAGCAGCTTTCGAAATTATTATTTTTACAAATAAAAAATGTTAAAATACAATTAAAAGTTACCATAATATGTGAACAAATTTTTACATTAATAAATTTAAAAGTCTTCTCTTAAAAAATTCTTGAAAAAAAACCTTTTTTGGACTTCTGACTGTATATAACCCCTTAACTCGCGAACATGAATTTTGAAACTTTTTAATTTATTTTAATGCATAAGGTGAATATTTAATCGGTTTAAAACATAGAAAATCACAAAAATCACATTTAAAATATCAAATCTATTGGGGCGAAAGGAGATTGGTTAGTGTTTAGGTTAGGATAAAATATAGAAAATCACAATAAATACATTAAAAATATGTAATTTTTAAATTTGACAGGTCCAAATTAATATCATGTGTTAAGTATTATTTTTTTAAGACAAAGTATTTATTTTTAGTGGAAATTATTCATTCAAAGTAATATAATGTTTAATAATTAATTTTTCAAGCAGTATGTTTGTTACAAGTGAAAACGATTAAATAAAAAGGGTTTATAATTAAAAAAACAGTGCATATAAATTCAATCCTTTCAAAAATCACTGAATTGATTTTACGTAAGCTGTTTTTAATCACGTTATCCCATCAGGGAGCTGAGCACTGAACAAAAATGTTACACAAATCGAAAAAAAGGGGAGCCAGTGGATAGTTATTATTTATTATCATACAATATACAGGGTGTCCCATTTTAATCTATCACCCCCCTAATTTTTTTTATCTATCAATTAAATCAAAAAATGCTTCAAATAAAAGTTGTTTGGTTTTGAGGGGGACCCAAAATGGCGTTATTAATTTTTTATTTTTTGGACGTCTTCATGGTCAAATAGGCCCAACTTTTTTTCTTCAAATGGAAACCTATATTTTTTATTACAATATCTTATTGTTTGGAAAAAAACAAGTAGCTTTTGTTTCAAAAAATTTTTTGGTTGACTTCATTTTTTTTTTAAATTCAACAAAATAATTTTAGATTTTAAATTTTTACTAATTTTTTACTCAAAACCCATTAACTTTAGAGGAAAAGTGTAAGAAACAAAAAATGTTTATTTTAATATGATATAACTAGGAAAATTATTTCAGATTTTTTTATTTTATTTTTTATTTGCTTTAATATTTTGAAGCGAGCAAAAGTTAACAAAAAATCTTGATATAATTTTCCTAGTTATATCAGATTAAAATAAACATTTTTTGTTTTTTACATTTTTCCTCTAAAGTTAATGGGTTTCGAGTAAAAAATTATTAAAAAACTAAAATCTAAAATTATTTTGTTTAATATTAAAAAAAAATGAAGTCATACAAAAATTTTTTTGAAACAAAAGCTACTTGTTTTTTACCAAACAATAAGATATTGTAATAAAAAATATAGGTTTCCATTTGAAAAAAAAAAGTTGGGCCTATTTGACCATGAAGACGTCCAAAAAATAAAATATTAATAACGCCATTTTGGGTCCCCCTCAAAACCGAACAACTTTTATTTGAAGCATTTTTTGATTTAATTGATAGATAAAAAAAAATAGGGGGGTGATAGATTAAAATGGGACACCCTGTATAACAAAACCATGTATCAAATAAAATATATTTTTTTGAATATTCTGTAGGTACAATTTCATTTTAAATTCATTTTCATTTTGATGAAAAAATACCGAAAAATTTCTACATCAACGATTGAAAAGTTATTCACAACAGTTATATTATTGTTTCGACTGTAAAATGCATTTTAATTTCTATGAAAGCTTTTGTAAACAACTAACAAACACATTTGACTGGCTGTTGTTTATTCCAACAAGAATTATTCATTTCTACTCACATTCTGTACGTCTATTGTTGTTTTACTCATACAGAACATGTATTGCATTTTAATAGAATAAAATTAAAGAACAAGAACAAATATTCAACCCTTTGCACTCCAGCATAGCGACTCGTTTAGTTTTAAATGTAGCATTATTGATGAGGTTAGATATAAAATGAAAAGTTATATGGAGGTCTTTGTGAATAAAAATAATTAAATAGTTGTAAATAAAAGATAGAAATAAAATTATACCTATGCAGGGTGGGGCATTTAAAGTGTTACAGATTTTTGTCTCAGAACCACCGCATATTTGAAAAAAATGTATGGTTTTGAAGAGGCAATCGAATAGTAATATTAGTTTATTATTTTAGTGTAGCCTTCAAGGATATTTGAAGGTCAACATCATTTTTTTTTAAATAGGAACCTACATTTTTATTTAATAATCTTATTCTACGTGAACAAACACGAATATTTCATTCAAAAGATTTTCAAAATATCTAATAAAATAATGTATGTATGTATGTACATTAGGGTGATATTTCCTCCATTAGCCTATTTTTTAACTTTTGGATTTAAAGAAAATTTTCCCAAAATTTCAGACCTCTAGATCAAACTTGTAAACGACGCAGAGTTTTTTTCTTACACCTGAATAGCTCGTAGAATTTTTTTTAATTTTTCACAATATTTCGTAGATAATTCAATTCCCTACAAAAAAGATCCTGAGTGCTCAATTCATAAATCCAGTATTTTTAAAGTAATGTTCATTAAAACATTATCATAAAATTGGAAATTTTCCGAAATCCAATTTTTATAATAATGTTTAAACGAACATATCTTTCAAAATACTGGATTTATGAATTAAGCACTTTTTTGCAGGAAATTTAATTCTCTACAAAATATTGCTGTAAAAAATAAAAATAAATGGCAACAAGCTATTCACGTATATGGTAAGTAAAAAGGTAATTTTCTTCCTGTTAATTAAATGGAAAAAATACATAACTGAAATTTTAGAAATTTTTTCTTTAGATCAAAGCTAAAACGGGTTAATGGGAACGAAAAAAATAAAAAATAAAAACACCCTAATGTACATCGTACTTCTTTTCATATAAATATTTTTTTTATCTTTTATATTGCAACCATTTACTTCACCAAACGAGTATATTTGTTAAAAAAAAACACATTTTATTTGATGGTGATATAAAGAATCACACGCACAGCAACCAAATAGTATAAAGACTGCTACATCGCTATCTACTTTCTTCAAAGGTCCACTTAATTATCTCATTAAAATATATAATACGCTACCGAATGATAAATTTTGCTCCTCAAAAAAATTAAAAAAAAGTGTTGAAAACACTTCTGCTACAGATCGTTATTTATGAATAATATACCTAATATTAATTATTATTTTTAGTAATGGCGCTTTAACGTCAAAACTTTAATAATAAACTTGAATAAAAAATATTATTTTTTCTATATTGTTCTTTATTTTGTTATGTAAATATATTGTTCATGCATTTTAAATTTTTTGGGTTGTATATAATTACATTCAAAATTTGAAAGTGTGCACTTTGTACATTCGAACATAATTATTTATACTTTACACTTTTTAACTCGTATTGAAGAATATATGCGTATGATGTTTTATAATTTTTATCAAAAATCGCGTACATACCTACAAGGAATAAAGTTAATGCTCTAATAATATTAATACACGTTAATTGTTTTTGGTTAGGGCAATCTATTGGGGCGAAGGGAAGTTGGTAAGTTTTCGTTAGGTTAAAATATATAGAAAATCACAAAAATTACAATAAATATATCAAAAATCTGTAATTTATTTCTATAGAAGAGTTTGTCCTTAACCACTCACTCACTCACTCATATATCAACGTACAGTCCAAACCCCTGGACCTAGAAACGTGAAATTTCGTAGGTGCCTTCCTTTTATGATGTAAGCACCAACTGAGAAAGGATTTTTCGAAATTCAACCCCTACGGGGTTAAAATTTTGATATATTTATTTTCATAATTGTTCATGATATTATAAAGTCAATTCTGACAAATTAATATTCAATTAAAAATGAAAGTTCGATATTCAAACCCTAATAAATAGCATAAGACGGGGTCGAGAATGGATTTAGATATGTTTATCTGCATACCTGCTTTACTTATAAAGGTAAATTCGGGCAAAATAGTCATCTTTTAATATAAAAATTTCGACATTCAACCACTAATGGCGGGGGTAGACAGGGTCTGTATTTTTGATATTTTTAATGTCATCCCCTATCACGTATGAAGGGTTCTAAGTTGTTTCGAAGTTTACGCGAGCGAAGTCGCGGGATTCCGCTAGTTAATATATAATTATCAAAAAATCTTATAAAAAATATCAAAACATCAGTGGGATTATTCAGTGCAAAGTATTAAAATTTATGTTCGAGTATTATACAAAAACCTATATCAAATTTAATTGAAATGATTTTAAAAAAGTGCAGTTAAATACAAGCTATTTTTTAAATATTATAACTAGTGTATTGGACCAGATGTTATCCGGGGATATAAATTTAATCTGTAATAAACCTATTAAACATTGTTTTCATTTATCATTTACTATTTAAGCAGTGCACGTGATGATTGTTTTTTTCCAACTTAATGAAATTTGCACAAATTATCCACAAAACACAGAATATCTACATATTATACACTTAAATCTTTCTCGTAAAACATTTTATTCATTAGTGAAGACCGGAATAAAATCCGTTCAGCAGTTACTAAAAAAATCGTGAACACAAAAAGACTCGGCGAGGAACTTTAATTTATACTTTGTATGTATAGCAAGGGTTCTCAACCGTTTTTCTACGTCGACCCCTTTTAAAAGAATGATTTTCTCTATAAGCCCCTTTATATTTTAAATTCTAGAAAACATAAATACACAACAATCTTGGTGAAAAAGTACAAGTAGAATTTTTTTTTATCAAAACCCATACGTGGGTATTGCCACGCAACCCACTTGGACACAACAAAATCGTTGATAAAACTTACCGTTTTCGAAAAAAAATCCAAAAAACCTCAAATTTTAACTTTTGACCCCGAATAACTTTTTTAGCAGACATGGGATCGATGGGGACTTTTGACACTTTATTTCTAATGGTGTATCCAAGGTCTCCACCAAAATTTAGCTCTGTCGGAATTTTTGTAATTTGAAATGTCTATTTCACCGGACTAAACCCTAATTCGTGAATCAGTCCAACGAGGTACATGACGCCATATATGAAAAAAATTGAAGGGGAGGTGGGATCAGGACCGGAAAAATTCTTAAAATGGGCTAAAACCCGAAGTCTCTAGATGGTCAGGGGGCCGAGATTTCGCGGTAGAAGACAGACGGACGGAAAATCGAGCATATAAGCGCTACCATACTTCATGAATTGCGCTAAAAAATGGAAAATGTGCAGTTGTAAAATTTTCTTAAAATAACCCCTGCGTAATATTGCACTAAAGTTTATCAACGATCCCCAATAAACACCTGAAATACTATACACCCTTTTTGAATACCGTTAGGAATCCCTGATGTTATCCCTTTATTATTATGCATTATACAAGACAAATTTTAATATAATTTTACTTGCTAAAATTGACAAACTGACACGCTTCAGCCAATAAATAGAAGAAAGTATTGTTTGCCCATTATTGCTTTGTTTCACAAACCAAATTCAATTTTAATAATTTCAATTGACGCTCATGAGATATATTTATCGAAAATGATATTTGATAAAAGATGACCACCATCAAGTTTTGATAACAGTTAGTTATTAACTTAGATTAGGAAAGACTATGGATACATAACAACCAATGCTAGTCCGTATATAAAAGTGTTAACAAAATTTTACGGTGGCCATCTTAATTTGATTGTCAGATTTATTATTTCCATAGATATATCTCAGAGGCGTCATTTGAAAATTTATAATATACAAATATACTTTAAGGCGTCAGAAGGCCAAAAAAAGGGGTTTTTCAAGAATTTTTTAAAGAGAATACTTTTAAATTTATTAAAGTGAAAATTTGTACACATATTATGATAACTTTTAATTGTATTTTAACATTTTTTATTTGTAAAAATTATAACTTCGAAAGTTGCTACAGCTGTTTTCCAAGAGGTCCTCTCAAAAAAGGCGCCTTGCGGTGACCACGATATCTCTGGACTGGATCATTAAAAAATTAAAACCCCAATCGGATTTCATTAAAGTAATGTATAATCTTGTACTTAATCGAAGGAATAAGCAAAATATTTTTTTTTTGACACAAAGCGGGTTTCTCAAATAAAAAACTATTTTTGACAAAAATTTTGACCTTACATTGTTTAAAAAAAAAACAAAATATTTATCGGTGAGAAAAAAGCTTCGATAAATTACTGAAAAATATACTTAAGAAACTTGTGTTAAAATTTGAGACTGATCGGTTTAGCCGTTTCCGAGGAATCGTGGTCACCGACTTTAAAAACACAAATTAGAGAAAAATGCGCTGCCGCTCCGACCTCCTACATTCAAACGCTCTGAGACGTCTGACAAATATGGTGAAAATAATCACCGGATTGACTTGAAATTTTCTGAGTGTGTACCTAAATATATGTACATTACGAAAATGAAATAAAAAAAATGATTTTTTTGAAAATTCTAACTGTATATAATCCCTTAAATTACAATTGAATTTGGTATATTATGAGAGATGATAGTTGCAAATATCTTTGTTAATCAATTACCACTGAAATACCTTTAAAGACAATATAAAACATTTATTATTAATTTAATTTATAATTCAGAACAATTGATATTTATTTTAACCCTTAATTACTCGCGCTGGTGTATTTTGTACACCAGTAACGCATTTTCTGCGATTACTAAATGTATACATTTTTGTGGGACTGTACACCTCCATCTAACCTTTATTTAGTCATTCTAGAGTGATAGGAATCCGGCAGTCAAAATTTGAGGATTGTGGCAGTTTGTATTAATTTTTTACATACTAAAAGTAGGTGGTATTAACGCACAAATAGCAGCATCCTAAGCAACGAACTACGTTTTTGAAGACATTAGTGATGCTGCATCTTTAAATCAAAATTAAAAAAATTACGAACAAAAATCAAATTTTTGTTGTTCGATTTATTGCAAGAAGAATATTGAACAGTTTTGTGTACTTCTTTATATTTATTTTGGTTAGTTTTTCTTTCTAATCCTTGATTTTTAGTTAGGTTAATTTTAAGAAATGTTTTCTTAGTTTTTCAAAAATAAATAGTACATAATATGAATTGGGCAAAAAAATTAATATAATACCTTCAAAATTCCCAAAAAAAAATAGCTTTTTTATTTGGTGTATAAAATACACCACGCGAGTAACTGTGTTACGGTATTTCACGCGAGTAATTAAAGGTTAAAATCTGAATGGTACGCCAATGATTCGTGAAGCGATTTTTTGTGGAGCGATATGGTAACAACACTAGGTATTGTGTGATGAGTCCTTTATCTTTCCTTGTCTAAGGTTATTACAGACAAGATTGCTTGTTTTGCATTCATAAACATTCCTAATCTAATCAAGAACAACTGCCTATTATTGTATTGTTTTCTCTATCTAATAATTAGTATTTGAGGCAATTGCTTCAAACATTCAGCAGTACGGAACTGATAAAGATACACTAAATGTATAGAGAAGAGAATTAGTGGCTAGTATCAAGAGCTAACCGTGGTCTTGTAGTTGAATTAAAACCCAATCCTAGTTGTTTGTGTAATAGTTATTTAATTAAATCTCATGTAAATGGAAAACAAGACCTCTATGCTAATATGGAGTAAGTTTGTTTTGTGTGTGGATGTGGAGATGCAGATTTTGATTAGGTATTATTTTTTAATTTTTATTTCTAAAATAGGTAAAGGTAGATTTTTATTTGCTAGCGTCATTGCCTATGGGGGTGCAATTAATAACTGGACAATTTATGTTATTTCTACGTTACAATATGACAGCTTTCAAATTGTGATGTAATTTATTATTATGTGGTTTAAATACATACATATATGTAAAAATTTTAATTTTTGACATACGAAAAAGTTTGTGATCAATATTAGGTATTTTAAGTTGTGATGCTGACTTCATGCGTTATATGCCAAATTGATTCACTAACAGACTATTATTTATATGTTATATGGTTATTTTAATATAGGATACACAGGTAGAAAGGTTTTCTTGAGCCAAGGTAACCTTGTTTTGTATATAACGAAAACAATATTTTCTTAAATAAGTAATTTAATATATTTGGTGTAGTATTCAAGTACAATTAGATATCTTTTATTTGGAAGATAAGGATATATGCCAAGACGAGATTGTCTTATATTCGAACGAGACGAGACCGTCTGTAATTTTAACGAACCGGTATCAACTTTATTTATAAATCTCGTCGAAAATATCGGTTATAAAAAATTTTGAGTATTTATATTAAGTATCTAAAACTATAATAGTTATTATTTTAACTAATAACTAATTAATTTTCCGGATACAAAATGTCCTTCCTCAGAATGCTATCTGCCTGCTAAATTTGATCGGATTCGATTTTTTGCGAATTTCAAGGATTTTTTTGGAATGAATATAGTGTTTGGACTTAAAAATTTTAAATATTGAATAATCTTTATAGTTTATGAATAATAAAAAAATAAAAACCAGAAAAACTGTTCTTGACAGTTGATTATAGTATGTAATCATATTCTCTATCATTCTCATATGGATTATCTTCAACATTTGCAGTTGTAATACGCGGTATTGTTTGAAGAGGACTTGCATGGTTTTTATCCAGATTATGGGTCTACCTTTAAGGAAGCGTTTGCAACATAAAAAAAAGTATGTTTGGAAAAAACTTGACTTATGTGGTTTTTGATATGACCGATTCAATTTTAATTCGTTAGTTTTTGTTTGGATCTATAAGTAATTTGTTCCTTAATTACTTTCTAATTGAACCGTTTTAGGTTGTTACTTTTTTGACTATGTAAAGTGATGTCTCGCATAACGAACATAATTCGTTATGTGAAACGTGTTTTCCTATAACAATACATGTTAAAATTTTTAATTCGTTCTGTAGCATAAAATATGGTACTGTAACATAACAAAGATTGTACACACGTTTTTTATTTTTTAGTCAGACTTAGATTTAGGAGAGTCTACCGAGGCTTACCGGGTCAAATCCTCACACTTATTAAATCAAACACGTGTGTGAGTTAAGCGCAGAAAAGAACGACTGACGCGCGTTGATGAATGTTCGTGCAAGTTTGAGCATCGACTGCGTGCGACCTTGGAAGTTCGGGCGACTTCGTGATACGTAGGAACGTTCGGTCGGCAAATGAAATACGATGCAGTTCGTTGTGCACAGCGTTCATTATGCAAGGCATCACTGTACTTAAGGGGCTGTAACTACCAGATAATAAATTAAATCGATTTAAAATTTTAATACGTAAAACTAGACTATAAAACACACATTTTAAGAACATGCTGAAATTTATGTGACTTATAGTCCCAGAGAACTATGTTGCCGAACATGAGACAATTTTGCCCACTCAGTATACAAAAATTGAATAATTGTAGTAACGCCTTCGAATAATAAATTAAAAAACAAAACAAGTGTATTAATAAAAGTAACATTTTCATTAATTATAATCACATACATTGGATGCAAAAATGTGAATCAATATAAGAATAAAAACAAAAAACATGTACTAACGATGGTAGTAATTTTTCATCAAGAAAAAAAAACAGCCACTCACATAGTCGTGAGTACATTACAAGCCGTCATTTATTTCGTTCCATAATTAACATCATTTGTTTTATAAAATTGAAATTGTCAAAACAACTCTATGTTAACCCCTGCCCTTTCCCTAACCCCAAAAGCTTTTACTACATATTCATAATATTTACATAAGTAATGTTATCAGATATGGCTGTCACATTTTCCTCTGCTCTTTAATAATTTAGTACGTTCCATTCTTAAGGCGAGATGTCAAAACTTCTATTCTTTTATTAACATTTCTTTTACATTACAATTTTCTTTGTACTTTTATTTTATCTATGATCTTTTTATTCACTTTCGATTTCATGTATTTGAATGTTGAATATGGCAAATTAGTAAGTACAATAAGTGGTATGTTTTTGTATGACATATTTTATGAAATAGTATTGAGTTATTTTTGAAAAGAAATAGAAATAATGTAAAAATCTATATTAGTTTAAAGTTAAAATTGATATACAGAATGGCCTATTTTGAGTTTCCATCCCCGATAACTTTTTATGGTGAAGTGTTATAAAAAAATCTTGCACGTTTTTGAGGGGAACATCGATGTATTGGAATGATTTTTTTAGGTGCCGTTTTCAAGAGCACCTTATGATCAACTCAATTTTAATTTTCCGTTTTAAATGGGAGCTCCCTGTTTTTAATGCATATTCTTATTTTATATGAAAAAAGAATTAAGTTTTATCTGAAATATTTTTACCAAACATGCAATCTGGTATAATAAATGCAGTTTTTGTGCACTAACAATATGATCGGATTTTGCACCTTTTAGACCCTAAAAAGGATCAATTCATATTTATTGAACATGATACAGTTATATGAGTTGTTCAAGCAAGTGTTTTTTATATCGGTTTATTTTTCGACAAAAAAATAAAAATAAAATAAATAAGTAAGCAAACAAAGTTTCATCTTCTCTATAACTACTTTATTACATACAATTTTACTGCATTTGTAGACGTTTTAATGTTTCTTTAGTGAATGTTTATCGGCTCCATTCTGGGTCAATTGATATGCAAAATCCGATCGAAAACTCATCGAAGTGCATATCGGAATATCGGATAATGTTAATGTTGACGATATTCTGTTTAATCATGTCGCAAAATTAGAGTGACAAGTTGCACTGTTAAGAAAAAAAATGTTTTAGACAAAACTAACTTTTTTTTCTATGTAGAATAATAACCTGCATTAAAAATAGGGGGTACCATTAAAAAATGAGTTGATATTCAGATGATTTTGAAAACGTCACAATAGTACCTCGATTACCCCTCTCTCCACCAAGCTGCAACTTTTGCCCGAAATTATTTCAGATAATGGCGTAGTATAAAATTTGTTCGTGAGGGGAGGGGATAAATAAATAAATAAAAAATTCGAAAAGTATTTAGAACTGATGTTTTCTCAAAACACGTTTTTTTAGAACACTGAATATTCCCCTCCTCCCGTTGCTACGCCGCTCCAGATAATATCTTACCATTAAAAGTTATCAGCAGTGAACACTTACAATTGAGTCGTGTTAAAACAAAAGTCGCCTTATCCACCTTCGGACCCAAAATGAGTTAGCTATTAGATTATGTTCCTTGTATATTAAGGCACATTATCCTAGTATAAAATTTGATCCCGTAGAGCAGCGATTCTCAACCCGTGGTACGCGTACCCCTAGGGGTACGCGTTTCATGACTTGGGGGTACGCGAAAAAAAATGAGTAATGGCCGATGTTAAAAATATAACTATTTTCCTCTCGTCTCGATTCAGTTTCCCGCTGTTACGTAACTTTTCACATTAAATTACAGAATAATAAATATACAGAAGCGACACTCAACAATTGGATTTCAAATCCTTTCAATGTAGAATACTTTCGAGTAGCTAAATTATCTATCAAAGAAAAAGAGAACTTAATTGATCTTTCAAATGACTCTACTTTGAAAGTCGAATTTAAAGGAAAATGTCTTATTAACTTTTGGTCACATATCAGCACCGAATATGAACAGCTTTCTGCTAAAGCGCTTAACGTTTTGTTACCATTTATAAGTGTAGTGCTGGTGGAAAGAGCGTTTTCTTTGTATCTCTTTATTGAAAACAAATACCGTAATAAGCTGAATGCAGCTCCAGATTTAAGATTGTACCTTGCATCAATCGAACCTGATTTCAAAAAACTATGTGCCTCAAAGCAAGCACAAGGATCTCACTGAATATAATAAGTTAAGTTAAAATTAATGTAAAATTGCGAATATTTAACTTTATATTTATAATAATTTATATTTATCGTGTTTTTTTATTAAACAATTATGTATCTATAAAAAATCTTTTAGTTTTCATTAATAAACATTTTGGGCACACTCCTTGACACGTTATTGTTATTTCTTTAGTGTTAGAACAAGTTTAAAATAATAACAAGTACGAGTATTTAAATTATAAACATTTTTCTAATATAAGAGGTACAATTTAGGATAATGAACTGCCAAAAGTTGAGAACCGCTGCCGTAGAGAATCGTCTATCAAAATTGTGTTCAAACAAAACTCAATAACATTCATCGTTTCATAACTTGTCTCAGCCACTCTCCTTGCTATTAACATAACTCGTCCAATATAAACGATATGTGTATTTCATTAAAACTAGCCTTATTTTTTTACCACAACAAAAGTCTTCTAATCCAAATTTGTTTTCCAAATTACTCAAAATTTTGTTACTGTTTGGATTTATTTTTCTTCATAATTTAAATCAGTTATCAAAGCATAATGATATTATTGACCATAAAAACTGATGTTAAAACTGTACAAAATATATGAAAAGAAAAAAAGATTTGTGGAAAATAAATGTATAGTGATAAGGCGACTTTTGTTTTAACACGACTCAATTGGTCAGTCTGTAAGTATGTAGCATGTATAGGTACAGGATTAGTATAAGTATATCTATCTTTTACTTCAGGTCAATCAGAACTCTTAACTGCCAGTGGCAGATATTTCCTTAAGACAAAGACAGATATCAGTTAGGTAGATATCTGTTGTTCGTGAAAATGGACATGAGTGTGAAAACGATTAATAATGGAAAGTAAAGCTATTTACCAAGTTTTAAACTTTTTTTATGTTTTCTTTGTACACATAAAATAAGTGTAAAAAGGAAATCTTTTACGATAAAAATTAAATAATACTTTTCTCATAAAATGAAAAAAAATCCCACAATGTATATTTCATGAATAAATATTAAAAATAAGTACTTCAAAGAAAAATTCGTATTAACGTTTATTTTTATTTTCAGGTATATCATTGGCGGTATAAATTTACCTTAAAACACCTAGATCCTACAACGATGGTGTAAAAGTGCTATGAATTATTTATATGGAAAAAAGAATTCGTGTTAAAATATGCACACATTTCATTATTCATGTGGATGAAAATTTCAATAAGCATAAATTTAACCAAAATGTTATTACACCTAAAAACTTAATCTACTGTAAATGAATCAAATGGCAATTTTGTACATAGAAAATAATAAAAGAGCGGAGAATAGATATGGAACGAGATACATTATTATGAAAGTATAATATTTAATAACCATCTTTAAAAATGTCTAATAGCTCTCTAAATAAAAAACCTCGTCAGAGTTCTCTTCCACCGTTACGGGTAAATCCTTGTACACCATTTACTCCACCAAAATCACCAAAGTCGCCGAATCTGAGTATATCTTCAGGTCCTCAAATAGAATTCACTAAAGTATCTCCTCAAGGCCACCAATCTCCATACGGCAGTTCACAAAGTCCGTATTATTCGGTCAGTAGAAGTCCAACTCCAAAATCACCAAACAGTTCCGATTCTAAAAGAAGCCATGCTTCTTTACAAAGACAACATACAAAGTCCCAAAATTTCGATTATGGAGATAATTCATATGCATCTTCTCCCCGATCTCCCGTCGGGAGGAACAGTTACTATATCGAACAAAAATCACCAGTAGATTCAGCACCAAGAAGTCCTATTTCTGCAAAACCAAATAAGATTAGTAGATCAGAAAAGGGGAATTATTGTCAACGACCTGAAAGGCCTCAAAGTGTTAATTTTGCTCCACAAAAATCACCAAAATCTCCAAGACAGATATCTTTCAAAAGTCCTAATGTAGATGATAATACTCCTCAGAACGGATCCGATAACTACTTCAACTTTAACGTAGTATCTCCTAATACGTCAAAACGTGCGCATCCCCAACCTGCAAAAACTTATTCCCAGAGCGAATACTTTGAACGAAAGAAATGCCGTGGAGAGTATAAAACAGTCTTGACTAAAACCCAAAGCGAGCCTAAAAGTACAGTCACATTTGAAGTAAATTCGAAAAAGTTCGATTTAAAGAGTCCTCCAACGGAGCAGAAAAAATTTAAACGAAAGTCGAGCGAGGCCAAAGTAAAACCAAAAAATTGTAATATTAGAACTAACCCTGGATATCAACCAGGCTACGGATCAAATACGTCAATTAACTTAGCTGGTAATCATTCAAGTGATGAAGAAGCTACAGCAAAGAACTTTGTACAGAGGTGTAGGAAATCGACAAGCGATTTGACAGATATGACTGATGACTGTAATAACACTACTTTAACATCATTAAGTCGGCCGTCCAGTCCAAGGAGAAGAGGTTCTATGAAAGGTGGTTTAGCTTACTTAGCATCTAGAAGGGGCTCTAGAGATTCTAATTGTTCTAATGTGTCAAATGTATCCAATGAAGATATTGGACCTTTAAATTTCCAAAACACCGCCAGAGGGAGGCAAAGAAGGACGTCTAACTTTTTGGAATTACCAGGTAAGTTATCTGTAAATATTTATTATTAATAATATTTAATATTTAAAGCTATAATGTTTTGAATTTTGGAACGAAATAACATTATATAATTACATTTAATATTTCCGGGAAACGAAACAAAATACTTCGGTAATTGGATTATGGCAAATTCTGTGAAATATCGTATTTTCAATTTACCTAGAAGCTCTAGCGTCAGATTATAAATATTATTGCCATATCGAATCACAGGTAAACAACTTATGGATTTTTATATAAAAGAAATTGAAATGTGTTAAATAAATTTGTAAGAGAGTAAAAAGGTATTTTTTGTAAAAAAAAACGTTAAATTCTAAAAATGTCCACATTAAATTTCATATTGGTAAATTGATTATACAAAAATTCAATAATCAGTTCAATTTTGAACAAAAAATATTTATTTCAAAATTCATTATGATATTCAAAAATAGATTCTGAATATAATTTTTCTAAATTTTATCTAAAGTCTGTATGTATTTTAATGTTTACATAAATTTAAAGTACTTGAAATAGTTTTTGTTAATTTTTTTCAACAATTGTTTTAACTTAAAAAAACTATTTTAGTTTATAAAACTTATTTACAATAATAAATAAACTCTTTATTTGTTTAAGAAAAAATAAACAGAAAAAACATTTAATAACTTATACAAAATCATTAAAATCATTACAAATTAGGAAAGCCGTAATCTTGAACTGCACAAATTTCAGTTGGCGAACTTTAATGCTCCTAAAAATTACCAAAAAATGAAAAAATTATAATGTTTTATTTTCAACAATAAATTGAACATAGATGATTAACAAGTGAATACAGGCATTATATGTATATGCATATAAACATGATCAAATAATATAAGGTCTACTGTGGATATTTCGACAGTCGCCATTTTATACAAATTTCTTGTCGATGACGTATTACATCGACAAGAAACTTATGTGTATTGAGCTTCAAAATAGTTGATCAATAGTTAAATAAAAAAACTATTATGTAAACAGTATTGGTCGTTTATTTATTTATAGTCCGTTTGTCACAAATTCCTTATTAGAATTTTTTTTTGGCGAAGACGTCACAGTATAAAACAAATAAACTGTCTAGCAGATCTTGTATTATTGGATCATGGGTAATAAACATTATTACTACTCAAATAAATCTGACTGACTGAAATAAAATACAATTATTGAAAATAATTATTTGCTATTTATATTTTTTCCTTACAATTGATAGTCTTAATTTACCATTTCTCACATTGCCATTTTTTCCATTCGTAACGTTCCATCGAAACGTAACTATCTCAAATAACGAGGCATTACTATAATTGTTACTAATTATTATGTCGTGTTCTCTTTAATTCAGTTCCAGATCATATTCGGCCTAGAGTTTGCTCGCTTCCAGAAAAGGCCTATAATCCTAGACTAAGCGACGACCTGTATCGACTGAGGACATTTTCAATTACAAACAAAGGTGGCGTTGTGAATTGCGGTGACTCGATCATCAACCGGAGATCGAGGAGTAACACTAGTGTCAACTCAAACACCAGCAGGTATGTAGCAAAATTTATGTCTTTATGTAATTTAGTAGGTACAATCAAAGCAATCGTTTATATTTATATTATACCTATGCGAAGTAGTCGACAGGAATGAGAGTGATATAATTAGTAATACATATATCTTTTTATGTACGGTATCATAAAGGTGCTAGCAAAATTTGCTAGCTAGCAAGGACTCACATATGAGATATTAATTTTATTATAGTATCTATGGATTTGCTATAGAATTTAGAGCAATGATACTTCAACGTATTGTAACACAGTTGGCGACTCTGACCGTACAAAATATTTTCCATAATATCACTACTGTTTTAATACCGTCGGTGTTAACATACAACATGTGCGCGAAACTTGTTAAAGTCTTCATGAAACTCCAAGAGAACAGTCATATAAATTTGGTACCTAATTTGAGAGTCCTTGCAAGCTAGCAAATTTGCTAGCTTCTTTATGATACCAGACATTTGGATAGCTATGTGAAATTTTCAGGAAATATATGATTCTTAGCATCGTATATTGCTCGCTTCTGACAATGAGATTTATCTTTCTAAATTCTTATCTGAACTTAGGTTTAAGAAACAATTTATATCAATTTAAGGATGTCCGGAACTTTAATTTTCAGTTTCGGCGGGAACCGAAATTTTCAGAATTTATCAAAAAAAATCCGGCTGGTATTTATTAATTCCAGAATAAAATCGATAATTCCGGACGGAATTACGGCCGGACCGAAATTTCGGTACAGCCCTATATTAAATAATTAAGTCAGGCATACATTTCTAATATAAATGTCTAAAAATTAAAAGAAAATTAGTTATTGTTATTGTATTTATGAAACTAAACAATTGTGGTGAGAACTTTTTTGATCAGCCAGTTACGTAGACATACACCGATTTTTAAAAACACATAAGTGAAGTATACCGGGTGTTTTTTAAAGACTTTTTAGCTCATTATTTCCAAAATAAAGAATTTTAAGGGTAAATTTTCCTAGAAAAACACAATTATACAGGATTTGGTTGGACTTTTATTTTGAGTCGTTAAAACCGATACGTCGTATTAACCGATGCCGTGAAAACCGATTTCTACTCAATATTTTATTATTTTTTTTGAAATTAAAAAATATGAAACCGTTATATTTTTCATGTAGGTACCTAAATATATATGCACTAATTAATACCCATTTCACACCTCATTGTTTCCGATACATCTATATACGATAATATCACATATAATATTTTCTTATCAGCAAACATTCGGCGTTAAATGTACTCAAATCTAATATCCCGAGAGTATTTGCGACGAGGATAAAAGATAAGGATGACACATTGTATCCTATATCCGTCTTTAGCTCTGAACACCACAGATCCAATACTCGACTCTGGGTGTACATGAATATATCCCACTAATGATTCCCGAGGGAAGACCCTGTAAAGTACATGGTGGAATCTTTAATCTTAATAAAAATCCGCTTGGTATTGATTATTATAGGACGCTCGTTCAAAGTGGGGTTTTATTTTTAATTTTTACATTACGTTTCGTGAAGGATTTGAAAAGGATTATATGTAGGTACGTTTGCTAATTTGCTCTAGATGTGGAATTAACGATGCGCTTTTTTGTTTGTTTTTGTTATACAGGTTGGAATTATTTCTACATTTAATATTATATAAGTTTCTTGGTTAATGACAGGGCCGGCATCAGTCTAGTCTTCGGTATTTTGTATTAGACCGGGGGTTCCCAACTTTTCTTGCACGTAGATCCCTTTTGAAGGAATGACAAAGTTCATAGACCCCTGGTGTACTATAAACCCCTTTCAAACTTCTATAGATCCCTAGGGGGTCCACATAGACCACGTTGGAAAGCCCTGTATTAGACAGTCGAAAATTTTGCGTGTCGAATTAACCACCAGAAATTGGGAATCATGTGGCTTTGATCCACATAAATTCGGTATTATTTGACAATTTAGACATTGAACAACTTATGGACGAATTATTATTCATTAAAAATAATAAGCGTGGGACTGTTTTCGCATTATCTAAGAATTAATTAATTGAGTCAGATTTTATGAATAAAAAATCTCTCTAACTCCTCCCTCCTTCCACTTTTTTACTCGACACTTGAAATTGATCTGTTCTGCCGGCCCTGTCTAATGACAATAATATTACCAATTAAATACTTTTTATGGGGCTATTTTCATCACTGATAAAGTAATTTTTAGGATATTTAGTTGTTGTTGAAAAATTGAATTTATGAAATAAATGAAATGTTAATAATTTTATGGCTTCGTGTATTAAAACAACAATACTGATGGAAACTTCGTCTTTTAAACTTGCTTGTATTTTTAAAGTTTGAAATATCTGCTTGGAAAAGTTTTTTTGATTTTTGTATGGTTTCTTTTTCTTTTGCATTTATTTTAATACGAAAAACACTATAAAATACAGGGCTTCCCGTAAACATACCGACAAATTTTCAGGAGTCAAAAACATCAAAATAATTGCTTTTTGTTTACAAACCTATATCCGCAAACCAACCGTTTTAGCAGTAAAGAAAAACAACGAATTTTGTCTTTTCGTTGAAATTTTTTGTGGAAATTATAATTTAATGTGCGATTATCAATGAATGAAAATCCATATTTTTGCTCCAGGAGGGCATCCAAACATTTTATGTTTAATACATGATTTTATGCTTATATTTATTTTTATTTCTGAAACCTAAATCAACAATGCTTCGAATTAGTCAATGAATAATTTTTTTTTTAAACTTTCGGTGTCATTTTTTAGTTTTTAGTTTGATAGTATTTTTGGAATACAAATTTGCCCCTTTATTTCTACTAAATATTTAGAGTTCCGTTGTAATCTGCTAACGGAACTTTTTCCTAAATTTTGTTAGTAAAAATTACGGGGCTCACTTATACCCCAAAAATAATATCAATTTTTCTTTTGGTAATAACACATTTGAACACAATACTAGCTAGCACCATACAGTACAACCTTTATTATATTTTTTCAAGTGAGGCTAAGTTACTGGACATCTATAAAATACATTTTTTTTATTGAAAAAGAAATAAGCTTCTACCAAAGAGAATTTCTGTTTAATAAATCCTTAATATATATAAAGCTCAACGTCTCTCTGTCTGTCTGTCCTTTAGTGCGCTTATCACTCGAGAACCACTTATACGATTTACGTGGTTTCTTTTTTAATTCATAGGTACATTCTCTGGCCAGGTTATAGGCTATATTTTGTTACGTTAGGTAACATAACAACTAAGCAGTGACGATTATAGTAAATCAATTCGGAAAAAAATTTACCGTCGGCTCACTGTTTTGCAATAAGCTGCCTAAACCATTGAATATAGAACAAAATAATGTATTAAAGAATTGCGTAGAATCAAAAGTTCTACAATAAAGTCCGCGACACCATATGTCTAACTTTTATATTTAAGCCACAATGACTGCTTTTATGTTACAAAGAAAACTTTAATCCTTATCGAAATAAATGATTTCATCGTCATAATTACTTAATGTAGATATAATTTGCCTTACAGAATCCAACTTGGTCTTTTGATTTAGGAAATAACGTGAAATATACATAGAATAACATATTTTTCGTGGCAATTCGCGCGAACTCCGATAAAGTGTCACGGGGAGAGAGGGGACATACTGCGCTCGGCCAGCAGTCGTTCATTTCAATAATAAACTTTTAAAAAGAACAAAAATTATTTTTATTTTTTGTTCTGATTCGCTTTTATTAGGTAGGTAATTTAAGTGTTGTTTGGTTTTTATTAGAAAAATAACTAATCGTGTTTATATTCAACTAAGTATATATTTTTTAAATCCTAAACTATAATTCCGTAGTCTACGCGAGCGAAGCCGCGCGGGCCCAGCTAGTTATTTAATAATAATAATGAATGTCAATTCAAAAATCGAAAAATAAAAAAAAATATTTGACAACATAAAAAAATTCTGAGAAATAGTAAAAAATCGGTACCTATTAAAAATAAATATCGCTTCAATTTAATAAGCAAGATTAATTCTAATCACATACATACATTTCCTTCAAATCTTTTGAAACAAACATTGATAGATTAAGTCAAACATCCGTCTGTAACTTTGAAAAGAAGGAAGGATTGGGTTCATCTTTACCGTCTCCTGCAGGACAAATAGTGAGACAGGAGTCCCCAGAGACCGAGGACATGGATGATTGAAAAGAGAACCGGGGAAACTCTACCGTGTTTACATTAGTCAGAAATCTCAACGGATTTCACAAGTCCTGCATAAGTCTCGCAGGATTTCGCTAGTCCTCCAGAATGTCTTGGACTTGTTACAGATGGGATTACTGCTAACTTTACTGTCAATAGTACCGGAGTAAAAGTCTCTGGGTGTTTGTAACGCATTTACTTGTTTAAATTTAATATAGAATTGTTAAACATAAAAACGTTTAAGATTAGGGCTGTATGCCAAGATGATACTTTTCTCAATCTCGGTCTAGGAGTTGAAAAAAACAAGAGTGGTTTAGATTTGGATGAGATGAGACCTTCAGGACCTACCCATGCGATTGTTTGCCCCACGTTCGAGAAGAGCTTGAGTTTGTTCATACTGGGCGAATAGTTGCATGAGTTGGAGGACAGTGTTATTTATGAAAAAAAACGTACAATGACAAATTATTTTGAATTATTAATACAAAATGGTGAGTGGAAAATCACGTTAAATTGAAATGTTTTGTAAGTGACCGAATCGCAGAAATTCGCGTCTTGATTTTTATGCGAGGTTTGCGCCATTGCGAGAAGAGCTTTAAGCCTTTTATTTTAACATTAAAAAATCAATGTTTGTTAAAATGATAATAAAAAAAGTTTTAGAAAATATAATTTTCTGTCTAAATTGTGGAAGATGGGGTTGATCGCATGATATTCCCGAGTTTCATTTTTTTTTTACTTTTCTGCGTATGACGTCACAAGATAGTTTGTATGTTTACTTATACGTGATACGTTTATATGGATACATATACACAGCGTTTTTATATCGTTCTTGTAGTTATTCAAATTAAATTTTATATTAAAAGACTTATTAATCACACACAGTGAGCACCCCATTTTCAAATTTGTCTTTAAGTCGCACACAGGCGGATTTTCTTAAATTTTTGGACAAAATTAATATCTCAGTCGCCTGATCGCCTAGAGACCTCGGGATTTCGCTAAATGGTAGGTTTGTGGTTCTAGTTTAGCCCATTTTAGGAATTTTTTCGGCCATGACCCCCCCCCCCCTAAAAAATTCATATTTGGCTTCATGTAAGTATCTCGTTGGACTCGGGATTGATTTACGAATCGATTTGCAAAGATACTTTTTGAGTTGTATCAAGTGGGTTGCGCGACAACACCCACGCACACAGGCAGATTTTCTTAAATTTTTGGACAAAATTAATATCTCGGCCCCTTGATCAACTATATAGAGACCTCGGGATTTCGCTAAATGGTAGGTCTGTGGTTTTAGTTTAGCCAATTTTAGAAATTTTTCCGATCATGACCCCCCCCCTCCTCAAAATTTTTCATATATGGCTTCATGTACTTCGTTGGACTCAGGATTGATTTACGAATCGATTGGCAAGGGTATTTTTGAGTTGTGTCAAGTGGGTTGTGCGGCAACACCTACGTGGGGGTTTTGGTAATTTTTTTACTTAAGTGACAAAATTTTAGAATTTTTCATTTTTATCTCTTAAATTACAAACTCTGTAATATTCGATTAATTGTCCACGACCTATAATAACATACTCATAAGATGAACCTAAAAATAAAGAAGTAAAGCTTGAAAAAAGAAAAAAAATATTTTTCATATTTTCGAATTCTAATTATTAATTATTTAATTAGTAGAAGGGTAGCACATAGTAGCAACCAAAATTAACACGTACATATATATGAAGCTAAGATATGTAACTTTCTTATAAACTTGACAAAGTAGTCTGATTCTAATGAATTTGTAACTTTATAGCTTAATAACATCAATTATAATTTAAAATTTAACCTATAAATTAGTTTTATTATGGTTTTTATAAATAAACTGATAAAAAATTAAATTCATTAAAAATACACAGATGCAGGTTCACAATCCATGACAAAAGTTACATTGAACACTTTTAAAACACGACAACTTTTAAAACCTCAATTTTAATCCGTGATTTATTGTTGTTGAGAAGACGATACTTTGTTATAGTAGGTAGTAGTCAAAACATTCGTTAAAAATATTATAACGACCGTCACTGAATATGAGAAACCAATCAGATTCAAAAAACTAAGTCACTTGACTTTCATGATTGACTTCGTATATTGGGGTTTTGTCCGCGAATATTGAAAATCCGCCTGTGTGAGTCGGCATGAATAAAATAATAAACAGGTTTTATCACGATTTTATAAACGTCAAATAATTAGATTACTATCATGGACTATTATATTAATTTGGATTTCTATCTTGTGACATCATCTGATAACTACTGCGGTCAGAGTGAAGTGGTTGATATGCGCATTAATGTGCAATGCCATATCTGTATTAATTGTATCATGGGTTGATCGCATATTCCATTCATTAGATACAATATGTTTACAAAATCCATGTCTAACGGACTGCCCTATCTAAACGCAGCACCCTTAGATCTTTGGACCCGTCTAGCTGAGTTCTTTATATCCCAGTTAACAAATAAAAAAATGAGGTCTGCTATGATGTCCAAATTTGGTCGATGCCTTCCAGTCTAGGAGCATAAATCGAACTGCTTAAGTTTTATAATTTTTTAGCTGTGCACACCTCTTTTCGAAATTTAAGCATTATAAAGTTATCTGTTAGTATATTCAGGTTGGAGATAACTAACAATAAGACAGATAGCTATTGTTTATGAAATAAAGTATTATAAATATGTATAAAGTAAACTTTATTTATTATTCTTACTTTGTAAGGTACCGTTCATGAAAGGCATTTTGTTTACTTTCATGTTGTTTTCTTTCTGTGAACATTGATAGATTGTTAGAACTTTATAGACGTTGATACTGCGAAAACTTTATTAATATATTATCTCGATTAGAATATTCAATTTTATTTTACATCTTACTTATTACTTTATAAAACTTATAATTGGCAACAAGTGCAGTTACTTATTAATTTATAAATAAGTTTATGATAAATAAATCGTGAAAAATTTCGATATTTAAATAAGTGGTGCGTATCTTATTCACAAAAGCGTACGGTTGAAGTGAAACTTATTTTGTTTTCTTTAACCATGTGAATTAAATAAATAAAATAAACGTTTGTTTAATTATTAATCAAACTTATTTACATTGCTTGACATCACCGTAAAATTGTCACGTACGCATTCATCCATACATCTTTCTCTTATACATTTACCCATCTCTCTCACATAACCGACGTAAAATGACTTGTGCACATGCATTATCTATTCACGCATATTCACTCTCCTTAGCGTTTCATCTTTAAGATTTGTCGAGGTCATTCAAATTCATTAGTCTCGCTAAAAAAGTATTTGTTCTTATCGTTTCAAAATAAGTTTCGTTACAAAAATTTATTATTTGTTTTTTTTTTTAATTCTGATGGTGATAAAATTGATATTTAAATCTATATCTATAAAAGAGTTTGTCCTTAATCACTCACTCACTCACTCACTCACTCACTCATATATCAATGTACAGCCCAAACCCCTGGACCTAGAAACGTGAAATTTCGTAGGTGCCTTCCTTTTATGATGTAAGCACCCACTAAGAAAGGTTTTTTTCGAAATTCCACCCCTACGGGGTTAAAACAGGGTGCCAAATTTTATATAAAAAAATATTTTTTTTGTTTGCATTTAATTGAAACTTATCGAACATACTCTACAATATAAAAAATGAAACAATAATTTCAGCATTTCCCAAAATGTAATCCCTAAGGTGTTAGGGGAGTGGAAAAATTTGTAAAATATATTTTTTTTGTATTCACCGGGGGTATACAGGGTCTGTGTTTTTGATATGTTTATCTGAATAGCTGCTTACGTTATAATAGTGGAGTCTGCAATAAAAAAATTCTATATTCAACTCCTAATGGTGTGAGTAGACGAGGGTTCTTACAATTTTTAACTAAGATCCGAGATATTTACGTTTTTTATAGGTAATGAATAAAATCAATATAAAAAAAATGTAATATGTCATCCCCTATCATGTAAGAAGGGTTCTAATTAGTTTCGAAGTTTACGCGAGCGAAGCCGCGAGATTCCGCTAGTACATATATAAAAAACATATTTGAATGAACAGTACCCAACTCAACCCCACTCTATCCCCCTACAAATCGGCCCTGTAGAGTGGGCGATGTATAGAGGCCTTAATATCATTTATGCTGTTACTTGGATATAATTTATTACTTATAAATGAACTGACAAATAGAATAAAATAAAAGTTTTCATAAATCCCCCCCCCCTTAGGGGTTGAATTTCAAAAAAATCTTTCTGAGTGGGTATAGTGGGTACTTACATCATAATAAAAGCACCCCTAAAATTTCACGTCTCTAGATTCAGAAGTTTGGGCTGGACGTTGATGAGTGAATCACTCTGAACGTCTTTTTTTATAAATAAAGATTAGTGAAGAAATACGTCAAAAATGATGACAAAACCAAACATTTATTACAAAGGTTATTGTAATAATATACATTCATATTATAATATAGAAGTATATTAAGTTGATTATACCTATTTTATTTCAACGTAATGTATCAAAAGAAAAATGAAAAAGCTTTCTATGATTCCATTATATACTGGGGTTTACATTCGATATCTATAGTTCTATACATATAGATTAAATGATATAAACGTATTGACTTACATCGATTCATAACAAGAATTAATTGCCTGAAGATATATATGTATACGACCGTATGAATGGTAATATTGTATAACTCGAAGCTATATGTTTATTAAACGGTTTTGTTTGTTATGTACCACATCCATTGTGTTTTATAAAATCCCCTAATGCTGCTTCAAATGAATATATATGTGGTACTATATTAAATAAGTTTAGTTTGAAAAGGGATCAATAAAAAGTTAGGAACAATAAATTAAAATATCAATTTTATGGAAATTAGTCAAAGTTGTCATAGTTCCAGAGCTGATAACATATTTTTCTGCCCCATCTGAGCACTAGGCAGACTTACGGAAAACATTAATTCATGTGTTGTACAATATGGGAAAAAAAGTCCCAACCTCGACACCCGGGGATAAAGGGGTTAAATTCCTTAGTGAACATGTAAAGAAAAAGTGTATGTTTGCCCCATCTGAGCACAAATAAAATGACTTCAGGGAGTTAGTTTATGAAAAGTTAGATAGTGAAAGTGCAATGGGCAGACGCGTAGGGCGGGGATAAGGGGTAGGCAGACGCACTCAAACATGCAATATTTTTTTTGAAAATTGCCCCATTTGAGCATTGCTGATTTTTTTAGGGATGACAGTTTTTGATCTGTAGATGACCGTAAAACAAAGGCAGACGCGTAGGGTGGGGATAAGGGGTAGGCAGACGCACTCAAACATGCAATTTTTTTTATGAAAATTGTCCCATCTGTGCATTGCTGATTTTTTTATGGATGATAGATTTTGATATGTAGATGACCGAAAAAACACAGGCAGACGCGTAGTCTGGGGATAAGGGGTCGGCAGACACATTGAAAGTGCAAAATTAGATCTGGATTATTTTTTAACTGAATTGTTTCGTAATTCTTTTTTTTTTTGCTGAAAGTTGTCCACAATGACTCTCTGAATAACACATTAATTCTAAAAAAAAATTTTTTGACCCCCAACCAACGCGGTAAAGACAACATTCTTTAATATAAAAATGTAAAACAAAAATATTAAACGTGTAAAAAAGTAGGCGCTGAATTAAAAAAAATGTTTTTTTGATTATGTAGTTCTCATTCTTTGTAATAAACAAAAAACAAAAAATAAAAAAATGAAACAGAATTCTTCGGGATTTGAACTCAGAACCCTGGCATTTTGAGTTTTGTAAATTTATAAATTACAGAAAAACGGTACTTTAAATCAAAAAATTACAAGGGACATATTATTTTCTTCTTACTTAGAGGATTCTAAAACATATTTGCTATCATCGGTGCAATATTTAGTACCGGAAATATACATTTTTTAAATTTGTCACAATCCTTTGCCACTGTAAATTGCGTCTGCCGACCCCTTATCCCCAGACTACGCGTCTGCCTGTGTTTTTTCGATCATCTACAGATCAAAATCTATCATCCATAAAAAAATCAGCAATGCTCAAATGGGGCAATTTTCAAAAAAAATATTGCATGTTTGAGTGCGTCTGCCTACCCCTTATCCCCACCCTACGCGTCTGCCTTTGTTTTACGGTCATCTATAGATCAAAAACTGTCATCCCTAAAAAAATCAGCAATGCTCAAATGGGGCAATTTTCAAAAAAAATATTGCATGTTTGAGTGCGTCTGCCTACCCCTTATCCCCACCCTACGCGTCTGCCCATTGCACTTTCACTATCTAACTTTTCATAAACTAACTCCCTGAAGTCATTTTATTTGTGCTCAGATGGGGCAAACATACACTTTTTCTTTACATGTTCACTAAGGAATTTAACCCCTTTATCCCCGGGTGTCGAGGTTGGGACTTTTTTTCCCATATTGTACAACACATGAATTAATGTTTTCCGTAAGTCTGCCTAGTGCTCAGATGGGGCAGAAAAATATGTTATCAGCTCTTGAACTATCAATAGGATTCGACCGAATTGAGATTAATATGTTCTGGTTTTGTATCAACTGAACCATAAAAAAATTCTGATTTATTTTCTAAAATAAATATTCGTTTTACAAATTTTTGACAAGAGAATTATCTTATTTTTGTTTGAAAATGTTTCAAGAGTTATTTGTTGTGGACGAAAGCACTAGAGAGGAATAATCTTACGATACTTTTACGGTTATTACGATAAATAAAATATGACTATTTTCATTCGAGTGATTATTTTTATAAGTAAAAGCTTAAATGGACAGAAATCTCAAAATGTTTTGAAGTTATTGTACTATATTTTATATTTCAAATATAAATTGATGTTGTTTCTAAATTGAGTCGTCCAGATGCAAAACCTGCTATCCACATATTTTAAGATTTTGAGGTTTTTGTATTTTTTGATTCTACTCGTCTCAGGCTACAAGTATTATAGTAAATTGGGCTGCAAACCCGGCAAAAATCTCTTAAAATTAAATTTGAAAGATTAAGTTGGTTGCGGAAATTGCTATGTTTTTGGTGAATTAACACAAAAATTATTTTAATAAAAGTAATAAATTTTGTATCGAATTGAGACAAGAAAAAAAACATGTCAGGTTTTGCATCCAGACTCATGAAAAAGGCATAAAGATATTTTACCTAGACGCTGCAAAAACAGTTTATGTAATTTTGCTAGAAATCACATCTGGTCAAACACACATAGCAGGTTTTGCATCTGGACTACTCAATTCAAAAAGCTGCCATGGGTGCCACGGGACTTTCTTATACGTAATACTGACAGTGAACAGTGTACGTGATTTTTTTTCATTGAAACATATTTCTGACAAACTAATAAAAGATAGAATAAAATGAATGGAACATAAACTATAGAAATATTATTTTATACATTATGTATCTAACAAATTTGGTTTAACGTAATTACTAAGACGGAAACGGATGTTTACTCGTGCCATTTTTTTTATTTTTCGATTTATTTTTGAAATAAGACAAAAACGTTTTAGATGACTAATGTTTCTTTATCATCTATAATATCTATATAATTTATTTTCCATATATTTTTTCCAACACTTATTATTTAACCAGACTAAAAAAATATTTAGAATAATCCACACTGTTTACTTTCAGTCAGACCCGGATTTACCATGCAGGCAGTGTAGGCACGTGCCTAGAGCGGCAAATATTTAGGGGCGGCAAATTTTAGCGAAAAAAAGGTCTTTTCACACTTTCTTTTTAATAATTGAAACAATTTTTTAAAAAAGGTTATTGATATGAAAAACCTTTACTTTTTTATTTTTATTCAATCAAAAAGGGAGGCAATTTTCGCAACTGCCTAGGGGCGGCAAATTTCAAAATCCGGCCCTGCTCTCAGTGTAAAACGTTTAAAGAAGACTCATGGTACCTATCGTAAACACGTACACTGTTCAGTCTCTGTAAAACGTATAAGAAAGTCCCATGAAACTCATGGCAGATATTTCTCCTCTGTTATGAACCATTTGAAATGTACTTAAAAACGGATACTTATTAATGTAAATGCATAGAACATAAATAATACATAATTATATTATCTACAGTTTTCAACCTGACCATTTTTCTTTAATTCACACTGTTTCAATGTAATTCGAAAAATTCAAAAATCGATCTCAGTAAACATTTGTTTTCGGTTGAAAACGATCGTTTTCAAAAATATGAGCTTTTCTTCACAGACAAAAATTAATCTTAAGTATAAAATTTCACCCTTCTACGATTTGTCGTATTTGAGTTACAGTGTCTACAGACAGACAGACACACAGACATCGTGGTGAATATAGTCAGAATGGATTCAGGGAAGGTCAAAATGAATAGTTCCATTAAAATCCGAATTTCGAAAAAAAAGGCTTTACCTACAATACCTCAATACTTTCATATACATGTGTATAAGAAAGTAAAAATCGGACAAGTGCAAGCGATACTTGCACAATTAGTGTTCCGTTCCATCCTGCTTGAATTATTATTTTTTTTAAATAATGTAGGTTGTTCACAACTAAGTTAATAAATAATAATAAATAAATGTAGTAGCACTGGTTTTGGAGTGTTGAGAACACTTAATCAATACGCCCACGTGTAATTCAGAATCGACATTTCCGAATGACATGATTTCTTTATATCATATTCCCAAGAGATCCAGTGGCTTTGATCAAAACCATGATTTATAATTGAGATTTCATTCTACCGAACACACGAATTAAACTTTAGCGCACAAAGTTGTAATTATGTATAAATGACGCGTATTTAACCAGCATTTCAATATCGCTTACAAAATAAAAATCAAATGAAGTAATACTTATAATCTTTTAACGAATTTTGCATATTCTCGTATAAATGAAGACCGTTCCAATTTTCGAGCGGTGTATGTAAAAATAATGAGAATATATTATAAAGAATTTAGTCTAGATCAAGGGTTACCAACGGGGTCCTAATGGACCGCTTGGGGGTCAATGGAAGTTTAAAAAAGGGTCTATACTATAGTGCAATTATTGGAATTATGATTATGTTGTATGCTGTACATATATGTATATTATAAAGAAAAATGTAAGGGGGTCGATGAAGAAAATCATTCTTTTAAAAAGGATCGATGTAGGAAAAAGGTTGGAAACTTCGGTTCTAGATTAAAACCAAAGCAAAGGCTTTTTACGAGGTGTCAAATCAAATAAAAAAATATCTCACCCTACGCCTAGAGTTACTACAATAAGAGTTTCGACAGCGTTTCTATTTTTAGCCAATCTGGCGGTACTGTAATTTTTATGTATTATTTTTAACAATTATAAAAAGATATAAATATATTTAATGGTATTGACGGAAATATTGATTTATAAAACGTTAAATGACGACTGTGAGTGAGAAATGGCTACTTCAATTAACCAGAAATCGATTCGTGCTGTCTAAACTCTTACTATGAGTGACTACATGTACGCCAATAGTAGACGTGAAGTAGTTTAGGCCCAATAGGACAAAAAATGGGCCTTTGTAATAGAACAAATCGTAATTTTCGAAGCACTTCTTCAGAAGGAATATTTTTTGAATTATTGAATCCATTGGGTTCAATGGCGAGATTAATAATCTGGAATAAAAATGGAATAAATTTTTCAAAATTAAGAAGTTATGTCTCAATAAGACTCAAAAATGGCCCCTGGTTGGCCAATAACTGTAGCCCGTCGATGGCTCCCTTAGAAATTTTGGTTGAAACATTTTTACTATCTCGTGGTCATGTAAATTTTCCAACTTTTATCAATATCAAGTTTTTATTTATTTAATATTAGATAAATTGTTTATAAATCACCGAAAATATATAGGATCATTTACACCGAATGTAAAAAAAATAAAATTGATTGGGGGTGTTGTATTTAGTAAAAAACTTTATATGAACAACGCAAGGAAGCGACAGCATCCCCATCTTTTTTTTAATATTTGAAGAAGCCATTGAGAATTTGATAATTTTAATTAGTGTTGTCATTTTTTAGTATTCATCAATAATAATTATACAGCACAATGGTGTATGGGGTAAATAAACAATAAAAAAATACAAGATCAAATTTAAAGGACTCGGTTACCCCATACACCCCTGAGTTAAGGGGTTACATACAGTTAGAATTTTCAAAAAATTAAATTTTTTTTTATTTAATTTTTGTAATGTACATTTTCGTAATTTAAGTAGGGGAAGGTGGGGTAAGACGGGGTAGTGAGGTAAGATGGGGACCGTAACAAAACTGATGATACAATGTAGCTAGAATTGTTCTTCTATGGCCATTTGACGTTATTTAGCAGAAGTTATTAATGTCACAAATAGTTTGGTCGAAGGTGTGCACGTTGTGATTTTGTAAGTATTTTTTTAAAATTTTTAGTGGTTATATTCATTAGATCTAATTTTTGAGGTATATAAAGTGCGTGACTGTTCAAAATGTATGGTGTACAAGATGTATGTCATATTTTTTTATTGATATTTGTTTATTTTACTATTATAATGACATTAACTCGTTCCGGTTTGCTTCGATTTATAACCTCAAAAAAAAATACAACTTGAGAATCCAGTTTGGGAAAGATGGGGTACCTACTTGCGGGTAAGATGGGGTAGGTATGATTCTTTGGTTAACACAACATTCGATCTGGTTAGCCCGAAACAGTTAATGCCGTATCCACGAATTTCCGAAAAAAGGCCAAGACAAGTTCGAAGAAGAGGAAAAACAGCTATTATTACTGCGTCTCCGTATAAAACAGAGTTAGAGGAAAGACAAAACAGTAAGAAACCAAACCAAAGGTAACAAATAAAAAGATATTGAAAAAAAAAAACAAATAAAAGATCTAAAAGAACCAAGAAAGCTGATGAGTTCTGAGGACGAAGATACAGAATGTCTGTACTGCCTCGGTTTGTATTATGAGTCTGTACCCCATCTTGCCCTATAGGTGGGGTAAGATGGTGTAAATTAGTTATTTTTTTCAAGTTGATATTTCTATAAGAAGAATTATATTTTTTTGTTTTCACTGATTAGAATTTAAGGAAGAAAGGCTGATTATTTTCTTAATAAAAGTTCCTACAATGTGCAATCAAAAATAAAGGGTTTTATTTATGAAATACCTTAAGGTCCCCGTCTTACTCCACCTTCCCCTACATACACGGAAAATTTCAAGTCAATCCGGCGATTATATTCGAAGTTACACGCATATTTGTAAAGATGTCTCAGAGCGTTTGAATGTAGGAGGTCGGAGCGGCAGCGCGTTTTTCTCAAATCTGTGTTTTTAAAGTCGGTGACCACTTTTCCTCGGAAACGGTTGAATTTTAATCTTAAATTTTAACACAAGTTTCTTAGAATATTTTTTAGTAATTAATCGAAGGTTTTTTCTCATCGATAAATATTTATTTTTTTATAAACAATTTAAAGTCAAAATTTATGTCGAAAATCGATATTTTTTTTTGAGAAGCTGCTATTTTGTCAAATATTTTTATTTTGCTTATTCCTTCGATTAAGTACACTTTAAAGAAATCCGTTTAGGTTTTTTATTTTAAATGATGCAGTCCAGAGATATCGTGGTCACCACAAGGCGCCTTTTTTGGAGACGACCTCCTGGAGAACAGCTGTAGCAGTTTTCAAAATTATTATTTTTGCAAATAAAAAATGTTAAAATACAATTAAAAAATACCATAATATGTGTACAAATTTTTACATTAATAAATTATAAAAGTCTTCTCTTAAAAAATTCTTAAAAAAAACTTTTTTTGGCCTGACTGTATGTAACCCCTTAAATAAGTGGCTGATATTGATATTAATACCAAACCTATTATCAAATTTCATAACTCTATTAGAATGGGTCCTCTGATATTAAAACTAATTTTGTAGGGCTGTAGCTTCCAGGCACATGTTTGAAATTTTTTGCTTAAAATATCATCCTGGATCCAATGTTTTTTCTTTTTTTAAATATTCACTATAAATAATTTAGTATAAATAACAAATACTAGTACTGCTCTGAGGAAAAGGGTTCCTACACATTATTATGTATAAATTACTAAATAATTATACATATTCTCGTAGATATTATTCACGTGTTAATGCTATTCAAATGCTATTAAAGTTGAACTCATGAGAATTCAAATAGCACCTACGCTTTTCCTTTCGGCCTAGATAGTATACAGTAACGAAGATAGGGTCTGAAAGACCTCATGATGCGGTTGTGAACGAGGTGGAAGGATATCAAACTCTCAACTAATTGACAATACTGTTTAGAGAATACAAAAGTAGAATATTTAATCATATTATCGTAAGGAAGTTATTTCGATGTACACAATGATATTTGATGTATAAAAAGTTGAATATTGATTCTAGGCTATGAAGCATATAATAATGAGATTAAACTCGTAGGCAGAAAAGCGGAACCTGGAATGGGTGGGCCGCATTTGTCGGACCTTTGCGCAGAAGTAAGAAATTTACTTTGTGCGCAGTCACAGTTAATTTGTACTGATTTGTACATTACGGTACGCACACATTTATACGGTTACGCAGTCAATTACTGTGCAGCGGTCTGAGTACGAAAGACCATGCACCCAGCTCGGGGGTCATATTTTGACTCAAAAAATTATATTACAGAGGCATAGAGTTCACCCTCCTTATTTTATGCTTCATGTTCTACGGCTAGGGATTTATTTCGTGTAAAATGTCAAACTAAAGTTTATTGACGCATAAAGTCAACAAAAAATATGATGTATTTTTGTGATGAATTTAAAAAAAAAATTTCAGGAAAAAACGCTTTAAAATTGCAGCCCCCTACCTTAATCACCAAAAGGATCACCCAAAAAAATCTAAAAAAAAATCGAGAACATTGAGAATTAGATGTAGATTGAACGAAAATTATCAAAATTGAAAATTTCAAGCGCGAGCAATAATTGCTGTTATAAACAATTTAATTTTTTAATGGAATTTTTTCAAGAGCATTTCGTGTAAGGTGTCAAATGAAACCTTATTAAAGCACGAATTCAACAGTATATATGTATATGATGTATTTTTTAAATACATTTTTAAAACCATTCTGGAGGAAAATGCTTGAAAACTGCTGCCCCTACCCTAATCATTAAAAGGACCACTCAGAAAAATCTTAAAGAAATTGTTAATATTGATAATTAGATGTAGATTGAACAAAAATGATCAGGATTTAAAAATTCCTGCGCGATGAATTGTTATAAACATAACAGAAATCTGTGTTATCCGCAACTTCGTCTGCGTTGTAGGTAGGCACAGTTAATCCAAAAGTTAACTTCGTTAATCGTTAAAGCGGTAAAATTTCGAAAATTTAACGCAAGTTAAGTTAACCGTTAAAAGTCAACCATCCAAAACGTATACTTGACGCCTTTTGGGATGGAATACAAAGGTAAATAAAACAAAAACAAGTGGTTAGATTAATTAATATAATTATGACAAGCGACAGTAGCGACCCGCCCTGATAGTGGAGCATATACGCACTTAAACTAAACTTTAATGGATTAAATTATACACCTTAATTCTATCTTTTTAACTTTAATGAAATATGGAAGAAAAAGATAAACTCTAAATGAAGTCGGTAAAAAATGTCGCAAACGCTAAAAAGTCAAGTTATAATAACTTGTATTCACTGGCACATAGCAACTAATCAACAGAGCCGCTTTATTTTTAAGAGTTTCTCGGCTCTGGATTCTTGCTCTTTTGAGCAACAGCGCCGCGCCGCACCGGTATGCGCGTAATTCAAACAAATAATGACAACATGTCAACACACAATCAATGTAACGGACTAAAGTTAACGGAAGTTAACAAGACATT
The DNA here is from genome assembly GCA_949319165.1 of Sialis lutaria. Taxonomy (NCBI): domain Eukaryota; kingdom Metazoa; phylum Arthropoda; class Insecta; order Megaloptera; family Sialidae; genus Sialis; species Sialis lutaria. Next base: position 5,845,734 of record OX439233.1, on the reverse strand, counting down.
TTTTTAGTTAACTTAAAAGTTAATTCGTTAAACATTTTGTTAACTTCATTGATTAACGGATTAACGAGTTAATGCCCGCCTATGGTAACAACTAATAAAATTATTAAAAAAAAACTTTTGTCTTATCATTTGGGGGAAGGCTAAGTCTACAATTTTCTTATATTTTCTTACAAAGATGAGGGGAGGGCGTGGGTATCAGAAATCAACGGAATCATACTTACGTAATATATAAACGCTTCTTCATACGTACTCGTATAAAGAAAGTGAAACAGTTTCATAACCTCTGTTTGAACACACCTCAACATCACATCCGTTTCCCCTACATATTTTCTTTTAGCGGTCGTTCGATGTTCTCTTGTAAAAATAATTTCTATAAAAGGTTGTCAGCATGGCGTAGGATTGAAGCGCCATTCTCCAAAGTCTCTGAGTTCTGACAATATCATATTATATTCTGATACCTCAATGATATTTTTAGTATCTCCCAGTTCTATAGAAAAATGTATATATATGTATGTATGTTGTATATATATGTATATGTATGTACATATAAATAAATATGTGTTTTGAAATAATCTAAGAGATGTGATCTGACAAAGAAGTTCGAAAACAAAAAATTCTTTTTGTTTGAACATTCGCGGATTATTTTTGTATTGATTTTTCAATTGAACAAAATAATATTGCGAGGCGTTAAAATGTAGGTGTTAATAATTTAAATATGGCTCATCTTCCCTGTTTTACTTGGCTCGTAATGAAATTTATTTTTATTTTTTTAAATGAAGTTTTAAAAATTTTAACTATTTTTTTACACTCCGCGACAAAATTTAAGACGAAAGGTGTTTTATGACGTTGCTGAAACAAGAGTGCATCTGATTACAGATCTATCATAATGAAGTTTACAAAAAATGTAATTTTCCATAGTGTGTCAAACACAGTCGATCAGGGAAATCCCGTAATAGCTGAGGAAAATATTTTACATGCATTCATGCATTTAAAAAAACTCATCCAAATCGGTTCAGTGGTTCTCTTGCTGACCCGGTAAACGTTGTTTTCTGCCCAAAAATATTTTTTTTTAAAATTCAGACCATAAATACACATATTGACCCGAACATATGACGAACATTTGGCGTGAATATGGCTATGATACGTTTTAATAACGGGTGTTTTTTTTCCAAAATAATGAATTTTTAGTAAAAATGTTTCAAACAATAGAATATTGCTACTATGGGGTGATCTTTTTTTCAAATCCAAACCAACGTTTTTTGTTGCTATAATTTTTAAAAATAATTAAAAAAAGTAATTCGAAGTTAGGATTATCAGAGTTTTTTTTTTATTTATAAATTGATAGTTTCCGAGAAAAAAATTATTGAAAATCCTTAAATATTTGTTTTGTTTGCTCCATATCATAAAAAAATTACATTTTTAGAAAAAAATGTTTCAGACAAAAGTTGTTCATTTTTTGTCGTAAATTATTAATATGCAACAAAAAATATGGGCTTAGAACCTGAAAACCCATTAATGGGACATTTTCAAGGTCACTCCATAATGTCAATAATTAGCCCCTCCAAAACTCCAAAACTTATCTGTAACATTTTTACTGAAAATTCATTATTTTATAAATAATTAACTGGAGATAGAAAATTACCGAAAAAATTTTTTAAAAATATTTCAAATATAAAATTATAAAGTATAAAATAAATTTTACTAAACAGAAATGGTCTAAATTATACCTCTGTTTGAAAACCGAATAACATAATTTATTAACACACACACATCGCTCAAAACTTTGAGAATATTTCATATATCCACTTTGTCGACACCCACAATGAAAAATTCGCTAGAAGCTTATAAATCTGTAGTCCCTTTTTACGCAGCGTTAATTTTTCACTGTCACTTTGACGTTATTATTTGCAAGACACAAATGAGGTACTAATGCTTTATTTCCCCAGCTTATTTTCGTACTTCTGGGAATAAAGATATGTTAAAGAGATACGTAAAGCCATACATAATTAACGCAGATGTTATTTATGTTGCTGTGCTTAGCAATCAGAGGCGAATTTATGTTTTCGTAATTGTTTTTGTTCACCTTTTTTATGTAATGAAAGTTAAACACACAAAAAACTGGGAGTATTTTCAGAATTAGACAGTTATTGAAATATACCTACCTACATACACTTTAAAATGTATGGTATTTTTTTGTATTTACTGAATATTTAAAAAGGCTACTCACGTCATGATGTCTAGTTAAAAATTTAAATTGATGTTAGGGGCAAAACAATTTTGAAAAAAATAAAATTAAAAAAATTATGTGTATCAGTCTGATTGACGTAGAGAGAGAAAAAGCATAAAATATAAATTTATTTTAAGAATATCAAAATTATTTAAGGTGTCCTACATGTAACAAAAAAATTGGGCAAGTGCAAGCTGTAACTTATACAATTAGTATTCCGTGCCATTAGTCAAATTTTTCAAAATTTTGAAAAATGTGTAAAAATAAAAGTTGTTTCTTATATTGTGAGAAATATTTTTTGTCGAAGAAATGTTTCTCTAAAACTAATGATTTGGCAGTTTAAGAAAATAAACAATTAAATTATTTATAACAATTGATCACGCTAAAATTTTTCAGTCCTGATTATTTTCGTTCAACCTATACTTAATTCTCAATATTCATAATTTTTATAGATTTTTCTGAGTGATCCTTTTGTTGATTACGGTAGGGGAGAGAATTTTTAAGTGTTTTTCTCGAAAAACGTTTTTAAAAATACATCACATAGGGTATACACTCACTTCGTATTTTAACGACTTTCATTTTAACGGTGGTTTAGTTTAACGCCGGGTCAAACTCTCAGTTTAGCGACATTCACTCATCCCCACTATAATACCACCGTGGCTGCTATATTTCTGTGTAAAATTTGAATTCACCAATTGACATGAAAGTTTTTGATGTAGATTATCATTCAATATTAGGAAAATTGAAAAAAAATATTGAGCGACACAAAGGTTATTTTCATGTTCTCTTCGAAGTTGACATTTCTCACTTATCTGAACTTTCTTGCTGCAAGAGTCCATCGCGAAAATCGATCAAATATCCACAAATCTGGATTTTATTATTTAGTTACTTATTGCAATACATATTTACAAATTCACATTTATATTGTACATTAATTAATGACAAACAGCGACGTTTTTGTACTACTCATAGATAAAGTACATACAAAAGAACATACTACATTTTCTTGTGAATAATACACTTACTACTAACATTACGTTGACCTTTTTTAATTACAACTGTAAATATCTTTATATGTTTATATGAATATGTATTCTTATCTCTGTTCTTGACTTGTTTCACACTGTATAGCAATATCACGAAATATAGATTTATTATTATTATTATTATATTACCAACTTGTCTCACTCGTCGACATGGTGGTGGGGACTCCTCTCGACGTCGCTAAACTAAGCAGTTGAGTTTCCAACACTGTCGTTAAACTCAACGGTGAAAGTTATGTTGAATTCGTGCTTTAATAAGCTTTTATTGACACCCTACCTACAAGATGACTTTGAAAAAAAATTCTGCTATTAAACAATTAATTAACATATTATTAATGTCACGTTTATAATTGTCCTATCATACTGTGACTGACGGATGGACGAATATCTAAGTGATTCAATAAGTGTTTCGTTTTTACGTGACACTCAAAAGTTTTGTTAAAACGTAAAAAAATGTTAAACGTAAAACACGAATTTTAAGATAAACCGAAATTTAGAAAATACATACCTATTGGTGGAGAAAGTCCTTACAATTAGAAACTCAATGAAAAAAGTCCCATGAAAATCCATTTACTATAGACGGGTTCCGAGAATTTACATTTTTTACGACTAACTACACCGGACTATATACCTTAAATTAATTTTTGCATTTTTGTCCCTTATATCAATTAAAATTTTAACCATTGATTTATTTCGTATGTTCAAATGATCCGTAATAAATGTACAATTTAATCTTAAACCTGATTTTATTGTATTTTATGTCGTTACTGAAATAATGCAGGTTGATAATTAAGATTTTAATGTTACATTGCTCGCATTTTACATAAAAAACGTTTGCAGTGACTTAAATATTAAAATTAGATACTTATATGCTCTCGCGGAATTTAATGAAGAATTAATTAAATTTTACAAAAAGTCATCAAATAATTTTGATATATCTCTTATAGTTTAGGCCAGAATTAGTGTTAAATATTTTTTTATTGGTACGCGGCTATGATTCTATAGGCACATGAAGATTTTTGGTTTTTAATTTAAAATTGCGATACTCTGTAAAAGCCAGTTAATATCGTATTAAGTTTTTCCGTTCGGAAATATTAATTTTTCCAAAATGGCGGTATAATTAGATCTTTAGCAATATCATTTTAGCCGTTGGTTTAATAGTAAAAATAGCACTTGATAAAATTTCTTACAAAAATAGTGCTTGAAACTTCTCATACAATGCAAGGTTAAAAAATTAAAGTGATGCAAATAGTAGTAGCTTTTATGAGGTAGAGAAAACACGAGGAAATTATGTTTTATAAGCTTGAGTGAATTATATCTCAAGATATATTGCAGTTGGAAGCTTTATTGTTCTACAAAGAAATTCGTTGTCATATTTGTACAATATTTTTTTCGGTCAAACCGGAAATTACAGTAATATTGAAAATATTATATTTTTAAAGAATCTTATAATATAAAATAAATTAATAATCTTTATAGTTTGACATACTGACACGTTTATAATATTTAAAACATTATTTAAGTCGAGAAGATGGTACTCTACATTTCATGAAATAAAGGTGAAGGAAACATATTGGTATTTTTAAAAGGAAAGGAATGAGGGGGGGGGGGTACAGTTTCAAAGACGATATACGCAACAAATTTAAGGAGGTTGACACCATAGATAAATAACAAATTTTGATAAAACTTTGAAAATAATAAAACATTTATATTTAAAAAATTCTTGGAAAATTTTAAGATCATTACTTTAAGAGATATTAAATAAACAAATTAACATGGATTCTTATACGATCCCTACTTACCGCTCACCTTTGAAAGGCTGTAACTTCCTTAAGTTGTTTGTCAAACGCACTACATATAAACTCTTCTGATAGTTAACCTTCATCTCATCCTCAGAAAAACTTACGTTGTCTACCCTCATGTGTAGATTTCTACACATATGGAATTTCAGTGTATTTTCAATGGTTAACTACTTTTTTGGGATTTAAATGAAAAGGTAACTGATTTTATAATTTTATTTTAATAAAAAAAAGATTCAAATCAATTTTTTTTCGATGTATTTTACACAATACATTACGATTATGTTGTTTTTTACAAGCAGCTTTTACATAAAAATAACAAATTATTTCATATACATTATTTTTTGTAGTAGAATTTTCTTCGATTGCGATATGGAACGCTTCTCGATCTTTTTGGTGGAATTAATGATGAATGTGTTAAAGGTGAAGAATTCACAATAATCACTAAATTTTTGTAATTCACGAACGAAAATAAAAAAGCGCCCCCACACGAAAACTAAAAGTTTAAAATTTAATTGTTCATATCTCATGTCTGTTGAAAATACGTGATTTTTATATTATTTATGGCAATAAAAAACGTAATGTCACAAATTTTAATGAAATTGAAATATATTGTTAAATTGCTATATCTTCAAAATTTTCATATATATCGAGGGTTCGATATACAAAAAAAATACAAACATATACATTTATAAATATTTATATTATTTATAAACTTGGTTAAGTAGGACTTGGATAAGTGAGAAACTTCTATAACTAGAATTCATACTGAGGTCCCGTCACATCTGGAAATATGTTTGGGAAACTGGATAAATGGAACATCTCTTTGAGTGGGATAAACTAACTTGAGATTTCAGTTATCCATGTTTCACTGTATATATAGTTCAATGAAAAAAGTAATACAAAATTACTAACCAATTTAATTATACCAGTGACGTAGATAGGGGGGGGATTAAAGGGATCAATCCTCCCCCCCATGAGTCCAATTTTTGTACTTTACACCAGATAAAAGATAATTTTCATAATGAAAAATATATCTTTGAGATTTAATACTGTCATATCCCCCCCCCATCGCAAAAAGCTATCTACGCCACTGAATTATACATTATAAATCCAACAATCCAATATATAGTATAAATAAATAAACTGTCATCGTACAGTCCGGAAAAAAGTGAACTAAAAGAACTAGAATGTTCATTAAATAACACTATAAGTCCATATGTGTAGAAATCTACACATAGGGAGAACAACGTAACTTTTAAAATTACGGCTACAGAAGAATGTAATTTTTATCGAAAAACATTTTTATTTTCTTAGAATGATGGTAGAAACAAAGTCACGAAACCCCATTAGCTTTAAATTAGCGGTTGTTGAAAAAAATTTAAAAAAGAGCGGTATTTGTGTAGTTTTCTACACAAGGATGAGATGAAGGTTAAAAACGTTTAAAAATTTAATTGCTTATAACTTTTTAATATTTTCAAAACGGAAAAATACGTCAAATTAATATTTAAAATTTAAAAAAAGTTTAAAAATCCGTTTACTAAATTTATTTTTTCATCAGCATTATTGTAGTCCACTATCATAAAGGAGTTAGCAAATTTGCTAGCTAGCAAGCACTCACAAATGAGGCATCGAAATTATATGACAGTTGTCTTGGAGTTTCATGAAGACTTTTACAAATTTCGTGCACACATTGTATGTAAACACCAACGGTATACAAACAGTGGTGCTATTATGAAAATTATTTTGTACGGTCAAAGTCTCGCCAATTGTGTGAAATATCACTGCTCTAAATTCCATAGATACTAGCACAAAATTAATACCTCATTTGAAGGTTTCTTGCTAGCTAGCAAATTTCACCAGCCTCTTTATGAATTATGCCAAGCATAATTCTTTTTTAATAAAGTTGGCGGTTAAAAGTAAAATTTTAATTAACTCGATATTTAAAAATCTTCATAACTCCTGTATGTCATATTATAATCCTATTTATAAAACAAAAGAATCCACCTCTGGCTAAAGTTTTGTAATAAACTTTCCTACAATATATCTAAAAGAAACATCTAGAATTTGTAATTTTGTATAATATTCTCGATCAACGCTACAAATCTGTAGTAGAAATCCTTTGCGATATTTAGGTATATAAACTTGTTTACCATATAATTATTTCAACAATGGAGACCTGTTTTCCGATTTTCCACCTCTATTTCCGACTATTTACTTTGTTTTGTCAACAAACAAAGAGAGTGTTATTATGGTTTCGTTCTACCGTTTGTTATTTTCGACAAAGAAGAAATATTTGTCCATTAGATTTTAAACCATTTTAACACACTTGAACAACATACTAGTTTTTGAAAAACGAATTCCTAAATTAATTAAAATTGTTTTCTTAATAACTCTGTATTTATACGTAACATGAATGTATTTGCAAATGATTTTTATGAGAATTGGGTAAAATTTCTACATTATTATACAGGTTGTCCCAGAATTTGTTACTTATCTATTTCTATGAAATTAGACGAATCTGTTACATAATGACGATATAATTTTATGTTTATTCCCTAACAAGCTATCTACCTTCGCCGGAAAAGGTGGCAGCACAATATATTTTCCATTTGTATTATGTAGATTATAATTTTGAATTATTTGGGAAAAATATACCTAAGAACTGATATTTTTCTTTTGATCTCGGCACCAATATACATTTTGGAAATATGGGCAGGAGGCAAAATATTTAATTTGTTAAACGAATATATAAATTTATCAAATGATTTTGATACCCCACTTGCCGAAATTGAACCAAAAATTTTTTGGGAACCCATTTTCTCTCCTTAAGACCCTTAAAAATTTTATTTTTAAAAGTTAACTCTATTATTGGTCAACCATTTACTATAATTATGTCAAATCTCAGATTTCTAGGTCAAAAAGTTCAGTAGTTAGATGTCTGGCAGACAGGCAGACTGTTCTGATTGATACAAAAAATGATAAATGAAAAAATAAAAATAATAGTTATTTAAGTAATTTTTGTTGAAAGTATTGTCTACTAATGTACTTTTGATTATTATGAGACTGAAAAAGTTATCTCGATCTTGCTGGTAACTTGCGTTTTAAGCGACTTTTACGGTTTGAGCTGCAGCACTGTTATTAATTAATGGAACTTAATATTTATCAATATATAATTTTATCAATGTTTAAATAACTTTGTTCATTGAAAATTTTATGTATGATTAAAGTAGTCCCTCTTAAAGAATTTCTTTTGTACATTACTGTATTGTACCTATGTATGTAAATGTAAAAACATTGTAAATTTTGATTTCATATTTATTTACTTTTCTGTAACTTTTTACAAAAAAAAAAAAAAAACTTTTATAAGAATAATATTCAATAAAGTTTATTGCAATAGAAACGTGTATTATATAAGCTAAATACACAGCATTTATGGATTCATGTTAATATATTTAGGTATTAAAAAGTATTACATTGGAAAATATGAAACTTTTTTATATCAACATGTATTAAATTTTTTTATTTAATGCCATTTTATTACACGAAAGAAAGATATAAAATTGATGTTATTTTTTAATAAAATGAAAGTCAGTTTATTTTTATAAATTCAGGGCTGTATTTAGACATTTTAAAATTCGATGCGTTAAAAAAATGACAGTAGATTTTATTGTTTTTACGTGAGGTTCCTATCTCCATACGAAAGCCGTAGCTAGCGCAACATACGCCTGTTCATAAGTACAGTTCGTTATATTTTTTACCAATAAATATAAATATCTTAAACATATATCAGCTTTTACTTGGTTGTATTACGAATGAAAAAAATTGATCGATAGAAATTCTAAAAAATGTATTTTACAGATAGTCTGCAGAGTTATACAGGTTGTCCTAAAAGTCGGTTCCATTCCCTTATAAGAAGTATATCTTATTGTATGAAAATAATTTTTCCTCGTCATTTTTGTTTGAGGTCTAATTATTAGGGGTCAGAAGTGGGTGAATCGAAAAATGTCGACGACTTCCCAGATCATGCTTCAATAAGTGACCAAAAACGAGGAAAAACTGATCGTGAGATTTTTTTCTAAAGTTCGACATGGACGGAATTTTTTTCATTAAAGCGTAAAATGCGGAGGTTTTCTAAACCTGATGAAAAAAGATTTAGGTTTGTATAACTTACCGACTACGAGTATTGTTGTACAAGCTCTTACTTAACACACTGTAGAATAAGCCTTCTGTTAATCGTTAATCATTAAGGCGGTATCCTGCTTTATGAGTCTCAAAAAATCCATTTTTTTATTGCTTAAATCTCTTCCTAATATATCTAAGAATATGTATGTAAAGTTTTATAGGCAAATTCGAAATACTTTCAAAGATATAGTACTAAACGCAGTGGGGTGTCAAGCAGGTATACCGTAGACCGTATAACTTTGAAACGCGTTTTCTCGAGTTTTTATTTTTAAGATTTTTCTAAATTGGCGGGCGTGATTGCAAGAAAACTAAACGACCGATAAAAATGAACCAAAGCTTGTTGTTTTCAGTTTTATATTCTTCAGTTCATATTCTCTTCTATATGAACTAAAAAGATTCATGAAAAAAAATTCTAAACAACTTTTTTAGCAAGTTGAAATGATATTTTTCTTGAAAAAAGCACATTTTTTTCAAACCTGAATTTTTTTTTAATTTTACAATTGTTTGGGTTTTTCTTAGTTCATATAGAAGAAAAAATATATGAAAATTAAAATGTTCTTTGGCTTTTTTCTTTGTGACAAAAATTACTAGCTCCATATTTCCCGCCGATTGGAGACTGAGATCGCAAGGCATTGCACAAATGTACTACATATAAATTGGTTGCGTTTGAATATTTTTGTGTTAATAAAAAAATTTTTAACGTTCAAATATGCAATAAAAAAAATTCCCAAAAAACGCTTTGTTTTGGCCTCATAAAGCAGGATACCCTCTTAATTCTAGGATTACATTTTTTTGAAAATCATTGAAAATCCCACTAAAATCGGTTCAGTAGTTTTCGTGAATAAGCAAGTAAACTGACAGACAAAATTTCTGAAGCGCACAGATTTATATAGTAGTATTGATGAAGGAATAAAATACGTAGATACCATCTCGTTGAATTTGCCTCCATCTACCCTACTACAGATCACAAAAAGCCATGTCATTTCAATTCCATATACATATTTGATGCATCAGATAATAAAAATTCTACTTGTTTGAAGAGAATATGAAAACTGACATGATATTTTCTCTATACATCAAACCTTAATGTAAAAACACTTCACTTACCAATCTGAATAACAAAATCAAATGAAGATTGAAATATACATAGAATAGGCCATTATAACAATAATAATAAGTCTTTATTTTGTAAATATTTGAATTTGTATTACATTCATACATCGATAGGCAATTCAATTACAAGAAATAATGGAAGTAGAATGAAATGTTAGTAGAAATAAGTGATGTGAACGAATAAAACACCAAAAGAACGTTTGTTATAGTGAAATGTAATTGGCACAAGTTAGGTGCTCTCAAGCAGATAATATTTATTGTTACGTATTGGGTGGATAAATAAAAAATGGTGTTGTTTGGTGACAAAGTATTCTGGAGTTATAAATAATAGAAACCATCGTAAAATGTTCGTTATCGTATAAAAAGGCCCTGCACAATTCGATTGATTTTTTTACTATCTGATACAACCATATGTATGTATGAAATAAATCTAATGTTCGGTATTATAAGGGTCGATTCAGACTATCGAGTCGGTCTCGGGTCAGACTCGTAACAGTCAAATATTCAGTATAGTAATACAGTATCGGAGCTTGATTGGACCGAGACCTGAGCGATACTTATAGTGTGAATGATATCATTGTTTATTGTTTATTTATATTTGATTGGAGCGAGACAGGCTCGAGACTAGCTTGAAACAAAATTTTCTAGCTAACAAGTACTTTCAAATGTGGTACCAAACTTATATGACAGTTTTCTTTGAGTTTTTAACAGATATTTGCATGCGCAGTAAGTGAGTTTAGTTTGATATAGGTATCGTTCCATTTGATTTTGCTGAGAAACTGGCATGTACCCCTCAAACTACCCCCAAGAGGCGGTTTTAGGGGGTTGAAAATATTTTCCTGAAATTCTTTAGGGTCGAAATGTTTTATCTTAAAACTCTATCTTCAATAGTTTGGGCGTAAAACATAGTGGATGGGTGGACCGGAACATCCTATACATGTAGTTTTGAAAAAAAACGATTGGAGTGCATTCCGTATCGTTCAAAGATAATAGAGGAATTTTATTGAAAAAAAATATTCGATAGCTTACGAGTAGTTAGCATTTTAGTGTCTGGGGTACGAGGTGACCCCAGTGTGGCAGGTATGTTAATCTTGGAGACGTGGAGCAGCTAAGGGTTAAATAAGTAATGCCCATTATAATGTTTTATCAGCACACTTCGATATAATCATTCCCAAGTTCCAAAAAAATTAATCAAAAAACAAAATTCATTGTTTTTGTTGGCGATCCTTTCAAATCTTTCGTTTGAACCGAATTTACAAGTTCGAATTCTAAACATTTCTGCCATAAAATAAAATAAAAGCTCGATGTTTACTGTGATAAAAATAATTATACTGAAAATGAGAGATTTCAATCTTCAAAATGTATTTTTTATTAATTTATGTAGGTTTACAATATATTTTACGATAATTACAAAGCATTTAATATTGCCTTCTGTTTTCTAAAAAAAAATTATTCCTAAATTGTTTTGATGACTGTATTTATTCCAGTATTTTTTGTACTTTATCTTAAAAGTTGATGTAAATAAAAAGTCCTGAATTATTTTGTTAAATTGAAGTCTGATAAAAATAATTTCAGTCAAAAGTTTATTTTTGTGGAATGTGATACGGTAATAAAGAATGTAGGTTTCCATTTGAAAAACAAAAGTTCCGGTTTCACCGGAAATTAAAGAAAATAGAAAATATGATATTTAATAGAGTCAGGAAAAACTTTGAATCTTCTCTCATATTTTCTATCTCCAGTAATGAAAAAGCCGCCGCCATCGGTTTCACGAAACTTTCTTATATGTAATACTGAACATAAACAGTGTAGGTGTATCTATAATATAACAAATATTTCTGGCTAACTGATGATATATATTTAAAAAATTTAATAGAATATAAATTATAGAAAATAACGTTCCCTATAACGTTTATTATAGGCATTTTTTTCTGATTTGAACTAGATAGTTTTTTAAGGCTCCTGATGAAAATTTCTTGTGAATCTAAAACACATGTGATTTATTTTTGTTAAGTTCTTTTTAGGGTTCCGAAGAAACCCTATTAATCTCACCTTGTCGTCCGTCCGTCCTTTTCACTAAAAGCTTAATAGCTCATAAACTATATAAGCTAGAACCTTGAATTTTTTACTGAAAATGTAAAATGACACCCTCCAATAAAATATGTACAAATATTTTTGAAAAAAAATTTTTCTGGAGGGGTGCTAAGAAACTAAAGCCAGACAAAAAAAATTTTGTCTGTCCTCTCCCCTCTAACTCAGTAACTACTAGCTCAAAAAATCTGAAAAAATTAGGTAACGAGACTTTGGTGAGACTACCAACGACAAATACTAAAGTCACCAATATCATTTAAAATTTCTGAGGGGAGGGGTGTTATAATTTTTTTTATCTGGGCATGTGGGGTGTCGAAATGAGTAGAATATGACACTATTTTTTATATATTTTTTAAATGAAAAATTGTGCCTGCAGAGGGCTTAAAAAAATTGTTGTCCACCCCCCATCTAGCTCGGTAACTACTGGCTCAAAAAATCTGAAAAAAATTGGTATTGGGGTTTTGATAAAACTAGTAACGACAAATACTAAAATCAAATATCATTTCAAATTTTGAAAAAATAGGGAGGGGTGCACGTCATGGAATTTTTTTTATTTTCATATCTAGGCTTGTAGGGTGTCAAAATGTAGATCTGAATTAATAGAAAATGATCCTATTTTTATATTTATTTTTAACTCAAAACTGCACCTGTCAGTGGCTCTAATCAGTCCACATAGTATATACTTCGGAACCCTTATGGCATAGACTAGTCAGCTAGTGTATGTCTTTACAGATTTTTTTTATTAAATAAAAAAATTAAACGTAATCATTTTATTAAAAACTTTTATCAAAAACTAAACTAAAATAATAATTTAAAAAATAACAAAAATGACAATAGTAAACATCCGTTTTTAGTTACGTGATCGTTTTCAAACAAATAGAGGTTTTCTTTCTTGGAGAACATTGATCATTTTGAGTTACAGCATCTACGGACCACCGAACAGACACACATACATCATCTTTTACAATCTTGAATTCGAAACAATCAACTTACACAATAATATTTTCTTATACTGTATATCATTAATAAGAAGTGGCCGAATAAGAAAATAAAAAGATGACAATAGTGGTCATTTGAAATGTAAATCCTCAATGATTATAAAACGGAACGCATAAATGTTTAATCAAATTTAAATTAATAAAAAAAGTTTTATTTTAAAATAAATTCTATTGCATTATTTATTTACGAAAAAAACATTTGAATTTATAATTTACATCTTGAATTAATTAGAAGAAAAAAACAACAAATTAGTGAATTAAAACATTAATTGGGACATCGTTTTCTTAAGAGATTACAATAAAATAAAGCTTCTCTGTCGAGCTTTTATCTGAAATATAAGGAAAAGGCAGAAGAAAAATTAGTAAGTTGTATTGAAATTTACGGTCTTCGAAGTTAGTTTCTAAAAATACCAGAAGAGGTCTCAGGTGTACACTTTTAGTGTCTTTTCCGCTTCTTTGGCATCGTTTCCTTTTACAGAATTTCTTATACTAAGCGAACCAATTTTATTGTCCAAATTGAAAATCATTTCCTCGTCGATTTTTTTATGAGGGTTGCCGGAAATTATGAATAAAACAGTTTTTCTTTTCTTTAGTGCATTTTGTTTTTGAGAAAATTTTATATTGGTATCAAAAACGTCACCTGTTTGACGATATAGTACTTAAATTAATATAATACTTATTAATACAAAAAAAACCGGTTATAACGACATCGAAGGGACCGATCATATTCGGTCGTAAAAGCGGATAGTCGTAATAACCGGTAAAAATGCATTTATATGGGATTCAGTTGGACTTTTATTTTGAGTCGTTACCAAACCAATATATCGTATTAACCGATCTCGTTATAACCGGATTCTACTGTATTAGAAGAAACAAAACTTTGAAACTGTCATAAATTATTTTTTTCCCTAAACATGCACGTTTAGGACTTTTAAAAAGTATATATACATATTTCCCTTTTTAAGACCGATCTTAGAGCTTCCGTGCTTAGGGAGCGTTCAAGTATTACGTAACGAATTTGGGGGGAGGGGGGGGTCTTGTAAAACGTTACGATGCGTTACAGGGACGGGAGGGGGAGATTTGAACTACACGTTACGTAACAGTGTTTATAGGTAAAAATGGTCACTTTGTGGTTACGTAACGGTTTATTAGGGGGGATGGGGTACAGAAAAACGTTACGGTGCGTTACATGGACGGAGGAGGGGGGGGTCAAAAATCTCCAAAAATTGCGTTACGTAATACTTGAACGCTCCCTTAGGTAAAACCGTCCCTTAGCTAACAACACCGCTCAAGTCATTTTGACCAACTTTACAGGAGAGGGAAAAAACCGTGTATGTTTTATATAAGCTACTGGTTTGCGCGCTGTCACTATTTTTTTATTTTGTTCTCTTACTGTCCGAAACGTCTAAAATGTGATTGGTAGATCGACGCGCAATGAGTAGCTCTATCCAATGACATAAAAATGTAAAACCGCCAATTTTCGACTTGAGCGGTGTTGTAAGCTTAGGGACGAAATGTATTAATGTCATTTTTCCAAATTTTCTGATGTTGATACCGTTAGATTCTGTAAACGACTCCCTTTAAGTTACTGCGAAGAAAAATATAAATAAAATATTGTTTACTAGAGATACATGTCCGGTATCATAAAGGAGCTATCAAATTTACTAGCTTGTAAATATTCTCAAATGAGGTATCAAACTTATATGACAGTTCTCTTGGAGTTTCATGAAAACTTTGACAAGTTTCGCACACGCGTTGTATGTAAACACCAACAACGGTATTAAAACAGTGATGATATTATGAAAATTATTTTGTACGGTCAGAGTCGCCAACTATGTTACATTACGTTAAAATATCTCATCATTTGTGAGTGCTTTTGAGCTAATAAATCTTGCTAACCCCTTTAAGATACCGGACAACAGCCTTTTTAGTTTACTGCCTTTTGTAATTTGGTTACGTATTCAAAGTGTTCTTTTCAAAACATAGTAAGGCAATAAAGGTTATAATTTTGGCATACCTTTTTCTCAAATAATAATTTATTTTTATAAATCCGAAAAATGTTACATAGGTTTTCTCTCACTCTCTTCTACCCCCTTGACTACAAAAATCCCTCCCCCCCTTCTCAGCCTCTAAACATACTTACATTAAACTTGAACGGTCCCTTAGTAGCTTTTAGTTTTAAGGAGATTTAAAAAAAATGTAGTATATATCTGCAAGTTAAAAATAGCAGAAAAAGAACAACGTGTTGAAAGGCAGAATATTTTGTCAGTTATATAAACTTTTTGTAGTATTCAGAAGATTTATTTTTTACAGTTTCTCAAATGGCTTGAATTTATATTCGTACTCTTGGTTCGTAATGAGTGAATTTCTGGAACATAAATATATGTCAGGTGTTACATTTAGAGATACACTTTCTTTGTTTTCTTTTAAATTTATATTGCCTAGCTTGTATTTTTTATATTTTTATATTAAATACTAAAATATTTCACTACTCAAAGTATTATTAAAAAATCTGCCATGAGAGCCACGGGACTTTCTTATACGTAATACTGACAGTGAACTGTGTACGTAATTCTTATTTTATTAAAATATACATATTTCTGACTAACTAATAAAAGATAGAATAAATTAGATGGAACGTAAATTATAGAAAATATTATTCTCTACAATATTACGTATCCATCAAATGATTTTTTTTATCGTAATTACTAAATCGGAAACGGATGTTTACTCTTGTGGAATATGTTATTATCTATAATTGATTCCTCATACATTTTTCTAACATTTATAATTTAGCCAGAAAGAATTATTAAAATAATTATTGAGAGTAACCTGCACTGTTCACTCTAAGTAATACGTATAAGAAAGTCCCATGACAGATATTTTTTCTATGTTATGAATCATTTGTAACGTAATTAATTTTTATTATTTTTTTTTCGAAAAAACTAATAGAACGTAAATTATGGATAATAATATTACCTACAATTTTTAACATGACCATTTTTCTCTAGTTTGCATTATTTCAATGTAATTCAGCGTTTCTCAACCTTTTAGTATTTGTGACCCAATTTTCAAGCACAATTCTCATCGCGCCCCCCTCCCCGCGCCTCATACAATAATTTTCACTGAAAAATAGATCTCAGCTAAATATAAAAAAAATGCTTTAAATTATCAATTTCTAATATTAAACCTTCTTTCGAAAACTCTGCAAGATAGGTCCAAAGAAGTCACTAATAATGATTAATCTTGTATTTATTTTAATATTGATAAGTTAATTAATAAATACACTGTGCAGTAGGTACTGATACAATCCTATTTATAAGTGTATTTTATATCAGTGTTAGAGAGTTTTGTAAATTATTTAAGTGTATTTGTTTTATTGTTTACAGTCCACTGAAGTAACATATTAAGTGTTCTTGTGAGGTCCGTTCATATCGGTTTCGCATATGTTTTATGTTAAGACCGTAATGACTGACCCTAGTTTACCATTAATATTTATGGCTTATTGTGTGAATATACTTTGCAAGTTGAAAAAGGGAAACATCTCAAGAGCAGTTCATATGTCATTAGTTTACTTAAATTATTGGTTTTTGTAAATAGTTTAAAATAGATCTCAAAGTATGTGTGTGTTTATATTTTTGTGTGTGTGTGTGTGGGTGGGTGTGGTATATAACATTGAACAGCCCCTAAAAGAGGGGCAGAGTGGAAGTGCAATATTGCATCATTGTGTATTGAGCAGAGTGGAAGAGGACATTACAAAATCTTAATGTGTAGCAAATCAAATAGGTAATGTCTTCATGTGTAGCAAATCAAACAAAGTATCGTAGCCAAACAAATACATTCTCAATTAACAATCATTGTATATAATCTTCGTGTGTGTAATTATCATGTGTAGCAAATCAAATAAAGTCTTGTAGCCAAACAAATTGTGTGTTTAGCCAAACAAATGAATTATCAAGTAACAATTATTGTGTGTAGTCTCAAATTGTGTGTGTAGCCAAACAAATGTATTATCAAGTAACAATTATTGTGTGTATAGTCTCAAATTGTGTGTGTAGCCAAACAAATGTATTATCAAGTAACAATTATTGTGTGTATAGTCTCAAATTGTGTGTGTAGCCAAACAAATGTATTATCAAGTAACAATTATTGTGTGTATAGTCTCAAATTGTGTGTGTAGCCAAACAAATGTATTATCAATCTTGGTGTATGTGAACAAATGTGTTGTTGTACAGTCGTGTGTTGTAAATAAACAATAAATAGTAGCCAAACAACAAATCATCAAAAAAAAATTGTATATTATTTGATATCACCACATTATAGGTCCCAGTTCCCGTTTATTTATTTTACAATCAGTATAAATGTAAACGTGTATTTTATTTTTTATTTTTTATTCATGTCAGAATGTATTTTATTGTTTTCCATTCAGTAAATTAAATAAAATTTTAATAATATTTTTTCTCAATATGCTCGCGCACCCCATTCAGTTTTATCACGCCCCCCTAGGGGGGCGCCCCCCAAAGGTTGAGAATCGTTGATGTAATTTGAAAAATTAATAAATCGATCTCAGTAAACGTCCGTATCCGGTTGAAAGATCATTTTCAAAAATATGAGATTTTCTTTCCAGTCAAAAATTAATCTTAAATATAAAATTTCACCCTTCTACAATTTGTCGTATTTGAGTAACAGCGTCTTGAGACAGACAGACACACATACATTGTGGCAAAAATAAATCAGGATTCCATCAAAATCCGGATTTCGAAAAAAATTGGCTTTTCATTTCTTAATTATACTATATTCTGTAGTAGTATATTTCATAATAATATAGTAACATTGGTATAAGAATATAAGAAAAATAAAATATTGTTTGGAATAAATTACATCTTATATGAACAATCTAGATATTTACATATATTATTTAAAACTAACTTGACATTTCTGACTTTGACAAAGACCACACTAGGGCAGTCATAACTTTAATAATTATTATTAACAAACTACAAGGCAATATATAACTCTAGAGAACTAAGTTCATTCAAGACAAACAACAAAAGTTCAACAATGTTATAATATAGTTTCTACCATGTCCGGAATAATAAAGAATTTTATCTAGACCAAAACTAAACAAAACGTTATCTGCAGGGTATCAGTTTTAAATGCATTTACATTTAAGGTACATCATATACATATAGTTACCATACCATTGCTTAGAACAGGGCTTTTTAATGTGGTGGGCCGCAAAGAACAACGAATATAACAAATAAATTTATTATCGTTAAATAAGTTTAAATGTTCAAATATGCACTTGCTAAATTATATAAATTAAAAAAACGATTGTTTTAACCCATCTGGGTTTTAAATAAAAATAGGGAGGCCGTAAATCATCAATATGAGCTGTAAGAGGGACGCGACTTTAAAAAGTTTAAGAAACACTGGCTTAGAACACGAAATTGGAGATCCCGGGAAAAAACTGTAGATCTACTCAAATCTCGACAGATTTAGACAACATCATATTTTTCACTTGTTTTTGATATGTGGAGGCTTACAAAGATCTACAATGAATTTTCAACGTTCAAAAATCAATAATTTTCAACGTTACAATGATCTTCAGAGATCTTTGTAGATTATTGTAGATGTTTGTAGATCTTTTTAGATCTTTGTAGACCGTTGTAGACATTTGTAAGTCCCCACAGGTCGAAAAACAGGGAAAATATGATGTTGTCTCAAAATGGAGATTGTCGAGATCTGAGTAGATCTCTGCAGACCTATAATATTTTCCCGGGGATATTCAAGTGTGGAACCCTCAAAACCTAATATTTTTTATAGGGTTCAGGGTAGAAGTCCGGGTCTTTAAAAAAAATTTAATGGTGCCGTTTTTATAATTTTAGTGTCTTTCTCAAATTTCAATAAATTCTTTATATTCGTCTGGCTGTTCTCCAGAACTTAAACCTATATAAGTTTTTTGGAATATTATTATTTGATTTATTTATCTACAATTGATTTTTAGTGCAACCCACCAAGGGTGGTAGCGCTTATATGCTCAATTTTCCGTCCGTTCGTCCGTCTGTCTTCCACCGTGAGATCTCGGCCCCCTGGCCATTTAGAGAGCTCGGGGTTTCGCTAAATGGTAGGTCTGTGGTACTAGTTTAGCCCATTTTAGGAATTTTTCCGACCATGACCCTCTATCCGGCCACGGAGAGGCATAATATCCATTTTTCATACAAAATTTTTCATATATGGCTTCATGTGCCTCGTTGGACTCGGGATTGATTCACAAATCGATTGGCAAGTGTACTTTTTGAGTTGTGTCCATCAAGTGGGTTGCGCGGCAACACCCACTTGTGGGTTTTGATAAATTTTTTTAATATCAAAGATAATAATAATAATAAACCATTTTGGGAAAAATGCAAAGAATTTTTGAACCCCCTGTACATTATGTTCCTACAAACGTATGCATGTATTATAGCGTAATATATCATATTGTAAGAAATTGTCTAAAATAATTTATAGTTAGATTATTGGCAATTTGCATACATATTATATGAGAATTATATATGTAGTAGAATGATTTGTGATAGGCATTTAATCGATGTATAATATAGATGACGCGAGGGGGGAGGGGGAGGTAATGTTATAACTGTAAATTTATTATCATTATTATGGCGAGGTCTACCGTACTATATTATGTTTTGTGATGGGTACTATTACTGAATTTGAATATATTATTATTATCAAACCTAACTGCTGCCATGTTTTATGTGCTTTATTAAAAATTTAAAGAAAATGGAGTGTAAAAAAGAAAATAGTATTTTTGTTTTATTTATTATAAACAAGAAGATTTTTTTTTATTTTTCACCCCATTTATGTCCAGATTCGATTATAATTGATCTACCAGCACTTTTTTTAATATTTTTTTTTTCGAAAATAATAGATACTGAATATTATCCTTAGATCATTAAATATATTTTCAAGTTACAGTATCACTAAATATTAGTCTGACAAACTTGTCCAGGTATCATAAAAGTATTAACAAAATTTGCTAACTAACAAATGCGGTTTTAATTTTTTGATAGCATCTATGGATTTTCTATGAAAAAATATTTTGCACTTAAGATTTTATAGTATGCACTTTTATACATCGAACATAAATTTTAATACTTTGCCTTTAAAATTTTTATAGTATCCACTTTAAAAACTTGAACATAAATTTGACACTTTTTAATTTTAATTTATAAGGCGAATATTTAAACGTTTTAAAATATAGAAAATCACAAAAATCACATTCAAAATTTATTGGAGCGAAAGGAGGTTTGTTAGTTTTTACGTTAGGTTAAAATATATAGAAAATCATAAAAATATCAAATTTATTTGTACAAATAAAGCAGGCTAGGTAAAAATATAGAAAAATCACAATAAATACATCAAAAATATCTAAGTTTTAAATCTGACAGGTCCAAATTGAGATCAAGTGCAAAGTATTTATTTTAAGGAGTTACATACAGTTAGAATTTTCAAAAAAACGATTTTTTTTAATTTCAATTTTCGTATATGTACAATAATGTACATATTTTTAAGTACACACAGAAAATTTCAAGTCAATCTGTCGATTATATTCGAATTTACACGCATATTTGTAAAGACGTCTTAGAGCGTTTGAATGTATGTAGGTCGGAGCGGCAGCGCATTTTTCTCAAATCTGTGTTTTTAAAGTCGGTGACCACTATTCCTCGGAAACGATTGAACCGATCAATCTCAAATTTTAACACAAGTTTCTTAAGAATATTTTTTAGTAATTAATCGAAGGTTTTTTCTCACCGATAAATATTATTTTTTTATAAACAATTTAAGGTCAAAATTTTTGTCAAAAATCAATTTTTTTTTGAGAAGCCGCCATTTTGTCAAAAAATTTTATTTTGCTTATTCCTTCGATTAAGTACAAGATTATACATTACTTTAACGAAATCCGTTTGGGTTTTTTATTTTAAAAGATGCAGTCTAGAGATATCGTGGTCACCGCAAAGCGTCTTTTTTGAGAGAACCTCCTGGAGAACAGCTGTAGCAGCTTTCGAAATGATTATTTTTACAAATAAAAAATGTTAAAATACAATTAAAAGTTACCGTAATATGTGTACAAATTTTCACATTAATAAATTATAAAAGTTTTCTCTTAAAAAATTCATGAAAAAACACTTTTTTTGGCCTTCTGACTGTATGTAACCCCTTAATCAAGCCTTAATGGAAATTATTTATTTAAAGTCATATATTTTGTTTTAAGTTCAATATATTTGTTTAATGATGAATAATTAATTTTTTGTGCAGTGTATTTGTTATAAGTGAAAACGATTAAATAAAAAGTATTTTATTATTTAAAAAAAGTGCATTTGATTTTTTAATACAAGCCAAAAAAAAATGTTATATTAATGCAATTTAAACTGAAAATTGATGTCGTTTCATAAGGTCAGGCATATATAAAAAACAAAAGATATTTTTTAAATATATATGTATTTGATTTTGAATAAAAAACCGCGGGAGCTTCCGAGTTAATAATAATATGAAATCAATATAAAAAATTGTCACGAAAATAACTCTTTAACTAATTTATTGATAAAATCAGGAGATACTGTTGACATAAAAAAATGTAAAATCCTTCCGTTATTAATTTTTAAATTTCAAAATCCATTAGGTTTGCGTGTCCGAAAAACCTGTTGATAAAATATGCAGCAACAGTTGATTTTTATATGAAATTATTATTCATTATAGACTTTAAAAACTTCTCAACGAGCTGAAAACGGAGTTCTCAAGTACACTTCAACCGCCATTTCAATATGAAGTTGCGGAAAAGTATAAGAGCGGGTTTTCTTAGAAAGAAAATCATGAAAATATATTTTTTATTGGTGTTTTCTGTTGGTTCAATCAATAGAAGATTTTTCTTAAATATGGTGGTGAATAAGTTTTTGCGTTTTATTTACTCTTTTGTCTTTTTTTTCAGTAGAGAATTTATTTTTTTACAAAAAATGTAATAAATATTTACCTATTTTTTTAAATTGATTTCCTTTAGATTGGGTGAAAAGTAATACATTTTCAAGGCAATAAAAAACTTAAATAAATTTATTTGCTATTGTAGTTTATAATAAATATTTAAAATTTTAATTTTACCATTATTTTATTTATTTATTAATATCTTATTATACAGGATGGCCCAAGTAAAACGAAACGGGCGCGCTTTTGGTCATTTAAAATAATATTTTGAAAAAAAGCTCGAACACGTCGATTTTGCTTTCAATGGGGACATCTTTAGCTGTAAAATTTTTGCAAGAATCTTTTCAACCCTCAGCGCTATGAGCACAACCCTTAAAATTTTAAATAGCATGACAGGGCAAATGATACCTCATTAGAAAAGGTTTTTCATTCTGAATACGGTGCTTTTTGATTTTTACAAATCTGTTTTGTTTTAGTCAAGTTATTTACATTTTGAATTCCATAAATGCAATGATTTTCTGATCAAAAAACAAATATTTACAGCTAAAATTAAAAACAAAGTAGGCTTATTTTCTTATCAAATAATTCAAAAACATCCAATTTGGACATTTATTGAATTAATTAAAAAATTAAAATTTTTTTACCAACATCCAAAACTTTAATTAATTCAATAAATGCCCAAATTGGATGTTTTTGAATTATTTGATAAGAAAATAAGCCTACTTTGTTTTTAATAGCGCTGAGGGTTGAAAAGATTCTTGCAAAAATTTTACAGCAAAAGATGTCCCCCTTGAAAGCAAAATCGATGTGTTCGAGCTTTTTTTCAAAATCTTATTTTAAATGACCAAAAGCGCGCCCGTTTCGTTTTACTTGGGCAATCCTGTATATATAAAAACGTTGGTGCTTATATATGTGATCTCATCAGGCTTAAAACTCTGGAAAAATCGAAACCATATACACACCATATGTTTGTTTGGTGCTTTGATAAGTTTTTTGGATTTTTTTGGATCCGGTAAGTGGCGTTGTGGTCCAGATAATTTTATTTATGATCTGATTTCGGCTCATATTCAGAATATATTATGTTAGTTAAGTGAAAAAAATATTTATATATTTAATATATAAAAAATATATATTGAAATAATTCAATATATTTTTTTAAGAAAAAAAAAATGAATAGAAACTCAACCACCATTTTCAAACTTTTTGGACATCCTGTATTCTGTATGTATCTTATTTAATGGGTGTACAAACAATAAGTTAATATTTTATATTTTTCATGATATCCGTCGTAAATTTTGTTTCAGACAAAAACAGCTATTTATCATTTTTTCCTATCAAAGATTTACAAAATTTCTCTTACTACCCATCCATAAAATATATTTACGGTCACGTTCGTTTTTAAAAAAAACATGCATCAGGTGCTATTTATTACACATTCTGAAATTAATCTTATTTCCATTAAAAATTCGACAAATTCTATATACTATACATACATAAATAAAAAATTTAAGCAATGTACATAACTCAAGTGCGTTTGTAATATATTAGAAAACTTCACCTTCGTGAAGCACAGTGGGTCGAAATCTGTACAAGGTGGCCAAAATTCTAATTTTGGCATTCTATGTATTTACTCTTTATAATATACTAGTAGTGACGTTAAAATATAATAAATAAAACAACTAATTATCTAAACGTCAAACAATTTAATAAGTATATTTAATAGGTATATTTCTGAATTTTTATTTTTAAAATACCAATATTTTATATTATATTTATTGTATTTAATTACTATTTATTATTTTAGCCTGACGATGATTCTGTGAATCGAAAGCTCGCTACGTTTCCTTGCTTATTAAATTGTTTGACGTTTAGACAATTACTTGTTTTATTTACTCTTTATACATATTATGTAGGTATAACAAATTATTTTGTACTTTACATGAGATTCTGTAACTAGATTAGTTTTGCTCTCCCCCTCCTCAACCTCGATAGTGATAATTTTTCAAAAATTTAATTAATAATTTAATCAATTATTAAAAAAATATCGTAATTATTATTTTGTTTCTTACTAAAAATGTTTTGAACGAAAATTTCTTATTATTTATTTTTATATATTTTTTAAATTATTTTTACGTAGAGTCATAAAACAAAATTAATATTATCACTAAAAAAATGCCCACAAATACAAATTAAAAATATAACGCTTTATTTTCGAAATAAAAATTCATTACTTTTTTTTCTGCATCTACAAGATCATTATAACAAATAATCTATACATATAAAAGGACGTTTTCTGTGCAAAATTTTCTCACATCAGTCACTACTGATCGGATTTTATTGCGGTTTTCACATACAGATAAAGTGTTTCCCGAGGAAGGTTTAAATGCATAATTTGTCAATATTTTGTGTAAATTTCATGAATGCACTAATTAAAACTAAGGCTTGCATTTAAATGCCTTTTTTTTTAATAATAAACACTTTTTATTTAATCATTTCCACTTATAACAAATATACTGCATGAAATATTAATTAATCAATATTAAAAAAATAATTTGAACTTAAAACTAATTATATCACTTTAAATAAATTGGTTCCACTAAAAATAAATACTTTTTGCACTGAAAAAAATAATACTTAGCACTTGACCTCAATTTGGACCAGTCAAATTTAAAAATTACATATTTTTGATGTATTTATAGTGATTTTCTATATTATAAAACGATTTTATATTCGCCTTTTGCAATAAAGAAAGTATTAAAATTTATATTTACGTGTATAAAAGTGAATAATATAAAAATTTAAGTGTAAAGTATTAAAATTTATGTTCGGTGTATAAAGCGAATACTACCCAATATAAAGTGCAATTAAATATAACTAAAACTATTACCAAGAGATATTTATTTACATAAGACAGGAGTAACCCTTGTAATAAAAGCGGTTTTTGAACCATGAATAAACACATGGGGAATAGCGAGATAATTTTTTTTCATATACTCAAAAATCGATTTATAACCGAATTTTTTAAATTTTAACCCACTGTAAAGGTGTACTCGTGGGAGACAGAGAGAGAGAGAATATATTTCTCGTAGCGGGAGTTTTTCCCAGCATGAAAAGCGAAAAGCGATATTACAATAGACGCCTGACTAAGATTGATTCGCGGCTGTGTGGAAAGCATTGGAAATGCAGTCATTTAGGCGGTGTGACCTACATATTACCCAGGTGTGTACAAAGAACGTGAGTTATAATGAATCTTATTCATAGAAGAACCCAAATGATTGACGTCTTTTCAACAATCATCGTCGCTGAAAAATTGCACTTGGCGATAATTTTATTAGAATTATATTAAGATCGTATAATATGTTTAAATATCCATTTTACGTGGGGTGCATTTTAATAAGGGACGTTTTCATTTAAAAAAAGGTCTCACGTAGATACCATTTGTATACAGATTTATGCTTGATGTTTTAGAAAAGCAAAATCTTTCTATTATATGTATTTTAAATACGATTAAAAAACTCGGTTAGAATTTTTGATATTAGATGTTTGTACTCGTAAGTGGAGTGGGGGCAGATTGATTTTTAGCAGATTGATTGGTTTATTTTAGAAACTAAAAAAAGGTCATAAAATAAAAATAAAAATTAAAAGAAGTTACTTAAAACTTATTTTGAATTTGACGCCAAAACGCTCGTAGGTTACATTTCAGAGTTGTGACATCACACTCCTTGTCAACAATAATCAAACATTTAGAGTTAGATAATAATTTAATTATTTTGTGTGTTAAAAATGAATTTCAAAGTAGGGTAAGGTTTCTTAAGTCGTACCCCCTAAGGGAAAATGCATATAGATTGAATGATTGATTGATAAAAACATATGTTTATGCATTATTTGTAAATTTGATTATTTATGTATCTATTTGTGACAACAAAGAACGAAATTTTTATCATTTTGATAATAATTTTATTAATTAAAAAAAAAACATTCGGTACGACTTAGGACACTGGTTTCCTAAGTCGTACCACCTATAGCTTAAGTCGTACTTATGTAGAATAAACATCATATAACATCTTTTAAGTAATTTCTATATTATAATTAACAATTATAAACAAAATTATAATCAATTTGGTAGAAGCAACCAAGAAAACAAACAGAAAAAAGGAGGCACTAATATTAAATAATATCAAATTAAATTATACGTCGTGGGGTGGGTTTCGGGATATTATATAATCTATGCGCTTCATTAAATTCTATATTATTGCTCCGTAACTAGAATAGTAAAATATAAAAAAAATGTAATTGGAAGTTTACCACATAGACTTAAGTCTTATCGGTACGACTTACGAATTTTGTAGGGGTACGACTTAGGACACATGTTAATTTAAACTTAAAAAAATCACAATCACTTATCCTAAAAACTGCAAGTCGATTTATTTTATAAAAATAACTCACTGAATACTACAAAATCCGTAGTGAACATTAAAAATGTCTTTTTCACCATATTATCAACTAAAAACTCTAATGAATCTAGTTAAAAAATAAGATGAAACATGTTAAAAAACTTATTTGTTAAATATTTTTTAAATGAACACACTAACTGAACGATTCTCAATGTCCACTAAAATGGTCGACTGGGAAGTACATTTTACAACCACTAGAGGCGCCGTTAAAACTAAACATGCTGAGATATTGACGGGGTACGACTTAGGCGGCGGTACGACTTAAGAAACCTTACCCTATATAAGTTCTTAACTCTTCTGTCAACCATAGTTCTAAAACCTTTCCGTCTACCATATAGGTCTGGTTGGACCTTCATATATTTTGTATGAGAATGAAATAAAATAAATCGAAAAAATTAATAAAACTTTTTTTATAGATTAATTTGAATATGAAATATATATTTTCTCTTATTTTAATACATTTTGAATTTTATTTAATTTTTTTTTTTGTATTTTTATTTATCTTCTAGATTTACACATTCGTGACATTTTAAATATTGCCGGCTATGTTGCAAACATACCGGTTCTGCGCAAGCAATGCACGTGAATCTTGTTTTTCTTTGAAATTTATCATTTATTCGGCAAATCTTGCAGGATTTCTTCTGGTTTGCTGCTGTTTGGTTAGTGGTCGGTTGTGGAATTTTATGTTGTAACGTTGCCCCATTTTAAAGGTAATTAAAGGTATGAAGGTCTGGCCAGACCTATAAGGTAGACAAGAGGTATACAAATAGAAATATCATTTTTTTTCGCACTCCCACAGACCCTATTATTATTTTTTTGCATTGAATCATAGAAAAGAGGTAGATTAAGGAATTCATGGAATTTGATAAAGATACATAAAATATTTCTATCAAAAAAACTTATGGAAAGATTAAAAAGGTCTGGCCAGACCTAATGGTTGACAGAAGGGTTAAATAAGGTGTGTACCTAATAATCTTGTAAGCGGAATTGATATTTGTCTAAAATAAAAGTCAATCACTTTGACGTTTACTAATGTGTGACGTCATTCTCTGTGATTGGTGTTTCATTTAATATGGTGGATTGCTGTATTTTGCATTTTTATTTTTGCAAAAATTATATTAATTTCGCTTTTAATATAAAAATAAATACATTTTTTAGAATTTTATTAACCTATTTCATTATTTAAAAACATAATTTCAATGATACTTTATTACTAGCATCATGCCTATTGTATGAAGTTATCAATTTTGATTGACTTGGTATACTTGTAGTTGAATCGAACCTAAGGGACCCTTATTTTTATACCTGCCAAAACAGCCATTAAAGGGGTAAAAACCACCCTTTCAATTTTAAAAATGTAGAAAAAAATGTAACTAAATCAAATTTTTAGTGCTGTTTGCAAATTAGAAAACTAATATTGAAGACAAATCACATTGAAATTTTTCTTATAAATTATAAATATTAAAAAAAATACTGTAAAACATGGATGTCATTATGGTTTTCTATACCATTAAGATATAATTTATTGTCTTACAAAAAAGATTACAATTTGGTACCTACCGTGCAATAAACTTTACCTAATTGTTTATTTTAATGGTAACTAATGAAGAAAATTTATATTTATCTGCTATGTGCTGTTTTAAAAGTAATCAATTTCTCTTTGATATTCAGAGCAACGCAATTGTTCTTTAATTGGGATTACAGTAGAACCTCGACTAAAGGATCCAGATAATTTCGTTGTTTTTACTGGATATCTATTTTTCAAATTTTAATGTTGCACTTCTACTATATTACACTATTTAAATATTTGTTTTCTATTAAAATATAACGCCTTGAAGTCAGTTTATTACTTTCTTATACTATATTAGAATTACAGTAAACCTCGATTAGAGGATTCAGAAAATTTCGTTGATTTTACTATCGTATCAACTTTTGAAATAAATTTGGGCGATTCGGGGTTTCGCAGATATTTTAAGTATACTTTGAATAAATAAAAAACATAGACAATTCAATGATCCCGTGATTTCCCCCACAGTTCCCCCATGTTTTAAAAATGAAAAATATGCTATTTTTTAAGTCACTTTCAAATGAATTTCACATTATTAAAATAATTTTTTATCAGAACAACTAAAGGACATTAAAGAAAATATTTTCAGCTTTCCAAATCTGTCCTTAAATTTTTTTTATGATTATTCGTTCCCTTGTTATAAGCGCTCAAAGTTAAACATATGATTTTTGCTTTGATTGCACATAACTTGGTCAATAAAAATCGTACAGCAATAAAAAAAAGTAAATTAAAGAAAAAAGTCTGATTTACAATAAACTTTTATTTGATTTGACCAAACAAAATTTACATGTCCTGTAGAGCCTTTCAAAATTAATATAATTTTTTGAAAATCTTAAAAAAGGATGTTATTCTGAAAGATAATAAAATTTTCAATAAATGAGTCAAAAATTAGAATGTTTAAGCTTTAAAACAGTTTTTTTAAACTCTTTTCTAAACTCTTTTGCATTTCAGTGTATAATAAACTTGTAATAATAATATTGTAAAGCTGATTATTTTTCGAAATACGGATATTTGGTTCCATCACAAATTTAATACCTCATTTTTGAGTGTTTTAGCTAGCAATTTTTGCTAGCCTCTTTACAATACCGGAAATTATTATCGTAGAGCTATTTTCCAGCAAATCCTGCTGAAACCTGAAACGAGTTCTTATTCGTCATAAATACATTACTATTATTGTAGATAAAAAATAAGTCCACCATTTTGTAACTGCATTTAATACTGCTCCTATCATTATTCGATTTATTAGTTAAATATGAATCTGTTATATTACATTAATGGTGTCATGTCGATATACTGCGGCATTAACCTCTTATAATTAGATTACGTACCTACTACGGAATATTGAATATTCTCATAGCTGGGTTCATAGCCGTGGAACAAATAGTGTACTACATACCTACAGATTTAAATCTGTCTACATTTGGTAGTTTGAAAATTTCTACTCTAGATATTCAGTTAACGGAAAATATTATTTAAATGTGTTGACAGATTCACATTTCAGAACGAAAAATATATGAGTGACATTTCATGTGTAAATGACAGCAATATATAGAGGCATGTATAATTTTGAAATAGATTTTTTGGAGAGATTACTGAAAAGTCATTTCAATTACTTTTTCATGTATAGCGTACCTATTCATTTTATTATCTACTTATGTTGCTTAAATATAAAGGATAATTATTTCTCTTTCAAAAGAATGTTTTTACATACATGAAATATACTGTATAATATAGTATAGTGATTATGAATAAATTTGAACTCGAGAATTACACGTTTTGAGTAAAATCGGTATCCGGCAAGTTTTTTGAAACACAAAAAATTAAGTTTTGGGTTTTGAAGTTTTTTTGATTATAAGTTTTACACAAAATTTGATAAAAATAGAAATGAAAAAGAATAAAGAAAAAGGCAAAACAATTTTTGCCCTGTTCAAACTTTTATTTAGTAAATAAAATACTAAGCAAAGTAATATTTGGACATTTTCCGAAATAGTTAATAAACAAAAATCCATAAAAAAATTTCAGATTGTTCTTTTAATATACACGTTAACTGTAGTTTAATGTTGGTGGCCCCTGTATGATACCGGACATTAGAAAAGAAAGTACCTTGTGATTAAAAACAAAATGGGGTATTTAATAACTGTGTTCGTTTTTTGGGGGGAAATACACATGTTAATCTCTCTATTAGGTTAAAAACGGAAATTGAACTCCGCCTTGGTTATTAGGGCAATAAAACATATATTTTTCGAAAAATTGTGTTTTGAAAAATTGTGCTTCGAAAAATTTACACCGAATCACGTTCGATCATTATCTTAATGACATTTGTGTATGTGTTTCTGTCTGTGAACGCTCTACAGCTAAAATGGTGAGACTAACAAACATCGAATTTTAAACTTAAAATTCTTGAATACTGTAGATGTCGACCTCCTATTTTTGAAAATCACCACTAAACCAGAAACAGATGTTTACTATTGTCGGTTTTTAGGGTTCCGTAGAAAACTAGGAACCCTTATAGTTTCTCCATGTCCGTCCGTCCGTCTTCAAAAATTTTGAGATAATAACATGAAATTTGGTATACGGTCGTAGATTGATGACCCAAAAACAGAAATGATAAGATTGTTGAAAATAAAATTTTTTTAGACCCCCCTTTCATAAAATGAAAAGTGTTTTCAAAAAAAAATTTTCACCTACACCATTGAGTGTGGTGTCGTTAGAAAGGTCTCCTAAAATGCAACAAAAAATGTATCAGAACTTTTTGATTTTAACCCTTTAATCACGATGTATTTACTCTCCAAAGTCGTTAAAAAAGCGTCCCCCCCCTCTATTTTCTAAACTATCAATTTAAAAAATCTGAAAAAATTCCAGAACGTAGCTTTTAATTAGTACTTTCACTGAAAATTATAACGAACATTGTCAAAAATATTTTGGACCCCCCTTTCATAGACTGAAAATTGAACTTACATTTTTTTCCCCACTTACCCTATTGAGTGGGGTGTCATTTAATAGGTCTTGTAAAATGCAATAAAAAACGTCAAATAACTTTTTGATTTTAACCCTTCAGTCGCGATATATTTGCTTTTTAATGTTGCTGTTAGAGCGTCCCCTCCCCTCTATTTTCCAAACTATCGATTCAAAAAATCTGAAAAAAAATCAGAATGTAGCTTTTAATTAGTACTTTCACTGAAAATTATAACGAACATTGTCAAAAATATTTTGGACCCCCTTTTCATAGATTGAAAAGTGAACTCACTTTTTTTTTTCATTTACCCCATTGAGTGGGGTGTCATTTGATAGGTCTCCTAAAATGCAATAATAAAAGTCAAATGACTTTTTGATTTTAACCCTTCGGTCACAAAAATTTTGAAAAAACCTTTTTTATAAATCGTAGTGAGAATGACTACGGAACCCTATCATGTGCGTGCCCAACACGCACTTGCCCGTTTTATTTAATCTTTCGATTTTTTTTGAAACGGTGCGTAGAATACATTTTTTTTTTTAGATTAAAGTTGTAGAAAATACTTTTATCTATAATTTATGCTCTGTTTAGCCCCCCCCCCCCCAATTGTTTTATGAAATAAACGTTTTTTTTTTTTTCAATTTTTTTAATTTTTCGATTCATTTTTTAAACCTAGCGTGTTATAAAATAATGTTTTAAATACAATTTGTAGAGAATATTATTAAAAAAAGTTGTGTAAAGAAATAATCATTTTTTTTAAATTATATTTAAAATGGTTCATATTAGAAAAAAATGTTTTTTCATTTTACTAACAATAAGTGTTTACTACAAATATAATATTAATGATGCATAAAAAAGTCTTGTGCCGACCAAGGCAGTTTATTAACAAAGTGAATATATCTTTTTAATATTTTCTTTGTACTGCATGTGTTTTCATTATTTCTTTTTCTAAAAAAAATTATATGAAATTACGTTTACAACCCTATATTTTACGTGGCGTCAATATATTGACGTATAGAGGTTCTAGGATTTTGTTATTTTAAAAATTACACCTGAAAATTGGAGCTGATTTACATAAAAAGCTGTAATTTGTAACAGAATTACAATAACCAATCGTGTTAATATATTCAGTACATGTTTGAATCATAATTTTCTTTTCAAGGAAGTGTTAATACATAATAATAAATATGTGATCACTAATTTGTACTTTTGAAGCTAATTGCTGGGCTATAATAATTTTGTTTAGTTAACCCTTAATTATTTTATATTGTCGGAGGTGGTTGCGGTTAGCACCCACAAGCACTGAGGCCATAGGCCCATTGTACTAACTCCGCTGCTTGTCCTACTCCCTTAATATCAACCCCGTCCCTTTGATAAAGTTCACGAGTGTTGTCATCGGGAATTTGGCTATTTCTTCTGGTTCGATGAAGAATTCTCCCAGATATTTTAGTCTTCTGTCCATCAACGCGGGGCAGAAGCATAATAGATGTGTGGGCGTTTCCTCGTCCTCTTCACATTTCCTGCAGATACTAGAGTTCTCAATTCCTAATATTTGCATATGCCTTCTAAGGTAACAGTGACCAGTTAGGAGTCCTACTGCTATCCTCAGCGTGTTTCTATCCATGCCCATAAGTTGTCCAGTTCTCTTACGATCTGGTTTGTCTATGAGCATTTTAGATTGTCTCATGCCAGGTGCATTTTCCCATTCCCTCAGGTGTTGTGTTTTAATCCACTCCCTGATATGGGATTTTGTTAATTACTCGCGCTGGTGTATTTTGTACACAAGTAACGCATTTTCTGCTAAAAGAACAAATTTTTATGGAAATATACACCCCCCTCTAACCTTTGTTTAGTCATTCTAGAGTGTGATAGGAATCCGGAGTCAAAATTTGAGGATTGCAGCAGTTTGTATTAATTTTTACTTACTAAATGTAGGTGGTATTAAGGTTGTTGTTAACTAAAATCGATCACTACATAATTTATTAAAATTTTAATATTGTGTTAAGTAAGCTAGTTCGCATTTGTAAAAAAAAATTCAGGTCAGTTTACCATTTCGTTTATTAATTATAAACGTGCAAAGTTGGCCTCTTATACATTGCATGCATAGGGATCAACTTGGAATTCGATATTCATTTAATTCGTGTATTAAAACTAAACGTCAGATTTTAACCAAAAACGGATATGTTATAGATTGGTAATTAAGGAATGTGTATATAAAATTTTAGAATGATTTACCATCTCCTTAAATAGTTATTAATTTTTAACTTTGATAAATTCCCGAACACATGACGTAAATATACGATATGGCAACAGCGCATTCGGCGCGATCTTTGAAATATAAAAACTGACGCGCGTTGTAAATATCAAGTGATTATTGATTACATTTAATGTTTTTATTTATAATAATAATAGTTACTATTGTTATTATAATTATTACTATTGTCAGCAACAGTAATAATTATAATATTGTTAAAAATTAATCTTCTATTCTTGTCTAATATTATAAATTGTTGCCAGATCTATTTGTTCTTTTTTACCGACATATCAAAACCCTGTAGTTCATGCTAAATTTCGCTAGATGCCACGACTTTCAGTGAACAACAACCTTAAAGCACAAATAGCAGCATCCTAAGCGAAGAACCGAGTTTTTGAAGACATTAGTGATGCTGCTGATGGAACACATCTTGTCAAAAGAGCAAAATTAAAAAAATTACCTACAAAAATCAAATTTTTGTTGTCCGATTTATTGCAAGATGAATATTGAACATTTTTTTGTAATTTTTTAGATTTATTTTGGTTAGTTTTTCTTTCTAATCCTTAATTTTTAGTTGGGTTAATTTTAAGAAAATTTTTCTTAGTTCCTCAAAAATAAATAGTACATAATATGAATTGGGCAAAACAAATTAATATAATACCTTCAAAATTCCCAAAAACTATCTTTTTCATGTGGTGTATAAAATACACCGCGCGAGTAACTGTGTTACGGTATTTCACGCGAGTAAATAAGGGTTAATAGTTGTAACATTTATTAGGGTGGTCTTTGAAAATTAAAAATAAAATTTTCTGAGGGGGAGGACGAAATTTTGTAAAAATAAAATATACCCTCACTCCACCCCGTCCACCACCAAAAAAGTACGTAGGTTAGGTATCTATTATACCTACATATAATGTGAGAAATTTTTACTTTTTGTTCTCTGCGAATTACAAAGAACCCCGCAAAATCCATATGGGAAACGGTTCTTGGTCAAACTCTTTAAAACTTTGGATTCTGATAGTCCTTGAAAGTGTAGATCAAATGTCTCAATGGGCACTAAATCATAAAAACTCAAACTTCTAAGGTACGGCCCTCTGAAGTTGGGAATGATTCTTATCTTTAATCCACAATAAAAGTTTTTATAGGACCTTAATTTTCGCACAACTATTTGTATGTGTTTCCAAAGACTTATTTAATCGATTACCACCAGAAAAAAAGTCAAATTTTCAATTCTTTGGCAAATAGTAGCATTTATAGCACATATTGTTACGTCTTTTTTAATTAAAAATTAATTCAATTGTTTCATAGAACCAACAATATTAAAAAATAATAAAAGCCAATAACATTCTTCATTATAACATTTTTTATTAATAAAATTAATAATCTATTGGTGAAAACTTCACTAAAATCGGTTAAGTAGTTTTCGAGATAAGCGGTAAAAGATATAAAGTGAGCTTCCTTTTATGTAGGTAGAGTTAATTAATTGTACAAAAATCAGTTTTTGTGTTTGTGCAGTGTATAATATACCTCAAATAACTCAAAAACTACTGAACCGATTTTATTGCGGTTTTCACAAACAGATTCCTTATTATTATTTGAGATATATTATACACTACACATAATTATATTGCGTTCTTTTTGGATATAATAGGCATAGTTTTGGGTAAAGAAAACTTCACTTAGTGGGTATCGTAAATTACGTTAGGTTAGGTCATATAACATTACGGGGAATGTGCCCCCCCCCCCTATATACTCCTGATTTGTCAATGTAAAACTATATTGTCAACTTGCGATATTTATAAATTTTGGCCTGATTGAAAAGTTGCAAACTACTGTAATAAATAACTTTCAAAGTTAAAAAAAAAAAACTAAGAACATAAATTTAAAACTACACACGACTTGAAACTAAAAAGTTACATTTTAATTAAAAATTACTCCCCGTCTAATCTTCACGAAACAATATAAATCTTAATAACCAAATAAACTGGTCCATTCAATCTGTCAAACACAAAAACAGTAACGGATAAACTAAGTTTTGATCACAACGGAAAACTTGTTGGACAAAGCAGTTCGGCTTAGCGGCGAGAAAGGGATTCGAGGAGAGTGTATGAGTGAGAAGGAAAGAGTAAAGGGAGACAACAGCGGTTGGATTGTATTGTTGTATATTTGTTTGTAATGTTTAAGTCCATCGATTAGGAGCGCAGGAAGAGAAGTTGTTGAAGTTACGGTAGTGGAGGAGATGGGGAAGTAACAACAAGCTGAATGATTTAATACAGGTTCTGATTTAGATTTCATGACCGTCTTCTTGGGTTTGTCAGAATTAAATGCTGACATGTGTTACTACATTATACTAGATGGGGAACTTTAACATTCTTGAGGAAGATGTTTATTTATTCAACCCTTTCTTGGATAAATAGATTAGTTTTCTGTACCTACATTCGTATTCTTCGAATATATGTTTATTTCATCATGCAAAAGTTTTTCACTTGCATTACCGCCCATTAGTTTCAGTAAATAATAAATAAGTTTGTTTCCTTTTTGTATCTGTCTTTTTAATGATAATCCATTATGTACACGCGCTAAATGTTATGCTTCTTCAGCATGTTTGAAAAACAACTGCTGAGACTAGTAGTGATATCTATCGAGAAAATGCAAAACTAACAACTTTAACAAACTTGTTTTACCAACTATCATAACATGAATTTGTATTATCTATATGTACGAGTATAAGATATAAAATAAGTACACTAGGGTGGGACGAAAATAGGAAATTTTCGCGGATTTAATCGTAAAAGCGCTCAAAAGCTGCTACTCATTAATACAAGCATAACGTTACCAAATTTTTTTAAATCGGTCAATATCTTCAGATCGTATTATGTGCCCAAAGTTTTGAAAATTTGACCGAAAAATTTATCAAAACCCACACGTGGGAATTGCCGCGCAACTCATTTGACACAACTCAAAAAATACCCTTGCCAATCGATTCTTGAATCAATCCCGAGTCCAACGAGTGTACACGAAGCCATATATGAAAAATTTTGAAGAGGGGGGAGTCATGGCTGAAAAATTCCAATAGTAGGCTAAAGTAGAACCACTTACATACCATTTAGCGAAAACCTTAGATCTCTATGGGGTTAGGGGGCCGATATCTCGCGGTGGAAGCCTGACGGACGGACGGGCAGAAAATCGAGCATGTGTATAGCGCTACCACTTCGTTGGCGCTAAAAAGTGTTTTTTTTTTATGATAATTACTCAATTATTTACCAGAGGTGCAAAGTGCAAATATTATTTCTTAGACCGAATAAATTTTTATCTAAAACATTTTTGCCTGACTTAAAAGCTTTTGAGATATTTGAGAAGATTGTTTAAAATGACCAACCTTGTATCGAAGATAGAACTTCTAACAATGAAAGTTCCATCAAAGTCGATTAAATAGTTTTCAAGTTTATTTGGTACAGACAAAAACTATAGTTTTTAAATAGTTATAAATTATAGATAATCAATATTAAAATTTTCAGTAATCTTACATGTATACATTACCTAATTACAAATTTACTCGGGTCTGCGACCCTCGTATGTGTATATTATAATAATTTTCCATTCTTTTTGCGGATACTCATTTTTTTCTGTAATTGGCGGTGATAATCACATATCATTATTACAATTTTTAGTAATATTACATCTACAAATTACAAAAGTAATATTACATGTACAAATTACCCAACTTTAAATGTACTCGGGTCGCAGCCGAAGGCTGCGACCCTCGTATGCATAAGTATATTATATTATAAACCTAAAAATGATAATTGAAAACATTTATTATAATTAAAATTTACACATGTTTTTCATATTCAAAGAGTACGTTATTTGTATAAAAAAATGGTTAATATAAGTTTTTTTACTTTTTATTTTTATATATTCCTGAAGTTTTTAATTTTTGTTCACTTTCAATTAAAATAAATTTGTCTACGTCACTTTTAAAAATTTCAATATTAATTATTTTTATGCGACGCCCCTGACTTAATTATTATTAAAAAAAATTTATTGATATTAGTCTCACAAAACTTCCAAAAAAATAATAATTCATTAAATATTTTTTTTTAGAGACGCTACTGACCTATATTATATTTTACATATTTTTCTCAAATTTATAATTTTTGAACAATTCAAAAAAAATCTAGTTTTTACAAACGTTACGAAATTTCTATATAAACTAATTAGAAAAAAAGATTTTAAATATTTTTTAATTCGCCGCTCCTGACATTATAGTTAACAAAAACTTTTTAATATTATCTATAGATAATTATACTAATTATATCAAATTACCAATCAATTTTGGTTAAAATTTAATTTATAAGCAATTTAATCAAAATGTACAAAATAACATTTCTTTCCACGCTCCTGACGTATATAAGATAAAAAACAGCTGTTTATAATTTCTTCGTTTAACAATTTCAATCAAAATCTATTTTACGTAGAAATTATAATAGATTCACAAAACTAACATTTTAATAAATTTGTCTACGTCACTTTTTAAAAATTTAAATTTTAATTATTTTTATGCGACGCCCCTGACTTAATTATTATTAAAAAATATTTATTAATATATCAGTCTCAAAACTTCCAAAAAAATAATAATTCATTAAATAATTTTTTTAGAGACGCTACTGACCTATATTATAATTTACATATTTTTCTGAAATTTATAATTTTTGAACAGTTCAAAAAAAAATCTAAAGTTTTTACAAACGTTACGAAATTTCTATATAAACTAATTAGAAAAAAAGATTTTAAATATTTTTTAATTCGCCGCTCCTGACATAGTTAACAAAAACTTTTTAATATTATCTATAAATAATTATACTAATTATATCAAATTACCAATCAATTTTGGTTAAAATTTAATTTATAAGCAATTTAATCAAAATGTACAAAATAACATTTCTTTACACGCTCCTGACGTATATAAGATAAAAAACAGCTGTTTATAATTTCATCGTTTAACAATTTCATTCAAAATCTATTTTATGTAGAAATTATAATTGATTCACAAATCTAACATTTTAATAAATTTGTCTACGTCACTTTTTAAAAATTTAAATTTTAATTATTTTTCTGCGACGCCCCTGACTTAATTATTATTAAAAAATATTTATTAATATATCAGTCTCAAAACTTCCAAAAAAATAATAATTCATTAAATAATTTTTTTAGAGACGCTACTGACCTATATTATAATTTACATATTTTTCTGAAATTTATAATTTTTGAACAGTTCAAAAAAAAATCTAAAGTTTTTACAAACGTTACGAAATTTCTATATAAACTAATTAGAAAAAAAGATTTTAAATATTTTTTAATTCGCCGCTCCTGACATTATAGTTAACAAAAACTTTTTAATATTATCTATAGATAATTATACTAATTACATCAAATTACCAATCAATTTTGGGTAAAATTTAATTTATACGCAATTTAATCAAAATGTACAAAATAACATTTCTTTATACGCTCCTGACGTTAATAAGATAAAAAACAGCTGTTTATAATTTCATCGTTTAACAATTTCAATCAAAATCTATTTTATGTAGAAATTATAATTTATTCACAAATCCAACATTTTAAAATTAATCAAGTAATTTATCAGTGTGTTTTTTATGAAAATGTCAATAAAAATCCATGTGTTTTCTTCTTTATAAATGTCATTTTTTGACAGATATAAACAAAATACAACAGTGATATCTTGTAATTTAGTAAATTATCGTAAAAATAGCATTTTTCAAACGACCATCACACTGTCTGAAAAACAAAAGCCGATGCTCGAACCAGCTAATTCATCGTTTTTTCAGTAAAATTTCGATGTACTTTTTCGGAAAAAAATCACAACTCAGAGACCTTTCATCGCTAAGAAATGAAATCTAGCCTATTGACTGGAAAAAGAGTCAAGCTACATGACGAAAAAAAAATTATCAAAATCGGCCCGGTGGATCCAGAGTCTATAAAGCTATAGTTTCGTCCGGACATATATACATACATATATATATATTGCACGTTTATATTATAGTGTGACTAGGGGCTGTGCCCCTGGGCGCTTCGCGCCCCAACCCCCTTTCACGCCATATTTTTTTCACAAATTTACTCGGGTCTGCGACCCTCGTATGTGTATATATCATACTCTTACCACTATTTTTTGATAGTTAATTTTTGAATTTGGCGGAGATAATCAATATTAAAATTTTCAGTAATCTTACATGTATACATTACCTAATTACAAATTTACTCGGGTCTGCGACCCTCGTATGTGTATATTATAATAATTTTCCATTCTTTTTGCGGATACTCATTTTTTTCTGTAATTGGCGGTGATAATCACATATCATTATTACAATTTTTAGTAATATTACATCTACAAATTACAAAAGTAATATTACATGTACAAATTACCCAACTTTAAATGTACTCGGGTCGCAGCCGAAGGCTGCGACCCTCGTATGCATAAGTATATTATATTATAAACCTAAAAATGATAATTGAAAACATTTATTATAATTAAAATTTACACATGTTTTTCATATTCAAAGAGTACGTTATTTGTATAAAAAAATGGTTAATATAAGTTTTTTTACTTTTTATTTTTATATATTCCTGAAGTTTTTAATTTTTGTTCACTTTCAATTAAAATAAATTTGTCTACGTCACTTTTAAAAATTTCAATATTAATTATTTTTATGCGACGCCCCTGACTTAATTATTATTAAAAAAAATTTATTGATATTAGTCTCACAAAACTTCCAAAAAAATAATAATTCATTAAATATTTTTTTTTAGAGACGCTACTGACCTATATTATATTTTACATATTTTTCTCAAATTTATAATTTTTGAACAATTCAAAAAAAATCTAGTTTTTACAAACGTT
This sequence comes from Sialis lutaria, assembly GCA_949319165.1. Taxonomy (NCBI): domain Eukaryota; kingdom Metazoa; phylum Arthropoda; class Insecta; order Megaloptera; family Sialidae; genus Sialis; species Sialis lutaria. The sequence goes on along the minus strand of OX439233.1, from coordinate 5,805,155 downwards.
ACGAAATTTCTATATAAACTAATTAGAAAAAAAGATTTTAAATATTTTTTAATTCGCCGCTCCTGACATTATAGTTAACAAAAACTTTTTAATATTATCTATAGATAATTATACTAATTATATCAAATTACCAATCAATTTTGGTTAAAATTTAATTTATAAGCAATTTAATCAAAATGTACAAAATAACATTTCTTTCCACGCTCCTGACGTATATAAGATAAAAAACAGCTGTTTATAATTTCTTCGTTTAACAATTTCAATCAAAATCTATTTTACGTAGAAATTATAATAGATTCACAAAACTAACATTTTAATAAATTTGTCTACGTCACTTTTTAAAAATTTAAATTTTAATTATTTTTATGCGACGCCCCTGACTTAATTATTATTAAAAAATATTTATTAATATATCAGTCTCAAAACTTCCAAAAAAATAATAATTCATTAAATAATTTTTTTAGAGACGCTACTGACCTATATTATAATTTACATATTTTTCTGAAATTTATAATTTTTGAACAGTTCAAAAAAAAATCTAAAGTTTTTACAAACGTTACGAAATTTCTATATAAACTAATTAGAAAAAAAGATTTTAAATATTTTTTAATTCGCCGCTCCTGACATTATAGTTAACAAAAACTTTTTAATATTATCTATAAATAATTATACTAATTATATCAAATTACCAATCAATTTTGGTTAAAATTTAATTTATAAGCAATTTAATCAAAATGTACAAAATAACATTTCTTTACACGCTCCTGACGTATATAAGATAAAAAACAGCTGTTTATAATTTCATCGTTTAACAATTTCATTCAAAATCTATTTTATGTAGAAATTATAATTGATTCACAAATCTAACATTTTAATAAATTTGTCTACGTCACTTTTTAAAAATTTAAATTTTAATTATTTTTCTGCGACGCCCCTGACTTAATTATTATTAAAAAATATTTATTAATATATCAGTCTCAAAACTTCCAAAAAAATAATAATTCATTAAATAATTTTTTTAGAGACGCTACTGACCTATATTATAATTTACATATTTTTCTGAAATTTATAATTTTTGAACAGTTCAAAAAAAAATCTAAAGTTTTTACAAACGTTACGAAATTTCTATATAAACTAATTAGAAAAAAAGATTTTAAATATTTTTTAATTCGCCGCTCCTGACATTATAGTTAACAAAAACTTTTTAATATTATCTATAGATAATTATACTAATTACATCAAATTACCAATCAATTTTGGGTAAAATTTAATTTATACGCAATTTAATCAAAATGTACAAAATAACATTTCTTTATACGCTCCTGACGTTAATAAGATAAAAAACAGCTGTTTATAATTTCATCGTTTAACAATTTCAATCAAAATCTATTTTATGTAGAAATTATAATTTATTCACAAATCCAACATTTTAAAATTAATCAAGTAATTTATCAGTGTGTTTTTTATGAAAATGTCAATAAAAATCCATGTGTTTTCTTCTTTATAAATGTCATTTTTTGACAGATATAAACAAAATACAACAGTGATATCTTGTAATTTAGTAAATTATCGTAAAAATAGCATTTTTCAAACGACCATCACACTGTCTGAAAAACAAAAGCCGATGCTCGAACCAGCTAATTCATCGTTTTTTCAGTAAAATTTCGATGTACTTTTTCGGAAAAAAATCACAACTCAGAGACCTTTCATCGCTAAGAAATGAAATCTAGCCTATTGACTGGAAAAAGAGTCAAGCTACATGACGAAAAAAAAATTATCAAAATCGGCCCGGTGGATCCAGAGTCTATAAAGCTATAGTTTCGTCCGGACATATATACATACATATATATATATTGCACGTTTATATTATAGTGTGACTAGGGGCTGTGCCCCTGGGCGCTTCGCGCCCCAACCCCCTTTCACGCCATATTTTTTTCACAAATTTACTCGGGTCTGCGACCCTCGTATGTGTATATATCATACTCTTACCACTATTTTTTGATAGTTAATTTTTGAATTTGGCGGAGATAATCAATATTAAAATTTTCAGTAATCTTACATGTATACATTACCTAATTACAAATTTACTCGGGTCTGCGACCCTCGTATGTGTATATTATAATAATTTTCCATTCTTTTTGCGGATACTCATTTTTTTCTGTAATTGGCGGTGATAATCACATATCATTATTACAATTTTTAGTAATATTACATCTACAAATTACAAAAGTAATATTACATGTACAAATTACCCAACTTTAAATGTACTCGGGTCGCAGCCGAAGGCTGCGACCCTCGTATGCATAAGTATATTATATTATAAACCTAAAAATGATAATTGAAAACATTTATTATAATTAAAATTTACACATGTTTTTCATATTCAAAGAGTACGTTATTTGTATAAAAAAATTGTTAATATAAGTTTTTTTACTTTTTATTTTTATATATTCCTGAAGTTTTTAATTTTTGTTCACTTTCAATTAAAATGAATTTGTCTACGTCACTTTTAAAAATTTCAATTTTAATTATTTTTATGCGACGCCCCTGACTTAATTATTATTAAAAAAAATTTATTGATATCAGTCTCACAAAACTTCCAAAAAAATAATAATTCATTAAATAATTTTTTTAGAGACGCTACTGACCTATATTATAATTTACATATTTTTCTGAAATTTATAATTTTTGAACAATTCAAAAAAAATCTAAAGTTTTTACAAACGTTACGAAATTTCTATATAAACTAATTAGAAAAAAAGATTTTAAATATTTTTTAATTCGCCGCTCCTGGCATTATAGTTAACAAAAACTTTTTAATATTATCTATAGATAATTATACTAATTATATCAAATTACCAATCAATTTTGGTTAAAATTTAATTTATAAGCAATTTAATCAAAATGTACAAAATAACATTTCTTTACACGCTCCTGACGTATATAAGATAAAAAACAGCTGTTTATAATTTCATCGTTTAACAATTTCATTCAAAATCTATTTTATGTAGAAATTATAATTGATTCACAAATCTAACATTTTAAAAAAATTTGTCTACGTCACTTTTTAAAAATTTAAATTTTAATTATTTTTATGCGACGCCCCTGACTTAATTATTATTAAAAAAAATTTGATTAATATATCAGTCTCAAAACTTCCAAAAAAATTATAATTCATTAAATGATTTTTTTAGAGACGCTACTGACCTATATTATAATGTACATATTTTTCTGAAATTTATAATTTTTGAACAGTTCAAAAAAAATCTAAAGTTTTTACAAACGTTACGAAATTTCTATATAAACTAATTAGAAAAAAAGATTTTAAATATTTTTTAATTCGCCGCTCCTGACATTATAGTTAACAAAAACTTTTTAATATTATCTATAGAGAATTATACTAATTACATCAAATTACCAATCAATTTTGGTTAAAATTTAATTTAAAAGCAATTTAATCAAAATGTACAAAATAACATTTCTTTACACGCTCCTGACGTTAATAAGATAAAAAACAGCTGTTTATAATTTCATTGTTTAACAATTTCAATCAAAATCTATTTTATGTAGAAATTATAATTTATTCACAAATCCAACATTTTAAAATTAATCAAGTAATTTATCAGTGTGTTTTTTATGAAAATGTCAATAAAAATCCATGTGTTTTCTTCTTTATAAATGTCATTTTTTGACAGATATAAACAAAATACAACAGTGATATCTTGTAATTTAGTAAATTATCGTAAAAATAGCATTTTTCAAACGACCATCACACTGTCTGAAAAACAAAAGCCGATGCTCGAACCAGCTAATTCATCGTTTTTTCAGTAAAATTTCGATGTACTTTTTCGGAAAAAAATCACAACTCAGAGACCTTTCATAGCTAAGAAATGAAATCTAGCCTATTGACTGGAAAAAGAGTCAAGCTACATGACGAAAAAAAAATTATCAAAATCGGCCCGGTGGATCCAGAGTCTATAAAGCTATAGTTTCGTCCGGACATATATACATCACACTATAATATAAACGTGTATGAATATATATATATATATATATATTTATATGTCCGCACGAAACTATAGCTTTATAGACTCTGGAATTACCCGGCCGATTTTAATAATTTTTTTTTCGTCGTTTAGCTTGACTCTTTTTCCAGTCAATAGGCTAAATTTCATTTCTTAGCTATGAAAGGTCTCTGAGCTGTGATTTTTTTCCGAAAAAGTACATCGAATTTTACTAAAAAAACGTTGAATTAGCTGGTTCGAGTGTCGGCTTTTGTTTTTCAGACAGTGTGATTGTCGTTTGAAAAATACTATTTTTACGATAATTTGCTAAATTACAAGATATCACTGTTGTATTTTGTTTATATCTGTCGAAATATGACATTTATAAAGAAGAAAACACATGGATTTTTATTGACATTTTCATAAAAAACACACTGATAAATTACTTGATTAATTTTAAAATGTTAGATTTGTGAATCAATTATAATTTCTACGTAAAATAGATTTTGATTGAAATTGTTAAACGATGAAATTATAAACGGCTGTTTTTTATCTTATATACGTCAGGAGCGTGTAAAGAAATGTTATTTTGTAGATTTTGATTAAATTGTTATAAAATTAAATTTTAACCAAAATTGATTGGTAATTTGATGCAATTATTATAATAATCTATAGATAATATTAAAAAGTATAATGTCAGGAGCGGCGAATTAAAAAATATTTAAAATCTTTTTTTCTAATTAGTTTAAATTTGACAGATGACAAATAACAGGGAATGTTCTAGAAGGTTTTCTATCCTTTTCTATTAGGAGAGAGAAAATTTTTGATGACGTTAAATTTGATAGTTCCAAAATTACGTGGTTTTTTACATGTGACATATTTTTTATGTTTGTAAAAAAATTATTTTGAGTGAAATTGTTGAAATTATTCATTTAAATCAGGAACGGTGTTTCAAATATTTTTAAATTTGTGTTTTTTTAATGAAATTGTATAAAAATATAATTTTTAATAGTTTTGTTGATGTAATTTATTCAAAATTTCACATTTAAAAATAATAATTAAGTCAGGGGCTGGTGTCGTTTTAAATATATGAAATTTTTGGGAACTGTCACATTTCGTAACGTTTGTAAAAACTTAAAAAAACATTTTTTATAGTTCAAAAATATAAATTTAATAAAAATATGAAAATTATAATATAGATCAGTAGCGCCTACAAAAAATTGTTTATGAATTATTATTTTTTTGAAAGTTTTGAGATTGATATATTAATTTTTTTTTTAATTATAATTTAGTCAGGGGCGTTGCATGAAAATAGTTCAATTTGTTATTTGTGCAATGTTTTTAAAATTATTTAATAAATAACAGTACATTTTAGGTTGTGTAATTTATACATGTTTCATTTAAATCAGGGACGGCGTTTCAAATAATTTTAAATGTGTTTTTTTAATGAAATTGTATATAAATATAATTTTAAATAGTTTTGTTGTAGGTGATTGATGCAATTTATCCAAAAGTTCACATTTAAAAATAAATAAGTCAGTAGCGTCTCAAAAAAATTTTTTAATTGTTCAAAAATTAGAAATTTCAAAAAAATATGAAAATTATAATATAGATCAGTAGCGCCCCAAAAAAATTATTTATGAATTATTATTTTTTTTAAAGTTGAGATTGACATATTAATCTTTTTTTTTTAATTATAATTAAGTCAGGGGCGCGCATGAAAATAATTAAAATTGCTATTTTTTTAAAGTGATGTAGACAAATTAATTTTGATTAAAATTGAACAAAAATTAAAAACTTCAGGAATATATAAAAATAAAAAGTTAACCATTTAATAAATAACAGTACATTTTAGGTTGGGTAATTTATACATGTAATATTATTGAAAATTGTAATATTGATATGTGATTATCACCGCCAATTTAAGAAATAAAATGAGTATCAGCAAAAAGATTGGAAAATTATTATATTATACACATACGAGGGTCGCAGACCCGAGTAAATTTGTGATTAGGTAATTTGTACATGTAAAATTACTGAAAATTGTAATATTGATTATCTCCGCCAAATGAAAAAATTAACTATCAAAAAATAGTGGAACGAGTATGATATATACACATACGAGGGTCGCAGACCCGAGTAAATTTGTGTAAAAAATATGGCGTCAAAGGGGGTTGGGGCGCGAAGCGCCCAGGGGCATAGCCCCTAGTACATATATATATATTGCACGTTTATATTATAGTGTGATAAACATACACGTTTATATTATAGTGTGATTTACTTCATCAAAATTTATAATAATCTATAAAGACGGACCATCTTTAATAAACCTGTTGCTGATACTAAGAATATATCTAATTTATAAGCACTGTAAGGATTGCAGCTTCTCATTTCAATATGGAGGTACCTACTCCTCAATTTTATTACTATTTGTTGAACCATTATTGATTTAGATATAATTAATTGCTAGAAAAAGATAGCTTATGATATGTACATATATAAATACAAGTATATCCATAGTTGCAGCGGTACTGATATGAAGTAGAAAAAACATTTATCTGCAGATTTAAAAAAAGGTGGAAGCATTAAGACAATAGTGTTATACTAAATGGATTTTTTATCTACTTTTAAATCGCACTCTTGCAATAATTACGGAGTAGTGAAGTCGCGAAGATATTTACATAAAGTAAAAGGTTTTTATACTTATATTTTATACACTCATCCTTTGATTTACGCGGTAGATATGTTCTAGGAAATATTACGTAATGTTTTTGAAACGGGACAGAGCAAAAAGGGTTTAATTTTTTGCTTGATAATTGTAATAAAAATGAATAGTTCGTTACAGTATTTTTTACAATTTTATGCAAAGGCTGGAATTTTACTTTTTCTAATATTTCAAGAGAGGAAAATTTAACTTCTTTCTTCTCTGGCAAGTAAAATACAGCATTTTGAAATTTGGAGAAAACAGGAATTGAAAAATAATTATTATATTGGAGCCCATATTTTTTTATTGAAGAATCGTGTTAACAGTGAAAAACTTTTGTTGGATTTTTTTATGATTTTTAAGACATTTTACAAAATATTTCGAGATTTTTGAACTTTCATGAAAAAACTTATAACAATTAAATACTAAAGAATTTTCCAAATTTTAATAGATCATTTTTTGCGTATTTTTTCTGTTATTTTTTTCTCAAAAATTTTGTTTAACTATCTTGGAAAATTGAAGCCATAAAAAATAATCTAATAATTTTTCCTCACGGAAACTTTTTCCATAAAAAATAACTTTTATTCAAAAAACCGATGGAACCTCGTATGACCTCCAGACCTTCATAAAATAAATCTTGATAGTACCATCTGTTCCTTTTAAAACCCTTCAACTTTTACCCAAAACATTTTTTTTTCTACCTTGCTTTGTTTTTGAAATATTAGCCTGTGACGATTAAAATGGAACACCATTTTAATCTGACTTCCTATTTTACCGGAAACAGCTTAACTTTCCAATTCTAACTAAAAACCAATAATTCAATTGCTAGAAATGAAAACTCTATATAAAAGATACTTTTTTTACTAACAACTATTATAGCATTCAAATAATCACGAAGACCTTCACCCAATTTAACGTTGAACCATTTTAATCTATTAAAATCTAAACAGTCCCATACTGTTTACAACGGCGACAACTTCTGTAGACGCTAACGGGTAGGACAAAGCAAACAACCTGCAGGAAAAGGACGGTGTATAAGTGTGTGTGTGGGTGTGTGTGTATGTGTGTGTGCTTGTCAGAATCTCCGCTGAGCTTTTGTTATACCACTATGGCTTTGTATCGAGCTATTTTGGAAGACATTGCGTAAATCTTCAGGTCTACCTGAACATGATGGATGTCTGCATTAGTTCCGTGAACTTGGACCCCCCACCTGTTGTGATTTTGATTGAATGTGAAGCCGCGTAAATGATTAATAAACGTTCTTGTTGTTGGACTAATTAATTATAATCGTTTGGCGTGTGTGCACATTTTGTTGGAGCGGATGGATTATTATTTTATCTGTGGGTAGTTCATTTATTAAATTTTACTGAACTATTTAGCTGGGTCCTTTTGGACCTGCTTAGTAACTATTTATGAACTAGATCTGTACTCAAGATAAGACAAGAGTTAACTAAGTCTCTTCTAGTATTGGTTTTTGTAACTGAAATTTTGTGTCGGTCTCAAATTGTATATCTGATAGTAATAATGAAAATTAAAAACATCGTTTCTCGGTCTCCTCCTATAAAAATACGTCGTCTAGCTCTTGTTTCGTATATAACCAAGGTTATTAAACTATATATATGTTTAGTAACCTTGGTAAATACCTACGTGATCAAGACCAACTGTGATTTTTTTTATTTATTCCAAAAATCTGTTTTTTTAAAACTAAAAAAAAGTAATTTAAAAATGTTATCCAGAGATAAAAATTATTATTTTCAAAAAATAAAATACGCATAGTTTTCAAAAAACGTAAAAAGCGGTGTAAATATTCTTTGATAATTATCTTAATAAATAATCTTTGGTTTTTGAGGTTATAATAACTTGTCCTGACTGATTGACTCATCATCGTCGAGCCTAAACCCCTTGACCTAGAAAAGTGAAATTTCGTGAGTGCCTTTCTTTTATGATGTAAGCACTTATTAAAAAAGAATTTTTCGAAATTCAACCCCTACGGGGGTAAAAGGGGGTGTTAAATTTTGTACGGGTAAAAGATAATTTAATATTTCATCCCCTGTCACGTATGAAGGGTTGTAATTAGTTTGAATAGATTCGGCGGGAAAAATGCTATGGAGGGCGGAGAAACAACCCTCTATCTTGCATAGAAGCCGAGATATTTACGATTTTGTATAATGAATAAAAAGCAAAGCATTTTTTTATATTTCACCCCTGTTAACCCCCCCCCCCCCCCCCCCAACCGGTCGTAAACAACCACGAGAGTTGAAGGTTTTGAAATCTACGCGAGCGAAGCCGTGAGTAATTGCTAGTTAGGTAGGTAATAAAAAAAATTAAGAATACAAAAGATTCTTACTTGAAAAACGGAGAAACTGTGGTTTCTTAGTCACTTAAAATTTTGTGGTTAAGGTGTATTTTTAGTTTGAAATACAAAAGATGTTTATATACATAGGCAGGTACCTACCTAAAAAAGAAAAATAAGACAATTGTTTAATCAAACCCATAATAAATAACTATCCGATAATTATCTTGATAATTTTGCACCCTGATTTCAAATGATTAACAGAAAAAATTATTTATTCAATAATTCATTTGCCTTTAATTCTTTCCATCTTTTATCATTTATTTTATCTTTCAATATTACGTATAAGATAGTCCCGTATCAACCAACGCAGATATTTTGGAACATTTTATATATTTACATAAAAATTAGTTTTCAATATAAAAAGAGTCAAAGAATACCTATATATTTCATGAACGACTTTATAATATAGATTTTTTATATAAAATATGTAAAATGAAAAACTTTTTTAATAAGCAAACATCATTGAACAGACTTTAATAAAGTGTATTAAATTATTTTTTATATTTTAAACATTTTTTAAATGTGACACTTTCATGTATAAAAATATATTTCACAATATACGCACTTTTTTCGAGTTTATTTGAAGTGTAAAAAGATTCGATTCCTATAATACGTCGATGATAAGATCTCTTTCAGCATTTTTCATAATGACTAGGACTTAATCTTTTGTAATAGACGCGTTCTTTTGAAATACGCGATAAGAGATTATTGGTTCAGAATTAGTAATATCTTTATCGTAATCAATCTTTCTTTTTTACGCCTACGGACTTTTTATCTCTTCCTATACATATACAGGATGTCCCATTTCAAAATGCACATCTATAAATATTTTTTTATTAATTATCTAGTATAAGTAATACATGGAGAAAAACGGAGTCAGTTTTTTTTAATAAATATTATAGTTGCCGATTAAAAATTTCAATGAGGCTATAAACAATAAAAAATAAAATTAATATTTAACTTTTTTCTATTAGAAATAATTGCCACAAACACATTGCCGCTTATTTCAATACGTTCAGTTTTTACGGAGATACATTTTTTTTTTTTAATTTTAATATCCGACGGAACTATGTCCGCCAGAGTGGAGGTAATGCTGACGTCACAAGCGCCGGTTGTGTATTTACAGTGTATTCGCTGTGTTATTATAGTGAGCTGTGATATCGGCGCTCGTGACGTCAGTGACGTTGCGTTGCAAGTAAGCAAAAATGGTGGCGTGGTCTATTATAGCCAAATATAAAAACTGATTGTAAGGCCATTTTAAGTGCTAGACATAAAAATCGAACGGTATTATTTAAGTTAGGCATAGCTCGTTCCGATAAACATATACAAAAATATCGTTTATAGACTCATTCTGTATCAAAAAATAATATCAGTTTTAACATGACATATTGTCGATTGAATAACAATCCCCATTATAATTTTTTTAATACGCAATTTTTACTATATTCGTAAATATTATTTACACAATTTATTCAACGAATTATTTGTTAAATGCTATACAAATTATTTCATTTCAATAGTTAAAACAATTTTCTATTTGATACTTAAATTTTTATTAAAAGACAATACAATAAATACTACGATTGTGTAAAATTAAATAACGAATAGTATCTATATTTTTTATTGGAATAATAAATTAAACTATGTCAATAATAAAGATTTCGATCCTGGGGCCATATTCTCGAGTTGACTCGAGAATATGTCGATTCGAGTTTTTTATTTGAGATTTTAAATCTCACATACCCAGGAGCAGTTGAGATTTTTCATTCGACATTTCTAGAAAAAAGTCGCATCAGATTTGAGAATACGCTATAAAGGTATACATCATTTACACAATCAAGATTCTAGTAAATAACTTAGTGACTTTTAGTTTTAGTTTAGTAATCTCGAATGAGAAAAAATCGAACGAACTTTTTTTTCTATAGAAATGTCGAATTGACTGCGCCTGAGCATGCGAGATTTAAAATCTATCAGGTCAGTCCATAAGTTCGTGCGTATTAATAGCATGCATGGAATTCACTATGACTTATTTACTAAACCAATACAATTTTGAACCTGTCGAAACTTGTCATCGTTTGACTAACATATTATTCAGTTCATCACCAACTTTCGTAAATATCGAACGCATTTTAGTACCCATATAAGATGAATATAGATAATCAGTACAAACGTGCTATGCTACATTTTTTATTTTCGTGTGGTGAATCTGCCAGATCTGCAGGGATAAAAATTAATAGTGTACATGGTGAACACACTATTAGTGTAAGGACTGCCCAGAAATGGTTTAAAAAATTTTATGTTGGAGAAAGCAGCATTGATGATGAACCCCGTTCAGGACGGCCTGTTAATTTTGATGATGGCATTATTCGAATTCTTGTGGAGTCAGAGCTACAATTAACAGTGGATCAGATCGCAGAAAGGATGAATTTATCTCATGGAACAATCTTTCGTCATTTAAAGAAGATTGGGAAAGTATCCAAGCTTGGAAAGTGGATACCGCATGAGTTGAGTGTTGTTTCATCATGGTAACGCTAGACCGCATACGACTCGATCAACGCTCAAAAAGTTAATGAATTTTATTGGGAGCTTTTGCCACATCCTGTTTACTCCCCAGATATTGCCCCAACTGATTTTCACTTATTTCGTGTCATACAAATTTTTTTACTGGGAAAAAAATTAAATTCTAAACAGGATGTATTTAATGAACTTTCAAGTCTTTTTGAATCAAAACCAGAGTCTTTCTACAGCAATTGAATAAAAAAGCTACCTGTAAGATGGCGAGACATTGTAGATAATGGAGGAAAATATATAATTGATTAAAATATTAAATTGTGTGTTTTTATATTATTTAAAAATTTACCAAAAAATACGCACGAACTTATGGACTGACCTGATAGAATGAAAAACTCAAATTGACATATTCTCGAGTGAGCTCAAGAATAGAGGTCATAGAGGTCCTGTACGTAAAAATTACTATTCATATTGTAACTTTAGTAACACGTGGCCTATATAGCAAGAATTACATTATTTTGGACCGTTTTAAGAATACTACGAGTATGCCAAATAGTAATCTTTCTTTAAAAATTGAGTTATTGTTATGAAATATTTTCCCATTGTATAAAAAGTCCATCACCGCGTCTTGTACATTTTCTCAGTAACTACTCAACGGATTTTACTCCGATTTTCACTAATGGATAGAGTGTTTCACGAGGAAAGTTTAGGTGTACCTATAATTTGTATTTTCATGAAGTCGGATAATTTTTTTCGCGAACGTGTATAGTTTATTTACAGATCGAGTAGTACCGAGTCCAATATGCTAGATAAATATAATTTATTTAACTTTAATGCAGTAGAAAATCAATTATGTTAAAAAGCGATAACGTTATATTATAAACAAAGAAAATTTATTAAACGCCCGTTTATATATTGTACTTGATACTAATTCTTTAATATAATAGCTCCCGACCTCTATAAAAATTTAACGACCAATTCATTAGATGTATTCACATAAACATGTACATACATATGTATAAAGGAAAAGAAGCAAAACGTTTCAGGAATGGGAGGGTATGTTGACAGTGATTGTTACAAGGTTTATCTAAAAATGATGGATGTTTGCTGCTCAGGTAGAGATATTTATCTTGTGTGATTTATAACGGAATCCTTTAAGTTTAGATTGTAGCATATATAAAGAGGAATTCCAGGGTCGATATTGTAAACTCAAAGCATAGATGGATGGATGTGTATAAATAAGAAAATTCTTATGGAATTGTGTATGGAAATATTGGAAAAGTTGTAAATCTTTAAAAAAATAATTATGTTTATTTTTACTGAAATGTATTGTATAATAAAGTATAGTTAATATGAAAGAAAATTCTACAAATATAGTCGAAATCATTTATAACGACATCGAGAGGATCAGTCATTCAGTCATATTAGTCCGTAAAAGCCGATAGTCATACAAACCGGTAAATTATATGGGATTCAGTTGGGATTTTTATTTTGAGTTGTTAAAACCGATATGTTGTATTAACCGATATCGTTATAACCGGTTTCGACTATGCTTGTGACAAAAGAAATGTATAAAACCATATAAAAATAATAGCGACCAGTGAAGCTACCAGAAAAAAATCGGGAGGTTAATTATTATTTTTTGTAATTATTTTTTAATGTATTATAATATTAACAGTTATAAATTTAAATAATGTACAGTGGTGCCTCGCATAACGAACGACGCGCACAACGAACTTTCTATTCGTTCATTGCGCGATTCGCTCAACGAACCTAGCTTCGCACAACGAACTGCATCGTGTTTAATTTTGCCGCCCGAACGCTCCTACGTATCACGAAGTCGCTTCCAAAATCGCACGCAGTCGATGCTCAAACTTGCATGAACATGCATCAACGCGTGTCAGTCGTGTTTTTCTGTGCTTAACTCACACACCTGTTTGTTTTAATAAATGTAATTTTGTGTGTCTATATTATGAGTTCTAAAAAAAGCTGGAAGGTGATTTCTGTTGAAATGAAACAAGAAATAATTAGAAAGAGGATTTGACCCTGCAAGTCTAGTAGACTCTCCTAAATCTGATTCTGACTAAAAAATAAAAAAACGTGTGTAAAATCTTTTTTATGTTACAGTACCATATTTTATGCTACAGAACGAATTAAAATTTTTAACATGTATTGTTATGGGAAAACTCGTTTCACATAACGAACTTTTCGCATAACGAATTTGCTCCCGGAACGAATTAAGTTCGTTATGCGAGGCACCACTGTATATTGATAAATTGGGGGAAGGGTCTAAGCTCTATATTTTGCCCTTTGAGTGCGCCACTGCTAACGACCAGGCGTTTTTTTCATTAAACACGAGTGTTTTTTAAAGACTTTCTAGCTGATTCTTTTCAAAATAACGAATTTTCAGAAAAAATGTTTTAAGCAAAAGTTTCATGGTTTTGAGGGCGCTAAAAGTTGATACTATGAAGTAACCTTAAAAAGATCTTCATGATAGTTTGGAAGATTTTTTCTAAAAATGTTCTTATGATATGGAATAAACCAAATAAAAATTTCTGGATTTTCAATAATTTTTTACTCGGAAACTTTCAACTTTTAAAGATAATTGCAAGAAGCAAAACTATTTTTTTGAAATTTCATAATTTTTTCTTTATAAAAATGAGTTGCATAAAAAAATAATTAATAAAAAACAATTCTCCGAGAATCCTTCTTAGTTCTAAATACATTTTCAAATTTGTGATTTATCTTAAAAATTGATAGTTTTCGAGTAAAAAATTATTGAAAATCCAGAAATTTCTCTTTGGTTTACTACATATCATAAAAATTGACATATTCAGAAAAAAATATTCAGACAAAAGTAACAAGTAACAAGTATGTGACAAAAAATATGTTTAGATTTGAAAGAGACAAGCTGAACCTAAAAACCAATTGATTCGAAGGTCAAAATTCGTTATTTTGGAAATAATTCGTAGAAATAAAAAACGGTAAAGTTTATAAAATGTAATACGTAAGTTTATTTTGTATTAACGAGAGTGCTTTAAATTTTTAAGAGATTGCTTCAATTTTCACGAGACTGTCCCTTTTAAAATTCGAGAACGAGATAAAACGAGACACCGTACTCTCGTCACATATTCTCCCCTATATTATTTTTCTTTTATCAAATTTACATCACATTCCATAAAGAAATTGCTTCAATTTTCACGAGATCGAGATAAGACTTTCCCTTTTAAAATTTGAGAACGAGATGAGACGAGACACCTCACTCTCGTCGCATATTCAACCCTATAATATTTTATTTTATCAAATTTACATCACATTCCCTAATTATTTAACAGAATAAGCAAGGAATGTGAAGAAAACCCACACCGTAAGTAATGTGTGTGTTCATATATATACAAACACACGGAAACGAGCAAGCCCGCGGCGTACAACTCGAGAAAAGAAAAAACAACAATTCTTATGCAAACAATGGAAGCCTGTTGAATTGATATTGAAGTTTTTGTTTAAACTTGTTGAATTCCACAGAGATTAATTTTTTTTCGTGTGGATGTTTTGTGCTTGTACAAACAGAATGATTTGATTGTGGAGTTAGCTTGACTTCGTTGTCTATTTTGATATGTTAAACCGGAATGTGCTGGTAAAAATTAATTTTACTTTGTTATACTGTGGAGAAAGTTTGAAGTAAAAATTAATAAATAATCTTTCAGACATAACTTTTTTGTGAAGGAATTTAATAATTGTGGGTAGAGGAAGGGGAGATCGGAACATGGGGTAAGACTTTATTTTTAACTTCCCAATAATTATTGTAGTCATTCCGAAAATCATAATAAAAATTGTCAACATATTTTTATGTTTCAAGGTCACTATAGTATATTTACACTAACATTTCTGAAGAAGACATAAAAGTCAAAATGACAACGTGGATAACAGTCCAAAAACCTATCCCTCTCAAACTATGAATCAGTGAATAGTCACTGATAATTAGTGACTACAGACTACTCTGCACTATGAAATAGTGATAAGTAAATAATCAGTGGATAGTCACTGAGCAAATTAATGGATAGTCACTGAATAAATCAGTGGATCGTTGTTAATATTGCCAAAATCACTAATTGATCAGTAAGAACTGGTATAGACCACTGATTTTCAGTGACTGTTACGTTCATTGAAGGAATCAGTAGAATTCTCAATTAATCATTTTAAGATAAAAAGAACTAAGTACATACAAAAATCAATAGTTTCTGAGAAGAATACGTGTCTAGCATCCCCCCACCCCATTGATAGAGGTAGTTTGATTTAATTTTAAAATAAAATGTATATTGTGCATATTGCATATGTACATAATAGATAGTTCGTTTGTTTCTTTTTCCAAATTAATGCCGAAAAGCACAAATAATTTTTTTTCTATTCAAATAAAAAAATTCTCGCCAAAACGTCCATTAAATGTCACGTGGTATATAGTGACGTCAGTTGCTATTCATCGAGTATTTCGACTTGTTATATATTTTTTAGGTCATACCATTAACGTATGTGCCAGACGCATTTGTAATCACGTGACAAACAGGTTAATTATTTTAAATTAGGTTTATTATAAAAATACTAACTTATACGTAAAAAATTAAAATTTAATATTATAGCTATATATACTATACTTTTTATAACATTTTAAAACTAGGATTAACTAAATATGGAATCATTTGTTTGAGTTCATCTCTTAATCGTTCTAGCATTTTTAATTTGTTAATTAAAGTTAAGAATATACATATCATTATTATACCAACCTATAAAAATAAATGTTCCTAATTATAATTAAAATATAAATACGCATTAGATTAACAAATTCTACGCTAATTTTCTTCATCAGTGTCATTAAGAGGCAAATGAAATTAAACGCGCGCGTTACAGTTTACATTAAATAAAACCAGAATCTGCTTAATTATATACGGTTGGTACGCCCGCTTTCCAGTAGTTGGCTACCTATATTGTCACATGGATTTTAATAATGTTGGCAGCAATGCTTTGTAAACACGTCAAAATAACTGTAGTATTAATGTACAGTGGCGTACTATTTGTAAAATTATTTACTCATTTTTTTAATATCGAGGTAATTACTTCCTTTTGGAAATAATTGAAACAAAATCAACACATATTAATATTAAAAAAAAATAAGAAAAAATTTATCAAAACCCACACGCGTGGGTGTTGCCGCACAACCCACTCTACACAACTCAAAAAATACCCTTGTCAGTCGATTCGTGAATCAATCCCAACGACGTACATGAAGCCATATATGAAAAAAATTGAGGGGGGGGGTCCTCACAGAAATATTTCTAAAATAGGTTAAACTAGAACCACAGATCTACCATTTAGCGAAAACCCAAGGTCTCTAGGCAGCAGTCAGGGGGCCGGGATCTCGCGGTAGAAGACAACATGGGTGGTTTAGAATTTTAGAACATAACTATTTATAATTTTCCAGCATGGGTCTAATTCATGAAAATATCTTATTTTTCTTCTTTAAGATATTTATATACATAGATAGAACATATTTTATAGCATTTATTTTTTGAAGTTATACTTCTCTTGGCGCGCTCAAGGTAAAATTTTAATAATGAAATGGCAAAGATGCGCGCGCACGATGCAATGAAAATAACTTCATGAAGTAAGGCTAGGTAGATAATACAGATTTCTGTTATGATAGTCTGTAAACAGGTTATTAGTTTTGCATTTACACGCTAGATGTTACTACGCCAAAGAAGTATAACTTCGAACGCGCATACACAAGTATACACATCCACTTTTTTAAACAAATCAAAAAGAGCTCGCAATAAAACAAAAGTCACCTGAGTACTGAACTATCATAATAAAAAAGTAAGAAAAAGGTGATTTTCCGCAATGTGTCAAACGCAAATGGTCGAGGAAATCCCGTAATAGCTGAGCAATTAAAATTATTATTCACACATCTGACGAGCCATAAAATCCACGTTTTTCATTATGATTAGAATTTAGTAGTATAATAAATGTAAATTATAATATGTATAATATTTAGTCAAATTTATAAATTTTCTACTACCTAAGCTCCATCCCTCTGGTTACACAATACACTATTTGTGTATAAAGATTATACATATGTGTATCTGTAAATTGCTTATAGATTGCCCCCCCCCCCCCTTTCCCTAAAATTTAATTTGGTTTTGTCACTGCTCGTGTGTAGTCATATCCAAAGTGTGAATGTTTCTTATGCGGTGTTTACACCGAAAAAAAAAAAAAAACAGAAACACGGTGTTTTTATGACTAAAAAGCAATAAACCCTATACATTTTTAAATACGAATTATTTTAAAGACACGATGTTCTGTTTAGTTTTTTCGGTGTAAACACCGCATAATACTATCGTTCTTTTGTTTTATCATAATTCTGAATTCAACAAAGTAAGTAGGTAGGTACGTAATAAAGTAATAAGTTACTGTTTAGTTATTAAAGATTCTCCAAGGCACTTCATAGAAAAAGAGTGTGCGAAGGTTCTGGAAGAATTCCATTGTCTGGAACATTTTGTTTCTGTAAGTGTCATTTATAATTGTTTTCTGTTTTTCTATAGTTCCTGAAAAACCATTTCTTGGGGTTTTTCATCTTTTCAATTTCACTTATAAGTGACGCGCAACTTCTATAACAATAGTATAAGATTTTTGTACAATTTAGTACTTATCTTAAGGTGTTGTTCATTTTGATGCAACTATTATTCTTTTTTTATATAAATGTCTTGACAGGTATACAAAATAACTAAAAGTATACATTTTCTACTGGGTGATGAAAAATTACCTTTTCGCAGATTTATTTTGTATATTCCATTATACGTTTTACCAACAATTTACTATAATTTATTCCTTCATGGCCCCAATAAGGTAATGGAGGGGGCTGACAGGGCGGCGAGTTATCAACCTTTTTTGTTGTTTAAAAAAATTAAGTTTCTTAGCAAAAGATAGGATTTTAGACAAGGGTCCCACCTAAAATCCTAGTCCGGGGGTCCACAATAGTATTTTCTATGTATTTTGAGGCACTGAATCCAAATTTGAGGTCAAAACAGCACCTTATTTGATTAGTTTTGAAAATCAGCCCGGAAAACATTTTCGATATTAAAAATTTAGTTTTTCAAGGTTATTTTAAAAATTTATCAAATAAGGTTCGATTTTGAAAATTTTAATTAAGCGCCTCAAAATACTTATAAATACAATAGTCTCCGAAAAAAATTTTTTTTTGTGTGGCTGCGTTATCAATCCAGAAAATTGACTTGTTTGCGGTGGATAGTTTTCTGCATAATTAGTTTATTTTCAAACTACCGTAATTTAGTAAAATTTTCCTTATCTATAATTCATGTATATAATCGACTGTGTTAAGAATAGACTGTAAGCTCTGTTTTAAGGTTTGCGCCTAGCACACTGTAAAAAAAGATTTGGTTTCGAAAAATGTTGTTTTTATTTTATATTCAGAACACATGTACCTACATTTAATGCAATATTTTACTTTGTTAGTTATTAAAAGTAAAAAAAAGTTTAATTTAATCTGAAAATTGAAATAGACAGAATGACAGAACGGTAAATAATAGTAACATGTACTAATTTGCTGTAATAGCAGAGCTAGTTTTTCATTATTTTGAATAAATTACACGTGAATATATTTGTTTTATAATTTTTATAGTATTTAAAAAGGTTGAAGTTTCGAATTATTCGTTTTTAAAACATCTCTATATAGCCAATTGTGTAGATTTTCAATAAATATAGCACTTTTGGCGAGTTCTCTCATTTACTGTGTTTTAAAAACTACATTTTTAATATCCAATTACTCAAAAACCATACGTCAAGTATTTTAAATAAAAATTAGTAAAATATATCCAAAAATAACATATTACAATTTTAGGCATACAAAAAATAGTAAAGTAGAATATGGTACGCCAATGGTTAATAAGATTCATTCACATATCATCTTAAATATCATTAATATCACAGTCCCGAAAACGTTTCCAACCTCTGAGATTATGAGTGTAAATAAATCATACATTTACTGTAAATTGTGTTCTAGTGAAACTCTCGGTAATAATGAACTGACGTCGTGTTGCGTCGTCTTAATGTTTGCACATCTGTTTTTCTTAACTACATTATCTACATACATAGGTTGTGTACAAAATAAAGTGTTTTCTACCCTCAAATTAATCATCTAATTATTATTTATTAAACATATTATCTATTAGAAAATACAGTTAAACCATGAAGTATATAATAAGGAATATGAACTATGTATCTCTGTAATACAATTTGTTCACTCAAAATATGACCCCCGAGCCGGGTGGTCTCTCGTGTTCGAGTCAGTGCGCTGTAGTTGACTGCGCAAACGTATGGCTGTGTGCGTACCCCACCTCATAATATACCAATTATATACTCATAATATAACCAGTAAGCGGCCGCGCGGGAATACGTCTTCCTTCTTCATGCTGCGTACAAAGTAAATTTCTTACTTCTGCGCAGAATATCGAAAAATGCGGACCGCCTCCTCTAGCTTCCGTTTTTTGACCTACCCCTTTATTGTATCTTCATGTTATATAGTAACATATAACATGTAAGAATTTTATGATTCTTATTTGATATAATTATTTAATAACAATTTGTTGCGGCGGAGATTTAATTTTAACCTTACAGAAACTAACCTATGGGTCAGTCCGCGGTGACGGGTGAGACATTTCAACTCAGATTGGAGTTCATAATTTCTAAATAATACTAGTTAATAACATGGTTTTACCATTTTTCTGTAGATCTTAATGTAATACATGTAGGTATATTGAAAGAATAACAGGTCTACGGTTATTTTACAAAAAAAATGTCAGCGTTCAAAGTCCTGTGACAGGTGTGACGCCAACTATTGCAAGTCTTGCAACCTCTATTCAAAATCTCAAAAGTTTAGCGAAAATATTGAAGTTACTTTATAATAATCATACTTTAACATGTTACGAATAAATTATTTTTTAGTAACACAAGAGCATCAGGTAAATACGTAATCTATTTAACTGGTTATTACTCAACAAATGTTGTGACGGGTGTGACACGTTGAATAAAAGGATACAATAACAGTACTATTTGTGTGTTTAATTGCTTATTGATATTATTAACTAATACTTATAACGATTATTTATCAAATACATCAATAGACTCATTAAATTTATAATAAATGCGGTCAAACGTCACGTTTGATATGAAATTGTCAAAGACTTAATAGTTTGCCACGATCGTCACTTATTCTTAAGTAAGTTATTGTGATTTCACCTTATTTGTTGTCGTTTTTGAAATTTTTTGAAATATTTTGAAAATTAACTAACATTTTTCTAATTTTCTTTTGGTTTATGAAAATTGATGTTAAATAGCACGTTAATTTTATATTTTAATATTCATTTTCGTAAAATATTTTTTTAACTATCTGGTATCGATTACCGCGGACTGACCCCTGTTTAAAACTATTTAAACTCAATAGATACCCGAACCAAGGACAGTTAACTGCATACTATTACATAGACTCTTTTTTGACTAACTATATACATGATTTTTGACAATAGTGACGTAATGCCCGTATATTCCTCAGTTTAACCGAAAATCTCCCGTGATTTCACCATATGTGTTCATTTAGAAATCAAAATATTTTCATTTTTAGAGTTCCGTATCTCAAAATGGGAAAAACGGGACTCTTATAGGATCATTTTGTTATTTTTGATTGACTATTGCCCGGTTTCACCACCTAAACGTATTTGTGTTTTTTTACAAAATTTACTTATACAATTTTCAATAGATTACATAATTTGCAATTTAATCGCACAAAAATATATGAGTACTTTAAACGAAGAGTACTTCTTTATCTAGCAAATTAGTTTCAAAATATCTGTAAAATTGTTTGGTACATGAAGAAATGATTTAAATATTTTAATAATCAAATTGGTGGAGCCTACTGAGTCTGTCATTTGCGAATTTGAAAAAAAAGTGAACGATCACTTATGGAGTTTACTGTACGTTGCAGTAGACTTAGATATTTATTATATAGACATTTTTTTCCATACTAAATATAATTTGTTAGGTTATATATGAATTTGAGTGAGGTTACAGATAAAAACGCAATCCATAGATTGGCATAGATAGTATAACAAGATTTGATAAAGAAAGTTTATTGTTACTATTAGTTTTAAAAGAAGAAAAAAATCTTGATTATATCCTAAATAAAGTATTGTATTATTGCACCTATCTATATCTGGAATTTATGAAAATATTTTATTCGATTCTTTTAAGAAGTAAAAACATTGTATTTAATTGACAACTTTTATCGTTACATCTTCTTCGATGTAACGAAAAACTTATTCAAGCAATGGTGACTTTTTTTGGTCAATCAAGGGAATTCACAAGTTTGGCTATGTCCTTTTTTGTT
This sequence comes from Sialis lutaria, assembly GCA_949319165.1. Lineage (NCBI taxonomy): Eukaryota > Metazoa > Arthropoda > Insecta > Megaloptera > Sialidae > Sialis > Sialis lutaria. Next base: position 5,783,130 of record OX439233.1, on the reverse strand, counting down.
TTACACAAAAAATACTTATTTTGTAGAATAAATATAGTAGAAGAATACTTCATAATTAAAAATAATAATGTTGATATACAATTAATATTGCTTTATGACAATTTTAGTAACTAATAGAGGTATTATTAGTTTGTGAAAAAAAATTGAAAATTTGTTGTTATCAAAATTAGATTTTTACTTATAAATACGTATAAGAAAGTCAGACACATGGTGATTACATAACATCAATTTACATAATATGTGTAAGTGAATCAGTATTCAACTTAAATTTATTTTATTTTAGTAAATCTAGTTTAATTTCTATTTTACATACAAGCTATTGTACTATTTATTTTGAATATGAATATGTATTTAGTATATACGTACTATTATAGTATATAGTATATGTGTAATTATACATACATATGTATATGTATAATAAGCATATGCATATTAACTCTTACTATAATACAATATGTACATAGATTATGTAGATGTAACAGTTTATAATTCACAAACATGACTTCACATTTGATGAAGGATTTAGTTAAAATAATACTTGGAAAAGATGATTGACATAAAAATATTTTATGTTTATGTCAACGTAACGTGTAATATATTTATTTCAGAGAGTTTATTTTTAATTTCTATATTTAATATGTATCGGTATTTTTAAATTAACTTTTATGCGGAATAGAATTGAAAGTATACTATTCTTGCTGTTAAATACTAATTTAGTAACCCTAATTCTGTTTAACTTTTAACACGATTTTGAAATAACACGGTAAATAAAATATAATTTTTTACACGTATTGATTTGATATTACACGATTCATTTTTTTTATCCTGCTTTTAATTTTGAACAAAAGTTTACGTTTTTAGATTTAGCGAATTACCTTATGTATTTCTTTTTTTTCATAATAAAAAAATGTTTTATTTGTAAAAATGTACTTTTACATTTTTTGAGTCTTTGGAACCAATCTGCAGTTTTTTTTGTTTATAAAAATCATATTTACATGGTTGTATGTATACCTCTATAAACGGGGTCTATTTGGTCCCTTTGGAGATTTTCAAGGCAGTCAAAAAAATATATTTTGGTAAATCTGGGTGCTAGAGAAGTAAAATTATGCCTAAAAAAGTTTGAGATATACTGCTCGAAGATATAAAAAACGTATGGCACTTTATTTTTATTTTGATGCTTCACCGATTTACAACACTTTTTATATAATTTTTACATTTAATAGTAAAAATGAATTACTTAGTTTTCAAAATATTTTCATGTACGAGTATAATGCCCGATTTCTTCTGTCCACTTTACCAGTTCGTTTGGTGGTACCTATAAGTTACACCATCAAAATTCATTTTATCAACATAACATGCACAGTTATAGCATATATAACTTGCATCACTTCTGAGACCAACCAGTGTTACCAGCCTATTTATCTTGATAGGCTAGTTAAGTAGCGAAAAACAACGTAAATTGGGACAAGTTACCATAAGCACACTATTTAAACTAACAGCAGCAAGTTGACGCTTTAGCTGACAGGTACTGTTTAACGCATGCGCAGAATGCTTACATTTAAGCATGATCTGTCATTCTATAATGGTTGCCACATATGTTTTTTATGTCAATATTCAAAATTTTCTACATAGTCGAGTTTTTTTGATTTTGAAGTAAATTGAAAACAGTTCCATGCCCAATTTTGTATATTAAAATGATTTTTTCAAAAGGGTAAGTTTTAAATGCCATTATTATAATTAAATTAGCATATTACTTATGTATCCGTAATGCATGCTTGAAATATTATAATATAAATATACAGGGTGATTCAGCACTGTCGTGCCAAACTCGAACACTAGATTGAAAATAATATTTTAAGCAAAAAACTCCCAATAAACATGTGTCCGGAAATTATTCCTTAGGGAACTACAGGCTTCCAAAGATTTTACTAAAAATGAGTTTTAATTTAATATCTAGAGAACCCTTTGTGATAGAATTATGAAATTGAGTATTTGGTTTAGTAATAATATGTGTTATCGATTTCTAATATTAACCAATTATATTTTAGGCCAGGGCTGTATGGGGCCAGTGGGCCCATCGATTTTGATCTAGTAATTGTTTGTTCCTTAATTTTTTTCCTGAGCTGGTACTTTTATAAGATTATATGACACAAAATACACAAAAACATACTTTGCTTGTTTATCATAGGATGAACCGTTTTCGAGAAATATCGATGGAAAAGAAAGCATGCAGAATTAACCTTAATACGGATGCTTGAAATAATAAAAAATAAATTTATATTCTTATTTCATGATAAAAAATAAGACAAAAAGTTAATATAAAAATACTTCCGAAAATGCATCCATATCAACAAATAGCCATTTTTAGTTTGTTTTTTAGTCATGTTAATAAAGTACATGTAACAGTAATAGAACTGACTATAGATCTTAGAGGATTCATATTAGGAGGTTTATTTATATAAACTTTATTCTTACCTTAAATCATAGAAAAAGAATATAAATTTATTTTTTATAATTTCAAGCATCCGTATTAAGGTTAATTCTGCATGCTTTCTTTTCCATCGATATTTCTCGAAAACGGTTCATCCTATGATAAACAAGCAAAGTATGTTTTTGTGTATTTTGTGTCATATAATCTTATAAAAGTACCAACTCAGGAAAAAAATTAAGGAACAAACAATTACTAGATCAAAATCGATGGGCCCACTGGCTTCATACAGCCCTGGCCTAAAATATAATTGGTTAATAGTAGAAATCGATAACACATATTATTACTAAACTAAATACTAAATTTCATAATTTTATCACAAAGGGTTCTCTAGATATTAAATTAAAACTCATTTTTAGTAAAATCTTTGGAAGCCTGTAGTTCCCTAAGGAATAATTTTCGGAGACATGTTTATTGGGAGTTTTTTGCTTAAAATATTTTTTTCAATCTAGTGTTCAAGTTTGGCACGACAGTGCTGAATCACCCTGTATATCATTTAGTTTTAATAGGAATAAGAATGAATTTAGTGTCATCAGAAGAGTTCCTTCATATAATAATAATGAAAGTTCAAACAACGTTAAAAAAGAAACAGCACTTTTCAATCGGCCTGAAATAAATATATAACTTTGTCGCGAGGAAATTTTTATCGGAAGGAAATAATTTATTATTCGAAGGTAAGATTAATTAATATTATATTATATATTTATGATAGATGTATTAAAACAAATGCAACATAATTAATAAGATTTATTTAAAAAAAATAATCTAAATAAAATTACATAATTAACGTGTTATTATGTTAACAGATTATAATTTTATAAAATAATTTGTTGAGTTTGATATATGTATTATTAACAATTATAATAATTCAACTGTTTTGTATGTATTATGTTATTACTTATGTGTGTGTATTTTTTAGGAGCTACCGTAGAACAGTCAAGCAAAATCATGGTTAACATAACGTCATATGCTGGTGTATTGATTTCAATTATTTGTGTATTATACATGTGACATCTGGAAAAAATAAAAGTTTCATTTTAATAATGTATTTAATTTTATTTAGTTTTATGTTAAAAATGAATATGTATATGGTCTCCGTAATAAAAGAATCGAGAAAAATTTGTACGTACCAGTGCATATTTTTATCATTGCAGTACAACACTTTAGTCGAATGAATTATTGCCTAGTACAAATCACAGTTTGAAGGCATTTTCTTATTTAATTATCAATTTCAGTTTTATAAAATACTTGACAGGCATACATTTCAATCTAAAATTTATGAATTTGTTTTTATTATAAAGAAATGTGGATTGATGTAACTTTTATACTTACATTGTAGTGTGTTCAATGATATTTGTTTTGTTATGTGCAATAAATTGTATATTTGAGTGATAATCTCTCTTTTTTTTTGATGTAAAGAATTGAAGTCAGTTTTTTGTTTACAATGATAATTAAAATAATGTCAGTCAAGAAACGTCATTTCCAAAAGTTGTAAAGTTCATTGCCTTTTTTATTCCTTGTAAATATTTAGTTCTTGTTATACTTTTTGTGTGTTTTACCATATTATTAAATACATACATGTACAATATATTTCAAATATAATACATAACCAATATCTTTTTAAATTTGACAACCAGTGTATCCAACCCCGAAACTGGAAATATACTTAAAAAAACTAGACATAAGACCAGTACCAACTTTAAGTAAACATAAAAACATGTAATTAGTCAATAGCCGGAGATAAACTACATTTATCCATTCGATAAAGACCAGGTATCATAGAAGGTACCAGGTTTCTAGAAGAAATCGGGCATAAGTTTAGTAAATAAAATATCAAAAAGATTTACAGAGAATCAAATATAAACGTACATTGAAAATATGTTCTCTTTCTTTACATTAAAGAAACATTGCCTTTGTGTGTATAACAAAGTACTTTATATTATTTAAGTGTATGCGAATATGTTATACTCGGAAACAATTATTGTTGTCGTTATAAATATGTTGACTTTTATTCAAATCTATGTTTTTATTTTAATAAGGGATTGACACCGTTCTGGAATGCGTTAAGTGCAAAGTATGTTATTTTTTTTAATTACTTTTCTATAATTCTTATGAACCTATGTTACTAATAAGACAATTACCTCTTTATTAAATCAATTAAATTACCAAAATTAGCAAATATAGTTTATTTTTTAAATTATAGCCCTTTATTTTGTTTTTTCTCCAGTACCTAATGGACAAAGTAAAACCAGTAATGAACATTTACTAATGATTATAAAATGATAAGTAACACATAGTTTTAAAATAAGAAATCGTAAAATTTAAAACAATATAAAGCATTTATATAAGAAAATACACTTTTCTTGATAGTGTGCCGAACTGAGATAATTATTAGTCCACTGTTTTAAACAAAATGATCAATTATCATCAAATCAGCTGTAAGTTAAATGTATATATAGTCTATTTAATTTAAGTTTGCAGTGGTGGGCGGGGATTAGACGGTACGATTCACAAAGGAACTATTTTATAGCTAACGGAAAAGTATTTTCAATAGAAAGTTATTAAATCTTAAACCTTTCAGTGAATTTTTTTCAAACTTTCACTGTATTTAGATTCATCCTTCATACAAAGTATAGGCTAAAATTTATTTTCAACATATTTATAGTATTTATGCTGTGATTTTTTTGTTTGGCAAAAAGGGAAATAACTCGCATTTTAATTTATTACTGATTGTTGTAAATACTCAATAGTGTTTTTTTTCTTGACGTCAGACGTGTAATTTTTTTAAAACCACGTGATTTTTGGCATATCTGAACTGTCATATAACTTTTAATGGAATTTACAAGAAATTAAACTCACCTTTGTGTCATAAATATTAGTTTTCTTATATCCTAATGTCAACTGTATATATATACACACATTTGTAAAATAACTAATCTGACAGTTTGAATTTAATTGCAATTATTTCCAAGGCAACATGATGTATTGCATTAGTGAAAATTGTGTTATTGTGAATTTATCTGGCGTTTTGACCAATCAGGAGCGCGAATTATACTTCCTATGCTAGCTACCGCTGCAAACTTAAATGAAATAGATAGATAATTATCCAGTAATGGCAATATACAGGCTGGTCCAGTTTGGGATACAGAAATTTTAGGAGCTGATTCCCTGACTCATTGTGAGTAAGAAATTGTGCGGAAAGTGGGGGTCTATCTTTAACACCCTTTGAGTTACAGGGTGTTTAAAAATTTTTCTTCAGAGTATTTCTTACAACAAAGATTATCTCATAACTTCTAAAGTAACGTATCTAGAGCAATCAAAATGAGCCAGTTTCATAGGTAATTAACTAACATATTTTTCAGTATTACAGTTATTGCTATCCGTATTTTTATTTCCGAGTTATAGCTCATCAAAGTCGAAAAATATATTTTTTTGTTGAAATTTTTTATGAAAAAGACATTATTCTCCAAAAGTACCCCTAACATGTAGTATTTTTTTATCATTATTTTGGTACATCATAATGTTACCTACAAATTCACTACACAAAGTTTGGACGTGGGTCTTATAGTTTTCCAGTTATTAATTAATCCCCAAAGTTACTATTTTGCTACCTGCCCTATTAAATGAAACAGTCAATTTTATTTGTTTATAACTACATTATTTTATTATTTATTATTATTTACCATAAAAATAATTATTTTCCGGAAAAACTGTAAGACCCACGTCCAAACTTTGTAGAGTGAATTTGTTGGTCACATTATGCCGTACCAAAATAATGATAAAAAATACTACATGTTAGGGATACTTTTGGAGAAAAATGTCATTTTCATAAAAAATTTCAACAAAAAAATATATTTTTCGACTTTGATGAGCTATAACTCGGAAATAAAGATACGGATAGCAATAACCTTAATACTGAAAAATATGTTAGTTAATTACCTATTTGGGCTGTACGTTGATATATGAGTGAGTGAGTGAGTGAGTGAATGGTTAAGGACAAACTCTTTTATAGATATAGATTAGGTAGGTATATCAGTGTAAATGTAAACGTGTATTTTAGTTTTTATTTTTTATTATGTCAGAATGTATTTTATTGCTTTTCTTTCAGTAAATTAAATACATTTTTTAATAATATTTTTTCTCATTTTTTTCTCGATATGCTCACGCCCCCCTAGGGGGGCGCGCCCCAAAGGTTGGGAATCGCTGGATTAAGAATTTTTTAGTAAAAATGGATTGTATTCGACATCCTGAATAATATATAGGTTCACATTTCTATTTTCTTCTATTGTTCATAGATATTGTTACAAATAAAACTACGTGCATACAAACGGTAAGATGCTTCTTTTGATATCAAAGAATTGCTATCAAAAGGACAGACATATGTTTCTTTCGATCCAACATCATTGTCAATTGTAAAAGGATGTATTTATTACTAGCTGTTTTCCGCGACTTTGTCCGCGTCATTATTTATGGTCAATGTGGAATATAGGTTATGCTTCACTGGTCAACAAAAAATACCTTTGTAATGTAACAGAGATCTGAATTGGTAATTTAGAAGGCTTTTGGCATGCCGAAACCGAATTTGTTGCCCAATTGGTGTCATCACGTCAGGGTTTTGAGATATTCTAACCTAAAAGATCAAAAAATGACTATATGGCAATGTTAAAGAATTTATTAATAGTTGGTAATTTTTTTCTAAAGTTTTCGGTCACGGTAAAAAATAGTATTATCTTTCCTTTTTAAAATGAGTTTTAACTTTTAACTGTACGATTTTTTAGCCGAAATGTACTATTGATATTTATATATGATATTTTTGTTAATAGAGTGTAGTATAGTATAAGACACAATGAACTTTACTACATATATATTTAAAGTAGTATATTTCGGTGAAGAAAAGTCCCACAGTGAAATGAAAAAAATCGTTTTAAAGAGAAAAATAGTACTATTTGGAATCATGAAAGAAACCTTCAGAAAAATTACCTAATTAGTAATAAATTCCCCAACTTTGCGAAAATTGGGGACTTTTAGGCTCGGATATCTAAAAAACCTGACGTGATTGAACCATTTGGGCAACGAATTCGGGTTCGGCATGACAAATACCTTCTCAATCACCTATTCAGATCTCTAGGATTTTTTTGTTGACCAGTGTATTGACGAGAGAACAGACTTTTTAGTTTTGCATTTGCACGATGGATGTCACTTAACTGACCTAACGTATCGTGCGTTCAAATATCACACACTCATTTTTCGTTTTATAAATTTTTCAGGATACAAAATAGCTTATATTCTTCTTAAGGATAAAAGCTACCTCCCTGCCAAATTTCATCAAGATCGGTTAAGTGATTTAGACAGAGAGATGCACTTTCACATTTATGATATTATAGTATGGATCAAGGTTAGTAAATGATTAGGTATGCTTACTTGCCTGTGACGTCACCACGAAGATATTTTCAACCTTCTTGATTTCAAATGATCGCCAACGCTGTCAAACTGTTATAATATAAATTTGATCGTGATTGATTTATTATTGTGTTCTGTGTTTGTGCTATTCATTTATTGCTATATTGAAGCTTCATACATGATATTAATTATATTAATTATAATTATATGTGATTTGTGTTTAATATTGTGACAGTTGAAATCATAGATAAATAAATGACATCAAGACGGTTGAAATGATCTTCATGGTGACGTCACAAATAAGCAAACCTAATCATTTACTAACCTTGAGTATGGATTTAAAATAAAATCCATTAAAATGTATGTAGGTGTAAGCTCCCCTTTACAGGGAGTGCTACTCTGCGGTACGTTTATGATTTAATAATATCTAAAGGCTATAATGAATTTATGGATACACCAGGGACACTGGCTTTCGTGCAAGCCATCATTATTCCTACATCTTCATGTGAATTTTGAAAAGATATCAAGGCAGATTTATTAAACTTTGTTTACATCAAATTATAATTAATGGTTTTGCGAGAGTTGTTGGAAGCCACTATAAGCGCCACGATTTATTTTAATTGTACAAAGTTGATAGGAGGGAAGTGCTCACTGTTTAGAATTTTCAACGTAGGTAATTGATTTAGATTGTTTCAATAAGGCGAATGTTATTAATTGTTAAGTTTAATTTTGTGTGTAATAGTACTACCTATGTATATATAAATTTATAGTAGAGAAGCAGTTCTCAAACTTATTTAGTTTGTTATTTGAAATTTGGTTAAACATACGGATTGAAAGAAACAAATAATTTAGATAAATTATCTAACAGTTTTTGTTTGTTATAAAAAAACTTCAAAAATCCTAAAACATTAAAAGTATATATATAATAAATTTTAACAGTTTTAATAGTTAGTCAGTTTTTTTTTCTTCAAACGTATTTGATTGCCTTATAGTACAGGCATTTGGTAGTTTTACCTGGAAAGTTTTCAGGGAGTTTTGAAAATTGGTAGTTTAATAGATTTTGATGTGCTCTTTCCGAATTCCAACTTTGCCACCTCGTATCTTTGCCGCTCGCGCCGCCATATTGGAAAAAGGGCACCTAAAAGTAGTTTTTTGACAATTTCTCCTCTCCAACTCATTTTACGATAAAAATATTTATATACAAAATTAAACTAGAAAAACTTTCCTACAATTTATGTAATTACAATTTTTTTTGTAAAATCAATAGTTTTGGCGTACGCGCGCCGCAAGCTATTATTCATCTACACATACACGTGTTTTGCGTATCAGGTTGCTCTGGAACCCAACTTTAATAAAAAAATGGATTACCTCTGATTTTTTTATACAGTTCAATTCTTTAGTATTCAAGGAACATTTTAAGACCAAAAAGAAAAAAATCGCTTTGGTGCTTTTTTAATAATTCATAAAACAAAAATACATAAATCGAGCACGGTCTTCTGGATGCCACCATTAATAAAAAATTTATCACTTAATTTATTATTTGTACAATCATTTGGTATTTTTACCTGGAAAGTTTTCCGGGAGTTTTGAAAATTGGTAGTTTAATAGATTTTGATGTGCTCTTTCCGAATTTCAACTTTGCCACCTCGTATCTTTGCCGCTCGCGCTGCCATATTGAAAAAATGGCGTCTAAATGAGTTGGAAAGAAGATATTGTCAAAAAAGGCGCCATTTTTTCAATATGGCGGTGCGAGCGGCAAAGATACGAGGTGGTAAATTAAAATTTTAGACTATTATCTATACATTGCTTTAATGATCGAATAACCTTAAGTCTGTTTTTTTCTATTTGAATGGCGTATCTCAAAGTCCATAGTATACTCTGTCAAACAAAAATTAAATCATTCAATTTGGTGCATTCTGTCAAAGTTATACTGAACATGCAAAAAAATATAAACAGCCAAATTGAGAACTCCCTTCTTTTTGAAGTCCATAGTGAAATTCTGTTGAAATTTGAATGGGACCACCTCGAGAGTATATTATTTCAAACAAAACAAAGTCTTCCAAATCGGTGCATATTTATCGTATTCCGTAGTTAAATGTATACTGTCAAATTTAGGACCTCCTCAATTTTTTTTAATCATTTAAAGTTACTACATATATTACTTGTTGAATTTTCAACACACCAAAAATCTTTGTGACAATCTATTCAGGTCTCGGCACAAATACTGATATTAGCATATATAATTTTTGTTAAGATAAGTCAAATTGCAATGTATACGTACGTATACATAATAATTTATAGCGTCTACAAAACACTAAAAATTTTCAAAATTGAATACCTATTTCGTCAGCACGTATTCTCTTATTTTTCCTGATTGAATCTCAGATCCTGCAGCTGTGACCTTCTCTTGTACATATAGAAACAAATTATATTAAATTTTCCAATTCGTTTTGAGTTCTACTCTATTCTATATACATTGTACTTATTTTAAAATATGGGATAATCCAGTTCAAGAAATGTAGTGCTTTTGAATAAGAAGGAAATATTTACTTAACTTCTAATGTATTCTAAAATTGCATGAAAAAACTACTATACCTGTAATGACGTATCCTGAAAACTTTTAGAAGGAGGGAGGGGAAGTAATATGAACATTCTCTAAACAAATTGACTTTAATATTAAAAAAAGTAAATGATATTTGTCTAAGAGGGACTAGTCTGGTACCCCCTCCCCTATTTGGCTGTACTATTGTTAGAATGCCTGCTTTTATGATTATGTAGGTATATTTTTAATGTATACGTTTAAAAAGAGCATCGTGCAGGATTCTGTGAAATATAAATCTGTTGCTGGATTAAGCAAAAATATGTAATGTATATAAAATGTATACCTACTATTTTTTAATTGTTTCATGTACATTATGTATACAAATACATGTATATACTTGTAATTTACTCGTGTTGTATTCGTTTTTTTTTATTAACATAAAAAAGAAAAGTATTTTTCTTCAAATTCACCTTGATAAGTATAAAACACAATCCTCACCGCGTCTCAGTAACTACTGATCTGATTTTGTTTCGGTTTTCATTAATTGATAGAGTGTTTCACGAGAAAGATTTTGGTGTATAATTTATGGATATTTTGTGTAAATTTCATTACGTCAGAGAGGTATTTAAATTTTAATTTCAATGGACATTTGAATTTTTATAAGATTGGTTCATGGACAAATACCACAAAAGTTTCAATATTGTTATTTTTGTTTCAGACAAAGTGCGTTATCTAACAACGGTTCGCCGTTCGACGGAGCAAGTAGCTGCTGTTCAGCTTATCACGCAGTTGGAAGCAGTTCACCGGGTTCTAGTCCGGGAAGTCCGCCTGAAGATGAAATAGACGTACCGCGATACCGAGTGGTACTCTTGGGCGAGTCAGGTGTCGGGAAAACCGCCCTCGTCAGCCAGTTTATGACCAGCGAGTATATGAACACGTATGATGCTAGTTTAGGTAAGTTTGTGATTTTAAATACAGTTGTACTTCCTTGAGTTGTAACTATTCGAATTATGTACATTTTCAACTACCTACCACCATTTTTAGGGTTCCGTAGAAAACTAAGAACCCTTATAGTTTCTCCATGTCCGTCCGTCTTCAAAAATTTTGAGATAATAAGATGAAATTTGGCATACGGTCGTAGATTAATGGCCCAAAAACAGAAATGATAAGATTTTTGAAAAAAAAAATTTTTTAGGCCCCCTAAAACGAAAAGTGTTTTAAAAAAAAAAATTTCACCTACCGCATTGAATGGGGTGTCGTTAGAAAGGTCTACTAAAATGCAATTAAAAATGTATCAGAACTTTTTGATTTTAACCCTTTAATCACGATGTATTTGCTCTCCAAAGTCGTTAAAAAAGCGTCCCTCCCCCCTCTATTTTCTAAACTATCAATTTAAAAAATCTGAAAAAATTCCAGAATGTAGCTTTTAATTAGTACTTTCACTGAAAGTTATTACAAACATTGTCAAAAATATTTTGGACCCCCCTTCTATAGACTGAAAAGTGAACTCTCATTTTTTCCCCACTTACCCCATTGAGTGGGGTGTCATTTAATAGGTCTCCTAAAATGCAATAAAAAATGTCACATAACTTTTTGATTTTAACCCTTCAGTCACGAAATATTTGCTTTTTAATGTCGCTGTCAGAGCGTCCCCCCTCCTCTATTTTCTAAACTATCGATTCATAAAATCTGAAAATTATAACGAACATTGTCAAAAATATTTTGGACCCCCCTTTCATAGATTGAAAAGTGAACTCACATTTTTTTCATTTACCCCATTGAGTGGGGTGTCATTTGATAGGTCTCCTAAAATGCAATAATAAAAGTCAAATGACTTTTTGATTTTAACCATTCGGTCACGAAAATTTTGAAAAAACTCTTTTTTTATAAATCGTAGTGAGAATGACTACGGAACCCTATCATGTGCGTGCCCAACACGCACTTGCCCGTTTTTTTAAGTCTCATCATGCTAACACACGATCGGTTTTTAACAGTTTTTCGATAAGTGGAAGTGAAGATGTTAAGCTGAAAATTTGGGGTACTATATATAAAATGTATATTTATGTCTGGTATTATAAAGGGGCTAGAAAATTTGCAAGCTAGCTAGTACTCACAAATGTGATTATTAATTTTTTGATAGTATCTATGGATTTGCTATGGAATTTAGAGCAGTGATACTTCAACGTATTGTAACACAGTTGGCGACTCTGACCGTATAAAATAATTTTCATTCATTCATTTCACCACTGTTTTAATACCGTTGGTGTTTACATACAACGCTTGCGCGAAAGTTGCCAAAATAGTCATCACAAAACTCCAAGAGAACTATCATATAAGTTTAACATCTCATTTGAGAGTGCTAGCTAGCTTGCAAAGCTAGGTCCTTTATGATACCGGACATTAGAGAGTTTCAGCTTTTAAAAATAATAATTTGAATCCACCCCACATGCGATTTTTGAATATATTAGAATTAGATAATAGTTTTTAAACTATTGTAATAAATAAATAAAGAACAAAAAAATACAAAATAAAAATTGAATACCCCGGTTAACCCATACCTCTTAGGTTAAATAACACTGGTCAACAAAAAAAATAACTGATATCTGAATAGGTGATTTAGAAGGTATTTGTCATGCTGAAATTGAATTCATTGCCCAAATGGTTCCATCACATCAGGTTTTTGAGATATCCGAACCTAAAAGTCCCAAAAATAACTTTTTTGCAATGTTGGGGAATTAATTACTAAGTAGGTGATTACTTTCTGAAGTTTTCTTTCATGATTACAAATAGTACTGTCTTTTCTCTTTAAAATGATTTTTTACATTTCACAGTGCGATTTTTCTTCACCGAAATATACTACTTTGAAGATATATGTAATATGTAGTAAAGTTCATGGTGTCTATAATACTACACTCTATTAACAAAAATAAACTAGTACATCTCGGCTAAAAAAATCGTACAGTAAAAAGTTAAAACTCATTTTAAAGAGGAAAGATAATACAATTTGTTACCGTGTCCGATAACTTGAGAAAAAAAATTCCTACTTGGTAATAAATTCTTAACATTGCCAATATAGTTATATTTTGGACTTTTAGGCTAGAATATATCAAAACCCTGACGTGATGACACCAATGCCAAAAGCCTCCTAAATTACCTATTCAGATCTCTGTTACATTACAAAAGTATGTTTTGTTGACCTGTGTTATTATTAATTGATATTCAAAATCGATAACACTTATTAATAATAAACCAATTATCATAATTCCATAATGGATTCTCCAGATATGAAATAAAAACTAATAACTTTTGAGTAGCTGTAGCTTCCTCAAGAAGAATTTCATTTAAAGTTTTTTGCTTTCCGCGATTCACTGTTAAAGTATTTAACATTCATCCTGTATATAAATACTTTGACTTTCAGTGAGTGTTCTTATACAATTCTGGATATATTTTGCACTACAGATTGCAAGTACAGATCCAAGTACTTATGTAAATTGTAAGAACTAATAAACGGAATTGTATATGTATATAAATCTCTCTCATACTGAATTACCGTAAATAACTTTTCAATCTAAGAATTATTTAATTAACTAATGGAAACAGCATCGCTTGGTGAGTTTAGGACAACAAAATTGAAATTGTGTACGGGTTAAAACCTATATACATAAATATCATATTAATTAAATGGTGTTTACATTTTAGTGTCTTTATTTCTTTTAAAGTAATTTTTTGAAGTCTGGTTTATATTTAAGTGACGTATCTCGAAGCCCATGGTCAGATTCAGAAATAAATGATATGATACCACATCGGGATAGTACTCTTTCAAACAAACAAAAATCGTCCAAATCGGTGCATATTTTTTGGAGTTATGCGCACAAACATAGAACAATATACATATGGTCGAATTGAGAATCCTTCCTTTTTTTAAATCCATGTTGATATTCTGTTGAAAGTATGATACCACCTTGAGGGTGTATTCTTTCAAACAAAATATTGTTTAAATTTGTATATCCCGAGTAAAAATGAACACACGGCCGCACCTAGACCGATACACTTGCACGATGGCAGCACTAGGTTCTTTTGTGAAACAAACACGGCCGTGTCGTGGCCGTGGTGCGGCCTTTGTCACAGACCCAGTGCAGCCGTTTTGCGGCTCTCTAAAACCGCACGGCCTTGTTGCAGACGTGGTACAGCCGCGGGGCAGCCATGTTCATTTTTACTCGGTTAAAAAGCAATTTTGTCTACCCCCTACCACTGATTATACTCTCGAACGCGTTGCTAGAGGTCGCTGTGCCCCTTTTTTCTTTAACCTTTTCCTTAATAATATCTTTTTTCTTTTATTTTGTGTTACTTCCAACTTTTTTTGTTGTTGTCATGTCACTACCAGTGCCTCATTCTGTATCTAAGGACCTTTTTTTTGGTAAAATATTGAAAATAAAGTTTTTCTGAAAATAGATTGCATTACAAAAAATTTAAATTGATTTTTTTTCTCGTCGCCGTATTTGGATTGAATAATTGAACATGTCGACTTTATTGCACAAATATCGATTTTGTTTTCATTTTGATCATAAGAAAATATCTCTCCATGAAAATAATGGAATATCGCTGTACCAAGTGAACACTGCAGGGGACTACATATTCTATAAGCACCCCAGTACCTCAGCCCCCTCCCCCACTTCCCTCCAACAATTGACTATATACACTCTGCGTTCGCTGTTGATGCAGCTGAGATTGGTGTTGTGCCTATCTGTTTATAGATGGCAGTGATGTCGTTTGACATAACATTATGATGTTCTATTATAAACCGAGATATTGCAATTTTCAACAGTAAATACATTTTTCCGCTTGTGCGAAAAAGGTCGTGACTGAAACGAAAGATGAATAAAGTAATATTTAAAATATAATCAAATAAATATTATCTAACAGCGGACATAAATTACATATTTTTTTGTTTTCCATCGTTACTATCATAGTACAGTAAAATTAGATTTGAATAAAAAAAGGAAAGATTAAAAATTCTTTTTGAAATGGTTTCAGAAACACTTAATCTTTAAGAAACCGAAGAGTCCCTAGTTGGGACTGGGGAGCTTCAGCCAGTATTATGATTTAAAGTGGGGCGCATCAAATAAGTGCTCTATAAGTTAATTTTAAAAAAATCGGATAATATATGTCTCATAAAATGTAACTATGCTATTATTTTAATTTTGAATTGAAAATCTGCATATTGCCGATGCTTTAAAAAATTGTTAGCTCTTTCTAGCGGGTTATATTTATTTTTAATCATATGGGAATATGTTAAGGTAATACTGTTGCAATCATTAAAAAAAAAATGTGGGTGAAGCAATCAGAGCGCCCCTGTATTATTCATTACTAAAGAGAGTTTTTGAGCTTTATAAATTGTGTAACTCAATATATTTGTTAATATTATTAAAAAAAACTAGGGGTTTCCAGACAAAACTTTTTAATGAAAATTGTAGCAGATAGTCTCCTCAAATGGTTTTGTATATAAAAAGTGAAATAACAAATTAACATATTTTCAGGGTTTCGTAAAAAACTAAGAATCCTTAAAGTTTCGCTCTGTCTCTCTGTTTGTCTGTGTGTATGTCACAGCCCTCCCAATTTTTTATTTGTATACTTATTAAAATGAAATTTAGTATACCTACCTACGGAAATAAATTGATGACCCAAAAACAAAAATGATGAAATTTTTGAAAAAATATATTTTTGACCCTCCTATATTGATTGAAAAAGTACTAATTTTTGTTCACATACCCCATTTCATAGGTCTCTTAAAATGTAACAAAAAAAATGTTTTGGGACTTTTTGATTTTAACCCTTCAGTCACGGTAAATTTGCTTTCATAGTTGTTATTAGAGCCCCCCCCCCCCTCTAATTTAAAAACTATCAATATGAAAACTTTAAAATAGCTTTTAATTAGTACTAACTTTCAATGAAAATTATAATAAACGCCAAAGAATCCCCCCACCCCCCCCCCCTCATTTATACTGAAAAAGTACTTACAATTAGATAAACCTCTAAAAATGAAACAAAAAATTGAAATCGTCAGTCGAAATTTTATAATATGCAAATATGATTTAATTTACAACTGAATTTGCTCTGTAATTTGTTGCAAACAAATATTTCTGTGTTAATGATTCATCACTGAAATACTTTTAAACGCAATTAAATACCTCTAATACTTGTTAATGGTGTAATTTAAAACCACTGATATTTATTTTAAAATCCAAATGATACACCAATGACTAATGGAGTGATTTTTTGCGGGGCGGTATGGTAACTACGCTAGGTACGGTGGTATCAGTCCTATTCATAGACTTATAGAATGGATTGAGCAATAGCCTCACAAAATTGACCACTTTCTTTAACCCTTAGACGTACATGGGACATATGTGTCCCTCATAGTTTTTCGTAATTTTTCATGTTAATTTATAGTTATAGGTGATATTTCGATGAATAATATGAAAATATACATTTGTTACTATTTTTTTAAAAAGTTTTTTACCTTTGAAGTACATTGGGACAAATATTATACTCCTTTAAAAAAAAATTTTTTTTTTTGATAAAAATCAATAAATTTATGTAATTTGATCATCAATTAGTTTATTTATACGTAAAAAACAATTAAACTTTGTTTAGTTTGCTTGTGTACCTGAAAGGGTTAATGAGACAAAGCGAATATGTAGTCATTACCTGTCTCTTTTCTGTATGTATGTATGTAATGACTGCAAACCTGTGATGTGACCTATTAGAATTCTAGAAAGAGACAGGTATTGGCTACATATTCGCTTTGTCTCTGTTGCACTTTTTCGCCAGTATTTACTTCACCGTTGGATAGGGAATGCTCAGTCCATTCTATAAGTCTATGGTCCAATTATATTTCCTTGTCAAGTACTCAGGAATCACAAATTTTCTTATAATGTTCTAAGGTGCCATTGAAAAAAAACTTTTAGAACCACTGAGCTAAATACAATCAGTTATGTATGTTTCACAAAAACATAAATATTATATTCTTAGTTGGAAAATGATAAATATTATTTAAAACAAACATTTTGAGTTAACTGAATTCCATAGCCAGTATTTCTTGAAACGTTATTCAAATTAGTTACGCGTACATCGAAAGTGTTTTCATGAATAATTCCCAAACTTTTCATTTAAAGCCATAAAATTGCAATATTGCTACCATACAGATGGGATTCCTATATCCTTTAAGCAAGTCCTTTGTAAAAGTAAACTTGTGTGTTTAATTAATATTTAACTACGAACTCAAAAGATTTAAATAACATCATGAATATTGCACGTTTATTAAAATGTTTAAAAACATTTTTAACTGACTTCAAAAAGTATGTTCTCAATTTTTTCAATATTTATATACATATTTGTGCATAAATATGCACCGATTTGGACGATTTTTTGTTTGTTTGAAAGAGTATACTCTCGAGGTAGTTCTATATAAATTTTATTAGAATCTGACTCTGTACTTCAAAGATATGCCACTCAAAAAGGAAAAATAAAAAAACTTTATGAAAAAACTAAAAATGCAGAAAAGTATCCTTAAATATTATAAAACTAAATGTGATTTTGGGTCTTATCGTATCTCTCATTGTCTTATATTGTCGAAAACGCGTTTCACATAACGAACTTGCTCCTGGAACGAATTAAGTACGTTATGCGAGGCATCGCTGTACATGGGATTCAGCCAGGACTTTTATTTTGAGTCGTTAAAATCGATAACTCGTATTAACCGATATCGTTATAACCGGTTTCTACTGTAGTTTGTTTTTTAAATTTTATTGAGAAGTATGTAACAATATTTTTTCATCAGAATTATCGTCACTATCTAAAATCTAAATGGTGCGAAATTCCTTCAATCCGCGTAAAAAAGACATTACTGTACAGTGTACATATATTTAATTATAATGTTTTTGAAAATATGTTCACTGATTCCCATGTATATAGTTTATGTTTTAAAATTTTACCTCAAAAACCAGGTTTCATTTTTAATCAAGAGTTATTAAATTTACATTAGTGGAAAAATGTGTACATGTAACGAGAAAAACAAAAAATAAATGTAATTTTAATTTATAAAACCACTATGCACGTGTATAAAATGTCCATAATTAAAATGTCATATTGAAAAATTAATAAAATATAAGGAAAATGGTACTCCAACTTGTAGCTTGGTATTTAATGACTTCAATTATTGCTTAGTTCTTATGCTTTTTCGCCGTTTAAATAAGAAGTGTAGGAACTTGAATATATAAAAGTATTATGGATTTGATAGCGTAATTATGAGATATTTAAGTACCACGATACTTACCTTGGTAAATATACAGGCTGATTTACAACAAGAGTTTCAATAACAAAGAGGAAGTTAATAAACCTATTAGGAAAAAATTCAACTAAACAAAAGTTTGATTAAAAGTACGTACAAGTGTACAACGTGGTCTTTATTTAAAAAGTAATAGTATCTGCTACATATATGGACTTCAAATTATAGAGAGTTGGGGAGCACTAACTTCAAAATATAGAGTATTAGCGAGCAAGATGTCGTTACTATAACTTCAAATTACCGAGGGGATGATTAGGTACGGATTTTTTTTCAATTTAGCGAGTGTTTTTCAAGGGGCCGGAAAAAAACATCAAATTATTGAGAGATTCAAATTATCGAGTGTCAAATTAACGAGAGTCGACTGTATATGTGTAAACAAAACATATAGGTAAAAATTGGGTATTATAGTTTAATTCATTTGTTCTGTGTCCAAAAATTAGTACAGAAAAGTGTATGTGCAGTAATGTGCATTATATACAAACAAAGTTAACAAAGTAAAAAAAAAACTGCAAACGTTTATATTATATTTTCACCCCATTTATTTTTCTTTCATAACATTGTCATTGAACAGAGATATTACATAGCGTAAAATATGGAAGATGCAAAGACAATATTTGTTATTTTTTTTATGTTCTTCATTTCAACATTAAAAAATATGGTTATGTTTTGAATGTTCGGTACTGCACCGTGAGTTTGAATCAAATATTTGTTTTGGGAAACTTTAATTAAATTTACTTTTTATAAAATTCCTTTGTGGTTTTCTAACTAAATATAATTTTAAATTAATTAAATTATATTACACAACCAAAAATATATTTATATTCTTTCCGAGAGTTGTAGAATTATTACATTTTACAACATTTTCCCATTGCTTCGTTTGCGTTACAACCATGCTGAGTAAGTTCAGTGGTTCTTCACCTTTTCGAAGCCACGAAATACTTTTAAATTGCCGAGCACTTTATTGAATCATTAAGCAAACAATAAAAATATGCTTGAACATACATATTTTTTATTAAACACTACCTACATATGACACATTCATTAACAGTCAAATATAAATAAATATACATTTATAAAACACTAGCGGAATCCCGCGGCTTCGCTCGCGTAAACTTCGAAACTAATTAGAAATTAGAACCCTCCATACGTGATAGGGAATGACATATTACGTAAATATCTCGAATTTTAGTTAAAAATTGTAAAAACTAACCCCCAATTAGGGGTTGAATGTCGAAATTTTTATTTTAACAGATAACTATTTTGTCTGAATTTACCTTTATAATTAAAGCAGGTATGCAGATAAACATATCTAAATCCATCCTCGTCCCCATCCCATGCTATTAGGATTTGAATATCGAACTTTCATTTTTAGTTGAATATTAATTTATTTGAATTTACTTTAATATCAAGAACAATTATGAAGATAAATAAATCAAAATTTTACCCCTCCCCCATTCCCATAGGGGTTGAATTTTCCTAATTGATATTTGTCTTGTAAAGTACCTACTTGTGCCATGTTTCATTCGGTGAAAAAATAAAAATATTTTACAAATATTTCCACCCCCCTAACACCTTAGGGGTTAAATTTTGGGAAATGCTGAAATAATTGTTTCATTATTTATATTGTAGAGTGTGTTCGGTTGTAAGTTTCAATTAAATGCGAACAAAAAAAATATTTTTAAAAATAAACTTTGACACCCTGTTTTAGCCCCTTAGGGGTTGAATTTCGAAATATCCTTTCTTAGTGGGTGCTTACATTATAAAAAGAAGGCACCTACGAAATTTCACGTTTCTAGGTCCAGGGGTTTAGGCTGTACGTTGTATATGAGTGAGTGGTTAAGGACAAACTCTTTTTAGATATAGATAGATTATCAACATAATTCGTAAAAAAAGTTTTAAAAATTTTTAAATCAAAATAATACTTGAGCTTATCGGCTTTTGCAGATTTTAACAATGTCAGGCCTAATTCTTCATTAATATTCCCAAGTTTTTTTTGTGTATTGTAAGTAGTAGGGATGAAAATCGAGCTAGGTGAATTGTTTTTATTATTTCTTGGAGCACTTGCGCTCCGCGGAACACCGGTTAAAAACTACTGAGTTAGTTAAATCAACATTATAACTGCCTTGATAATTCGTTTCATCTTTATACATTTTTTTTTTAGAAAATATCAATCGTTTTAATACAATCTTGCCATTAACTATCAAAATGTATAATTTTACCAATAAAACAACGTATATACTCAAAAGTCAAAACGTATAAAATATTTTCATTTTATATGTAGATTTATATACATGCTGCAACAAAAGTCCCTTTAAGATTTCAAATAAGAATAACTTACGAACGAGATGTAATAAATAAATTAAGTTGAAAATAAGATTTATTTTTTGTTTTACAGTAGGTACGAACGAATGAAAAATTATATGCATTATATCATGTTATACAGTAAACGCTATTAGTGGTCGTCTAGTGTTTATTGAAATTTGGTTTCACAGACTTAGTAGGCTTTTCTCATTTGATTATTATAATAATTAAATTATTTCTCCAAGTACCAAACATAGACAGATATTTTGAAACTCAATTGCTTGATAAAGAAGTACTCTTCATTTTATAGTACTCATATACCGGATGTTTTTTAAAGACTTTCCAGCGGACTATTTCCAAAATAACAAATTTTCAGAGAAAATTTTTTAGACAAAAGTTTCATGACTTTGAAGGGGCTAAATATTGACATTAAAGGTTTAGGTACCTTGAAAAGGTCACCATAATAGGTTTTCTGGTTCAACTTTTCTTTTTCAAATTTAAACCCACATTTTTTGTTGCAGATTCGTAATTAACGGGGTAAAATATGTCACTTTTCTCTGAAACATTTTTTTCTGAAAATGTCCATTTTTTATGATATGGAGCAAAACAAAAGTTAGAATTAAAATATTATAAAGAATAGTTATTGTGATTGTTGTGTTGTGCTGTGCTATTCATTAGATTAGGTAGTCTGTAATATATAAGAATGAAACTGAATAGCATTCTCAAATAGCTAATTAATTATAGACATTATTGTGACCTCAGTTAAGGTTAATTATTATGTTATGTTTGATTATATATTGTTAATTACATAGGTGGGCACAGTTAACCGAAAAGTTAACTTCGTTAATCGTTAATTCGTTAATAAAAATGTTAACTTCGTTAATCGTTAAAGCGTTAAAATTCCGAAAATGTAACGGAAGTTAAAGTTAATCGAAAATACCGAAAATGTAACGGAAGTTAAAGTTAACCGTTAAAAGTTAACCATCCAAAATGTTTGAAGACCTTTTTTTTGGCTTTTTCGACAACTTTCTTATGTATTTGCCATCAAACAACCAATGTAACGGACTAAAGTTAACGGAAGTTAACAAAAGCGTTTACATTTTTTTTAGTTAATCCGTTAAGCATTTTGTTAACTTCGTTAATTAATGATTAACGGATTAACGAGTTAATGCCCACCTATGGTTAATTATTAATATTGATCTCTACTTTGTTTTTAAAATCTAACTAAGAAGACTGACCAGTTACGTTACGTTAAAGATAAAGACACTGTTTTTTTGTAGATTTTAGTTGTTTTGACACTGAGAATTTCATTGTTTTCTCTTTTTAAAATTGTCATAATAAAGTTAACTTCGTATAGGTACGTATCGTTTTTTTACACTTCATTAACGGTCCATGTTGGAACGAAAAAGGAAAGTTAAGTTTTCCTGGTTAGATCAATCCGGCCGGATTGCAATCCCTATTAACAATCAATGGAGCTATACAGTTTGTAGATCTTTGTAGTCGTAATACACATCAGAAGGCTTCTTGTAGAGCTTCCTACAGAAAAAAGTATACATCATAAACAAGCGACAAAATCTACCACATATGAAAGCGGATATTTGATCGGATATTGCGTTCAAATCACTGGAAACTAAGAAAGAAAATGGAAGACTCAATAAAAAGTACAACAAAATAGTTCACATTTACTTGACATAATTTTTGGCAAATAATGTAAAAAATATATATTTTATTACATTTCGTTCATAAGTTAGGTCAAAAATTAATTTTAAAGAGACTTTTACCGCAGCCTGTATTAGTATTGATTATTTCCAAATTCTAATGACCGTTATTGGCAGAACACATAAGTAAAACTATTTAATGGATGTGTAACGAAGGAAATATAAAGTTATTTACGAAGCTAATTTACAATGTACTAGCCCCTAAGTCAGGTTTGAGCAAAAACCAACCCCTAGGCCACATCCGGTTTGGCAGAGTAATTAGTCTAGCTTGCGACAGTATTAATTTAATCTTAAAAAAGTTTTATACGGTTAATAGGTCTTTTTTTGCTTTTACAAATGATATACAAACCAGTATAATGTAGAAAATAAACTACTGTGACCACAACAATACTTTTTTGTACATCATAATACAGAAATGACTATCTTGAAAACGGTTGGTTATAAGTTATAACGAAAAAATGTATAAATGTAGATAAGATTATGGTATTTTCTTTAACTTTTATTTTAAAATATTTTATTGAATCATTTTTTTTTTATTTCTGAACAAAAAAACAATTACATTCTCTTCAAATATTCAAAATATTTTTGATTTTGGCTACAATTAACAGTAGTAAACATCCGTTTTAGCTGTAGTGCGTTCACAAACAGACAGACAGACAGACATACACAGACATCATTAAGTTAATGGTTCTACACGATTCAATGATCTTTAAAACGTGTAACTCCGTTAAAATCTCGAGTTGGATTTGTTTCATGATTACGATACATTATAATATACAATTGTCCCATAAGTCACCATGCATTGAGAAAATTTTGGAGTTGTTCCATATTTATGTCAACATATTTGGTGTTATGTAATTTGTAATCGTAAGCAGTTATGTTCAATCGAATGCGTTTTTTAAACGATCCATGTTTTTAATATTTTTCTTGGACACCATGGCTTCAGTGTCTCCACAAGTAAAAGTCTAGTAGGGTAAGATTAGGGAACTTCACAGGCCACTCGGCGGTTATTAAGTTATAAGTGTCTGTAAACATAACATGAATCTAACCACATATACCAATGCTACATATCGTATTTAGGTAATGATGTATCGTTCTGCTGAAAAAACGCAACGTTTGAATTCTCCATCGTCGTTTAATAAGTGATGGGTAAAAGGGGTTCGTTTTTGACAATAATAATTAATTTCGTGTTTTTATGTATGAAGTCGTGTTTTCGTACTTTGGTGATGTATTGTGACTTGAGTTGTGTAGCCCTTAACTCATACCATTTTAAAATAAAAACACCTCATGAAAGTAACAGTATCGTAACGTACATTTTGCTCTTAATTATTAATTTTCTCCATGTATGGCGACTTATGAAACATCTGTACAGTATAAATAAAAATTGTGGCAGGTGTTTTGCAAAACTAGATAAAAAATAAAACACGATCTTAACAAGTTTTGCTGCAAATTGACAAGGTAGGATGACGTATTAAATCTAAAACAAGGAGATTATTCTCCCAAACCTCTTTACCGTTTGAAGAAGAAAAGAGAATGTGAAGTAATTGGTAAATTTCATTACTTTCGAAATAAAACAAATGCGCATGGTATCGTGTATTGGCTTTCATGTACGAGAAGGGTTCTTTCACAGTCTACCAATTTTTGTTTACTCTAATGATATTTATTTTGTCTTTGGATACTGATATATAACTGGATTGTCATATTTACTTACTTTTGATTTAAAATTTATAAATGCACATTCATTTCGTTTTGTAACGAAGTTATGTCTTCAATGCTGTAGTGGAATAAAAAGTAACTGTTTAAGTTTTTGTATTGATGAATAAAAATTTAATAAAAAAGCTTTTTATAGATATTCAAGAGAATTTTATATTTTATTGATGGATTTTTTTATTTATTCCGTTCTTGGCTTTGTCCCATAGACTGGATTAAATTATAATACCTAGACGAAACCACTTATGTATATTTTGAAGAGATAAGATTCAGTTACGAAAACCGAGAGAGAAAAAAGTATTGTCTCTTGTGAAAAATTGATATGTGAAATATTTACCAGTTATAATGTCCTTAAACATATACAGTGAAATCTGAATAAATGGAATCTCAAGGGACCAGTTATTTTTACCCACTTAAAGAAGTGTCCCATTTACCCAGTTTGCTAGATATATTTCCAGATATGACGGGACCTCAGTAAAGTATGAATTCTAGATAAGTTTCCCACTTAATTAAGTTTCACTGTATTTATTTTTTCAACTTTTAAAACAATTTGTTGTAGTTTATATTCTATTTCTTAACAGTGTTAATTTAAGTCATTTCTTCGGTATAATGATGTATAAAAAAGTCATGTACTGGTCAAAGCAGTTTATTTTAAATAACTAAGTACTAACTTTGATATATTGAATGTCATTTTGACGTTTTAAATGATATTTTGACATTTGCATAGCAGAACTATGATCAAATTGAAATTGTCAAAAAATTTTAAATATCGAAAAAAATAAATCAGACTAGTATTAACGAGGAAGCTCATATGAATACTTTATCGGTGTTAGCACGAGGAAGCACTATGCTTTTACTTTGCAAATGTTTTTTTATTTGTTTTTAAATTACATTATAAACATCAGGGTATGTCAAAAAAAATAAAAAAATAAAAAAATAAAAAAGCTCTCGTTACGAAATACGTTAGTTTTCGACCTAAAATAAATCCACGTCGAAGGATTTAATTTTAAGGGTGGCCACATGTAGGGGGGGGGTCTTGTTTTACATTTAAATAACATGGGACAATGATTATTTTGTTTTAAAGCTGGTATTACAATTCAACGTATCAAAAGTTACATGCATTCAAAATGATTTATTTGTTAAATTGAACGTCTAAGAAGGCTCTCACACCGGAGCAATATAGCAATATAGCAACAAGCAACTTATAACTAGCGATATTATTGCTATTGGTCAATATAAAGGCTGTTTTTTTTAGAGGCGGAGAAATTTAAACTGAAATAAAACACAGAAAAATGTTTTTAATATGCATGAAATTGATTTTATTTGACAGATAATTTTATGGCATTAATGCTTAAATTTGATTTCGGGCATGTAGCCACCGCGGCTGGCGTGTACATGGCGTAATCTGGAGGCCCAATTCTCACATACTCTTCGCAGTAAATCAGGCTGTATTTGGGCAATAACTTGTCGAATGTTGGCTTCCAAGTGCTCAATTGTTTGTGGTTTATCGGAGTAGACACGTGACTTTACATACCCCCAGAGAAAATAATCTAATGGCGTCAAATCACACGAATGAGGTGGCCAGTTAACATGTCCATTTCGTGAAATTAATCGTTCGTTGAATGTTTCTTAAAGTAAATTAATTGTATCGCGAGCTGTGTGGCATGTGGCACCGTCCTGCTGAAACCACATGTCTGCAACATCAATGCCTTCCAATTGAGGCACTAAAAAATTAGTAATCATGTCTCTGTACCGCACACCGTTGACTGTTACGTTCTGACCATCATCATTTCTAAAGATCTATGGACCAATGATTCCACCGGCCCATAAAGTGCACCAAACGGTAATTTTTTGTGGATGTAATGGCGTTTCGACAATGACTCGTGGATTATCATCGCTCCAAATGAGGCAATTCTGCTTGTTGACATATCCATTTAACCAAAAATGTGCTTCTTCACTGAACAAAATTTTCAAATGAAATTGTGTGTGGATCAATAGCAATGTTTCCATAATAAATTTGAACCATTTGCAAACGTTGCTCCGGCGTGAGTCTATTCATGATGAATTGTCAAACCAAACTAAACTCAAAACAATCGAGAACTGTCACAGAAAACAGTGCCACCAATTTAAAGTTCTCCGCTTCTAAAAAAAAACACGCTACATTGAATTGGACACATATTGTCTCACACCAAAGCAATATGATATCGCTATATTGCTAATTGCTTGTTAATGTATTGCTGTGTTGCTATATTGCAACACAGCAATACATACATAAACTAAAAGGCTCTCACGGCTAAACTATTATTGTATTCAATAAAAATATGTTAACCTGATAACGCCTGAATTTATTTGTATATTCAATACGAAATACGTGTTAATTAAACGTTACGAAAACGTCACGCTAGGCGTTATAGGGTTAAATAGTAATTTTGTAGGAAATTTATAAAAATAGTTCCGAGAGCTTAGGTATAAATGCATTGAGGTAAAACTTATAAACGTTCTAAATATTTATTTCTACAAGAATCAACATTTTTTCAACGTCAATTTTCTAGAAATATTAATTAAATAGCAATATATTACCCAACTACTGAGCTGTCGGAAAAGGAATGACCAAGCCGATAACTAGCATTATTAGAACACAAAACAAAAAAATTTCATCAGTTATCATGAATCTGAATGTAATACCAAAGAATCATTTTCCCACGTTATTTAAATGGGAAACGTCAAACGATACCTCCCTCTTGTGACACCTTTTAAAATTGAACAACAGGATAATCCTTCGGCGAGGTCAAAACTATCGTAACATATTTCGCAACGAGAGCGAGGAAAAATGTTGATTTTTTTACACACCCTAATAAACATATTATGATCTATGCGACCGCACGTCCTAAATAGTGCAACAAAAAAAAAGTTCAAATCAGTAGATCGTGTCATAAATTTAGTTGGCAGCCTTTGATTTCAAGAAAAATACAAAGTTTGGTGATATTAATCATCTAAATGGCATCGAATTTGAATAATGCTCCAATTTATATTAATTTATTTTTTTCAGATGATGAGTTTGGAGAAAAAACTGTAAGCATTTTACTCGACGGCGAGGAATCAGAAATGATATTTATCGATCATCCCAGCGTTGAAATGTCTGTAGAGAATTCTCTATCTACGTACGAACCACATGCTTGTGTTGTGGTCTACTCCATAGTTGCCAGAGAATCGTTCAAAGTTGCTGAAGATATCCTCAACTACCTGTGGCAGGAGAACTACACGCACGACAAGTCTGTTATAGTCGTTGGAAACAAGGCTGACTTGGCGAGGAGTAGGGTAATATCAGCAAACGGTGAGTGCTTCAAATTTGTAGGGTAAGAATAATCGGTCATTCCATAATTAACTAGGTACAATCTTTTTGGTTGTTTTCACCGATTTTTTTAATTTTTATATATGGATTAGTACTAGTTTAAAAAAAAAATTTAACGGTACTTAAAATTCGAAAAATCCCCCCCCCCTCAAAAAAATGTTTTGACTTTTGTAAATTTTGACGTATTTTTTTTTAAACGAAATATCTCAAAAACTATCAAAGATAGAGTAAAACTACAAGAGATCAATTTTGTGGAAAAATGTATAAAAATTATTTTAAAAAAATTTTCGCTGCTCAAAATGTTTATTTAAATATTTAATAATTTATATGAAACACTACTTACTAGAGTAGTACCCAATTTACCCCCACTGTACCTCCCTACAAATCGACCCAGCAGATTTTTTTATGTTTTCGAGAAACTATAAGAGTCGCGCAATATTTCTCTTTTTATATCATATAGCGAGCCTTGTTACTTTTCGAGAAATACCTTAAAGAAGGTACTAATTAATTAAATAACTGTCGAAGAGCAAGGACAAAATTCAAAACTACGGTAAAAATAGTCGAATGTACTACGTAGATACATATACAGAATGAGTCATATCAGGTGGAACAAACTTGAGCAGTGTATTGAGAAAAATATTTTAAGAAAAAAGTTAACAAAAACATGTGTCCGGAAATTCTTCATAAGGGAGCTACAGATCCCCAAAGATTTAGCCCAAAATTAGTTTTCATTTAATATTCTTAGAATTTAAACGATTATTGACGTAACAGAAAAATCGAGTGAAATTTTAGAATTAGAAGAATTTTTTTTTCTATTTAAAATACGATCTCAAAACTTCTCGTATCTTCGATAACAAAACAACTTTTAACAAAGAAACAACGCATTTTATTCATTATTGAATAAAATCACAATTGCCATGGAAAACTAAAATATGTTTGTGAGTCGAGACGTCAGCCAAAACTAGAACATTCACTCGAATGCAATATTAAATTCAAATTTCAAATCAAGTAAGCTTTGGAAAAAAGAATGGTTGATGTTTGAAATTTTTATATTTGTTAAAATTCGTTGTTTATTTTGTTAACGTATAACAGCAATGTTAGTTTTAGGGAGGGAAACTGGGCGAATGCCCGGGGTGCCAGTTTAGAATGGGTGGCAGACTGTCACATGGAGAAAAACTTAGCTTAAATTCTAGTATATTTTTTTTCTAATTAAATAACGGTCATCATTAAGTAAACTTCTTGAATATCTTTACTATCATATTTTTTGTAAACGGTTGAGGACCCACTGGTCCCACATATTCCTGGTCTAAAAAATCATTAGTTGATATTGGAAATTGATAACAAATGTTAATACTAAACTGGGTATCAAATTTAATTACTGTATCGCAAAGGGTTCTCAAAATAAAAAATAAAAATTAATTTTAAACAAAATCTTTTAGAGTCTGTAGTTTCTTCACGAAGAGTTTCTGGACATATGTTCATAAGAACTTTTTTGCTTAAAATATTTTTCTCAATTAACTGTCCAAGTTTGTTCCATCTGATATGACTCTCTCTGT
This sequence comes from Sialis lutaria, assembly GCA_949319165.1. Classification (NCBI taxonomy): domain Eukaryota; kingdom Metazoa; phylum Arthropoda; class Insecta; order Megaloptera; family Sialidae; genus Sialis; species Sialis lutaria. The sequence goes on along the minus strand of OX439233.1, from coordinate 5,753,716 downwards.
ATAAAAACTGCTTTAAAATTTAAAATCCACTTTTCAATACCACTGAGAAATGGGATTACAAAAGCAAGCAAAAAAATGCATATTTTGTGTAAACCTTATATGAGTGTATTGAGTTTAATAAAACAATATGCATATTGTATGTTCTGCTATGTTTGAATTAAATACTCAACACAAATATTTTTTTTAATTCAGACTTTCTAGGCTAAATCGATATTAACTACGTAAATAAAATGTCAACTCATACTTCTTTAATAACGCCTAATGCTCTGACTAATAGGTAGTGTAGTTTTTTTCCTCTAAATATACACTAGATGTTAAAATAGATTAATAACTTTGCAACATTCCACAATCTATTTTTAAATTTTAATTCATTAAAAAGCAATACTTTTAAAATCATTCGGAATCAAATATATACAAATATACATATAAGGTACTGGCACCAGTCTTGAACAACACCTCAGTGTTGAAAATTTTCGACATAAATGTACTGGATTAGAAATATTTGTTGATATTTGATAACTGCCATTACTGGATATTAATCTGTATACATTTAACTGTCTTACAACGTGATTTGATGATAAATAATCATTGTGTTAAAAAACAGTGAACAAATAATTATCTCAGTTCGGCACACTATCAAGAAAAGTGTATTTTCTTATGTAAATGTTTTATATTAAATTGTACGACTCTTTATTTTATAACGTTTATGTAGTAGTAGTAGTATAGTCCAGAGCATTTAGACGAAAAATGGCTGTATCTAGGAAAAAATTCGCATAGAGCTGAATTTTTGTATACACTTTCTTTTTGTCTTTATACATAAGATGCCAAAAGTCCCCATCGATCCCTTGTGAGCATACTTTTTTATAGCCCTCAAAAGGTGCTAATAATTAGTTTTATGTAAATATCTCTGTATTTATAGATTTTACGATAGTGAAAGTCATATAACAATGGGAAGACTAGAAAATTCTCTACAAAAAAGGTCATTCATAGTTTTTCATACGAACTATAATTTTCACGGAAACTGGATGCAAAGGTGACGACTTAAGCAAATACTACTAACACAAGAAATGTAGAATTTTTGATTAATGTAAATATTATGCCGAATGTGCGAGGTTCCAAATTTTGTCAATAGTTAGAGTATATCGAAATGTGTATTTCCTGAAAACTACCTAGCAAAGTAGGCCCCGGAACATCCCCATCGAAGGCCCCAATTTTTCGTTATATACGGATTTTGTGAACAGCTGTATCTAGTGAACGGAATGTCCGATCAACATCTTTTTTCACATTTTAGACAGATAATTTAATCTTCTACAGCCTTTTTATTAATATTTTATCCAAATTAAATTGTATGCCTTCCAAAATTGCGGTGAAACTAAAAAAAATATTTTTTTTAAGAAAAATTTTAAGTTTGGCCGCTATTTTGAAAACAATTCGTTAATTTTTAGTTAAAATACTATCAAAATGTTTGTAAAAAATAATTAACTGTCTTATATGTGAAAGACGATGTTGATCGGACATTCCGTTTATTAGATACAGTCTGTTTATAAAATCCTTATACAACGATATTTTGGGTTATTCGATGAGGGTGTTCCGGGGCCTACTTTACTAGGGAGTTTGCAGAAAATATACATCTTTGTATGTTCTAACTACTCACGAAATTTGGCACCTCACACATTTGTCATAATATTTACAATAGCCAAAAAGTATATGTTATATTAATATAATATAGGAATGAATTTTGATTAAGATTTTTTTGGGAATTTTTTGACAAAAAAGTATAAAACTTTTTACTATAGATTTTTTGTATTTACTTTTATATAAGTTTAGACAAGCTATACAAATTAAAAAAATAATAATAATAAGTAATTATTACGCTTGTACAGGAACCACGTACAACGTGAAAAAAACGTCTCCAAATGATTTCCATGATTATAGCTTTTCTGTTCATTCGAAAAAACAAAACCAATAAATTTCTTTATCTATATAAGTTTAGCTATAGCGGGTGGCAAAAAATTAAAAAAAAATTGAAAATTAAAAAAATGGCGGTGTTTAGAAAAGTGTGTATAGAATTTTCGTTACTATTTTTTTCAATCTTTCATTGCCCGTAAAACAAAAATATTTGATTAACTCAATTCTGTTACAGATATTAATAGCTTGTGTACACAGAAAATTTGAAGTCAATCGGTTCAGTAGATCTTGAGTTATTATGGCAGCCAATTTCAGTTTTCAGTTTCGAGAAAAACGCGTTCAAAGTTTACGTATAGTTGGCTATTCAATGTTACATATCTCTTTCAATCCACTGTAACTTCGTCAATTTTGGGAATTTGGGTATACGGTTTTGTACATATCTTTTTTGAACTCCTACTTATTAAAAAAATGCAAAAAAATAAAATCGATATTTTGCATTTTTAGACTAGAATACCCCCATACTACGTGAAAACAATTACTTGTACGAAAAAAGGTATTGGGTCTTTGTTGTAGATAATTTTTTAATCTTTATATTTGATAATAACTATTTTAGTCATGGAGCCAATTTATACAGAGATATTTCACTAAAACTAATTGTTAGTACCTTTAGTAGGCTGTAAAAAAGTATGCTCACAGGGGATCGATGGGGACTTTTGGTAACTTATTTATAAAGGCAAAACGAAGGTGTATACAAAAATTCAGCTCTATGCGAATTTATTCCTAGTGAAAACCTAAAGTTACTGGACTATAGTAGTGAATACAATACCGTATCAAAATCCTAATACCGGTATTTTGGTATTTTTTATGCTCAAAACCGGGCTACCGGTATTTAAACAAAAATTCAGTTACTTTATTGAAGAAATACGGCAATTTTTAGCGGTTATGATAGAAATGCTGCGAGTTCTAGATTTCGTCAACAATAAGTATTTAAATATTGAAACAACTGAATAGGAACAAGAATGTCAACATCAAATACATATGTAAAAAAAAATGATAAAAAAACTCAATTTCGGAAAAATTGTCGCTTATAATCTGGAGGTAAGGGCTCGATATGTAATATTGCTTTAAAGAAAACAATTATTTGAGCTTCTATTATTTCCCTGAATTTAATATTATTTTTAAGATTGGCAGAAGTTCTTACTTTTTATTAAAAATAAAATATTTCCTAAGAAAATCTATCACATATCGGGAAAATATCATAATTTGACACTACAATTACATATCACAAAACAATTTAGCTAATAATAAGAAGATTTAAGTGTAAAAATCAACTCCCTAACAGTTATTTATACGTATTTTAGTACTAATTATAAATACCAAAATACCGGTATTATATGCACTAATACCGGTGTTCAAATACCGGAGAAAAATGGCCGGGATCCCGGTTTTCGGTATTTCAGGATCCTGGTATTGTATTCAGTAAGTAGTAGGTATGCACTTATCATTTTATAATCATTAGCAAGTATACATTATTGAGTGTTTATTACTGATTTTACTTTGTTTATTACTGGAGAAAAAACATATACAAAATAAAAGGCTATAATTTAAAAAAACAAACTATGTTTGCGGATTTTGATTATTAAATTGATTTAATAAAGAGGTAGTTGATTTATTAGTAACATAAGTTCATGAGAATTACAAAAAAGTAGCCCACTAATAAAAAAAACATACTTTGCCCTTAACGTGTTCAAGACTGGTGACAGTAAAAGCTATTAAACTATATCTTGAAGTTAAAGAGTGAAAACCATACTGTATCATTTAATATTTTTATCCAACAAACTTCAAACACAAGAACTGTTTTACAAAAGATTTAAGATATAATGTAAGTCACGCAATATTGGTTAATGGTTTGTATTAATGGTGATTAGAACGTAATAGAGAAAAGTGAAAGTTTTGAGAGTTGCTTTGTATAAATCAGTTTGAGTAGTTTAGAGTTGGGGGATGGATTTTCTTTGAAAAGACGCACAAGTATGTATTCGTTCTAATTCAAAAGTACTCCGTACAAAAGTAGGATACAGTCAGATTGGTTGAAAATGAATTTTGATGCTGTTCGTGACTTGTTGATTAAAACTATTAAAAGTTCTCATAGGTACAATGCCGTGCAAAAGTCTTTGGACTGTAATGTAAATATACTCGTACAGATTTTAGTCAATAAAAATACCCAAAATAGCGAAAAGAATATGTTTACTCGCAGTCAAAATAGTAAAAAAAACAATTTCTCGTTAGCTTGAAAGACACTATGCGTGAATATATTTAACTTGAGTAAACCTGACCTTTCAGGTATATAATTCAAAAATTATCCTCAACATGAAAAAATGTAAATGCTGTATTTAGATATGCTAGGATTATTACAAAAGTTGTAATTAAGTACTCTTATCAACATTTAACCATTTTTGCAGTTTTATATTTACAATACGCAAAAAATGAGTGTCCAAAGCCTTTTGCACGGCAGTGTATAAAAATCCATAAATGACCATATTTGTTTAGTAATTACGGGTCAAAAGGTTAGAAATTTAAATATCTTAAAAAATGAGAGTACAGTCAAATTGGCTGAAACTGAATTATTATATAATTTGTGACTTGTTGATTAAAAGTTCACATAGGTATAAAATCCGTAAATGATCATATTTTTTAGATATTACGGGTCAAAAGACTAGGAATTCAAATATCTTGAAAAATAAAGGTACAGTCAAATTGGATGAAATTGAAATGTAGTTATCGACTTGCTGATTAAAAGTTTGTGTATGCAGAAAATTCGAAATTGATTAATTTTTATAGTTATTCCGGACAAATGGTTAGGAATTCAAATATCATGAAAAATAAAGGTTCAGTCAAATTGGTTGAAACTGAAGTATGATGTAGTTCGTGACTTGATTGATTAAATGTTTATGTATGCACAAAATCCGAAGATGATCAATTTTTGAGTTATTCCGGACAAAAAGTTGGGAATTAAAATATTTGAAAAATAAAGGTACAGTCAAATTGGCTGAAACTGAAGTATGGTATAGTTTATGACTTATTGATTTTTATGTATGCACAAAATCCGAAGTTGATCAATTTTTGAGTTATTCTGAACTTTAAATATCTGAAAAATGAGAGTACAGGCAAATTGGCTGAAACTGTAGTATGACGTAGTTGGGCATTTGTTTAAGTTTTTCTGGGTCAAAAGGTTAGGAATTCAAGTATCTGCTGATAATGTTTGTACATTGATGATCCTAGCTTTTGTTTATACAGCAGGTCATATGATAGGTCTATATGTATAATATTTTAGTGTTTGGACTGTGGAAAAAAGTTTGCTAAGGTTATAACCTGTTGAACATATATTATATCGTCGTTTTGCGTGCAAAATCTGCTATGTCACAATATAAGATATATGTACAGTATGTCAAGTAAGAGCGTAGCGGCGATTACTCGCAGGAGATAAATCGTAACCATGTATCTTTTTTTCCAAGGTAGAGGGTACCTTTACTATTTCCGCAGTATAAAAATTAATAGCTGTTTCTTCGATTTAGTATAATTCTGGCGAGTCAAAGAAGATGAGTGCTATTTACACTAAGCGTAACGAGGTTGTGTTTTTGTATACACACCCATAGGACCTAAAATGTCACATGCAGTGGGCACAAAATACATGAAAATGTCACAGCAGTTCGTAACCAAGTGATTACACCAGTTTTTGGAGGTTATAAATGTCGATTACATAACGAATCGTGGGAGTGTTGGCAAAGTGTCGGATAAATTCAAAAAATGATTCCTTATCTGTTTTCGAAAAATCCTGCCATGACTTTGCGTGAAGATGTCAAAAAATTAAACGAAAAATGTGTAAAAATATTTCTCGAAACAATTTGTAGGCATTTATGCGATAATAACCTCAAATATCGGAGCACATTGCTAAAACCATTACTGAGCGAAAAACATGGAAATAGCAGAAAGGCGTCGTCACTTTGGATTGGCTGTCTCAGTCACCCGATGCAAATCTTATCGAACATGTTTGGGCTTTAATCAAGCTTAAGCTTCTTAGAATCCGGCCCTGTAAATTGAATCAGCTCTCTCCATGAATCCGAAAAATTTGGAGGTCTTTCCCGAATAATATGCCAAAAATCTTGTCGAAATCATGTCGGATATGTTAGGCAATTATCGATACTGGGGGAAGCTGGACGTCTTATTGATAGGATTGCGAAAACGGCAAAGGTGTCCTCTATGTTTGAAAAAAAAGATACATGTTTACGATTTATCTCCTGCGAGTAATCGCCGCTACTTTCTTACTTGACATACTGTATATAATTTTAATTATTAGGTATACTTTTCAGTGTTATTAACATATTCTTTTAAGTTAGTATGATTTTATTTTTTTAAGTTTTTTGTTGGTCATTTTATTGTACGATTGTATACTAGTGTTGTACATATATGATTATGTATGAAGAACAAAAAAAAAGGTTTCCACATTATTATGGTAACCTCACCTAAGACATTTTTCAAAGCAACTTTTTCTTATAAATAGGGTTCCGAGTTTGTATTCTTATTAAACTAGAATTTCCCCGCAACTTCATCCGTATGTACAATGTACAAATATCCAAATCGACGAATGCACACAAATTTTACCCCAAACCCCCCCTCCCCCAAACCCAATATTTTAATTAAAATTAAATACCACAGTATAAATAAAAAATATAAATATAAACACAATGTAATGTTATTCTTCTTGTATATTCATAATAAAAAAAAACAATAGAATGAAAATTGGGTAATAAAGACAGGTGTCGATAGATTGTCACGTATTTCTGTAGTCCGTACAATAGTTAAATAAAGTAGGTGAATAAACTTTTATTGCGCGTAAAAAATAATATTGTCCTTATTTCTATTGTAAACAGTAATTACTTAGTGACGTATGTTACATAATCATTAGTGCATTGCTATGTAATGCCGCTGTTATTGCTGTACATGTTTAGCTTTTATTAATAGTCCAAGAGCTGATGTTTTTTTATTTAATAAAACATTTATTTAAAGCTGAAATATTTTTAAATGATATTTATTCTTTAAAGAGGTTAGCACTATAGAGAGCGGGGCTGGCAATGCAGGGAAAGCGTTTTTGAATAAGCATAGAGTGAAGGCAAGGTGTGTCTCTCTCTGGAGCATGCGGAATCACATAGAGGCGTCACTCTCTTTTTTCACACACTTAATTAAAACATTTTTTAATTAAAAACGCGCTTCATAATCAATTTGAAAATTTACAGATATCTTTGTAAATGAATAAAGAATGTATGCTCAAATTTTCATCAAATTCTCTCTGCCAACTCACTTTAAAAATTCCCGTCATGTTTTTTAATTACGCTATCATCATAAAAATGCATGTTAATTTGTTTATATAATATATCTTAAACTATTCTCTTAAAGGTCGATTACATTGGGCGAGTTTACTAGTTATAAGCCGGCGAGTTTAGAAGCGGGTTAGTCAGCTAGTACGATAGTGATGACATTTTCACTCACTTGGTAACCAAATAGCTAGCGAGTTTAAATCATGTGTTGTGAATAGGCATCACCGAAATACTCGCAGCTAGTTCACTAGCAACTATGCTGACACATGGCTAGTTTACTAGCTAACAAGCCCACCCACCAGCGAGTAGCGAGTTATGTAGCCCGGCTTTCAACTTTTGTAACAGATTGTTTACAATCTGCTAAACATAATTACACTGGGCGAGTTTACAAGCAGCTAGTGAATTCGTCGGCTACTAGCTAGTAAACTCGCTCAATATAATTGACCCTTTACTGACATTAAAATTTTGCATAGATTTTTTAAATATAAGTGTCTTGTTATTTTCATTGAAATACTTCTTATTTTTTTATGGTGTCAACCTCTTTAATCCAACATTGGCATGTCGCGTCGTTGGAGCTAAAACCGATTTAATTAGGTTGCAAAAAAAAAACGCTAAAATAATATTACAGATTAAAGGTTATAGTTATGATAGATAATAGTTTTTACATTCATATTTAAGGAAACAATTTAAGAGATTAACATTTTATACCGTATTGTATAAATCTGTACAAAACAATATATACATAAATAGCCAGATCTAATAAATAATAATAATTACACCCCCGACCATGAAAAATTAGTTGCAAGTAAGTATTATACAGTTAATAATAAGAACCCATAATAGCGTGTAATGGAGAATGGAGAGGATACTACGTAGGTAAAATATACACATACATTTTTTTAGCTATTTGACTATAAATTATTAGCTAATTTAAAAAAAAAATTAGGGTACATATAGAAACTGGCTAGAAATATAGTAAAAACCGGTTATAACGACTCCGGTTAATACGACGTACTGGTTTAAACAACTTAAAATAAAAGTCCAACTTAATCCCATATAATTATATTTCAGCCGGTTATTACGACTATCAGCTTTTACGACCTAATTTGACCGGTCCTTTCGATGTCGTTATAACTGGTTTCTACTGTATAACAGAAAATGTAGAATTTCTAAAGCAAAGACAATTTAAATTAATTAATAAGAGATGGCACCACTTTAGTATACTAATTAATTACACTTTCTGTCAACAGATGGCAAAGCATTAGCTGTTTCCAGAGATTGCAAGTTTATAGAGACATCTAGCGGTATTCAGCACAACGTCGATGAGTTGTTAGTCGGTATCCTGAAACAGATCAGACTCCGTGAATGCAGGGACAAAAAAAAGGAAAGTAAAAAGGATAAAAAACTACACGGTTCGAAAACTAGCTTGAGTTTGAATATCGCGAGAGAAATTTTACAAAAAATGTGTTTGAATGATATAAGTAAATCGAAAAGCTGTGAAAATTTACATGTTTTATAAAAAATATCGAATTTTTATTCAATTTTTTTTCAATCTTTCCAACTTTTTTTCGTACATACATATAAAAGTATTATGTTTTCATAGATGGATCCATCTTTAATATTTAGTTTCACAATATTTATAAACTACAAAATATCATGAAATAATATTTATTTAAAAATAAGTAGGCGATTTTTAATTTGATTTTTGTTAAATTCCTTTGAATCTATTAGACAAGATTTTAACTTATATTGAATATCTCTTGGGGGGGGGGGGGGGTATTATATTTATGTCAAGAAGCAATTTAATTCTAATTTTGAAATCGGGAGCCTCCCTTTAGATTCAACATTAAATCTAATATAATTTCAATTATAATAAAAATATAATTGAATGAATAAAATAAATGTAAGTATGTACGTTAAAAAGTTTATAATTAGGTTATATTAAAAATCAGATATTAATTTTCTAGAGATAATAACATGTCAGCAATTTTTTGGTGAACATTTTTAGTCTGGGGGCCAGGTGGCATGTGACACAATTGCATAATATCCCTATTTAACTTATTATTATTTTCAACCTTTAGAAGTAAGATAATTTGATAAATATGCGAGAAAAAATTTGTCCGCTAACATTTTTGGAAAGTCTAGGGTGTCCACCACCTAAAACCTGTCAAAATAATTTCTGAAAATGTATTGGTAATCACCTGATTTTTTCAGAATTATTTAATGAAAAAGTCTATAACCCAATAGTTACTTTATCGGACAAAAATATATTTTCCAATTTTCCAGTCCAACGCGTCGAAATCGTCGTCACAACTCTCTGCAATGTAACATTGCTGAGAGGGGAGAGGGAGAAATTCACGATTAAAAAAAACTTGCGCAGAGGAAAAAAGTGTTAGACTAGGCATAATTAAGCCACACATAAGTTACACACAAAAAAAACTGTATTGGACCAAGAAAATCTTGTTTTTATACGAAAACAATATTTTCTTAATATAAGAAAAGTATGTACTCTTAATCCAACCACATTATTTCTTCGTCCAAGAATACTATAGTTGGTTTAAGAATATATTTCTTATCTTAAGAAAATATTGTTTTTGTTATATACAAAACAAGGTTTACTTGGATCAAGTAAAACTTTCTACCTGTGTATAGACGGATATTATTCAAAATGACGTCATATACTGCCTGACCCTAAGACTATATTGTCTAGAATTTTTATTTGAACTGTTTTCAGGTAGTTTATTTTTTATGTATATATTTGCTATTTATTCAATTGTTTATTATTATTTTATATATGTAATATTTATAATACTATATGGAGACAATATAATTACAATTTACAATTATTGTCCCCACTAGTTTTCCATGGAATCGACACTTATGTTTATGAATATGAAAAATATCAAAGGATTCCTATTGAACTTTTTTATATTTTTTATTTGTATTGAACTTTTTTATATCGTAATATTAAATTAAATAGTATTTAAAGTATCAAATCCTTTATTAAGATAATAATAGACATATTTAAAATTTAAGATTTAAAATGTTACAATAAGTATATATAAAATTAGGTTAAGATAAAATATATAAGAAAAAATTCTTTGATGTATTATTTCATTATTAATTATTATTATTATTATATATGCAAATGTGACTGATGATTAATAAATTATTAAAATAAGGGGTAAATATTAGTTACTTTTGCAGTTGTATATAATATATAATAATTTTTATTACGTATGAATTTATTATCAAAAATAAATATTACGATTTAATTTTATATTGTTTCAAAAGTTTAAAAATAACACATCAAATAAAAATTAATTATATATTGTATATCTAATTCTCTGATATACAAAATTTACATACATACATATATCTTTCTCCCTCTATGAAAACTAAATGTGATTATGTGTCTTATCGTCTCTCTTCGTCTTATAACGAGGCCTAATTATAACTTATTGTTAGAAAGTAATAGGCATCATTTTTTTAAACAATAATGTAGAGTTTGGTTGGAAAAAAATACTGTAGTTTATTTATAACTGTAAAAATAGTATATAAAGAATTCATCATTGTCAATCACATATCAACATTTTAAAGGTGAACAGTGTATAAATCCTTACATATTATAAAACGCAACGTCTCTCTGTCCGTTAGTGAATTTAATATCAAATAATAAGTTTCAAGATGCTAAGTCAACGAGAAGTAAGTACACTCAGTGTTCTAAATAACGTCTCCATTGGTAATTCAATAATTCCACATAACGCCGGCTAGAGGAGCCCCCACCACCACGCCTAAAAGTTGACAGATACATACAAAAAATGGCGCTGTTGGTTTCTTCATTTCTTTCATTTTATCCAATAAAATGTTAATTTTCTTTTGCAACTTTGATACTCTATACTCTATTAGAACTCTAGACAATTGTTATTCGTTGCTTTAATACTGGATGAAAAATGTACAGATTTCTATACAATCATATGCCAATAATTTATTTTTGTTATTTCCCTTTTTAATCGTTTTCAAATTATCAAATTTTAAATAAAATGTACCTTACACATTTTTTTAATACTATTTATTGTATTTCAATTTCAACGAAAATTGTATTGAATTTCATTTTTTTTTCCACATTGAGTCACACCAAAACACAAGTTTTGTGTATAAAATCTACATAGAAGACTTTAACGTCAATTTGTTAATTTAAATTTGGCGCTGAAATATAGCAATCACAATGGTATTATGGTGGGGGTTGGGGAAAGACGTTCTATAGAACTGTTAGAACATTGTACTATGGAACGGTCGTTCTGTAGATGGACGTTTTATAGAACGCTGAGTGTATACCCTATAGCAGTATTATTCAACCTTTTTACATCTGTGGACCGATGAAAATAGGATAAATATTTCGCAAACTGGTTGAAAAGCAGTATGAAAAATAACTGTGAGAGGCGTTGCATTGGGGCTACTAAGTATTTAAATTGCGGCTCGAACAAAAGTTGGCTTCTACGTCAACTGTATTTATTAATGTATTTTTCTTGATAATAAATAAATAAATAAACTGAAAAAATGTGCTGTACACTCGTGATCAGAAATGTGCATCTACATGATTCAGTCGAAATTTTTCGCGGACCGGCAGGAATTTTCTGCGGACCACGGGTTGTTTAATTCAACTCTGCTCTACTACACAAATTTACATAGTACGCTTTGAAAGGTCGAATCTTTAGAAACTTCAATTTGTACAGGACTATGAGGCTGTAAACCTTAGTATTTGATATTAATTTCAACTTGATACCTCTAACCGTTCCTGAGGAAAAGTAACTTGATGGACAGACAAACAGACGGGCAAAAAAGTGATTCTCTAAGGGTTCCGTTTATTTTTATTTTTTATTTTGAATTACGAAACCCTCAAAACGGTGTCTTTGAAGTTCGAACGCAAGCACTGATAATAAAGTTTTGTTACACAAAAAATTTACCTGCTTCTAAACTTTAGGGCGGTAGTTTTTTTAATTTTCGATGTATATATAAATATTGGTAGTACTTTTCTTATAGATAATATGTATTATAATGTTTTTTTTGTGTATTTTTCAGAGGACCTACAACCTTGCCTTTTTAATAATTTTTAAATATTTTATTAAGGTCATCATTGATTGACGCTAAAATAACATAGGTGGAAATTAATATTATAAAGGTCGCTGCGCCTCCCAGTAAAAAACTAAAATATGTTTTTATTTTTTATTACTAGGTCATTTCCAGCGCCTTTTACTCACTATGACGTTTCTCTTGTATAAATGAGATCCTTTTTTTACTCAATAACCCGTTATTTTTCTGTCATCACCATCCTAATCAACGAATTACCCCTCCCCTTTTCCCTATACCTTACACATATGATGGGGGCTGGTTTCCCTAGATAACCATTGATATATTATTACTTACCTAAATATGTATCTATAACTTTTGCTGTGAACTTTGCTTGCAACCAAACTCTATAAAAAAATATCGAAGAATTTATGTAAAAACCAACTAATATATTTTTTTGTACGTAGGTTTTTGCAGTTTGATTGTATAATTGTTTCATTTTTGAGTTTTGTCCCGCGTTGTATTTTATCATCACTTGATGTTTCGACCCACATCTCGTGGTCTTCTTCAGAAGTAAAGTGTCGTATCCAGAATGTATAGCTGTTATAAAATCGTTGACGTTTGCTATAATGAAGAAGACTACGAGATGTTGATCGAAATGTCAAATGATGATAAAGTGCGATGCGTGATAAAACTCAAAAATGCAACAATTACCTATATTATTTGTAATTTATTTATTAAAAACTAAATTAATTATTTGATTTAAAATAATGAAGAAATCTCAATTGTATTTTTTTCTTGGCATATTACAATTTTCAAACTGTTATGAAAATAATGTCACTACAAGAGATAATCTTATGTCTGGTATTATAAAGGACCTACCAAATTTGCAAGCTTGCTAGCACTCATAAATGAGGTTATTAAATTTGTTATAGTATCTATGGATTAGTTATGGAATTTAGAGCAGTGACACTTCAACGTATTGTAACACAGCTGGCGACTCTGACCGTATAAAATAATTTTCATAATAGCACAACTGTTTTAATACCGTTGGTGTTTACATACAACGCTTGCGTGAAATCTGTCAAAGTCATCAAAAAACTCGAAGAGAACTGTCATATAAGTATGGTATCTCATCTGAGAGTGTTAGCAAGCTTGCAAATTTGCTAGGTCCTTTATAATACCGGACATTAGTTAGTTTTACAATATCACATGTACAATGTACGTTGTTGGTAATTTACATAAATAATTTTCTACACAACAATCATTTCAATGCCAAATTTTGTACAATAATTTTAATGTTACCAAATACAGGTTCATATTATAAAACAAACATTGGTGTAGCTAGGATTATTTTCTAAGGGGAGGGGCTTGCCCCTTCTGTTCCCTAACTAGTTTAGCCAATGAAAACAAGAATTTAATACATCTATAAACTTTAGTTTATTTTTTAGAATATCATAAAATATAAAAGGCTATAAGTATATATATTATAATATATAATAAATATATTAGATTTCAATTTGATTATTTTACTGTGATCTATGTCAAATTAAGAAAGAAAAGTCTGTAATAAAATGTAAATATTAGTTGCAATGCTTTTTATAATATATTTTGCTTAATGTAAATTAACAAGAATAATAGTTTTTATTATTTCAACAACCTACATATGAAGAAAGAAATATTTGTTACAGGTACCTACACTCACCGCTTTATATAACGATGGCATGGGTAATTCAACCGCTCTATATAACGACGACTAGAGAGGTTTCCACCACCGTTAATTGGTGAAGTCAACGGTAGTATTACGGTGGGGATAGGGGAAAGTCGTTGTATAGAGCATTCAGCCAATCGTTGTATAGAGTGGTCGTTAAATATAAGGTCGTTGTATAGAGCACTGAGTGTACTGACAATTTTGAGGTTATGTAAATAAATATATACCAAAATAGGATTGTTAAAATAATAAAAACTCATTAAAAATGCTTAAAATAGTTGGCAGATATCATATTTTATGAACTGATTTTTTATAAAACTATGTATTACAGAAAATTATAGCTTACAATAACCCAAGTAAAAAGCACTGGATTTCGTAGCTAGTATACTTACATCCGCACGAGGTACGTACGTTTTTTATGCGTCCACATAAATAGATAGCACAAACAGAGAATTTAATATATCTAGCGTTTGTACCCGCTGTAGTTGCATACTGTACCAGCGTACGTACCCCGTGCGGGCGCCTGTATATTAGCTACGAAAGTTAGTGTGCATTTCTACGCAGTAAGTTTTCGTAGCTAGTATACTTACGTCCGCACGAGGTACGTACGTTTTTTATGCGCCTACATAAATAGATAGCACGAACAGATAATTTAATATAATCTAGCGTTTGTACCCGCTGCGGGTGCGTACTATACCAGCGTACGTACCCTGTACGAGCGCTTGTATACTATCTACGAAATTCAGTGTACATTTCTATTCGGTAAGTTAATTAAGAAAGATTTGTCAAACGAAATAATACTGCAGTGCATGTTTAAATTGAAAACTATTTTTAAATATATACAATTGTGTTTAAAAAAATAAAGACATACCCCAAAGTTACGTCAACTTCGATTCCAGACGTATATCATTATAGAAACGTAACTACGAAACAAGTGCCGCAACTTCGGGGATTGGTGGTTATGATTGTATAGTAGTTGGGTATTTCAGAGGGAGAAGTGGTTGGCCTCTTTTTAAATAAAATGCATATCTTAAATATTTGAAAAAAAAATTATCTAGAAATAAATTTTAGGTGCGCCACTGTAATATAGATTATACCGGGTGTCTCAGATAACTTTTCCAGCATGGGGATCTCAGTATCTATAAGAGATACAGGTTTGAATAAATCAGATGAATTATTTGTAAGAAGGGGGTAACTATTACTACACAAAAAAATATTCACAATTCTATGCGGTTTAGGCTGTATACCAAAAAACTGAAAATTCAGAATTTCTGAATGGCTATAACTTTTTTGTCAAAGTAGATAGGTACTTTTTATAGGCGGTTTCTTAAAACACTTTTTTGTGTAGAATTGATTGGTGTATTTAGATTTTTTTATATCACTTTTAGTTTCCGAGTTACGAGCCCTAACTTTAGTTTTTCTTATGGGCCACTAAGTTGACTATAGCATATTTGAACGTGTTTTTTACTCTACTTTATAACAATATGTCACTTGCCATACTTATTATCGAAAAAATATTTTAATGTTTTTTTTTTAAGTAGTTCATTGTTTTCAAATATTCATTTGTTATTTTGATTGTTGTTATTGTGATGTTTGTTTACAATTTTTGTTTTTCATGGCTGACTTAAATGTTTGTAATAAAATACTTAATAAATATCACTGGCATTTAGTACATCGACTTATTTTCGATAATAAATATGGCAAGTGAAACATCGTTGTAAAGTAGAGTAAAAAACACGTTCAAATATGCTATAGTCAACTTAGTGGCCTATAAGAAAAACTAAAGTTAGGGCTCGTAACTCGGAAACTAAAAGTGATATAAAAAAATCTAAATACACCAATCAATTCTACACAAAAAAGTGCTTTAAGAAACCGCAAACAAAAAGTACCTATCTACTTTGACAATAAAGTTATAGCCATTTAAAGAAATTCCGAATTTTCAGTTTTTTGTGTATACCGCCTAAACCACATAAAATTATGTATATTTTTTGATGTAGTAAACTGACCCCTCTTATAAATAATTAATCCCATTTAACCAAACCTGTATCTGTTATAGATACTGATATCCCCATGCTGGAAAAGTTATCTGGGACACCCGGTATAACTTCTAGCTAGTTTCGAAAGTTTTGATTGGGGACTAATGTGTAAACGTGTAAGAATCAGAAAATGAAAATATAAACAATTTTTAAAGAAATCTTAATATACAAACAATTTATTGTTAAAAATGTATAAAAATTGTTATCAAACCTTCACTGCCTTTGCTATGTAGTTTTCTTATGCGTAGCGCTAATTAGAATAAAAGTCAGTATTTTAATAAAATAAACTAAAAATTATATAAATTGGAATAAGATCAGTATAGCTATTATAATGAAATCATTATCAAAGTAATATTATGGTATGTATAAATGAAAAATGTCGATCTAGACTAAAAATAATGTAGAGTAATATTTGTTTTCTTAACCTAACCAATTTCAAAACGTGGAAGCAATTGTTTGTACAAAATCTTTAGTACAGAATCTTTTTTATTATGCCAGGTGGTAAGTATTTAAGTGTAGAAAAAATTATGATTTAATTCATATTTTTTATGATTCGGGACCTCCGGAGTAGAAAAGAGACAAAAATCAGAATTTTGCGAATTTATCGATATTTTCCGCGAAAAACTAATTTTTATTCCTTCCCCTACTATGGACGAAGTTAAAGCGATCTCGTTGGAGATGGAAAACTTCAGGATATCTCAGTGATACTCTAAAGAATTATCGAAATTAAGAATTAACGAAAGAAAGTATCTAAATAGTATGGGTTGTTCTAATGTCCAAAAGAGTCTGTCTGTAAATGGGGAACAGCCTGTATATCAATAATATACAGTTGAAACCGGTTATAACGACATCGGTTAATACAACATATCGGTTTTAACGACTCAAAATAAAAATCAGACTGAATCCAATTTTTATCAGGTTTTATGACTATCAGCTTTTTAGACCTAATATGGTCCACTAGATGTCGTTATAACCGATTTCGACTGTACATATATGTTTTAAGAACTTTAATCAATTATTTAATGAATTGTCTATTATATACAGTAGAAACCGGTTATAACGACATCGGTTAATACGACGTATCGGTTTTAACGACTCAAAATAAAAATCCAATTGAATCCCATATAATTGGATTTTTACCGGTTATTACGACCTAATATGACCGGTCCTTTCGATGTCCTTACAACCGGGTTCTACTGTATTATTAATGAAAAGTTATAAATAAAAATCCCGAAATCTTTTCTTTCTTTTCTTTGTCGTTTATTATTTTTTTATATTGACTGGAATCCTGGCATCCCAATTTTAAATTTCTAACTCACAAACATAAAGTACGAATTCAACACAAAATAAGTATAGTTTGTAATATGAAAGATGATCGGTCTCCCGGTATTGTAATAACAATGCTTAGACTGGTCATCTATCATGTTACAAAATATATTACGCTAGTAAGATTTTATTTTGACTATATATTTCTTCACAGCGGGTGAATCATTTCAGGATTTTCAATAGAGCTTCTTATAATCTTTTATTAGTTATAGTAGAAACCGGTTATAACGACATCAGTTAATACGACGTATCGGTTTTAACGACTCAAAATAAAAGTCCAACTGAATCCCATATAATTGCATTTTTACCGGTTATTACGACTATCCGCTTTTTACTACCAATATGAGCGGTCTCTTCGATGTCGTTATAACCGGTTTTTACTGTATTTACAAAATTTAAGCTTACTCATTTTATTTAATTTTTATTTTCAGAAAAGTTAGTTTTTTTAACATATTGTTGATCTTTGAGAAATACCTTAATATAGGTAATTGAATATCAGTAAATGTCAATTATTATAATTATTTTTGGTCTAAATCCACTGCTGTCAATCTACTATGAAGCTATTGTTAATATTAATATATCCTACATATGAAATATTTATTTATAAATAATTGTTATATGTATTATTTTTTTACCATTAGATTTTAGATAAACTGAAGTATTTTCTATGCTAGCTTTTTATTTTTTCATGACATATTTTAAAATGTATTATATTTTTTAACTCTAAACTAATAGATTTGTTGTCTTTATATCATTAATGTATAATATTTGTCTTCAAATAAAGGAAAGGAGCAATATGTTTTTAATTTATTTCCCATGATATGATCCCTACATCCTATTGCAGAATTTCTGGCGGGCCCGTTACAGTGTGTTAAGTAAGAACGTGTACGGCATTACTCGCAGTCGGTAACTTATACAAGCCTAAATCTTTTTTTATTAGGTTCAGAGTACCCCCGCCTATTGCGCTTTGATGAAAAAATTTCAGTCCATGTCGATCTTTTGAAAACAATGTCACGATCATTTTTTCCTCCTTTTTGGTCATTTTTCCTATTGAACCACGATCTGGAAAAGCATCTATATTTTTCATCTCAACCCACTTCCAAACAAATGCCTTCGACTTTTTAATGCAGTTGGCCGCCACTGCATTAGACATTTTTGGCCCTTTTGGGTGCGTGCAAAAAAACACGGTTTCAAAACGTTTCGCGTACACGTCATTCAAATCGCGCTTTTTGTGTTTCTCTGACAAAAGATCGACATAGACTGAAATTTTTTCATCAAAGCGCAATAGGCGGGGGTTCCATGAACCTAATGAAAAAAGATTTAGGTTTGTATAACTTACCGACTGCACGTAACGCCGTACACGCTCTTACTTAGCTCACTGTGTGTTAAGGTTGTTGTTCACTAAAATCGATCACTACAGAATTTGTTAAAATTATAATATTGTGTTAAGTAAGCTAGTTCGCATTTGTAAAAAAAAAATCAGATCAGTTTACCATTTCGTTTATTAATTATAAACGTGCAAAGTTGGCCTCTTATACATTGCAAGCATAGGGATCCACTTGGAATTCGATATTCATTTAATTCGTGTATTAAAACTAAACGTCAGATTTTAACCAAAAACGAATATGTTATAGATTGGTAATTAAGGAATGTGTATATAAAATTTTAGAATGATTTACCATCTCCTTAAATAATTATTAATTTTTAACTTTGATAAATTCCCGAACACATGACGTAAATATACGATATGGCAACAGCGCATTCGGCGCGATTTTTGAAATATAAAAACGTGATATTGACAACTGACGCGCGTTGTAAATATCAAGTGATTATTGATTACATTTAATGTTTTTATTTATAATAATAATAGTTACTATTGTTATTATAATTATTACTATTGTCAGCAACAGTAATAATTATAATATTGTTAAAAATGAATCTTCTATTCTTGTCTAATATTATAAATTGTTGCCAGATCTATTTGTTCTTTTTTACCGACATATCAAAACCCTGTAGTTCATGCTAAATTTCGCTAGATGCCATGACTTTCAGTGAACAACAACCTTAAGAAATCTAATATAAACAATGATTATGAGTAAAAAATGTTTAATCATTATTATAAATAATTTATTTAATGACTCACAAAAAGCGCTGGCCTTCCTAGCTCTTAGCCTACCAGGCTAAGAACCTGTCACCCCCTTGTGGGGGCTATAGACATAAAACATGAACCATGCATTCTGTATTAACATAATGGTGTAACATTTCATCAAAAAGTGACAATGAGACGCAGTGGCGTTTGGGATATATCTATCTCTTTTTCTAAGAAGAATGGTTAATCCCAAATCATATTCTATATCTTTCTTTTGACACGGCTTGTTTTCGAGTCAGCGCGGTCCATGTTCTACCTATGTACATATATGGTGGGTTCCTGGGGCTCATGTAATTGAGCTGGTAAGTTATTATGAATTTGAAAGGACGAACATTTTAATTCAAATTTTATCGTTCTTATATCTGCTAGAGGTGTACTGAAATTATACTAGATGGCGCAAATGGAAAACAGATTTCCCTATTCTACTGTTAACCATCTATTCTACTGTGGTTTGCGTATTTGCTATTGAGTTAATTTAACTGACTCCTAGGTGGCCATACTAATTTCGTTCTTTTCTTTTGTTACAGTAGTTAAAGCGATGAAAAGAAACAAGTGAGTATCAGAATATTTCTATTAGGTAATTTATATGCAGAACATTAGTTGAAAAGTTTAACAATAGCTTTTTACATTCATTACAATGAAAATTTGAATTTAAGTATGAAATTCAACCAAAACCTGAGGGTTTTTATGAAGTGTTTCGAAATTAACATTTATTCTTAATTCTTATTGTGGTTGATGGTAAATAAACAAATTGAGATTTGACATGAGTATGAGCAGTTATTTTCAATTAAAGTACGTATACATGAAGATATGACGTAATAATAGGAGGAGAGTTCACAATATGTTGAGAAGGAAGGGGATAGGGGTCGAAGAAAAAAAATCATAATTTATGGACACCTCCTTTAAGATATTATCAATAATTAGTTTTTTTTTGTGCGGGATGCAGCCTCCAGTGTCTGACTTCCACCTGCGTAGATTATTATCGACTAAAACACTTCCCTATTTCTTACGGATGCCAGCTTGGAACTGTTTAACACATTACTTTGGACTGGGTCTTGTTATTTTGTCCATTATCAATAATTAGTAATTAAGTAATATTTAATACTAAAAAACGGTATGTACACCATCCAAGTTTTAGGTAAGATAACTATGATAATATTATTTAAAATCAGTTCTTATCATTTCATTCGACTGAAAATTTAATCTTTTAACAATATCAGCTAGGCAAAAATAGAATTCTTAAATTATAAAATAAAAATCCAAAACAATCGAAAATCAGCATCTTAAAAAATGTGCGTGTAATATGAACCAGCAGTGCCGGATTTACCCTATGTGATGCCCTAAGCAGTAATCATGTAAAGGCCCCCTTTTTGTAATTTTGACGACCTTTTTTTAGTCGTCGCCAAGATTCTGATGACTTTTCTTCTTCTTTTTTTTTAATCATCACCAAAATTTTAATTCACATTTCTCACAATTAACGCTCATGTCTCCACAAATCACTTGTATGGTGCCCCCAAAAAGCGGGTGCCCTAAGCAGTTGCTTCTTTTGCTTATTGGTAAATCCGGCACTGTGAACCAGAGTGGTTCTTATTCCACGCTTAGTTACCATAATACCCAATTAAAGCATTTGTTTTTATAGGTATTTATTTTGTTATTTTTATTTCAAACTTATATGTTGTCTTTGTAAAAAATAGCACTGGCGCTGGCGTAGCAAGAAATACGCGGACAGAATCTCCAAAATAGGCACCCCATTTAGTGGGCACCATCATGAGGATTTATACTAAAAAAAGGATACTGGATGATTAATATACTTTTTACAACTATTTGCCTCACCACAATTCTAGTCAGGGCCGCCGAGAGCCAAACCGGGCCCCGATGCAACATGTAAAAAATTTTTTTTTGGACCCCCCTAGACTGAAAAGTGTACTCTAATTTTTTTTTCACTTACCCCATCAAGTGGGGTGTCTTTAGATAGGTCTCCTAAAATGCAACAAAAAAGTTCTAGAAATTTTTGATTTTAACCCTTCAGTCACAAGAAGAAATCTAACTTGAGCATTAATAATAAAATTTAAATCCTACACTCAGGCCCGGATTTACCATGCAGGTCTAGAGCGGAAAAAATTAAGGGGCGGAAAATTTTGGCGGAAACTTGTTAAAAAATGGTCCTCACACTTTTTTTTAATGTAATTTATGTATTTTTAATAAACTTTATATAAAAAAACTAAAAAAAATATATATATTTTTTTAATACTTTTCGTACCAAACTTATTCAACCATTTAAAGAGGGTGGGCGGCAATCTTCGCAACTGCCGAGGGGCGGCAAATTTCTAAATCCCAGTCTGCCTACACTTGCCTCAATAAAAACACAACCGTTTGAAAAATAACGTAAAGATCAGATAATTTGGTTAGTCAGTTAATTAGTTTGTGTATTTCAATCTATGACATAAAATAAATTAGATTTTCTAATGGGGGGCCTGTCGCTTTTTTTTTCTATGATGGAATACCTAATATTTTTCCAGAAGAATTTCAATATAATGAAATTTACTGAAATTTAAATCATTTTGGTCAATTTTTTTACCAAAATGCAAAGGGCCGGGCACCTGGAGCGCGAATGTTAAATCTTTCTCCATACGGTTTGTTCTTCTATATTTATATTTATTTTTTTTTGGTTAAAAAATTTTCTATATCTTTTGCTTCTTTTGTGAAAATTAAATTATTCTCTAACAAGAGGCCCGTTATGTTAAATATCGACCTTTAATTATGATGAAGATTTTTATAGCTGTCATCAACAGGACTATTTTAAAATTTCATCATTCAAATAATTTTCAATAGTATTATTATATTTAATTTTTTTAAGAATAGATTCAGTCCGGGCCCCTTCGGATCCCGGGCCCCGATGATTTGCATTGCCTGCATCGCCCTCTTGTCGGCCCTGATTCTAGTTAATTATTACACTTCATAATCGTATTTCATTATACCCTCAACTACGTGTATTTAAAAAAAACGTTATTACGTGGGTTGAAAATCTTGTTCATACAGCCAAACACTATACCTGCATTTTTAAATAGCAATATAAAAAAACTAAACAATTTAATACAATAAAAAATTAAACGAAATTACGTTAACATTGATAATAATCAAAAATAGCTAATTTCATTAAATTGTTCTCAAAGAGTACTCCAAACACTGTCATGTCTACTGACGCAGTTAGTTAGAGGTGTAAGCAAGCTTAAATACATATTAATTTTGTGTTTATGAAATTTAAAATAGAGCAACAAAAGGAGGTGTCCATATTTCCTGCCTGTTCCATATAAACCGACTTTACTATAATATTTATAAGTAGAGGACAATTTAAAATTAGGTAGATAAATACTTACATATTTTTTTATTTTCTTCGAAATTGTTTGTCATTTGTTCGTCTTTAAATTTTTTAATCGAAAAAAATGAAGATAAAAATGACAGTTATATGAACTATAGTAAATTTGCAAAGCAAAAACGACACATGCATAAAAACTTTATAAAAGTAACATATCGAAATAAAATAAATTCAGTGGCAAAAGATCGGTGTAAGATAGCCATTTACATAAACCGCGAGAAAGCTATACATATGTGGTGCAAATCCGGGGAGGGATTGTAAGGAAATGGACACATTATTTTTGAAAACATGTAAAAGAAAAATATGTGCAAGTCATGTCATAGCTATAAAACTTTATACATTCAGTTTTAGTGCTGGCCTCTAGTGGTAGCGTTCTCAATTACTCTCTTTATTTTTTATGGATTTCGGTCAAACGTCCCACAAAAACATGGTCCCTCAGACTTTAGATTAACAAAACTTACCGTTCAAACCGGGTAAAATGTCTTTGTTTCTTATTGTCTTTATTTTTTGTTCTTGGTTTTGTCCGGTTTGTTCAGATAATCGCGTTATGGTTATTGACATGGCTTACTGCGATACAAACTCAACTTGTTTTGTAAATAACAGACCAAAGGAAATTACAAGTAAGTTATATTTGTTTTAAAGATAACTACATACACATTTTGTAAAACTAATTTTTTTGTTTTATTTTTTTTACTTACAAGTTCTTATCCGTGGATTCACCCGTGTGTATTCTAAATACATAGGAACCGTTTCTTCTCCACTATGACAATATTTTCTACCGCACCACTGTCAGTGTCACTGGCCACTGCTGTATAAGTTTAGTCGTACGTACTGCTCTGTCCTTTAGACCAGTGAAGGGCTCGCACTGTTTTTGGAACCAAAGTCTTCTCTCGGTCTTAAGTTTTATAAGTGGCTGTCTTGTATCGTGAAAAATAAACTGACTTCGTCTCGATATTTTCTCATACACGTGATCGAATTGAAGATTAATATCAATTAGTAAATTTTTACTAATCTTTATGAACTTTTTAAAACTGATACTCTCGACGAAACATTAATAAAGTTAATATTGTATCGGTCTCGTCTTTTCAAAAATTCAGACAGTCCAATATCGCTTCGGTTTCACCAAGTCCGAATTTAAGGCACTATCATTTCGATCTTGGTATAGTTTCGTGACCTAATCCTACCTAATGACATTTTACTAAATATTGGCCGACTTTTTGACTGGCAATGTATGTATGCATGTACATAGCATGCCATAATGATTGCCATAGTTGCCCGACTTTTTAATCGACCAGCTCTTTTGCTTATTTAGTCGGCCGATTTTTAATCGGTAGGTGTGCATACTTCCATATACACTCCATACTAATAACCAAACCGATCAAACTATAGGCCGACTAAAAGTAGTGTCTTGTGCACAGACTCTTAGTCCTAGGTTTCATCTGTATTTCTTGCCCGAACCACTTTTTACTCAATGGTAAATTTTGTCTGGTGATAGCAGTATATTCTATGGAAGTCAAAAGGGAGCTTAGAAATATGTAGGGTTAGTATAATTGGGGGATGGAGGGATTAGTTTTTTCACCGCTTGATATAACGACCTTTAATTTAGCGACAGCTTGATACGACGGCGTGATCACCGCTTGATTTAGCAACCTACCCCTATATCCACCATAATACTACCGACAGCTATATTTTCGCGCGAAATTAAAATTCACCAATTAACGTTAAAGTCGATAAGGTGGTGTGAGCCCCTTTTTCCGTCGTTAAATCAAGCGGTTGAATTACCAATACTGTCGTTATATCGAGTGGTGAATATAATTATGGAAGATTTCGGAATTTACTAGTATATTCGGATAAAAAGTAAATTGTACCTAATAAGAAAATGTAAACAAATCCAATGGTTTTAAGAATCCCGCTAGTTTTTCTATTAGATCAAAATCATTGACGATATAAAACACTGTTCTATTATTCCAACAAATAAACTTTGTTGAGAAACACTACCGTAGATAATGCATCAATTTTTATAATATTTTTCTACGACTTGAACGTACAATACTTCTTACATTCTCCAGAAAAGAATTAAGCTATTTTATGGACAACAAACATCGCAAACTGATTGAAAAAGAGATAGGACATATTAGTTTGACACAATTCCTATAGCCATCTTTTTTCGCTACTGCAAACATAAAAGTGCGACCGTAAAGATGTGTCAACATAAGTTTTATTGGTAGTAGATTTTCTCTTTCTCTCCAACTTGTCATTTATACCCATTTCTGAACATTGTTTTCGTTAAAATGGTGATTCTTCGTGTAGTTACATAATAATGCATGTATATGAACATTATTCACAGCTCTACTGTTATATAAGATTTTATATATATTATGTTTGGATCAGTAGTATCCAATATTTTGTTACTTACGGATCACTTTATACATTACTTTGTTCTCATCGAAAGCTTATATCGTTGCTACAATGCCGTAGAAGAGCTAGTTGCATCTGGGCTTCCGGCTTTCGACAAAAAATAGTTTATTAGTTTTATACACGAATTGAAGACAGTATTGTGGTGTGATGCCTAAAATTTGATGTTTATTTCAGGATTTTTTGAAGAAAAGAAAAACGAAAGATCATGACGTATAAGTATCATTGTCGGTTCATGATACATTGTGCTGCCACTTTTTCGGTAGTGTTTAAACTTCTAGTAATAGACATGATACCAGTAACAAAGTACCATTGAAATTATGATTTTAAATAATGAAATAGGTTAAAATGATTCTAAAAAATGTATTTTTATATTTTTTTATATTAAAAGCGAGATTAATATAATTTTTGTTAAAACAAAAATGCAAAATACAGCAATCCTCCATGTTAAATAGAACACTATTCAGAGCGAATGACGTCACGGACCACTAAACGTCAAAAGTGATTGACTTTTATTTTAGACAAATCTTAGAAGATTATTAGATACATACCTTATTTAAGAAGTTATATACTTTGGAATTTATCACATACAAAATTATTGTCCAACTCTGAATGTTTGATTATTGTTGACAAGGAGTGTGACGTCAAAACTCTCATATATCACCTGAGAGCGGTTTGGCGGCAAATTCAAAGTTAGTTTTAAATGAGTAAATTTTTGCGATTAAACCTTTATTTTCTGCAGAAATAAGTATTTTTTTGGAAATAGGAGACGTAAGATCATCATAGAATAGTTTTTAGGGTTCCGAAGAAACCCTATTAATCTCACTTTGTCGTCCGTCCGTCCGTCCGTCCTAATCACTCTAAGCTCAATAGCTCGTAAACTATAAAAGCTAGAACCTTGAAATTTTGACAGAATATGTAAAATAACACCCTCTAGTAAAATATGTACAAATATTTTCGAAAAATATTTTTTTAGGGGGGGTGCTAAGAAGCTAAAGACACCCAAAAAAAATATTTTTTTTTATACCAAGGCAAGTGGCACATCAAAATGTGTAACCAAGCTAGTGTAATTTGATCCTTATTCTTATTTTTTTATAAATCAAAAATGGCGCCTACAGGGGGCTTTAAAGCAAATTAAAAAAACCAAAAAAAATGTATTCCAAGTCGTGTGGGATATCAAAATGTAGATCTCAGTGAGTAGAATATGACAGTATTTTTTATTTTTTTTTATAAATCAAAAATGGCGCCTACAGGGGGCTCCAAGCAAAAAAAAAAATTGTCCCCCCCCCCCTCTAACTCGGTAACTACTGGCTCGAAAAATCTGAAAAAAATTAGGTAATAAGGCTTTGGTAAGACTACCAACGACAAATACTAAAGTCACCAATATCATTTCAAATTTTGGAGAAAAAGGGAGGGGCGTCATACATTTTTTTATTTTTATTTTTTTATCTGGGCATGTGGGGTGTCGAAATGTAGATCTCAGTGAGTAGAATATGACAGTATTTTTTATTTTTTTTATAAATCAAAAATGGCGCCTACAGGGGGCTCCAAGCAAAAAAAAATTTGTCCACCCCTCCCTCTAACTCGGTAACTACTGACTCGAAAAATCTGAAAAAAATTAGGTAATGAGACTTTGGTGAGACTACCAACGACAAATACTAAAATCACCAATATCATTTCAAATTTTGGAGAAAAGGGGAGGGGTGTCATACATTTTTTATTTTTATTTTTTTATCTGGGCATGTGGGGTGTCGAAATGTAGATCTCAATGAGTAGAATATGACACTATTTTTATTTTTTTTATAAATAAAAAATGGCGCCTACAGGGGGCTTCAAGAAAACAAAAATTTGTCGACCCCCCCCTCTAACTCGGTAACTACTGACTCGAAAAATCTGAAAAAAATTAGGTAATGAGGCTTTGGTGAGACTACCAACGACAAATACCAAAGTCACCAATATCATTTCAAATTTTGGAGAAAAAGGGAGGGGTGTCATATATTTTTTTATTTTTATTTTTTTATCTGGGCATGTGGGGTGTCGAAATGTAGATCTCAATGAGTAGAATATGACAGTATTTTTTATTTTTTTTATAAATTAAAAATGGCGCCTACAGGGGGCTTCAAGTAAACAAAAATTTGTCCACCCCTCTCTAGCTCGGTAAATACTGACTCAAAAAATCTGAAAAAAAATTGGTAATGGGGTTTTTATAATACTAGTAACGACAAATACTAAAATCAACAATATCATTTCAAATTTTGAAAAATAGGAAGGGGCGTCATGGAATTTTTTTTAGTTTCATATCTAGGCTTGTGGGGTGTCAAAATGTAGATCTGAATTAATATGATCCTATTTTTTATATTTATTTTTAACTCAAATATGCACTTGTAAATGGCTCTAAACAGTCTACGTAGTATATACTTCGGAACCCTTATGGCATACACTGGTGTATGTCTTGACAAATTTTTTTAAATTAGTCAACATGCCTATGTTTAAAAATACTAATACAGTCGTAATCGGTTATAACGACATTGGTTAGTACAACATATCGGTTTTAACGATTCAAAATAAAAATTCGTCTGAATCCCATATAATTGTCTTTTTACCGATTTTTACGACTATCGGTCTTTACGACCTAATATGACTGGTCTATTCGATGTCGTAATAACCGATTTCGATTGTATATACATAGATAGAAAAATATAT
The DNA here is from genome assembly GCA_949319165.1 of Sialis lutaria. Lineage (NCBI taxonomy): Eukaryota > Metazoa > Arthropoda > Insecta > Megaloptera > Sialidae > Sialis > Sialis lutaria. The sequence goes on along the minus strand of OX439233.1, from coordinate 5,725,650 downwards.
CTGCTACTATCTCCGTTAAAAACATAAATAAACGATTTTATTACACAAAGACAATGCAACGTTTGATCTAGGTTCGGGATTATAGTTTACTATCTTCATATTACCACCGTGACCTATTTTATTTAATCTGGCATTATACGGGTTTAGAACATTATTAAATTCTGCTCAGATTTTTACAACTGAACTATAAAAGAATAACTTTATTGTTATATTTTTAATAAATTTTAAATTTTCATTTGATTTTTCTAGGAAAAATTTGTTAGCAAGTTAAGTGAAAAGTTAAATGAAGTACGTACAGAATTACATTATTGCTTCTTTGCTTTGATAGTTGCATAAATAAATTAAAGTTGATTTTTTTTTTAATTATTCACATTATCATTCACATTATCATTAACAATAAAATTGTGTAATTAAAAAAAAATGTATGACTTTTTAATTTTATAGGGAAGGTACTTCGGTAGCAACATAATCCCTTTAGAGATTAATTTAGATAAATTTTCTTATCACAATAAGTTTATAAAATAGTACGCAAAAATATTTTTTTATTTTATCGATTTTTAGGGTTCCGTAGAAAACTAGGAACCCTTATAGTTTCTTCATGTCCGTCCGTCTTCAAAAATTTTGAGATAATAAGATGAAATTTGGCATACGGTCGTAGATTGATGACCCAAAAACAGAAATGATAAGATTTTTGAAAATAAACATTTTTTAGACCTCCCTTTCATAATATGAAAAGTGTTTTCAAAAAAAAAATTTCACCTACACCATTGAGTGGGGTGTCGTTAGAAAGGTCTCATAAAATGCAACAAAAAATGTAACAGAAATTTTTAATTTTAACCCTTTGATCACGGTGTATTTTCTCTCCAAAGTCATTAAAAAAGCGCCCCCCCCTCTATTTTCTAAGCTATCAATTTAAAAAATCTGAAAAAATTCCAGAACGTAGATTTTAATTAGTACTTTCACTGAAAATTATAACGAACATTGTCAAAAATATTTTGGACCCTCCTTTCATAGACTGAAAATTGAACTTACATTTTTTTCCCCACTTACCCTATTAAGTGGGGTGTCATTTAATAGGTCTCGTAAAATGCAATAAAAAACGTCAAATAACTTTTTGATTTTAACCCTTCAGTCGCGATATATTTGCTTTTTAATGTCGCTGTCAGAGCGCCCCCCCCCCTCTATTTTCGAAACTATCGATTCAAAAAATCTGAAAAAAATTCAGAATGTAGCGTTTAATTAGTACTTTCACTGAAAATTATAACGAACATTCATAGATTGAAAAGTGAACTCACATTTTTTTCATTTACCCCATTGAGTGGGGTGTCATTTGATAGGTCTCCTAAAATGCAATAATAAAAGTCAAATGACTTTTTGATTTTAACCCTTCAGTCACGAAAATTTTGAAAAATACTTTTAATAAATCGTAGTGAGAATGACTACGGAACCCTATCATGTGCGTGCCCAACAAGCACTTGCCCGTTTTATTTTTAATGATTCCAAACTCTTTAACTGCGAATCTATTGATTTTTGAACTTTCTGCCCATCGAGACTTTTGATCAGAATCATGATCCAATAATACATTATAATTTTTATTGGATCATGGATCAGAATGACATAAAGTATAATAACATACTATAATTTCAGCCAATTTGACCGGGAACTTTTTTCCATAAGTGTAGTGTGGGATTCTTTTTTAATTTTTTTTTACTTTGATGAACTATAACTCTGAACTGAAAGCATGGATAGCAATAACGGTAATACTAAAAATATGTTAGTAAATTACGTATGAAACTGACTCATTGTGGTTGCTATAGTTACGTTATTTTGGAAGTTATGAGATAATCTTTGTTTTAAATTTTACCCTGAAATAATTTTTTTAAACATCCTGTAGCTCAGAGCGTGTTGAAGATAGACCCACTCCCCCTACCCTCGAAATTTTTTACTAACATTGAGCCAAGTAATCAGCTCTTAAAATATCTGTATCCCAAACCGGAACATCCTGTATAACAGAACTGTCAACTGTCGAACATAGTTTTATAAAAATACGTGTATAACTTTTACTTGATAACTTATTATTATTTATAATAATATCAGTCATCTGACAGTATTTAGATTGCGTTTTAATCATTATTTATTACCAATACGACATTATTTATTATTAATGATGATAAATATTAAATATATTGCCGTTTCTGTACATTTTGAAATATTAACAATATTGAAATTGGCATTAAAAATTGATCATCTCTTTAATGTTTTTATCTATAACGGTAATGTATTTGTTATACAAGTATTAAATAATAATTTTCTTGAGATCTCGGCTTTTCATACATATTCCCAAATTCTACATTTTTTTAAAGGACCCTGCAGAAGGGATTTCGGTCAAACTCTTTGAAACTTTGGATTCTGATAGTCCTTGATGAGTAGATCAAAAGTGTCAATGGGCATTAAATCCTAAAAACTCAATCTTTAGATATAGCCCTCTGAAGTTGGGAATCATACTCGATTAATTTACAATCTTTTTTTGTAGAACCTTAATTTTCGCACAACTATTTGTATATGTTCCCAAGAACTTATATAATCGATTGCCAGCATAAAAAAGTTAACTTTTCAATTAATTGAGAAATGACAATAAATCTTATTGTTATTACGTTTTTTTATTATAAACCAATCCAATTGTTTCATAGAACCAGCAGTATTAAATAATAATAATAGCCAAGAACTATATCTTCTGGTGAAAATCAAACTAAAATCGGTTTAGTAGTTTTTGAGATTATCAATAAAAGATATGAAATAAGCTTCCTTTTTTGTAGGCAGATTTAATTAACTGTACAAAAGTCAATTTTTGTCAAAATTATGTAGTGTATAATATACCTCAGATAATAATGATTCTGTTAGTGAAAATCGCACTAAAATCGGTTTAGTAATTTTGAGTTAAGTTGACCTTAAAGCCACTGTGACGGGTCAAAAAATTGTCAATGTTTGGGATTTTTTTCACAGGCAAAACTGATTATTTTAGGATTGGGTAGAGAACATTTTATTGTATATATTCAACTTGTTCATTACCAATTTTCATTGAAAAATATTAAAAGTTTACAAAGTTATGAGCTTCGGTGTGACGACCTTAAAAAAATATTTTCCTCCATGGTTTCAAAGAAGTTTAGGAAATAATGGGTTACCGTAAAAAATATATAAATATTTTATCAATATCTTTATATGAATGTAGCTATGATTGTGTGTAATTTTTTTCCCCAAAATGGTAATGGTTTGAAAATTTTCTTTCATTTCAATTTTTAATTCAATCAGTCTTAAAAAATAGTAAATATCAAAAATTAAAAAAACGGCTTTGCACAAACATAGCCACTGCAATAACGAATAATAAAAAAAAATCGTTTAATTAGTCTTTGAGGAATCGCTGGAATCAAGTCGAAAAAAATCGAATAGAAAAACGCATTTAAAGTTTTCTGAAGGTCATATCTGGCCTCACTAAATAGGCTATTTGACTAATTTTAGAAAATATTTTTAAATTATTCTTTATTACATAATAAGCACACTACATAGATATTTCGGGGAGATCTACTGTATTATCAATAAAAATCAATGTTAAAGTTTAAATTTCCAAAACTGCGTCAGAAACGCTGTTTCTATCATGGCGCTGGTCATATGGCGCGTGTGACGTCACACGCATGTAAATAAGTCATTGCCTTAATAAAACAGTGCATCTGAAGTGAATTTCATCTTCAAATTTAGTGGATAGAATGGTGTATAAATGGTGTGTAGTGCCACAATGTATAAATACGTCTATAAAAAGTCCACACAAACTGTTTGTTTCTGTTCCAAAGAATCCCAAAAGACGAAAAATGTGGTTACAATAATTGAAAAGATCCAACGAGTATTTTATTGAATACAAATGTTTTTATGTGTGAAGATCACTTTGATATAAGTAATATTTAACTAGATAGTAGCTAAAAATATCGGATCTTATAAAACGAAATAACATCTTTTCTGAATAACTATACTACTATACACGTGATTTTTGACAATTCTGACAGCGGCCACCCGTACACTCCGTATTAGATTAGATTAGATTAGATTAGGTTGTGATTGATGATGAGGGTTAGATGCCTCTAACACTGCAGCCTTTGGCTTATTGTGTTCTTCATCAATTCACTCATTCAGTGAAAAGGTTTACCGTTCTTATCAGGTTTAACATCCTTTCCACCAAGTTTTCTCTTGTTAGAGCTTCTCGATAGTTTTCTCCTGCTAGGAGTGTGTGTCTCCATTGAGCAAGAGCTTCACAGTCGAATATGATATGGGAGGCTGTTTCGTCCTCTTCATTACATAGTCTGCAGATGGGTTCTTCGTCATAGATTCCCATTGTGTGCATGTGTTTTCGTAGGTTACAGTGACCGGTTATCATACCTGTCACTAGCCTAATTTGTTGTCTACTTAGTTTTAGTATTTCATCCGTTAATTTCCTGGATGGTTTATTTAGCATGGTTTTGCTATGTTTTTGACCTTCTACATTATTCCAGTGGTTTTGATGTTGTCTTTTTGTCCAATCAGCTAGCCAGCTGCGAATAGTGTTTTTGGTAATTCCAAATACTGGTTCAGGGCCTGTAAATGTTGTTTTTGAGCCCTTTTTTGCCAGAGCATCTGCTTTTTCATTACCTGCTATCCCTCTATACTCCGTATTAACCAACATCTTTAATAGGTACCTAACCTCTTAATATGGCTTAATCTTGCAGCATATAGGATTTCAAATGTTTTATGTGGTACTTACACTGCTGTTTTCACATTTTTAAGTTCCGCAGCATAGTAATCAGCGTTATTCTTAAAAAAAAGTGCAACCATAAAAGCGTCTACCTTAGATAGGTTGCTATAATCAGCTCGCACAAAATTTAATTCCATTTTGAAATTCGAAACGAATATTTATGCCACTAGTAATAAAATTTATCTAAAAACTGCTTCAAAAATAGCTGAAAAATCGAATATAATACTTTAATATAATACACAGAAAGCATAAAACGCGAACTCAACATGCGTGTGACGTCACTAGAGTTGCAACCAATCACATAGCGTTCCCGTCATAGATAAAATTTCAAAAATTATTATATTTTTTTTCGTGTAATTTGCAAAAAATATACATAATTTATTTTAAAATAAAGTGAAATATGTTCTTTTATGCTATTATCTGATAGGATGACCACAATTTGTAGTATATTTTCAATGTTGTCAAATAGCCTATTGCCTGTAACTCAGACAATTTTCGGAATTTAATTTTTTTTGTACGTATTACTGAATATTAGAGATGAGACTGCTATTGCGATAGCTGCTACTGAGAACACTGTTATTTGTACTGAGCAGAGAGCAGACTGCTCTGCTATTTAACATACCTGCTATCACTGATATCCTGTTCTTGATTGTTTTTTTTTAAATCTAAGAAATACACAAAAAAAATTGATTTCAACTTTCTTAAGCTTATTTATTTATCAAAAATATTGTTTTGGACAAAAAAGAGACATTACTTTTTTTTATTTTCCCATTTTAAAACATTTTCCGTGCACCAAACAAAGATAGACATATCGATCATGCTACTGCGATCACTGCTATTCCGTAGAACAGTGTTCTTTAAAAGAACACTGTTCTTTCAAATAGCAGCTATCGCAGTAGCAGTCTCACGTTATTTTTAAAGTATAATAATTAGGTACTAGCTATTTATGTAAATCTTATTTTCTCTGTTTAAAAGTAAACGTTTAATTTTTATTTTAAAGAAACTAAAAAACTATTTAAAATTTTTTAAAGTTATTAAGGCTAATTTCATAATTTGGCATTAATTAATATTTATGTATTTCTCCTTTACGTGCAATTTAGACTACCCCTTATGTCAGTGGAAAAATTTTCGGGTGGGGTGGGGGGTAATATTTATCGGGGGGGGGTAATATTTTTAGGGGGGGTAATTTTTTCGGGGGGGGGGATTTTATAAATGCGTGTTAAATTTTGGAAGGGATTTTGAACTGGTTTTCTCAAAACATACGTTTTTCTTAGAACACTGAACATTTCGGGGGGGGGGGGAGTGTCTCCCCCGTTAATACGCCACTGCCTTATGTAAATAAATTTGAGTACTCGAAAACTCGAAACGCCTATAGATTTAAAAAAAAACTTTGATCTAAACAAACTGTGATTATATCACTGCTACTGTTAACTGCTATTTGTCTTAACTGCTCTCTGTGATCACTGCTATCTAAAAATCACTATTAAGCCCATCTCTACTGAATATGCATATTATGCATACTTAAAAAAATACATAAAAAAATTCCCGTCACAGTGGCTTTCCCCCTTAAAAAAATGAGTTATTATGTTAAAATTATTATTTACTTAGTTTTTAATTAAAAAAGTTTTTTAAATAAAAACATACACAATTGTAAACTATTGAAATAAATTATCATGAATAATGAATAGAAAAGACAAATAAACAAATACAAACTGAATAATACAAGTAAGTTAATAGACACGTTGAGAGTTTGAAACAGTTCTGTTATGAATCATAAATTTATTATTCCTTATATAAACATTGAATGTGTATACGTTAATAAGCTTTGAAATTTCAGTTAAGCGTAAGCCAATGTTTTTCTAACTAACGTAAAATAAACAAAATTTTGACGTAAAATATTTTACAGTTCAGTTGCTGTACCAACAAGAGAGTAAACTAGTGATGCAATGTACACCGAAACGCGTGACTACAGAGTAACTCGAGGTTTTGTCGACTGTCCTAAAACTCCCTTTACTTGTCTACTACCAAACTCAAAATTACCTTGTTTACTTTAAAGTTTAACCTTCTTAATCACAGGTACCTATTGTTTTATTTATATTCTTTATTGAAAAGTTTTAGGTAGGGGAAAGTGGTACAAAATGATCCCCTTAAGGAAAACAGATATTAAAAATGTACTTAGACAACAAATTTTGTAAAATTGGTAATTTTTCTGGTAGCTTAGTCTATTGGTCTATAATTTAGTAAGCGTAGAATAATATTATATTAATAAGAGTTTTTTATATATACATTTTTATCAAGGTGTAGTAAAGGGATCATTTTATACACCCGGGTGTCTAAAATGATCCCTGGTCTTTTTAAAGCCATAATCGGCACACATAATTGTTTACTGGCTGTTTTATACTGCATGTCACGATTTACAGCTTCTAATGTGTTAATCATGGCGATTGCGCTCCAATTTTTACGCCTAGTTTTCCGAACATGATTCCGCGGTATTGTTCCTGAAATAGCAAGATAATTTAATAAATTATCGATCTAATTTCATTTAAACATCCATGATCTTCGCAAATATACATTACCTAAAGTATTCTTAATCAACTCAATACAAAACGAATTAAAAAAAATGATGCATATGAAACCACAAACATTAAACCAATTGGGATCGTTTTACCCCAATATGCCTTACTCTAAAAAACGTTAAATCATACCCTCAAATTTTCAGTTATAACAATAAAGTATTGCCGATAATATTGTTGAATAATATTGGAAACTAACACAAGCACTCCTATTACATTAAATATATGTATACATACACTAAAACCACGCAATATTGAATTATTGCATACCTTACATCAAATAAGATTATTTTTATTTTGTTACAATAAAATATTCCGTGCCGCTCACAACAATATGAAACTTTGACAGAATGTTAAACTAGTGGCGCCGGGGACAATTTTCACTCAAACTACTAGATGGCACTGCTAAATTCGGTAAAACACAGGGTGATCGTTTTACCCCGAGGGATCGTTTTGTACCACTCTCCCCTACTATATTCCCCCATACCTCTACTACTCAATGAAGAGTGTGGGATAAAACTTAAAGGATGATTTACAACGAATGTAAAAAAAAAATTTAACAGTAGATTGAAAATATTCAAATATATACAGTAGAAACCGGTTATAACGACATCTAAGGGACCGGTCATATTGGTCGTAAAAAGCGGATAGTTGTAATAACCGGTAAAAATTCAATTATACGGGATTCATTTGGACTTGTATTTTGAGTCGTTAAAACCGATACGTCGTATTAACCGATGACGTTATAACCGGTTTCTACTGTATAATCAAAAATGAACCAAAATCATTACTGAATTAAAACATAAATTAAGAGAGATTTCCACGAAACTTTGAAAATAACAAGATATTTATATTTAAATAAAACGGACAAGTGCTTGTTGGGCACGCACATGATAGGGTTCCGTAGTCATTATCACTACGATTTAAAAAAAAGAGTTTTTTCAAAATTTTTGTGACCGAAGGGTTAAAATCAAAAAAGTCATTTGGCTTTTATTATTGCATTTTAAGAGACCTATCAAATGACACCCCACTCAATGGGGTAAATGAAAAAAATGTTACTTCAGTTTTCAATCTATGATAGAGGGGTCCAAAATATTTTTGACAATGTTCGTTATAATTTTCAGTGAAAGTACTAATTAAAAGCTACATTCTGAATTTTTTTCAGATTTTTTGAATCGATAGTTTAGAAAATAGAGGGGGGGGACGCTCTGACAGCGACATTAAAAAGCAAATATTTCGTGACTGAAGGGTTGAAATCAAAAAGTTATCTGACATTTTTTATTACATTTTAGGAGACCTATTAAATGACACCCCACTCAATGGGGTAAGTGGGGAAAAAAATGAGAGTTCACTATTCAGTCTATAGAAGGGGGGTCCAAAATATTTTTGACAATGTTCGTTATAATTTTCAGTGAAAGTACTAATTATAGCTACATTCTGGAATTTTTTCAGATTTTTTAAATTGATAGTTTAGAAAATAGAGGGGGTGGACGCTTTTTTCACGACTTTGGAGAGCAAATACATCATGATTAAAGGGTTAAAATCAAAAAGTTCTAATACATTTATTGTTGCATTTTAGGAGACCTTTCTAATGACACCCCACTCAATGGGGTAGGTGAAATTTTTTTTTTGAAAACACTTTTCATTTTATGAAAAGGGGGCCAAAAAAAATTTTTTTTACAAAAATCTTATCATTTCTGTTTTTGAGTCATTAATCTACGACCGTATACCAAATTTCATCTTATTATCTCAAAATTTTTGAAGACGGACGGACGAACAGACATGGAGAAACTATAAGGGTTCCTAGTTTTCTACTGAACCCTAAAAATCCTTGCAAAATGTCAATGTCATTATGAGTATAGTTAGAGATATAAAATTAACATGCATTATTATGAGAACTGCATAATTTCGAGACATGACTTTTCAATGTGATGTGACAGAGAGAATTTGATGAAAATTATAGTATATTATTCATTTACAGAGATTACATAATATGTAAATTTTGAGAACGATTAGAAACTGCGTTTTTTAATAAAAAAATTATAAATATGTGAAAAAAATAGAGAGATGCATTCTTGTGATTTCGCATGCTCCAGAGAGACACACACCTTACCTTCACTAAATGCTTATCCACAGACGCTTATCTGCTCCACTCCCCACAAAGCAAGCCACGCACTCTATATGGTCAACCTCCTTAAAAAAGATTAAAAATAACAGTTATTTTTTATAACAATCATTTGTTAAGATATAAATATTTTAAACATATTCCTGTTTAACTCAATGTTTATATACACAGGTGCCTACCCGTGCCGTTCTCCGCACATCCAGCCCCGCACCCTATAGTATCAACCTCCTTAAAAAGTAAAAATGACAATTACATTTTATAGCAGTCATATGTTTAGATATAAATATTTTAAACATATTCATGTTACGCTCCTGAGTTGCATGAACTGGGATTTAACCAGTCAGGTAAAGTTTTGAGATTTATTTTATTTTATACGTTATTCAACATAGTATCATATTTTTTTCGTTTACTGTACCACTCTACATTCTATGCGCTTATAAAGTATTATAAACAGTATATAGAATTTTATTAAACATGTAAATTCCATAGCAAACTTGTTTATAAACAAATTAATTATGTAACAGAAGTATTTTAATATTATTTACTTTTTGTTTATTCGATACAAAATAGTTTGTCATATTTTTCTAATAGTTAAGATTTTTCTTATGGTTTCTTACATATATATTTTCAAAATGGCAAAAAACCTAAACAATTTATAGTAGGTACGAATTGTTTTGAAAACACTGTTTGTATTTTGCCTTTTTGGTGTAAAAATGGTGCATATTTAAGATGTTTGAATTTTTTAAACTGCCTTCAGCCCCAAATTTGTTAACCAATAAAAAAAATGTCAAAATATTTCTCAAAAAAACTACAAGCCTTTTGGAAATTATACAATAATACAAAGTCTGCTCGACAGTTCATTTGTTCTATGCTGTGACGTCATCACCACGAAATTTTTCAACTAAAGAATTTGTAACAAACGGAATATAATTAAATAAACGACCAATACACATAATGGTTTAAAAAAAATTAATAAACAGATTTCTTCCAATCTTGTATTTACACTCACCGCTCTATACAACGACGGCTAGAGAGGCTCCCACCAAGTTGCCGACGAGTAAGAAATGTTTTTGGAATTCCTAGTACATTCTAGCCATGGTGGGGATAAGGGATGGTCGTTTCATAGAGCGATTGACCAGTCGTTGTATGGAGTTGTCATTACGTAAAATGTCGTTTTATAGAGCGCTGAATGTAGTATCTGAAAATGAAAAAAATCGATTCAAATTGTATTTTTTGACTTTCCTTTAGAATTTCTTTCCCGAGTTTTTCTATTTCCGTATAGAAGATATACTTAAAATAACTCATGAATGATAAATTTCACATTTTCATAACAAAAAAAATCGTGTCAAATGTACCTATGCTTATCTTTCTACTTATTTTATTTATGAATATCATAAACAAAAATGCCATTTCAAGAAACAAAAAAAACTTTTTGTATTAAAACGTGTAACCAAAACCTACCTTCCCCCACTCCTTACATATTCCCCCACCACCTCTATTCATGTACTCTCGCAAATGCGCTGACATGACCGAGTCATAGTTTGAATACTTGATACGCGTACGGGCAATTTAATTAAACATTGTTCAAAACTTAGTTCCGGTCTCACTTTGTTCCTTTTTACATAGGTGGCGGTGTAACTGAAAAGTGGGGGGGGGAGACGAGTGTGTTGGTTTGCAAGGTATACTTCCGGTAGCGATCGCCTAATATATATACTTATAATAATAACCTTTATTCAATAAAGAGGTAGAGTAAAGTGGGGTAAATACAATACGGATTATGGTCTTGTATTTTTAGAGCCCCGTAGAAAACTAAGAACCCTAAAAGTTTCGCTCTGTCCGTCCGTCTGTCTGTATACATACATTTTATACCGATTAAAATGAAATTTGGTATACGGACGTAGATTATTAACCCAAAAACAGAAATGAGATTTTTGAAAAAAAAAATTGTTTTTACCCTTTTTTCACTAATTCCATTGAGTTTATTTAGATAGGTCTTCAAAAATGAAACAAAAAATGTATTCAGATCTTTTGATTTTAAATTTTAACCCTTCAGTCACGATATATTTGCGTTTAAAGTCGTTGTCAGACCGTCTCCCCTCTATTTTCTTAACTATCGATTCAAAAAAAGGTATCTTTTAATAAGTACGTTCACTGAAAATTATAACGAAAACTGTCAAAAATTTGTTGGACCACCTTCCTATAGACTGAAAAATGAACTCACATTTATTTTTTTCATTTCTTTAGATAGGTCTCCTAAAATGTAACAAAAATGTATTGGGACATTTTCATTTTAACTCTTCAGTCAAGATATATTTGCGTTCAGAGTCGTTATCACAGCGTTCTTCCTCCACTATTTTCTAAACTATGCACGTTTCTATAAAAAAAAGTACTCTTATAGGATGGCTTTGAACATCGTCGTCCGGGGAAAAGTCTCACTAATTTTGAAGAAAATATTGTGACAGGCCCAATTACAAGTAGACAAAAAAAAGTCATCAAAAGTGAAAAAGTATTTAATTAAATTTGTTTGTTTAATTTGTTTAAATTAAAATTAAAAAGGTTTTGCTTAGTAAAAATTATATTACCTAATAAGTTGTGTTAATCTTCTAATCTATTGCCAATATCAACCCAGAACATTAAAAAAATCGTTTTCAGCATCCAAAGCCACACGTGAAGTTTATCTTTGGAAATTCGTTCGAAAAACATCTCCAAAGTCATGCGAATTTGCTGGTGACTTTGGACAGACAAGTTTAAAAAAAAGGTGAGACAATAAAAAACTTTCTTCTTTTCGTTTGAAAACTTGTTATTTCGGTCAAGACTAAACTTTTGACCATTTTCCATCCCTCTACTTATAGTCCTTTATTGTCAGAGAGTTCAAAGTTCAAAATTGTCCAAAGTCCTTGATTTTTTTCCATTTCCTAATTTACCCCCTAAAATTATCCCCAGAATCAAAATTTAACTATTTATACTTCATGTATATAATAAGGCTACCACATTCTGTCTCTGTGCTAAATAATTTTTTTTAGGATGCCATTAGTGTTCCGTTTGGCACGGAACACTAAAAACCGAGAATATTCTAAAATTTGTACTTATGTATATTAGATTAAGAAATTTCATAACAATTTATATACTGAATTCTCATCTATAGTCTATTGCAAGCTCTCTCTAATATCGATTTTCAATTCAAACCTTTACCAAAATCAGAATAAGTACACGGTGATGATCATAAAAAGAAAAAAAAATCCCGCGCGCGTTATCTGTCGACAGTGCTGCACCACAACGGTCGTTCAGCGAATCACAGATCCTTTTAAATCTTTATAGTATGTTTTGGTAGAGCATTCTCCTTTTTTTAGAGATAGTTCAGTTTGCTATTTTTATTTTCTACGCGTGTTATTGTTTTATTTTTATTCTGATACTAAAATGGTTTCTACCATTATTCATCGAGAGTTAGCAATGTATTTTATATTCATGAGTGTAACTTATTGAACGTTTGTAAAAATACATAGATGGAAAATTCGATTAGGAAAAAAATTAAAATACAATGTCATCAATTTTTTTTCTCTGTTACAAAATACAAATCTATTTGTTTATTCTTAAGGTGTTTTTTATGGTTAATACATCAATAAATATTTCAGTATGGTAGGATCCTTGAGTGTGCAATGTTAGGTTCCAAAAATGTTAGAATTGGATTTTAAAAGATTTTTTTTAGTTTATTTTTTAGTTTTTTTTGAAATGTTATAATCAAATATCTCAAGCAAAATAGAAGTAACTTATTATTTTTTATTATTTCGGTGATTTTATATTAAATACAATTCTTATGGCTTGTATTTAAATGCATTTTTTTTTTTAATAATAAACACTTTTTATTAAATCGTTTTCACTTATAACAAATATGCAGCACGACAAATTAACTAATTATTAAACATTATATATTGAACTTTAAATAAATTATATTACTTTAAATAAAATGTTTCCACCAAAATACAGTAGAAACCGGTTATAACGACATCGAAGGGACCGGATAAATAGAGTTTTGATACATCCTGTACAAATAATATAATTTTGTAACTGTTTAATGCAGCGTTTCTCAACCTTTTAGTATTTGCAACCCAAATTTTAATCATAGTTCTCATGACGCCCCCCCCCCCCCCCCGCATCATTATAAAATAATTTTCACTGAGAAAAAAATCTCAGCTAAATATACAAAAAAAATATTTAGAGTGTCAATTTCTAATATTAAACCTTGTTTCGAAAAACTTTGCTCTGCAAGACAGGGAGCCCGCCACTAATAATTACACTGGTTTACAAAAAAAAAAGTTTATAAATATTTGACGAGACCATTGTATCCTTATGTATTTTGACCTCCTGAATCCGAATCTGAGGTCCGTTGACCTGGGTAAGGTCATTTACAAGGTCATTTTAAGGTCAAATTTTTAAAAATCGCTAAATGAATCTGGTAAACGGTATAAATAGCTTTTACTGATCGCTGATTCTGAATTTGACGTCCGTTGATTTCTACGAGGTCATATTCTAGGTCATTTCAAGGTCAAAGTGGAAAAAATCGCTCAAAAATTCTGAAAAAACAGTACATATAGGTTTTTGGGGTCGCTGAATCAAAATTTGAGGTCCGTAGACCCCTAAAATGTCATTAGTGTCAGGGTCATTTTAAGGTCAAATTTTATAAAATCGCTATAAATGAATCTGATAAAAGTGTTATATGTAGGTTTATTTGTTCGCTGATTCTGAATTTGACGTCTGTTGACCTCTACGAGGTCAGGTTCAGGGTCATTTCAAGGTCAAAGTGAAAAATCGGCTCGAAAATTAAATTTTTCAAAATTTGACATTGAAATGACCTTGAATCTGACATTGTAGGAGTCTACAGATCTCAAATTTTGATTCAGCGACCCCAAAAACCTATATGTACTGTTTTATCAGAATTTTTGAGTGATTTTTCCCACTTTGACCTTTAAATGACCTTGAACCTGACCTCATAGAGGACAACGGACGTCAAATTCAGAATCAGCGACCAAAAAAACCATATATAACACTTTTATCAGATTTATTTATAGCGATTTTTAAAAAATTGACCTTAAAATGACCTTGAAACTAATGGCATTGTAGGGGTCTACGGACCTCAAAATTTGATTCAGCGATCCCAAAAACCTATATGAACTGTTTTTTCAGAATTTTTGAGCGTTTTTTCCCATTTTGACCTTGAAATGACCTAGAATATGACCTTGTAGAGATCAACGGACGTCAAATTCAGAATCAGCGATCAGTAAAAGCTATTTATACCGTTTACCAGATTCATTTAGCGATTTTTAAAAAAATGACCTTAAAATGACCTTGAAAATGACCTAACCCAGGTCAACGGATCTCAGATTCGGATTCAGGAGGTCAAAATACATAAGGATACAATGGTCTCGTCAAATATTCATAAACTTTTTTTTTGTAAACCATTGTTTTTAATTTAATATTGATGAGTTAATTATTAATTATATTGTGCAGTACTGATACAATACTATTTATAAGTTTATTATAACCATTTAAATATAAACGTGTATTTTTTTATTTATTTTTTATTAAATCAGAATGTATTTTATTCTTTTTCTTTCAGGAAATAAAATAATATTTTTCTTATTTTTTTTTCAATATGCTCGCGCCCCCCATTCAGTTTTCTCACGCCCCCCTAGGGGGGCGCGCCCCACAGGTTGAGAATCGCTGGTTTAATGTAATATCTCAATAATAGAGAATACCTATACGAAAACTACTTTCAGCAGAGAACACATTTTTTTGTAATTAGAAAATTACAAGGTGTTGAAAATATTCCTTTTTTCTTACAAAATTGGTCATAATTTCTAAACCGCTCTGTATAATTCCATTCATCTATATCAAAATACTCAGAAAAATTAATGCTTTTAGATTATCAAATAAACAAATATAGTTTGTATTAAAAAAAATATAACTTTGATTTGTAACGCTGTTATGGGACACCCTGTATAGATGTAACTATTTTCAAATTATGCCGCTCCTCTAGCCTGACAACTTTTGCATTTAAAGTTTTCTTCCAATTCTTATAATAAATGAAATATTGAGCTTTGACACAGTCCTTGGACACCTGTAAGTATTAATATTTATGTTCGATGTATAAAAATGTGCATACCATAAAATTTTAAGTACAAAGTATTGAAATTTATGTTCGATGTATAAAGTATAATTATATAGTGTAAATAAATATAACCCCTCTAGTAAAATTATTTATCCACGACTTATGTATAATACATGCATAACATACGTAGTTTTTACTATATAATGCGATATATTAATCTCAGAGGGAACTATGACGAAAGTGAAATTTTCTGATTGGTGCATTAGAGGGCAATAATGATCATTATTGACCTCTAAATCATTATTGCCCTCTAATGCACCAATCAGAAAATTCCTCAAAATAAATAATACTATGGAAACAAAAAACACAAACTTTAAGTTTAAAAAATTTATTTACGACTGTCAAATAAAACACCTAGTGTTTGTGTATTTGTATTGAGATGGATAAAAATTCTAGTAAAGTTGTTGATAGTACAAAACTTGTTCAGTTTATTAACTGTAATATTACTAATTTTAATATTTTTGGACACCACAGAGTTTGTGTATTTTGTTTCCATGGTATTGTTTAATTTATATTAATTTGAAATTATAACAAAAATGCTTGTATTTTGTGTTTGCATTTCTTGTATTCAGTTGTGTTTTATTAAAGTAATTAAAAGAGTCGTAGATAAAGTACAGTATACTACTCGCAATAATGGCTATTATAACCTCGGAATTTTTTTCTCCCTCGCCGCTACGCGGCTCGGGTCGAAAATTATTCCTCGGTAATAATAGCTATCATTATTGACTCGTGGTATAATATACTATTAAGAACACTTTTGTAATAAGTACCTATTCATATTTTTAAATACAATTAAGAGTAAATATCACAATTTCAAACAACATTTCTGGAAATAACAAAGGATTATAGATAAACAAATTATTCGATCAATATTTTACTGATTTTGGAAAAGCTTCACGTAATAATTCATTCGGTAATACCGGCCAGGTTGACCAACAACGAGTGTTAAATTTTGACTGACAACTGTACATCAACACTCTTCATAATAAAACATTCAGTGCATGTTTGCTGTTAATTCAACCGGTCAAAAATATATTTGACAAATGTTTTCATCACATACCGTCCGACAGGTATTACAAATGCTGTTTTATATGCAGCAAACAGTCCCGTCATGCAGTTTATTTATTTTAGATTTTGTGGATATACGCAAAACCACAATAATATTGTGTTTTTTAACTGATAATAGCAATTGGTATTATGGAAGTTCATTTTGGAATCAATAGAGTGCGTCATAATATTTCATATTTTTTAATATTTTATAAAATACTAAATGAGATTGCTCGAGGTTTATTGATATTTTTAAAAATAACACATCTATAGGGGAACCTGGGGCGGAACGGGGTAGCTATGTTTTGATTACAAGTTGAGAGGGTTTGAAATAAATAACACCATTTTTTGTCAATGTGTACTTTTATTTACTTATTTCTCTACAAAAAAACTACAGCTAAACTTATCTAAGTTGATAACAACAATAAAAAAATGGTGTCTGAAAAAAAATATGAAATTTCCCATTCCGCCCCACCCCCTGGGGCGGATTGGAAAATTGTTATTGGCCCATGCACGAGAGATCGCCTACATCCGCGATCATATTGTGACACATAAAATTGTATTACATATGTATATACAGAGTATCATCTCCTATCTCTATCTTCATGGGTTGTGTTAAGAAAATTTAAAAACGATTGGCAGAACTGAAGAAAAGAGCAAAACGCGGCCACGTGGGAATTGACGCTCAGGTGGACATATCAAATGTTATAAATACATGTATAATAGCAAAAAACAGTCCTTTATTTATTATTGTCTTCATATTATCAGTACAAATTCGCCATTATAAAATCATAAAAAGCTGTCAACACGACACTGTCCAGTTTATGTTGTCTGTGACAACCTTTTTTGATTTTGCAATGTTGAATTTGTACTTTTGTAATTAATAAAGAAATAGATATGTTTGAAATTCAACATTTGAATATGTTCGCCGAAAATATAGAAATGGTCCGAACTTTTATCCGCGGAATAATTTAACAACCGGCTCGCGCGAGCCGGCTCCAGCACACCACTAGGTGTACCCCATTCTGCCCCCGACGTAACGTTCTTATAACATGATTATTATGGCCGTTATGTGTTGACCTTGAGTTATCACTAGACTTTTAGTTAGCCAAGAGTGTGATGAAACAAACATGTAATGTAAATTTCCGAATAAAAAATAGTATACAGTGTACTTACCTTGGTGTCGTAAAGCAAAAATTACAATTTGTAAGCTTTTTCTTGGACATTCGGTAGAATTCACACTAAATGCACTCTTACACTAAAAACGGCAACTTCGTAATGTGTAGCACTGCAAACTAAACATTGTGTGCAAAAGACACGTGTCTCCGTCGTCCATAGGGAGAGCATCACCCATTTCCCATTCCGCCCCGGTACCCTGTTCCGCCCCGGGTTCCCCTACTATACAGGCTGTTTGCGGGAACCGAGTGATCATTGCTAACATTGTTATTATTGGAGTTAGAAGATCGGTTAAATGGGCAAAGTATCAGTATTTTTTCCGGGATGAATAATGGCGGTGTCAAAAAAACAATTAAATGTCGAATTTCAGAGATATATTAAATTTTTTTTTTTAAATGGAAACCCCTATATATTATTACTGGATTTTATAGCTAAGAATGTTTTCTTTATAAAAGTGTTATACAAGTATGATGGTAAAATTGATACAAAACAAGTTATAACAAGTATAAAATTAATAGAAAATATCTAAAAATAGTGTGCTATGCAGATTTAATAAAATGCAAATCGGTAACGAAAAGTGATATAAAAAATTTAAATATACCAATCGATTATATACACAAAAAACTCCAAACAAAAAAGTTATAGCTATTTAAAAAAATCCGAATTTTTAGTTTTTTGGGTACACTGCCTACACCAGGCTTGTCCAACCCGCGGCCCCCGAACACTCTTCGTGCGGCCCGCATCAGATTAAAAAAAATGAAATATGAAAATAATTAATGAAATGAGTTAATTAACAATAAGTAGAAAAAAGGTCTTCAGATTTTTTGTGTTATTAAATATAAATACTTCATAATTACAGTTTAAATATTAAATAATAGTGAACGAAAAAAAAAGATCTTCGAATTTTGTTGCAGTCCTTAACAAATTTTTATGCTATTTTTTTACGCTATGCGACCCGCGAAGGTCAAAAGGTTGGACACCTATGGCCTACACCACATAAAATTATTAATATTTTTTGATGTATTAATAGTCAACCCTTCCTTACAAATAATTCATCTTATTTAACCAAATTTGTATATCTTACCATTTTGGATATTCCCATGCATTTCACTTTTATCTATAAACTAGCGAAAACCCGCGGCTTCGCTCGCGTTAACTTCGAAACTATTAGAACCATTCTTACGTGATAGGGGATGACATGTCACATTTTTTTATAATTATTTTTATTCATTACCTATAAAAAAAACTTAAATACATATCTCGGATCTTAGTTAAAAATTGTAAAAATTAACCCCCTCTCTACCCTTGCCATTAGGGGTTGAATATCGATTTTTTTTATTAACACCTTAGGGGTTAAATTTTGGGAAATGTTGAAATAATTGTTATTATTATTTATATTGTAGAGTATGTTCAATAAATTTCAAGTAAATGCCAACAAAAAAATATTTTCTTATATAAATATTTACACCCTGTTTTAACCCCGTAGGGGTTGAATTTCAAAAATTCCTTTCTTAGTGGGTGCTTACATAATAAAAGGAAGGCACCTGAGAAATTTCACGTTTCTAGGTCCAGAGGTTTGGGCTGTACGTTGATATATGAGTGAGTGAGTGGTTAAGGACAAACTCTTTTATAGATATACATAGATACAGAAAAAAATAATTTGAACAATAAATCTTAATGATAATCTACATTTTATTTTGAGCCTGCTATGTCACATTAAATGCAATAACACAACAGCTTATACACCTCTGATATACACAGTGGAATTTCTCAAATGAATATAACTTCACGTAATATGACATCCTCGAAATGATCTTTCAGCAAACAGAACACCAATAATAATTTAAACTAATTACAAACAGAATAAAACAAACAATATACACATACGTCATAGGACAATGTATCCCTATGAGAACTTTCGAATTTACAGTTTAAGGAACTCTGCTCCCCAAGTTGTTTGACAGTTGCCGAGCAATCAAGGGGCTTGTGGCAAGAGTATGTGGGTATCGTGTGAAACACACGCCAGAGTTATTACAAAACTTGCAATGTAGTAGGTATAGGTACTGCTGTATGAGCGCATGCCATCGACAATGGCACCCCGTAAGTGGCTCGTTAAACGGTGAAGGTTATTAGCGCCCCCTCGTTACTCTTTTATGTAGATTTTTGATTGCGGTGCGACTTTTTTTTGCATCGTGTGTGGTGTGGATATGTGTAGACCAGTGGTTCGCAATATTTTTTTAAGTTGGAATTGGTGGTAATTAGGGCTGCGCGCCGCACAGTGGGGCAATAAAAATTTATTTTTAAAAATCTACAAATCTTATCCGATCAAGATTTAAAAAATATTTAATTAATTCGATATTATAACATATGTGATATATTTTTTTTCATATTGTAATTTTAAATTTATGGAGAACGTTATTATCTGTACTTAGTTTATGTTTTATTATTTTTTTGTATCTATCACTAGTAGGTAAGCCAGAATAATTTGTTTTATATTAGTAGATACACGCAACACTTTTTTATTGTATAAGAAAGATAATTAACATTCATGGCAGATTTTTCAATTTTTTAACTGTTTAATATGAGAAATTTGACCTTTCAAACCAAAAATTTCATGTAATAAAAGGTAAAATGATCCAAAATTAGTCTATTCTTCTTAGTTTAACTCCAAATAATTTTCCAAAGAAGTTGTTCGTTAAAACAGTATTATCTTGATATCAGTGGAACGCTGAAAAAATTATCTTTCTTTTTTATACAAAGTAAAAAAAATGATATTGGGCACGATAAAAAAGTTATAAAACAATTAAAATCGTAATAAAAGTGGAATTTTTAAATTTTTGAATACCATGGGTGACCTTCAAGATTTAGAGAAAAATGATTAATGACAAAAAAATAATCTTCTCAATTAGAACTTTAAAATAAACAAAAGAAAATTTAAATCAGATGACTAGGAACTGAGATAAAGATAATTTTAAAACAGCGGTGAGTGGCATCTTGAATAGCCGATATAACGGTATTCTACATAGATTTTAAAGTAGCACCCTATTTGAAAATTTTTCGTTTGACCTTATATGTACATTAGGGTGACCGGATCTCATAGAGGAGGAAAAAAAATGTCGGAATCTTATTCGTCTGGACCCCACAAAACGATTCCCCTTTCCAGATATTGAGATAGCCGAAATTTGAACTCGATAAAACGACCTTAACCCGTGCCGCTCGTCGCTCAAAGTTTGAAAAAATACAATTTTTTTGCCAAAAAGCTAACATATGGAGCCATAACTCCAGAACGGTAAATAATAAAAACACGCTTAATATCTCAAAAGAAAGCTAATGTTGTTCTTCAAAATTTATATTCTATACATAATTGTTCTTATTTTAAGTCAAACCGAGTTACAACAGCCTTTAGCCCCAAAAAGGTGACCTGGTACCACTAGGAGCATACTTCGTATATTTTGTTATTAAGTGATAAATTTTGTTTATTTTTGGTATATTTTTGAGTTTTAAGTAGAAATATAATAAAAAAAAAGTAATACTGATAACCTAGCCCCAAAAAGGTGACCTGGTGCCTGGTACCCAGGGTCGGATTTAAAAATTTGCCGCCCGTAGGCAGCTGCGAAAATTTGCCGCCTTTTTGGATTGAAAAGTGATGTTTTTAAAAAAAATGTGTCAATGAAAATGTGAAGACCTTTTTTTTAGCTCTTTTAGTCAAAAAATTAAAAAATTCCATAAAAAAAAATCTGAAGACCTTTTTTTTAGCTCTTTCAGGTAAAATTTTATGTTTATTTTTTCATCATCTGTAATGGTGGGATCAAAAAACGATAATCCCACCAAGTTGTTAATGGCTAATAAATTTCTCACTAGCACAGAAGAGCACGCTGGGGTTGTAAATCCAAAATTAGGAAAGAAAAATTAAAAGAGGTAGTTGATGGAGGATTGGTAAAACTTACCAAAGAAACGTTTACATTTTTTGACCGATTTAATATTATATAAAAACAGATTTCCTAAGACAACATCCAAACACCTGGCCTCAAAATAATGACTTCCAAGAAAGATTGAAAATTGTCAAAACATTAAAAGTAGTTAATGATATGGCTGAGTGTGGTGTTAAATTAATAACCGACTTTAACAACCTTCTGACAAAAGATGAAGACCAAAAGCAATATGTCCTGCAAGTTGTAAGCAAATGCCGAGCATTATATCCTGACTTTTCAAAAACTACTTTAACAAAACCTCTAGAATAGATTAGATAACTATGTAAAATTATCAACTCATGTAGGTAATACGTCTGTATATTTTCTGTGTCTGTTTGTATGTATTATATACCTGATTTTTATATTTTAAAATAAAAAATGTCATTAGACTTATCAGTACCTATTACTTGTTTTTTTATTATATTTCTACTTAAAACTCAAAAATATACCAAAAAAAGAAAAAATTTATCACTTAATAACAAAATATACGAAGTATGCTCCTAGTGGTACCAGCAGGCACGGATTTAAGATACAGGCAGGGTAGGCACGTGCCTAGAGCGACAAAATTTTAAGGGCGGCAAATTTTGGCAAGAAAAAAAATAAACATAAAAGAGCTAAAAAAAAGGTCTTCAGATTTTTTTTTATGGAATTTTTTTAATTTTTTGACTAAAAGAGCTAAAAAAAGGCTTCACATTTTCATTGACACAGTTTTTTTTTAAAAACTTCACTTTTCAATCCAAAAGGGCGGCAAATTTTCGCAGCTGCCTACGGGCGGCAAATTTTTAAATCCGACCCTGGGTACCAGGCACCAGGTCACCTTTTTGGGGCTAGGTTATCAGTATTACTTGTTTTTTTATTATATTTCTACTTAAAACTCAAAAATATACCAAAAAAAGCAAAATTTATCACTTAATAACAAAATATACGAAGTATGCTCCTAGTGGTACCAGGTCACCTTTTTGGGGCTAAAGGCTGTTGTAACTCGGTTTGACTTAAAATAACAACAATTATGTATAGAATATAAATTTTGAAGAACAACATTAGCTTTCTTTTGAGATATTAAGCGTGTTTTTATTATTTACCATTCTGGAGTTATGGCTCCATATGTCAGCTTTTTGGCAAAAAAATTGTATTTTTTCAAACTTTGAGCGACGAGCGGCACGGGTAAAGGTCGTTTAATCGAGCTCAAATTTCGGCTATCTCAATATCTGGAAAGGGGAATCGTTTTGTGGGGTCCAGACGAACAAAATTCCGACATCGATTTTTTGTGGTCACCCTAATGTACATATGACCACAGAAAATGGCATACTCCAATCAAAAAGTGCAGTGTTTCTTTATGTACCAGACGTAAGTACTAATATTATTTTTCTAACCGAAAAAAACGATATTATTTTCATTTCGATTCCGATTTTCTGACAAAAATAAAGGTTTTTCCGGTTTTCGACTTAGTTTTGGTTCACTGTATAAAACAAATAAGTAAAAATAATTGATATCGTACATACCAGAACGAATACAGATGGTTTCTAGAAAAATAATTACAATATAATTTCTTGCAGAACCCCTCTAGGGTTCCGCGGATTCCCGTTTAAAAAAGCTTTGTTCTTAACAACAATTAATATGTAATGCGGTGTTTACACCGAGAAAACAAAACTGAAACACGGTGTTTTTATGACCAAAAAGCAATAAACCCTATACATTTTTAAATACGAAGTATTTTAAAGACATGATATTTCTGTTTTATTTTTTCGGTGTAAACACCGCATAAGGTTTCATAACATTTATACATGGGACTAGAGACTGCGTTTAAAACTTTATTTATGATGATTACTTCTATACATACTTCTTTAAAACTATAATAAGATTATTCTTGGTAATAATTATTATTTCATTTATATGCAGATCTGTCTCCACATATGCGATGCCACTGCGTTAAGTCGCTTGTGATGTTTTTATATGCAAAGCAGGATACTTGTTTTTTTTTCTGCTTGCGTTGAAAAATATCAGTGCGTCGACGTAATCTTGTAATGTGTTGTTTTAGTTTTATGAAAATTATAATACGTGGGAGTTTTTTACAGCGGGGGGAGGGAGGGTAAATGTACACCTGTGTATGTAGGTGCGGAAATGAATTAAATGATAAAATGTGACTATTATTTTAATAATGACAATTTAATTTAATTTTTAGATTTGTTTATTTACTACATACATGATTTTAAATCAGCCCTCTAGGCGAGTAAATGGCACTGACTAAAAAACGTTCTGTTAAATTGATACATCAAAAGGTAAATTTAATAAAGTAAAAGATACTAATTGGTCTTTTGATCTAATTCAGATATTATTTTAAACAAAATATGAATTCTGACATTTGTTTGTTTCGTATATGAAATTGATTAAAAGTATATATAAGCGTATGAAAAATATATACCTATCAGGAAATCATATGTAAACATTTACATATAGGTATATAACAAAATATAATTTACTTGTCAAACGAATATGTTTATTTATGTGTATATTTTATTATAAATATATTTAATATTTTATTAAATTGCAGAAACATGAATTTTGAAGTAATATTTTATTATTGATGTTTAAATGAATAAATAAATATGTGTATTATTTAATTTTTTCTTTTAGAGTAAAGTCGGTATATATGAACCAGGCAGGTAATAAGGATACCTCCTTTTGTTGTTCCATTTTACATTTTATAAAGACAAAATTAATATGTATCTAAGTTTACAGCTTTTAATAACTGCGTCAGTTGACATGACAGTGTTTGGAGTACCGGTATTTCATTGAGGGTAACTTAAATGAAATTTGTCATTTTTGATTATTTATGTTAAGGTAAGTTACAATAAATTTTTATTGTATTAAATTGTTTAAATTAATTATATTGCTGTTTAAAGATGTAGGTACAAGGGTTGGTTGTATGAATAGTGCTTTTAATCCACGCAATAACTGTTGCCTCAGCGATAGCAATTTTTTCTAATACATGTGGTTTCGGGGTATTATGGACTATGGAGTATTATATGGCTATGAAGTTTAATGATTAACCAGAATTGTGGTGAGGCAAATAGTATGAAAAGTATATTAATCGTCCAGTACTTCACAACTATTTACCCCCGCAAACATCCTTTTTTAGTACAAATCTTCATAATGCTGCTCACTAAATGGGGTGCTAATAAGGAGGTTCTGTCCGCGTACTCTTTGCTACGTCGTCACTGCTATTTTGAGACAACATATAAGTTTGAAATAAAAACTAGAAAATATATTTAAAATACAAATGCTTTAACCACCAAATATAGATAATTCTGTATTATGGTAACAAGAGTGTAATATGGACCACTGTGGGCCATATTACACGCACATTTTTTAAGAGGCTGATGTTCGATTGTTTTAGATTTTTATTTTTATTTTGTTTTAATTTAAGAAATCTATTTTTGCTTACTCGATCTTTTTAAAAGAATAAATTCTGTTCAATGAAATGATAAGTGAAAAGATAAGTATTAAATAATACTGACATAGTTTTCTTACCTAAAACACGAATGGTGTTTCATATATACTGACTTTACGCTACATATATAGATATTTTTATATTAAGGGGGGATCCTGCTTTATGAAGCCAAAACAAAACGTTTTTTGGGGAATTTTTTTATGACAGAAAAAAATAAGCAAGTGTAACGAACTTTTCAGATTATTTTATTGCATATTTGAACGTTAAAAAAAATTTTTTTAAGACAAAAATATTCAAACGCAGCGAATTTATATGTAGATTTGTGCAACGCCTTACAATCGCAGTCTCCAATCGGCGGGAAAGATGAAGCTCGTAATTTTTGTCTGAGACAAAAAAAAAAAAAACAAAGTAAATTTTAATGTTTATATATTTTTCTTCTATATGAACCCAAAAAATTGTAAAATTAAAAAAAAAATCAGGTTTGAAAAAATATGTGCTTTTTTCAAGAAAAAAAAATCATTTCAACTTGCTAAAAAAGTTGTATAGATTTTTTTTCATTAATCTTTTTAGTTCATATAGAAGAGAATTTAAAACTGAAGACAACAAGCTTTGGTTCATTTTGATTGGTCGTTAAGTTTACTTGCAATCACGCCCGCCAATTTAGAAAAATGATAAAAATTAAAACTCGAGAAAACGCGTTTCAAAGTCATACGGTCTACGGTATACCTGCTCGACACCCCACTGCGTTTAGTGCTATATCTTTGAAAATATTTCGAATTTGCCTATAAAACTTTACAGACATATTCTTAGATATATTAGGAAGAGATTTAAGCAATAAAAAAAATTGATTTTTGAGACTCATAAAGCAGGATACCCCCTTAAACGATAAGACAGCGGCCATTGGTTTCGTAAGAGGGGGGGGGGGGCTAAAATCGAAAGATATAAATGTGTTAGTTATTCTACTTTTCTATACTGCTATGCAGTTTTTCCTTAGAAATCAATTTTAACGAATCCAAACAAGAAAAGGAGGGGGTGGGGAGGAAATTTTGTTTCAACTATTTCGTTTAAATTTTTAATTTTTTATAACAAAAAGGGTTCTTGGACAGAAAAGCTTAAAAACCGTTAATTTACATAAGTTTTGATAAGTGAAAAAAATATATAAATGTAGTTGTTTACCTAGTGACAAAAAAAGTCTAGAAGTAGAAGAAAAACAGAAGAAAAATAAAAAAAATTAATAATCACTTTGTTTTTAGAATGCAGAGTATTTTTATTTATATTCTGTTGTTGAAGACAATACCAAATATTCCAATTATAAAAGCTTCTTGTAAATGAATAAATTTTCACCTTTAGTCAATAAGCATTCTCTAACTAAAGAAAAAGTATTTCCAACTTGAATAGTAAAAAAAGTTTACGAATGCCGCGCCTTAATTAGAGTTTGTGATGTTGGAAGGAAAAATCACTTTCAGTTTATTTTATTGAGTTTTGTTTTACTTTAAATATTTCACGAAAAACAAACTTTATCGTTTTGAAGAAAATGAATTATTCTGAAATGCATTTTAAAAATAGAATTTGCACATACCGTATGTGCATGCAATTTGCTATTTGCACATACTGTTTATGTACATAATTAGGTTCGATAACGTTAAGTTAGTGATATGTGCAAATAGCCAATTGTGTACACATACAATATGTGCAAATAGCCAATTGCATGTACATACGGTATGTGCAAATAGCTCCTCCTTAAAAATATTATCAATACATATGGGTCATTCCGCGGTGACGGGTGTGACATTTCAACTCGAATTTTTAAGGAGGAGCTATTTGCACATACCGTATGTGCATGCAATTTGCTATTTGCACATACTGTTTATGTACATAATTAGGTTCGATTACGTTAAGTTAGTGATATGTGCAAATAGCCAATTGTGTACACATACAATATGTGCAAATAGCCAATTGCATGTACATACGGTATGTGCAAATAGCTCCTCCTTAAAAATATTATCAATACATATGGGTCATTCCGCGGTGACGGGTGTGACATTTCAACTCGAATTTTTAAGGAGGAGCTATTTGCACATACCGTATGTGCATGCAATTTGCTATTTGCACATACTGTTTATGTACATAATTAGGTTCGATTACGTTAAGTTAGTGATATGTGCAAATAGCCAATAGTGTACACATACAATATGTGCAAATAGCCAATTGCATGTACATACGGTATATGCAAATAGCTCCTCCTTAAAAATATTATCAATACATATGGGTCATTCCGCGGTGACGGGCGTGACATTTTAACTCGAATTGGAGTTCATAATTTCTAAATAATAATAGTTAATAACATAGTTTTACCATTTTTCTGTAGATCTTAATGTAATTCATGTATATTGGAAGAATAAATGGTCTACGGTTATTTTACAAAAAAATGCCAGCGTTCAAACCCATGTGATGGGTGTGACGTTAACTATTGCAAGTCTTACAACCTCTATTCAAAATCTCAAAATATTTGCGAAAATATTGAAGTTACTTTATAATAATTATACTTTAATATGTTACGAATAAATTATTTTTTAGTAACACAAGAGCATCAGGTAAATACGTAATATATTAAACTGGTTTTTACTCAACAAACATTGTGACGGGGGTGACAGATAATTGTGACGCGTGTGACACGTTGAATAAAGAGATACAATAAGAGTACTATTTGTGTGTTTAATTGCTTATTGATATTATGAACTAATACTTATAACAATTATTTATCAAATACATCAATAGACTCATTAAATTTATAATAAATGCGGTTACTTTTAGTCATTATTGTTAGTGAGGGTAATTTTTTTTTAATTTGGTCAAACGTCACGTTTGATATGTAATTGTCAAATACTTTTAATAGTTTGCCACGATCGTTACTTATTCTAAGTTGTGATTTCAACTTATTTGTTGTCTTTTGTGAAAATTTTTGGAAATTTTTTGAAATATTTTGAAAATTAACTAACATTTTTCTAATTTTCTTTTGGTTTAGGAAAATTGATGTTAAATAGCCTGTTAATTTTATATTTTAGTATTAATTTTCGTAAAATATTTTTTTAACTAACTGGTATCGATTACCGCGGACTGACCCATATGCATATGCATTATTGACCATTACCCCAAAATACTGATATAATATTATTAACACATCTGCCAAGTAAATGCACAGTGCTTCCTCGTTCTAAATTCACCAAAGGTAAACTATTGAACAATTTAAATAAAAACTGATATTCAAATGGTTAACAATTTAATTTTTATACAATTGTATTTAAAAATATTAATTCAAAATTTTCTTAATATGCGCTCCTGATTATTTTTTTAAATTCTTCGGCACTTTTAATATATATCTATTTTTTTAATATGCAAATGTCAAAATGACATTAAAAAAACTTCAAATGTCGATCGTCAAAATGACGATTTTTATCGAAAGAGAATATTTGTCTACAAAAGTTGTGATTTATTTTATAGAAAATTGAATGCTCTTAAAATAGATTTTATAAAATTTTCATGTAACTAACTAAAATTCGTAGGAATAAAAATTGTACATAACATTATCTTAATATATATAAATTACGTGTCACATTGTTTGTCCGCGATGGACTCCTAAACTACTTAACCGATTTTAATCAAATTTGTACACCGTATGCAGTTTGATCCAACTTGAAAGATAGGATAGCTTACATCTCAATTTATGATCGCAATATTATTTTATTGCAAATTATTTGTCTTTATCTGTTAGCTCCAAACGATTCTAACAGATGGTGACATCTGTTGACTGGATTGAGTAAGTATTCAATAGATGGCGCTATGTCAAACTTCCAAACGTTTCATATAACCTACAATTTAATAGCATAACCACCACATGTTGCTAAAGTATAGGTTAACCACAGCAACGCGTGGCCGGGTCAGCTAGTTGTCTATAATTTATATTCTATTCATTTTTACCTGTCATGGGACTTTCTTATTACAGATATTGAACTTTGTATGTGTTTGCTATAGATATAGTGTAGTGTTATAACACTACAAGCCAAAATTTGTAAGCGATGGCAATTAGTATTGCGTAATCTCATTGTTTATAACAATTTTGGAAAACAGGGACATTACGCAATACTGATTAGAATACAGCAAAGTAGAGAAAAGTAAGTCAGACGTTAGCACAGGGTCTTGAGTACCACCACAAAATCTAAAGTTGTTTATTGATAGAAAAATCTATAAAATAGTTGAAAAATCCTCCTTTGGTGCTGTTATCCACACCCAGGAGAGAGTGAGACTTTGTGATAGCGACCGCAAACAGTAAAAATTAAAGAGACAATTAGAAATAAGAAAATTAATATAGTGTTAACTGGTTATTGAATAGTGTTTCATTGTTATGAAATAGTGTAAATTGGTTATTGAATAGTGTTATAAATTGTTATAAAATATGTAAACGTGTAAGTTTTTTGTTAAAATTAAATTTATTTTATTGATAGAATAGTTGTACGTTACTGGTCGAAAGGTTGTTCTACCTACCCGATTAAAGGGAAAACAGAGAACAAACAAAAACAGAACCCAAACCGTTACAATAGGTACCATGAGACTTTCTTATACGTAATACTAAGTGAACACTGTGAACAGTATGGGTGAATTTAATTAATTATTAAAAAAAATTATTTCATCATAAATGTTGGAAAGAAATGTATGGATCATATAAAAATTTTCTTTTATTATTTTTTTAGATTGTGTTAGTTTTTTTTTTCATTTTAAAAATAAAACGTGTTAGTCTTTATAAAAAGCATCGATATGGTGTCATGGATTTTTCTTATTTTATATTAGCATGCTGTCAACTAAAAAAGTTTTAAAACCACTCTATTGTAATATAGTTATGTAAGTTAGTAATGGAAGCATCAATTTCTAAACAGTATTATATACATCAGCGTCTTGGTATATATACCTTCAATGCCAGTAAATGTATAATATATGAACATTATATTATAAGAGCCGTAACCAAAAATATTTCTCAGGGGAGCGGGCGTTAACTATCAGATTGAAATACAAAACCTTAAAATAGTTTACAGAAGAATATAATTTTTACTATCGTCTCTTTGTCGGTTTCAAAACGATGGTTTAAATCAGGGTTTTCCAGTGGGGTCCAAGCAGGGCCGGATTTTGAAATTTGCCGCCCCTAGGCAGTTGCGAAAACTGCCGCCCTTTTTGATTGAATAAAAATAGTAAAAGTTTTTCATATCAATGACCTTTTTTTAAGTTTTCCTGTAAAATTTTTATCAATTATTAAAACGAAAGTGTGAAAAGTTTTTTTTTCCGTTAAAATTTGCCGCCCCTAAATTTTTGCTGCTCTAGGTACGTGCCTACACTGCCTGCATGGTAAATCCGGGTCTGGGTCCAAGTAAACCCCTTGGGGGTCTATGGATATTGAAAAAGGGTATCTGGTATTCCAGGGGTCAAATATTATTATCACTACATTATTGTAATGATCGTTTTTGTTTTCTACATGTACAATAAAATTGTAGTAGGTATATTTATATTTCTATAATATAAAAATGTAAGGGAATCTTTAAACTTTAAAGAAAATAGTTCTTTTAAAAGGGGTTTATGTAGGAAAAAGGTTGGGAACCCCTGGTTTAAATTTTGAAAAGTTGAAATCGAAACGATTCCATTTTAATTTTTACGAGACGAAACTGTCAAAATTTTGTAAAAGATCAAGGCTACCTATATCAATATTATTTTTAAAAACCTGTACATACCTACATATATATACACAGTGTGCTAAGTAAGAACATATATGGTATTACTCGCAGTCGGTATGTTATACAAACCTTAAATCTTTTTTCATGAGGTTCAGGGAACCCCCGCCTATTGTGTTTTGATGAAAAAATTTCAGTCTATGTCGATATTTTGTCAGAGAAACACAGAAACTGCGATGTAAGTGACGTGTACGCGAAACGTTTCGAAGCCACACGCACTCAAAAGAACCAAAAATGTTATATGCAGTGGCGGCCAAATACATTAAAAAGTTGAAGGCATTTGTTCAGAAACGGGTCTTTCTTTAAATTGATTTAAAGAGTCGAAAAATATCGACTACTTTCTAGATCGTGCTTCAATAGGGAAAGTGGCCAAAAATAAGGAAAAACTGATCATGACATTGTTTTCAAAAGATCTACATGGGCTGAAATTTTTTCATCAAAGCACAATAGGCGGGGATTCCCTGAACCTAATGAAAAAATATTTAGGTTTGTATAACATACCGACTACGAGTAATGCCATTAACGCTCTTACTTAACACACTGTACCACAGTTTGACATACAAATGCATGGCTAATCTGCAGATTGGGTCGTGAATAGGCAAATAAAACACTACTTATAAGAACCCAATTTACCAACACTACTTCCCTAAAAATCGGTCCTACAGATTGAGTGGACAATAGAGACCTTTAGTTAATACGCGGTCTCGTCTCGGGCTCGGTCATTATGTATAATACGAGTTCAGATATTTTCAATTTTAACGAGACATGGCTGTCAATTGTAACACTCAAGACCGAAACGTGACTTCAATTAGGTACTTAAACGAGACAAGCCATACTCCGCGTAACTTACTCTCGTCTCATGTCATGTGGAGCCCTAATTTTTACTAAAATAAATACGTATAATAGACGTAATTATTTTTTTTAATAAGAATCCTAAAATTGAAGCGTTAAAAGTTACCACACTCACATTATAATTTAATTAACGAGAATGTTGAATCAGACGAGGGGGGGAAGGCATCAATTTTCACAACCCCCTCCTCATCCTGTCTAAGGTTCTGAACTATATATGAACATAATACTACATACATACGCCATCATCATTTAGAATGATATAGTTACATATAGTATCTGATACCCTAATAACAATATGTCTTGTGCAGATGACGATAGTCTGATATTTGCTATGAGCTGAGAGCTGTCAAATAATTAATTAGCTGTATTTGCATTTAAGGTGATGATTTAATACGCTTTTATGATATAGATATATTCACAACGGTGTTTGATCATAACTTATATTATTATTGCTGCAGGTGAATAATCGTTTTAAGATAACAACTCGCCCGCGGTTTCGTTCGTGTTGTATTTGATTTTATGACCAATTTATATTCTAAATAAATAAGGATGTGTTGGTGTTATTTTAGTGTGTAGATGTAACTTGTTTTTATGCAGTTTTAAAAATGAAAAGTGCAGGTGTAAAAGTCAATTTGTGTAGTTGAAAATTATAAATATATAACGAACAAAGTCATTACAATTGAAACAAAAAGGTACATCCAGTTGAAAATTTACAAGTAAAAAAAAGGAAATTGTGCAGTTGTGAATTTTGTTTTTAAAATTACCCCTGGACAAGTGCGAGTAGGATTCGCGCACTGAGAGTTCCGTACCAACAGTTATATAAAACTTTATTATTGACATAGGACAAACATAGTTATATCTGACAAATACGCATGATCCAATAAAACAAGGTCTACTCTGGATATTTTGACAGTTGTTATTTTATATTTTCCTGTAGATGTCGTTTTACATCGATAAGAAATTTATGTGTGTTGTGCTTCAAAATATTTGATCGATAATTAAAAATAAAAATAAAAACTATTATGTAAATCGTATTGATCGTTTATTTATTTATATTCTGTTTGTCACAAATTCCTTATTGGAAAAATTTCATGGTGATGACGTCACAGTATAGTACAAATGAGCAGACATTGTATTATTGGATCGTGACAGCATTACGAAAAGTTTAAAAAAAAATTTACTTGATATTTACGTTTCAGGTCAAGACAAACAATTTTTTGTTCTGTGTCTGTCTGTTTATCTGTCTGTGTGTCTATTCTTTCAATTCTTGTCATATGTATAACTCATGAACCATTGAACCGATAATGAAACTTGGTTGGTTGGTAGGGTCTGACTACAGTACGATCCCATTTAAAAATCATTCAAAACAAGCGTTAGGGAAAGGGACGACGTCCCAAAATATATTTTTTTCAACATATTTCAAAAACAATACATGTTATGTGAAATTTTTATTGAATCTTATTTGTTGAGCATTCATTTGTATATAAAAAAATCACCACAACTTTTTTAGTAAAAAAAATATATACATACATAAGAGTCGAAATCTGTTATAATGGCATTGATAGGGCCCAGTCATATAAGGTCGTAAAAGCCGATAGTTGTAAAAACCAGTAAAAAGGCAGTTATCTATATGGGATTCAGTCGGACTTTTATTTTGAATCTAACCGATGCCGTTATAACCGGTTTCGATTGTAATTTCCAAAAATAATTATTACAAGTGGGGTAGCAAAATACACTTCTCCTTGAGCTTAGTATATGTAGGTACGTTAAAAAGATAATTTACTAGCAAAAAATACATATTTTATGAATAAACCATATAAACAAATATACAGAACTAAATCAAAACGAGTGGATCGACACGATTTCTTTATTTTTTTAACGAGTATATTAAGGTGATACCATTAACATCTATGTGATATAAAGACCATTACTTCAACAACTAATATTTTAATAATTCGTCAAAGCTAGTGCAAATGCAAAGGTGCGAATATATCTTAACGTGCGCGCGTCCGCCGTTGGCTGTACTTGGCATAATCAATCACGACGTGTCACTAACTTAATCTCCGTGCCGTCGCCGTATAAAAGCCGGGACGCGATTTGATGAATGCGTCTATGCGCGCATAATAACTATGTATCTTGCCGAACAAAGATCATTGGGATATTTATGTCGCAAGTGATTAATGCATGTCAACTCTTGTCGTTTGTTTGTTTTTAATTTTTAATTTCAATGTCTAGGTCGTTTTCAAACTTTTTTAAGGGGGAAAAAGGCACCCTTCATATCGAAAAAATGTTTTTTTCGTCTATTTACCATACAGCAAGGGTCACGAACTTTTTATTTTAATATTTAATATTTTTTATTTTTAAACCTGTTATTTTAAAATGAATAACAGGTTTAGGGCTACACAGAAAAAAATAATTTGTCTATGTGTTAAAAAATCCGTGATTGATTTGGCTCCGATAGAGGTTGTTTGTTAATATGGATTTTTTTTACCAATATGGAAATATCCACGTTTATCTTATATTATTGATAAATGTATATTATTACTAACAATGTTCTTATCACGGTGAAAATTTTGTTTTAAAAAAAATTTCACCTAACCTATTGAGCGGGGTGTCAGAAAGGTTTCCTAAAATGCAACACAAAATGTATCAGAACCTTTTGATTTTAACCCTTCAATCACGATGTATTTTATAAATCGTAGTGAGAATGACTACGGAACCCTATCATATGCGTGCCCAACACGCACTTGCCAGTTTTATTTGTATAGGATTGTCCAATTTTTTGTTTTATATCAATATGAAAATCAAACTTTCAATCACTTTTAAAATACTAAAGTATATGGAAGAGGATTTTTTTGCAATTTTTTTTCAAATGAATTTATTAATTTAAAAGGATTCTACAAATGGCAGTATTAACCGTAGACATAGAACATGGACCGCGCAGATGGAAAATAGTTTAGAATATATGTACTTGTCCTTACATAAACAGGAGTATCTATTTCATTCTTCTTAGAAAAAGAGATAGATATATCCCAAACGCCGCCGCATCTCTCTCACTGTTTTCAAGAAATGTTACACCATTATGTTAATACAGAATGCGCGGTCCATGTCTTATTGGTTCAATCTTTTATATTATAATTTAAAAACAATTTAAAATAAACGATGAAAAGTACTTCAAAGCGTATATATTTTTTAAAATCATTTAGGTATAGATTTTAAATTAAATGAAAAAAGTAATATAGTTTGTATTACATGGCGAGCTAATTATTTTACCCGCTGGCATTTAATAAACTGAAATAATTACAAGAACATATAGAATCAATCAACATCAGAGACGTTAAAACCGCCAATTTGTCAAACGGGACCCTTCCTTTCTATCATCAGCTATGCCCCATTCCAACTATCCTAATAACCACCACATTAAGCAAATTGTACGGAAGGATAAACGAACAAGAATTATATATACTTTTCACTTTGTAAAGGTATGTTTACACTACCATTAAATGTGTCTAAATTTGTCAATAAAACAAGGACATTTGCATAGGAAATTAGGTCAGAGGCAATAAAGAGAATGAACTGAAGAAAAAAACATTAATACAATTGTTGCACTGTATTTCGTTGTATTAAATTCACTAAAGTGAGTTAATTATTAAAAAAAATTTCCAATTAATACATTCTAAATAATACAGTATTGGTTAACATTTTCATTTTTTTACAATTTTGTTAGAAATATTAATTCAAAATTTACTGTTAATTTTTCAAAAATCACATTGACGATATACAATTCTAGAATACCACTCCACCCCTTCAATACGATTTTAATTAAAAAATGTATGGGACCATCTATTAACCAGATTTATTCAACAAACAAAATTTAATTAATTAATTAATATTAATTCTAGAAAATTTTCCAAAAATCGACCAAAGAGCATGGTAGGATAAGCATGGGCGATCTACCTCTGGGGAAAGTGGGGTCAATATTTTTTTTATAAAAAGGTATGACTACAAACTTTTGTTTGCCCCCCCCCCACTAATTTTTCGGGAAATATGAAAAATTTAATTTCGAAAATTTTTTTTTAAATATGGATATTATGCATACCATCAAAATAAAGTTCAGTAAACACATCAAATATCCCCCCCCCCCCGTCCATCCAAAGTAGAAATTTTTAAAAAAATTATATGTGTTGTGCATAAGATGGGGTATTTATGGAAAACATTTCGTAGGTGTACCAGGCCATTTAAGCAAAAAACATTTCTTTTTTAATTTTGAATTCCAAATTTTTTTTTCCAAAAAATTGACATGATACTGCTAAGGTATAGCTACAAAATATATTACAGGGATCGACATTTATAAAGCCGTTACAGTAAAAAAAATTGTTCGAAATTAAATTTTTCATATTTCCCAAGAAATTAGTGAGAGCAAAGGCCCAAGAGTTTGTAGAAGAGTACCTTTTAGTCATACCTTTTTATAAAAAAAATATCGACCCCATTTTTCCCAGGGGCAGATCGCCCATGCTTACCCTTGCTTACCCTTGCTCTTTAAATCAAGAAAAAAACAAGATAATTATCACAAGCATCAAAATACCTTTTGATTTATTTTAAGCAGGTTGACACCATAGAAAAATAACAAAGAGATCTCGATGAATTGAAGACTTTTTGTTGTTGCTTAATTTAATCGATTAAATTAATTAATTATTTAATTATTTCCTATTAAAAAATATCCGATGTAGGCTGCAACAAAGATACTCGAGGACCGCGGGTTGGACAAGCTTGGTTTAAGAGATATTAAATAAACAAATAAACATACATTTTTATGAGAACTGCATAATTTCGTGATACGACAGGACTTTTTAAAGTGATGTGACAGGAGATTTTGGGAAAAAAAGAGAGAGAGACTCATCTATGTGATTTTGCATGCTCCAGAGAAAGAGACACACATGGCCTTCACTCTATGCTTATCCACAAGCACTCACCCCCACCATTTCACGAATCGTTAGCACCGCACCTTATTAATCGAAGATGTGACGAAACTTTCTTTTAATTTTGTAAAAAAAATATTAAAAAAATATACCAATATTTTCTGTGTATATATGTCATATGTTACCGTCAATATATGAAATTCGGCATTGTATAGAATTGCTAGGTATTCTATAGAATGCCTAAAAATCACCAGGCTATTTATGAAATGAATTTAATTATATACATTTCCTAGGCATTGTATAAACTAGAAATATAAACATAAATATAGTAAACCAACCATTTTTGGTACAGGACCAGATATTGGCTTACTTTATGTAATAAAATATTAAAATACTGATTATTTATCTTACTTAATACTGGCCTAATATGTTATTAAATGACTAAATAATATTTTATTTTATTTATTATAACAATAAATAAAAATTATTTCATACTTTGCCTGAAATCGTTAGACATTGTATAGAATTCCTAGGAATTATATAGAATGCCCGAATTACATACTTTGCCGGTAACATATATACTAAAAGCATTGCATAGATATTTGGTTCGTGTAAAGTTCCCTTTAAATTCATTTTTCGTTGTAAGAGATGACGGTGAATAGTAAGGAGGCTTTTTTTGTACAACGACGATAAAGTTTGTTTGTAATTAATCATTGTGTCTTATTAACTAGGTGGTGGGAGTCGATGGGACTTTTGTGGGGAATGGTTTTGTTAGAGCGTTTCATTGTACAAAATTTGTTTACTTGCTAAATCATTTTAAGAGAAATTTATGATTTATGTAATCTTATTGTTTGAGATTATGCGAAAATTAATTTTAATAGTAATTTAGTAGCCAGTAAGTTGAGCAATGTGAGTGCTGTCTTCTTATATAAATTGCTTATTATTAAAAAAAAATAATTTAAAAAATGGGTCTTGAAAAAAAGGCATAGCATAATATTTTGAATCAATATCCATGTAATACTTATGGCTTATGATTTTATTCTTAACAATCGGAAATTGTGACTACCACAAGACTTTTTTTATACTTTATTATGCAGGATGAGTCTACTAATAAATCTACGCAAATATCTAAAAACTTTGTAGCCATAAGTAAAATTGTTTCAGGCAAACCTAACCCCCACCACCAAAAAATATTTTAGGTAAAATATTTTAAAAAATCTGTGTACAAAAAAAAAGTCTTTTACTGTGACCTATTCGAAAATACCTCATTTTCATTTAATTTTTCTTAATTAAATAAATTTCCAAAAAAAATAAAAAAATGTATTAAAGTTTTATTATATGACCTCTCATTAGCAAATCGGTTACTTGTTGATAACAATGCATTATTGCATTTATATTTTTTTAATCATAGAACAAATATTACGTCTCGTGTAATTTGAAGCATCCGTAAATTAAAATTCTACAGTATTTTCATTTGAATCTATATTCCTCGTAAAATATTGATCCTATGACTCAAGTTTTCGAATTTTTTTATTTACATATTATATTGAAAGTAAAATATATTCAAAGCAGAAATTCAAAGTATTTATGAAGTTATAGCACAAAGAAAAGAACGGGTATTAGTGTAACATCTTATACTAAATCTTTAAAAGCGTTTTTTCAAAATCACTTTTTTCTGTTGGTAGGAAGAAGAACTGAAATAGAAGAACACGTTGTTCTATACCAGTGGGTTCCAACCTTTTTTTGACTAGGGACCACTTTGATTTCATTATTTTTATCACAAGGTTAAAAATAAACTGTATCAATCTAAAAATAAACTTTAATCAAAACTTTTAACTAACATAAGTAATCGTAAAATTCAAAAGTAACATTAATTAATAGTGTTATAATTGAAAACATCATTTTTAGTAGATATTTCAGTTTGCATCAACGAAATTTTTGATTCATTCAAAGTTTGAAATCTTTTGCGGACCATATTTTAGCTCTTGCGGACTACTGGTTGGAAACCACTGTTCTATACAATAAAAATTTTCGTATTATCTAAAATTATTTTTTACAAGTTCGCCATTTTGTGTTTTATTATAATATATATGTCTAATTTTTGATAATACGATAGACAAGTGTAGGGGAGAGTCCCCTAAGGTGAACATCCCCCCAAGGTGGACACCCTGGGAAATTTTTTTTGTATCAGGTGGTAGCACTGTGCGCTTCATGTCGGTATTACAGTTTGGGAAGACGCAGTTTTTGGTTATATCATGAAGTGGCATGTCGTGGCTGTTTGTCCGCTGCACTACACAGTACGAGAAAGTCACTCCGAAAGTTTTGAAGACGTTTCGAATAACTAGGATTAAATGATCGAAAACAGTGTTTCCGAAAAGTAAATACCCTTTTGAGTCTGCTTACGTACCAAACAAACATATTGTAAACAGATTTTCATGATATTGTGAGTAGATAATTTTTTTCGTTTTTGCCAAGAAAATTGCGTTCTGACCCTAAGTTGGACACTTTTTTACCCTAAGGCGGACACTTGCTTTTTGTTGCGTAGTTACTTATGGTACGTTGGGATAGTATGGGGTTTGTCAGCAAAAACTGTTCCTCAAAAAATCGTTAGCAGTTATCTCTCTTCCTCTACACTTACACCTTGAAATGTGTCAAAATGCGCGGCTCTTGGTACACTTATCCTCAGTGTAACTCCGTAAACCTTGTTTTGTCTATTTAACGCTTGGTATTTGCTTATTTTGTAATAAATTCCTTTTTCATAAGCATTCGATGTAATTTCAAATAAGAAACATCAAAGATTGAAGAAAATGATCAAAACATGGATTTTTGGATTATTTTTCCAATTTTTGGAGTGGATTTCTCTGGGAGACCTTTTTTTAAAGTCGAAATTGTTTACTATATTTAAAATTAATTAAAATTTTGGTTATATTGATGATATCAAAATTGTGTTTCATGAACAGTAAGCTTATGAGTTAAGGTTTCAGAAAATGTATAGTTGTACAAGATATGTAATGTTGTTTGGATTTTACGATTGTTTAAAAGATGTGTGTCCACCTTGGGGGACTCTCCCCTATATATTTTTTTTTTAAATCACTGCACGTGATTATAAGCTACTGTTAATATAAATACCCAACTCAGAAAAAAATTAAATAACACAAAAGTTCAAAGAAAAACCCAATGGGTCCCTTAATAATGATTGGTTGATACCGTAAATCGATAACAATTATTAATACAAAACCGATTATTATATATCACAAAGAGTTCTCAAGATAATAAATAAAATCTAATTTTGGGGAAAATTTTTGGAGGTATGGGTTCTCTCACAGTTTTTTTCTAAAAATAACTTCCTCAATTCAATGTTAAGTTTGTCACGTCATGCGCCATTTCTGAATCACGTACTTAATTTAAAAATGACAGTTATACGGGTAGTATATATGCAATGACATGGATCAATAATAATTTGAACTATAATACACCCTTCACTGAAACAATTGAAGTACTTATTCATATTCCTATTATAAAATAAATACAGCACAGTTCATTTTATGATGAAGTTGACAAAAACGCATATACATTATGGCAGAGAAAAAATAAAATCCAATTAAAACGAGAGGATTGGAAACATAATTATCTTCAGTATGTTATAAATCAAGTTTTCCATTTCCAAGAAAGAGGCACATACTAATAAATAAGGTGCACGTATATTTTATCTCTATCGAACGTGAAATAAATCGTGGCTGTGTTATAAAGCTGACAGGAAAAACCGGCTCTCGATTGGGCAATAGTCAGGTGATTTAATTTTCATTTCATTAAAAATTGCAGACGAATTATCAATCCGTTGTATGTTGGGGTAGGGCATGTTATAAAAGTTACGTGATTATGGGGGAGTATTAAACCCCTCTTTATTTTAAAATACACACACTTATTAACAGTTTGTATGTAGTTATTTAAACAAAATATATAATTAGAAGAATATATACAATACATGTGCATTATTTTTGTTATTGCAAGTTGCTAGCTTTATTATATTTAGATCCCTTTTGAATGAATGATTTTCTTTATAGACCCTTTTATATTTTCCATTTTACATCTCGTTGAGAATGTACAAGAAGAAAAGCAAAAAAAAGATTAGAGAAGGTTATATTTTGTATACAGAGTGTTCGCGGTAACCGAGTGATCATTGCTAACTTTGTTATTATTGGAGCTAGAAGATCGGTTAAATGGGCAAAAAGTATTTTTTCCGGGATGAATAATGGCGGTGTCAAAAAAACAATTGAATGACAAATTTCAGAGATATATTGAAATACAACTTTTTTTTAAAACAAATACCCTGTTATTATTATTGAATTTTATAGCTGAGGATGTTTACAATACATATGTGATGGTAAAATTGATAGAAAACAAGTTATAACAAGTATAAAATTAATAGAAAATATCGAAAAATAGTGTGCTATGAAGATTTAATGAAATATAAACAAATGATTAAATCATTAAAAACAATAGTTTTAGGTTTTTATGTCATTTGTTTTTGAATTAAATTGATAACGAAAAAAATTATTTATAATAATTAATTATATTTTTTATGAATAATACTCAAAAAACGTTAAAAATCTGCGAAATAATGCACGAATGCTTGAAATTATTGTTTTAATTTTTTTTATCATTTGTTTGTATTTTATTAAATCTTCATATCACAGTATTTTTCGACATTTTTTATTAATTTTATACTTGTTATAACATGTTTTCTATCAATTTTACCATTATACATGTATTGCACTTTTATAAAGAAAACATCCTCAGCTATAAAATTCAATAATAATATACAGGCTATTCCATTAAAAAAAAAAGTTCTATTTCAATATATCTCTGAAATTTGTCATTCAATTGTTTTTTGACATCGCCATTATTCATCACGGAAAAAATACTGATACTTTGCCCATTTAACCGATCTTCTAGTTCCAATATTAAAAAAAAGTTAGCAATGATCACTTGGTTCCCGCGAACATCCTGTATACGAGTATATAATTATGATGACCTTTCTTTGCTTTTCAACTGTATGTTGTATATTATTACTATATATTAATAAATAAAAACAGTTGAAATTTTCCATAGACCCCCAGGGGGGTCACTTGGGCTCCGTTGGGAATCCCTGGTATAGTCAAATTAGATTTTTATTTTATTTTTTTTTGTTCCATAATAATTTGTGAAAATTTAGTATCACCACCAAAAAATTTCGTAAGCTAAACCTTATTCTAACTAAAAGTTAGACTTTCTGAAAATATTTTTTTTAGTTTTTCCTCTAATTCAAAATTTTAAAGGAAATTAAAAACGTATAGTTAGTTTACAAAATACGAAAAATAAAATTTTTAAATACTTTAAAAAAATATTGTAAAAGCTTTGTGTTCCTTAAAAAAATTAGCAAACTGATATTTTTTATTAAAAATTATCAAAACACACACACGGGTGTTGTCACGCAACCCACTTGACACAACTTAAAAAATACCCTTGCCAATCGATTCGTGAATCAATCCCGAGTCCACCGACGTACATGAAGCCATTTATAAAAAATTTTGAGGGGAGGGGTCTTGACCGGAAAAATTCCTAACATGGACTAAACTAAAACCACAGACCTACCATTTAGCGAAAACCCGAGGTCTCTAGGTGGTCAGGGGGCCGAGATCTCGC
The DNA here is from genome assembly GCA_949319165.1 of Sialis lutaria. Taxonomy (NCBI): domain Eukaryota; kingdom Metazoa; phylum Arthropoda; class Insecta; order Megaloptera; family Sialidae; genus Sialis; species Sialis lutaria. The sequence goes on along the minus strand of OX439233.1, from coordinate 5,683,134 downwards.
GGTGGAAGACAGACGGACTTCGCGGGTTGCGCTAAAAATTGAGTACTTCGTTCTGTATAACTATTTTTTTGTAAAATACGGAGGAGTAACTTGTACTCTTGTAAAAATTATAACATTATCTTTTGCTAACAAATCAGCAAAGTGGTAATGTGCAATTTGAATAAAATTGTTGATCCTACCCTGTTAAATGCCACAAAAATATCCATATCATTTGTCTCCAAAAGATGGAAAAAACATGAATAATGGTCCTTCGAAGCTGTAACAACCTTTTTGTTCTTTATTTACAGTTAAACCTTTTATTATTTTAATTTTTATAAACTTAAATATTCCTTTTTTTAAATCAAACTGTTATTTAAAATATCTTATTCTGTTATATGTATGTATATATTTATAATTGTAAAAAGAGTAATAACAAGTCTGTATTTTTAAAAGCAGGGTCGTTAATACAGACATTGCTAATGTAAATAATTCAACAGGGAAAAAGAAATCTAAGAAGAAGAAATAAAAACAATCAATTACCATTAATTAATTGTTTCGATAACCGCGAGTGCATTAGCTTTACTTGTGTTTTTTCAAGAAACGTAAAAACCGAAAGAAGGAAAAGAAAAGGAATACGAGAGAAGAAGCTTTTACAAGGATTTCAAATTATACTTGGGATTCATGCAAGACAATCGAATGTAACTATATGTATACACATGAAACCATGTCAGCTAGACGTTTTAGATTCGGGTTGTCTTTTTTGGTTTTCTATTGATTCTGATGTTTCTGTATGTGTAATTTGTTAGACATAAAATACTATAAAATAGTGTCCTATTTAGAGACGTAGTACTTTGGAACTATAAATTATACAAACATCGGAATAGTCTTTAAATGTCTCCTATTTAGTATATTTTATATAAACATACTCAAATCATTTCAATTAAGTTCAGTGATCGGCGAATTACTAATAATTGAAATCTTTTGTACGCTAAAAACATTAATAGAAGTTTGTTTAAAAAAGGTGAATTTTTATTTTTATTGAAAAATATTTATTTATTCATCAATATTTATTTTGTACCCTTCAAAATATTCCCCCTCAAATATAATACACTTGTGCCAGTGCTTTTTCCAATCCTCGAAGCACTTCTGATATGCGCTTTTTGGTATGGTCTTGAGCTCTTCCAGCGATGCGGTCTTTATCTCCTAAATCGTGACAAAACGCCCGCGCCATCCTTACATTAATCTTTTCAGTTGTGGGAACAGAAAAAAGTCACAGGGGGCATGTTCTTTGAAAACGGTGGCTGAGGCATGATTACGGTGTTGTTTTTGGCCAAAAACTATTGCTCGTGCGACGGTTCTTTTCGAACAAACTTCGCTGCCACACGTTTCATGCCCAAAACATCCAAAAAAAATTGCATGACATGAGCCAACCGATATGCCGACATTCTCAGCAACTTCTCTAATAGTGATTTGACGATTTTCCATAACAAATTTCTTCACTGCTTCAACGTTTTCATCGGAATTGTTGACGTGCTGGGGCGTCCTGGGCAGATATCGCCATTAACATCGTCTTGGCCTTCTGTGAAAAGCTTGTACCACTTATAAACATTTTTTTTACTCAAAGTAGACTCGCCAAATACCACAGTCAACATTTCAAGTGCGTTGGAGCACTTAATTGTATTTTTCACACAAAATTTAATACAAATTCTTTGATCCATAGAAAAAAATCGCCAAGCACACCAAAACACGTCTAACATTTATATCTGTCAAAAAAGACTAAAAATGCAAAATGGCTGAATATGTCAACAAATGTTGGGAACATGTGTACAAAACATTTGTTTAAAAAAATCGAGAATCGGATGCACGTAGCCCGAGAAATTTGAAAATTCACCTTTTTTTGAACACACCTCGTATACGATTACAGTTTGGTTCATTTGTACTCTATAGTCTATATCAGGGATTCCCAACAGGGTTCAGGTCGATCACTTGGAGGTCTATGGAAGTTTAAAAAGGGTCTATAGTATTCACGGGGTCTATTGGGGATCGGTGATATACTATTATTATTATTAGTATTACGCAAGGGTTATTTTAAGAATATTTTACATCTGTAATGACAATTGTAATGACCTTTTTTTACTCGATATTTATAATTTAATTGATAATTTTCAACTTCACAAATTGATTTTTTACAAAGCTGTATATTTTCTTTTTTTTGCTTTCTACTTATATTTTTTTATCAACAAGATTGTAGTATGTTTTTTAATAACTAAAAAAGTAAATCATTTTTTTAAAAGGGGTCGATGTAGGAAAAAAGTTGGAAACTCCTGGTATATATGATAGCACAAAATCTCATTTTTATTCACGTTTTATTGAATTGTTGAACCAGGTGATGTTGATTGGTTAATGCAGGGGTGTCTCTATAAAATTATACAATTACAAATCATTGAAATCATGATTATTAGGTTATTTTTACATTCAAACATCATGTTTCGATCAAAATGTGATTTGGATGATACCAAAAATAGACTAATGCAGAAGTTTCCAAACATTCCCATTCCATAGCGCACTTAGATATTTGTATGTAGATTTGCACACGAGATGAGGAGATGCGAAAGTTAAATAAATCTCGTCTACTGATTACACAACCATATACACTCACCACTCTACATAACGACGGCATCGATAGTTCAACCGTTCTACCGAACGACGGCGAAAGAGGTCCCCACCACCGCGCGACTTTAACGTTAGTGAATTTAAATTTCGCGCAGAAATATAGCAGTCCCGGTAGTATTGTGGTGGGGATGGGGAAGGTCGTTGTATAAAACGATCGGCCAGTCATTCCATGGAGTGGTTGTTCAGTAGAAGGTTGTATTATAGAACGGTGAGTGTAAGTAAAAGTGTGCGACACCAAAAAAGCGACCTGTAGTATTGGTCGAGCTTACAATTAGTCGAAATCCAAATTTTCGGAGTTTTCTGCTTACCAGTTTTCTTTTATTATTTGAGCTGGAATTTTGGGGTTTACGTTGAATTTTTCCAAGTTGGCTATTAAACATCTAAAATCGTTTTTTTGAGCTGTAAACTGGATTTGGTTATAGCTTTTGTCTTAAAAAAGATTTTCCCGAGTTTCGTTCACGTACAAAAATTTATTATTGACCCTGGATCGATCCCGAGCCTTAAATAAATTCCGGCTCAAGTCTCTGATTTATACACAGAAACAGAGTGTTAAACATAATTTATTGATAATCAAAAAAATCACTTAATACATTACTGTATTTTTTCGGAAGTGGAACACTAACTAATAGGATATACGGTTCTGGTGAAAAAATTTGCAACGTGAATCATAATGTCGGTATATGTCAACTGTAATATTATGCTGAAAACATCTGCTTCTGGTGACGTAGGATTTTAACGACTTTTAGCAACATTAAATGCTATAACAAAATGGTATAAAACACACATAGTGGACGATAGGTATTGTCAGCGAATATACGGTTATCAATAATGGATTTTTGAATTAAAGAAAGGTTATAATTTATAGTACACAGTCGTATAGAATAGTTTCATTACAATAAACTATTTTTGTTTCCCCGCCATATCGAAAATATGAGAAGCTTTATGACTATATAGTTTACATGGAACGAGTACCACTACGATGTACTATACTTGGCGTGTCTAAATGGCCAGCCGAGCGTCAAGTAGCGAGTAGTATTGGTGACTACTAGCTACTCAACACTCGGCTCAGCATATTTATAGAATGCGTGTAGACGTTTACTCGGTCAATATTAGTGCTCAAACGAGTACTCGTCCCATGTAAACTAGGTATTAGGAATGTTTTTCAATGAAAAAAAGTTATTTTTCGATTTTAAAATTTTCTCCTAATCTTTCCATTCCAGGTCAAGATAAACATTTTTTATATCATATCTGTCTGTCTGTCTGTCTATGTGTGTATAATTGTATATATGTGCCTGTCCTCTGAATCCTTGTCACTGAACCGATATTAATGAAACTAGGTTGGATAGTGTGGCCTGGTTTGAGGACGGTTCTATTTAAAAATTATTAAAATCGTATTTAAAAGAGGAAGGGTGACATTTCAAATTAGTTATTTTTTCATTATAACTCAAGAACGACACATGTTACGTGGGAATTTTATAGTATCTTTTTGTAGAGTATTCAATTTTCTATAAAAAAAGGTCACTACGATTTATCCACATTTGTTTGGAAAAATCGACATTTTATTTTTTTTACAAATGCTATTTACTTTAATGCCGGCAGTACACACTCGCCGAGCTCGCTCGCCATAGATCTTGCTGAGACATTTGGTAAGGCGAATGTATACGAGCGCGTGGATGTACACACTCGGCGAAACTACTCCTCCATTTAATTCAAACGAGAGTGAGCGCGAGAGTATACTGAATGTGCTCGCTCTAACCACTCTGTTCCTTTGACTCGTGGTCAAAAAACCGACTTCATGTGGAGCGGTGGCGAGGCATTACAAGGCGAGCCGAGCGTTGCCAGTACACACTCGCGTTCGGGTAGTCTCGTTTATGTTCGGCGAGTGTGTTCTGGCGGTATAACATATTAAGGTGCGCATGAAGAAATATTTCGGGTTATTATTTTCTAATAAAAATGTAGTATCTATAAAGATTAAATGGTAAAAAAACAATGGAAGTTTATTAGAATACTTTATCGGTATTTATTTTAAAAAATCGATAATTATCTAGCTTTGATTAATTCACTAAGCATATGTTTTTTTCTTCATATTTTCATTTCCAGATGAGTTAAAATATTAATTAAATAACATGGCTTGCTCATTAGTTGCACACCCCTTGAACATAATTTAATACATTAAAAGATCTGTTATAACTTAAAAATGAAAATAAACACCTTCAAATTAAAATAAAGCATATTAATATAAATTAGGTTTGAATCGGTTACATAATACGGTATTGTATTTTTATGTTTTAAAATTTCAAATTATCGAAGTACTTCGCACAAATTGTTAATTAGGATACAGTCAAATTGGCTGAAACTATATTTGCATATATTTAAATATCGAAAGCATTTAAAAATTATTTTTTTTTATTGAATTTTTTTTTAATTTCATATTTATTTACACATCATATGATATTTTCGTATCATGGTTTAATTAACTGAAAAATACGTAACTAACAATAAGTATACCTGTATGTATATTTTGTACATGCATTATGTACATATACTTACATAGAATTGAAAATAGTTTAAAAATTAGTAGACACGTACCTGTGTTTTGTCGTTATTAAATAATCTATACATCAGTCGAAACTGGTTATAACTATAACGACCTCGGTTTAGCCTTGTTTCACACATACGCGGTTCCATTCGGTGAAGAATTTATCAATAAAAATAATAAGCGTGTGACTTATCTAAGAATGTACTTCGAAATAATTGAGTCAGATTTTATGAATAAAAAGCTTATTTGAATATCATTTGTATAACTAAACCTTGTTTCACACATACGCGGTTCCATTCGGTTCGGTTCGTTTTCGGTTTTAGCCGAAAACGAATCAAACCCTTTCACACATACACGGTTCTCATACGGTTCATATTAGGTTTTATTTTTTTCCGTAAACTCAGTAGTTATCATGGAGAGAAAGCAAGTTGTTGCCATGTTGTTTCTCTATAAAAAAATTAAAAAACGAAGGAGGAATACTAGAATTCATTTCGAGCACCCTCCCATCACTTTACAGCAGGAATTTGGAGCATTCTACACTATTTTCCCGAAACTAAAGAGCATGAAGACGATCCACATCAAGATCTGGAAAACCGCTCATTTTATTAGAAAATCCGCGACAAAACTTAAAAAAAATAACACTCGCTATCAGGTTAAAACAGAAACTAAACTGTTCGTGTGGAGGGAGTATTCGGTTCTGTACGGTTTCTATTAGGTACCGAATACAAACTGAATCACCGTTTCACACTTGTCGGCAGCGACCGAAAACGAACCGAACCGAACCGAATGAAACCGTATATGTGTGAAATAGGCCTTATACAACATATCAGTTTTAGTTTTAACAACTCAAAATAAAAGTCTTTTTGCCGGTTTTTACGACTATCGGCTTTTACGACCTAATATAATTGGTCCTCTCGATGTCGTTATAACCGATTTCGACTGTAGTATAAACAAAGTCGACTTTGTTTTCCCTCGATACGTCTGTCTGTCTGTGTACAATTTCTCAATAACTACTGAACGGATTTTATTTCGGTTTTCACTAATGAATAGAATATTTTACCACGAAGATTTAAGTGTATACTTTATGGATATTTTGTTTAAATTTGTTGATATTTTCTGTACATTTCATGAAGTCGAAAATATATTCGCGGGCTCTGCGTAATAGTCCAGTCATTTGGTAGTTTTACCTGGAAAGTTTTCCGGGAGTTTTGAAAATTGGTAGTTTTATAGATTTTGATGTGCTCTTTCCGAATTTCAACTTTGCCACCTCGTATCTTTGCCGCTCGCGCCTTTTTTGATAATATCTTCTATCCAACTCTTTTTACGATAAAAACTACTATTAGACGCCATTTTTTCAATATAGTGGCGCGAGCGGCAAAGATACGAGGTGGCAAAGTTAAAATTCAGAAAGAGCACATCAAAATCTATAAAACTACCAATTTTCAAAACTCCCGGAAAACTTTCCAGGTAAAACTACCAAATGATTGTACAAATAATAAATATATTTAGTGAAAACAATTTTGAATACCGATTTTTCTTATTTTATGAATTATAAAAAAGCGCCGAGGCGATCTTTTTCGTTTTAGTCCTAAAATGTTCCTTGAATACTATAGAATTGAACTGTACAAAAAATCATAGGTGATAAATTTTTTATTAATGGTGGCATCCAGAAGACCGTGCTCGATTTATGTATTTTTGTTTTTGAATTATTAAAAAAGCGCGGAGGCGATTTTTTTCTTTTTGGTCTTAAAATGTTCCTTGAATACTAAAGAATTGAACTGTATAAAAAAATTAGAGGTAATAAATTTTTTTATAAAAATTTGCTTCCAGAGCAACCTGATACGCAAAACACGTATATGTGTAGATGAATAATAGCTTGCGGCGCTCGTACGCCAAAACTATTGATTTTACAAAAAAAATTTGTATTACATAAATTGTAGGAAAGTTTCTCTAGTTTAATTTTTTAAATAAATATTTTTATCGTAAAATGACTTTGAGAGGAGATATTGTCAAAAAACAACTTTTAGGTGCCCTTTTTCCAATATGGCGGCGCGAGCGGCAAAGATACGAGGTGGCAAAGTTGGAATTCAGAAAGAGCACATCGAAATCTATATAATTACCAATTTTCAAAACTCCCTGAAAACTTTCCAGGTAACCTCTTTATTTCGAACCAAATGACTGTACTATAAGTAGTAAACGATAAGTGAAAACCATGTTATGTAGGTTTATACATATTAAATTTATATCCCCAGGTAACATAGTGTCTAATGCGCGGAAGTATTTATTTGGTGACATAAATATTTGGTGAGTATTACTACACAAAAAAATATTCATAATTCTATGTGGTTTAGGCGGTATACCCAAAAACTGAAAATTCGGAATTTCTTTAAATGGCTATAACTTTTTTGTCAAAGTAGATAGATATTTTTTGTATACGGTTTCTCAAAGCACTTTTTTGTGTAAAATCGATTGGTGTATTTAGATTTTTTATATCACTTTTAGTTTCCGAGTTATGAGCCCTAACTTTAGTTTTTCTTATGGACCAATAAGCTGGCTATGGCATATTTGAACGTGTTTTTTACTCTACTTTACAACGATATGTCACATGCCATACTTATTATCGAAAATAAGTCGATGTACTAAATGCCAGTGATATTTATTAAGTACTTTATTACAAACATTTAAGTGAGCCATGAAAAACAAAAATTGTAAACAAAAATCACAATAACAACAATCAAAATAACAAATGACTATTTGAAAACAATTAACTTTAAAAAAAATACATTATAATTTTTTTTTTACAGTAAAGGTCGGAACGCACTAGAGCGGCGCGACGCTTCACTACACTACACTTCATTTTTTTAACCAATCGCACGTAATGCACCGTGCAGCGTAGTGTCGCCCATGTGCGACTAGGTTCATTTAAAACATTAAATAGAATATTTTGTTGCGACGCGTAGTGTAGTGTAGTGAAGCGTCGAGCCGCTCTAGTGCGTTTCGACCTTTAGTATGACATGTGACATATCGTTGTAAAGTAGAGTAAAAAACACGTTCAAATATGCTATAGTCAACTTAGTGGTCCATAAGAAAATTTATAGTTAGGGCTCATAACTCGGAAACTAAAAGTGATATAAAAAAATCTAAATACACCAATCGATTCTACACAAATAAGTGCTTTGAGAAACCGTATATAAAAAGTACCAATCTACTTTGACAAAAAAGTTATAGCCATTTAAAGATATTCCGAATTTTCAGTTTTTTGGGTATACCGCCTAAACCACATAGAATTATGAATATTTTTTTGTGTAGTAATACTCACCCCTTTCTTACAAATAATTCATCTCATTTAACCAAACCTGTATCTCTTATAGATACTGAGATCCCCATGCTGGAAAAGTTATTTGGGACACCCGGTATAACAAAGAATTGATACAATCAATATCGTACAATAACTCCAGAACCAACTATTTATGCACAACTGTGTTGAAAACAACTACTGTGAAACTTGATTAAGTGGGACTTGGAGAAGCGAGGAACTTCTTTAACTAGAATTCATACTTAAGTCCCGTTACACCTTGAAGTATATCTGGAAAACTGGGTAAATGGGACACCTCTTTAAGTGGGATAAACTAACTGGTCCCTTGAGATTCCAACTATCCAAAACTCCATATTTGTTTTAATTCAACTACAAATAATTAAGTTTAAATAAATATTCTATTTAATTATATTTCTCAAAAAGTTATTTAAATTACTTATATGTTTTTGTTTTATTTCGTGTATTAAAATGAATTTACTCTTGAGTAAATGTTAAGCTATCTGCGAAGTGTCAACTCGCAGTGGTAATAAATGTATACTAATATAAATGCTATGTATTTTATGATGTACACTTGCTTTTACATCGCTGATTTCTATTTAACGCATATGCGTTAAGGTCATTCATATCATTTATATTTAAAATTATACTCGAAAGAAATATTTCCATCAAAATTCTAATATCGAATTTTTGCATAATCACAATATTTCTTCAAACCATTAACATATAAGAAAGTCAAAATTCGTGTATTTAATTTAAACATTCACTATTTACGTGGCTGTCCTTTTATTCTATTCCTGTATCCGTATAAGCACGAAGGATATTTTTTCTTTCCTTTTTTACCTGGTGTAGGAAAAATAATTACGTCGATTTTTTACCGTCATTCGTAAACAGAGAATGTTTGTATTGTTTTTTACATTTCAAGTGAAAAATAATTTCATTGCTTTGGATGGGATGAAAAACAGAGTTATGAAGTTTTACAAGTGTTCAATAATTACCCATACAATTTGTTTATAATAAGTGGATAATATTGAAAAGAGATTGTAATTTTTTTTTATTTTGTTACATAACCTCTTCGTAAAGATGCCATCATTATTAGTTCTTTTATTTTGATTTCAAGCAATGATTAAACATTTTATTGACACGAGCTATTTCTGTACCTATGTTATACAATAAAACAATACGAATTTTTATTTTTTAAAACTAAGCAGTTATTCAGGAGAAAACAGGGCCGGCATCAGTCTAGTCTTCGGTATACTGCACTAGAAGCTCGAAAAATTTGCTTGAGCCGAATTACCCATCAGAAATTGGAAAAGCATTTGAGAAATATATTATTAAAAACCATTAACATGTGACTTATCTAAAAATTATTAAATATACTTCGAAATAATTGAGTCAGATTTTATGAACAACGAGCTAATTTATATAACTGCATTCATTGATAAATTTTAAAGTTCCAAAAACCATATTAAAAAAAAAACACTCCAATTTCCTTCTGTCCCCATTTTCAGTCGAAAATCTAGAAGCAGAGCTATCAATAATTCAAGTTAATTACTTGAAAAAGTACTTCAAGTACTTTTTTGTACTTGAATTTCTTTACTTATTTCTTTACGTATATTTAAAACTAGTAATAAGTACTTGATACTTTAAGAACTTTTGGTATGTAATACTTCAATTTAACAAGCAAAATACGCAAATAAAGCACGAGAAAACACTGTAATTTACTTGACAGATTTTTTTATGATACTTGATTCAACAATTACTACTTGAAGCATATTACTTATTTATTGTACATTTGAAAAACGCAAAAAATAGTTGACACTTCAAGTATTATCACTGAGTACTTGTGACAGTTCTGTTCTTGAGAGGGTATTATTGTGGGCCATTTTTTTGTGAGACTATTTTGAGGATTTCCAAATGAAATACTTTATTTTACTACTATTATTATTACTATTAATTAATTTACTATTATTAATTTACTTAAACATAATTGGTGACTGACAATACAAGATATATTTTATATAATACATATATCACTATTGTTTTCAATGTGCTAAACTGTCAATAAATGTCATATAACTGTCAAATAAGTTTGATACCCCATTTAGCGTGATTGTTAGCTAACTTTACGTCAAATTCTTTGTAATACTACCAGACATAAGTAAAATAAAACAATGTAAGACAATAATGAATTTAAGCTTTCTATCCGATGTTTTAGTGTATAAGATTTCAGAGAAAAAGTAGAAGAACTGAGCCTGTAGTATGTATAAATAATTTTATTACCCAGTAACTAATTCATTGACTTTGAAACATTTATTTCCTCATTAAAATCTCATTAAATACACATGTTCTGATGAAAGCGTTTTGCTTCCTCTCAATATCAAAAGGAGAGAAGCTACATATGTGTTCATTTCTGAAAGCAGAACAGTTTTGGTTTCTGATTTCAAAATTTCAGGTACATATTAGCCATTCCACGTCAAGCGGGACAGTTTTTGACCTCATGTTTTCTGATTTGGCTATAATTTTTTTTACAGCTTCTTTGGACCCAATTTATATGTCAAACAATTTTTATTTTATTTTTATCACCCCTAGTTTAGAAGTTACAAGGGGTTGACATTTCGGAAAAACGGCAAAAAATCGAAAACATGCTCTCCTTTAACTGCTTATATCTCCGGTTCTATTCATCCTACGGACTTCAACAAAAAAACATTTTGAAGCTCTTGAATGTCACTTTAATAACGTATTTATTTTATTGTTATAAACAATTTAATTTATTTGTTATAACCAATTATATTATTTAAACGTGGTTTTCAAGGAGAGAACACGCTTTGATAATTTTGAAAAAAATATTAGCGTATTCCTTGATCAATTCTCTACAAAACTGCTGAGTTGCAAAATGGAACTCCGATAAGAACTGTCTCAAAAAACGTGATTTGTACGAAAAACCGCGCGCGCGCGCATATCCGCACGGCTTGTGTCGCGGTATTACTCAGTAAAGGGAGAATTTTGACAAGGTCATGGTTGATTATTATAGATTTTGGTGCGGAGAATTCGAAAAAAATACCTAGGACTGGCGAACAGTGGCGCAACACCCGTAAAATAGGGTTGAAGTGGGAAAACCCCGTTTCCAAGTAATTTGCAATTTATCTCAAAATCCAAAATGACAACGGGGTATTTTTATGGTTGATATTTATTGGGGACACTAAGACAAATCGATTGAGACCACATATACTGAATTTGACCAAACATTACCCTCAATAATTATATTTAAATGGATTTGAAAAAAATGTATACAACAAAAATTTGGTGACCTTTAAAGTGAAATTGCTTCTGTTCTAGTGATTGAATACTTATTAAAAGGAACTCAATTTGTTTGTACATACAAAGAAAAGTTATTCACGATGGTTTTACTAACAAATATTCAACCCTAATGTTTTTGTTAAAATTTTACTAACAAGGCAGTTTTCTAAAAATTTACGTCATTTACCATTAAACGTTAGCGATTTTTTATTGATTAAACTATTAATATTTTTTTTAATTATGGTTGGTCATTATTTTTTTGAAAGTTTAGGAACAATTTGAGACCAATTACGAATCATTTGGATGATTTTAACAAAATGTAATAATTTTTAACTATTTTGACCAAAAAGAAGCATTTTTATCTATTTTAAATCTATACTAGAAGGTAATTTTTGTTTAAACTAAGTATATACGATTTGTTTCAGTGTCCCCAATAAATATCAACCATAAAAATACCCCGTTGTCATTTTGGATTTTGAGATAAATTGCAAATTACTTGGAAACGGGGTTTTCCCACTTCAACCCTATTTTACGGGTGTTGCGCCACTGTTCGCCAGTCCTAGGTATTTTTTTCGAATTCTCCGCACCAAAATCTATAATAATCAACCATGACCTTGTCAAAATTCTCCCTTTACTGAGTAATACCGCGACACAAGCCGTGCGGATATGCGCGCGCGCGCGGTTTTTCGTACAAATCACGTTTTTTGAGACAGTTCTTATCGGAGTTCCATTTTGCAACTCAGCAGTTTTGTAGAGAATTGATCAAGGAATACGCTAATATTTTTTTCAAAATTATCAAAGCGTGTTCTCTCCTTGAAAACCACGTTTAAATAATATAATTGGTTATAACAAATAAATTAAATTGTTTATAACAATAAAATAAATACGTTATTAAAGTGACATTCAAGAGCTTCAAAATGTTTTTTTGTTGAAGTCCGTAGGATGAATAAAACCGGAGATATAAGTAGTTAAAGGAGAGCATGTTTTCGATTTTTTGCCGTTTTTCCGAAATGTCAACCCCTTGTAACTTCTAAACTAGGGGTGATAAAAATAAAATAAAAATTGTTTGACATATAAATTGGGTCCAAAGAAGCTGTAAAAAAAATTATAGCCAAATCAGAAAACATGAGGTCAAAAACTGTCCCGCTTGACGTGGAATGGCTCATATGCCCTTTATATCCTTTTCACATGCATAACTCACTAATCACTGAAAGGGATTTAATTAATCTTTGTTTATTATATTCGTTAAGTCTGGTAAATAGATGATCTTATATAAAAAAAAACATCAAAACAAGGCGGAGGTAGAGGAGTATCATCAAATTTTCATTTTTTTAAATTATCTCAAGAAAATCACACGTTACGTGAAAATTGCAAAGAATATTTTTTGTGCAAGTCTTTAGGCTTCTCCGGTGATCTTGATATGGATCTTAGCTTCTGGGTGTAAGCCGCGTCAATCTGGTCGTGTTTCGTCTCATATTGCAGTGAACATCTTCTGTAAGCCAGAATCCAATCTTTATTGTGTTTCGAAAAAATTTGCAAACTTAAATTAGAATCAATTGTGTAAGATTTGGGGGGGGGGGGGGGGGGGGGGGCAGTAGAATAAAAAATAGAATTAAAAAAATTACCTGATGCAATTGATTGACCTTTTTTTGCTCTACTACCATTCAATAATTTTAAATAGCCTTTTCATTTTCTACAAAACGACTGGAAGGGGGAGGGGGGTTGCCTACAAAACTATCCATCCCTATATATTTCTACTACATTTTTGAATGACTTCTTATCTACTCTTCACTCCAGGGGCGGGAAAGGGCAGACCCACCTGCTGGTTACGCCAATGATTCGAATGTATTAAAAAACGCTGAATACCTCATTGAAATATACACACACAAATTTTCTTTGCAATGAACACAAAAAATTCATATATTTTATATATATATTTTGTTTAAAAATGTGATATGGTTATAGGTACCTAAATAAACATTCATATAAATTACTTGTAATTGCTCTTTGATGTTTTTTATTTTATTTTTTGATGCGTCCAACCAGAACGATTTTTAAATTATACGTGTATTTATTTTATAAAAATAATTGAAAATTTCAAATATAAAACGGTGTTCCTTGCAACTGCAAAGAATATTTTTTAACCTGTAGAAATTTACATCAAGTAATTTGAATAATTATAATTTTTATTAAAAAGAATTATATAATAATTAAAAATACTTGTAACTGTATAAAAAAATTAAGTTGAATAATATTTTTTCAGGATTCAGATCACATTGATAATGACCCATGAATGTATTATAATTAATAATTGGCCTATATAGGAATTTAAATATTTCAGAGGTTACTGCAGAAGTATTAAAAAAACTTTTTTTATTTCCCAGTACTCAAAAAACAGTACCTATTCTCTGAATTTTTTCGGTATCATGTATGTACCAATGTACCCTTTTTATATAAAATAACTAGGTGGGCCCGCGCGGTTTCGCTCGCGTGGACTACGGAATTATTGTTTAGGATTTAAAAAATACATAGTTGAATTAAGTATAAACACGGTTAGTTATTTTTCTAATTAAAACCAAACAACGCTTAAATTACCTACCTAACAAAAGCGAATCAGAACAAAAAGTAAAAATAATTTTTGCTCTATTTAAATTTAAAAGTTAATTATTGAAAACAAATTAAACAATTGACAATCAAAAGAATACCAGGCTATTCCCTCTGCCTAGTGCGGCGTCTATTCGTAGTTCGCGCGAATTGTCACGAATAATAAGTTATTGTATATATTTATTTCACGTTATTTCCTAAACCAAAAGACCAAATTGGATTCTGTAAAAGGCAAATTATATCTACATTAAGTACTTATGACGATGAAATCATTTATTTCGATAAGGATTAAAGTTTTGCAGATCATAAGTCCATGTAAACAGAACCCAAATATTTTATGTTTTATTTGTAATATAAAAGCAGTCATTGTGGCTTAAATATAAAAGTTAGACATATGGTGTCGCGGACTTTATTGTAGGACTTTTGATTCTACATAATTCTTTAATACATTATTTTGTTCTATATTCAACGGTTTCGGCAGCGTATTGCAAAACAGCGCACCGATGGCAAATTTTTTTCCGACTTGATTTACTATTATCGTCCTTGCTTAGTTATTATGTTACCTAACGTAAGAAAATATAGCCTATAACCTGGCCAGAGAATGTACCTATGAATTAAAAACGTTAATCGGATAAGTGGTTCTCGAGTGATAAGCGCACAAACGGACAGGCAGACAGACGTTGAGCTTTATATATATATATATTAAGGAAGCAGCCCTCACAGTTTGAAAAACTCTACTATTTGCTTATTTTTCTTGATTTTTTAGATATACAGCCGAAACCGGTTATAACGACAACGAGGGGAACAATCTTGGGATTCAGTTTGACTTTAATTTTGTCATTTAATCGATATGTTGTATTAACCGATATCGTTATAACGGTATAACTGTATATCATATTTGGAATAAAAAAGTGTTTTCTTTAGCATCTTTATTCAAAATCCATGATATTTTGTCCCCCCCCCCCCCAGCAGTCAAATTAAACAATTTTCGTATAGAATTTAAAGATATTAAATAATTTTGCTGTCAACAAAATTTGAAGAGGCGATCAAAAAAATTTTTGTTTATATAAAAAAAAATATTATAAAATGAAATGTTTACACAGAAATTAAATAATGAAATCTTTAGCCCGTTCAGGGCGTGGACTCGAAATAAACGAAACGAATAGCACGTTAAAATTTTAATGTTTCTATATTTATTGTACACCAATACCTCGCTTTGCGTCGTTTCGTTTTGCGTTTTTTTCGAAGTTGCGTCGCTGCTGAATTAGTACTAATTTTCACTGTGCGTCGTTAAATTTTCGAAGTTGCGTTGTTTTGGGTTCGAGCCTTTAATTTTTTTTTAATTAAAACGAGAGTAAGTTAAATAATTCACTTTGCGTCGTTTCAATTTGCGTCGTGTTTTTTTGGAACATAACCATGACGCAAAGTGAGGTATGGGTGTACTTACAATTTCTGCGATACAAAATTTTCGTCTTCAATATCCAAACTGCACTTATGAAGGAAGTTTTAAAGTAAAATGTGAAACACTTGATAGTTTTAATATTCTGAAAATACAAATTATTATACGAGTATACTATTTTAACCACAACGGTGTGGTCAGGCGCGTACAAAGCCTAAAATCACTATTAATATAAAATTAAAATAAATATAAAAAATACTACCTATATTATACCTTATACCATAGCTAAAAAGTTAATTTCAATTTAATAAGGCCTTAACTAATACTAAAGAACCAACTAGTTCGAATCTAAACTGATATACATATAAGCAAGGAAATAAATAAATTATTATAACATATGGGAACAAAACTGGATAAATCCATTTTCGAAAATTTTACAGAAGAGGTAAAATTGTAACTACTCTAGCTTCGTGTACTATTTTAAACTTTTGAGTATGATTATAGGTATGTAGGTACAGTGGGGATTTTTTTTAATACCCAAATTTTGAACAAGCGTCATTGCACATGCTGTAATGCGATGTTTACACACGATGTTTTTGTAATGTATTTACATGACGACAATGACCAAAACATAAAATTCCTTAAGTCTTATTTCAAATATCATATATTCCTTTTGCACAATACAATAAATCAAGACAAGGGTTTTACATTTAAAATACTCTGAAACATACAAAGATTTGAACCTTACTTAAATCACATGTGCGCTCCTATTTGGGTGGTCAATATACCGATTTTCAAGACCTTATTACTAAGGGCGTGACAAATTACAAGTGGACAATCCCTATACCCTACGACAGACAATATAACATTTCTCATATATAAGGGTAACTTAGAAATTAACGAATATTCAGTATAAAACATTCAGTAACCATTCAGTTGACATTCAGTAACAAACATTCAGACGACATAAATAAATAAACAGATTTGAATTGAACCTGGTACAAGAAACATGTACATAATAACAAACAAATAAAATAAATATAATTACAAATAAATAGTGTTTTGTTTTCTTGATGATTAGTAGAACGGCACATTACATTACATAAAATTAGTGTAACCGAATTGAGATACATCACAATAAATTTGGTGTCTCAAGCGGAATATACATTACATAAATTGGTGTCAGAAGTTGGGATGTTTTCCTTACGTACCGTAAAAGCTTAAAAATCAAGAATTTCATGAGTGCGGAGGTTTCCAAATCTTGAAGGAGGAACAGAAGCTATGGGATATTTTCCTTACGTACCGTCAAAGCTTGAAGATCAAGAATTTTTTGTGTACGGAGATTTCCAAATCTTGAAGGAGGAACAAGTAATCAAAAGTGTCGACAATCCAATCAAGAAAATACAATCCAAATCTCGAAATCTACGAAATCAAGAAAATCTAAAAATAAAAATTTCGAAATCTACAAAATCAAGAAATCTAAAAATCAAAATTTCGAAATCTATAAAATCTACAAAATCAAGAAGTCGCTGAATCAAAATTTCGAAATCTATAAAATCAAGAAATCGCTGAATCAAAATTTCGAAATCTACGAAATCTATAAAATCAAGAAATCGCTGAATCAAAATTTCGAAATCTACTAAATCTATAAAATCAAGAAATCGCTGAATCAAAATTTCGAAATCTACAAAAGAAGTCGCTGCATCTAAATCTACAAAATCGCAAGAATCAATAATCAATACTCTACATCGCTGTTCCATCACCGTGTCCGAATCGCTGTCCAATTGAAGAGCTGATAATATTAATGTAAGTCATTTAAATTTCAATCTTACATTGTGCATTGTGCGTTTTTATTTAAAACTATACTTACATTATTATATCACTCATTCGTACCAAAATCAATATGTCAATTTCAATTGAGTTAGCAGAGAAACTGTTAATCAGATTTGATGGCAACAAGTCAAATTTATTTGAATTTGTTGATAATTGTGATAAAGCATATAATCTCGTATCAGAATCGTTTAAACCAAAACTATTCGCAATAATAAAATCTAAAATAACGGGAAACGCGAGAGTTTTAATAAAAAATAGAGTATTTACAAATTGGCTGGAATTAAAGGACTATTTATTAGAACAAGAAATTATTTATAATTTAAAGTCCGAAATCCAAAAATATCAAAACTTAAATCAATCTAACAATAAATATTGTAATTTCTGTAACAGATCGGGACACTCTTTAATAAATTGTTATAAAAAATCTAATCCTATTAAATCAGAACATAAGGTTAGACAAATTCAAACATATAATTATTACAGACATTTTACAAAAAAATGTAATTACTGTAAAAGAATAGGTCACTTAATTTCTGAATGCAGAAAACGAGAGTACAATAATAAACGAAATAATAATTCTTATAATGAATATATTACTCAAAATCGTGCTAATTCTTTCAACTTTCCGAGTTCTCAAGAAATAATGCATAAATACTCTCCAAATCAATTTTCAATAAATCGTATCACTAGTTCAAGACAAAATTCTCAATCGTTATTAAATTTTAACGAATCTAAATCTAAAATCAATTGTAAATCTTACTATATCCAACCTAGATACGAAACTCTTGAAAAAATTGAAATACCTAATCCTGAAATTAAAGAAGGTATTATAGAAAATACTGAAACTCTTAATGGTGTTCATTTATGCGCCAGTATATTAAAAGTCAATTCAGATAATTCCTCTTTAGCTTCAATATCAAACACAACAGACAAAATCGACAAAATTTCAATTCCTTCAAAATCTATCGATTTGTCAAAATCAAAAACTAAAATCACGGATAAAAATCCAAATTCAGATGGATTAATTAACCATAAAGCAAATCGTATAAGTTCTCATTTAAATAAAAAAGAAAATACTAAAACAAATAAATCTAATAATAATTCAAATGCTTTAAGTTCAATTAAAATAAATACAATTCAAGCAAACTTAAAGTACGACGAATTCCTAAAAACTATAAAAAAGTCTATTATCAATAACAAAAATTTAAATGAATTCGAATCATCAATTTTCGATATTAAAGATAATATAGTCGTTTTTACTTCTAAAGATCTAAATGATTCATCACAACACTTATTCTCTAAAATCGTTCATAAATATAATCATCTAGATACCTTAAAAGAACAAAGTCTTAATACTCATGATATTCAAATAATCAAACATAATAATCACTTCATATTTTATTTAATATATAAAGAAAACTTTTGGGACAATTTAGAATATAAAGACATATTCCATTTATTCATTAAATTAAAAGAACAATTAATTCAAAATAATATTACTTCTATTTCTATTCCAAAATTAGATAATTCTAATAAACTTAAATGGCATAAAGTCAGATCTATTTTAAGATATATTTTTAAAGATTATGATATCTCTGTAAATATATACCATAATATAATTTATAATCCAACAAAAGTAGAAATACAAACAATTTTAAATGAAAATCATTCTAGTCCATTAGAAGGACATCCAGGATTTCATAAAACGTATAACAGAATCAAGGGTAAATATAAATGGAACAATATGAAAAATGAAATTTCAAAATTTATTAAATCTTGCACAACTTGCCAGAAAATTAAACTAATTAGAAAAAAATCTAAAAAACTAGAACTCCCTATTTCTAAAACACAAAATACTGAATTTAAATATTCTTATGAAAATTATTTAAAAGAATTAAAATCGATATTAAACAAAAGTTACGAAATTGCAAGAAATCTAATAAAATCAAAATTATCAAATAAAAAATATTACGATCGAAAATCTAAAGTTAAAAATTATTCAGATAAATCATATATTTTAAATGAATCAAATAAATTAAATCAAGCAAAAAAAGCTAAGTCCTAAATAGTATAAAATTCTAATACAAATGTCTATTCAAATAAATAACATGTGTTCGTTCTAAAATCTATAAAAAAAAAAAAATCATAATTATAATTCAAATTCTAATAAATTAATACATAATCCACACTGCCAAAATCTGACTATATCACAATTAACCAAAAACAAATTTATAAATCAAATATAGTCTATTCAAATGTTTCCACTTTTAACAAACAATGTTATATTTTAATCAAAATTGGTACTTATGAATGAATGTTGAAAAAAAATAACAATATTATATTTTATCCTAATTTTTCAAGCAAATGCACATAAGTAACTTGAATTTAGATGGCTTAATTAAATCATAATTAACAATATGTATATTTACAAAATAACTTTATTATTATTAACGTCATTATTATTATTATAAAAATCATTGTAACATAAAATTAACAAAAAATATTGCATAAAATCAAAGGTTCAAAAAGATAAGCTTGACTTATCTTTTTTTTCATTAAGAAGGGAAGTGTAATGTATTTACATGACGACAATGACCAAAACATAAAATTCCTTAAGTCTTATTTCAAATATCATATATTCCTTTTGCACAATACAATAAATCAAGACAAGGGTTTTACATTTAAAATACTCTGAAACATACAAAGATTTGAACCTTACTTAAATCACATGTGCGCTCCTATTTGGGTGGTCAATATACCGATTTTCAAGACCTTATTACTAAGGGCGTGACAAATTACAAGTGGACAATCCCTATACCCTACGACAGACAATATAACATTTCTCATATATAAGGGTAACTTAGAAATTAACGAATATTCAGTATAAAACATTCAGTAACCATTCAGTTGACATTCAGTAACAAACATTCAGACGACATAAATAAATAAACAGATTTGAATTGAACCTGGTACAAGAAACATGTACATAATAACAAACAAATAAAATAAATATAATTACAAATAAATAGTGTTTTGTTTTCTTGATGATTAGTAGAACGGCACATTACATTACATAAAATTAGTGTAACCGAATTGAGATACATCACAATAAATTTGGTGTCTCAAGCGGAATATACATTACATTTTTATGACAAAAGCAATAAACTCTATACATTTTTAAATACGAAGTATTTTAAAGACACGATGTTTCCTGTTTGTTTTTTCGGTGTAAACACCGCATAAGATGAACAACTTAAAAACATTATAAATCCGATTCAAAGTGGATTTATAACGTTTTGTTCCACAGCTCCTCAATATAATTAAATTAATTTATACTTTTAATATTATGTGGCGTCACTATAAAATCTGTATGAAAAGTTATGAAAAAGTATTTAAACAGTTCTCATTTATCTGGTAAAACGATAAAAATTACAGTCTAGACGAATTTGTTAGAGACAGATTAATATATTATATTTTTTACATTTTAGACTTCGATTTTTTATATCTAATTAAAAAAATATACAATAAAAGGTACGAAATATATATTTGTTTGTTTATTTTCTAAAAACGTTTTAATATAATTATTTTATAACAATGTGTAAATAATGATCAAACAATAAACATGTATGTAGATAAGTCAAATAAGTGTAAACAAAGTTAAAAATATCTTCGTTGAATTTTCATGTCGATATTCATGAGAATTTATTTTTCTTTTCCTAATTGATGTAGTATAAACATTATCAGTATATTTAAAACATAAATAAATGATTTTATAAATTAAATGTTTATATATTTTTTATATAATTGTATATCTTATATTGTTTTTACTGGCATAAAAAAATAAATAATGATTATATAATGTCAATTTAATTAATCAAATCAAATCAATCGCATTGAAAAATATCTACTTTGTAATTCAGTTAAAAAATTTATTTGATTTAATTATTTATTATTTAACTAGAAACATACACTGGTGATTTCTAAAACAAGTGAATGCCCACTCGAGTGAATGTTCTAAAAAATAAAATTTTAATTCTTTTTTTTGACAATAAAAAAACTTTCTGACATCAAAAATTTTGACTAGTCAAATTGAAAATTTATATCAATATTTTGGACATTACGGGTCGTGATAATTTTTTTTAAGTAAATCTAATAGATCCTTCTGGAGATAAGACTTTTCTTTACAATTTGCTTCTTTAGTATTACTGTTTTTGACCGAGTTATGAAGAAAAGACTCTTAGCTTTCCAAATCTATACTTTGAATTTTTTAAACGTTTTTTTAAACATTTGTTCCCTATAGTTATACACATTCAAAATTAAAAGTGTGGTTTTTACTTTAATCGCAAATTATTCGGTCCTAAATGGTCGTACTGCGATACAAAAAGAAACGAATCGAAGAGAAAGGTCTGATCTACAAAATACATTTGGGTCAGTCCGCGGTGACGGTCGTGACATTTCAACTCGGATTGGAGTTCATAATTTCTAAATAATACTAGTAAATAACATGGTTTTACCTTTTTTCTGTAGATCTTAATGCAATACATGTATATTGAAAGTATAAAAAGTCTACAGTTATTTTACAAAAAAAATGTCAGCGTTCAAAGCTCTGTGACGGTTGTGACGCCAACTATTGCAAGTTTTGCAACCTCTATCCAAAAACCCGAAAGTTTAGCGAAAATATTGAAGTTACTTTATAATAATCATACTTTAATATGTTACGAATAAATTATTTTTTAGTTACACAAGAGCATCAGGTAAATACGTTATCTATTTAACTGGTTATTACCCAATGAACATTGTGACGGTTGTGACAGAAAATTGTGACGGTCGTGACACGTTGAATAAAAGGATACAATAAGAGTACTATTTGAGTGTTTAATTGCTTATATTGATATTATGAACTAATACTTATAACAATTATTTATCAAATACATCAATAGACTCATTAAATTTATAATTAATGCGGTTACCCTTAGTCATTATTGTTGATGAGGGTAATTTTTTTAATTCGGTCAAACGTCACGTTTGATATGTAATTGTCAAACACTTTTAATAGTTTGACACGAGCGTCACTTATTGTCAAGTAAGTTATTGCGATTTCACATTATTTGTTGTCTTTTTCGAAAAAATAAATACATTTTTTGTAATAGTTTGAAAATTAATTAAAAAAATTTTAATTTTCTTTTGGTTTATGAAAATTGATGTTAAATAGCTTGTTAATTTTATATTTTATTGTTCATTTTCGTAAAATATTTTTTTAACTATCTGGTATCGATTACCGCGGACTGACCCATTTGGTAAAAAAATTGTCCGACCCATTCAAAATTGATATAATAATATTTTGTATGATCAAATTCGTTCTCTTGCTGAAATGAGACGTTAGAAAAGGTTAATTTTATGAATACATGCATGACCTATATTTAAATACCATGCAATTAAAACTAACTCTTAAGAGTTTTAGAGGTCTCATTAAAATCGATTCAGTAATTTTCGTTTGAAGTCAGACGAAATAGACTATGAAATGATATTGCCTATAAATTGTACAGACGATGCCTACATTTTTATAGGTACTTGCTAGGTACTAGAAACGCATATGGTTAAATTAGATCAATATTTTACCTACCTTAACGGCAACATACACTCATGATTTTTCTATGTGCACATCTATGTCACAGGATGATTCACTCCCATCCTTTTATAAGAAATACATAAAAAATGTACGATAATTTTCGATGTTCACCTATTAACCTTTTGAGGCAGGAGTGGTCGAAATATTGATCACCCATAGGACACAAAATATTTTGTTTCCCTACGTAATTTGATGCGCTGAATACGAAAAAAAATAGTAAAAAGTATTCAGTGGCACCCCGTGCCCTGTACCTTAAAATTTGCATTTCAAGGTAATTTTTTTTTGCTATTTCGTCCCGACAGTATTACATCTCGCAAAAATTATCTTCAAAGTGAATGTAACGCCGAAAATTGAAACTATCGTTAGTTCCTACTAGCAGGTTAACACTTGGTTGTTTCTTTCTTGCGGAGGATTTACTATTACCATAATATTAGGTATTTCGGCGTAAGTAGCAAGGGACTCACGAAAATCAAGTACTTCAAAGGGATAATATTCTCGCCACATCTACGTTGTTGATTCTGGGTTACGCTAAGAGCGAAAGCAAGAGTACTTCTTTCATAGAGTTCGATGGAGCTACTACTTTTCAGGTCTTGAAAAAGTCACTATTTGAGAAATAGACGAGCAAAAAAGAAGTAAAAGGGCTTGAAAGTAATGCACAAAATATTCAGCAGTCGCTTCGTGACATACTTTAGGCAGTAAGTAAGTTTACTGCTGAATACTTTTTCTATAATTAGTATCCTTCCAATATTCTTGAGGGTTACATTTATGACCCATATGGATATTTTTTCCATACTCAACGGACCATAAAACGATGGCTTACTAATTTTGAGGCCAAAACAGCAACAATAAATTGGATTTTGAAATACGATTTTCATGGTCAAGTTTGCCTCCAAGATTTTTTTATATTTTTTTCATATTCAGCGCATCAAATTGCGTAGAAAAACCCCCTCAAATCGTGCAATTTTTTACAGTGGGTTCACCGTGACGGACGGAACTGGTCGATATTATATCGAACAGCAACTTAGTTGGGTATAATTTTAATTTGTTTAAAAAAATTATTAGAAATTTATAAAAAAATGCACCATATCCTTAATATATATAAAGCTCAACGTCTCTCTGTCTGTCTGTCACGATAAGCAGTGACGATAATAGTAAATCAAGTCGGAAAAAATTTTGCCGACGGCGCGCTGTTTTGCCACACGTTGCCTAAACCGTTGAATATAGAACAAAATAATGTATTAAAGAATTGTGTAGAATCAAAATTCCTACAATAAAGTCTGCGACACCATATGTCTAACTTTTATATTTAAGCCACAATGACTGCTTTTATGTTACAAAGAAAACATAAAATATTTGGATTCTGTTTACATGGACTTATGACCTGCAAAACTTTAATCCTTACCGAAATAAATGATTTCATCATCATAAGCTTAATGTAGATATAATTTGCCTTTTACAGAATCCAATTTGGTCTTCTGGTTTAGGAAATAAGTATATACAATAACATTATTCGTGACAATTCGCGCGAACTACGACTAGACGCCGTGCTGGGCAGAGGGAACAGGCCGATATTCTTATGATTGCCAATTGTTTATTTTGTTTTCAATAATTAACTTTTAAATTTAAATACATAGAAGAAAAATTATTTTTACTTTTTGTTCTGATTCGCTTTTGTAAGGTAGGTAATTTAAGTGTTGTTTGGTTTTTATTAGAAAAATAACTAATCGTGTTTGTACTTAATTCAACTATATATTTTTTAAATCCTAAACAATAATTCCGTAGCCCATTTTAATAAAATACAAACAAATGATAAAAAAAATTTAAACAATAATTTCAGATATTTGTGCCTTATTTCGCAGATTTTTAACATTTTTGAGCATTATTCATAAAAAAATATAATTAATTATAATAAATAATTTTTTTCGTTATCAGTTAAAATCAAAAACATTTTAAATTTGCGAACAAATGACATAAAACCCTTAACTATTGTTTTAAATGTTTTAATCATTTGTTCTCAATTTATTAAAACTTCATAGCACACTGATTTTCGATATTTTCTATTAATTTTATACTTGTTATAACTTGTTTTCTATCAATTTTACCATCATACATGTATTACACTTTTATAAAGAGAACATCCTCAGCTACAAAATTCAATAATAATATACAGAGTGTTCAATTTAAAAAAATGTTATATTTCAATATATCTCTGAAATTTGACATTCAATTGTTTTTTGACACCGCCATTATTCATCCCGGAAAAAATACTGATACTTTGTCCATTTAACCGATCTTCTAGCTCCAATAATAACAAAGTTAGCAATGATCACTCGGTTCCCGCGAACATCCTGTATATAAATGAAAACAATAACCTATATCTATTATCACTTTGTCATGTATATTATTAAACCAATATCATTACCTTTCTACTTTATACATAATACGGTCTTCGACCTGAGTTGGCTTGATTATAATAACTTTACGACACAAATGCAACGACGGATTTTATTTAGCGACTGAAGTTTCTAGGAAATAACAAAAGAAAATAAACAAATAATTTATAGTTATTTATTTTACAATTCTTTTACAAACCATTTTGTACATATATTATTTTACAATTTTTAATACATATCTTCTTATAAATACATAATATCCATATCGATTTTTCCAGTACTATTTTCAATAATTAATAATATTGGCAGTACATTCTTAACGATTATGGAACATAACACATTCATTATCTTATGTATGTATGTCTTTCTTTCGATTTCTGTTTGACAATTTTGTTCTCTAACGGTATAAAATCTGTTAAAATACAAATGAGATTTCCTAAAACATTTTTTAATTGATTTTTTTTTTCATTTAAAAATAACTATATTAGTTTTTAAATAAAAACTAATATCAACACAGATTCATCAGTAGGTACACGTTAAAAATATTTAAATTAAAATGTTGATTTTATTTATTTAAAGTTTAGGTTAAAATTGGGAACCCTGTATATTTTTACAGTGATGAATATAGTAAAAATTATTTGTTGAAATGGTATTTGAGATTTTTATTTGTTAGAGAACGAGTTATTAAAATTATTTAGGACTTCACATTGAGATAAGACCAGATAAAATTTTTATTAGACAGAGCCAACTTTATTTATACACGAAAAAAAAGCCGAAAGAATAACAGTTTTTCCCTGTACATCGTATAGTAAGCGACAACCTATTATTTTTACTCTCTGAAACTGTAATAATATAATTTTAGGCTGTAATGTTTGCAGTTTATCCATCAATTAATATTGAGTATTTGCAAACATTATTACAATTTCAGACTGTAAAAAAATATTTTATAATGATAAGTTGTCATTTACTATCCGGTATGTACAGGAAAAAACTGTAATTTTTCAGTTTTTTTTTACTGTTTGAGTCTTAGCATATGGAACTGTCAATAAATATTTCAGCAAGTAATACTATAAAACATAAATAATATTAAAAATATAAATTGAAATCGAGATAAGATGAGACTTACCTGAACCTAATTTCGTCTCGTCTCATGTGAAGCCCTAATATTATCTGTATATTTTATATAAGGTTAGTTTTTTTTTAGGTATTGTGTTTTTATGTATACATTGATTTTATTATATTAGTTTGGGTTGTATTAAAATTACCAGATTTATAACCAGAGGTTGTTACATGAAAAATACATATTCAGCAGTGGTGTGACCATTACGAAGTCCAGGGGGACTGGTCTTTAAACAAAAAGTAGTTAGTTGGTTAAAAAATTATATTTATTTTATTTAAAAAATTCTAATTAGGCCACTAATATTCCTACTAAATAAATGTATTTTTTATGCAATAGAATAAACAAATATGTATATATAATCTATACATTTTTTATTTTTTGGGTTTTATCTCGCGTCGCACATTACGTTTCGACCAACATCTCGTGGTCTTCTTCAGAAGCGAAGTGTCGAGTCTATAAGGTGTAGTTTATAAAAGCGTTATAAGGTGCGACGCGGAATAAAACCCAAAAATCACATACAATCAAACAACCGCGAAAGTCTACGTTCGAAAATACACTCAGCACTCTATAAAACGAGCTTCTACTAAACGACCGCTCTATGTAACGACTCGTCGACCATTCTATACAACGACCTTTCCCCATACCCACCATAACCCTACCGTGACTGCTATATTTCTTCGCGAAATATTTAAATTCACCAATTAACGTTAAAGTCGGGATGGTGCCTCTTTAGCCGTCGTTCGGTAGAATGGTTGAGTTACCGATGCCGTCGTTGTGTAGAGTGGTGAGTGCAAGTCTTTGGACACCTGTGATTTTGAATGTAAATATACAGATTTCAGTCATTAAACATCTCCAAAATAGCGAAAAGAATATGTTTACTCGCAGTCAAAATAGTAAAAAAACAATTTCTCGTTAACTGGAAAGACACTGTGCGTCAATACTTTCAACTTGAGTAAACCTGACCTTTCAGGCATATAATTCAAAATTTTTCCTTAACATGGAAAATTGTAAATGCTGTACTTTAGATATGCTATAGGATTATTACAAAAGTTGTAATTAAGTACTCTTTTCAACATTTAAGATTTTTTACGCAAAAAAAAATAGTGTCCAAAGAATTTTGTACGGCAGTGTATATTTAATATTGGTTACAAATCTGCATGTTTTCGTATTTTAACAGCCATTACAATTAATAGTAAATAAACTCTATAGAACAATCGATGAGAAATAGATATGTTGTATATAAAGAAGGTATTTTTTTATTAACTAAATTCTATTATTATAACTAGAACCAAATAACAATAAATAAATATTTATTTTAATTAAAACAAATACATACTTAACTTTGAAATATATCTTTACAAAATTTAAATTAATATTTTAAAAGCATTTCTTCATTAAATCTTAGGGTCATTAATTTAGACATTTTTTACACTATTTTTAAGATTGTTTAGGAAAAAGCATTAAAAACTTGATGGATTCGTTTAAAATATAGGCACTAAAACTCTTTTAAATTGAAATTTTTTATTTATGTATGATATTCGTTCGTGTTTTTTTAAATTGTACAAATATTTAATTCACCGAATAATAAATAAAAATGTACCCTGTTTGGCCACATAGAACTCCAGAACTATAAATGATATCTACATCAAATATGTCTTATAATGTGTGTTAAATACTTTATCCTCGGGTTGCACAAAGCAAAAAAAAATCCACGATTAGTTAATCAGTTGTTTTCAATCCATGATTAATGTTTACTCTAAACTTTATCTCAATTTGTAAATGAACAGTTCACTAAATATGACAATTTTTTACCTTATAATATGTATCATAACAGTAATTGTTTTTTAGAATTGACGTAATAATGCTTTGAAAACAACTGATTTACTAATCGAGAATTATTTTGCTTTGTGCAACCCAAGGTATGTCTTTTAGACTTTGAAATTATTCATTAAGTTGATATAGCCTTTAATTAGTAAATTAAAAATTATATTTTAGATAGTCGATATTGTAAATTTTATATTTGAGAGCAATTTACCCCAATTATTTGTCACTTTTAATACAGATATCTATGGAAATCAATCGTTTTAAATTGACTGATTTAAAATCATTCAAAAAAGTACTGGAATTAATGAAGGACATTATTGTTGAAATGAATTGAAATTGTAAAACTAGGTAGAACGACAGGTAGACTATATCGAGTGTTCAAAATAAAACGTTACGGATTTCAATTTCGAAAATTATACTGCTTACAAAAAAACTCTTGAAAAAAGTTACTTAGCCTAGTGGGAAATGCAATTGTAATTTGTTTGTCTTTTTTACTTTCTTATACTGAAGTAAATATATGAAATATACATATGTAGTTTAAGTGAAGTGTAAGTATAGTAAAGCCGACAGTTTTCGAATTCCGGATTTTGGCATAATTTTACATTTTGACTTTTCCTGAATCCATTCTGATTATTTTTTACAAAATAATGTCTATAGAAGGGTGAAATTTTTAAAATTTAAAATTTAAAATTATTTTTCGTATCGAAAGCAAAATTATTTTTGAAAACGATCTTTCAATCGGGAACGGATGTAATTTTTGAAATTTTCGAATCATTTTGAAATTGTAGATAATAATTTATGTTTTCAAATTCATTATGAATTTTTTAAAAATCATTTAAAATAATATTTCAAATTAGCTGTTACACGCGACTTTGTCCGTGTGGATGAATCAAACGCGTAATGTAAAATAAATAAATTTCGAGAAAAAGTACAACAAAAAGAATGTTTTTTTCAATTACAAGTGTTTTTTACCTATTTTTTTATTAAAAAAAGTTATTTTTTTAATTTTATAAAAAAATCAATTTGTAGAAAAAATTACACCGGAATAAGAAAACACCAAACAAACGGTTCTTATTTTTTCACTTAGAAACAGATTAAGACACAACTAGGTATAGTTTTCATAAAAATATAAGTTAGGTACAATTAAAAAAATAAAAATAAAAAACACCCACAAAAAACTTGATATTAATCTCTCTAAATTAAGTAACTTTTATCTGAAAAGTATCTGTATGCAGCTAAATTTTTAAAATAAAAATTCGTAACTTTTTGATCACCAGTATAACAAATATTTCCAGATTATTGTATCATTTCGATGATTTGAAGTTTCAGAGTTCTATGTCACCAAAAAGGAGTATTTTTTTTTAATTCACACTGTACATGTAACTTAATTTCAGTGCAGGGTGTAAAAAAACTAACATAAAAAACCCACGAAATAAATAAATAAATAAAAAAACACTAACTATTTATAAGTGCACCATGTTGAATCACTGCTGAATTCCACATCCACATGTCTGCGTTTGAGCGTTTTTAACCATGATATGTTCAAAAACACCGTCAAACAGTGAATCGTTTTCACTGGGTATTCTGAATATGTTATCCTCCGTACTGGAGAATGATACACTTGACGAATTTTGCGATACAGAAGAAGAAGGATTCTTCAAAATACTCTTCTTTGTTGTGCGCAAGAACTGTTTAGGGATACGCCGTTTGTACGGCTCCCATTCCGCCTCTTCTAAAACCAAACCGATGTTCTTCTCATCGGCATAGGTCACCTTTTGTCAGTGGGTAACTATAACATCCGGTGCTGACTTGGTTGTCTCTACACTAAATGGTCGTTGCTTATTCAGCGTGTTCTTGGTCAAATCTACCACGTTTTTATCAGCAGCTTGCTGAGGAGCTGGTGCATGATGGGTGTCTTTCTTCTTATTCTGATCTACTTCAATAGCAACTTCAGCTCTATATTTAGGATTTTTGTTGTCTTTATAACCGAACGTTGAGAATTTAGGACTACCGTGACTTTGGATCGATCCTTCAGTAGAACTCTTATAATCCCCTCTCCTGTAAGTCCCATAATTTGGAACGACTTCACCGTACATGCCATATGTTTTTTGAGGACTTCCATGCGGTTTAAAATGATGCGCTTTCTGAGGACTCTCTTGTGGTATATGGTGGTTCCCTTTATGAGCAATTTCGTGACCTTTATGGTGTTTCTTCGTTGGACTCTGGGGAGGGTTTAACAGTTCAGGCTCTTGGTCAACTGTCCATCCATATCTATGGTGGTCGTGACTCATTACCGAACTCCTGCGACAGTGGTGGACTTTTCTGAAGTTATCGTGACCTGGGTAGCCATGTATTGAACTGTGAGATGATATTGGTGACATGCTACGTTCGGATACTGAGTTTTGATGCTGGAACATACCGGTGCTGAAGAGGCTTTCGCGTGTCTGGCATGCACTGTCACACATTTCAGGGGGAGGGGCTAAGACATCGCACTCGTTCATTTCATCGTTGTCTTCACCGTTGGAATTCTGGTGTAAGTTCGTGTTTGTGCCTGAAAAGAAGAAAATTATTAATTTTATTGTATAAAACTGTGATTTCAGTGTAATTATAAAATGTTGTCTTTAAGAAATTGCTTCTTGAATTTCTTTGATTTTACAACCTAACATATTAACTTTATGAACCCTACTACAAGTTTCTCGTATCCTGTATGCCATATTATTTTACTTTCTGAATGAACTCATGAATAAAATGTACCCGTAATGTAAAAAAAACCATACAATTTTAGTACGTTCGAATGAATTGAAAATTCAAGTTTATCTTTATGCATATTACAATATAATATAATACATTCATAATAATCGTTTCTAATAAAAATAAATTCCGTCGAAGTTGCCGGATGTGTGTAACGGTTAACCGTATTAAATAACTAAAGTTTTGAATGTCACCGGTTTATTAATGCATAATGCAAAGGGTCATTTGGTGCCATTTTACTGACCATACACAGGACTCCCATTAAGTTCGACAAAAACCTCTGAAATTAGCACAACCCTTTCTCAAACGTTCTCTCACTTCCGGCAAAGGAAATAAAGCAGAGGTCATCAAAGAATGGAAACCCGAACGCATTACATATAATAAATTTCCCGCCATTTTTATATTTCACGAAAATGCTTTATGGAATACAAAGAATGTTTTATGTAAGTAATAATAAACATTGAAACTTGAATAGAATTCAAATAATTGTGATTTAAAATGTAAATTTAAATAAAAGTGTCGTAAGACCAGTCATAGTACTTTCTCCTGCCTTATTGGAATAATTTAATCACAATTGATAATTCTACTTTAATGGGTCTATTAATTCTACTTAACGCTGTTCATGCCGATTTTTCCGAAACTAAATTCTTCGAGATGTCGCCACCGTAGAAAACAATAAATATTTGCACAAGTCTAGCCCTGAGGGGAAATGATAGATACAAGTAATTCAGTGACAATTAACGATCGAATGAAAAATGGGTTATTCTCGAAATTAAACAGATGAAGCTACAAAGGATAGAACTAGTTCTTATGTTTTTAGGCTTACATTCAATATTTTCAAATGAAAATTGCAGAATTATTATAAAATTAGAAAGCTTAAACAAATATCTATGTCGTTGTATATTTTTTTCTCCGTATTTTTCAAGAATTTTTGTTATATATTGAGTTTTATCATATCAAGAAAAATACACAAATTTTCAGATTTTTTAAATTAATATATAAAAAAATTAAATTGAAAAATTAAGTATGTCATAACATAGAAAAATTAATCTAGTTTATCAGTGTATTTTTTCCCAAATGATTTATTAATACTGGTCAGAGCTGAACTTAAAATACAAAACCGTAATTTCTCTATAGTAATTCTTATCGCAGTTCAAGTAGCATGTTCAGCCTTAAGGGTCGATCCAGACTATCGAGCCAGTCTCGCTCCAAAAAAATATAAATAAACAAGGTCTTGGTCCAATAATGTTCCGATAAAGTATAACTATAGGTACTGAATATTTGACTGAAACGAGGCTGACCCGTAACCGGCTCGATAGTCTGGATCGACCCTTAATAATAATTTATTTGAACTGCAATTTGAAGTACATATTTTTTGTCACTAAATATAATATAATATTTAAATTGCCACTTAATTTTGTTATTTTAAGTTATCTTCATATTGCTTCCTCACCATAGTCGTCATTTAAAAAATTAAGAGGAAGTTGCATGATTATTTTTGAAAGTAGAACAAATTTTGGTCTTTCTGTTGTAGTGTTATAACACTACAATTTAAAATTTGTAAGCGATGGCAATTAGTATTGCGTAATCCCGGTCTTTATAACAATTTTGGAAAACAGGGACATTACGCAATACTGGTTAGTATACAGCCAAGAAAATAAAAATGAGTCAGTCGTTAGCACAGGGTCTTGAGTACCACCGTAAAATTTATAAAAGTTATTGTGTGATAGTAAAATCTATAAAATTGTGAAAAACTTCCTAGGTGCTGTAATCCACACCCAGGAGAATGTGAGGCTTTGTGGTAGCAACCGCTTAAGTAAAATTTAAGTGCCAAGCTAGAAATAAGTTAATTTAAATAGTGTTTAAGTGCTGTAAATTGTAAGAAATTAGTGTTAAACGTGTAAGTGTTTATTAAAATTAAATCTATTTTATTAATAGTATATCTGTACGTTTCTGGTCATAGGTTATTCAGCCTACCCGATTAAAGGGAAAATAGAGTACTAACATAAATAGAACCCAAACCGTTACACAGTTTTAGGTTTAAAAAACTTTTTGTTTCGTGTCTGTCTGCTTGTGTCCTCCCTAAATTCTTACCACGCATAGGTCATGAACCACTAAAGTGTAACAGGTGGGTATCTAAAACTTTTTTTTTTCAAAATGTATCTCAAGAACAACGCACGGTACGTGAAAATTATACATAACCTTTTTTGTAGAGAATTAAATTTTCTTAAAATTGATTACAGCTTATGTACTAGAATATCATTTGTAAAGAATTAAGTAAGAGAAAGAGCAGTACATTACCTTGTTTTTTTTAGATTTACAAATAGAAATAATTTAATAAAGTTGATATCGTTTCATTAAAATTTAAACTGGTTTCTCCAACGTTTCCGTCACGTTACTGACGGAAAAAAGCAATAAAAATATTGTTAACTAACGAAATACAAGTCTTTTTAGTTTACTATCTAACGTAATTTTATTGTACGTCCAATGTGAAAATGCAGTAAATACATACTCTTTTCAAAATATAAATGCAGTAAAGGTTATCATTTTGAGAAGTAATAAGACACTAGCAATATATCAGCCTTAAACTATTTGCACATGCAGTTAAGTAGGACATGAAAATGCTAAAAACATTGCTAACAAACGTTGGATAAACAATGTACTTTGGAAGAAAGATTAATGTTTTTAATAAAATAAATAATTAATAATAAATTAAATAATAACTAATTTTGAGATCAATCTTTGGAGGTCTGTAGCTCCCTCACGAAGATTTTCCGGACACATATTCATATGAACTTTTTTACTTGAAATATTTTTCTCGATCAACTGTTTATGTTTGTTTCACCTGATATGACTCACCCTGTATATAAAAAAAAACACTACTTACTATAACAGTACCCAATTTACCCCCACTCTATCTCCCTACAAATCGGCCCTACAGAAAAGCTGCAGGTATTCCATTATAAGCATTAATCAATTTTCATTATTATATAGCTCATAAATCATTATTATTCTCGCCTTTTAATAGTCCATTAAATATTTAATTTTGTAAAAAAAGAATAATTTAAATACTATTGCACACCCCAAGCAGGCTCTGCTTGGAAGTGTGTTCTACTCTCGTCCTAAAATTTTTTTTCGTATATAAATTGATAAAATGAGTATTATATCTTAAATTTCTTCAGTATCTCACTTACATTTTTACATTTTCTGATAGAAAACATTACAGTCTCCATTTTTGCTTAGTTTAATATCGATCGGTTTTAATTTTCTGTTATAAAAATATAAATAAAGTTCAATTTGTCCATATAACCCGCTTTTTTGATAGAAACGCCGAACTACAGGTCACAATTCGAAATAAATTTGCACCAATCCTTTTGAATTCACTTCATCTATTATCAGAATAGAACCCTATTAAAACTCAACAAAATTGGATAACTAGAAGTAACGAAATTTGCAGTTTATTTAAACAAAAATTCATATTTTGACAAGAAATTTTTTTACAAATAGAGTAGTTGCTATTTATAATTTATTAATAGTAGTAGGCGCTATTTCTTCATATGTCACTTCAAATTCCATAATTATTATATTGCGTTAATTAATATATAAATACATGTACAAATGTACATCGATACGTGCTGTATTTTAATTATTTTATTCAAAGCCAATCAATCTTTTTAATCAAGATAAAATCTGGTAAGTTTGCATTTTTAAAACAAATATATTATATACGTCATATAACCTATAAACGTTACATTGTTGTTTCATTTTAAATGCTAGACATCAGGTGAACACAGCTGTTATCGCTGCAATATGTGGATGTATTTATCTTTTTAATTATTATTAGATATTAATTAATTTATTTACTTTATACATTTTACAAAAAAAATATGTTATATAAAAATTGTAAATTAAAATGATTGTTGTTTTATTACAATACATCCTAAATTTAAATAAAAAAAGGTAATAATCGATTGATATCAAGATTCATTGTTGATTTTCTAAAAAATCTTAATGAGTGATAAACTTCATATTATATATTTATATAATATTAATTAACTCCAATCTTTTTTTCAAACATCCTTTTAAGTTTCACCAATTATATTGTACCTGTACCGTATTTATTTGACATTATAAGTTAATACATTTTTTTATGTTTAAGGGGTGTGCATTTTATGGTCTAGCCATAGTATTTTTGTATATTTCGAGTAATCAATAATGTTCAAATGTGGTTTACTTTATTTACAAAGAAAATTTTGATTTATCGAATGTGCTTCATTTGCAATCTACATATTTACATAAGATCTTATGATATACAGTACTTGGGAAGTTTAAGACTTTTGAGTCTATGCAGAAAACTTTTAAAGAACCCTGAAGATATTTACTGCAAGAGCGAATGTAAGCTTAGAGTTTGAAACTTTGCATTTCATTAATACTATGTATGGATATTAATTCTGAAGACGATATGTCGGATAATGAAGTGCACATATGTAAGTTTTCATTAGTTTATAATACTTATTCATTATGCTAAGGGTTGTTTTTGTTTAAGGAATACTAACATAAATTATCTTTGTATACCTATAGACTCAACTTTACTAAACTTTTTTTTACAAAAATACAATCATTTTACTGTTAGAATTTTTTGATAAGATATAAAAATATTTTGGAAAATCACCCTATAGTCCAGTCATTTGGTAGTTTTACCTGGAATGTTTTCAGGGAGTTTTGAAAATTGGTAATTATATAGATTTCGATGTGCTCTTTCTGAATTCCAACTTTGCCACCTCGTATCTTTGCCGCTCGCGCCGCCATATTGGAAAAAGGGCATCTAAAAGTAGTTTTTTGACAATATCTCCTCTCCAACTCATTTTACGATAAAAACATGTACATACAAAAATAAACAAGATAAAATTTCCTACAATTTATGTAATAACAATTTTTTTTGTAAAATCAATAGTTTTGGCGTACGAGCGCCGCAAACTATTATTCATCTACACATACACGTGTTTTGCGTATCAGGTTGCTCTGGAAGCAAACTTTTATAAAAAAAAATATTTCTTCTGATTTTTTTATACAGTTCAATTCTTTAGTATTCAAGGAACATTTTAAGATCAAAAAGAAAAAAATCGCCTCGGCGCTTTTTTAATAATTCATAAAACAAAAATACATAAATCGAGCACGGTCTTCTGGATGCCACCATTAATACAAAATTTATCACCTATGATTTTTTGTACAGTTCAATTCTATAGTATTCAAGGAACATTTTAGGACCAAAACGAAAAAAATCGCCTCGGCGCTTTTTTTATAATTCATAAAATAAGAAAAATCGGTATTCAAAATTGTTTTCACTAAATATATTTATTATTTGTACAATCATTCGGTAGTTTTACTTGGAAAGTTTTCCAGGAATTTTGAAAATTGGCAGTTATATAGATTTTGATGTGCTCTTTCTGAATTTCAACTTTGCCACCTCGTATCTTTGCCGCTCGCGCCGCCATATTGAAAAAATGGCGTATAATAGTAGTTTTTATCGTAAAAAGAGTTGGAAAGAAGATATTGTCAAAAAAGGCGCGAGCGGCAAAGATATGAGGTGGCAAAGTTGGAATTCAGAAAGAGCACATCGAAATCTATATAATTACCAATTTTCAAAACTCCCTGAAAACTTTCCAGGTAACCTCTTTATTTCGAACCAAATGACTGTACTACTATACCAACCAAAATTCCTTAATATCAGTTCAGTGGTCCATGAATTATATGTGTTAAATAGATTCATGGGACATATAGACATTCACAGTCAGATAGGCATGGAACGAATAGTGTTTGTCTTGACCTGAAATGGTAATATTTAGTAAAGATTTTGAAATCGGAGAACGAATTTTTATTTTCTTTGAAAAATTATCAAATAGCTTCTTATATCTTTCAGATATGGCGAGAATGTAATAGAATGTAATATACATTCAATTTGCAACCTAATTAATGATTTTTGAGTTTAACACTTAGGGACTCGCGCCTTGATTTGTAACATAAGTACTCGCTACCGGGTGCGCTGGACCCAGTTTAATATCAAATGTTTATTCCAAAACTGCTAAATAGAAGTGCACATTTACTTTCTTATAAGGATAATTTGTCAATAAAGAAAGATAATATTCAATCATATACTAATATTTATTGTTTTTACTTAATCAGTCATTACAAAAATAAAAGAAATTTTTCCATACTTTTATGACAAGATTTAGAGTAATTGTTGAAATTTCTGTAATTACTTATTTTAAACAAAATCTTCTATATTTTCTTACACTACTATAATGTACTTATATGAATTAACAATGAGAGATCAATCATCATAAAAAAAAAAAAACTTTGAAAATTAAAAAAATTAAAATATCTTCTTTGGGATAAAATCACATCTCAGTCGCTTTCTGTATCAAATTTAGCTATGACAATTTGAACAAACTGACGACTATGACCGTCATCTGCCGTGCTATTCTATCGTTGAAAGATACTGAAAGCGGCAATGTCGCACACTTCAAACTTTAAAAGATTTTAACTAAAATACGAAGGACTAGGTCCGTTAGACCCAGTAGCGAGTCCCTAAGTGTTAAGGAATTGAAATAAAACTAATCTTTTTTGTCCAGTATTTTTTTTTACTTTTGATTGAAATCGACTTCAAAGTATTCAGTTTTTTTCTATCTTGTAAAATTTTCCAATGAAAATTACAACCTGTTTGAATTAATCCATCAATAAACGTAAATACATTTCACGTACATCTCTTAATTAGAAACTGTAACATTTCTAACTGCAAAGAGAACCATATCGTCACCACTTTGGTTACGAGCACTACAACTACTAGTCGGCCACTCTTTTGCCGCTGATTGTGGCATGCATGCAGTACACATGCCGCACTGTACGTCTAACATGATCTACTTTTCATTTCCTGTTTCCGGTTGCAAAATACCGCATGCGCTATCTCACTTGCGCACACAAATAGCTCTGTGAAAGAGGAGATGGTAGTATAGGTTGTGCATGAAATATGCGATATTAGATTTAACCAATAAAGTGTGGTTAAGAAAAAACATCAATTGTTCATTGGTTAGAAGGTATTCGTTTCTTGTAAAATAAACCAAAAAACTATACACGATGAATTAAATGGGTAATAAAGTGTTTTAACCGGAATATACTCACATTGTGTGCTGTAGAACTATATCATTGTTGATTAGTGAAGGATAAAGTCAATTTAAAATAGAGTAAGGCCGCGGCAATACGCTTCCAGTCGACTAGACCGAGTTCACAGCAGCAGCGAACTCGCATAAAATAATCACGTGTAGACATTAAAAAGCAGGACATCTTTTGCAACATGCTGCCTAATACTGCCTGCTTTTTAATGTCTACACGTGATTATTTTATGCGAGTTCGTTGCTGCTGTGAACTCGGTCTAGTCGACTGGAAGCGTATTGCCGCGGCCTAATGGTAAAGAAACTATCCGATTTTTTACTACAATTGTAGAAAGTATAATATCTTATAGGCTATGACGAATAAAATAAGAGATAAAGTAAGAACTGTAGAGTTAGATTTCATGAGAAGTTTGCAGTAAACACGCAAATGTAGAATTAGAACGGAACAGATCTGGAGAGAAATGAAAATGGGAACATTAATTACACGAAAATTAGAAAATAAAACATTGAGATGGTATGCCCACGTTTGGAAGATAAATGAAGAAAGATGGCTCAAATTAATTACGAACTAGTCATCTAAGGGAAGGAAAAAAGAGGTCAATTAGCGGTCAAATTGAAAATATCAGACAAAAGCATAATGGCAGAAAAAGGGTTAAGTGAAGAAAATTGAGAAGATAGATAGTATTGAAGGTTGAGGATGGTAATCCGTTAAATTGAATGAATTTTTGATATGTTGCGTATTTTGTCGCTCTGATCAAATGTCTCAATGGGCAGAAACTCCCAAAGCTTCAGGATTTTGAGATACAGTTGGCTAAAATAAGAATTATCGTACATTTTAGATGAATTTATTTGGGTTAAAGCTGCGTCATTTTTTA
Organism: Sialis lutaria; assembly: GCA_949319165.1. NCBI lineage: Eukaryota > Metazoa > Arthropoda > Insecta > Megaloptera > Sialidae > Sialis > Sialis lutaria. Next base: position 5,643,733 of record OX439233.1, on the reverse strand, counting down.
AGTTGTAGTGGAAAAAATGTAAGAAAAGTGGCAGAAATTGCAATTTTTAAAGAAATTATTTCCATGCCTGTAACTTCGAAATTAACTGATGTAAAAAACTGGGAGCACAGAAGGAAAATGTGTCATTCCAGGAAAATGCAGTTTCATTGAAATCAGTCAATATTGATGTACGATGTACACTTTGTTGACTTTTTAAGTATGTGCATCTAAAGAAAATAACATTTGAAATTTATCATCCAATTCCATTTTTGTTCAAGTGACCTACGAATTTCATTCCACTCTGTATAATACATATGCGTTCCAGTACAAACAACATATACATACACATATGTGCATACATACACACATATATACATATCTGTCCGCGGCGGCAAGCTTTTGAGAGCTTGCTTAATGGCACTTGGAGTTCACCCTGGAGCTTTGAAAGCTCTATTTTGTTTTAACTGGAGCTTCTTGTAGTTGCCTCCACCCCCTATGCATTCTGTATATGTATTATTACGTCCAGTTAACGACATTAAAATCTCATAATGAATGTAATGAAGAATTGCTTTAAAAGAGTAGGTAGGTGGTAGGTATATGTATAACATTTCATTCAAAAATGTTTAATATTATTTTATACCTTTTAGAAAATGTTTCATGCAATAGACTCTAGTGAAATTTATATGGGACCATCTCGGAAATATACCCTTTCAAACAAACAAAAAATGTCCAAATTGGTGTATATTTGTCGGAGTTATGCCCGAACATACATAATAATAATAATAATAATAATATTTATTTCATATACTGTAGTCTGTAGTACAGTGTAAAATAAGTCAAAATAAAAAAAATTACAACGCTAACATATAAAAATATCGATTGAATTGAAAACCTCCTCCTTTTTTGAAATGGTTAGAAAATATTTCCATTCCAAGATTATCATTAAAGAAATCATTTGAGGAAATTGTTTATAATTAATTCTTTGAACACTAATTTTAAGTCTTTCTATAGCAAAGTAAAGAATTAATTGTACGAGAATCGTTAATTCATTCTACTTGTAATGAACAAACTATATTAAAAAATAATTTAAAAGTATAGCAGATTTACATATCTGATAGAAAATTGTCTGCTCTTAAATATTTGCCATATAAATTTTTCACATGAGAAAACCCGTTTACGAGATATTTGAGGAAGAACGCAAGTTTTAACCCTCGCGAAAATTTTCTCATAATTTTAACCCCCATTTAAATGGCAATAGTGAACTCTAATCGTAAAATTTATAATAACTTTTGTTTATAATTTAATGTACATTATTTTTGACCTCCTCTATTTTTTTGTGCGAATAACCATTTGCGAGATAAATAAGAAAAAGAAACATTTTTGCCCCTAAAATGGGGACCACACACACGCGTTTTTGAAATGTCGCCGTTTCTAGTTTTGTAGAGGAAGGTTTAATATACAACCATACCATATTTCATGCTTCTATCAAAAAGTGCAGACGAAAAGTTCTTAACGTCCGGACTAATATCAGGTTTGATTTTCACTAACAAGAAAATTAATTAAGAAAAATTAATAATTCCACCCTCATCCCTTCTTGTGACAGTTCATAAAAATCAGAGATTTTTTTTGTGTTTATTTATCATAGAAAAAAATAATTAGAAAATATCAATTATAAATTTTTCTTAATTCGTGCATAATCGAAACACAGAAACGTAGCGAGGGTTACCCCTAACAAATACTTATATTCACGCTCCGCCTCCTATACTCCCTCAGAAAAAGCCATTATGAATAAAAATAAGTTTATTTTATTTTTATAATTTCGTCCTGGTTTTCTCGTCTTTCGATCTAGTTTCAAAATCAAGAAAAATCTCGACTTATGTCCGGTATCATAAAGTGGCTAGCAAAATTTGCTAGCTAGCAAGCACTCACAAATGTAGTATTAATTTTGTGATAGTATCTATGAATTTGCTACGGAATTTAGAGCAGTGATACTTCAACGTATTGTAACACAGTTAAGTCTAACTGTATAAAATAATTTTCATAATATCACCACTGTTTTAATACCGTTGTGCGAAAGTTGTCAAATTCATCACAAAACTCCAAGAGAACTGTCATAAGTTTGATATCTCATTTGAGAGTGCTAGCAAGCATGCAAATTTTCTAACCCCTTTATGATACCAGACATTAGTGTGCAGCTCTACTCATTTAATTTAATTAAAATTTAAAAAGAAAACCTCACGCTTATTGAGTTTTAAGACCACTGGTTTAATTAAATAAATACTTACTACTATCAAGGTGTGTCTTCTGCATAAGAATCGGCACGATCTCAGCACCGGTCGCCGGTACGTAGCAGTGTTCGGCGTCTATTCCGTCTGCGATGCCTCCAGGTCTTGTTCCGGCTGTTGTCGCGGCAGTTGCCGTGAACCTCTGGTGTACCAGCGACGAGTCAGTGCTGTCCGACTCGGATTGACGCGCGCCTATGGAAACCATGACAGTGCCGCCTGTATCTCTGTCGGTGATGCCCATGATCACGCCCGTTCCTCCCCCGCCGAAGTCTGTCTTACCGCCGCCTGTTGAGTGATGTGAGGGTTAATGAAAGTTAGTTTTTATCAAGTTTTTGGTACATTAAGGGAGATAATTGAGGTGCTTACAAGGGGACATTGCGATACATGGATGAGATATTTCAGTCAGGTTTTGGGAAGTGAAACTAGAGTAAAAATAAAAATATATGTGGCCGAGTATTCAATCAATCTCATGAGTATTATGAATAATGATATTCAATTTTGAAAATTGTTATATTTCACGTATACCTACTGTTTTGTATGACCAAGTAATTTGCTAGGTAAGTAACTCGGTTTGGGAATTTTACTTTTTATTTTCATTTGCAATTTTTTAAACTTTTTATTATTTTCTTATAGATATTTAGGCTATAAGTATTGATTTTTTAAGTAGAATCAAAAAAGGTGTTAATAATTAACAAAAAAATTCAATCCTTCGCGATTATCTATGTAAAAAAAGGCTACGTACAACGGTAGCTATCTTCATATAGATGCTGATAAAATATGTATTATTTTTTCTGATAACTCATCCCGAACTTTCGATGGAACCATGGAGAAAAAAATTTTTTTGGTCATTACATCGAAGCTCATAACAGCAAATTTTTAATATTTTTCAATAAAAATTGGTATTGAATAAGTTATAAAATATATACTAAATAAAATGTCATCTACTCAATCCTAAAATAATTAGTTGTACATGTGAAAAAAATTCCCCAACATTGACAATTTTTTGACCCGTCACACTGTCTTTCCTCCTTACTCTCATAATTTTGAATGCCCTATATAAATTTGAGATCGATTTAACTATTATCATATCAATGCCCAACTGTCTTATGTGAAAAGAGTCAAAAAGTCCTCTAACAAAATAAGACTACTATGAATAAAATAAAAAAAATCAAATGTGAACATTATATCTCAAATATTAAATATTATTTGCAAAATGAGGAATAAATAATGATATTAAATAATTCAGAAATATTATTAATTACTACATCAACGATTTATTCATTACGGAAATGTAATTAAATATTAATCATTCGTGAACAAAATAAATAATAAATTGAACAAGTAATTTATATCTTATAGTATTGAAAAACGTGTCTACATAGATAGATATAGTACATTAAAAAGGTTAATTAACGTTCCATGTATATAAAGTGAGGTTAAATGTCTTAATATCCATATAAACAAGAACACAGCCATGCAAAACCTAGTTATAATCTAGACAAACTACATCTTCTTTGGTGGCGAAGGGATACATTTGTTTTTGCTCATCAATCCTTGTGTACTGGGTATTACTTGCTCTCATGTTGGTATACATGCATGCATGAATTTATCTTCATATTATGCACTTGGGTCTCATTGACCCATAAATATTTGGAATATAAAATCAATATTTAAGTTTGATCAATTTAAATTGGAAATGAATCCACCATGAAATGAAGCCATTGAGGTCTAAAGGTTTTTACATAAAACTTTAGTTCTTAATTTTTTTCCGAGAAAATTATAATCAATAACATTATTAGGGTCTTCTGGACTCAAGTGGATATTTTAGGTCTCGATATAACTGACTAATTAAGACAAGGGTGCTTCAAACAAAGCCGAAAATCGATTTAAATTAAAGTATATTTTTTGTACGAGTATGTAAAAAAATTAGTTAATTTCCCCATTTTTAATAAACATTATACACAAATACAGTGGTTTAACTCCGAATTTTGGACCCCTGGTTAATTTTTAAGGTAGGGCCCTCTGAAAAAAGTTTAAGGGCAAATTAGGTGGTGACCAAAATACTAACAAATAAAATCAAAAATTACCTGTTGGAGGAGGGATCAAAGACAGTGTTGATTTTTTCAAATCATCTCGAGATGCACCTGCTGATTTTTTCTTTATTTGATCGATGCGGTTTTCACGACTTTGTCTCAAGTGTTCCTGAAAATAAATTAATATATTAAGAAAAAATTAAGATTCCATTAGATATCAAGAGATTTAATTAACAATTTAAGTGTATATAAAATATATCCAACTGCTGTGGCTACCTTATATTTTGAAAATGATTCAAAATACGGGAAAACTGGATAAAACTAAAATTAGAGATAATAATATTTTCTTCAATATTTTATTTTACTTCAAATTCAAAAACATTTATACAAATTAAAATGCACCTTGTAGATCTAATCGAGATCTATAACTTGAAACCAAACTCACAATCAGCAGCTTCAATTTAAGTGTTGAACTATACTGACTGTAATTTACGCTAGCACGCAAAAATGAACACAATGCGTTGAGCCCCCTTTTGCTCTACCACATTTCCACGGATGTAGCTCAGAGTTTGATGGGTACAGACCAATACGCCTGCTAGAATGATATCAAAATCATCCCAATCGGACATTTAGTTTTTGAGTTAATCAATGGTCTTAAATCACCCTGAAAACGTTACATCATGTTTTTGAAATCCCCCCCCCCCTCCAAGTATCTAACTGGTGTGAACCACTAGACGTTATTCTCGCCAAAATTAAAGATACTAATAGCTCATATTTAAATAACATGATAAAAAAGAGTTATTTCAAAAATTTTCATAAAGTATTTTTGCAGCTGTGTTCGTTATAATTTTCAGTGAAATTACTACATAATTAAAAGCTATATTATGAATTTTTTCCAGATTTTTTGAGTCGAAAGTTTAGAAAATGGAGGGGGGGGGGCGCTCTCGATAACGACATTGAAAAGCAAATACATCGTGACTGAAGGCTTGAAATCAAAAAGTTATTTGACATTTTTCGTCGCATTTTAGGAAACCTATCAAATGACACCACACTCAATGGGGTAAGTGAATAAAAATTTGAGTTAACTTTTCAATATATGGAAAGGGGTCCAACATATTTTTGACAGTGTTCGTTATAGTTTTCAATGAAAGTATATTTATTAATCGGTAGTTTAGAAAATAGAGGGGAGACGCTCTGATAATAACTGAAGAGCAAATAAATAAAATAACATAAATTTTTTTTGCATTTTATGAGACTTTTCTAAAGACACCCCACTTAATGGGGTAGGTAAACTTTTTTTTAATACACTTTTCATTGTATGAAAAGGGGGTTTAAATCATTTCTGTTTTTGGGTGATCAATCTACGACCATATACCAAATTTCATTTATTATGTCAAGATGGACATGGAGAAACTATAAGGGTTCTTAGTTTTCTACGGAACCCTAACAAATATCAAATTATAGAAATAATTTGAATTCGATGTTTTAGAAACGCTGTAATAGAACAAACATTAAACTGATTAAAATTTCGAACAAAAACTATCATCAAAGTCTAACTATTCATCGAAGCATTATAAGAGACAACAATGGACAATATTTTGAATAACTAATACCGGACGAATGACGGACGAATAATTATCCGGACATGGTAGTTATCAAATTGAAGTAAAATAGGGTGACCTATATATATGCTTGTGTTCATTTTGTATAATATCTACGCTGTAATTGAATTGGATCTGGCTTTTCAATTAATTGGAATTTGTATTCATTAAAACTAAAATTTTCTTTTCTATGAAATCTATTAATTAGATGTAATAATGCTTTTGATGAAAATTATCATTCTGCTAATACATCATCTATATCTATAAAAGAGTTTGTCCTTAACCACTCACTCACTCACTCACTCATATATCAACGTACAGCCCAAACCCCTGGACCTAGAAACGTGAAATTTCGTAGGTGCCTTCCTTTTATGATGTAAGCACTCACTAAGAAAGGATTTTTCGAAATTCAACCCCTACGGGGTTAAAACGGGGTGTCAAAGTTTTTATAAAAAAATATTTTTTGTTCGTATTTAATTGAAATTTATCATAAATACTCTGCAATACAAATAATGAAACAGTTTAAAATTTAACCCCTAAGGTGTAAGGGGGGTGAAAAAATTTGTAAAATATTTTTTTTGTATTCACCGAATGAAACATGGCATAAGTAGATACTCTACAAGACATATAGCATTTACGAAAATTTAACCCCTATGGGAATTGGGAGGGGGGGGGGGAATTGTGATATATAACTGTGTATGATTTTAAGGTAAATTCGGACAAATTAATATTCAATTAAAAATGAAAGCTCGATATTCAACCCCTAATAGCATTGGACGGGGACGATGATGGTTTTTAATATGTTTATCTGCATAACTGCTTAAGTTATAATGGTAGAGTCGGACAAAATCTGCAATAATAAAAATCGATTTTCAACCCCTAATGGCTAAGATCCGAGATATTTACGATTTTTTATAGGTAATGAATAAGAAAACAATATAAAAAATGTAATATGTCATCCCATATCACTTATGGAGGGTTGTAATTAGTTTCGAAATTTACGCGAGCGAAGCCGCGGGATTCCGCTAGTATTATATAAAAACGTAAAAAGGAAATGAATTAGTAAAATTAAAATGGACCCCGCAATATCCTTATGGGAAACTGACTTCCGCTAAATTGACTGAATTTTTGATATGTTGCATATTTTGTCCCTTTGATCAAATGTCTCAATGGGCAGAATCTCCTAAACCTTCAGGATTTTGAGATACAGTTGGCTGAAGTTAGAATTATCGTGCATTTAGATGCATTCATTTGGGTTAAAGCTGCCTCATTTTTTACGTTGTAGTGGTTAAGAGGTTTGAAAATACCTCATAATTTTCACAAGCAATTGATTGAAATATATTAGGTATCATGTTTCTGAAACATCTATATGTCATATGACGTCATAACATGTTATCACTCGTCATAAAACGTCAGTATTCATTTTTTTATTTTGGTTGCGAGGCTTAGATTTATTTAATAATCTAATAAGTAGTATTGATGGTCTCCTCATATTTTTATCCATGACGTCATAGCAGGTCAGTTTTTGTAATACAATATCATACGAGGTAATTTCATGTTACACAAGCTAAGTGTTGCTCCTTTTAAGTAAATCATGTTTTATCGTGAGTCATCGTGTAAAACTGACCTGCTATGACGTCATGGAGAAAAATATGACGATACCATCAATAGTACTTCTTAGATTATTAAATAAATCTAAGCCGCTGTAACCAACAGAAAAAAAGTTACTTGAATACTGACGTTTTATGACGCGTGATAACATGTTATGATGTCATATGACATATAGACGTTTCAGAAACATAACAATATATTTCAATCAATAGCTTGTGAAAGTTACGAGGTATTTTCAAACCTCTCAATCACTATAACTTAAAAAATGAGGCAGCTTTAACCCAAATGAATGTATCTAAATGCACGATAATTCTAACTTCAGCCAACTGTATCTCAAAATTCTGAAGGTTCAGGAGTTTTTGCCCATTATGACATTTGATCAAAGAGACAAAATACGCAACATATCAAAAATTCAATCAATTTAGCGGAAGTCAGTTTCCCATAAGGATATTGCGGAGTTGCAAAAAAATTCGGAACTTTTTTTTATCTGCATTATAACGGCTATGTGAACTTGGCAACTGACTTTGGAAATTTAAATTTTTTTTATATGCATTCGTTTGTACCTCGTTTGTACCCGTTTGTACCACAAAAATTTTCGTTTGTACCTCAAAGGGCTAAGAGATAAAAAAAAATTAAAAAAGGGTAGCAACCCACATTATGATATTAAAAATCGGTGAACGTCATCAGTTTTGCAATCGTTTGTACCCGTTTGTACCGAAAATATTATTGTTTTTATAACAAAGGGCTAAATAATATAAACAAAAAAAGGGCGACATACAGTTAAATTAAAATTCTAAAGTAGGTAATTCCAATTTGGATTCTTTAAAAAATTGTTTATCGTAAGCAATTGTTTGTACTTTTTGTGTGTTCGTTTGTACCGCCAAAAGTAATTTTTTAACTCTAAGGGCTCGAAGGGAAAATCGAAAATAACATCATAGATCATGCAGTTTTCAAAATATTTAAAATCTGTTAACGGCATTGGATTCAGCGTCGTTTGTACTCGTTTGTACCACAAATATTTTTGTTTGTACTTCAAAGGGCCAAAAGGTACAAACGATTGGACATTTGAAAATCTAATTTCAACGTTATTTCAATGATGATATATTAAATAAAATGTTTAACATATCCAGTCGTTTGTACCTTTTGTGTGATCGTTTGTACCACCAATAGTTATTTTTTAACTCTAAGGGCTCGAAGGGAAAATCGAAAATAACATCATAAATCATGCAGTTTTCAAAATATTTAAAATCTGTTAACGGCATCGGATTCAGCGTCGTTTGTACTCGTTTGTACCACAAATATTTTTGTTTGTACTTCAAAGGGCCAAAAGGTACAAACGATTGGACATTTGAAAATCTAATTTCAACGTTATTTCAATGATGGTATATTAAATAAATTGTTTAACATATCTAGTCGTTTGTACCTTTTGTGTGATCGTTTGTACCACCAATAGTTATTTTTTAACTCTGAGGGCTCGAAGGGAAAATCGAAAATAACATCATAGATCATGCAGTTTTCAAAATATTTAAAATCTGTTAACTGCATTGGATTCAACGTCGTTTGTACTCGTTTTTACCACAAATATTTTTGTTTGTACCTCAAAGGGCCAAAAGGTACAAACGATTGGACATTTGAAAATCTTATTTCAACGTTATTTCAATGATAGTAAATTAAATAAATTAACTTACATATCCAGTCGTTTGTACCTTTTGTGTGTTCGTTTGTACCGCCAAAAGTTATTTTTTAACTCTAAGGGCTCGAAGGGAAAATCGAAAATAACATCATAGATCATGCAGTTTTTCAAAATATTTTAAATCTGTAAACGGCATTGGATTCAGCGTCGTTTGTACTCGTTTGTATTATAAATATTTTTGTTTGTACTTCTAAGGGCCAAAAGGTACAAACGATTGGACATTTGAAAATCTTATTTCAACGTTATTTCAATGATAGTAAATTAAATAAATTAACTTACATATCCAGTCGTTTGTACCTTTTGTGTGATCGTTTGTACCACCAATAGTTATTTTTTAACTCTAAGGGCTCGAAGGGAAAATCGAAAATAACATCATAGATCATGCAGTTTTCAAAATATTTAAAATCTGTTAACGGCATTGGATTCAACGTCGTTTGTACTCGTTTGTACCACAAATATTTTTGTTTGTACTTCAAAGGGCCAAAAGGTACAAACGATTGGACATTTGAAAATCTTATTTCAACGTTATTTCAATGATGGTTAAATAAATAAATTATATTACATATCCAGTCGTTTGTACCTTTTGTGTGTTCGTTTGTACCACAAATAGTTATTTTTTAATTCTAAGGGCTCGAAGGGAAAATCGAAAATAACATCATAGATCATGCAGTTTTCAAAATATTTTAAATCTGTAAACGGCATTGGATTCAGCGTAGTTTGTACTCATTTGTACTGAAAATATTTTTGTTTGTACTTCAAAGGGCCAAAAGGTAAAAACGATTGGACATTTGAAAATCTTATTTCAACGTTATTTCAATGATAGTAAATTAAATAAATTAACTTACATATCCAGTCGTTTGTACCTTTTGTGTGATCGTTTGTACCGCCAAAAGTTATTTTTTAACTCTAAGGGCTCGAAGGGAAAATCGAAAATAACATCATAGATCATGCAGTTTTCAAAATCTTTTAAATCTGTAAACGGCATTGGATTCAGCGTAGTTTGTACTCATTTGAACTGAAATATTTTTGTTTGTACTTCAAAGGGCCAAAAGGTAAAAACGATTGGACATTTGAATATCTTATTTCAACGTTATTTAAATGATAGTAAATTAAATAAATTAACTTACATATCCAGTCGTTTGTACCTTTTGTGTGTTAGTTTGTACCGCCAAAAGTTATTTTTTAACTCTGAGGGCTCGAAGGGAAAATCGAAAATAACATCATAGATCATATAAAAGGTACAAACGACTGGATGTATTAAACAATTTATTTAATATGCCAACATTGAAATAACACTGAAATCAGATTTTCAATCGTTTGTACCTTTTGGCCCTTTGAGGTACAAACAAAAATATTTTCAGTACAAATGAGTACAAACGACGCTGAATCCAATGTCGTTTACAGATTTAAAATATTTTGAAAACTGCATGATCTATGATGTTATTTTCGATTTTCCCTTCGAGCCCTTAGAGTTAAAAAATAACTTTTAGCGGTACAAACGAACACACAAAAGGTACAAACGACTGGATATGTAAATTAATTTATTTAATATACCATCATTGAAATAACGTTGAAATAAGATTTTCAAAAGTCCAATCGTTTGTATCTTTTGGCCCTTTGAGGTACAAACAAAAATATTTGTGGTACAACCGAGTACAAACGACGCTGAATCCAATGCCGTTTACAGATTTAAAATATTTTGAAAACTGGATGATCTATGATGTTATTTTCGATTTTCCCTTCGAGCCCTTAGAGTTAAAAAATAACTATTGGTGGTACAAACGAACACACAAAAGGTACAAACGACTGGATATGTAAATTAATTTATTTAATATACCATCATTGAAATAACGTTGAAATAAGATTTTCAAATGTCCAATCGTTTGTACCTTTTGGCCCTTTGAGGTACAAACAAAAATATTTGTGGTACAAACGAGTACAAACGACGCTGAATCCAATGCCGTTAACAGATTTTAAATATTTTGAAAACTGCATGATCTATGATGTTATTTTCGATTTTCCCTTCGAGCCCTTAGAGTTAAAAAATAACTATTGGTGGTACAAACGATCACACAAAAGGTACAAACGACTGGATATGTAAATTAATTTATTTAATTTATCATCATTGAAATAACGTTGAAATAAGATTTTCAAATGTCCAATCGTTTGTACCTTTTGGCCCTTTGAGGTACAAACAAAAATATTTTCAGTACAAATGAGTACAAACGACGCTGAATCCAATGCCGTTTACAGATTTAAAATATTTTGAAAACTGCATGATCTATGATGTTATTTTCGATTTTCCCTTCGAGCCCTTAGAGTTAAAAAATAACTATTGGTGGTTCAAACGAACACAGAAAAGGTACAAACGACTGGATATGTAAATTAATTTATTTAATTTATCATCATTGAAATAACGTTGAAATAAGATTTTCAAATGTCCAATCGTTTGTACCTTTTGGCCCTTTGAGGTACAAACAAAATTATTTGTGGTACAAATGACGCTGAATCCAATGCCGTTAACAGATTTAAAATATTTTGAAAACTGCATGATCTATGATGTTATTTTCGATTTTCCCTTCGAGCCCTTAGAGTTAAAAAATTACTGTTGGCGGGTCAAACGAACACACAAAAGGTACAAACAATTGCTTACGATAAACAATTTTTTAAAGAATCCAAATTAGAATTACCTACTTTAGAATTTTAATTTAACTGTATGTCGCCCTTTGTTATAAAAACAATAATATTTTCGGTACAAACGGGTACAAACGATTGCAAAACCGATGACGTTCTCCGATTTTTAATATCATAATGTGGGTTGCTACCCTTTTTTAATTTTTTTTTATCTCTTAGCCCTTTGAGGTACAAACGAAAATATTTGTGGTACAAACGGGTACAAACGAGGTACAAACGAATGCATATAAAAAATATTTAAATTTCCAAAGTCAGTTGCCAAGTTCACATAGCCCATTATAACGGAGCCATTCCATTTATAGTTAAAGGCTCTAGCCCATTAAGATGGTAAAAATCCCCCCTCAACGGATTTGGCTAAAATTAGGTACACTTGTTTGTCATTATTAAAAAATAATTTCTCCCGAGTTACAAGACCTGAAACGCCCTCTGTCGTCCATAACTTCAAAAAATGTGTTTTTTCTTTAATATTTTTTTTCTCTGCGAGTTTTTAACCGAATTACTTGAAATTTGGACTGGTAATAGATTTTATAAAGATGAATGACCACATATTTTTAAAATTATTTTTGGCGCGAAATTTGAATTTTTATAGCAATAATAAAATTTAAAAGGGCCATATCTCGGCTCTCAGGGCCCATGTAGGCTAGATACTGCAATTACATGTGTATCTTATCAAAAACTAACATCCTGATTTTTTTCATAATTTTTGATTTGGTGCGCCGTCCTCAAAAATTCAAAAAACCGTATTTTTCTGATTTTTTAGTTTTTAATTAATGTGATGAAATTATAAATAAAATCTGTATAAATATATTTTCTCAAGAATGGCTTGCTCATAAAATGACCAAAAAAAATTATTGCCTCAAAAAAATTTAAAAAATCTAATAAAAAGGTTTTCATCAATTAAATAAATATGATTTAATCGTCCAGCAAAAGTTATGTTTTTATTTGTATATATAAGGTTGGGCTAATTTTCTAACTGACCTCGACTACCCGCCCTATAGTACTCTCAATTCTAAGAAAAAACGCCCATGGAACTATACCTCTACATTTAACTTTAGTTCGCCGCATTTTTGATTGAAAATTTTATGTTTGATTCCCTTGAATTCAATATGTATACATGTTAATATACATGAAAAGTTACAATTTTGCATTGATTTTTTTTAGCAAAACAGCAACCCAATGGTTCTTGGGTACGAGTATTCCGAATTTGACATCCATTTTTTTATTTTATTCTTGAGCGTCACCTGGTAGCCCAAGTAATAGACTCAAAAAAGAGGTCAAACTAAGAAAAAAAAATACACCAAACTGAATTTTGGTGGAGACTTTTATTTTGATATTCTAAGCATAAACTAAAAAATAGCCCTAATTTTGGCAATGGGTTTTCGTTTTTAAGGGGTAAATGGGGCAAATTATATTTTATTTGCAAATATCTCAAAAATTACCAATTTTTCAAGGAACATAGTTATGAAGAAAATTGTAGCTTATAAAATTCTACACAAATAAGATATTCATAATTAAGAGCGCAGTGAAAAATCCGAATTTATAGGGGCAAGCAATTTTATGGTTGCATATTATAGATTTTTGGGCGTATAATTCGAAAAGAATAACTCGGTCTGGTGAAAAGTAGTGCGACTCCCTTAAAATAAATGTTGAAGGATGAAAACCACGTTTCCAAACATTTTTTCAATTTTTCACAAAATCGATGACGGGGTGTTTTTATGATTGATATTTGTTGGAGACACTATCACAATAGACGAATCGATTGGTACCACAAATACAGAATTTGTATATGGAATACTCTTTCTCGAGGGTTTAAAAGACGTAAAGATGCTATTTCGGAGAAATTATTTTAAAAATTAATAATTTTTGTTAAAATCTTGATTGGCCTCAAATTGTTCTTGAAGTTCTAAAAAATAATGATCAACCATATTTTTTTTAAATATTAGTTTTTTAACCAATGAAAGTCAGTGTTTATATTAATATTTATTATATTATATTATATTATATTATATTAATTATATTATAATTAATTAATATTTTCATTGGTTAAGATATTAATATTTTTAAAATATAATTTGCCCCATTTACCCCTTAAAAACGAAAACCCATTGCCAAAATTAGGGCTATTTTTTAGTTTATGCTTAGAATATCAAAATAAAAGTCTCCACCAAAATTCAGTTTGGTGTATTTTTTTCTTAGTTTGACCTCTTTTTTGAGTCTATTACTTGGGCTACCAGGTGACGCTCAAGAATAAAATAAAAAAATGGATGTCAAATTCGGAATCCTCGTACCCAAGAACCATTGGGTTGCTGTTTTGCTAAAAAAAATCAATGCAAAATTGTAACTTTTCATGTATATTAACATGTATACATATTGAATTCAAGGGAATCAAACATAAAATTTTCAATCAAAAATGCGGCGAACTAAAGTTAAATGTAGAGGTATAGTTCCATGGGCGTTTTTTCTTAGAATTGAGAGTACTATAGGGCGGGTAGTCGAGGTCAGTTAGAAAATTAGCCCAACCTTATATATACAAATAAAAACATAACTTTTGCTGGACGATTAACTCATATTTATTTAAATGCTTATTTAATTGATGAAAACCTTTTTATTAGATTTTTTAAATTTTTTTGAGGCAATAATTTTTTTTGGTCATTTTATGAGCAAGCCATTCTTGAGAAAATATTATTATACAGATTTTATTTATAATTTCATCACATTAATTAAAAACTAAAAAATCAGAAAAATACGGTTTTTTGAATTTTTGAGGACGGCGCACCAAATCAAAAATTATGAAAAAAATCAGGATGTTAGTTTTTGATAAGATACACATGTAATTGCAGTATCTAGCCTACATGGACCCTGAGAGCCGAGATATGGCCCTTTTAAATTTTATTATTGCTATAAAAATTCAAATTTCGCGCCAAAAATAATTTTAAAAATATGTGGTCATTCATCTTTATAAAATCTATTACCAGTCCAAATTTCAAGTAATTCGGTTAAAAACTCGCAGAGAAAAAAAATATTAATGAAAAAACACATTTTTTGAGGTTATGGACGACAGAGGGCGTTTCAGGTCTTGTAACTCGGGAGAAATTATTTTTTTATAATGACAAATAAGTGTACCTAATTTCAGCCAAATCTGTTGAGGAGGGATTTTTACCATCTTAATGGGCTAGAGCCTTTATAAAAAAGTAGAAGTTACACCATTTTTAATTTTGATGAAAGTTTAGTCAGTTATCATTATACGTTATTATATTAGTTAGTAGAAACTGTAATTAGAAAAAATTTGCTGACCGTTTTACCCTCGTAAGATATGTTGATTTTCAACGTTTTTTCAACTCTTATGAATCCTAACGGTTTTTGAAACGAAATTTCGAGGCGCCTGCACTAAAAATAAAATTAAACCATCTACCTTTTCAAATTTTCTTAATGTACTTATTTTCATTGCATTAACACAAACGTCATAGGCAAAAAAATGAGGTGACAAATTATGCCACACCCTATATAATTATAAATTTACTTTCTAGTGATTTCGAAAGAAAAACGCTGTTCAAATTACGGTACCACATACAGTTTTATATAGAGAACACTTGTGTTCAGTAATTAAAAAACCTTAACAGTAGGTAATGTTTTTTTCAATAAAACACTCATGACGTACCTTTACCTATAATATATTCTATGTAATAATGATATTACATCAAGTGGTATTTGATCGTAAATCATATAGCAATTAACTAATGAAAATAGTACATACATATGTACAATTTAAATTATTATTACTCAAAATCAGTGTCAATAATTTCTGTGTTCCATGTTATTAATTTGATTAACTATATTGTTGTAATTTGTTAATTATTGTGACGCAGTAACTAAATAATTTATTAATAATAAATAGTCATGATATAGTCATAATCTCTCCCTAAATATTGTTAAAATCTATTTATTATTAAGAGTTTATTATTATTTTATCCGTTTATGTTAAACATTATTTATTATTGTTAATATTTTATTCATATCTAAATATATAAAAGGAAGTGCCCTCACTCACTGATCGAAATTAACAATCAACCGTACGGTATCTTCCACTGTTCATAGAAAGCTTTTGAGCTTTAGAAAGCTTTGTTTGGAATATATATTCCTTGGTCAGCGTAGGTAAATGTGACGTCGGCTTTTTTGGAAAAAAGTTCAGTAGAAAGGTTAAAAAGCCCCCTCTAAATTTTAACGCCTACTAAATTAAATTCAAATGTCATGTCGTAACTATGGTTATAGTTTATTTTATTATTTATCGGTGAAACGTCATGTCAGTTTAATTTTATAGTTATAATAAAGTGAATGTGTTTAATATGAACAGTAAAAAAATAAATATAGAGAACATAACGCATTAAAATAAATGCACAACTGAAAGTAATGAATAAATGAAATTTTTACACATTTTTCGAAAAACTTGAAGATAAACCATCACGGTTACAAATATACAAAACAAAGGTTGGTACATATAATTTTCTTTAGTAGGTACTTATTTTCGATTTGAAATCATTATTAATTCTTAAGGTTTAGTGCGATCAATTGATTTGCGATAAATTGTTCTTACGGTAAATTGTTTTACGATGAAAATTAAAAAAATTATCATGATAAAAGTAAAAATTGTTGCAAATAAGAATTGATAATTGCAGACAAAATTCATATTAAAACCTTTATTTTCATCAAAATAGTCATATGGGAGGGAAATTTAACTTCATATATATGTATAAATCAACGACTCTAGCAATAATTTGTGACGTTTTTAACATCTATACAAAATCTAAAGCATATACACTTATTAATGAATTTTAAAATTTAGCTACTTTTATCACCGATTATCTTGCAAATCACTCCTAAAATCCGGAAATTATATTCCAATACAGAAATAGTCATAGGGGAGGGAAAAACTTCATATATATGTATAAATCAACGACTCTAGCAATAATTTGTGACATTTTTAAATTCTATACAAAATCTAAAGTACATACACGGATTGTTTTTCAAGTTATTCCTAAAACCTGGAAATAATTATTTTCAAAAATAGAAATTAATTTAAATAAAAAAAAGGATATAGGATGATTTTATGTTAACAATAATTTGTGAGATTTATAACTTCTATATAATATCTAAAGCACAGATATTAATGAATTTTAAAATTTAGCTACTTCTGTCACCGATTGTCTTTTACTTTTTAAGTTATTATAGAAATAATTTAACTAAAAAAAATATTATAACATGATTGTATGTTAAACAGTGTGGCCAGTTTCTGGAAAACCGGGAAAAGTCAGGAAATTTTGCTATACAGGGAAAAGCCAGGGAATTTGGTTGGAAGTCAGGGAATTTTTATAAAAATGCAAAATCACACAAATTCTCGCAAATATTTTAGTGGCGTTTTTTTAGGTTATTTATCTAAATTATTTAAATAAAAAACAGGGAAAACGGTAAAAATTATCCTGGAAAAGCGGGAAAAGTCAGGGAAATTTGTCCCAGAGAAATACTGGTCATCCTGTTAAATATAGTTTAATTTAATATCCCCGGGTAACACCGGGTCATATGGCTAGTCATCTAATAAATTCATCAGTGTTTAATAATGTTTCAACAATTAATTTTGTATTAAAAAAAATTAAATTCCGTTTGGAAAACATTTATTAAATTAACACTGTGTACATCTGTCTATCTGTCCTGGTGTAAATACGGAAAAGTAATAATGAAAAAGATACAATAGATATTATGAAGAAATATAAAAGTTATTTAAAATAGTCAAATGAACACTGTTTGAGTTTAAATCACTATCTAATGTATTAATAAATTTGCAACTACAAAATCATTTGAATTAAAATTTTATATTATGATAATTAGTTGCTTTTAAAAATGATGATTGGCATAACATTTTTAATATAATTAATATTTAACGTCGCTGAAATAATTATTTTATATGAGTTATAGGAAATTTATTTGACTTCATTTCTAGTTACCATATTGTGCATCTTTCCCTACTACCTTTTATTGTAGTTTCGAATTTTTAAGTTATTAAAATTTAAATTAACCCGCGAGCACTCGCGCTATGATCATTTCCCTCACGGTGAATTTCAAATTCCCGCCTTTTATTGATTTATTTATCTATGGTCGTCGCTTGCCCAATAGCGTAGTTTTATACTTCCCCCGTCCCGCGCATAACGGTTTTTTTATCTTGGTGTACATCAATCGCTCAGTGGAGGTGGTTTATTTAGCCGGGTTACGACGCGCGGCATTTTGCTCATCGCGCGAGTTACAACGTAAGTATTATTTTTTAGTTGGTTTTTATGCACATAAAAAAAATTACTTTGTGTGACATATGTAAAGCTAGTGCATTTGATGAAGATTAATGTTTTATTGTTCACTCCTTAATTTTTTTGACTAAAGTTATTTTTTTTTTAGTTTTTACCAAAAGTGCACTTAAGAAATGCCAATTTAGTTCCTGAATTTGTTATTAAAATATTATAGTATAACGAATATTATATATTAAAAATAAATATTTGATTTGATTTTACACGATTGTTTTATTATATTTTAACAGTAATATAAATAAATATACTATAATATATGTACTTTTTGGTTATTTGTAAAACGTGAGCAAAATCCTCTATACGCGAGTGCTCGTGTAAGTTTTAAAGGCGCGAGTACTCGCGGGTTAATAATTTGTAGTCAAGAAAATGTTTATCAATTAATATCTCGCAAACAGCTCTAATGTAAATAAATTTTGATTTACAGATTATTAATCAGCGAATTTGTCTGAATAAGTGAAAATATTTTCTGGAACAGCCTCTATATCAGTGGTTTCCAACCTTTTTTGTACGTAGACTCCTTTTGAAGGAATGACAAAGTTCATAAACCCCTCCTGTAATTATTTGTGAGTTAAAAATTGTAAATGACCTTTGCTCTTTAAACTGTTTTTAAACTCTTGCATTGCATAAAAAACATCGAATTTAACTTTAACATACACAAATAAAACATACAAATTTTCCCATAGACCCCCTATAGACTCCTGATGTACTATAGACCCCTTTATTACTTCCAGAGACCCCAGTAGGTCCACATAGACCACGTTGGAAAACCCTGATCTATATTTTCAAAAACTAAACGATAAAATATTTTGAAATGTACTATACGTTTATTTCGAATATTAATGATGTTATACCTAAGAAAAATTTGTTTTCTAAAAGACAATTTTGTTCTGTATGACCCCTCCGAAGGTTAGGCTGTATACGCGCCTGTGTATGTCAAGCACAGCTATCTAACTACTGAACCGCTGGAACTAGAAAAATGATATTTGGCACAATTATAGTAAATACATATTGTATTAGAGTAATAAAAATATTTTTTTAAGTTTTTGGCGTTTTTTGAGGTAGATCGGCTATCATTTTTTTAAGGTATTCAATCCGGAGTGTGGGGTATTAAATAAATAGTATCAATTCAAGAAAAATTAAATAAGTAATCATTTTGTTATTATGTATTTAAATTTTTTTTACAATTTTTTGTATAATAAGATATCATCAAAATAAAACAATAAAAATATAGTGAATACCTATTGACAATGTCAAATTAGCATGCGACACTGGTGGTCATTTTTGGAACTATTCAAAATGGCCGCAACCACGGACAAATTTCAATGTTGACGTATTGAAAAATTCAGTAAATTACTGTTTTAATTTGTATAAACAGTAATATCAACCCCGTGTTGTGGAGAAAATAGAATTTCCGGTCGGATATAGAAAAGCAAGCTTATTTTCATCATATTTTATACAACATAAAAATTTAACCTTTATTTCGAGCATATAATAAAATAAAATCTCCACAATATTGAATTAAATAGATGTTTTTAGAATCTTTACATATTTATTATCATACTGTAAGTTTTATTTAATATATCTGATATTATTTTGTGTAATAATATAATTATCAACACAACATTTCCGATGACATCTGTCACATTATTAT
Organism: Sialis lutaria; assembly: GCA_949319165.1. Taxonomy (NCBI): domain Eukaryota; kingdom Metazoa; phylum Arthropoda; class Insecta; order Megaloptera; family Sialidae; genus Sialis; species Sialis lutaria. Next base: position 5,623,839 of record OX439233.1, on the reverse strand, counting down.
CATATTATAATTATTTTATATGTATATCTTATATATATCATATTATCTTATAAGTAATATTGAAAATTAGCATTACGTTGAAAGATGTTCACGTTTTTTTTCTATTACATATCTTATGTATTCTCTTTTATTGAAATACAAATGAATACATAGTTGACTCCATTACTATCAAGAGCCCAGAATTAATGACTTTTTGCCCTTCGTGCATATTTCGCGTTGTAGGAATTGCTGCAGTGTACCTGCACAACTCCTCCAGTGATACAGTTTACATTACAATGATTGATATCACTTCTCTCGCGTAATTTGTGAAAAATACTTAAAGACGTTTTGTCCGTGGTTGCGGCCATATTTGTTTTTGCACACTAGCGCCACCGTTACCGCGGTGTTATTTTTCTTCGTCAATATGCTAAAATTTGCTGACTTTATTTTGACAATATCTTAGTTTACAGATGTTGAATCATTTCAGGATTCGTAAATTCATAATTTGGGCTTACTCTTGATTTTTTTATTTTTCCGAGAAATAACTTATGCATTCATAAAACACATAATATTTGTTTGACATAAATAAATTCATAGAATACATGTATGAAGTATAATCTTTTCAACAAAAAAGAGTCACATGTTTGTGTACTTCACGTATTCGTACGAATGTACATGTATAATATAATGCGATTAGAAAAATGGTACAACCTACAAATATGTGGGCTAAAGCATATTTCATTTCTGTACAGAAACAAAAA